>CM075353.1:45732500-48232500 GCA_037693485.1 Kitagawia praeruptora
CGGAATAAATATTGGATGCTGGACTGTGCCACTACCACAAAGCCTCTTACGCTTACTGTTGCAATCCCCCTTTTTCAAATCATTTTTCCATTATCAAATACCATTTCACATTTTCCATTTCCATTCACATTTCCATTCACATTTCCCTTCACATATATCATTTCCATTTCCATTTATCATCACCTTTAAAAATTATATATGTCATAATACTTTGATCATGACTCAGACATCTCCTCTGTATTCAATAAAATCAATATGCTCTTATATACATAAAGTGTTCCATTTATTTTAGAAGTATTTAATAATACTCAATAATATCTATCACAACATTTAGAAAGAATATTTTTAACATAATATTATAAATCATATAACTCTGGATAACAACTGATACCATTCTCTAATATCCCCTTAATCATAAGGCATGTTCACTTCATGCATAATCATCTCTATGTATATCCATATCCATCTCATACTCATATCCATATCCATATTCATATCATACTCAGATCCATATCCATATTCATATCATACTCATATACCTCTCCTTTTAATATCAATAATCAAGGAAAACAAATTCTTAACAATATAGTAACAATAGCATCACATATATATTCCATGAAATTAAGTTTCTTTGAAGATAAATAATTTCCAAGTAGGGATAGAAAAGATCTTGCCTCGATTTCGGTATCCTGACGGTATGGCTCGTGGCTCTTCCTGAGTTTCTATAAATACAAAAAGGACCGTCGTTAGAATACCACATCTCTTACCCACTACACTCTTGTATAACATTACCCTTGACACTTTAATATATGTTTAACATATCACTATTACTGTTGGGATTTATGGGTGATGGAATAGACAACTTAACTAGTTTTATTGGTATACTTAGTTTTACTAAGTAGAACATACTGTCACAGTCTGAAATGTATTCTTGTAATTTAAAATAAATACTGTCATGTAATAAGTGTAATTCTTGGAAGAAGTTCGATTATGTTCAAGCCTCAAGAAATACATAAGTTCGACAGAAGGAATAAAAGTTACTGTCAAGCCCTGACAGTAAGGTTACAAGGAAACAACATGTTGCCTAAGTCGACAGCAAGTTTCATGGAGTCGACAGCAAGTTTCGACTTGACAGCAACATTGGCTGAGATTCTGATGACAGCAACTTCAATATATAGTTTGCGACAGTAAGTTTGGAATTCTTGACAGCAATCTCTGCGGGAAATACATGTTGTCAATCAAAGCACAATTCTTGACAGCAATCTCTGCGGGAAATACATGCTGTCAATCAAAGCACAATCCTTGACAGTAATATCTGTGGGAAATTCATACTGTCAACCAAAGTATAATCCATTGACAGCAAACTTTGTGGCAAACACACTGTCATATAGAATCAACTTGATTTAGGAATTTTCTAAGTCAAATTAAGCGACAGAGTACATGTTCAAAAGAAGCAGGCGTGTTGTAATATTCAACCTTTACAGCAAGCTTGGAAAGTCTATAACTGAAGCTTGAGAAATCACATGGAGCAACCTGTAAAGTCTAGAGCAGATAAAATTGAATACGGCTAGATCTGGGTGGCTTAAATGTGGAAAGTATCTTAAAGTTACTTTGTGATGATCACATGGGAATAAATCATGGAATGAGCTGCAAAAGGAATATAACAGCAACTCAACAACCCATGCTGATAGTGGTAGTACAGTAGACTATCACACTATAAATAGAGCACTCTATTTATACAACAAAATAACTCTATAACTGTAATCTCTTGAGTATTTGAAGCTTGAGAATTATTTTGTTCTCAAGGTTGTAGCAAAACTTTGCAAAATAAATAAAACAATTATTTTGTGAAACATCTTGTTAAATATTACTTGTGATTGCATTTCTTCTACTAGTAAATTACAAACTCTATTTAAGTTGTTGAAATAGTTTTTGAAATTTATTAGTATTGCATTCAACCCCCCTTCTGCAATACATTCCGGGACCAACAACTGGTATCAGAGCTTTCAGATTAATACACATATCTGAGATCCAAATGGCAAGTATTCAAAGGTCAAGTAATATCAAGATTCCAGCTTTTGATAAAGAAAACTACAACATATGGAAAAAGAAAATTATGTTATTTATCAAAGCTCAGAATCCACTATTCCTAGGTATTCTGGAAAATGGCCCCTTCGTTCCTCAAAAGGAAATTCCATCTGCTACAGTTAATGATGTAGTAATCCCAGCTCATTGGGTTGCTAAGAAGCCTTCTGAGTATAATGACTCAGAAAAAGAAAAGGTAGCACTGGATGATCATCTGCAACTCATTCTACTAGATGCACTTACCCTGGACAAAGCTATGAGCGGAAATATAATAGCATGCAACTCTGCCAGGGATATGTGGAAAAAGATAGAACTGTTATGTGAAGGAAGTGAAGAGGTCAGAGAAAATCAAAAACAAATACTGGTGTCACAATATGAAGCGTTTATGGGCAAGCATGGAGAAGAGTTAACTCACATGTTTGAAAGATTTAGCAAACTAATAGCTGAGCTCCAGATTCATGGAAGGTTTTATGAAAAGAAGGAAGTCAATATCAAGTTTCTGCTAACTCTTCCAGAACATCTTGAGCATAGAGTAACAGCCATAAGAGAAGGAAGAGATTTAAACTCTGTTTCTCTTGAAACATTGTATGGAGTTCTAAAATCTTATGAACTTGAATATTATCAAAAGAAAGCCATACAAAGTGGATCTAAAGGATTGATGGCAAACATGGCTGGTGCTCTAGTTGCTCAAGGACCATCATATTTTCAAGCAAGTGAGCAAATTCAAAATGATCAACAACCTCAATTTTCATCTATGAAAATTGAAGAGGTGGTTGAAGATGAAGAAAAGGTTGTTCTTCAACTAGAAGATGTTGAAGATGAAGAATTCTTCACTCTAGAAGAAATGGAGAAAATGGATAATCCAACCATGGCTTTTATGGCAAGAAAATTCAAAAATATAAGGTTCAGGAGGAACAAGCCATATAAGCCTCAAGGTCAATTTCCAAAATATAACCAAGGAAGCTCATCAAAACCTGCTACTAGCACCAAGGGAGGATACAAAACAGGAATGGTAGATAGGTCAAAGTTTAGATGCTACAATTGCAATGAACTTGGTCACTTTGCTACTGAATGCAAAAGACCAAAACAAATACAAAGAATGGAGAGAGGAACTGGAAGTCAATTTAAGAAAGGACAAGGAAAAGCCTATGTGGCTGAAGGAAAATGCTGGGATGAATCTGATAATGAAGAAGAAGAGGAATTTGTGAATCTAGCCTTGATGGCTAGAGAGGATGAAGAAGCATCAACCTCGACAAGTCAGGTACCATCTCTAGTATTACTAGATATGTCTTTAAATGACTATAAGCAAACCATTGAGGAAATGAGTACTGAAATGTTTAATATTCATACTAGTTTATCTTCTGCAAATGAAGAAATTGCTAGATTAACTAAAGAAAATGAAGTACTCAGATCCAACAATGATGTGTTGTTGCTTAAGACCAGTTCTATTGATTCTTTAGCCCAGGAAAACGAAAGATTAAAAAATGATTTTATCTGTGCTAAAGAGATAGAGGAATATCTAAGAAAAGAAATTTCTGAAAATGAATTTAAGCTAAAGGCATTTAGAAATTCCTCTAAAATAGTTCAAGAATATCATGAGAAATATACTGAAAGTAAGAAGATAGGCATAGGCTATGATTATAGTAGGAGACCTGGTAAAGAGGCTGTTATACAGAACAATGATGATGACAAAACTGTAAGACCTCACATCCTCAAAAATGTGAGCAATCCAATCTTCAAAAGTACAGAGTTTGAGGTTAATGAAAATTCCCTAGTTATTAATCAAGAACTCTGTGATGAAGATGAGAGGGTTGACAGTGTATCTAAGAAAGAAAAAGATTCTGTTAAAATGACTATGACAGAAACAGTATTAAACAGCCCAACCAAGTGTTCAAAAGATACTGTCAAGAAGTCAACCAAGACAGTAACTTTCAAACCTACTATCAAGACAGCAAGTACAAAAGATGCTGTCAAAAATAGCTCGACAGCATCTTCTGAACAGATTGTCAAGACAGTTGTCTCCAAGTCCAAAAACAGAAATGGGAAGCTAGGCATTGATAAAAAGAATAATTATGCGTATGTTAAGCAGGCACCCAGGAAACTTTGCAATAATTGTGGCTCCTCACATCATTTAACTCATGTTTGTAAGAAATCAACTAGTAGCATATCTAATGCAACAGAGTTGAAAGGGAACTTACACAGAACCCCCATTATGCAAAGAGAATTGGTAGTTTGTAATAACATTGACTGTATGCCATGCAAAATTACTGCCATGAGTACATGTTTTAATTTGCAAATTTCATCTAATGAATTATGTTCTTATATGCAAACTGCAAAGACTTCTGAATCTACTAAAGAAAGTGAGAAGTCTGCTCTCACTAAGAAAAAGTCTAAGTCAAAAACTAAGTGGGTAATAAAAGAAGTCAAGGAACCATCTTCTGATAATATTGTTTCAAATATTGATAAGGTTTCTGATGATACTGAGTATGCAGGACCCAACAAGACTTGGGTACCAAATGCAAATTAAACTCTTTCTGTCTTGCAGGGAAAGAAAGGTAAACAGGTCATGTGGATAATTGACAGTGGATGTTCCAAACACATGACTGGTGATATATCCCTGCTATCACAATATGTTGAGAAGGCTGGCCCAACAATAACCTTTGGAGACAACAGCAAAGGTTACACTGTGGGATATGGCTGTTTAAAAGCTGGAAATGTTGTCATTGAAGAAATCTCTCTTGTGGAAGGTTTGAAGCATAATCTGCTCAGTATAAGTCAATTCACTGACAAAGGATTCAAAGTTAACTTTGGCATGATGGAATGCACAATCCACCACAAGAAGGATAGAAGCCTATCTCTGAAAGGAGTAAGGAAAGGAAGCCTATTTGTTGCAGACTTAAACTCAACAAATGAGGAAAGAATATTTTGCTTCTACAGCAAAGCAAGTGTTGGAGATAGCATGCTTTGGCACAAGAAACTTTCCCATCTCAACTTCAAAACAATGAACATGCTAATGAAGAAGGAATTGGTGAGAGGACTACCTCAACAGGAATTCTGTTAAGAAGGACTGTGTGAAGATTGTCAAATGGGAAAACTGAGGAAAGCAATGCATAAATCAAAGCAAGTCAACACTAACACTGAAGCACTCAAGTTGATTCACATGGATCTTTTTGGACCAGTGAATGTTCAATCACTATCCAGAAAAAGATATGCACTGGTCATGATAGATGACTATTCTAGGTACACTTGGGTGAAATTTTTAGAATCAAAAGATGAAGCTGCTCAAGAAATCATTGATCACATAAGGGTACTTGACAGGACCCCTGAAGCAAAAGTTCAATTTCTAAGAAGTGACAATGGAACTGAATTCAAAAATGCTACACTTGGAAACTTCTGCAAAGATCAAGGGATTGTTCAACAATTCTCTGCTGCAAGAACTCCACAGTAAAATGGAGTTGTAGAAAGGAAAAATAGGACACTTATTGAAGCTGCAAGGACTATGTTGAGCAATGCTAAATTACCAACATATTTCTGGGCAGAAGCCATCAACACTGCTTGTTACACACAGAACAGGACACTAATCAACAAGGCTCATGGCAATACTCCTTACTATCTTTTGACAGGAAAGAAACCTACTGTCAAGTACTTTCATATTTTTGGAAGCAAGTGTTTTTTGATGAAAGACAACCATGAAAGAAAAGGCAAGTTTGACACTAAAGCATATGAAGGCATCTTCATGGGATATGGGATAGAAAGGACTGCCTACAGAGTCTATATCATGGAGCACAAGACAATTGAAGAAAGTGTCAATGTCACGTTTGATGAAACCAAGTTTCCAGGGTTACATGAGGATGGTCAAATGCAACCCTTCAGATTTGAGAATCGAGGATACTTGGAAAAAGAAGAATATGTTGATGAAGAACCAAGTCTCACTCAATCAATGGGATATGAAAAAGAATCTGTCAATACTCATAATCTAAATCAAACCTCAGCCCAATCACAGACAATTTCAGGCATCAATCAACAAGACTGTGAGACTGGAGAATTTGAGCTAAATGAGCAAAACCATGAAAATGGTGGAGAATCAAATCCTCATATTGATGAAAGACAATCTCATCAAACAAGTAGCTTGCCTCAATCAACAAAGTGGAATAGAGATCATACCAGTAATCTAATTATTGGAGATCCTAATACTGGTGTAAGGACAAGGAGGAATATCTCTGCTGAAAGCTTGTTTTCATGTTTCTTATCTCAAATGGAACCAAAAATAGTTGAAGAAGCATTGTTGGATTCTGATTGGGTGATGGCCATGCAGGAAGAGCTCAATCAATTTGAAAGAAACAATGTTTGGAAGCTGGTTCCAAGGCCAAGAGGAAAATCAGTCATTGAGACAAAATGGGTCTTCAGAAACAAGATAGATGAAAGTGGAAATGTGACAAGAAATAAAGCTAGGCTAGTGGCCAAAGGTTACTGTCAACAGGAAGGGATAGATTATGATGAAACATTTGCACCTGTTGCCAGACTTGAAGCCATAAGAATTTTCTTAGCCTTTGCTACACACTGCAAATTCAAAGTATTTCAAATGGATGTCAAAAGTGCCTTTCTAAATGGAGAATTAGAAGAAGAAGTGTATGTTGAACAGCCTCCTGGATTTGAAAATGACAAACTGCATAATTTTGTCTACAAACTGTTCAAGGCCCTATATGGCTTAAAGCAAGCACCAAGAGCCTGGTATGACACACTATCCACTTTTCTCCTGGAAAATCAATTTATAAGAGGTATGGTGGATAAAACTTTATTCTATAAATACCATGGCAAAGACATCATTCTTGTGCAGATATATGTTGATGACATAATCTTTGGCTCAATAAACGAAAAATTGTGTGAAAAGTTCTCATCTTTAATGAGAAACAAGTATGAAATGAGCATGATGGGAGAATTAGCATTCTTTCTTGGTCTTCAAATCTATCAGAAGAAGGAAGGAATCTTCATCTGTCAATCTAAGTATGTCAAAGAACTTCTCAAGAAGTTTAACTTAGAAGATTCATCACCTGCCAAGACACCTATCTCAACAGCCACCAAATTAGAGTTAGATTCTAAAGGCAAGAAAGTGGATTCCAGTACCTACAGAGGCATGGTTGGATCATTGCTTTACTTAACAGCAAGCAGGCCAGACATAATGTTTGCTACGTGTCTCTGTGCAAGGTTTCAGGCTGATCCAAAAGAATCACACTTGGTTGCAATTAAAAGAATCTTTAGATATCTCAAAGGCACCCCAAATCTAGGTCTTTGGTACCCTAAGGAAACTGGATTTGATCTAATTGGATATTCTGATTCAGACTATGCTGGCTGCAAGATTGACAGAAAAAGTACTACAAGAAGTTGTCAATTTCTTGGGGGGAGATTGGTGTCATGGTTCAGTAAGAAGCAACACTCAGTTTCTACATCAACTGCAGAAGCTGAATATATTGCAGCTGGAAGTTGCTGTGCACAAATACTTTGGATGAAGAATCATATAATGGATTATGGACTAGAGTTGTCAAATATTCCTACCTACTGTGACAACACTAGTGCCATAGCCATATCAGACAATCCAGTTCAACACTCCAGAACAAAGCACATTGATATAAGGCATCATTTCATCAGGGAGCATGTTGAAAAGGGAGATGTAAAATTGGTTTATGTTCCAACAGATAAGCAACTTGCAGATATATTCACCAAGCCATTGGATGAAGCAACATTTATCAGGTTGGTGAGTGAATTAGGAATGCTAAATCAGGTATGATTATCTAACTGGTTTATCAATTCTCGATTCGCAGCTCATGACAGAAACTTTCAAGGTACTGTCACTAGAAGGTACTGTCATGAGAAGTTAAGGTACTATGTGCTACTTGTTCAGACAACATGTTTGCTATGACTATGCTAAAAGGATTTTTAGATATCATGTTTGCTATGACTATGCTAAAAGGATTTTTAGATATCATGTTTGCTATGACTATGCTAAAAGGATTTTTAGATATCATGCTTGCTATGACTATGCTAAAATAGTTTTACATGTCTGTCTTAATACGATTTTAAGAAATCATGTGTCCTTAACTTAAGTTATGTGTGTACAGTGACAGCATGATTTTATGATAAGTTTACTGTCAGATAAAACTTATTGTCACTCATGAAGCTGATTGACAGAAATATTGTTAGCGCACAGGTTGCTGTCAATGAAAGTTGCTGTCACAAGAAATTGTTGTCAAAAATGGTAGAGAAAGAAAAGCGCACAGGTTACTGTCAATGAAAGTTGCTGTCACGGGAAGTTGCTGTCAAAGATAGTGGAAAGATATATATATATATACATTAATTTATATATATATATACACATATATTTTTTTTCCACCAATCCACGATCTAATAGCAACTGCCACGTAATATAGCAAGTGGAGTTAATGGGAAATATCATTATCACACGTTCAATTAAGAGAGGTTAAATCGATTCATATTATAAACTGAATCTACCGTTTAATCTACTATCACTTTCATTTGCAAAAACCTTTCAATCTTCTGCATCCAAAAACCGCATTTTCTCTCTCATTTTTCAAAGCATTCAACAATGGCACCTAAACAAAGTGTTGCTCAAACCAACTTTACCGGTATCTTTTCTCCTAGTGATGCTGGTGAAAACTTCAAAGGACTTATTTCGTTCATAAATAAATCCTACCTAGGTCATGCAGTAACCTCTACCCCCAAAATTGATACTGTTAGAATTGAAAATTTCTGGAAGTCTGCAAGTATTCAAGGAACTGGAGAGGATGAAGAAATTAAGTTCAAAATAGATGATGCAAGTCACTCTCTTTCAGTAAAGATTATCAATGAGGCATTGGGTATTGTGTTAGACAGTGGAGAAAACTTTAAGGAATTAGCCACTGATGATACTCTAAAAAGGTTCTTTATGAAGATTGGGTACTCTGGCTCTAAACTTGAAGAAACTTCTGATAAGTGGTATCAAACAGGAGAAATGGACAGGAAATTTCTGAGAAAAGAGTGGAGTATGATTTTTGATGTTATGGTGAAGGTGTTCTCTACCAAGTCTACAGGCTGGAATGGAATACCATCATATATCAAGAAGCTCACTCATTCATTAGTCCATGGATACAAGGTGAACATTGGAAAATTGATCATGGCACAGTTGAAAAGCGCAATAGGCAAAAAGGTATCCATCTATCCTCGCTTTTTAACTATGTGTATTAATAATATTTGTGGAAATGTTGAGGACAATTCTGATTTTGAAGAATGTCCTGTTTTAAAGAAAAACACACACACTTCTCTCAACACACAAAATTTAAATACACATATTCCACTATGTTTCACACAACACATGGTTAATCAAGTGCCCAACCTTGGTTTTCCATTACCTACAGGATATACTATCTTCACACTTGAGAATGAGACTGAATTGGACCCAAATTCAGTTAACCCACATTCTACACCATACATTCCACCTAGGGACTCTAGACTACCAAAAGCCCTTAAAATGGCCAAACAGGAATCCAAGAAAAGGACCCTAGAGAGTGCAACTGGTGAACAAGTTGAGAGTCAAGAGAGAGTCACTGCACCTAGTGCAGCAAATAAGGTTGGTAGTGAAATAGAACCCACAGTAGCCCCTTCTGAGCCTAAGAAGAAGAGAACTAGAAGGGCCAAGGTTACTGTCAGCCACCCTACAGTTTCCCAAAAGACTGTAGAGGATGATAGGGAAATAAACTTACCTCTAGGTGTCTCTTCTCAACAAGGGACATCTATTGAAATTGGCCTGTCTCCCAAGGCACCTTGTAAAGAGTCTGCACAAACTCAAGAACTCACTCTTGAGGAACCTGTATTTGAAGATACACACATAGAGATAGAGCACAGTGAGGAATTCATTCATACTGTTGATGTTCCACAATCTTCTTCTGTGGAACAGCCAATTAATCAATCTGAAATTCAATCTTCTTCTTTCATTCCTACATCTGTTGTTTCTTCTGAACAACCTAGAGAGGGGGACAGTACCAACCCCTCAGGTTTTGATCATCCATCTCAAATCTTGGATGAGCCCCCATCTAGTGGTCCACAAGAACCCATTTTTCAAAGTGAAATGGATACCACTCCATCAAACACTGGATTAGATCAAGATGCAAATTTGCCAGAAATTGAAACAGCCAGCATCTTGATCGATTCCCTCAAAGCATCTTACCCTAGGGAAGTTGCTGTCACAGCCAAAGATGCTGTCAATGACAAACCAGAAGGTGCTGTCAATCAATCAAGTGACAATACCATTTTGACAAAAGATACTGTCAAAGGTCTTTCTAAAGATGCTGTCATCACTGTTCAACCACAACTACAAGAAGGATTAGTTGAAGATATCTCTGATGATGACTTGCTTCTTTCCAAGGCCTTCAAGCTAAAATCTACTCTTTTGCATGTTAGTACTGCTCATACTAATGCATCTAGGATGAGTGAGGGAGTGAAAAATAAAAGAGAGATAAAAGAACAGAGAAGTGAGGATAAAAATGAGAGGCAGCCAAATGTGCTGGCAAAAGGAGAGGGACTTGAGCATGTCCAGAGTGATCTTGAGGGAGCCAGTAAACAAAAGGCATTAGGCCTTGAGGGAATTTCTGTGAGAGATGATGAGATCATCTATAAAAACAATGAGAGTGTGAGAACCCCAACAACTTCCATGCCCCAGACTTATCCTCAACCTCCAAAGAGGCTTAGGTCTGGTGGTCCTTTTGCATCCACAAATGACAGACTCCAAGCTATTGAAGATAGATGTGCTAAAATGGAGAGCAAGCTGGACACTCTGTCATCTTCTGTAAAGACTGGTTTTGCTGAAATTCAAGCCACCCTGCTGTCACTTTCTTCCTTCATTCAAGTTGCCAACTTAACTAAGGGGGGGAAAGTAATAGATCAGAAAAAGGCTGAGCAACCAGAAAGGAAAATGGGGTTACAAGGAGAAGCTGAAAGTCAGGGGGAGCAAAGGAGTAAGGGGGAGCAAAAAGATACTGTCATAGCCTCTGGAACTGGAACTGGTGAACAACTGTTTGAAACTGAAGTAGATAGGGAGAAAATGCTAGTATCTGAGGAAGTATTGAAAATGATACAAAGAAATAAAGCATCTTCCATCAAAATTAGTGAACCAGTTCCTGAAAAGAAAGAATCAACTTTGGAGAGGCTTTGGAGAGAAAAGGAGGAGTCTAACAGGATGGGTAAAGGCAAGGGCAAGCTGCCTGAATATATCTCTTCTTCAAAGTTGGTTACCTGGACTGATGGAAGCACATATTCTCAAGAAGAAGCTGATTCTATAACAGTAAGTCATATGGAGAGCACCTTGAACAATAAGGATGAGGAATTCAACAATCTGGTGAATGGAGCAATCACAGAATCTAAAGGAAAACCTGCTAAATTGGCAGAAGCTTTGAAAGAAAAGATTGTAAATCTTTCTGTGAAGATTAGCTCAGAGAAGAGGTGGGCAGTTGAAGTATACCTGAAGAGTGGACATTCAATATTCATAACAACTCAACTGCTAGAAACTTTCTCTGCCAGAGTGCAATACATCCTTGGGATTCTAGTTAAGAAAAACTCTACCATCTTTGATGAAAGTCTCTATATGCAACTGAGCACAATGGTTAACAGCAAACTCCCAGAAGTATGTCTCCAGCCATATGGTGTAAGCTTTAAACAGACAACAGCCAAAGGAACTAAAGGACTTGGGTTCTTAACTCTTGAAGGCAAAACATCTCTACAAAGCAAAGTCATCATGGATGTACTTAAGTTATTGCTGAAAGCACCTATCACCAAGGAAAGGATTCAGGCAGTTAAAGATATCCACAAGATAATGGCAAAGAGAGATATGGAATACAGTGCCAAAATTAAGAAGCTCATTGCCAAAGCAAATTCAAGCAGAAATGCTCAAGGTGGAAACTGCACTTTTGATGACACCTTGGAAAAAGATGGTGATGACAATCAAGATGGAGGTGAAGCTGGAGGATCTAAGAAAACAGAACTGGGAGACTCTTCAAAAGAGCAAACTCAAGTCAAAGAAGCAGAATCAAAGGAAACCTCTGAAAATCCTAGCACAAGAAAGAAAGTTGATGAAAAGAAAGAGGAAGAAGTACTTGAAGCATTGAAAGGTAATCAAGAAGAAATGGAAATTGATAGTATACAACTTGAAAAAGATACTGTCAACAAAGATGCTATCAAGGATGTCAACAAAGATGCTGTTAGACAGGATGAAGACACGGTCATGAAAGATACTGTCACAGAAGACACTGTCAGAAGCCCTATAAAAGATACTGTCAACGATCCTACTGTCAAAACATCCAAGATAGTAAGAATCAAAAGAAAGTCAAAAAGACCAATAAAGGGAAAGACTGTCTACAAAGGAGAAGGAAAAGCTACAGGGTTAGGACTCAAGAAACCCCTCATGAGAAGAAGAATGAATAGCTTTGAAATGATGCAGCTGAAGGCCAAAGATACAATCACCTCAGTATCCATAGAATTTGATGAGTCAGAAGAAGAAGTTGTAAGATACATTCTATGGGAAAACAATGAAAGGTTGATTACAGTGGAACCTGACTTCACTCAGATAACAAAATCAAAGGTGATCTCCAAGAAATTCATTCAAACTTCTGGAACAGTAAAACGAAGAATTGATTACTTCAATCTGGAAAGGATGGTTGAGCTACTATAAACCTATGATAATGTTTCAAAGAAGATCATGAACCAAGTTCTCAAGTATTATGAAGCCAGGCATGCTGAATTTATTGAGAAGTTTGGTGATTGGACACTTCACAATGATGATGATGTCTATCAAATCCTTGGTTTGGAGTATGAAGAAGACAATCCTATTCCTGAGTATAACTGGAATGAAATGCAAAAACCTTATTCAAAGCAAGAGATGGATAGGTATGAGGCAGAGCAGAAATTCAAAGAAGAATTAGCTTCAAGACAAAAATCTCGTCAACAGATAGAAGAAGAGATTGAAGCTCAAATGAAGGAAAGTTGGAGTAAACTCAACAAGGTCAACAGCAGTGAATTAAACTATCAGCCAATTGTACTGGACAATCCTCTGAGAATCAAATATGGCAAAGAAGAAGTCTACATAGACAGCTTTTCTAAGTTGAAGACCAGTGTGCTAAAAGAACTGTACTGGCAAGTGATAGGATCATCTAACAAACTTGAAGCACTATGTTCTTGGGAGCTAGATATGATTTTTGATCAAAGGAAATGAGAGAATCCCAGTTTGGACAGACAAAGAAGGGTAACTATAAATCAGCTTCCTGGCAGAAGATTCAAGATGGAGGGAGATGTGTTGAAATTCAGATCAATCGTAAAGCAAAATGTTTATTGGATGGAACTCAGAGATGTATTAAACACTACTTCATCAATGATCAAAAAGTACATCGTGGAAAATGAAGATGATGCACAGTCCCCTGAAGAAAAGGAGTTAATTGAAAATCTCAGAAGAGCTCTGAGGGAAAAGGAGCAAGGCGAAAGTTCAAATCAAGCTAAGTAAAGATTTTTTCTTGATTTTTAATTATGAACTTTTATGATACATTTTTTTTAAAACAATCCAATTTAATCATTGTTCAGAAATGAAGAGTTTATTCTTTCTGATCTATGTTAGTTAAGTTGTCAGCATGATATTTGTAAATTTGTCCTTATTGTCCATAAAAACAAATTGGGGGAGATTGTTGGGATTTATGGGTGATGGAATAGACAACTTAACTAGTTTTATTGGTATACTTAGTTTTACTAAGTAGAACATACTGTCACAGTCTGAAATGTATTCTTGTAATTTAAAATAAATACTGTCATGTAATAAGTGTAATTCTTGGAAGAAGTTCGATTATGTTCAAGCCTCAAGAAATACATAAGTTCGACAGAAGGAATAAAAGTTACTGTCAAGCCCTGACAGTAAGGTTACAAGGAAACAACATGTTGCCTAGGTCGACAGCAAGTTTCATGGAGTCGACAGCAAGTTTCGACTTGACAGCAACATTGGCTGAGATTCTGATGACAGCAACTTCAATATATAGTTTGCGACAGTAAGTTTGGAATTCTTGACAGCAATCTCTGCGGGAAATACATGTTGTCAATCAAAGCACAATTCTTGACAGCAATCTCTGCGGGAAATACATGCTGTCAATCAAAGCACAATCCTTGACAGTAATATCTGCGGGAAATTCATACTGTCAACCAAAGTATAATCCATTGACAGCAAACTTTGTGGCAAACACACTGTCATATAGAATCAACTTGATTTAGGAATTTTCTAAGTCAAATTAAGCGACAGAGTACATGTTCAAAAGAAGCAGGCGTGTTGTAATATTCAACCTTTACAGCAAGCTTGGAAAGTCTATAACTGAAGCTTGAGAAATCACATGGAGCAACCTGTAAAGTCTAGAGCAGATAAAATTGAATACGGCTAGATCTGGGTGGCTTAAATGTGGAAAGTATCTTAAAGTTACTTTGTGATGATCACATGGGAATAAATCATGGAATGAGCTGCAAAAGGAATATAACAGCAACTCAACAACCCATGCTGATAGTGGTAGTACAGTAGACTATCACACTATAAATAGAGCACTCTATTTATACAACAAAATAACTCTATAACTGTAATCTCTTGAGTATTTGAAGCTTGAGAATTATTTTGTTCTCAAGGTTGTAGCAAAACTTTGCAAAATAAATAAAACAATTATTTTGTGAAACATCTTGTTAAATATTACTTGTGATTGCATTTCTTCTACTAGTAAATTACAAACTCTATTTAAGTTGTTGAAATAGTTTTTGAAATTTATTAGTATTGCATTCAACCCCCCTTCTGCAATACATTCCGGGACCAACAATTACCCCAAAGGTTCAAGAACTTAACCATTTATAAACTCAATCGAAGTTTCAGGGGTTTTCACCATTTCCCCTAACGACCACACTTAACTGTAAAAATTCTCAGAAAATATGGATTTCGAATTTTACCACAAGGCCAACTGGTAATGCCTCTTTGACTACCCTACTACCATATCCCAAACTTTTATAATTTTTAAAAATGTCTAAGTATGGTAGTTATAGCCTCAAAGTTAACACAATTACGGTTTCTCGGTTTTCAAACGTCTTTCACTAAAACTGACTTTTCTCCTAAACCGTTCATCAGATTTTAACGCACTTTATATCGAAACGATCTATGAACCAAGCTCTATCTCATAATGGTCACTTGGGGGTCTGGACAGTAACCTACCGTACAGGTATAGTGTCCAAAAACAGGGCATCTACTTGGTTAAACGAAAATCGGACATTATAACTGCTGTACTTTCATAATTTCCAAAATCCAGCTCCTCCAAATCCATTCACCAATCACATATATCAACCCTACACCATGTGGTCATCATACCAACCATGGTTACAATCACAACCCATTTCCATATTTAACTTAAACCACTTACAAACACATATATCATCATGAATAATCACCTATCCTAACCTTAATCACTAAACTTTCTATAAATCAACATAAACTCAAGATAATACTAAAGGTTCATGAACTCCATACCTTCCTTGATTCTCTAATAACACTAACAAAGCTTGATGATCCTTCAATAAGCCTTAGATAGTCCTTAGGAAGCTAAATCTTGATCATCCAAACAAGAAAACAACTTATCAATTTCGGATTTACTGTTAATCAGCTCAAAGAACTGCACAAACGATGGTCTTACCATGCTTTTCTGGAAACGGCTCCTAAAGAAGAGTTGTAGAACATCTCAATACCTTTCCAAAAAGCTATAGAACACCAAATTTCATTGAGAAATGAAGGAGATATGGCCATTTTACTGAGCTGCTGTCTTGGTTGGCCGAAAATTAGAAACAAGAAAAGATGGAGTTGTTTTTGTGGTGGCTAGCAAAGTCTTGACTTGGTAGATATTTTGTATGCTTTTGATGGATAATGACTAACTAATCTTATTAGATAAGCTTTGGTTTCAAGCTAGTGGAACGTGATATCATAAGTGATGTCAAAGAAGAGTATCTTGTAAGCTTGGTTCTTTAACCTTAAGTAAATACTAATAACTCTTGTAAATACTAATGTGGTAAATCTCCTTATTATTTACTAACCTTGGTTACTTGGTTTCCATACTTGTTTAATCACGATTCGTCTCGAATACGCCTCGTTATCTAAGTGGTTCTAAATTGTTTATCAATCCAAATTCCTTTGGCATTTCCTTAACTTATTCACTCCTTGGTTTAACCTGATTTCAATATTTCCTCAAGATATAAACCCTTTAACATTTTCATACTCCTTAATATCATATCTATAAAGCCTCAATTGAAATCGAAAATCCTTAAAATCCATACTCAAGAATTTCTGAAATCCGACATCGTTTCAAGTCACTTATTTTCATAGTACATCACTAATATGGTTTCTGTTTACTCATTTTCTGTTTCACTTATAGAGTACCCACATACCATTCCCATAAATCCTCAAAATCACTATTCATTTAGGTACTGTAGCATTGCAAAAGTTAGGGTTATTACAATAACAAACACACACACACACACACACACACACACACATATATATATATATATAATAGAGCAAATGGGGGGGGTTCATGAGCAAATTTATTCATATAAAAAGTTATATTCACCCCTACTAATTATATCTATGTTATATTTCCGGGGGCTATTTGGGTATTGGAACACTAACATATTTATTACATAATCCAAACCTAAATCCAAAAATTTTTGTTCGGTATATCCAAAATTTTAGGGTTCGTACCTTCAGATCGAATTTATTTTCCTTCCTTATTTATGTGTAAAATACAACTAATATTTAGTATACCATATTCTGATAGAAAAGAATAAAAAATTCAACTCTAAAACTGAATATACATATTTTAAGTTGTCATTAAAAATAAGCTGATGACAATCACCATAAACTCTAACAGTCATATCTTACTCAAAAAACGGGATATATTTGATTTGTTTGGTTAATTGATAATGTTTATTTTTCTACAGTAAATCAATTCACTAATAAAATAACATAAATTTTTTAAAAATGATATAGAACAAACACATAGAAAACTAGATTAGATGAAAGTTTTTATTTATCATAATTATGTTCGTTTAATGTATCTTGCAAAGTAGTGATCCTTTCTCATATCGTTGAAACATGCAATATTTTTTTGAGAAACAATCTAATGATTTATAACGGTCGTTAGAAATAAGTGTTTATGAATTTTTAATATCTATTCGAAAAATTGATCGCGACCCATGCAAATAGTTTGAATATTAATATAATAAAAATATAGAAACTCATTGTACTGCATACTTATATATACCAAATTTTCAAAATAATAAAACTTAAAATATGGATAAAAAAATTATGAACTTGGTTGAAAGATTCTAAAAAATGAGAGAAATCAAATGAAAAATAAAATTAAGAAAATTGTTTAATGGATCTTGCACAGTAGTGATCCTTCTCATATTGTTGAAACATGCAACATTTTTTTGAGAGACAATCTAACGATTTATAACGGTCGTTAGAAATAAGTGTGTTTTTTGAATTTTTAATATCTATTCGAAAAATTGATCGCGACCCATTCAAATATTTTGAATATTAATATAATAAAAATTATAGAAACCCATTGTACTGCACATTTAAATATAGCAAATTAAAACTTAAAATATGGATAAATAACTTATGAACTTGGTTGAAAGATTCTAAAAAATGAGAGAAATCAAATGAAAAATAAAATTAAGAAAATCGTTTAATGGATCTTGCACAGTAGTGATTCTTTCTCATATCGCTGAAACATGCAACATTTTTTGAGAGATAATCCAATGATTTTTAACGGTCATTAGAAATAAGTGTTTATGAATTTTTAATATCTATTCAAAAAATTGATCTTCACCCATGCAAATAGGCTTAATGGCCTTTTAGCCCTCAATGTTTCATACGAAATACCTATCAGCCCTCACTGTTTCAAAACGTACCTTTTAGCCCTTGAAGTATCCGTAAAGGTCCTAATAACCCTTAAACCGGTACAAAAAATAAAAAATAAAAAAACGGTATAACTCGGATGGGCAAAAGAGACATTTCACAAACCGATACCGATATAATGGTCAAAAGGTATATTGAAGATACTTTGGGGGCGAAAAGGTACGAGTTTATATCAATATATAATCCGTCATTTCACAAAAACCATGATGCCAGGTACGAGTTTATATTAATATAGGCTCATATCTATGTCACAATGGCTCATAACTATTTCAACATTATAGCAACAATATATATCATAGCTTAGATCATTTACTATACCACTCGGCCCACAATTTTGAAGTACGAAAGATGTTCAATCTGGAAGACAGAATTAGAATTAGGCTGGAAAGTTGCATTGTTTCCTCCATTGGTGAAAAGTAAAGCTCCTTTGTCAAATACAACCCTTGACAGCAATTGATACCACTCTCTCGTCAAACCACCAGCATCAATACCCTCTTCCCCTTGAAAATGTATGTTCAATCGCCCCTTCAGTTCCTGAGTAGGTCGCATTCGCAACTGGTTATACGAGTCTTCCAAAACATATGTCCGTCGAACACCAACCCGCGATGGACCAGAGATATGCTGTTCATGCTGCCGCCTGATTCTTGAACGAAAATAGGCTCTTTTGTTATCAAAGTCAATTAGTCTTGGTGCATTGGCATGATCTTGCTGTGTGATTGTAGATTTTGCTTGTAATTTTCACATAACACCAGGAAAGCTTCAATAAAAGGCAAGAGTCTCTGAGTTCCAGGTGGAAGTGGAGATAGAGAGGAGGTACCCTGTATCTGCTCCCCCACATTTGTGTTCGACATTATTGAGTTGAGAGAGCTCTGTGCCAATTGTGATTCAGTTGCACTTATGCAGTTGCTCAATTCTTGCCACAAGGGATCAAGGGACACATTTAACTTCCACAGAGTGGCAAGCTCTTTCTGTTCACCATCATTTTCGACATTCTCCCCCTCTATCTTTGGCAATGTGAGAGAACTAAGTGTCTGTAGCACACGGAATATTGCTGCCCCAGCCATGGATCCAACACTCAAACCCAACATTTGGGTATTTCTCAGTGTCACTAGCTCGCTTACAGCTGAGCTGCTCAGATTATGAGCCAACTCAGAAAGCTCTAAAATAAAGAATTTCCGATGGGGAGCAACAACTAGTGCCAACTTCTTCAGAATCTCACCAGCAAGCAGATAAACTTTGTCTGAAAGCCTGCCCATGAAAAAAACTAGCTTATAGTTGAGGTCATAACTTAAGTGCCACAAAAAGGTGATGAGCGTAAAAAATACAATGCTAGACCACACAAGACAATAACGCAATAATAGAACAGTTGAACGTAGTAATGACTACCAAATATTGTAGTACAGTAATTACCCTTCATGCCTAAGAAGACTGCAGAGACTATGTAGGTCAGACTGCGGTAGTTGCAAAAAGATGTCTAGTACATTGGAACTTTTCTGCCTAACTGATGTTGTTAACCCATCACTAGAATTTATGTTGTCCAGAGCTAATTCCCCTTCAGACTGCACTGGGTTCTGTAGAAAACTGCTCGAATTTGATTCCCTTTCCAACACAGACGAGCTGTCTTGAACACCGCTCACTGCATTGCAAGACAAATTCTCGGAAATTGAAGCCCCTCCTGGTTCAGAACGAGTCTCGCAGTCCAGCTTTGATGCAGCAGCAAAGACTACTACTTGAAGCAGGCCCATTACCTACAGAAGAATATATACGATGATCTTTAATATATTATCAGCCATACCTGACAAGTAGTAGCACAAGTGATAACGAAATGGTAAAAGAAAACACCAGTTAACAACCCACCTGCTCCAAATGAGCAACACTGCTAGCATCATGGTTTTTGTGAAATAGTTATGAGCCATTGTGACATAGATATGAGCCTATATTAATATAAACTCGTACCTGGCATCATGGTTTTTGTGAAATGACAGATTATATATTGATATAAACTCGTACCTTTTCGCCCCCAAAGTATCTTCAATATACCTTTTGACCCTTATATCGGTATCGGTTTGTGAAATGTCTCTTTTGCCCATCCGAGTTATACCGTTTTTTTATTTTTTATTTTTTGTACCGGTTTAAGGGTTATTAGGACCTTTACGGATACTTCAAGGGCTAAAAGGTACGTTTTGAAACAGTGAGGGCTGATAGGTATTTCGTATGAAACATTGAGGGCTAAAAGGCCATTAAGCCATGCAAATATTTTGAATATAAATATAATAAAAATTATGGAAACCCATTGTACTGTACATTTAAATATACCAAATTTTTAAAATGATAAAACTTAAAATATGGATAAAAAACTTATGAACTTGATTGAAATATTCTCAAAAATGAGAGAAATCAAAATAAAAATAAAATTAAGAAAAAAAAATAAAGAGGGGCTTAGAATGTTTGAGCGGGGATGTGAATGTTTGATAATTGTTTGATAATATTGATATTAATGTAATTGGTATAAATTGAAGATAATTTTATACTTAAATTTTTATTATTTTTTTTATATAAATAATGATGAAAATAATATGTTTATATTAATTAATAAATTAATTTTATCATTTGGTGCGTAGCACGGGTAGAACGCTAACCAATCAAAATATGACAACTCACTTTTTGGGATTTTTTTTGGGACCTCTAGAATTACTCCCAAAAATTGCCCACTTCCTATTTTATTTATATTTATAGAATGAAGAACATGTATTAGATTTATTTTTCTATTAATAATTATGTTTTTATTGTTCTCTACGCCTGATCCTCAAACCATGATTACATTGAGCCGAACTTTCTCTAAAAATAGTATAAAATGTCGTTAAATTACCTGAGAAAAAAACAAAAGGGAATATGAAAATTGATATGTATCTCAGGTAAATTTTATCATATATCAAATGAATGTGTTTTGATATTAATCTTTTTTATATATACACAATTTTTCAAAATCTTTTAACACGTGTCCATACAATTACACATAATTTGAGGAAAGTTACTTAGATGCATATCGGGTTCGTTACTCTCAAAACAAAATAATTTATTTTTTGATACACTATATATTTTTGTAACTATTTCAAAATTTTACAATTGTTCTTTCGATGCGTAGCAGGGGTAAAATGCTAGTATAATATTTAATAATAAGGTACTTTTAAAATTAAAATAATGAATGAGTTGAGTATACAACAACGAAAGCAAAACTCAAAGCGAATAAACAAGAACAAGAAAATAAACGACAATCACACAAGACAAAGATTTACGTGGTTCGAAAATTCCTACTCCACAAGCTGCACTAATTTTGTATTGATCTCTCACAATTGTGTTGTGTTGTGTTATGTTACAATTAAATGAGTATTTATAAGAGAAGAAACTGGGTCAAAATAAATCAGAGTCTAATTCTGAAATTCTTAGTTCTAATTAGAATCCAATTCTAGAATTCCCAAGTCAAATCAGAAACCAATTCTGAAACCTAATAGACTCCACAAACCCAAAAAATCTCCCACTTGGAGTCTGACCACATCTTCGCTTCACTCTTGTAAGTCTAGTATCACCCAATCCTTCGATCAATAACTCTAACTAGTGCAGCGCCTTCTCATCAATCAGTTCTGAAGGCTAGTTGAAGCTATGCAAAGCTTCAACTTTTCATTAGTAACCACCTTAGTCAACATATCTGCAGGATTCTTTGAACCAAGGATTTTCTTCAAGGGCAAAATACCATTGCTAATCAACTCTCTTGTAAAGTGATATCTCAGCTGAATATGCTTTGTCCTAGCATGAAACACAGGATTCTTCGCAAGATGAATAGCACTTTGACTATCGCTATACAAAGCACTGTCCGCTTGTTTCTTGCCCAACTCCTCAAGAAAATCTTCAACCAAATCATCTCCTTGCTAGCTTCAGAGATAGCCATATATTCTGCTTCTGTGGTTGAAAGAGCAACACTCTTTTGAAGTCGAGACATCCAACTAACTGCTGTGCCACCCAACGTGAAAATATATCCCGTAGTACTTTTTCTTGTATCCAAACATCCACCCAAATCTGCATCAGAGAACCCTTCCAAGATAACGTCTTTCTTGCTGAAACATAACGCAACCTTGGATGTGCCTTTCAAGTAACGTAACAACCACTTTACTGCTTCCCAATGCTCTCTTCCTGGATTAGACATGAACCTGCTAACAACTCCCACTGCATGAGTAATATCTGGCCTTGTACACACCATAGCATACATCAAACTGCCAACTGCAGACGCATATGGAACTTTAGCTATATCTTTCTTGCCTTCATCCGTTTTAGGTGACTGCTTCTTCGTGAGATTAAAGTGAGTCGCCAACGGTGTACTTCTGGTCTTCGCATCTTGGACACTGAATTTCTGCAACAATTTCTCAATATACTTCTCTTGAGATAATTTCAAAGTACCTTCAGATCTATCCCTTATGATGCTCATACCAAGTATCTATTTTGTTGCACCCATATCTTTCATCTCAAACTCCTCAGACATCTGTCTCTTTAACCTGTTGATTTCCCTCATGTTTGATCCTGCTATCAACATGTCATCAACATACAACAACAGTATGATATAAGATGAATCAAATTGTTTAAAATAACAACAATGATCCATAGCACTCCTAGTGTAGCATCCCAAAATCTGGGGTACAGATATGGGGCCACTAACCAACAACAATAATATACATCTCTGAATATAAACAACATTTATTAATAAAAACCCCTTAACCAAGATCGCATACAGGTTATGGTATGAAACAAACTGTCAATTACATTATTACAACCCAATCTCCGAATAAAATATTATACATTTTGTGAGGATACCAAATCACTATCTATCTATCTATATATCCAACCTTGATAATTCCCCATCCACTATTCAACGGAGTCCATAATTCGAACGTCTCTTCCCGCTGCCTGAAGAGCACTACCAACTGACCACTAGGTCCACTAATAGTCTCTATCAACTGAAGAAAACAAGCAAAAGCAAGAGTGAGCCAACAATGCTCAGCAAGTGTAAATAGTGATGACAATTTCAAATAACGACGACAATTTTGATAAACAATAGAGTTTCATCTCATTTTATGAAGGAATCAGTTATATCAACCTTTCAATTGCCACGCGGGCCAATAACTCACCATTCATAAGGTGCAACAAGAAATAGAACTGACAAGAATTCTGATATCAAGATATTCTTAAAACAGACTTTCAAGGAGTCAAGAATCTTTCAAGGAGTCAAGAATCAAACATCTCAATCTCAGGATATAGATTAGAATTGGAATTTTTATTTATTTTTAAGAAAACATCATCAAGGTTAGGCTGCTGATCAGTCAGCACTAACCCCGGACAAACGCACACAGCAATGTCCTATAATGGATCCACGGCACACATTGGCCTTATTAACTTCCGACCACGAATCTGGTCCGACCTTACGGTCCAAAAATATTTTTATCACGACCACAATAGAGTCCGACCTTTCGGTCAAAACATTTTTTTTATCACGACCACAATATGGTCCGACCTTACGGTCAAAAATATTCCAATTCCATATCGAACGCACTAGGTGTCGGAACAATCGACAACCTTACCGCATCAACCAACTGGAAAACTCACGTTCCAGGACAACAACTAATAATCCAAGAATTAATGAAGAATTCAGGATCAACATGTGTCGACAAGTTCGACACGATAATTGAGTGATAATTAAAGCATAATAAGCTATAAGGGTATCGACAAGTTCGATACAATAAATGGTAATAACTGCATAATCAAGATCATCAACAAGTATCGACGAGTTCGATACAATACAGGAAAATAACCAGATAATCAAGATCTTTAATAAATACCGACAAGTTCGGTAATAAGTGGGGTGGAGAATATATATAACAACAATTGAATGAATATCGACAAGATAAGAATAAATAGATGGGAACGTAATTTCATTAAATTGATTGAAGAAATAATCGACTAGAGCAACAATAGTAAATATAAATTGCGACAAGATTATCATCAATTGGAATTCTAAGTTTGAGCAGGGAAATAATTGAGCACCACAAATTTATAAAATTCTTCAACGCACAATAAGGTTTGATTTCACATAAGCGAGTAAAACAGCTTAAACTGTTATTTGTAAAAAGGTAGTTTTTAGGACAATCGATTTTAAATCATTTTGAAGAAAACATTTTAAGAAGAAAGGGGTTCTTTGGTGAAATTATGATAAAACCAGAAATTTTAGTAACAGGTATTTGTAAGGGTTCAAAACATAGATTCTCCCTATTTAGGGAGCCACTTTAACATTTTCAAGCAAATAAAGTCAAATCTTCCACTAAGGAAGCTTTAACATCCCTTGGATGAAATGATTTGCGAAAAATTTATTGGTAAGGTCCTTTGGAAAAATATTTTGATGTTTGGATTATGAGTGAAGAAAACAACTTAGTTCACGCTAAATGAAGAAGCACATCACTTTCTAATATACTTGACCAATTCATCGCATAAGACAAAAATATTGAATTGCATCACTTGAACGAATAAGTGATAAGCAAAACACTTGCCTCGATTCGTGGAGTTCCTGACCTTAACATCGATCCATAACTCAACTTCACAACAATTCTTTACTTGCTAGTCCTTTACTTGGTCGTACAATCGTCTCTCCTTCATCACTTGTCAGTCCCCTTAATTATCTTCTTTCTCTACATTCCATCTACTCGTGCACTGTCTCTAGCTGGCCTCCTATTCATACCTATATCAAAGTAAAGTACCTCTTCAGTACACGTGTATACCGTAACCTGTTTAACTCGTTCTACCCATACGTTTCCTAGTTCGTATAAACTCCATAATACATATAGCACATTAAGTTATACTGATAAAATATCTTTAACATAACCAGATAGGCCAAGTAAACACATATCACTTACCATTTACAACGCACATATAAAATATATAAATATATATAAAGATCGTTCTTACTGAAATACTTTAAGGATCATATGTAATTCCAACGAAATTCTAACGAAATTCCAATGTATCTCCCTTATATTATTACGCTCGACAGTACAACCTACCCAACCATCAATCAATTGGCTCTTTTATGTAATATTAACTTCAAATCAACTCAAAGTTTAAAATCAGAATTCGGATACAACCAATTCATGACTCGCTTGCTGTACAACATGCACTAAATCACATAACTTAGATCCCATAATAAAGTATACCACTCCTTGAGGTTTGTCAAAAAGTTTCAGAATGCAATACATTAGCTATACCATCCCGTCCTTTTGTCTTGAATTGATCAAATAAGATTACTTATGCGTCTAACAAGCATGATAAAATCAAAACATACAGCTTATGACCAACTATTACCCAATTTATCTAGTTTCAAACCAATTAACACAGACAATAACACAATCAGGTAAACCACTTATCACATGGAAAGCAAGTAAACATTTAACTTTAACCAATTACAACCCACAATCAAATTATGGCACCACCAATCACTCTTCCCTCTCATCTTTACCTTTCTTTCCTCAGCTTCACTCACCCTTTATCTCACCCTCGGCCCCTTGGCTGATCCCTCACACCCCACGCAACTCAAGCCCGAACATACACACTCATTCATCACTCTTAACCCCAGTTGAGACATATGCATAATTTTTACACCACCCATATCTTTCTCTCTGTAGTACTTATTCTTTCCACTCAAACTCTTAACCCTCTCCTTCTGCACCAACCACATTCACCTACAACCCATACCTCACCTTCGAATATTACAATCCCAAAACAGACATACCCCTTGATTCTTTCACTCCAATCCTCCTCAACAGCATACAAACACAGATAAGCAGCGATTCGATCATATATATCACAAACAACCATCAGTAAGCAGTTACCATGACCACGCACACACACGGCAACACAGCCACTGCACACCCACGAACAACATATACATACTCGTACATACCTAAGGACTCAACACACTCACCTACGCCCCTACATCACTCCCCCTCTCCCTTGATTCATACAAACTCAAAACATACTCACCCACAACTTCGAATTCACCCCAACTCCGAACCACCCAAACAACAAGAAAACTCCCCCCAGCACCGATTCCGCCATATACAACCTGTGACGAAGCTCTGCACATTCCTACTTCTCTCGAAACTTCCTCACCCATAATCACAACTCCTTTTCTCCCTTTTATACTTTCCCTTCTTCTCTAATCTCCCCTGTTTCCATTCCGTTGTTCCCCCTTCATCCTCTCTGTTCTTCACCTTCAATCCTTCTGCTTCTAATACTCACAACCAAGACCCACACACCTCTGTTCTCACACTCACACAGACACTCACCATTTTACACACACACCAACTTCGACACCATACACACATGAGTTCTGATTAGCACCCACACATACACGCTTCATATATACACGCACACTGCCTCTGCACATACACACACCTATTCGAGTAAAGAGAAGAAAGAGGGTAGAGAGAGAGTGAAATTCGCGAGAGAGATGCAAGAGAGGAGAGAATCGACCGAGAGAAAATGAAAGAGAGAAATGGGAGAAGGTTCGAGAGAGACCTGGAGAGTGGGGGAAGAGACCAACGAATTTGGGGATAAAAGGGAAGGGTAAAACAAATTATTTTTATTTTTATTTATTTTTCTTACTAAAAGCCTAATTAAAAACAATTAATCAATATTTAAAATCGAAATCAAATAGGAAATTGGGAGAAAATTAACCTTTTCATTTTTTAAATAAAGGATGTAAAATTATGAACACCCTCATATTTTTAAAATAATTTTAGGATGAAAAATGAATTAAATAAGAATTTTCCATGTTTTGATCCTTTAAATACAATAAAACTCTTAAAATCATTTTAAAATACCGAAACATCCAAATTAATTCACCCAACCATTTTAAAAACTAAATAATATTATAAAGATAATATTACAAAAGATTTCATGATTTTTAATTCCTCCGATGATTTTATAAAATTTACAGAGGATCAAAAATGCATGATTTAAATATTTTTAAATCCTCAAGAATACAAATAAAAATATACTGACCTTCACGGCTCATACTAATCATCATATACTTACACAAACATAACTTCACACACATTCCACTTTCCAACAATACTCACATAATAATATTCATAATTTATATAAAATAAATTATTCGAAATTCGAAATTTTCTAGGGCGTTATACCTAGTGTACCCATTCTTCATCATAAAGCTGTCAAACTTCAAGTACCATTGTCTTGGCGCTTGCTTCAAACCATACAAGCTTTTTATAAGCTTGCAAACAAGGTTTTCTTTTCCAACTACCTGAAATCCTTCTGGCTGTACCATGTAGATGTCTTCCTCAAGATCACCATGTAAGAACGCAGTCTTAACATCTAGTTGCTCTAGATGTAACTCCTCTGCAGCCACAATTATAAGAACCCAGATTTTTGATAGAATTAAAACTTTTTAGTATGTAATAATATGGGAATGAATAGTGATTATGACTGCGATGTAACGAATGTCTATTAAATGAATGGAATGGATTTGAATTCAATTATTTATATGTCATGCAGAATACTTTTGGTTGACGGCATAGATAAGAATGATCTATCTCCTAAAGATATAAGTATATTACTTCAAGTAAGATTATTCTTGTGTCATCCAAATCAATATCTATTATAAGTCCAGCGGTTCCGTAAAAAGGTTAAGAAGCACTCGAGGGTGAACCAGGTTCATTTTCCTAATTATAGGAATTAAATAAAAATAAGTGATGAATAGTGATTTTGGTGGAATTTGGAATATTATTATAATAATGTTATACCCGGTATTCGGAACGGATTTCTGAGTTCGTATTAGTGATCCAGGAAGAAAATAAGTGTATGTAAAAGCTGTCGGATTCAGAAAAAGAGCACTTTTATTTTCTCCGAGATTTCCCTGGACACTGCAAGACTTAAGGATTTAAAAAAGGGAATTAAGGAATTTAAATTCGAGAAGTATTAAGGAAGATGAGGAATAGTATTATAAATATTAAGAAGGTTTTCGGTAAAACCCTAACTAGAAACGAATGAGTTATTCCCTCGAACGATCAACGAATTAAGCAATAAACGGACAAAGAAACAAGCAGAGGGAGCAAGAGTCTTGTGCAAGCCACTAGAAAATATCTAGTAACCATTATAGTTACAAGACTAACTAGAACCATTAGAGATCAACTAGTACTTAGCAAATCAAATCACTTGGTTAAGCCTTAAACCATCCAATCTTCAACACTTGTCCTCACAAATACATCATTCTATACATCACCACTTTATTAAAGTAACAAGGATGAGATATTATCTACAACAAGTCACTTTATGCATTATTTTCAAGCAACCAAGCAAAGAACTCATCTCTCTCTCCAAGAACACCACATTCGGCCCCTTGTTAATTCAAGAATCAAAATCTTACTTCCCACCATTGTTTGATCTTGAAACTTTTATTGTGAGTCCTATATTTCATAAAACTAATATCCTAAAAATCCTAGCTTCAATCTCTTCTTTTTCCATTTTCAAAAAAAATGATTTAAGAGGAGGGTGAATAGTGTTTTCATGAACTAATCTTGTTTTTCCTTGATTTCTTTGGTTGATTTAGCAAGCTTAAGCACTTCTAAGGACCATACCAAGCATAGTGAGGCTAGATCATACTCCAAGGAATGTATAACAACTTGAAACCCTAGGCTTTACTTTGAGATTTTGCATGTTCTTGATGGATCTAGCTTAGTTAGTATTATGTTCATGTTATAAGCATGATTGTGATTTAGATTTGATAAATGTTAAAAATAGCTTCGATGAACGGAAAGGCATTGCTTGGCCTCAGTTCATAGTTATAAATCATGTATATGTTGTTTGGGATGGATACCTTGATTATTGGAAGGTTTGGAATTTAGAAATATTCGATTTATAGCCGTCGTAATGCCGAAATTTCGTTAACATTAAGAACACGAATTTGACAGTAGGTATAACTCGCTGTTTAGCTTCGACTTATGCCATGATTAGCTAGATTATGTTATGAGCTTCGTTTTGATATAAAGATCGCATGAAACGGACTTACGGTTTAGGAGTTATGATTAAATTCGTAAAAGTTGTTCGAAACCGTAAACAAAAGTTCGTAATTGAAATTGATTCCCTTTAATGTTGTTTAATCAGTGGCGAATCGTGATAATTAAATAATAAAGATAAAAAGGAAGGTGTGGGAGAAGACCGCATGTCAAATGGATCGTTTTCCGATTTTATAAAAATGTGCGAATCGAGGTTAAGTACGAAAGTACCCCTAAGAGGTATACTTGGTTATAACTTCGGTAAACCACTTAGAAAACGATCTATAAATATCGAGGTCTAATATTTCGACTTTAAAACTTATACGATTTAAATACTTACCATATGTAAGTGTAATGTCATGCTTTAGTAACAAACAAGTGTCGGGTAATAAAGGCAATAATAAGAGTGAATTAGAGGGGTATAACGAAACGACTTGAAAACGTGTTTCGATTTAAGTTAAGTTTATACTTAACCTTTTGAAAGGTGTTAAGTGATTAATCCCGAATGCCTTGGCTATTTATAGATCATCAGGCTGACCCGGGACACGCTACCACTACCCCTACTCGTACTCGATTTCCAGGCAAGTTTCGAATCCTTCTTTAAGGCTGTTGTTGTGAATATATATATATATATATATGTTTCTGTTACAGTACATATGTCATAGCATGCATGCCTACTTTAAAAGTCATATTGATATACTTGTTCCCTGAATTATTGTTGGCTTATAAGCTAGATAGTTATTATATCAGTTATAAGCCGGAAATTACTAAGACCCTTAAGCGAAGGGCATCTGAATCTCATTCTTTGACTATAGACCGGGAGTCGTTATTCCTTGATATATTGATATTATTTTCAGAGGAAAATAACTAAGTAAATATTTTCCATTTATTATTTGGCGAATATTTTTGGAATATTTCCTTGAGATTATTCGATAAATATTATCTGGATTATTCATCAGATATTTATTCGACGAACATTATCTTTAATATTCATCTAAAGTCAATCTATTATTCGAATATTATTTCGAACCCTCATTTAAGTTATTGACTTAAAGAATATTCATTCTTATTTACTCAATAGATATTATTTTCGAATATTCATTCGAGTTATTTATTTAATGAATATTATTTTAATATTCATTCGAGCCTTATATATTCAAATGAATATTATTTCAAATATTCATTCAATCTCTATTTATTTTATAAATATTAGTTGAACATTGATTCGAACTCCAGTTATTCGACAAATATTATTCAAAATATTCCCTTGAGACGATGAATATTATCTTCGACATTCATTTAAAGTCGATCCAATTATTGAACATAATTTCAAATGTTCCTTCGATAATCATTTCTTCTATAAATATTACTGAGTTGAATATCCATTGTTTGTTCAAATATTGTCTCAAATATTCAGTCGATCATTATGTCATCAATGAGTATCATTCTTAAGAATAATATTCATTATTGATTAAGTGAATATTATTTCAAATATCCATTTGATGATTTTTTCATCACTAAATATCATTATTAATTTGAATATTCATTATTTGTTAAATGAATATTATTCTGAATATTTATTTAATTCTTCTAACTCGTTTCAAAAATGATTTACTTCATTCAAATAGTATTATCGACCTTCGAACACTATATGAATTATTACAGAGCCTTATTATTATTATTATTATATTATCAAGGAAGGTTCTCAGTAATTCCCTTATTCCTGCGATTCTATTGTAAGGGAACCTTACTTGAGGAATGTTATTTATCTTGTGACTGCCCGGTCATAAATTATTCGCTTTACTCGCAACTTGGTTGCTATTATTCATGGTATTATGTGTACCCACTCATTATTCGAGGGGTAAGAATGTTGGAACAAGTCAGTATCCATTAACAAGCAGCAGCTTGGGAAATATTGGTAAATTTTCCTTTCCATTTAGATATGACTACCTTGTGGAGTCTTATCAACAAGTATTATACTTGGGGAAAGGGGGACGAACTTTACGTTTCAAAGTTATGGATGTGGAATGAACTAGGAGATGCGTAAGTGACCCAGTGGCGCCGGTCCAGCAAAATGGCCCAACCGTTGGCCGAGGGGGTTCCAGAAGGCGGTAGACAAGTAAATCCGTCGGTGCTTCCTTCTACATGTAGTAAACAAGAGGTGGGGAGCATAACATGTGACTGATCATCGTGTATATGCTATGTCTCCTGGCGCGTCAAACTCCAGTATTAGTTCATCACTCAATATTGGAAATTTTCTGCAACACCATCATAGTTGGCAGAATTGAAAAGTATTTCAAACTGGAATTGCAATATCATTCTGCAAGTTCCTATTTTTATGAAAATGATGCTATCTTGCTTATTTTGGCATAGCATATGATTCCACGAAATATATATCTGTTGAGTTACCTTGTAACTTCATCCTTTATATTAAACTGGCAATATTTTCTCTAATGCATGGCATATGATTTCAAAACATATCTTTGAACTGTCTTATATATTACTGCACAGTTATATATTGTTGGTGGGCTGTTGCTCACCCTTGCTTATTTATTATGTCACAACAACAGCTAGGTCACATGGCCCGCGTTAGGCGCACTCGGCGCAAGCAGGTTACCCGCCCCACAGGGCTACCCGTTGATATCATCGCTGCCATTGCTGAGGTAGCATAGATCAGCAGCCTTTGATTACCAGTTTAATTATATGTATCAATAATGATTAATCAACGGCAAAACTTTTAAACTTATGATGTTATCCTTTTGGCTTGTAATAACTTTTATTCGTAAACCAGTAATGCAAGGCTTATTTCAATTTCATCTCTGGGACTATAACTGTGTGTGTGTGAGTGGTTATTATTGTGGGGTCACAGCAGGTGATTTATTTATTGTGGACTCAAGTAAAGTATTAATCATGGAAAATAAGACCGTAACGACCCGATCCCGGACCCCGGATCTGGGGGTGTTACAGGAATGGTATCAGAGAGAGAGTTATAAATCCCAAGAGATGATGCGACGCTATCCAATAATAAATTCACTAAGATAATAAGAACTCTTGCCAAGTTCACTTAAAACCCTCATGGGAACTTTTAAGTATCACGATAGTAATATAATTCGTCATTGTGTAGGCGAGCGACGTCCCTGATCCAGAGGAGTATGAGAGACAGCACGATGAGGAGGTCCAGGTTGATGCTGATACTGATGTTGTTGAGTCAGAGGAGGAGGACCCTGAGGTCCAGGTTGATGCTGATACTGATGTTGTTGAGTCAGAGGAGGAGGACCCTGAGGTCCAGGTTGATGCTGATGTCATTGAGTCTGAGGAGGAGGAGGAGGACCCGGAGGAGGTCCAGGCAGGGCAGGACGTTGAGTTAGTTGATGAGGGTGCCGATGGAGATGTTGATGAGCCCATGGCTGATGTTGTAGGGGGTTTCGGACTTCATGTGCCACCCCTCTCTGATGAGAGAGCCCCTACCCCGCCACCACTACCTATGAGCCCATTGTCAGATGAGTTTGAGGCATTGACCCCAGAGCCACAGCAGGCAGAGGCTGCCCTTCCAGCAGATCCAGCCCCTCCACCCCATGGTCCGACAGGGGACGTCCCAGCATGTTTTCACCACTGCGTTGTGACCAGACTTACTACTGAGATAGCCGTGGCTGAGGCCAGGCTGGCAGAGTCCCGCAGAGAGCTAGCCGCAGAGAGAGAGGCCCGGTTGAGGCACCTGGGTGGTAGGCGTGCCAGAGCTAGAGATATGTATAGGCAGGTGACCGGCATAGAGCTGAGGGCACGTGTGAGGGTGCGACGGTTACCCAGTGATGGGCATGGCATGGTATCCAGGGCTGATGCAGAGGAGATTTTCCGCCTTGCTATGAGGAGGGTTCTAGATTTGGCCCGCCGTCGTGGCTGACTGCAGTGTTAGTGATGTATTGGTCTAGTTGTCTAGTCTTGTACGGTCATAGTAGTGCCGATTTTTGGTAGGGATAGTTTCAGCTTGTAGTTCCATGTTGCAGACTAGACAGATAGACAGCTTATCTCACTTTTGACTAGTTATTATTCGGATGGTTGTATTCTTAAAACTGTTGTTGTATGTCGGATATTGTACCGTTTGGTACTTGGTATATATTTATTTCCCTTTTCAGTCATTTCAATTTTCTTATGACGCGATCACTAGTTTATTATATTATATCTGCCCGTACTGCTTTCGACTAAAACTGCCATGATATATAGAACTGTGGGATCCTAAATCCATTTATGCATCGATATTGTGAGGAAAACCCTCTAAAATAGGTGAATAAACCTAATGTATATTGTCCAAATTTTCAGTAAAATGCCTCCGAGAAGAATGGGTACTAGAGCTAACCCTCACGAATCTACTGACCAAGAAAGTCACAATCAACATGAGGAAAATTTTGAGTATAATGAAGAACAGGATCAGGACTATAATGAGCAGGAGGATTCCCATTATGGGATGGGGGATGAAACTTTCTATACTGCAGAGTTTGAAGAGGAAATAGAAGAAGGGGAAACTGAAGTCGAACATCAGGGGGAGAACCAGGGCGGAAACCCCATGGGACAATTTATGGATCTGCTCAGGCAGAATTTGAACCAACATCCCCAACCACCCCAAGGAAACAACACCACTGTGGCCAATTCCTTTAGGGCCTTCAAGTCCCTCAAACCCCCAGAGTTTCACGGATCGGCTGACCCCGTAGAGGCAAGGGCCTGGGTCAAGGAAATGGAGAAATCTTTCGAGATTCTGAGTATTGGGGAAGCCCAAAAGACTGTCTTTGCTACCTACTTGCTAAAAGGAGAGGCCAACTATTGGTGGGAAGCTAAGAAGAATATGGAGACCGATGCTATTGTAACCTGGGATAGGTTTAAACAATTGTTTCTAGAGAAGTATTTCCCAAAGTTTATGAAAACCCAGATGGAGCTTAAGTTTCTAGAGCTAAAGCAGAACAACTTGTCGGTGGCCGATTATGAAGCCAAGTTCACTGAGTTATCAAGGTTTGTGCCGGAATTTGTAGATACTGAGGAAAAGAGGGCTAACAGGTTTAAGCAGGGGTTGAAACAATGGATTCAGAACAGAGTGGCAGTTTTAGAGATTAATGATTATGCCACCTTGGTGCAAAAGGCGACCATTGTGGAAGCAGGTAGTGATCAGGCACAGAGAGAAAGAGAAAAAGGGGGATTAAAGAGAAAGCATGCCAGTATGGGCGGAGGTTCCGCAGGAGGAAGACCCCCGAATAGGTTCAATCGAGGAGCAGTATCCCTACCTGGGAGGAATGTTGAGTTTAAACCATCTGTGAGTGCAACTGTGAGTCAGGGCAGCCAGCAGTTAGGAATGTCTCGTTCTCACCTTTCCAGACCTCCACTACCAGCATGCACAACTTGTGGGAAAAGGCACCCTGGAGTATGCAATCAGAAGCAGTCCGTCTGTTATAAGTGTGGACGAGTGGGTCACTACTCCAACAGGTGTACCGCGGTTAATCCTACTGCTAGTAAGAACAATACCTGTTTCCAGTGTGGACGTCCAGGGCACATGAGGAAGGACTGCCCAATGAACAAACCAGCAGCCTCAGGGGCAAGCAAAGCTGCCTCCAACAGGCCACCAACTGCTAGAACTTTTAACATGACAGTGCAAGATGCCGTGAGGAACACGGATGTGATAGCAGGTACATTTTCCCTCAATTAGTCAGTGCAAATGTTTTATTTGATTCTGGGGTAACTAAGTCTTTTATATCTAGAGATTTTGCACATAAATTGAAACTTAAAACTCAACCACTAAGGGAGTCTTTGCAAGTAGAGATAGCTAATCAGGAAGTCGTTCCAGTTAATCAGATTCACTCCGATTGCAAAATAGAAATAGGAGGACGATCCTTCTGTGTTGATTTGATCCCTTTTAAGCTAGGGGAATTCGATGTTATTTTGGGAATGGACTGGTTGTCTCGTAATAATGCGTAAATAGATTGTAAAGGGAAAAAGGTTAAGTTGAAAACTCCAGGAAAGAAAGAAATAGTGTTTAAAGGGGGCTACGACAGACCCAGACCATTCTAACCATGGCGCAAACCAAGAGACTGCTACGAAAAGGGAATGAAGCTTATTTAGCTTACGTTATAGATACCCAGAAAGAGGCGCCCAAGATACAAGACATTCCGGTGGTTAACGAATTTGAAGATGTGTTTCCTGAAGATCTTCCTGGATTACCACCAGATAGAGTGATTGAGTTTGCTATCGAGTTAGCCCCGGGGACGGCGCCAGTTTCAAAGGCCCCATACCGATTAGCACCAGTGGAAATGAAAGAGCTAGCAAAGCAATTACAGGAATTGTTGGATAAGGGTATGATAAGACCCAGTGTGTCGCCTTGGGGCGCACCAGTGTTGTTCGTCAAGAAAAAGGACGGGAGTATGAGGTTATGCATCGACTATCGAGAGTTGAACAAGCTAACCATAAAGAATAAGTACCCGTTACCCAGAATTGATGATTTGTTTGATCAGCTATGAGGAGCTGTGTATTTCTCCAAGATTGACTTGAGAACCGGATATCACCAACTGAAGATTAAACCTGAAGATATCCCAAAGACTGCATTCCGTACCAGATATGGACACTATGAATTCTTGGTGATGTCGTTTGGATTAACCAACGCCCCAGCAGCTTTCATGGATTTAATGAACAGAGTGTTCAAGGAATATTTGGATCAGTTTGTTATAGTCTTTATTGATGATATTCTGATCTACTCAAAGACAGAAGAAGAGCACGCTGAGCATTTGAGGATAACCTTGGAAACACTCCGGAAGGAGCAGTTATATGCCAAATTCTCAAAGTGTGAGTTCTGGAAAAATGAAGTACAATTTTTAGGGCACGTAATCAACAAAGAAGGAGTGCTAGTTGACCCCTCCAAGATAGAGGCAGTTTCAAATTGGGAACGACCAACCACTCCAACAGAGGTAAGGAGTTTCATAGGGTTAGCAGGATATTATAGACGATTTGTTCAAGATTTTGCCAAGATTGCAGCCCCGTTAACTCGGCTTACCCGTAAAACTGAGAAATTTGAATGGACTGAAAAATGCGAGAAGAGTTTTCAAGAGCTGAAGAAGAGGTTGGTAACGGCCCCAGTGTTGACGTTGCCTGATGGAAAAGGAGATTTCGTAATTTACAGTGATGCTTCGCATAAAGGATTGGGATGTGTGCTTATGCAGCACGGCAAGGTAATAGCATATGCTTCAAGACAATTGAAGGATTACGAGATCCGATACCCCACCCATGATCTAGAATTAGCAGCAATTGTTTTTTCCTTAAAAATTTGGAGGCACTACTTGTATGGAGAGAAGTGTGAGATTTACACTGACCATAAGAGCCTCAAGTACATTTTTACGCAGAAAGAGCTCAACATGCGTCAGAGAAGATGGCTAGAGCTAATCAAGGATTACGACTGTGAGATTCGTTATCACCCGGGCAAAGCCAATGTGGTGGCTGACGCCCTTAGTAGGAAAGAGAAGCTCAAAATGATAACTACGGAGAAAGAATTGATAAAAGACTTTGAGAGGCTGGAAATTGAGATTAAGATACCTGAAGAAGGTCAAGAAAATTTGATGGAAATTCGAATCCAGCCTCTACTGTTGGAAAAGATTAGGTTATGCCAAGAGCAAATGATGGAAGCAGAAAAGAACTCGACAGAGGAGTTAATGACTGGGGAAGAAATCAAGTGTGAAAAAGATAAAGGAGGAATTATGAGATACATGTGGAGGATATGGGTCCCAAATGATCAGGAACTCAAGGAAGAAATTCTATACGAGGCACACAACTCAGGATACTCAGTGCACCCCGGTAGCACCAAGATGTATAGAGATTTGAAAGAGTACTACTGGTGGCCCAACATGAAAAAGGACGTGGTAGAGTGGGTAAGCAAATTCTTGACCTGCCAGAAGGTGAAAGCGGAGCACCAAAGGCCTAGTGGACTTCTACACCCCTTGGAGATTCCCGAATGGAAATGGGAACATATAGCTATGGACTTCGTAGTAGGTTTGCCAAGGACCAAAGCGAATCATGATGCCATATGGGTGATTATAGACCGACTAACAAAGTCAGCTCACTTCCTACCGATCAACGAAAGGTACACGGTTGATAGGCTTGTAGATATCTACCTCAAAGAGATAGTGGCGCGACATGGAGTCCCAGTCGCCATAGTATCCGACAGAGATCCCAAATTTAACTCCAGGTTTTGGAGGAGCTTTCAGGAATGTGTGGGAACCAGGCTAAACATGAGTACAGCTTACCATCCCCAGACAGACGGGCAAAGTGAAAGGACCATCCAGACACTAGAAGATATGTTGAGAGTCTGTGCTATAGACTTTAAAGGAAATTGGGATGATCACTTGCCATTGATTGAGTTCTCCTACAATAATAGCTTTCATTCAAGCATAGGGATGCCGCCTTACGAGGCCCTTTATGGAAGGAAATGCCGATCTCCCTTATATTGGGATGAAGTTGGAGAGTGAAAGATGCTCGGGCCTGAGGTGGTCCAACGGACTAAAGATGCAGTGGATCTAATCAGAGGACGGTTGGTAGCAGCCCAAGACCGACAAAAGAAATATGCCGACTTAGCTCGGAAAGGAAAAGAATATGAGGTGGGAGACCTAGTGTTCTTGAAGGTATCTCCTTGGAAGGGTTTAATGAGGTTTGGAAAGAAAGGGAAGCTGAGCCCTAGATATATTGGGCCATTTGAGATCTTAAGACGTATTGGAGAGCTAGCTTATGAACTAGCATTACCCCCGAACCTGCAGCAAGTGCACAATGTGTTCCATGTCTCAATGCTGAGGAAATATAACCCAGATGCCAAGCACATAGTGGAATATGAGCACGTGGACATGCAACCAGATTTGACCTATGTAGAGCAACCGGTGGAAATCATAGACAGAAAAGATCAAGTGCTCCGAAATAAGGTCATCAAGCTTGTCAGAGTTTTATGGCAAAACCATAACATAGAAGAATCAACCTGGGAGCTAGAAAGTGCAATGATGGAAAAGTACCCCCATTTGTTTTCAAGCTGATTCCGGGACGGAATCTTTTTAAGGAGGGGAGACTGTAAGAACCCAGATTTTTTATAGAATTAAAACTTTTTAGTATGTAATAATATGGGAATGAATAGTGGTTATGACTGCGATGTAACGAATGTCTATTAAATGAATGGAATGGATTTGAATTCAATTATTTATATGTCATGCAGAATACTTTTGGTTGACGGCATAGATAAGAATGATCTATCTCCTAAAGATATAAGTATATTACTTCAAGTAAGATTATTCTTGTGTCATCCAAATCAATATCTATTATAAGTCCAGCGGTTCCGTAAAAAGGTTAAGAAGCACTCGAGGGTTAACCAGGTTCATTTTCCTAATTATAGGAATTAAATAAAAATAAGTGATGAATAGTGATTTTGGTGGAATTTGGAATATTATTATAATAATGTTATACCCGGTATTCGGAACGGATTTCTGAGTTCGTATTAGTGATCCAGGAAGAAAATAAGTGTATGTAAAAGCTGTCGGATTCAGAAAAAGAGCACTTTTATTTTCTCCGAGATTTCCCTGGACACTGCAAGACTTAAGGATTTAAAAAAGGGAATTAAGGAATTTAAATTCGAGAAGTATTAAGGAAGATGAGGAATAGTATTATAAATATTAAGAAGGTTTTCGGTAAAACCCTAACTAGAAACGAATGAGTTATTCCCTCGAACGATCAACGAATTAAGCAATAAACGGACAAAGAAACAAGCAGAGGGAGCAAGAGTCTTGTGCAAGCTACTAGAAAATATCTAGTAACCATTATAGTTACAAGACTAACTAGAACCATTAGAGATCAACTAGTACTTAGCAAATCAAATCACTTGGTTAAGCCTTAAACCATCCAATCTTCAACACTTGTCCTCACAAATACATCATTCTATACATCACCACTTTATTAAAGTAACAAGGATGAGATATTATCTACAACAAGTCACTTTATGCATTATTTTCAAGCAACCAAGCAAAGAACTCATCTCTCTCTCCAAGAACACCACATTCGGCCCCTTGTTAATTCAAGAATCAAAATATTACTTCCCACCATTGTTTGATCTTGAAACTTTTATTGTGAGTCCTATATTTCATAAAACTAATCTTCTAAAAATCCTAGCTTCAATCTCTTCTTTTTCCATTTTCAAAAAAAATGATTTAAGAGGAGGGTGAATAGTGTTTTCATGAACTAATCTTGTTTTTCCTTGATTTCTTTGGTTGATTTAGCAAGCTTAAGCACTTCTAAGGACCATACCAAGCATAGTGAGGCTAGATCATACTCCAAGGAAGGTATAACAACTTGAAACCCTAGGCTTTACTTTGAGATTTTGCATGTTCTTGATGGATCTAGCTTAGTTAGTATTATGTTCATGTTATAAGCATGATTATAAGCATGATTGTGATTTAGATTTGATAGATGTTAAAAATAGCTTCGATGAACGGAAAGGCATTGCTTGGCCTCAGTTCATAGTTATAAATCATGTATATGTTGTTTGGGATGGATACCTTGATTATTGGAAGGTTTGGAATTTAGAAATATTCGATTTATAGCCGTCGTAATGCCGAAATTTCGTTAACATTAAGAACACGAATTTGACAGTAGGTATAACTCGCTGTTTAGCTTCAACTTATGCCATGATTAGCTAGATTATGTTATGAGCTTCGTTTTGATATAAAGATCGCATGAAACGGACTTACGGTTTAGGAGTTATGATTAAATTCGTAAAAGTTGTTCGAAACCGTAAACAAAAGTTCGTAATTGAAATTGATTCCCTTTAATGTTGTTTAATTAGTGGCGAATCGTGATAATTAAATAATAGAGATAAAAATGAAGGTGTGGGAGAAGACCGCATGTCAAATGGATCGTTTTCCGATTTTATAAAAATGTGCGAATCGAGGTTAAGTACGAAAGTACCCCTAAGAGGTATACTTGGTTATAACTTCGGTAAACCACTTAGAAAACGATCTATAAATATCGAGGTCTAATATTTCGACTTTAAAACTTATACGATTTAAATACTTACCATATGTAAGTGTAATGTCATGCTTTAGTAACAAACAAGTGTCGGGTAATAAAGGCAATAATAAGAGTGAATTAGAGGGGTATAACGAAACGACTTGAAAACGTGTTTCGATTTAAGTTAAGTTTATACTTAACCTTTTGAAAGGTGTTAAGTGATTAATCCCGAATGCCTTGGCTATTTATAGATCATCAGGCTGACCCGGGACACGCTACCACTACCCCTACTCGTACTCGATTTCCAGGCAAGTTTCGAATCCTTCTTTAAGGCTGTTGTTGTGAATATATATATATATATATGTTTCTGTTACAGTACATATGCCATAGCATGCATGCCTACTTTAAAAGTCATATTGATATACTTGTTCCCTGAATTATTGTTGGCTTATAAGCTAGATAGTTATTATATCAGTTATAAGCCGGAAATTACTAAGACCCTTAAGCGAAGGGCATCTGAATCTCATTCTTTGACTATAGACCGGGAGTCGTTATTCCTTGATATATTGATATTATTTTCAGAGGAAAATAACTAAGTAAATATTTTCCATTTATTATCTGGCGAATATTTTTGGAATATTTCCTTGAGATTATTCGATAAATATTATCTGGATTATTCATCAGATATTTATTCGACGAACATTATCTTTAATATTCATCTAAAGTCAATCTATTATTCGAATATTATTTCGAACCCTCAGTTAAGTTATTGACTTAAAGAATATTCATTCTTATTTACTCAATAGATATTATTTTCAAATATTCATTCGAGTTATTTATTTAATGAATATTATTTTAATATTCATTCGAGCCTTATATATTCAAATGAATATTATTTCAAATATTCATTCAATCTCTATTTATTTTATAAATATTAGTTGAACATTGATTCGAACTCCAGTTATTCGACAAATATTATTCAAAATATTCCCTTGAGACGATGAATATTATCTTCGACATTCATTTAAAGTCGATCCAATTATTGAACATAATTTCAAATGTTCCTTCGATAATCATTTCTTCTATAAATATTACTGAGTTGAATATCCATTGTTTGTTCAAATATTGTCTCAAATATTCAGTCGATCATTATGTCATCAATGAGTATCATTCTTAAGAATAATATTCATTATTGATTAAGTGAATATTATTTCAAATATCCATTTGATGATTTTTTCATCACTAAATATCATTATTAATTTGAATATTCATTATTTGTTTAATGAATATTATTCTGAATATTTATTTAATTCTTCTAACTCGTTTCAAAAATGATTTACTTCATTCAAATAGTATTATCGACCTTCGAACACTATATGAATTATTACAGAGCCTTATTATTATTATTATTATTATATTATCAAGGAAGGTTCTCAGTAATTCCCTTCTTCCTGCGATTCTATTGTAAGGGAACCTTACTTGAGGAATGTTATTTATCTTGTGACTGCCCGGTCATAAATTATTCGCTTTACTCGCAACTTGGTTGCTATTATTCATGGTATTATGTGTACCCACTCATTATTCGAGGGGTAAGAATGTTGGAACAAGTCAGTATCCATTAACAAGCAGCAGCTTGGGAAATATTGGTAAATTTTCCTTTCCATTTAGATATGACTACCTTGTGGAGTCTTATCAACAAGTATTATACTTGGGGAAAGGGGGACGAACTTTACGTTTCAAAGTTATGGATGTGGAATGAACTAGGAGATGCGTAAGTGACCCAGTGGCGCCGGTCCAGCAAAATGGCCCAACCGTTGGCCGAGGGGGTTCCAAAAGGCGGTAGACAAGTAAATCCGTCGGTTCTTCCTTCTACATGTAGTAAACAAGAGGTAGGGAGCATAACATGCGACTGATCATCGTGTATATGCTATGTCTCCTGGCGCGTCAAACTCCAGTATTAGTTCATCACTCAATGTTGGAAATTTTCTGCAACACCATCATAGTTGGCAGAATTGAAAAGTATTTCAAACTGGAATTGCAATATCATTCTGCAAGTTCCTATTTTTATGAAAATGATGGTATCTTGCTTATTTTGGCATAGCATATGCTTCCACGAAATATATATCTGTTGAGTTACCTTGTAACTTCATCCTTTATATTAAACTGGCAATATTTTCTCTAATGCATGGCATATGATTTCATAACATATCTTTGAACTGTCTTATATATTACTGCACAGTTATATATTGTTGGTGGGCTGTTGCTCACCCTTGCTTATTTATTATGTCACAACAACAGCTAGGTCACATGGCCCGCGTCAGGCGCACTCGGCGCAAGCAGGTTACCCGCCCCACAGGGCTACCCGTTGATATCATCGCTGCCATTGCTGAGGTAGCATAGATCAGCAGCCTTTGATTACCAGTTTAATTATATGTATCAATAATGATTAATCAACGGCAAAACTTTTAAACTTATGATGTTATCCTTTTGGCTTGTAATAACTTTTATTCGTAAACCAGTAATGCAAGGCTTATTTCAATTTCATCTCTGGGACTATAACTGTGTGTGTGTGAGTGGTTATTATTGTGGGGTAACAGCAGGTGATTTATTTATTGTGGACTCAAGTAAAGTATTAATCATGGAAAATAAGACCGTAACGACCCGATCCCGGACCCCGGATCTGGGGGTGTTACAACAATACTTAGCACAATTCTAACTGTAGTCATCTTAACAACCGGAAAAAATATATCAGTACCCTTTTTCTGTTGATAACCCTTGACTACTAACCTCGCCTTGTATCTCTTGCTGCCATCAGGTTCTTCTTTGATCCGGAACACCCACTTATTCTGTAAAGCATTCTTTTCTGCTGGTAACTCTATTAAAGGCCAAGTCTCATTCTTCTCAAGAGAACTCATCTCTTCTTCCATGGCTGATTTCCACTTAATTGAATCATCCACCTGAACTGCCTCTGAATAACACTGAGGCTCTCCATCCTCGGTCAATAACATATAATATGCTGAAGGCGAAAATCTTTGTGGTGGCCTCACAATTTTGCTAGATCTTCTTACCTCAGCCTGTGGAGTAACTGGAACTGTGTCATCACCATTCCCCAAACTCCCACTATTTCCTGCAAGATCTTTTTCTGTAATATCTTCAAGCACTGTTTTCTCTTTCTCAGGTTGTTCCTTTTCAAACTCAGAATCGACTACAAGCTTATCCTTGTATACTGCACTTTCATTAAAAGTAACATCTCTACTTCTAACAACCTTCTTCGTCAGTTCATCCCAGAAATGGTAACCCATATCATCTGAGCCATAACCAATGAAGATACACTTCTTTGCATTTGGATCAAGCTTGTCCCTGTTAGAATCTTTAACATGCACATAAGAAACACAACCAAAAACTCGCAAGTGTGAAAGATTTACCTCCTTTTTCTGCCACTCTTCTTCAGGAATCTTGAACCCCAAAGGAACTGAAGGTCCTCTATTTATGAGATACGCTGCTGTGCTAACTACATCTGCCCAAAAAGTCTTTGGTAACCCTACATGCAATCTCATACTCTTGGCCCTCTCATTCAAGGTTCTATTCATGCGCTCTGCAACACCATTCTGCTGAGGTGTCTCTGGAATAGTTTTGATCATTCTAATCCCATATTCTGCGCAATAGCTTTTAAACTCATCACTACTGTACTCACCACCATTATTTGACATCAAACTCTTAATCTTCAAACCGGTCTGATTTTCAACTTCGATCTTCCACTTCTTGAAAGTAGCAAACACATCTGATTTATTCTTCAAGAAATAAACCCATACCTTTCTAGTGGAATCGTCAATGAAAGTGACATAGTAGCGAGATCCTCCCAACGACGCAACTGCTGTTGGACCATATACATCTGTATGAACTAGCTCTAACCTCTCAGCCTTGGGTGTCCTCCTTGATTTTGTAAAAGTAACTCATTTCTGCTTTCCAAGAACACATGGCTCACAGAACCCAACTTTCGCATTCTTCAGCTCTGGAATCTTCCCCTTCGAAGTTAACAGCTTCATACCCTTTTCACTCATATGACCAAGTCTTTGGTGCCACAAAGTTGAAGACTCAATCTCATCAGCAACCGTATTTGCTTCATAGCTAGATTGTTCAACTATGTACAACATCCCCTTTTTCTCTCCACGAGCAACAACTAGATTCCTCTTTATAACCTTCCATTATCTGTCTCCGAAAGTAACTCGATACCCTTCCTTATCTAACTGACCCACAGATATCAACATCCTCTTCAGTCCAGGAATGTACCTTACATCTTTCAACGTCCAGCTAGTCCCTAAAGAGATCTTGAGATTAATATCTCCCATGCCCGCAATATCCAAAGTCTCATCATCAGCAAGACGGACTTTACCAAAATTTCCAAGTTTGAAATTTAACATCAAATCCTTGCAAGGGGTAGCATGAAATGATGCACCAGAATCCATAACCCATGATTCAACCAAACATTCAACACAACAAATCAAAGCATCGTCATCTGCCACTTCTTCAACTACATTAGCTGAATTATCCTCTTTCTTCTTTCCTTTAGGAGCTGCGGGAGCCGTACACTGATTTCTGAAGTGACCTTTCTTCTGACAATTCCAACAAACAATCTCCTTGCGATCTTTGGACTGTCCTCTCTTCTGTGACTTCGATCTGCTACGCCCCTGATTCTTCTCCCTATCGGACTTTCTGCCTCTACTCTCAATACTCAACAAGGAACCTGACGACTCTCATGAGTTTCTCCTACGAATATCTTCTCCAAGAATCGCATCTCGAACTCCATCAAAAGTCATCTTACTGCTCCCAGATGAATTACAAATAGCAGTGACAAATTCTGACCAACTGTCAGGTAACGAATATACCAACAACAAGGCTTGTACTTCATCATCGAATTTAATATCTACTGATGTCAATCTTGATAGGATAGAGTTAAATTCATTCACATGATCAGCAACACAATCACCTTCATTCAATCTCGTGGCAAACAACAAGCGACACAAATATACCTTATTCGAAGCAGACAGCTTCTCATACATATTTGATAACGCCTTGATCAATCCATAAGTTATCGTTTACTTGACGATATTGTAAGCAACGTTCTTCGCCAAAGTTAATCTGACAACACCCAGAGCTTGCCTATCCAATAGCTTCCAATCTTTCTCATCTATTGAATCTGGCTTTTTCTCCTCTAGCGGTTCGTGTAGTTTTCTCTGATACAAATAATCTTCAATTTGCATCTTCCAAAATGAAAAATCTTTGCCATCAAATTTGTTGATCTTTACTTTCCCTTCTTCTACCATCGCTCTCACTCGCCTGAAAACCTAGGCTCTTGATACAAGTTGTTGGGTATGCAACAACGAAAGCAAAACCCGAAGCGAATAAACAAGAACAAGAAAATAAACGACAATTACACAAGACAAAAATTTACGTGGTTCGGAAATTCCTACTCCACAAGCCGCACTAATTTTGTATTGATCTCTCACATTGTGTTGTGTTGTTGTTGTGCTACAATTACATGAGTATTTATAAGAGAAGAAACTGGGTCAAAATAAATCAGAGTCTAATTCAAAAATTCCTAGTTCTAATTAGAACCCAATTCTAGAATTCCCAAGTCAAATCAGAAACCAATTCTGAAACCTAATAGACTCCACAAACCCAACATGAAGGATGATCCGAAAAGATCCGAACCGAATTTTATACCTTAATCCGAATATCATCCAATTCTAATCCGAATTAGATCCGAACCGAATCAGATCCGATCCGATCCAAATTCTGTTCAAATTTATTATAACCGAAAGTTGATCCGATCCGAGATTGATCTGAAACCGATCCGATTAGCCGAATTGTTAGGTCTATTTATAAGCATAGAAACGAGAGAGAATAGAATTTTTTTGGTATTTATATATAACTATTATTCCTATTTACTCTAAAAGACAAAACTATTTTTATACATTTACAAGGACAAGGATAAGATTTTTTTATCTATTTACATACTAGTAAAAGGGCATTTCAGTCTTTTAATAATACCACTCTCCTTTCTATTTTCTAATTTCTAATAATTCTATTACAAAAATCTATTTCTTAAAATAAATAATTCTTAAATCAACTTTCTAAAATAATAAATATCTATTTACTCCGGAATGATTATAAAATAATTCTATTTTCTTCCAAAAAAAATAAACTCAAAATATTTTTATAAAAATAAATACCCCAAAAATTTCAATTAAATAATTAGCGATAAAAAAATAAAAAAAATTGCAATATTTAAAATAAATATTCAAAAAATTAAAAATCTCAAATTTATTAAAAATGCAAGAAGACCATATTTTAAAATATTTTTGTAATTTGCACCAATAAAATTTGGGACGAGTAAAGTGTCATATCAATTCACAAACCATAAAACGAACTCAGCTAGATACGATAAAATGATCGAATAAAATAGACTAAATTGCACTGTAATGGCCAAAATATTTTCAATTTTGCACGGAGGTGGCTAAATTTTAATTCATGCCAATGTGATGGCTAAATTTTAATATTTGACGCAAAAAAGGTGCTTAGACTCCGTTCTGTTAAATCGACATTGACAGCGTTAGTTAATAATAATCCGGCGAGATTTTGCAGTTTCCGGTGAGGCACAACAACTCCGGTGAGCTTCCTTAGCGCATTAAATCGACACTAACATGTTCCACATTCACTGGGCATCCTACAAAGTACTACAACCATAACAAACGATCAAATTCGAGCAAAACCCGGCGAGCTCGACATGGATTCCGGCCAACTACGGTTTCAATCATTTCTAAATCAAACTCAGAGTTTTAAATGTTAAAACGAAGCTGATAACATGTACAATCCAACCATGGAACCAGTTTATACAGACAAGCAACAGAATTCATGAACAAATTGATTTTATGATCGATTAAAACTCAAAGATCGAATTACACAATCCTCTGAAACAACGATGCAATTAAACACATACACATGCTCCTTAGACCCCTAGAAGCTATATGAATCATCAAATCAATTGGAAAATTTTAGAATAAAAAAGTCCTAATTTGACTCAAGAACCCTAGAATTTGAATTAACAAAACTAAAAATAGAACGTGAAATTGAACATGGAATTGAACTTCTGGCATCAATATGAAGCTATACAAACAATCAATTTAACCGGAAAATCAATGAATCAAAAAGCCCAAAATTTCATGAAGAACCCTAACTAACGCCGTCAATGTCGATTTAACGGAAGGGAGTCAGAGCACCTTTTTCGCGTCAAAAATTAAAATTTAGTCATTTCATTGGCATGAATTAAAATTTAGCCATCTCCGTGCAAAATTGAAAAATTTTGACCACTACAGTGCAATTTAATCAATAAAATATACATATTTTTATTTCTCCTTCATTTAAAAAATTAATAAAATATTAAAATAATAATAATAAATCCTAAAAATTCAAATTATTACATATTAATTCAAATTCTAATTATATTTGAAAGAATAATTAGTAATTCAAACCGAATCTGATCGTATTAATGTCCCCACTACCACTAATTCCGTATAATTGTATTGCCCGCAAAGCAATACTCCCTCCGTCTCTAAATAAGTTACCTGTTTTGACTGGACACGTTTACCAACGCACACTTTTGATCGTTAATATCTTGAATTTCGTATTAGTATTAAATATAAAAACTTTACTATATTAAAGTATTCATAAATACAAATCTAACAAGATCACTCACGACTATATTTGGTTTTATAGATCAGTCGTAAATTATTAATTTGTCTCATGTTATGAACAATCTCGACATTTCAAACGAGCAACTTATTATGAGACGGAGGGAGTACAATTTTCTTACACTTGATTCCCGGCTTTATGCACCATTTCATACAATGACACCCAATTCAAAATTTCGACATTTCATTTATTTGTTCAAACGCCTATCTACCCAAATAGTTGATTCTCCTACATATTAGATATTCAGATCCAATGTCAAACGATCAGCCCGGCAGGGAAGAAGTAGTAGCAAAAGCTGCAGGGTATTTAGCAATCTCGGGAGTCGCTATAAGCATTATCAAGTCCATAAACCCTTTTCAAAAGCCCAAACCAATCTTCAAGAACAATGAGCCCATTCAGTTGGTTCAGCAGTTTAATTGTGTTTCTTCGCCAGAACCCATTATTGAGGTCACCCCTTTATTCCTTTTTTTTTTTTGAATCTCTATAGTATATATATGTTTGTGTATAGAGATAATAATGAAATGTGTTTGTATGTTGGTTTGTTTTGTATGATTGTAGAAACCCGTTGCAAGTTTTGATGAAAAAGATGCAGAATTGCCAATGAAGAAGACTGTAGATGTTGTAAAGGGAGACACACTTTTGAGCCTCTCTCACAAATATGGGGTACCTATTTTTCTTTTATTTTTTTTATTTTTCTCACTAATGCTCTTGAAATATTTTTGTTTTGACCTAATTTACTCTTATAAATATATTTGTGCAACTCCAATTTCTTTCTATAACCTCCTTAGTCAATTTCTTAGGAATTTGAAACAAAAAAGAAAAAATAAATGCCTCTTGACATTTAGCAAAAAAAAGCCTCCCAACAGACTCTTGACCACTCTATAAAATTCTAAGAATTTTATGGGGGCGTTAGGATGGTTGATAGGAATGGAATCTGAGAATGGATTTGAAGGGTTTAAGAGTGGTGGTAAATGCTAATGATATAAAATCTTAACAGTCTAAGTGATATGTGGAGAAGGCAGTTCATTACAAACAACCAAATTGTTGATCCAAATACTAACACATGACATCGAGTTTCCAATTTTCGTTAATCAGGCTCATTAACCTTGAAACAAACAGCCCCTACGTCTTTCCTCAACAATGAGAAGTATATAAGTTATTTTCCATCGGCATTTAAACTTATATTAGTAAATGTACAATACTGAGATGCTTATTCCATTTCTGTATATATATCAAAGTAATGAACAAAGAGTTTGATGCTCCTAAGTATGTATTCTTCTAACTCAGGTGACTGAGGTGAGATAGCAAAGAATTATACATGACGGCATTTTTATAATTTTAGAATTTGACCATATAATTACAACCACGTAATTGAAGTACACTATGTAGTATGTACATAGGTAAGTTCCCTAAAAATAGATGGTAAATAGATAGTAAATGCATTTTTCTCATGAAAATAGTTTCTAAAGAATTTTAACAATTGTTGGAGAGAATGTAATTTTTCGCATCTTAGGAAGTCAAGTGTAATTTAATTATATTATGTTTAGAGAAATGTACACGAGATTGTTGCTCTAAGTTTGTTAAATGTATATCCCATAATCCCAACCCCAGCATACCAAGTGACTTAAAAGACATAAGAAGATGTGTTTGATCAATTATTAGATTTATTTTTCGCAAATCAAATTTACCAATAATTGAATTTTATTGTGGCAAATATAAATTACAAGAAAAAATGTCATAAGAAGATGCATTTGATCTATTACTGGGTTTTTTAAAAAAAACAAATTGTATATACACAAAAATATATTAATTTCTAAACAAATTTTGGTCCATTTGACTTTGAAATTACAATAAACTAGTTTGAGTGACATGGTGTGAATATGAATTTCCATTAGGAAAAATCAATTCTGTTTTTCTCTTTCTTTTTTTTCCGCCAAATTAGTTGGTGCAATTGACAGACTTAAAGAAGGTTAGGATACAAAAGTTAAGAGTTAATGTGTTTAACAGAAATTTAAGGGTTAGAACGTAAGTGACACCATCTTCTTTCACTCCAAGTTGTTTACATAAAGTTCTTTTGGCATTTTTTTGACAAAAAAAATATATAAATATAAATTTTAGGAAATGCTATTGGTTGTGCATGTATGTTTATATATAGAGTCCGTTGCATTTAGGTGGCTAACTTTACACTGAGTTTCAAAATGGTGGCTAAACTTTTAAAATTACATTTTGGTGATTGGACATACATTTTAAAAGACAGTAAGGTTTCTCTCCATTAAATCATCTAACAGAGATAATATCAAAGAGGATGTTTTGGACATTTAAATTGTACAATGATTAACTACCTTACAACATATACATGAACCATGTACACTACATATCCAAATTCTAGAATACAAAATAACATGAATATGGATTATGGACTTCGGTGTTGTTGTCTACTGGATTTATTTATATATGTGTGTTCATATTTGGCAAAAATTGGGTGCTTCCCGATTTATGTAGCTGTGAATAATGTTAAAAGAAAGCAGCATGAAAGCAACTACATCATATCACCAGATAGGCTTGATAGTTGAGCGGAAAAAAAACATTGCCATGTAAGGTCGAACTGAACTGAAATTATTCAATATATTAAGTAGTCTTACATAATTTATCCATTAAATTCATAAAGAGCATGATCCAAGCACACACGAACATCAAAATGTACTCTGCAAAGTAGTGCAGTAGATAGGCTTTTTTCCCCTCCATACGACAGGCTTAAAATTGACATTTAGTGCATTTGGATCTAGTCTAACAGGTGCTGTAAATGAAGGGCGAAACACCGCACCTTGACTTCCATGCATCTCTTGTGAGGGTTGTGGGCCACCTCAAGACAAACTCAGATTCAAAACGTTCATTAGTATCCGTAAAGCACCACCATTTCTTCCCTTATTACTTGTATTACCTGCATTATCAAACTCATCCCCTCCATTCCTAGCATCATTCTTGGTCTGACGCTGACCAGCACCACCATCTGGTAGTATCTTCAACTGGTATATCATTTTTTGGGTCCTTTTTTAGGTTTTCCAGGAGCAACCTTGACATGAAGAATAGGTTGCAATTGTTTTCCAGTTTTTTGTAGGTTTAAGAGAAAGAAGTAGATAGACGTACAGGGGAAGTGGGAGAGAATTCGGATAGTAACATGTATTCATCTTTCAACTAATAAAATACCATCTTTACCCTCACTTTACAACTTATTAACATATTTTTAATGTCTGCCGTTAGCTCTGTTAAATGATTTAACAGTGAGACACTTTATTGTCTTTTAAAATGTAAGTTTAGCCACCAAAATGTGATTTTAAAAATCTAGATACCATTTTGAAACTCGGTGTAAAGCCACCGAAATGCAATGGACTCTTATATATATCCCTTTTCCTATTATTGGTCTACAGGTTTCAGTTGAGGCCATCAAGGAGGCTAATGAGCTGATAGGGGACACCATCTATCCTGGCAAGAAGTTTATTAGAAGCAGCAAGTGCAACTGGTCTTGCTGATTTTATATTGCCAAATTAGATTATTGATGTAACATGGGATTTAATAATCATTGCACAGTTGTAACTGTGTTATCTGTATGGAATGCAAAAGCTGTCCTACTATTGACTATTGACTATTGACTCATAATACTTCAAATTAGATATGATGAAGCTTCTTGTTTTTATAGTCATCACTCACTTTTGTCCTAAGCCGTACTCTGTGATGTTAAAACAAAAATATGTCATGGATTTCTTTGTGTTAATAGTAGTAAGGTGTGTTAATAGGTTTTCTGTAAGGATCATTGAGTTGTTCATATAGGCTATGTAGACAAACCCACCACAGTTAGAGCCCCTCGTCACCTTGAGATATTTAATCATTAGGCTCAATATTCGTATTCTGGAACATAATTGTTCATCTTATTTAATAGCTTGTCAACAGAGCTTCTCTCGTACAGATTTGACAGGATATGTTTCACTCATACAAAGTTCAAAGTTGCATACTGAAGTGTTAGGAAGGGGCAGGCGGAGGAAATCTAAGAGTAAAGAGATGCACTTAACATTTCTCGAAGAAACTATCCCAAACTTGCTGGGCTTTGGTGCTCAACCATGGTAGTAGTAGTATATATATCTACTATCTAGGGTCCCTTCTAAAGAGGACCTTCTTAGATAGAAAATTGGAAAGAACCATATAATTTTTTCTGATTCTACAATAAAACCATTTTTTTTAATATTTTTCCCAAAAATATTTTTTTTCAAAAAAAAAAATTTCCCAAAAAAAAAAAATTCGGACACTGCCAAGTCATCACTGTCACGTCAGCAGTGTTGTCGTGGCACTGACACGTGTCACTGCCACGTCATCAATGACGTCATCATTGCTGTCGTGGCAGTGCCACGGCAGCTATGACGTCATCAGTGCTAACGTGGCACTGCCACGTCAACAGCCAGATTTTTTATTTTTAAAAAAAAAAAATTTAAAAAAATGTTTGGTTCTATCACAGAATCAGCAAATTTGTCCTTTTTTTTTAATTATAGAACCAAAAAAATTTGGTATTTTTTTTATAGAACCAAAAAATTAGAACTTTGATTCTAATGTAGAATCATAAAATTGGTAGCTCTCTCATATTCTCCATATAAAGAGGTCCTCTCTAAAATAATGGTCTATATATCTATATTCCAAACCTTTTCTGAACAATTTGTGCATTTTTTAATTTTTGATAGCAGTTCCAGCAGACGAGATCACAAGCAAGGGGAGGCAGATACAAGATTGCAGCGTAAGGCAGATCTGTGTTTAACGGGTGCTTTCTGCAAACATTTTTTAAAATGTAACAACCCTCTTTGTTTTTTTGGATAATTATGTCTTTCTTTCTTCTTCTAACATTGTAGAAGGGTCATTAATTATGCAATTGACCAATATAGGAGCCATGAAAATTACTAATCTTACTAGTTTGCCAAAGAAAATAAAATTAACTTCTAGACAGAATTAATATAATCTTGCCAGTCTGAAAAAATCATAGATGTAGGCCACAACAAGACAATACAGGACTGCTACAAACTTCAAATATTAAACTTAATTGTTCACAATTTATAGTCCAAAAAGCATAATTTATGGCTAAATATTGAAGCTGATCCAGTACCCAACTAATTTCCGATATTCTGGGACTTGTTAAGGATCACACCCTCGTATTTGACTTGAAACCATTTCATCGCGTCCTCCTTTGTAACTCTGTGCTGGATTCCAACACGAGATTTGCACCTTCGACGACGTCCAACACGGTAACCCGGACGCTCAAGCACAACATAGAAATCCATGCCATAAATACCTGTTGAAGGATCGTACCTGGATAGCAAATTTTAAAGGTGATTATGCTAGGCTGGCTCAAGCTTAATTAAGAGAACTTGTACATCTAAAAATATCCTCACATCTATCAATGATAGGAAAAAAAAGTTTGAATACAATTATCTAAACATTGAAACCATGGCCTTCCCATGCAACCATCCAAAGGAAGGACAAAAAATCACTACGTTCTCTAAAGAAATTTGAAAAAAAACAAACATCAGAGCTCTAAGGAATTTTCAATTCGTCCAGCTTTCATGTTAAGCCTATTGTTCCAAGATTACATTTCCACGTTAAGAAACTAAAATTCCAAGATACTGAAGCACAATTATCCTTTCCATATAAAATTCTATACAATACAAGGGCACCTTCAAACATTCAACAATAGGGTGAAGATAATTAAATTAACAATCAAACAAGGTAATGATTATAACAATAGGGTGTACATAATTTTTACTTATATAACAATATTCATATCATATGTTCCGACTAACATATTGCTGTAACAGTAGAAACAAAAAAATTATATATCATAAATAATAACATTAATGATTGTGTACTTTATAAAAAACAGTTCTCCACATATGCTCCTACAACTTCCTATCAGATTCGGCACTTGAAGCTTTCTTCACTGCCTAGCTTAGCCTAGTTTGGTTTGTCAGAAGAATAGCATAACAATAATAAATAAAAAAGAACTTCCGAGGAAAAAGTGAGGATCAGGTCATTAAAATCAAGTCTTTCACCAACTGGAATTAAAAACCAAGTACAAAGCATATCCACACAAACCATGATAAAAGCATTTCGGGAATTCTTTTATCTTTAATACCCATCTCAGAACACTAATCACATATAATAAACGACGCAAATGCTTCCTTGCTTTTATATCAATTAACAGATTTCACTTTTATACACATTGACAACCAGGGTTATAAGTAGCTTAAACTATACAACAAAGAGTAGCATATATTAACAAATGGCAAGAACATAATACAGAAATGATAGAACAGCTTACTTAATCCCAAGATCGATGTGTTCCTGGATACCAAAGCCAAAACAACCAGTATCACTGAAATTCTTCCTCAGCAATTCGTATTCCTTAACCTTAAGCCCGCTCTCAAGGAGCTGCATGGCCTTGTCACCCCTCACAGTGACATAGCACGCAATCTTCTCATTACGTCTAATTCCAAAAGACCTCACAGTGTACCTTGCTGCACAATACAACAAATTTTCCTAACTGCTTCAAAATTAAAAAAAAACAATCAATATAACAAAATCACTAAGCTCGGATTAATCCGTAGATTTCTAATCTTCCATACCCAAAACCACTAAACACATCTGAACACTATTTAGCTTTAATGGAAAAGCTCACACTACAATATAACATAACGTAACAAGTGAGTAGACTGAAGTGCTCAAGTGAAATGAATGTAACTAGTATTTACTAGGCTACAATCGTACCAAAAAAAACTAATCTATGCTAGATATGAATGCAGTTGGTTATTTATAAGTATACCCCAATATTAAATAACATATAAAAAAGAAAAATAAATAAAAACAAAATTCAGGGGGGAAAAAAACCTTTGGAGAAAACAGGGGTCTGGCCACTGAGTTGTTCCAGCACCTGTAAAATAGAGCAAAGCAAATATAAATATAAACATACAGAAAAAATACACATAAATCTCTCTCTCTCTTTCTCTCTCTTATGTATATATAAAGGGGGAAGGGGGGAGGGTTACCTTAGAGGCTCTGGTGAGTCGATCACCACTCTCACCGACAGAGATATTGAGAACAAGCTTTTGTACCTTAATCTCTCTCATTGGGTTGGCTAATTTCATGTCCGAAGCCTACATTTTTAATTAATTGAAATTCAAACAAATTAGGCATAATATATGATACGTAATTGAGCAGAAAGATTAAGATGATGGATCAACCATTTTGATGTTTTCGCAGTCTGAGGGCAGGGGGTACAAGAAGAAGATATGAAAGACCTAGTAAATTTTATTCACTAGGGTTTATTTAGCTACTCTCAATTGGGCCGTCTTTCTGGCCCATCTTTATTTACACCCTAACTTGTGTTTATGCTCCTGTTTCAAACTCATCACCGGTGATCATAAACCGCACCAAATCGTAAAAACTGTCCGTACCGCATCAACCCGCATCACATCGCGCAGTTTTTATTTTATGTGGTGCAATTGCGGTTTCAAATTTTGACAAATCGTGCGGTGCGATGTGGGTTGCGGTTTTAGTTTTCTGAAATGCGGTTCAAACCGCACCGCACCGCAATATATAATATTATATATATAATATATAATATTTAATATAACATATATATATATACATATATATATATATATATTATGTTAATATTTTGTTAATGATCTAAGGGATAGTTTGCAAGCAATAGTTTATTTTATAGGCTTATGAGATCAATTATAACGCGATAGCCCATTTTTATCTATTTGGTATCACAATATTTCATACTACAATGTTTGTATTTCGTTAAGTCTATAGACACGGTCCGCATACGAATTAAGAAATGTGGTTGAGTAAAAACTTTAAAAAATTTATTTCACATGCATGAAAATTAATAATTTAGATTTATAATTATTTTTTTATCAAAGGTGTAAACCGCACCACACCGCACCGCATTTTTGCGGTGTGGTTTATGCGGTTTTAAAATTTCGCGGTGTGGTTGCGGTTTGGAAATTTGACCAAACCGCATGCGCTGGTTGGTCCGCGATTTAGGAAAAAACCACACCGCCCGCACCGCGATCACCCTAAACTCTACTATGGCGTTGTTAGTTTTATAATTTTATTTCAATTCACTTTTATGTACAATCAAAATAAAATACTATATTTTTAATTTCTTTTCTGCTTGTTGTTTAACTTATTAAATAGGTAGAAAGTTATGATCGATGAATTTTAAATCAGTTTTGTCGTTATTCCAATTTTGTACGAATATTTTCATACTTTGAATTATTAATATTTTTGTTTGGATAGTGATATTATAAATGGCTCCCGGTTTGTAGCAACCGGTTGCCAAATAGTGTTTAACCAACATACTGTTTTAGAGTCGTTGGATCGTTGATCCAATTGGTCTTATTTAAAAAAAAATGGACCGTCGTACCGCAGAAACTTTCTGCGATAAGGACAAATTACCAAAATACCCTGCTGTTTTCACATAAAAAATATATTGTTCATCGTACCGCAGAAAGTTTCTGCGGTATGTGAACAGTGGGGGCATTTTGGTAATTTGCCCGTACTGCAGAAAGTTTCTGCGGTACGGTGCGAATTTTTTTTAAATCAGAATGCGTAAACAGTATATAGCATGCGTATGTCATTGACCGGACCCCATTATAAATGGACTCGTGTGGATTGATACATACAAATTTTTCAAATTCATTACTCGGTAACGATCCTTGCATGAATGAAATGGTTAGTGATCCCACATTTTATAAGGGTGTTGTTTGTTTGTTTACTCATATGTTACACTTTTCATATTGATAAAATTATAATTGTTTATAGAGTATTTCAGTTGATTTTTGTTCAAAATATGGTAATCGACTACTCGATAGTTTTCACCTGATCCTGCGGAATAGTATCGACTTCCTATGGATAAGAGGAGTATTGAAGGGGCTTTCTTCTTTTTTAAGGATTTTTGGGTTAAAAGGGGTGAAAAGCTCGTGGTTCAGTACTATGGTCATTTTGATATGAATGTGTACATCATCTATTATATATCTAATACGGCAACATACGCCTTTGTTGAGTCATTTTATTCAATTGAAATGACATTTTTACCCTACATATTTTGTATGCATTTGTTTGATGCTTTGATGTGCCCGGTGCTTTTCCTCCCTCCCCAACTCTCCTCCTTCTATCTCTCTCAACTTTACAACATCCCAACGATTCACCGCCTACTCGGAACTCTTTCAACAATTTAATGCCGCCCCAGTTTAGTCGACTGCATAACATCCATCACTGGCCAGGTATGACAGTTTTAAACTTTTCTTATGCTAAACTTATTAAAACATAGTTTTGCCCTTTGGTTAAGCCGGTGAAAGGACAAATTCAGCCTGTGTCACGGGTTTGTTCTACGCGGTGGGTTGTTCTTTGCGCTGGATTGGCGTCGATCGTGGAGAGGGGAAAGGTGTTAGGGGTTCCCCCGTCAATTGTACTCGCTGGCCAATCGTGTTCTCCTCGGACTATGGGGTATGACTGGTCAACCTGATCCCCAAATTGTTGCAGGTAATTGCCGTTTGATTTTTATGGATTGATTGCCTCCGTTTTCTGGTTGCATCTATTGAGGGTACTGAGCATTGTGGAGATTGATAACATGTCAGTCCTTGGTTAATTACAAGATCTATGTGGTGGAAAACTGGCTTATTTTACCTTGAATCAACATTATTGCAAATGCATAATATAGATATGAAGCATCTGCGTTCAGAAGTTTACTTTCAAAGCATAAAAAATTATATAGAGATTGATTGGTTGGGTTTGATCTTGTACATGGTATGTCTTAGTTTTTTGTTTAGAGTTAGCAAACAGGACAGTAAATAAACCCACAATTAGTAAATGCAAACCTTAAAACCCAACCTGAAAATCACAAAAAAAAAACAGTAGACCACACACATAGCAATGTACAATAAAAATTAAACAAAATAAGAGTGAGTAAAAATACTAAAAAAAAATGACCAAAGACAAAGGCAAGCAAAAGCAAGGAAAAAGCAGATGCAGTGGCTCCATTACTTTGAATGTCATCATTTTTCCTCTAAATGTTGGCCAGTTTGATGCCCATGTGCAGCCATCAATAAAGGTTGATTCCCCTCGTAACCCATAAGGTGCTCTCTTGTAGAAGTGATAAATATAACAAAGCACATCAATGGGTGTTACTATTTGAATTCCTCAAAGACCTACTATTTACTGAATCTACCAACGAATTCAAATAAATGTCGAAATTCTCGATAAATCCTGGGAGTATAACTTAGATGTAGCTGGTAAGTAGCTAACCTGTAACACTTATCAAGTTGCATGGCCTCACAATGGCCAAATTGTAAATTGTAAGAATCAGAACATGAATAGGAACTACCACTTAGGTACCACAAATTTGGCTATATCCTAATTTGAGATGCACAATATATCAGTATCGTCATATCATTCACTCATCATATCATAATAAATTTTATTACCGAAAAGCTAATGCACCAAAGGATGATTTGGTTGATAAGGGGCTAAGTGTTAATTATCATATAAAAACCTAAAATATAAAATTCTTGTTATAGTTCTGGACGATGCTATTCATTTATTTTGTTTCTTAGAGATATTTATAATGGGGTGCTTCTGAGTATGATTACTTTTCAAATTTTTGTTTAAAGAGTTCTGTGTGTTTTCTGCATTGTTTGAGTCTGATCTTATACAGTGTATGGTTTTTTTTAGTTTAGCTGTGTTAGGTTTCCTGATTTTGTTTTATTCACAAAGCTTTCACTTGTGTTCTTTCAACCTCAGACTCCGCTAAGTACTTATGTGGGGTTCTTATGAACTAAGACATTAGAGAATAAACTAACTACTGAAAAGGTAATTTACCAACTAAGAAAAAATAATACTTTTCAGCTGCTGTGGTGAATAAAGGAAGGCTACAATGTTACATTTAACATGTTGTTAGCATCATAATTTTTCTACAGATTTTCTAAAACTGACAATAAAACTTATGAGGCAATATTAATTTTGGTTATAATTTAGTTCGGGTGGGGCATGCAGAAAATTATAACATTATGCATTGTACTTTTTTTTGTTGCTTTACATTCCGGAAGATTCAAGCATTTGTATTAATTAGAAGTTCATATTGTTCTATCGGTTGTTGACTTCTTGGATCGTTTATCTTACTCTTAGATTACTTATTTACTAGGTACCTGCAGTCATGGTTCTTAAAGAGATTCAAGCATTATCGGTAGCAGACAGTACTTCTGCAATAATCACTATTATTATTGAAGACTATTTTCCCAGTTTTACAATGATGTGGAGGAATTGATTCACACATCCGCCCATTCAGTTGGTGATCGCGAATATCATTGTATGAGTGTATCAAATAAGTTGGAATTGTGTGTGCGTTCATATGTTCTTTGCCAATCTTCTTCTTTGGTCATCGTAGTGATTGTGCTGGTATGGCTGACAATCTCGATGATTCCTGTCTCACAGGTAATTTTGTGCTCTTACCCATCTATTTTTGTGCCCCCTCCTTAGCTGCTTTGTGGTTTAACTTGTATCATCATATATTTTTTATATGTTCTCTCATGGAAAAAGGCCTCACAGCCATACCCAAAATAAAAAAAGTAGATACACGATTAACATTATGGCTTTGAGATTAAGATTATTTCCTCCTGGTTGCACACCCATTTGCATAATTGATGTCTTCGATGAATTTTAATTGTAAGTGAAATTTGAAGGTGTGTTGGTTGTGTATTTAGCAAATTGATTGATAAGATTACCGACATGTTTGTGATTTTTGATGTACGCTGTTTTGTTGTGTTTAATAAATTTAGTGAGATTTGCGTTCGGAGTTTTGGTAAATTTTATGTGTTTTCGACGTACTTAGATATGGAGTGTAAGTTTCTTATCCATTGGATTCCACACGAAGCATCTAATAAACTCAAAATAACAGGACATGCAAAGAACCAAGCTAGAGTGTAAAATAAGAAATTAGTAAAACGCATACTACTTTGACTATGCAAAGGAAAATTGTGCAATTTCATGTGAATTATATGTCGGCAACCTCTTATGTCATGCCTTCTTCTTTGTGAATCACGGACATGAGCATCAAAGTAGAGAGCCTGCTCTTTACCTTTCTGAGATATTTGAATAACTTTGGAAGTAACTCTCTACACAATAAGAGTGTACATACAATTGGATTGATCCTATCATCTTTCTGCAAATTTTGCATGGAAAAAAAACTGAAAACAGAGTATAAGATCTCCTGGAAGAACTGCTACACATACTGAGGATTCACACGGAAGAGACTTTTGTCTAACCTGCCTACGGATATCAACCTATTCCTCCTCTTCTGCTCCAAAGCTAGCAAACTGAACCAGTACTAACTAAAACATTTAGACATAGTATTAAATATAGTTTCTACTATAGTACTATGGTACTTTAAATTTATTTTTTAACAATAAGGATTCTTTTATGATGCCCTATTTTCTATATTATGTGATTTACATAAAATTTGATCATTAGTTAGTAATGTGATACAATGAATAGTTTACATTTCAAAAATCACTTAATTGTCCTTTTGGATTTAGAATTCGGGAATCCTCTAGATATTATCCAGTAACAATTCTCTTATTTTGTAGCTGCAGTGTTGGAGTCTAGAACTTGTCCTTCTACTTTTTAAGAAACTGTAATTCTAAAGGTAAACTGTAATAATTCTTCCTGTTGCCAATGTTTTAGATTGCTTTTGTTTCTCCGAGAAGAGGATGCTATTCAGTTTTTTGGCCTCTTTAGCATACGTTAAAAAGTTGTTAAATGTATAAAAGTTATTTTGGTGACTTGTATGTGAAAGTATTATTTTATTATAAGTTATTATTGGTTCAGTTACTTATAAGTGTGGTGGTGTGAGATCATAAGGTTAATCTTTTTTGTCCAGTCAAATTAATAACTTGAATAAGTCACTATAATATTAATTTTTGCTAATTTTAAAAATTCAACTCACAAGCCAATTTTAAGTTATAAGTTAAAGCTAAACATACAGACCAAAAAATAAATTTCAACTTATATTTCTTAAAGTAATTTTTGAGGTAAAGAAACTTGCCCTTTATGTGACGTATTATCTATCCAGTTCATGATTTCAGTAAATGCGTTATGTTCAGAGGTCACTTGATTCTTTGTTGTGTAGAGTACTTGTAACATGATATATCGGTAATAACTAATAAGTCCTGCACAGCCTCTTGTAGCTGATGTACTTCATTTGGTTATTAGTTATTACCTATTATCTAATATTTATTTAATTGTTAGTACTGTGCAGAACAAGTCAGAAGAGATGGAAGCATATTTAGAGGGAAGGTGCATATATCTTGTTGGTTAGTTACCCTTTAATGTTTTCAGCACAATTAACTACAAGTGCCAAAAAGTATCTATAATTTAGCTGCTATCTTGCTTGCAGGAATGATGGGTTCCGGAAAAACAACTATTGCCTAGATTCTATCAGAAGTTTTTGGTTATTCATTTTTTGACAGGTTTACTTGGTTTTTGTTATAGGGAGAATATTGTACAACAATATTTATGGAGGTTACTTGATTTACGGAGCAAAATACGGATATTTTGCTATAAGAAGAATAGGGATTAGGGTTTGTGTGTATGAATGTGGCTGAGCTTGATAGGTGTTTTCAGTGATGAACTGTTTCTCATCCCGTATCAAGGTGCCTACGTACCCTATTTATAGGGATCAAGCCTGACGTAGTTCTTGGAGAACAAGTTACCTAGGCGGGCTAGGGTTTCAAGTGATAAGCCAAAGTCCAAGCCCACCCGTTTAGGGCTGACGTGGCAGTGAGTCATCAACCCTATCCATGATCCATGGCCCAGATGTGGAAGCCCATAATCTCGAACGGATAGGATTGGCTAGTAGCACTACTAGAAAAAAGCTCATAGACATCGGTTTCTGGCCGATGTCTATTAAAAAATCATACCGATGTCTTTGTCGGTGATGTCTATTGTACCATGTCATAGACATCGGTTTTTTACCGATGTCTAAGGCCTTTTTGGACATCGGTTTCTTCTATCGTAACTGATATATCAAGTCGTATTAGACATCGGTTTTAGACGATGTTAAATATAACCTTCGACAGCAGTTTTCTTTGTGAAAACCGATGTGGAAGAGTATATTAGACATCGTTTTTTATACTTATTCGCTATTTAAGTTGAAGTTAGACATCGGTTTTATTTGTGATAACCGTTGTATATATTTGTTATAGACATCATTTTTTTACTGATGTCTATTGTATTTTGTCCTGTATTGTTTTGTAATAAATATTTATTATTTAATTACTCAATTTGTCATTGACAACATAAGAATCATTAATCAAAAATAACATTCATCTCATAACCACAACTACTCATTTTGTCATTTACAAAATATCCAACCAATGTCACTTAAACAACCATAATGTAAACGAATCTACTATATCTAAATAACTAGCTAGCCAAATCTAAAGTATCAAAATGCTATACATCAATCCGCAAAACCAACAAAAATATTTACTACTACCACATGCAAAAATAACCTAACTCCTAGAAAGTTAGAACCATCAAGTATCTACTAGTCAAATGTACATCCCAGCGGTGCTCGAACAGAATCCCATGTTGATGAAGCATATCCTGCTTGTTTGGAGCACTGAACACTTCCCTCTGATCATTCCTCTGATCAGCTTCTGTCACGATTGCTTTCACAGAAAGGAAAACCATCCATTCTCAAAGATCTCATACTTCTGCATACCAAACAAACTTTCACTATTGTATCAAAATAGAGAGATTTCCATGTATTGATATGACTAAATCTAATGCTAGAAACCTCCTTTACCTTGTCATTTCATCTTTTTGCTTCTGAGAAAGAAATGGGTGGTTGAAGAACTCTTCAAATGTCTATCTTTCCACTGTAAACAGAAAGATAATAAAATGTGTGTGTGTTAACAATTAAAATATTTAAACATTAAGTATTCTTCAGCTTGTTATGGAAACAATGTGACATTCAGATCTTTCCATTTCATGCATTTCACTAATTTATCTCATATTATAAATATTTTCAGTTGAACCTGACTGCTGCAAACTGTCATGGTTGAATATCTACCACATCAGCATTAAAGAGAGTTATACTTGTAGACAAATTGTTTTTTTAATGCTCAGAAGCCTATCTGTAAGTGTAAGCTATGTTGGACTAATGCAATTTGATTATTTTTTCACAAAATTAAGCTCGTTAGTAGTTGCTGCATCGATTATTTAACACTGAAGTTGGACTAGTTCAGTATATCCTTTTATGTAATACAGTATGAGAGTTTTTTCATTCCCAAGAAGAACGTGGGCTTTTGGATACTACTATAAAGTATTTTAGTTCGATGTCTAATACATTACTCAATCTAAAAATTCAGTACGAATGTACCTGGATTGCGTCGTACCAATCTTCGACACAAGTCTACGCATTCAGAACTCAAATCCGTTACATCTAATGGAAACCATAATTCAGTTGACCTCACTATATTTTGAAGCAACTAAAAGCACGCAAGAAAAGAAGTTCCAGATGAGTTAATAAGCCATAAGAAGCATCAAATTAATATTAGCATAGCAATTTACATAGGCTAGGTGCAGGGGCCAACAATATGAGAGAGACTAGGTACGATAGCAAGTAAAACAAACCTGTATTTGGTTTTTCCCTGTAAATGGGATAAAACAATAAACTATAGAGGAAATCAAAACCGCTACAAATGGATTTGCTGATGAAAATGTTATTGGTAGTGGAGATTACGGGATTGTCTATCGTGGCTTATTGTTTGATCATTCTCGTGTTGCTATAAAGAAACTCGTATTTAACAAGTATGAGGCTTTCTCTAATTTCATTAAGAAAACTATGTAAACATATACTGATTGTATAGTGATTATATAAACTGCAGTGGTAAATCAATTGATTTTATACAAGAAGTGGAGGTAATGTGGGGTGTCAGACACAAGAATATGGTGAAGTTATTAGGATACTGCACAGAAGGAACCTACAAGTACAATTCTTTTTCTCCTTTTTCTTCGCTTCTACAACTTTATTCTGATTGTTTAAATATTATCTAGTCATTACCTAGTTAAAGATATGTAATTTGGTATTAATGGTAAGCAGAATGCTCGTGTACGAGTATGTAGACAATGGTAATCTCCGGCATTGGCTTCATGGAACAACAGGGGATGTCAGCACATTGACATGGAATACGCGGATGAACATTATCCTAGGGATTGTCAAGTGGTTAGTGCTATTCTTTTGTGGCCTGCAGTGGAAAAGAAATAAATATTATCAAATTGCTCGACAGAAAATGTTATTAAAGAAGAGTACTGATGTCATACTTTTGCAAATAGTTTCCACAAACTAACATGTGTAGTGTAATTTTTGCAAGTGAAAACTCTGTACTGTTGTGTCATTGTTCAACAATATATTTTCTACAAATCCTTTATATGTAGCATTTAAGAGGGATGTATGCATTTGGGGTGATCTACTATGCGGCCTACTAGGGATAATCCGAATTACATAGGTTTAGTAATCAATAGTAAGCTAAAAGGCATGTAGCAAACCTGATCGATAATGCTTGGTTCACCACAAATGATTTGTCAAAAGCATCATGTGGAGGATCAGGAAGAGGACCAGCTACCTTCTGTCCAGATTTTGAGTAGTGCAATGTAGCAACACCTGTAACCAAAAAAGTCACATCCTAATTAGCAGAGGCCACATAAACTTAAGTAATAAAAAGACAGAAGATAAATCCAAATGAGAAACATAATGCATTAAAGTATCTTTCATTCCTCTTACAGATAATCAAGAAAATGCACCTCCCTTGACTTCACATTTATTTACGAGATGTATGAATGGTTTTAAGGCGAGGGAAACAACTAAGAGCTACATAAGTAAGCTGTATACAAAATGAATGGAGAACACTGATAAAGGGAGCAAACGGTAACATATTAACACAATTAAATACGTATTTCATGAAAGACCCCATAATCACATTTTCATTTACCTGAACTGATCTAACGGAAAAATGACAAGGATCAGCAAACATGGCCTCAGAACCTGGGAAATGATTCAAGCCATTACTTAGGATTAGTTAAAAAGTTAAGTTCATGAAGTATGAGCATGAACAGTCTTGTACAGTTTTAGTGCTTATATAATTTTAAAGAACAGGCAAAACTTGATTTACCACCCTTTTCATTTATTAATTGCGACAATACGTTGTGTATGTATAGTACGAGAATTTAACTCAAAAAGGTGAAAAGATTAGGCAATTCATGTAACTATTGCAAATGAGTATATTACCTCTCCTGACATCATATCAAGTGATTCAATATAGGAGACAACTTCTTGAGAAAATATCACAGGGGCATACTCATCCCGAAAAGGTGAAGGCTCCCTCTCCATCGTTCTTATTGTCCATCCAGTCATGATAGATGCAATATGTATCAAAACCTATATAATGATTAATAAACCACCAACAATATAAATTCATATATTCAAGTTATATATGAATATTGACCCTATTGATGAACATCCAGGCCCTAAAAATCACCAATTCCTTCTTTTTACGAAACTTTATACATAAGAATCATCATAAGATTAGTTTAAATATATACATAATGAATTGCTCAGTCTCTAACTTTAACAACATAGTAAAAAATATAAATTCATATATTCAAGTGTAAATTATTAAAAATCATATAACATACACATAGATAATATACCACTTTTAATAGGTATAGTATTCCCCAACTAGTTGTCAAAAGGGCTACAAAAATTTCTTATTAAATCGAACTATGACACTTACATATGAACGGCCCAAATCTAATCATATGCACAATTAAAAAAACCCTAAAAATTAACAATTAGAGAAAATTACCAATCGGAGCTTGTAATTCGAGTAGGAGAAAAGTTTAATCGGTGCTTGTAATTTACAAAATCAGAGAAGAGTACATACAATCGGAGCTTGTAATTGGAGAGTGTTTGTGGAGAGAGATGAGTGAGTGTGTGTATGTGTGTGTGTGTGTGTGTGTGTGTGTGTGAGAGAGAGAGAGAGAGAGAGAGGAGAGTGGGTAAAATAAATGAAAAATGGGTGAAAGAAATGACGCTCAATTGGAGCTTATTCGGACTTCAATCGGAGGAGAGAGAGAGAGAGAGAGAGAGAGAGAGACTTAGGGTTCTTGGAGGAGAGGCCGGGTGAGTGAGTGTGTGAATGAGAGAGGGTTTAGAATCGAGAGTGTTTTTACCTATTATGTTTTTAATTAATTTGTTTGAGAGAGAGGGTGATGGGTGATTGCGTATGTTTTTATAAATTGGGGGAACAAAAAATGGCCCGGGGGGGAAACATTAAGGGGGAAATTATTTGGGGTACGTGCGGGATATTTTTTTTATTATTTATTTAAGACATCGGTTCTTTTTGAAAGTGATGTCTTAAAACATAAAGACATCGGTTTTATTGCAAGCGATGTCTTAAAACACAAAGACATCGGTGGCATTACTGACCGATGTTAAAGGCGTGATGTTTATTAACAGATTTCTAGTAGTGTAGAGAAGTAACAAGAGCCTTGCATGCGACCTCGAGGGATCAGGCCATGCGAATCGATCCCTTGCGTTCAGCTACTCATGCGACCTTGGGTCTGGCCATGAGCCTTCCAAGAAAGAGTGAAATAGCGATCCCAATGTAATTGGTAGATATGATGATGAAAGCAAAGCGACCTCTTGCAAGCGAGGTGCTCCTGTAGCGAGGTGGCCCTATAATAGAGATATTATAGCCAAGGTATGTTGGGTTGATTCCAATAGTGGGCTTTAATGACCTAATTGTTGTCTTCTAGGCCCATCATAGATTATGAACCTTTAATTCAGCCAATTAAATCATTGTAATTATTATGCCAGATCCGGGCATAACAACTACCCCCCGAGTCCATGTTGCCAATAGAGATGCGATCTGGACTCAAGTATTAATCAACTGATGCTGTGATGCGAGGCCACCATGACTTGCTGTTGCCATAGATATGACCGTTGGAATAGTCGCGACCCCAAGAATTTGAAGAGGTTTGACAGATGTTGTGTCCCCAGATGTGTATTCAACGGCCGAGATCTTGACACCTGTCCATGTCTTTCTCTATCCTGATGGCCTATATATACCCCTGTCACTATCATTTCCTTTTTTATCTTATTAACACGTTGTTGAAGTGCTGTCAGTTTGCTCCCGGATCAAACACGAGAATTTTTAAACTTCTTCACCAGCGATCCCCAAATTCTTCCGATTTCTTCAATCTTTCTCAAGAAAAAGTAAGTCTTCATCCTTTCTTGATATTTAAATTATTGTTCTTCATTGTAATTGCATTATTAGATAGCTTTGATTGTATGCGATGTGACCCCTTTTAGCTGCGATCCCATAATGTCAATCTTATTCAGCGATCCCATCCTCGTTTAGGTAAGACAACGATCCTTTAAAATAATCAATCCTTCAAATTAAGCAAAAATAGCGATCCCTTCAGCCTAGGTTAAATAATGACCCTTTGTTTCGAATCGTGAGTGAAGTAAGAACACATAGAGCCTTTCTGCTTATTTATTCTTTTCTCCCTTTATCCCTTTTTGCTTTCTGTAAGGGCACACACTCAATTCTTCACTCTTTTCAGATGTCAAAAGACGACAGCTCGAGGACACCTTCTCCTCTTCCAAGTGTGCATATTAGCGACGCGGCGGCCGCTAATATTGCAAGAGCAGCGAGCACCAGTGAGAACTCATTTAATGTAAGAACCCTGATTTTTGATATTAATGGAGTAGACGGAATGAATAGTAACTTTGTTATGTAAGAGAAGTGAATCCCACCCCCATATATGAATGACGGATAAATGAAGATTTGTAATGATATTATGTTCCCTTATGGAAAATAAGTGTATGTAAATGTCGACGGATTTCGCAAAATTCTATTTTATTACTTTCGTACATTTCCGGGGTATCGATAAATACGAATACTACGACAAGATCATGGTTTTATTATTTTGAGAACCAAGGAACTATATATATACTTAAAATTAGGAAGTTGGATTTTAGAAAGAATATCGAAGGAAAAACTCCACCAAAAATGTTTAAGATTTATTTAGAAAATTATGGAAATTGGAAAATGCCTACTAGCCATGCAAGGTGGCAAGATTTCATGCATCCCATGCAAATTCCATGCAAACCACCTAGTCTAAGATTAGAACCAAGTAGTTGGTAGCTAGTTAGAAACAAACCAAGATACAAGAATCTAGTTAGTAGCTAGTTGGCTTACTTTTTAAAAGGTGGAGACAACAAAGTACCATGGCCATACCTCTAGCCATACTTAGGTTGTACATGCATATACTTACACTACTACATATTACCCAAGCTCATCTCACACCACTTATTCATCCAACACAAAAAGAAAAGAAAACAACCCCCCCCTTGTAACATTGCTCTCGGCCAAGACCTAAAGGAGAAGAAAAGAAAAATTCTTCTCCCACTTCCCATCACTCTAAATTCAAGACAAAAATCCTAGGTACTCTACATCATATAAGAAAGGTATGCTATGAATTTCAACCCTTTTCATCCATTAGTTTTCTAGTTATAAATTCTTAAAGTTCTAGGTGAATAGTAACTCTTATTGTTCTTGTTTTTGGATCTTGAAGATTAAGCCATAGATTGATCAACCAAGGTGTTTGGAGAGTATTTCAAGCTTTGTTAAGTTACTAAGAGCTTCAAGGAAGGTATAAATTCTAACCCTTAGTAGCCATGGCAAGAACATTGCTTAGTATTTGTAGATCTAAAAGATTGGTGCACAAAAGTGTTGATTATAGTTTGATTTATGAAAAATCATGGATGTTGATGGTTATTGTCATATTGAAAATTATTTTTATGTGGTATGAGGTCCCATAAGTGTATGAGAATTTTGTTGGGAGTTTGTGATGATTTTTGGAGTTGGTGGAATTTTGAGAAGAGACATGACTTGTAGTAAAGGAGTTGTTGGACAATCTGCACTGACCCCTTTTTGAAACTGTGATTCGGAACCCTTAAACTGATCCCCTGAACACCTACCTTATATTTTTGGAAAGGTCTTGATCTGTAGTTTCTGGATATGTAAGGTTCATAGCTAGGTGATGTATAGATTTTAAGTTATAGCCGAAAGAGTGAGTTGTGTTTCTGGACTATGGACTGCACTAAGTGACCCTCTTGTGGACCTTGTTTAAACACCTTAAAAATTAATTGGGATCGTGGAAAAATTAGTGAAGCTAGGAAATACAGTGGTAAAGGCTACCCAAAAAGAATTGGATTAAAATATGAATTTTTGGATTTTATAAAAATGATAGAGTAAAATTCGCGCAAGGGAAAAAGTCGATTAGTGGACCAAAATTCTAAGTTAATGGTTATGATTCGAGCGTGGTAATTAAATTAGGTCGAATAAGTGACGATCGTGATCGAGTGATGACATGAACCTATAGTGGGGCTAGAGAGTCATGAGACGGAGTTATTAAGTTAATTTCGTACCCCCCCTAAACCCCGTAATTAAAGAGATATTGTTAAGGTACTAACGAACGATTATTGTTTATGTATAGATCGTTCGAATTCACACGCTCGACCACCCCAACCAAACCAAGGCAAGTTTACTTTTCAAAACTTATACATATACAAAGATTTTCACTGTTGTGTTTGTAGTTTTCAAATTATATCAAATGCTATGTTTATCGAAATATTGATGCAATTGAGATTGTATAAGTACATATATGCTTGTACCCCTTGAACTTAGATTGAAATGTTTTCTTCGGACAACGACTCTAGCAATAGAGGTCGTAGCGGTCCGTATATACTATTGACCGGGGAGCGGTATATTATTATATCGTATCTATATTGCGAAAACCCGAAGGGTCATTCGGGTGGTATCGTATATTCAGATAACTATTATTATATCTTTGTAAATACTCGAAACCCTATCTTGGATTGAAAGTTTATTTTATTAAATAATCCTTTTATTAATTATTGATATTAAATTTTAAAATATCATTTATTAATTATTGTTCATTATTTTAAAAACAAAGCTAATCCAAGATACCTTTGAATACTTTCAAACTCGAACTTTTTCGAACTCCAAACATTTTCGAAAACCCCCGGTCAGGCTCTGTTTCTTGTATGATTTCAAGAATTATCGGTCGACTGATGTCGAACCACAACTACTCTGTTTTCAATCAAAATCTGGTTTTCAAAAGAAAAAGAAAAAGGGACTCTGGCAGGTGTGGGAACCGTTGACGAACGATTCCCGGGATGTGTAAGCGGCCGTGAGCCAGACGGTCCATCACTTATTATTCCGGCCCAGGTGTTGCCGAAGGATGATTACGGATGTAGTTTTCATCGAGGGTGATTACGGATGTAGTTTTCACTCAGGGATAGTTACGGATGTAGTTTCTATCCTTCTACCGGTAGAGAAGACCCGCGGATTATTGGACTTGGATGTGGCGACTGATCATCGTCAATCCCTGTCAGGTTTTATGTTTTCTTTAAGTCCCATTCCTCCACTTTGGAAAAATGCTTTGACACTGCATCTTAGGCCTATGTGCCAGTTGCCGATAGTTTCCTATTTTGATGAGAAAGATGTTGACTTTATGCAGTAGCTAGAACTGCAAGGTTATTTTGAAAACAAGGGCACGTACTGGTGCACCTTTGAAATTTACCAATGATGACAAGTGATTTTATAACTGATTGATACAACGAGTTTAATGACTATTATACATATGAAATGTTATATTGCTTATCTTATACATATATTCTTGCTGAGCTATAGTTGCTCACTCTTGCTTGTTTTCAAATTTTACAAACACAACAGCTAAGAGAAATGGCAAGAACCAGTCAGACTGTTCGAAAGCAGGTGACTAGACCCCAGGCTGCAGTCGAGATTCCACCGGTAGGCCCCATTAGCCGGATTGGTCGGCAACTTTTGTTAGTACGTTTTATTTATAAGTATGACCTGTGCAAGGCAGTGTACCGGAACAAACTTTCAAGCCGCCAACTTCGCTTCATATCGAAGTGTTGCTGGTAGCATAAATGCTATTTAATTCGGTCTGTAATAACTCTAAAACTTTTACTTTTGCTCAATCAAATGTATGACGTTTCTGAGACTCTAACCTGTATGTGTGTGTGTGTGTGCGGTGTGAGTTTATTGTGGGGTCGATGGCTGTTTATTTATATTATGTGCAAGAACAAGTATGTTAATAATGGAAAATGGACCGTGAGCGCCTAGATCTCCGACCCCGGATCTGGGGGCGTCACAGAAATGGTATCAGAGAGAAGGTTACAGTTCTCAGAAACGATAGTAATTTAGGAAAGCAACCATAATAATACGAATAATATAACACTAATAATAATCCCATTAATACCTGGAGCTCTCATCGAGTTCACAGTCGGGTTATCGGATATAGCCCTGACTTCTAAGGCCCGTGAGGGAACTACTTCTTAAACCCTTCTTTTTGGTTAGTAACCTAGCTTATTTCCCTTGTGTAGATGGAGGATATACCAGACCCTGAGGCCTATGAGAGGGAGCATGATGAGGCACTACTGAGAGAGACTGAGGACCCTGTTGAGGATACTGATGCTGACCCTGAGCTGGGCCCCTGGATTACGATATTAGGGGATACTGATGATGAGGACCCCGAGGAGGAGCCCTTTATGGAGCCTGAGCCTGTTACCCCCTCCCCTGTGGCCACTGATGAGGAGAATGTGCGATCCGGTGAGGACCGTGTTGTGACACCCCCGCCCTCTCCACAGTTATTGAGCCTCACTTCTTCTGATGATGATGATCCCGAGGAGGACACTTCTAGCGAGGAGGAGCGTGACCCTACCCCTGCTCTTGCTCCTGCCCCTGTTATGCCACCCCCACCACTGGACCTACCCCCGGTGTCGGGCGCTGAGCACGCCTATGTCGTGCAGTTCATGACCCGAGACTTACTTTCTGCGGAGGCCCGACTTAACGAGGCAAGGAGAGTGATAGTGGAGGAGCGCGAGGCGCGCTTGAGGATCCAGGCTGAGATGAGGACTACTGTTGCTAGGAGGACTAGAGCTCGACTCCACAGGATTGAGAGGAGGAGTCGCGAGAGGGTTCTCGGATTAGGGATCCGCGGTGGCGGAGTGATCCGGGCTAGGGATGTTAGACGTGTTGTGCGTCGTGCATTTGCCCGAGTGAGGGCCTTGCTCCGTCGCGGTGCGGCCCCGTGATGTGTTACTGATAGCTCAGTCCCCTAGGTTCAGATGACATTAGTGTGTCGATTTTGCGGGACAGTTGACTTGTGCAGTGGCGTCCTTTCTGACCAGTGGATGAGTAGACTGACCTACATATATGTAGATGTGACTTCAGATAGTATGTATGGATGTAGCCCTACTTTTGTGTAGCCTTGACTATTCGGATTATGTACTTGTATTTGTTCCACTTTTGCTAGACTTTGACATCGGAACTATGTATTTGGCTCTAACATCCGAACTTGTGACCACCCTTGTACCGTACTTATTTAGTTTCAGTTTCCTTGATATTGTCTCAACTGCTTTACTTTCCGATGCCATGCTCTACTGTTTTGATATACAACTGTGATTATACAACTGCTACAAGCCCCAAATACAACCATGCTATTTCAAATTTACGATATGTGATTTCAAATTGTTCTCCACATTTTCCAAAATATTCCTACAATTTTTCTAAAATAAACCTTTCAAAAAAAAAAAAAAAAAAAAAAAAAAACGGTTTTAGTTATTTAAAAATTTTGAAAATATTTCTACAGATTGCGAAGTTTCGAAATTTTGGAAATTCCTACAAATGTTTTCGAACCACGTAACGACTTCCCCTAAAAAGTTTTTACAGTTTATCGCCATCATAAGAGCACTACGAGTTTCGAAATTTTAACCCTGTGTAAGGAGGAACAATACGTTCCTGACTTCTCTAAATACGGTCAAATAATTGAAAACCCTAACCCATTTTTGTCTTATTATCAGAATCATGCCACCCAGAAGAATGAACACTCGAGCTCACCCGGCCAGCTCTGAAGGCCAGGGTAGCCACCATGGGCCGGAAGGCCACCAAAACCGAGAGAGAGAGGATCAGAACCTGAGCGAGGATAAAGGTAGTGATTATAACCTGTTTGATAACTCTGAGTATGATGAAGAGGAAGCTGAAGATGATACCCTGGAGGCGGAAAACCCAAGGAGAGACCCTATGGAGCGATTCATGGACCTACTCAGGCAGAACTTGGACCGTCCCCCGGTTCAGCCACCACCCAACAATGCCAACGCCAATGCCTTTCGGAATTTCAAATCCCTGAAACCCCCGGAGTTTAAGGGAACTGCGGACCCAGTCGAGGCAAGAGCCTGGCTGAAAGAAATGGAAAAATCTTTTGAGATACTAGGAGTCTCTGAAGAGCAGAAAACTGTTTTCGCCACCTATCTGCTGAAGGGTGAGGCAAACTACTGGTGGGAAGCTAAAAAGAATTTAGAGGGAAGAGGTGTGGTGACCTGGGAGAGATTTAGCGAGTTGTTCTTGGAAAAGTATTTCCCTAGGTTCATGGAGACACAAATGGAGCTGAAATTTTTGGAACTCAAGCAAGGTAACATGACGGTGGCCGGGTATGAGGCAAGATTTACTGAGCTGTCAAGGTTTGTGCCGGAATATGTGAACTCTGAGGTGAAGAGGGCCCGAAGGTTTCAATTGGGGCTAAAGCAATGGATTCAGAATCGTGTGGCGGTTCTTGAGCTGACAGACTATGCCACCCTGGTACAGAAAGCATCGATTGTTGAGGCTGGAGGTGAACAGATGCAGAAGGAGAGAGAAGGAAGGAAGAGGAAGTTTGATAGTCGAAAGGGGAACTCTGCGGGAGGTAGCTTTCCGAGCAAATTTAAACGAGGAACAATGTCCCAACCCAGTGGGAACTTTGGAACCAAGAAAGCTGAAAGTTGGAGTGTGGGCCAGGGCGGCCGACCACATGGATCATCGTACTCTACCCCACCCCGAGCCCCACTCCCGGAATGTAATAAATGTGGAAGGAAACATGCGGGCGTGTGTAATCTGCAAGATGTGAAGTGCTTCAAGTGTGGGCTGACAGGACATTATGCTAACACCTGTCGAGGAACTAGTAACAACACCAGTGCCGGAGGTAATTGCTTCAAGTGTGGGAAACCAGGGCACCGAATGAGGGAATGTATGTCCTCTGGGCCAGCTGCGTCAAGAGTGAGTGGAACTGCTTCTAACAGGGCCCCTACTGCAAGAACTTTTAACATGACTGTGCAAGATGCCGTGAGGAACACGGATGTGATCGCAGGTACCCTACTACTCAACTCAGTTAATGCGAATGTTTTATTTGATTCGGGAGCTACCAAGTCTTTCATATCTCTAGATTTTGTATGTCGGCTAGGCCTTAAGACTGAACCACTGAGAGACAGACTGCAAGTAGAGATAGCTAATCATGAAATTATTCCTGTTAACCAAGTTTGTCCAGGTTGCGACCTAGAAATAGAGGGGCGACACTTTCGGGTAGATTTAATACCTTTTAAATTAGGGGAGTTTGACGTAATAATAGGTATGGATTGGTTGACAACCCATGGAGCTCAGATTGATTGCATGAAGAAGAAAGTGAGTCTAAGACTGCCAGGGGATAAGGAAGTAGTGTTTAGTGGAAAACGACAAACCCAAAAATTCCTGACTATGATTCAAGCTAAAAGGCTGTTACGTAAGGGATGCGAAGCCTATCTAGCCTATGTAAAGGATACCAAGAAGGAGGCACCCAACCTACAGGAAATCCCAGTCGTTAATGAGTTCACGGACGTATTTCCGGATGATCTTCCAGGACTACCACCTGATAGAGACATCGAGTTCGCTATAGATTTAGTTCCGGGCACGGCCCCAATTTCAAAGGCCCCGTATAGGCTAGCCCCAGTGGAGATGGAAGAGTTGGCCACCCAATTGCAAGAGCTGTTGGATAAAGGAATGATAAGACCTAGTGTGTCACCGTGGGGAGCCCCGGTGCTATTCGTGAAAAAGAAGGATGGCAGTATGAGATGATGCATAGATTACAGGGAGTTGAATAAGGTGACCATCAAGAATAAGTATCCCTTGCCCAGGATAGATGACCTGTTTGACCAATTGAAAGATGCAGTTTATTTCTCTAAGATTGATTTGCGGACCGGGTATCACCAGTTAAAGATTAAACCAGAAGATATACCAAAGACGGCCTTTCGCACCCGGTACGGACACTATGAGTTTTTAGTAATGTCGTTTGGGTTAACGAATGCACCCGCAGCTTTCATGGATTTAATGAATCGAGTCTTCAAGAAGTACCTGGACAAGTGTGTTATAGTCTTCATCGACGACATCTTAATTTATTCCAAGACAAAAGAGGAACATGCAGAGCATTTGAGGATTGTATTGGGAGCATTAAGAGAAGAAAAGTTGTACGCCAAGTTCTCGAAGTGTGAATTTTGGTTGAAGGAAGTTCAGTTTTTGGGGCATGTGATTAGCGAACAAGGCATCCTAGTGGACCCAGCCAAAATAGAGGCTGTATCAAATTGGGAGAGACCAACCACTCCGACAGAGGTGAGAAGTTTCATAGGATTGGCCGGCTACTATAGGAGATTTGTCCAAGACTTTGCCAAAATAGCAGCCCCTTTGACCCGGCTAACTCGCAAGACCGAGAAGTTTGTGTGGACTGAGAAATGCGAAGAGAGCTTTCAAGAGTTGAAAAAGAGGTTGGTGACAGCACCAGTACTAGCCCTACCCGATGATAAGGGAGATTTTGTGATTTATAGCGACGCGTCCCATAAAGGTTTAGGGTGTGTGCTTATGCAGCACGGTAAGGTGATTGCGTATGCGTCCAGACAACTTAAGGAGTATGAGATAAGATACCCCACCCATGATTTGGAATTAGCAGCAATAGTCTTTGCTTTGAAGATCTGGAGACATTATCTTTACGGAGAAAAGTGTGAAATCTACACGGATCACAAGAGCTTAAAGTACGTATTCACTCAGAAAGAGTTAAACATGAGGCAGAGGAGATGGTTAGAGCTAATCAAGGATTATGATTGTGAGATTCATTATCACCCAGGGAAGGCCAACGTAGTGGCCGATGCACTTAGCCGAAAGGAGAAGCTTAAGATGATAACGTCAGTGGACGAATTGATCAAGGACCTCGAGAGGCTGGAGATTGAGGTGAGGTTGCCAGGAATTGGCCAAGAGAGTCTAATGGAAATAAAAGTCCAACCACCGCTATTGGAAAAGATTAAGTTATGCCAGGAAAAGAAGATAGAAGAAGAAAAGAATTCGATGGAGAAAATTTTGACTGGCGAAGAAATTAGGTGTGAGAAGGACGGGAATGGAGTTATGAGGTACGCATCTAGGATATGGATCCCGAACGTTCAAGAATTGAAAGATGAGATTTTGCAAGAGGCCCATAGCTCAAGGTATTCGATTCATCCTGGAGGCACCAAGATGTATAGGGATTTGAAAGAATATTATTGGTGGCCAAATATGAAGAAGGACATAGCAGAGTGGGTAAGTAAATGCTTGACATGTCAGAGAGTGAAGGCCGAACACCAGAGGCCCAGTGGATTGTTGCAACCCTTAGAGATACCCGAGTGGAAGTGGGAACAGATTGCGATGGACTTTGTGGTCGGATTACCAAGGACCAAGACTAATCATGACGCCATTTGGGTAATTATTGATCGATTGACCAAGTCAGCACATTTTCTTCCAATCAACGAGAGATACACCGTCGACAAGCTGGTGGATATTTACTTAAAAGAGATTGTGGTTAGGCATGGGGTTCCTGTGAGCATCGTATCAGATAGAGACCCAAGATTCAACTCCAGGTTCTGGAGGAGTTTTCAGGATTGTGTGGGGACTAAGTTAAACATGAGTACTGCATACCATCCCCAAACAGACGGACAGAGCGAGAGAACCATCCAGACCATCGAGGACATGTTGAGAGTATGTGCCATAGATTTCAAGGGAAGTTGGGACGACCACTTGCCATTGATCGAATTTTCCTACAACAACAGTTACCATGCGAGTATAGGCATGCCCCCATATGAAGCTTTGTACGGACGAAGATGTCGGTCTCCATTGTGTTGGGAAGAGGTAGGAGAACGGAAGATTTTAGGGCCTGAACTGGTCCAACAGACAAGAGAAACTATCGAGCTTATAAGAGGACGGCTGGTAGCGGCCCAAGACAGACAGAAGAAGTATGCGGACCAGTCCCGCAAAGATAAGGAATATGAGGTAGGAGAGTTCGTGATGTTGAAAGTATCACCGTGGAAGGGATTGATGAGATTTGGTAAGAAGGGGAAACTCAGCCCGAGATTCATTGGACCTTTTGAGATCTTGAAACGAGTTGGAAAGTTAGCCTATGAATTGGCTTTGCCTCCGAGCTTACAACAAGTACATAATGTGTTTCATGTGTCCATGCTACGACCCTACCATACCGACTTCCGACATGTGATAGAACATGATCAAGTGGATCTGCAACCAGACTTAACATACGTGGAGCAACCTGTAGAAATCATGGATAGAAAAGAACAGGTGCTGAGGAACAAGGTTGTCAAACTAGTGAGAGTCTTGTGGAGGAATCAGAATGTCGAAGAATCAACATGGGAACTAGAGAGCGCGATGCGTGAAAAGCACCCCCAACTGTTTTCAACCTGATTCCGGGACGGAATCCTTTTAAGGAGGGGAGGCTGTAAGAACCCTGATTTTTGATATTAATGGAGTAGACGGAATGAATAGTAACTTTGTTATGTAAGAGAAGTGAATCCCACCCCCATATATGAATGACGGATAAATGAAGATTTGTAATGATATTATGTTCCCTTATGGAAAATAAGTGTATGTAAATGTCGACGGATTTCGCAAAATTCTATTTTATTATTTTCGTACATTTCCGGGGTATCGATAAATACGAATACTACGACAAGATCATGGTTTTATTATTTTGAGAACCAAGGAACTATATATATACTTAAAATTAGGAAGTTGGATTTTAGAAAGAATATCGAAGGAAAAACTCCACCAAAAATGTTTAAGATTTATTTAGAAAATTATGGAAATTGGAAAATGCCTACTAGCCATGCAAGGTGGCAAGATTTCATGCATCCCATGCAAATTCCATGCAAACCACCTAGTCTAAGATTAGAACCAAGTAGTTGGTAGCTAGTTAGAAACAAACCAAGATACAAGAATCTAGTTAGTAGCTAGTTGGCTTACTTTTTAAAAGGTGGAGACAACAAAGTACCATGGCCATACCTCTAGCCATACTTAGGTTGTACATGCATATACTTACACTACTACATATTACCCAAGCTCATCTCACACCACTTATTCATCCAACACAAAAAGAAAAGAAAACAACCCCCCCCCCTTGTAACATTGCTCTCGGCCAAGACCTAAAGGAGAAGAAAAGAAAAATTCTTCTCCCACTTCCCATCACTCTAAATTCAAGACAAAAATCCTAGGTACTCTACATCATATAAGAAAGGTATGCTATGAATTTCAACCCTTTTCATCCATTAGTTTTCTAGTTATAAATTCTTAAAGTTCTAGGTGAATAGTAACTCTTATTGTTCTTGTTTTTGGATCTTGAAGATTAAGCCATAGATTGATCAACCAAGGTGTTTGGAGAGTATTTCAAGCTTTGTTAAGTTACTAAGAGCTTCAAGGAAGGTATAAATTCTAACCCTTAGTAGCCATGGCAAGAACATTGCTTAGTATTTGTAGATCTAAAAGATTGGTGCACAAAAGTGTTGATTATAGTTTGATTTATGAAAAATCATGGATGTTGATGGTTATTGTCATATTGAAAATTATTTTTATGTGGTATGAGGTCCCATAAGTGTATGAGAATTTTGTTGGGAGTTTGTGATGATTTTTGGAGTTGGTGGAATTTTGAGAAGAGACATGACTTGTAGTAAAGGAGTTGTTGGACAATCTGCACTGACCCCTTTTTGAAACTGTGATTCGGAACCCTTAAACTGATCCCCTGAACACCTACCTTATATTTTTGGAAAGGTCTTGATCTGTAGTTTCTGGATATGTAAGGTTCATAGCTAGGTGATGTATAGATTTTAAGTTATAGCCGAAAGAGTGAGTTGTGTTTCTGGACTATGGACTGCACTAAGTGACCCTCTTGTGGACCTTGTTTAAACACCTTAAAAATTAATTGGGATCGTGGAAAAATTAGTGAAGCTAGGAAATACAGTGGTAAAGGCTACCCAAAAAGAATTGGATTAAAATATGAATTTTTGGATTTTATAAAAATGATAGAGTAAAATTCGCGCAAGGGAAAAAGTCGATTAGTGGACCAAAATTCTAAGTTAATGGTTATGATTCGAGCGTGGTAATTAAATTAGGTCGAATAAGTGACGATCGTGATCGAGTGATGACATGAACCTATAGTGGGGCTAGAGAGTCATGAGACGGAGTTATTAAGTTAATTTCGTACCCCCCCTAAACCCCGTAATTAAAGAGATATTGTTAAGGTACTAACGAACGATTATTGTTTATGTATAGATCGTTCGAATTCACACGCTCGACCACCCCAACCAAACCAAGGCAAGTTTACTTTTCAAAACTTATACATATACAAAGATTTTCACTGTTGTGTTTGTAGTTTTCAAATTATATCAAATGCTATGTTTATCGAAATATTGATGCAATTGAGATTGTATAAGTACATATATGCTTGTACCCCTTGAACTTAGATTGAAATGTTTTCTTCGGACAACGACTCTAGCAATAGAGGTCGTAGCGGTCCGTATATACTATTGACCGGGGAGCGGTATATTATTATATCGTATCTATATTGCGAAAACCCGAAGGGTCATTCGGGTGGTATCGTATATTCAGATAACTATTATTATATCTTTGTAAATACTCGAAACCCTATCTTGGATTGAAAGTTTATTTTATTAAATAATCCTTTTATTAATTATTGATATTAAATTTAAAATATCATTTATTAATTATTGTTCATTATTTTAAAAACAAAGCTAATCCAAGATACCTTTGAATACTTTCAAACTCGAACTTTTTCGAACTCCAAACATTTTCGAAAACCCCCGGTCAGGCTCTGTTTCTTGTATGATTTCAAGAATTATCGGTCGACTGATGTCGAACCACAACTACTCTGTTTTCAATCAAAATCTGGTTTTCAAAAGAAAAAGAAAAAGGGACTCTGGCAGGTGTGGGAACCGTTGACGAACGATTCCCGGGATGTGTAAGCGGCCGTGAGCCAGGCGGTCCATCACTTATTATTCCGGCCCAGGTGTTGCCGAAGGATGATTACGGATGTAGTTTTCATCGAGGGTGATTACGGATGTAGTTTTCACTCAGGGATAGTTACGGATGTAGTTTCTATCCTTCTACCGGTAGAGAAGACCCGCGGATTATTGGACTTGGATGTGGCGACTGATCATCGTCAATCCCTGTCAGGTTTTATGTTTTCTTTAAGTCCCATTCCTCCACTTTGGAAAAATGCTTTGACACTGCATCTTAGGCCTATGTGCCAGTTGCCGATAGTGTCCTATTTTGATGAGAAAGATGTTGACTTTATGCAGTAGCTAGAACTGCAAGGTTATTTTGAAAACAAGGGCACGTACTGGTGCACCTTTGAAATTTACCAATGATGACAAGTGATTTTATAACTGATTGATACAACGAGTTTAATGACTATTATACATATGAAATGTTATATTGCTTATCTTATACATATATTCTTGCTGAGCTATAGTTGCTCACTCTTGCTTGTTTTCAAATTTTACAAACACAACAGCTAAGAGAAATGGCAAGAACCAGTCAGACTGTTCGAAAGCAGGTGACTAGACCCCAGGCTGCAGTCGAGATTCCACCGGTAGGCCCCATTAGCCGGATTGGTCGGCAACTTTTGTTAGTACGTTTTATTTATAAGTATGACCTGTGCAAGGCAGTGTACCGGAACAAACTTTCAAGCCGCCAACTTCGCTTCATATCGAAGTGTTGCTGGTAGCATAAATGCTATTTAATTCGGTCTGTAATAACTCTAAAACTTTTACTTTTGCTCAATCAAATGTATGACGTTTCTGAGACTCTAACCTGTATGTGTGTGTGTGTGTGCGGTGTGAGTTTATTGTGGGGTCGATGGCTGTTTATTTATATTATGTGCAAGAACAAGTATGTTAATAATGGAAAATGGACCGTGAGCGCCTAGATCTCCGACCCCGGATCTGGGGGCGTCACATTTAAACTGTACTTCGATCCCTTGTGGTCAATTGAAGATTATACCAGAGAAGTGCCCTTGGTTTCATGGCGAACAAAACGAGCTTCGAGCTCGCGAGACAGATCCTTAGACGTTCTCCCAGCCCATGAGCCTGAGATCGAGATGACAGATACTGAACGAGAATTGGAAGCACTAAAGAAAAAAGGAGAGGAATTCAGTTCGCAAATAGCACAGATCCTTGCGAAAGTGCCTCCTACGCAAGCCAAGTCCCCCATCATCTTAAGTGATTCCCCTATAGACTCATTAGGCGATGCCTACTATGATATGGAAGGAGGAGCAGACAACAAAGCCAACTCTGACGATGACGACTATGAGGAACCTTCCTTAGATGATGGAGGTCTTGACGAGGTGTCAAGAGTTGTCAATTTCAAAGATTATGGATATGTCCCTGAGGCTTCTCCAGAGCCTTATATTCCAACCCCTCAACCAGAGCTAGAGGGAGTTATATACGTTGGTGGGCCCAACCCCAAGGATATTGAACCCGGTTCGAAGATCAAGACAGGCGAACCTCGCATCCTTGCATGCCGTGACATGCCTTCAACCTTAACTGTGAAGACCATCACAGAGGGGGTCGAGAGATTCCGACCTGAAGGTAAAGTCATTTTACCCAAGAAGAAGATGCGATGCCATCGCTTCAACCACGAAGAGAATGGTGGTAGGGTCCCACGAATGGTGCTAACGGTCCCTCTAATGAAGATAGGCATCTCCTCGCCCCTCCATCCCTTCATTAACGATGTTTGTGAAACCTACTTTCTGGCCCCTATCCAAATAAGTACAAATGGGTACAGAGCCATGATCGCTCTTTACATTCTTTATCACAAACTTGGATATCCACCCATGGATGCGAGGACTATGGGCTATTTCCTTCAATTGAAGTGATGTGGGGCCAAGGATTTTGGATATGTGTATTTTTCCATATGGCCAGAATTCAACAAGAAAAATCTTCTTCCTGGGGCTATAAGTAATGCCGGCTCGTGGAAAGAACCATTTTGTACATACACGAAGTCCCCAGAGTTAAGACAAGCTTCAACTACCTTCCTGGTGAGTTATTTACCCAAATGGTACTTTTTCATTATCTCGAAACATTATGAACATTAACAACCATTTCGGCATTGTAGTTGGTCCGGTTCGCACTATTCTCAAAGGCAATGAGAAGAAACGAGCCGATGAGGTGCTAACGAAGTCGACCAGGGAAGAAAGAAACATTAGAACTCTAATGTCCTTAGAAAATTTAATCGAGTGTGGATTCCTCAAGGAAGGAGTAGGAGCCACCCCTGAAGCGGGGCCTTCCACCGCGAAGCGGTCTTCGCGAAAGAAAATATTACCCGAGGAGGCCTCGTCTTCCCATGTAGAGATAACAGAAGAGGGTATACCCTAATAGCAACAGAACTTAGGGATCGCATCATTTTAGTATTTATACATCTGCATCATATTTGTCCTTGCATATATATTATTGAAGGGTCCCTTAACTTGTTGATTTCTTTTTGTAGGCATGTCGGGTGGTATGGCTCCTTCTTTCCTTAATGCTAAGAAGGGCGCGGCCTCTAAGTCACACTCTGCTCTAAAGGCTCCTATAAAACCAGCTGCTCCTCTCAAGAAGGTCGCTAACGACCCCCCAGCCAAATCAAACATAGCCGGGGAACAGCCTTTAACTTCTCCTGAACAGACTCCTTCTAAACGACCCAGGATAGATGGCCTCAAGGATGGATCCTCTCGACCACCATCTGGGGTCGTGACTGCTACAGCCTCTCAACATCTGTTTGCTGCTTTGGGAACTCAGTACTCCGACGAGGCTGAGACCTCGGGCTGGTGGAAGGCATCGCCAGAAGAGAATGCCAAAGCTTTAACCAAATGCTTAGCTGAAGCCTTCATCCGTCAGGCTGCTCATACAAAGCATTTTGCTCAGCTTGACAAGAAAAACAAGGTCCTCGAGTTCCAGAAGGTGGAGGATAAGCGATCCCTGGAGGTGACATTCAAAAAGAAGCTTTCCCAAGACACCGCTCAAATCAGAACAGATCTGAAAGCAACTCTCTAACGCCCCCCAAATCCGGGGTCAGGGATTTGGTCATCACGCGGAAATCCTTAATAACAAATCACCTGCTTAACCACATTAAACCATCTGTAATCATTAATAATTAAGTTACAACATTTGAGACCCCAACCACCAAGCATCTTTTAGGTTATAGGGCTAGAAACAAGAATCAACTCCTTACTACTAGTATAACTTCGCTGAGAAGTACACCAGCAACTAGTACTATATTATGCAAAGTAACATATATATTACACATCAATATACTTACTCCAGCTATAAACTTTCTAGATCATAACGTCTTCATAAAGGCACGCTGCCCGCTTCATCTAAGCCATGCGGATAACCTCGTCCGTCTACCTTCCACTGAAAAGTTAATATTTGAAAACAAGCAAGTATGAGCGAAAGAATTGCTCAGCAAGTTATTACTAGAGTTTAACAAAATATCCCATCAGGTGCATGGGTTTCCAACATTCAACCGATACTTAATATCATTCTTGAAACATTTATAACCACGAAATTCTATAGGGAAAGTATAATGTTTGAAATTAATATCAACTGAACAATATACCAATATAATATGAACGATGCCGATACAAGGTAATTAAATAGCCACATCTTGTTTGCGCAGTAATACACCAACATAAGCTTGCTGGTTATTCAATATGAAATCACTTACTTATTGATAATATAATATCAGTTTCTCTTCCAATAATATAATATCAGTTTCTCTGCTATAACAAGATAATATAAATACTTGAACAAATCTCTCACTATCATCTTCTCATTTCCTTCTTATGTAACAATTATATAATTTAATATAAAAATCAGTTTCTCTTCATCTGTAACAATAATTCCATCATTTCATATCATTTTTCTGTTTTCAATATAGAAATCTGAAAACCATTCTCAATTCTTTCTTTTAATCTTTTGGGGATTTTCACTGTTGCCGAATACGTGAGGCACGATGATCAGTCGTCCTCCGTACCCGTCCCTTTTTACTACCGGTAGAAGGAGGAAGGTACACCACTACATCCCCCTGGAGGAAGGTACACCACTACATCCTCCTTCGGCAACTCTTGGGCCGAATTAAAATATTGATTGCTGGACTGTGCAGCACACAGCCTCCTACGCTTTTTGTTGCTATCCCCCTTTTTGTCAATCAATATTCCATTCACATTTCCATTCACATATGTCATTTCCATTTCCATTTATCATTTCCATTCACATTTCCATTTCACATTTCCTTTTCACATTTCACATTTCCATTATAACCATTTGAAAACATTTATAAAGATATATCATCAGTGTATCAATTCAAGATATACATTCATTTCACTATGAAATTCCTTAAACAATCTTTTAACAATATTTAATCACCCTTAGAACACTTAGAATAACTAAAGAATAACTATTCAATAATCCCTTTTAAATGAATATTATAATTAATATTCATTGAATTAAATAACCATTAAAATAACATTTATCAATATCATTCCAGACATTTTTAACCAAAAATGTCTCATTTATATCCATCGAAATATCTTTATTATTATTCCGGAACAAAGCGATTTTAAGAAAACATTTTAAAAATAATATTCATCTAATTAAATAAATTTAATTAGACGAATAAGGTTTATTTAATCAGTAGATGCTTCCAGAGGTATCTACTAATTAAATAAACACTAGTTTATTGGTGATGTTGCCATTAGGTTAATTATTGCGAAATTCTTTCTAAAAACTTTGTCCGGGTTTTCGAAAATATACATTTCAAGATACCCCTTCCACTTTTCCATTCATATATCAATACCTTCAAAATACACCAACTAAAATACTTTACATGTAAGTCCCTTTTAAGAAAATCTGTAAACCTCAACCCTTGTACCCTTATATAACAAAATATTTATTAATAACGTCTGACAGGGTTTAGAACTCAAAGATCCTCAATTTACACATAACTGTAATATTATAAAATAACTTTAGATAACTGATACCATAATATCATTAAAATAACCATAAATAACAATTGATACCATTCCTTCCCATATCACTTTACTCTTTATAGTATATCACTCTCTCCATATCACATATATTTCCAGTCAACCATTTTACTTAAAAGTAAACAATTTATCAAGATAGAGATAGGAGAAATCTTGTAAATATGGACTGAAGTCTTATTCCACACATTTCATATATTTCAAAATAAATATACTCTGAACGATAGAGTATGTATAAATAAACTTGCCTCTGGTCCTTAGCACCAAACGGAACACCGCAAATAAATCCTTGGCGTTTCGCCCAAGCAGTTCCATGAACTTTACACGACGTCTCGATCCTTCCTTTTGATACACGTTGCTCCACTCGATCACGCCCTAATGGTACTGTAATTGTTACGAGTACGTGTCAGTCCTACCTCGTATCTCGAGTAGACACCATTCGGAATTACCACTAAGTCACATAAAGTCAAACTATGGATGTCCTCCCTATAGTTGACTACACTAATACCACTTAATGCACATAAGACATTTAGTAATAGCAAACAACACGGGAAGAGTCCCCTTATATAAAGTGAACATTTCCTAGTACCAACATATCATAACCCTATACCACCATTTGGTCAACTTCACTTAACCTATACATTTATAATACCATTGACCTTCTACGACAAAACTTGATTAATAGTTAATCCTCAAAACACAATTAATCCTCGAAACACATAAATCCTTGAATTAAATCACTTAGCACATAAATCCTCGAGACAACAATTACCCTCGAATTAATTCACTTAACACATATACACATAAACAGTTAACACCCAAATCATACCTTTAAACCCTTGAAATCAAATAAGTTAAATAAATTAAAATGCAGGGGATTTTTAGAAAATTTCGGCATGTAGTATTCGTTTATCGGACTATGGGCACAGCCCCTCCAAAGCAATTCAACCCTGTTTTTCAATTCAACCAATCCAAGGAAAATCAAGTTGCCTCAATTGCAACAACATAAAAGTAAACAAGTACAGAAAGTACCCGCCCAGACATGCGGCACCTAGCACATAAGGAAAAATATCCGCCCAGACATGCGGCACCTAGCACATAAAGAAATTTACCCGCCCAGACATGCGGCACCTCAACACGTAAGAAAAGTAAACTACGTTTATCCACATTTAAGCCAACACCACGTAGTTGGCACTTATACTTTCAACATATACTATAACTTGATTTATACCATTTAGCACATAGCCAATTAGCCATTCATATACTTACACCTCCTATAACAATAACAATTCAACTTTCTACCCAAAACCATTATCGATAATCATTTGACCAATTGTAAACAAATACCAAGTAATTGACTCGACTTATAGCACTTAGCACGTAAACATTTATCGATGGCCATGTATAACAAGTAAGTCACATAAACCTTTAATTATCGACTCGATTAAATCTAATCCTTACAACAATCAATTCACACTTAACCATTTATACTTTAATCTTTATCAAAATTCCCAATTCAACTTCCAATTATAAACTCTAACAATTCATCAAATCCCAAAAATCATAACTTGAACTATTATAAAGTTACCCAAATTTAAACTATATCGAAATTACAATTATAACAATTTAACAATACTCGCAATTTCATAATTAATCAAATTGTAACCATACTAATTTAATATCTAAATTACTACAATTAAACTATATACTCACAATTTAACTAATTAAATCACAACCATATTCTCCAAATTCAATATACACTAATTATCAAATTAACACATACATCTCATAATTTACAACTAATAAATAACAAAGATTAAATAATTAAAGTACGAAAATATACCATTTCGGTTTTGGTTCGATTCAACTCGCACAAAACTCATCGGAAAACTACTCCACCAAGACCATCTCTCTCTCTCTGCTGCCACCACTCGGCATCACCACTGCACAGCAGCTCCGACCGCCTGACTTCGCCAGAAAAGCCGCGCCTCCTCCTCCCTCGTTCAAGCTCGCTGCTACACACACATCACGCACACACCACTGAGATATACTCACACATACACGCGTGTATACACACACTTACACACACACACACACTCCCTCTTATATATATATACACGCATAAATATATACATACACACACCCAATTGATTCCTCTCTCTTTAATCTCTCTTCTCTTCTTCTCTTTTATTTTCTCCCTCTCTCCCGTTGTTTCCAGAACTCTCCACTGCATTCTCTTTTAAATGGGCTTAGGCCCAAATCTTATATCTCACTACAACTTATTCCGGGCCCAAATAAAATACTACTCATTCTTGTAAAAACTAATACACATCTTTTATAAATCGAAATTAAATAAAAATTTCAGAAAATTAAACTTTCCATTTTTAAAATAAAGAATATAAAATTATAAGCACGTACATATTTTCGAAATATTTTTCGGATCAAAAATGAATTAAATATGAATTTTCAAAGTTTTGATCCTTTAAAAACTATAAAACTCTTAAAATCATTTTAAAATACCGAAACATCCAAATTAATTCACCCAACCATTTTAAAAACTAAATAATATTATAAAGATAATATTACAAAAGATTTCATGATTTTTAATCCCTCCGATAATTTTATAAAATTAACAGAGGATCAAAATGCATGATTTAAATATATTTAAATCCTCATAAATATAAATAAAATACATCAGCCTTCACAACTCACACAATCATCATATAAACACATAAACACAACTTCACACACATTCCACCTTCCAACAATAATCACATAATATAGTTCATAATTACACTGAACCAGACAATAATTAAATAATTCGCTTTTGAAATTCCTTAAACTGGATAATGAACAATAAAATAAAATAAAAATTTCCTCCTTATTTTAGGAAAACATTAATATTCTTAAAATAATACTAAAATCATTTTCTGAAAATTCGGGTTATTACAGTCTACCCCCCTTAAAAGGATTCCGTCCACGGAATCAGCTAAGGCCACTACTGGGATTCCTTAACTCCTTCATCATCAACTCTTATTCTACAATACCGGAGATAGTGTCCCTTCGTAAACAACTCCTTCGAAACCTTAGTTCAACCATAGAATCCATACTTGACACAGTTATCACTGGAGTCTCACAACCCCATCACTATTCCTTTCACACATATGTCTCGACCAACTTGCCATTATCATCCTATCCTTGAGAGAGAGTTCACTGATTCCATTAACATAACACTCTTGAGAGAGAGATGCACTCATTACATTAATCATAACATCCTTGAGAGAGAGCGAACTAATTCTATCGATACGCCACTGATATTCTATTCATTTTGCGATTCGCTCCTACTCTTGGCGATTCCGCTCGAATCTAATTTCTATCAGCGAATTTCGAGTTGACCGACCTGGCTGGCATCCCCTTGAAATTCATTAGAGATAACAAGAATCATGGAGCTTTGAAAAGATAGCTGTCATATCAAGACAAATGTCACCCACTGGTGACCATAGGATTATGAGTTTTGAAATAAACCTTATTTAAGATGAGAGAATTTGCTGAGAGATCAATATGATCATAAGAACTTACGTTGCGTGTCTCAGTTGAGACATTACTAAAGGTAATTAGCCTTCTTGTATTTCACAACTCACAAGTGATGGCGTCCCATCAGACTTCTATCACACAGACAGATAGTCCTTGTGGCCCCTATATGTATAGGGTTGTTCGTCTCAGTGGAAGTTGAGAAGTACGAAAGCAATTCAAAGATCAAGTTAATGATTATCATCTTTTGACAATTAATTATCAAAGGGACACCTTGGATTAAAATCGAACAATTTCCAAGGTGCGATTTCCAAAGAAAAGGATAACCAGAAAGATACTGGTATTCAACAAACAAGTGGTGCTATATCACCATTGAATTATCCACTATTGAAGAAAAGTGGAAGTTTGAAATAATATCATTTGATAGGGCTTCGAAAACCTGAAGGTAAGTATAATGAAAGCCCTTGGCACAATTGAAACCAAATATGACTTAACACAAGTATATAAAAAAATAACTTCGAAGAGGAAATATATCCTTTATCACAATTCTCTCTTAGAGAGATGTCAAATAATTCATAGATTGGGGAGGTAATAAAAAAGATTCAACAATGGGGATATTGCCAAGGTCTCCACGGATGCCTTCTATGTCGGCTCCTCTGACGGATAATCGTTCGATCCCGGAGCTGTTCTTTTCCATGCACACCCTAAGGTGCTAGATAACTTAAGTCATCGTCGACTCGTAATAGTCACTAAGGATTCAATCATCGACATTAATAATCGCAGGGAGTTCTATCTCAATATATCCTTCAACATAGCATTCAAATCTTAACTTAATCATTGGCACTACACCCGGTAGTCCAACATGAACTCTACATGAGCTCCGACGTTCTCACATAACTATACACACTCCTACTCACTCTCGTTTCTAGTTTACTATAACCTCAGCTCTGATACCACTCTGTAACGCCCCCCCAAATCCGGGGTCAGGGATTTGGTCGTCACGCGGAAATCCTTAATAACAAATCACCTGCTTAACCACATTAAACCATCTGTAATCATTAATAATTAAGTTACAACATTTGAGACCCCAACCACCAAGCATCTTTTAGGTTATAGGGCTAGAAACAAGAATCAACTCCTTACTACTAGTATAACTTCGCTGAGAAGTACACCAGCAACTAGTACTATATTATGCAAAGTAACATATATATTACACATCAATATACTTACTCCAGCTATAAACTTTCTAGATCATAACGTCTTCATAAAGGCACGCTGCCCGCTTCATCTAAGCCATGCGGATAACCTCGTCCGGCTACCTTCCACTGAAAAGTTAATATTTGAAAACAAGCAAGTATGAGCGAAAGAATTGCTCAGCAAGTTATTACTAGAGTTTAACAAAATATCCCATCAGGTGCATGGGTTTCCAACATTCAACCGATACTTAATATCATTCTTGAAACATTTATAACCACGAAATTCTATAGGGAAAGTATAATGTTTGAAATTAATATCAACTGAACAATATACCAATATAATATAAACGATGCCGATACAAGGTAATTAAATAGCCACATCTTGTTTGCGCAGTAATACACCAACATAAGCTTGCTGGTTATTCAATATGAAATCACTTACTTATTGATAATATAATATCAGTTTCTCTTCCAATAATATAATATCAGTTTCTCTGTTATAACAAGATAATATAAATACTTGAACAAATCTCTCACTATCATCTTCTCATTTCCTTCTTATGTAACAATTATATAATTTAATATAAAAATCAGTTTCTCTTCATCTGTAACAATAATTCCATCATTTCATATCATTTTTCTGTTTTCAGTATAGAAATCTGAAAACCATTCTCAATTCTTTCTTTTAATCTTTTGGGGATTTTCACTGTTGCCGAATACATGAGGCACGATGATCAGTCGTCCTCCGTACCCGTCCCTTTTTACTACCGGTAGAAGGAGGAAGGTACACCACTACATCCCCCTGGAGGAAGGTACACCACTACATCCTCCTTCGGCAACTCTTGGGCCGAATTAAAATATTGATTGCTGGACTGTGCAGCACACAGCCTCCTACGCTTTTTGTTGCTATCCCCCTTTTTGTCAATCAATATTCCATTCACATTTCCATTCACATATGTCATTTCCATTTCCATTTATCATTTCCATTCACATTTCCATTTCACATTTCCTTTTCACATTTCACATTTCCATTATAACCATTTGAAAACATTTATAAAGATATATCATCAGTGTATCAATTCAAGATATACATTCATTTCACTATGAAATTCCTTAAACAATCTTTTAACAATATTTAATCACCCTTAGAACACTTAGAATAACTAAAGAATAACTATTCAATAATCCCTTTTAAATGAATATTATAATTAATATTTATTGAATTAAATAACCATTAAAATAACATTTATCAATATCATTCCAGACATTTTTAACCAAAAATGTCTCATTTATATCCATCGAAATATCTTTATTATTATTCCGGAACAAAGCGATTTTAAGAAAACATTTTAAAAATAATATTCATCTAATTAAATAAATTTAATTAGACGAATAAGGTTTATTTAATCAGTAGATGCTTCCAGAGGTATCTACTAATTAAATAAACACTAGTTTATTGGTGATGTTGCCATTAGGTTAATTATTGCGAAATTCTTTCTAAAAACTTTGTTCGGGTTTTCGAAAATATACATTTCAAGATACCCCTTCCACTTTTCCATTCATATATCAATACCTTCAAAATACACCAACTAAAATACTTTACATGTAAGTCCCTTTTAAGAAAATCTGTAAACCTCAACCCTTGTACCCTTATATAACAAAATATTTATTAATAACGTCTGACAGGGTTTAGAACTCAAAGATCCTCAATTTACACATAACTGTAATATTATAAAATAACTTTAGATAACTGATACCATAATATCATTAAAATAACCATAAATAACAACTGATACCATTCCTTCCCATATCACTTTACTCTTTATAGTATATCACTCTCTCCATATCACATATATTTCCAGTCAACCATTTTACTTAAAAGTAAACAATTTATCAAGATAGAGATAGGAGAAATCTTGTAAATATGGACTGAAGTCTTATTCCACACATTTCATATATTTCAAAATAAATATACTCTGAACGATAGAGTATGTATAAATAAACTTGCCTCTGGTCCTTAGCACCAAACGGAACACCGCAAATAAATCCTTGGCGTTTCGCCCAAGCAGTTCCATGAACTTTACACGACGTCTCGATCCTTCCTTTTGATACATGTTGCTCCACTCGATCACGCCCTAATGGTACTGTAATTGTTACGAGTACGTGTCAGTCCTACCTCGTATCTCGAGTAGACACCATTCGGAATTACCACTAAGTCACATAAAGTCAAACTATGGATGTCCTCCCTATAGTTGACTAAACTAATACCACTTAATGCACATAAGACATTTAGTAATAGCAAACAACACGGGAAGAGTCCCCTTATATAAAGTGAACATTTCCTAGTACCAACATATCATAACCCTATACCACCATTTAGTCAACTTCACTTAACCTATACATTTATAATACCATTGACCTTCTACGACAAAACTTGATTAATAGTTAATCCTCAAAACACAATTAATCCTCGAAACACCTAAATCCTTGAATTAAATCACTTAGCACATAAATCCTCGAGACAACAATTACCCTCGAATTAATTCACTTAACACATATACACATACACAGTTAACACCCAAATCATACCTTTAAACCCTTGAAATCAAATAAGTTAAATAAATTAAAATGCAGGGGATTTTTAGAAAATTTCGGCATGTAGTATTCGTTTATCGAACTATGGGCACAGCCCCTCCAAAGCAATTCAACCCTGTTTTTCAATTCAACCAATCCAAGGAAAATCAAGTTGCCTCAATTGCAACAACATAAAAGTAAACAAGTACAGAAAGTACCCGCCCAGACATGCGGCACCTAGCACATAAGGAAAAGTATCCGCCCAGACATGCGGCACCTAGCACATAAAGAAATTTACCCGCCCAGACATGCGGCACCTCAACACGTAAGAAAAGTAAACTACGTTTATCCACATTTAAGCCAACACCACGTAGTTGGCACTTATACTTTCAACATATACTATAACTTGATTTATACCATTTAGCACATAGCCAATTAGCCATTCATATACTTACTCCTCCTATAACAATAACAATTCCACTTTCTACCCAAAACCATTATCGATAATCATTTGACCAATTGTAAACAAATACCAAGTAATTGACTCGACTTATAGCACTTAGCACGTAAACATTTATCGATGGCCATGTATAACAAGTAAGTCACATAAACCTTTAATTATCGACTCGATTAAATCTAATCCTTACAACAATCAATTCACACTTAACCATTTATACTTTAATCTTTATCAAAATTCCCAATTCAACTTCCAATTATAAACTCTAACAATTCATCAAATCCCAAAAATCATAACTTGAACTATTATAAAGTTACCCAAATTTAAACTATATCGAAATTACAATTATAACAATTTAACAATACTCGCAATTTCACAATTAATCAAATTGTAACCATACTAATTTAATATCTAAATTACTACAATTAAACTATATACTCACAATTTAACTAATTAAATCACAACCATATTCTCCAAATTCAATATACACTAATTATCAAATTAACACATACATCTCATAATTTACAACTAATAAATAACAAAGATTAAATAATTAAAGTACGAAAATATACCATTTCGGTTTTGGTTCGATTCAACTCGCACAAAACTCATCGGAAAACTACTCCACCAAGACCATCTCTCTCTCTGCTGCCACCACTCGGCATCACCACTGCACAGCAGCTCCGGCCGCCTGACTTCGCCAGAAAAGCCGCGCCTCCTCCTCCCTCGTTCAAGCTCGCTGCTACACACACATCACGCACACACCACTGAGATATACTCACACACACACGCGTGTATACACACACTTACACACACACACACTCCCTCTTATATATATATACACGCATAAATATATACATACACACACCCAATTGATTCCTCTCTCTTTAATCTCACTTCTCTTCTTCTCTTTTATTTTCTCCCACTCTCCCGTTGTTTCCAGAACTCTCCGCTGCATTCTCTTTTAAATGGGCTTAGGCCCAAATCTTGTATCTCACTACAACTTATTCCGGGCCCAAATAAAATACTACTCATTCTTGTAAAAACTAATACACATCTTTTATAAATCGAAATTAAATAAAAATTTCAGAAAATTAAACTTTCCATTTTTAAAATAAAGAATATAAAATTACAAGCACGTACATATTTTCGAAATATTTTTCGGATAAAAAATGAATTAAATATGAATTTTCAAAGTTTTGATCCTTTAAAAACTATAAAACTCTTAAAATCATTTTAAAATACCGAAACATCCAAATTAATTCACCCAACCATTTTAAAAACTAAACAATATTATAAAGATAATATTACAAAAGATTTCATGATTTTTAATCCCTCCGATAATTTTATAAAATTAACAGAGGATCAAAATGCATGATTTAAATATATTTAAATCCTCATAAATATAAATAAAATACATCAGCCTTCACAACTCACACAATCATCATATAAACACATAAACACAACTTCACACACATTCCACCTTCCAACAATAATCACATAATATAGTTCATAATTACACTGAACCAGACAATAATTAAATAATTCGCTTTTGAAATTCCTTAAACTGGATAATGAACAATAAAATAAAATAAAAATTTCCTCCTCATTTTAAGAAAACATTAATATTCTTAAAATAATACTAAAATCATTTTCTGAAAATTCGGGTTATTACAAACTCGCCGAGAGAGAAATGAATTTGAAAAATCATTCAAGGAGCTACAAAAGTTCAGCGAGGAGGCCATCAAGAAAAAGGACGAGGAGATCGCGAAGCTATCCAATGAGCTAAATGCTGCCAAAGCCACTCTGTCAACCGCTGAGAATGCGTTTCTGGTCAAGAGGTAAGTTAGCTTCATGAAGGAATTCATCAGGACGATCCTTGATTTTGACTGGGATCAACTTGGCCCCGGCAATGTTGACTTCGCTGAAACCTTGAAGAAAGAGATTGCTGCTGAGGATGCCGAGAAGGAGCGGCTCGCGGAGGAAGCCAGGATCGCCGAAGAGTCAAGGATTGCTGAGGAGGCCAGACTAGCTGAGGAGGCCGCCAAAGCCAACCAAGACAAAAGTGCTCCGTGATTTATTTGTAATCATTGCTGTTTAAGTTCTTGAACCAGGGATGCGGGTACCCTTTGAATACCTCGCAAGATGTAATTATATTTTGTGATTAACTTTGATAACTGAAAGTCCTCTGGGATCGCATAGCGACCCACATTAACTTTAATTTCATCCATGTTTCCAATATAATTGCCTTTGTTTCCATACTAATTGTCTTCATAGTAATAATTGTGCTTTCCATTTACATAAATCTTCATGTAAGTTGCCTTCGTTAGTTTAGATGCGACCTGTGTTCGCAGATGCGAAGTGCCTTGATAATAGCAGTTATGAACTGCTACCTTGAGATAATAGCAAGTGCGATCCTAGCATCGTTGAGATGGCTTGGACCTTAAAGTGTAAATGCTAAGCGGCTAGCAAGTTTATTTTGAATTCAAAACAAAAAATAATTCGTAAAGCAAACGGACTCATATAATGAAAAAAAATATAGGGGCATGGCCCAATTTTTATTGATAGGGGCGAAGCCCAAAGTTTTGAATTGCGGGGCGAGGCCCAAACATTGAGGGGTGGGGCGAGGCCCAAATATCATTACATCATAAAGGGGAGGTGTCTATATGATCACTACCCCCCAGTATTTTGTATGAATTTATTCATGCTAAATAGTTGCAGATAGAAGCTACCAGGGGCGAGGCCTTTACTGATAGTATTTGCGCAAGCGTTCCGCATTCCAGGCTCGCGGAATTTTTTGTCCTTCATATCTTTGAGATAATAAGTTCCTTCTGAAAGAGTAGCATAGATCTTGTAGGGCCCTTCCCAATTGGCACCAAAAACTCCATGACCCGGGACCTTGGTGTTAGGCATAACCCTTCTGAGTACTAGATCACCTGTTTGTAAAGATCGTGCTCTAACTTTCCCATTATAGTACCTTGCGGTCCTTTGTTGGTAAGCTGCGAGGCGTAGCTGGGCCTCGCTTCTTGTTTCTTCAATCATATCCAGATAAATTCTGTGATTGACCTCGTTCGCATTGGGATCGTAGTGCTCCCTTCTGAACGACCCCGAGCCTACCTCCACTGGGATCATGGCCTCGCAACCATAAGTTAGAGAAAAGGGAGTTTCCCCAGTAGTGGTCCTTGGGGTCGTATTGTATGACCACAAGGCCCTTGGTAACTCCTCAGGCCAGTTGACTTTGCTTTCTTCTAGCTTAGCCTTCAAAGTGTGCTTGATAATTTTGTTGATGGCCTCAGTTTGACCATTTGTTTGGGGATGACTCACGGCAGAGAAACTCTTTTTTATTCCCAGATTCTCACAAAATTCCTTCATCTCCTTGCTATCAAATTGTTTCCCGTTATCTGAAATTAGCTGATAAGGGATCCCATAACGATACACAATTGCTCTATACACGAAGTCCTTGAGTTTTTTTGCAGTGATGGTCGCAAGTGGCTCGGCCTCGGCCCACTTGGTGAAATAGTCAACAGCCACTACTGCATACTTAAGTCCTCATTTACCCTTTGGGAGTTCTCCAATTAGATCAATACCCCACATGGCGAAGGGCCATGGGCTCGCTAGCGAGGTGAGTTGAGAGACAGGAGCGTTGCTGAAGTTCGCGATCCTCTAACAGGCATCGCATTTTCTTGAAAACTCAAATGCATCTCTCTTCAGTGTTGGCCAATAGTACCCTTGGCGAAGAATCTTTTGGGCCAATGAACTACCCCCCGAGTGATTGCCACATATTCCTTCATGCACCTCTCTCAGAATGTAGGTACATTCTTCACCATCTACACATCGCAGCAGCGGGGTGTTGAACCCTCTTCGATACAGGACTTCGTCATAAATGACATAACGAGCAGCCTGATACTTGATCTTTCTTGCTTCATTCTTATCTTGAGGCAGAGCTCCATTTTTCACATACTCCCATATTGGGGTCATCCAAGTCGACCCTGAGGTCGCTATCTCCATGATAAACTCTTCTGGTACACTTGGTTTCGTCTGAATTTCCAGGGGGATAATTCCAAGTAAGGTGGCCTCGCGACGCGACCCCAATTTTGCCAACACATCTACCCCTTGATTCTTTTCTCTTCTGATGTGAACCACCTTAACATTGTTGAACTTTTTAATCAGCCTTTGTGCACATCGCAGATATAACTCGATCTGTTCACCCCTTGCTTGCCATCCGCTCCAAAGTTGATATGTTACTAGCATAGAATCGCTGTAAGCTGTGAGGTTTTCCACCTTCATTTCCAGGGCAAGTTTGAGGCCAATGATGAGGGCCTCGTATTCTGCTGCATTATTAGTGGCCTCAAAGGCAAAGTGTACTGCGCTTTGAATCTTGCGACCCTCTGGAGTTACAAGTTCGATGCCAGCCCCAGCTCCTTCTTTGTTAGATGCCCCATCTACATATAGTTCCCACCACGATGCTGAATTTTCTTTTTTGGCCTCGCTAACTGTTGCCTCCGGAGCTCCTATGATTGCCCAGTCATTTCCTTCAGATTGGGGAGGAAACTCCAGAATGAAGTCTGCAAGTGCTTGTCCTTTTATGGGGCCACAAGGTTTGAACTCAATGTCGAACTGACTGAGCTCCACCGTCCATTTCAGCAATCTTCCTGAGGACTCAGGCTTATGCATTACCTGCCTCAATGGGTAGGCTGTGCGAACTTCAATTTTATGGGCTTGAAAGTATGGCCTTAGCTTTCGCGAGGCCAAAATCAAAGAATAAGCGAGCTTCTCCATGTTGGTATATCTTTTCTCTGCATCTAACATCCTTTTACTGATGTAGTACACTGGGTACTGTATTTTCTCCTCCTCGCAAACCAACACCGCACTGATCGCGTACTCAGACACAGCGAGGTAGATAATGAGGATCGCGCCATTAAGGGGCTTCGAGAGAAGTGGTGGCGAGCCCAGGTGTTCCTTTATCTTCTGGAAGGCATCCTCGCACTCAGAGGTCCACTCAAAATTTTTTCCAACCTTTTTAATCGCCTTGAAGAACTCATGGCATTTGTCTGATGATTTGGAAACAAATCGATTGAGAGCTGCGATCCTTCCTGTTAAACTCTGAACTTCTTTCACACTTTTTGGGGATCGCATGTCCATTAAAGCCTTTATTTTTGCAGGGTTCGCTTCGATTCCCCTGTGGTTGACAATGCACCCCAAGAACTTTCCAGATTCGACTCCAAAGACACACTTTTGGGGGTTGAGCTTCATTCTGTATTTCCTCAGTATATCAAGCATCTCTGCGAGGTGAGAGATGTGATCCCCAGCTTCCTTAGACTTGACCAGCATGTCATCTACATAGACTTCCATTGTCTTGCCAATTTGTTTCTCGAACATCATATTAACGAGCCTTTGGTAAGTAGCCCCGACGTTAAGGAGACCAAAGGACATTCCTATGTAGCAATAGAGACCTCTATCCATAATGAACGAGGTGTGCTCTTGATCAGGACCGTACATGGGTATTTGGTTGTACCCAGAATAAGCATCCATGAAAGAAAGAAGTGCATGCCCTGCTGTTGCATCCACTAACTGGTCGATCCTTGGTAGTGGAAAACTATCCTTGGGACAATGCTTGTTAAGGTCGGTAAAGTCCACACATGTCCTCCACTTTCCATTTGGCTTCTTCACGAGGACAGGGTTCGCGAGCCAATCAGGGTAGAATGATTCCCTAATGAGCCCGACTTTGAGGAGCCTGTCCACATCTTCTTTGAGAGCCTCAGCTCGTTCTCCACTTATAGGTCGCCTTTTCTGTCTAACTCCCTTCTTGCTTGGATCCAAGTTCAGCTTATGACACATCACATCAGGGTTAATCCCAACCATATCTTCATGCGACCAAGCAAACACATCAAGGTTGGCCTTCAGGAAAGTGACCAGCCTTTCTCTCAAATCAGGACTGAGTTGCGACCCTATTTTCAACACCTTTGAAGGGTCCTGCACATCTACAAGGACAGAAATTGTGTCTTCAGCTGCCGCGGCTCGCTCCACATGTTCTGGGATGCGAGGATCAAGGTCTAGATCATATCCACGAGCCTGACTTGATTCTGCCTTGCAGGAGTTGGTACCCCGCGTGCCCAAACTCCTTAACAAGAGTTGTTGTCTGTGTAATTCCATTTGGCAGTTCTGTCAGTGTAGATGTTTCCTTGCGAACCCATTTTCCCTTTCGAGCTCACACAGCGGCCTGCTCTGGGCTCTCCTCGCTGTCACTATCCGTAGCCTCTTCAACGATCCCTTCCTGGAGAACCATTACTGGCTGCAAGGTTCCCATCATGAGGGCTCCAGGGACAGGTTCCACCTGGATACCCAAGTTATCAAAATAATCAGCTGGGAGCTCCTCAATTGAGATCATGTTACAATCTGTTGGAGGTACAAAAGCCATCTTGTGAGGCCTTCCTTCCTCCTCGCATTCCATCTTGTCAATTATAAAATTATTCCCCTTTTCTGCTGACTTAAGGGCCTTGTTATAGCATTCGCGAGATTCATGTTGCGCTCCTTTAACACATCCAACTCCATTTGGGGTAGGAAACTTCATAGAGAGATGGTAAATAGAAGTGACCACCCTCATTTCTATAAGTATTGGCCTCCCTACAATAGCATTATAGGCTGAAGGTTGATCAACCACCATAAAATCTACGATCTGGGTAGTAATACAGGGCTCGTCCCCTAGAGTGACGGGGAGCCTTATGAGGCCCTTGACATTGACTGAAGCTCCAGTAAAACCGTAAAGATGCCCAACGGTAGGGGTGAGGTCTCTATCCACGAACCCCATTTTCTGATAGACCTCGTATGTTAGAACATTCACTGCGCTTCCATTATCCACGAGAACCCTGTGGACATTCTGCGATCCCATGCAAATTCGGACAACGAGGGCATCTGAATGAGGGTGATGGACCCACTTCTCATCTTCCTCAGTGAACATGATGTTCGTATCTTCCCCCTTGAAGAGCTTTGGGGGTCGCTCCTGCAGGTGATGAACATTAGTGAGGGGTCGCCCTTGGGCTTCGCGAGCGTACCTCTCTCTGGCCCTGTTGCTGTCTCCCCCGAGGTGGGGTCCACCTATTATCACATGGATACTTCTGCCTCGCGTTTCCCTTTCTTGAATGACTGGATTCTGTTCAGGTGGTGGAGCTTGATTGTAACCAAGGCCAGACTTGGTATTATGTTTCTTCACCTCGCGAACTGCCCACTCAGTTAACTTTCCATCGCGAATTAATTGATCCACTTGCTGTTTGAGCTCTCGGCAAGTCGTTGTATCATGCCCTGTTTGTTCATGAAAGGCACAATATCTGCTAGTGTCTGCAGTTCCTTTTGGACCCATCTGTGGAGGCCTCTTAAATACCCCCTTGTTTGCATTGACTGCGTAGATATGATCAATTGGGGCGACCAGGGGGATAAATTTGTCTTCACTCCTCGCAGGACGAGCTCGAGGAGGGGATCGCCTCAAAGGATCGAGTTCTCTCCTTTTAGGGTTGGGGCTTCGACTTCGATCCCGTCTTCGCCTCGGACTTCTAGAATCCTTTCTTTTTACTCCCCTGTTCCTACTCCAACTGCTACTTCTTTCATTCTTCTTCAAATCAGCAAGTGACTTCTCAACGCGCTTGAAGGGCTCAGCGACCCTATGCAACTCAGAAAGCGTACTAGGGGTTTGTTCTTGTAACTTCTTCCAAAATTCAGTCCCTTCTCTTACTCCGGCAATGAGGAAATTTTTTACAGCCTCGTCATTTGCACCTCGCACGCGAGGCACTTCGGCATTAAACCTCTTGAAGTAATCATGCAGAGTTTCTCCCTCCTTCTGCTTTATGTTTGCCAATGTGGACACGGGAGGTGCATAGAGCATTGAAGATTGAAACTGTTTGATGAAGATGTCCACAAATTGTTCCCAAGAATCTATGACAACTAGGGATCCTAGCTTTGAAAACCATTGCTGGGCACTTCCCCTTAGCGATGCTGCAAACAACCTGCACCTCACCAAATGTGATACTTGATACACATCCATCTCATTATTGAATCGAATAACGAACTCGGCTGGATCAGTCTCCCCATTATAGGTCATGTCAGAGTGATGACCTCGAAACACTGCAGGCAGTGGGGCAGTGTGAATTTCATGAGTAAAGGGCGAGGAGGAGCCCATATTGTTGAGGATCCCTTTCTCATTATTCATTGCATCCAGTGCCTTTTTCAACTCCTCGAGCTTATAGTCCCCGATCCTGACCTCTTTATCTCCATCCTGCTTTTCTCTAGTGCTAGCATGATGAGATTGAGTCTTTTTTGGTATACTAGACTCTTCTTGATCATTTCTATGATCCTTCTTCTTACGTTCCTCCTCTCGGTGTTGGGATCGGTCGCGATCTCGATGAGACGGGGGTCTGTCATCGCGATGATGGGACCACTCACGCTCTCGACGAGGAGAGGGGGGTCTGTCATCGCGGCGATGTGACCGTTCGTGATCTCGACGAGGAGACAAAGGTGGAGAAGAGCCTTTGCTTTTATTTTTAGATCCTCCACCCTTCTTAGTTTTGAGCTTCACCAACTTGAGACGGAGATCGTGCTCGCTGAGCTTCTTTCCAACTCGGTCAAAAACACTAACGAACCTTCCTTCAGATGAGGCAGGCCTCGCCTTCGACCCCTCCTTATCCATAGTCGCATCCTCCTCGTTCCAATCGGAGTTCGTTTGGTCTGTCACCACATCATCAAGTCCCCAATTAACTTCTTGGTGGGGCCCTTACTACTTTCTACTTGATGAGTTCAATCCCCTATCCTTGTATTCCTCTTTAAGCCTCTAGAACTATGTCGCTTCTCCATCTTAGCCACCGAGGCCTTTACCTCGATCATTTGATCACCGAGGCCTTTCAAAAATGACATGACTTCGCCATGCAAGGCCACCTGTTGAACAACAGGGGGTGTTTTCTCCTTCTCAAATTCATCCTCGATCCCCTCATTACGCGCCTCGCTTTCTGGTTGGTTCCTGTTCTGGGGTTCATCCTTATTTCTCCTATGCAATCCCGGGGTCTCTCCCTCCCCATTTCTCTTCTTGTGTGATATAGTCATCGTTCTCCCAATCAATAACTGATGCCCTCCTTCTAGCGCCAAATGTTATAGGGAGAATATTGTACAACAATATTTATGGAGGTTGCTGGATTTACGGAGAAAAATACGGATATTTTGCTATAAGAAGAATAGGGATTAGGGTTTGTGTGTATGAATGTGGCTGAGCTTGATAGGTGTTTTCAGTGATGAACTGTTTCTCATTCCGTATCAAGGTGCCTACGTACCCTATTTATAGGGATCAAGCCTGACGTAGTTCTTGGAAAACAAGTTACCTAGGCGGGCTAGGGTTTTAAGTGATAAGCCAAAGTCCAAGCCCACCCGTTTAGGGCTGACGTGGCAGTGAGTCATCAACCCTATCCATGATCCATGGCCCAGATGTGGAAGCCCATAATCTCGAACGGATAGGATTGGCTAGTAGAGAAGTAACAAGAGCCTTGCATGCGACCTCGAGGGATCAGGCCATGCGAAGCGATCCCTTGCGTCCAGCTACTCATGCGACCTTGGGTCTGGCCATGAGCCTTCCAAGAAAGAGTGAAATAGCGATCCCAATGTAATTGGTAGATATGATGATGAAAGCAAAGCGACCTCTTGCAAGCGAGGTGCTCCTGTAGCGAGGTGGCCCTGTAATAGAGATATTATAGCCAAGGTATGTTGGGTTGATTCCAATAGTGGGCTTTAATGACCTAATTGTTGTCTTCTAGGCCCATCATAGATTATGAACCTTTAATTCAGCCAATTAAATCATTGTAATTATTATGCCAGATCCGAGCATAACAGTTTTGTTGTACAATTTGTTATCATACAAGCACGTGTAGTGCCGTGGGGATGTGCCTGTATTTAAATAAATCTAGAATTGGTTAATCTTAAAAATGATTGTGTTAATAAGATTTTATAGATTTTTTAAACCTCGCTTTTCAATTAGTTTCAAGGTGAGGCACTTCACGTTTTAGGCTTGTGCATATTCTCTTTACTATAAATGTTCCTTTTGCATTTGCGTGTCCTATTAGAGCATAGTTTTAATGATGATAAAGTTGACAATATGCGATTAGTGCTTTGATATTTCATATAGTACTAATATTTACTTGTAATCTTGTATGAAACTAAGTTCTTGCCTCCTGAATGTCACTAAATATTATGCATTTGGTAATAATATTTACAAAAATGATAGAATCATTGAAATATGATGATCAAAAGACACCTTCCAACTTTGTGCTTTTCACTGAAAGATAGGTGGGTGAAACTTGAAACATTTGCATGTTGCGTCCTAGAACTCACACAGAAAGAGGTACTACTATTAGTTTCATAGTAGTAAATATTGACATATGCAAAAAAATTCCGAATAAATCATGTAAAAAATTGGAGAGGCTCATATATGTAGCACGTTGTTAGTAGATACTCCAATCTTTAACGTTTACTATTCAGTCTGATTGCCATCTTAGTTTAGCACAAGAAAAATAGAAACATTGAAATTTAAATGTTGGGCTAACCAAGGTATTTGATGCTGCTGGCTTAAGGCCGTTTTGGTTCCCGGTAGCACGAATGCCAAAAAATGGTGGAGATTGGCCCATAATAGATGATATGATCAAGCAAAATCAGCGTTTAATAGTTTTCACTTCAAAATCCAGGAAGGAAGCAGCTGAAGGAATTGCTTATGAATGGAGATACTTGGTAGAAAATCAATGTGAGTTTGATGTCCATCGTTTCCTTTCTCATTTAGTAATATCTTACAAAAACATTACTTCCAAATAACCTTAGGAAGTATAATGGATTCTGATCTGCAGATGGTAATGGCGGTATGAAGGGTGGTTTGTGTCCCAATCGTGCAGAATCTCTTCCCATGAACACAACAACAAGGTCACTGGTTCTGATGAACTACTTCCCAGACAGGCCAATTCTAGCACAAGCTTACAAGGATAACTCTGCTCCTCTGATTAACATAGTGAATGCTTGTCACGTACTAGCTGGTAATCGATGGCCTAAATTCATAGCTGTTGATTTTTATAAGGTGCGGTCTAACTTGTATTGTTGAGGACGAGGGAACAACATATCACTGTAATATTGAAAAAATTGTTGTTGATAATTGGCAGAGGAGTGATGGAGGAGGAGCCCCTGCTGCTGTAGATCGAGCAAATGAAGAGCTTATCTGTGGATGCCAATCCATTTCAATTTGCAAGGTTTGCAACATTTAATAATTATTAACCAAAGTCTTTTCAGTTTAGAACCATAGCATAGTTGTGCTTTGAAGATTCTTAGGGAGTGCGAAACTAGCGCAAATATTATGATAAAATATTTTGTATCTCAAAACTATCATGTGCAGGCAAACTCAACTTTCGGAGATTGTACTAATGTACCTGCGCCCCCAACGTCAACGTCTAAAGATACTTCCGGTTCTGCTTATGTGGAATTCAGACCAATTAAATTGCTATGCTTATTTGGGGCACTTATCTTGGCCAGTAAGTTCATTTCATGAGCAGGGATCAGATATCTTCAGTAATATTCAGTTCCGCCATTCGGAACTTAGAGCAAATGACACTTGCAGATTGACAGTCATTATATGTTGCATCACAACGCGATATATATGTAACACACAGCTCATCAGTTCTTGATATGACTTGTCATGTAGCTTTTGAAATTTTGTTAATAGCATTCCGTATATGGTTAAATTTCCATGACTACTTGCAACCTCATTTTATACCCTTTTTTAAATTTTACAAATTACAAATAGTGTTTAGGATTCAAAGATGTAAGAGATATTCATCAAAATCCAGGTATAGGTGTTCACACGTATATAGGACCGGATGACTTTGCAACTTCTCGAAAATTTGTAACATATACTAGAAAGATGCAAGAGATATTCATCAAAATTCAGGTATAGGTGTTCACATATATATAGGACCGGATGACTTTGCAACTTCTCGAAAATTTGTAACATATACTAGAAAGGGACCCGTGCCTTGCACGGGTTTTCATGCTAGTTTGTACTAATTGTGCAAATATTGAGTACTTTTATATTGTTCACCATTTGTAGACATGCAATCCTCGAAAAGGTAAAAAAATCTATCTTTTCTGAAAGTACCTTGGTCTTGTAGTATGTAAACTTAAATTGTAACATCCAGACCTCCCAATTCTGAAAATATACTTTTATAATAAAATAAACTTTGATATAGGGGAATTTTAGAAAAATTCGGCATGAAATATTCGTAAATCGGACTATTCACCTGTAATTCAACCCAAACCAAATTCCAAATTTAACAAATACAATTAAAACTTAATACATCAACGATTCCTCACCGAGGATCGATTCCAGGTTATGGTATGAAATAAGAGTCTAATTAGTACAATTATTACAAGTTCTATCTCTGCTCTAATACAAATTACTATACCATCTAATTCGTAGCTCAATCCCAATCTGTGCTTACCCGCTCTAGCTCCGAAATCTATCCTGTATAGAATACCATAACGAAATCTATTCGTAGCTCAATCCCAAGAATCTATGTTTACAAACAGTTAATGGACATATATATGGAGTATATCCATGACGAACATGTTCGCGAACACATTAATCGAACTTGTTCATGAACTATCGAGTTGAATTCCATTATAATCAAGTCGATTCATTTAAAAATCGAGTCTTAAAATCATGTTCAAGATCAACTCATATATGAATCGAACCGAATCCAAATAGAGTGTAAACACAAAAGCACGCAAGCGTACGTGGTCACAAGTAATATAGAATTAAGTTGAGTTCGTTCCCACAGAGATCTGGTTTTGGTTTCAATTCAGTTAATGCACCTATGCAACAATGTATGGTTTTTATTCACTGCTAAGACAATTAACAAGATTGGGTTTTGATTAACTAAATTAACTAAGAAGCAATTTAATAAAACTAAAAATTAATTAACTAATGAGATTTAAACTGAATTACTTATATGAGAATAAACATGGGATCCTAACTTCATTAAATACTTCGCTTAGATCTGACGCCTTTAATCACTATATGCAATGGTTATGATATCTGATCAGACAACACGAAACAAGTGTACGCTACTTCTCAGTATACGAATACCAAACTAAACATGCATCCACAAAAGAGATAGAAGATGAATAGACACCAATTATGCTTAGACCCTATATCTCTATAAGATTTGAAAACATAACGGTTGAAGAACAAGTTGTCTATTAAGATCACATAGGGCAGCATAATATCTCTATTTACGCTACAAATCATGATGTTACAACATCAACCTATCCTATGCTAGCATGGCAAGTTCTAAATCTCAAGATCCACTATCGTTTCGTAAGAGATTAACAAATTAGATGTTAGCTACGCATCTAAATTCATAAAGCACAACCATACGAGGATATCAGATATACATCACACACAGATCTTTAAAGCATCAAGATACTAAAGCTCCATAAATAAATCCGTTAGAATCTCATGACAACGATTAGTTCATAAACGAATCGCTCGTCATCATGGGATCAAGTGAAACCATGATATTAAAACAAGATCTGAATATTAAATAAGAGTAATAGAGTTTAGAAAACAAATCCAAAACGAGCATAGAAGAATAGAAAAGATGAAGTAGATCTAGATCTCCGTTGCTTGTCATGAGCGTTGGAAATCCTTCTCCAAGTCTCTCTCGTCTCCCTCTATGTTATCTAACTAATTCTAAGTAATTGATTTGATTTACAATGATAGGTAGTGTTTATATAGGCCCTAGAATACTTTTCCAACAAGAAAAGACCTAAAAATACAATTTAATTCGAAACAGGATAGAATTTCAGCCTTTCCCAGCCTCGCGCGCGCTGCCAGCGCCCAGAATTCTGTCCAAGATTGTAGAAAATTTCCTAATCTTCGCGTGGACAGTAAGATCGTCCAAAACGGACTTCTAGAACTCCAGATATGGCCAAAACAGTGTAGACTGCGCAACATACACTGAAATCCGAATTTTCCACAATTTGCTCATTTCTCATCCATTTTCTATTCCGATTCTTTTGCCATTTCCAGTTCTTCAATTCTCGAGTGTTATGATCTTCATGATAGTTGTTATGACCAAAATTCGGTTCGGGTATTCTAAAATGGATTCGGGTCAGATTCGGGTTAAATTTGGGGATTTTTAGGATAAATTAGGGTTTTGATAAAGATTTGGAGAAGGATGACGCGCCCTCACTTCCTATATGTGGAGGGCACGCCCTGAGAAGCATAAAGGCAGAATGAAGACAATTATCAACAGGTTTTACAAAGATTATTGAAGAATTCCCTCCTGTCTTATCTCAGGAGGGGGATGTCCGTCGCAGAAGGCCTCCAGGGGTATGCCTGGATATAAGGACCCATCTTAGACACAAAGGGCGCGCCCTAAGGTGGAAAGATGGGAACTTTCTGGTGTGTGCTTTGGGAGCTCTGTTCCTATAGCCAATGGGCACGTCCTCATTGGGGAACTTTGGAGTAATCCTGCGCTTTGCACCCAAAAGCTCTGGATCACCTATCCTGCTATCTGGTGGGTGCTTCTCATTTGGGGGACATGGATGCGTCGTTCTGCACTTGGGATAAACCATGGCTATACCTGTGTCCATGAAATAAGGAAATAGCTGGTAGCGGATAGGACTAGTCCTCGATGGGGGAAGTTTCCTTATCTGTGAAGTCCAAAGTTCATGGACGAGCCTTGGGCCTTTGTGGTTAAGCCTCATAGTAGAACATTCCGGAAGCTAGTTCGTCAATCCAAGCCCAATTGGGTTTCTTGCTCTCCAAGAACTACGTGGGCTTGATCCTCTATAAATACAGAGGTACGTAGGCAAATTGAGGGGGATGTAAACGAAGAGCTACGAGCCACCACCAAGAACCCTCTCAATCTCAGCCCCCAATTCATCACAACCACCACACTCCGGTGACTTATCCGGCGAAGAACCACCGTCATAGATCTTGATTCCGGTGACAGACCTCAAACTTTGTTGTTACCAAATTCCTCCGTCAACAATAGCCTAGGGAAATACGCCATCCTTCATTCCATTGCTCAATTTCAACTCCAAGATCAATGAAAACCACCAATCCTAGACGATAATTGCAATCCTGCACAACTACACAAAACACATAAAAAATACAACAAAATTGAGACCAAGTAAATCAATTCAAGCCAATATGGAATGCTCCAAATGGATATAAAATCAATTTATCACACCCCCAAACTTAAATTGATGCTTGTCCTCAAGCATAAACAATTAAAAACTAACTAACTAGTACCACTTCCGTTGGTGATCACGGTTGCATTTGGCATATGCAACAAGCCCTTTAAACCCCTAGGCAGCCCTAGTGGACGAGTAAGGTCTCGTGAGGGCCTATAGTGAATGTACCCACAAAATCCATCTAACTAACAAAGAAAAAACAATGCAATGCAAGAATGCAACTAATATGAAAATGCAAATATCCCCAACAAACTAACCAAAACCAACTAGCAAGCAAATATCTCAAAGAATGCAACTAAATCCAAATAGAGCTCGACTAGGTCCCCGTATACTAACAATACATGAACAGAAACGTGCGTGTGTGCGATGCTCATCAGATATACTCCTAACACTAGATCAAAATCATACTTATTCTTCGCCAAGACAATCACAGGTTTATAAATAGAATAGACGATAAACATTTCATAACTTCGAAACACCTCCATCATCATCTGAGTTAGCCAGAAACCATGCTTTATTACTAAGCAACAACTACGACACATAATAAACAAGCATGCTTATTTAACTGTGCAATGGATGAGACCCCAAAAGGCTTATACAATAATACCCATGTAGCGAGCGTTAGGTTAGTGGATCCCAGACTATAAAAGCCTTAGGTCACTAGGCACAAAGTCCCCTAGAACTTAATTGCTCGAGTATTAAAGAGCTCACCCTGGTTAATTTTGCATAAAAACATTCAAATAACTTTTTTTTCTCATTTTTTTTCTTTTTTTTCTTTTTCTGATTATATATATATATATATATATATATATATGCAATCTGGAATGAGAATTCTCAATTCCAACCCTAGACTACTCATATAAATATGAGTCGTCTACTAGCTATTTGACACCTAGCCATTATTGACAAATATTAACAACTAGCATGAAATTTCTGGTTTCCCCCAAACTTAGACTTTAGTGCTCCTACGCCATCAAGGGAATAACGAAAATTCTAAATATAATCAAGTGATTAAATCTCAAAACAACCAAACAAGCATGACCTCCACCTAGCCCAAAAGCAAACGATGAGACTGTGTAAAAATTTTGTTTCCGAAACATGCAAGTCAATTCCTAGGAACTATAAATCAACCCTCTATTCATCATTACCACACTCAATTAGACCTCCACCTACCAATCAGAATTAGCTCGTCCTAAGGGATCATGAAATATGCATGCCATGAAAATGCAACTATAATGGACTCGCATGATATACGAAAATAAAAACAAAATGCCCTATATGCAACAAACATGCAATATAGGAACAAAACATGAATGAATTACTACTAACATGCAACATATGAAATCTATATGAACACAATAACACACAAATAACTACTACACACTACTTATCCCCCAAACCACCCCTAAACTTGAATTATTCAATGGAAGGTAATACAAAGGATAGTAGGAAATATACCTAAATAAAAATGCCGAAAAGCGTGGGTTGCCTCCCACGAAGCGCTTGTTTAGAGTCAATTAGCTTGAGTACGTCCAAGCCTCCATTAAGGATGAAAATAGTTGGCCTGGTCATCTCTTCGTGAGATTTCATCATCATCACGACGGCACACTTTCTGCCCCTTCTCATCGCTTGGCCTATTCGTATAACAACTATGTCCTATTCCAATGCCTTCATCGGTTAACCCAAAATCTGTCAATTTGTAGAACAACACACATTCGCGGGCTTCGCTTGAATATAATGGAGGAGGGTAATTGTAAGTTGCTGAAGCCTTTGGTTCCTCAAAGAGAACTTCCTTCATTGGCTCTAATGCGCTACCTCCATCTTTATACTCTGAGACAAGTAGAAGACCTGCATCTTTCCCATGTTCATCAGCCTCTTGGTACGCACATACCAATTCTTGAAATTTGTGTAGCCCATCAGTGTCTGTCCCAAATAGTGCCCTTTCCAAATCATCCACCATCCTAGCATGATCAAATTCCTCACATGGCTTGTGAACACTCACCTCACATTGGAATTTGTCTTCCTCAATTATGCATGCAGTACCTTGCTCCAAGTCACCGTTATTTTCTGGAATTACCTCGATTATGAATTGTTGTTTCTCTTGTTCCAAGGCACTTAAAACTTGAGCAACTAGTGTGTCCAAAGATTTGATAGACTCCTCATTACTCTTTGCAAGCATCCTAATCTCCTCCATAACATCAACCTCATCTGACTTAAAAGTAGGAGTTAAGTTGATGATGTTGAAACTCTTCACTACCAAAGAAATATGACATATTTGGAACATCTTGCTGGTACTGTTGAGGATGGTATTGAAAATATGGTTGTTCCAAATAAGTGACATATGGATCAACTCATTCGTATTAACAATATTGTGATGTCTCATGAATGCCCAAACACTGCTCACATTGTTGAGGCAGGGATGTTCTCGAATATGCCCACCATGGCAACTCCTCGCCTTCCATTTTCAAACACTCAAGTACCTGAAACACACCGAACTAAACAAGATAGGTAAGAAAAAATCCGAGTCAGTGAACTCCAACGACCACTGATGACAAGCACATAAACTAAAACTAAAACACCGATGATCCCCGGCAGCGGCGCCAAAAACTTGTTAACACAAAATCATGCAAGCATACGTAGTCACAAGTAATATAGAATTAAGTTGAGTTCGTTCCCAAAGAGATCTAGTTTAGGTTTCAATTCAGTTAATGCACCTATGCAACAATGTATGGTTTTTATTCACTGCTAAGACAATTAACAAGATTGGGTTTTGATTAACTAAATTAACTAAGAAGCAATTTAATAAAACTAAAAATTAATTAACTAATGAGATTTAAACTGAATTACTTATATGGGAATAAACATGGGATCCTAACTTCATTAAATACTTCGCTTAGATCTGACGCCTGTAATCACTATATGCAATGGTTATGATATCTGATTAGACAACACGAAACAAGTATACGCTACTTCTCAGTATACGAATACGAAACTAAACATGCATCCACAAAAGAGATAGAAGATGAATAGACACCAATTATGCTTAAACCATATATCTCTATAAGATTTGAAAACATAACGGTTAAAGAACAAGTTGTCTATTAAGATCACATAGGGCAGCATAATATCTCTATTTACGCTACAAATCATGATGTTACAACATCAACCTATCCTATGCTAGCATGACAAGTTCTAAATCTCAAGATCCACTCTCGTTTCGCAAGAGATTAACAAATTAGATGTTAGCTACGCATCTAAATTCATAAAGCACAACCATACGAGGATATCAGATATACATCACACACAGATCTTTAAAGCATCAAGATACTAAAAGCTCCATAAATAAATCTGTTAGAATCCCATGACAACGATTAGTTCATAAATGAACCGCTCGTCATCATGGGATCAAGTGAAACCATGATATTAAAACAAGATCTGAATATTAAATAAGAGTAATAGAGTTTAGAAAACAAATCCAAAACGAGCATAGAAGAATAGAAAAGATGAAGTAGATCTAGATCTCCGTTGCTTGTCACGAGCGTTGGAAATCCTTCTACAAGTCTCTCTCGTCTCCCTCTATGTTATTCTAACTAATTCTAAGTAATTGATTTGATTTACAATGATAGGTAGTGTTTATATAGGCCCTAGAATACTTTTCCAACAAGAAAAGACCTAAAAATACAGTTTAATTCGAAACATGATAGAATTTCAGCCTTTCCCAGCCTCGCGCGCGCTTCCAGCGCCCACCAAGCGCTTCCAGCGCCCAGCATTCTGTCCAAGATTATAGAAAATTTCCTAAGCTTCGTGTGGACAGTAAGATCGTCGAAAACGGACTTCTAGAACTCCAGATATAGTCAAAATAGTGTAGACTGCGCAACACACCCTGAAATCCGAATTTTCCACAATTTGCTCATTTCTCATCCATTTTCTCTTCCGATTCTTTTGCCACTTCCCGTTCTTCAATTCTCGAGCGTTATGATCTTCATGGTAGTCTAGGGAAATACGTCATCCTTCATTACATTGCTCAATTTCAACTCCAAGATCAATGAAAACCACCAATCCTAGCCGATAATTGCAATCCTGCACAACTACACAAAACACATCAAAAATACAACAAACTTGAGACCAATTCAATCAATTCAGGCCGATATGGAATGCTCCAAATGGATATAAAATCCATTTATCATCGAGCTTTATCGAATTAAACGTTGAATCAAGTATCAACTCATTTACAATCCTAGAAATTGATATTTTGGATTTTTAGTTGAATCTAAGAAACTGAAATTAAAAATATTTTTTTTGATATATTTTTGAATTAAGTACAGTTTATGTACCTCTGATTTGATAAGTCTTAAAAATTTTCGAAGGTGAATATTAGTTTGAATAAAAAGATAATGACAAAAAATTTGTTTTATCCATACATTTCAACTTTGGTTTTGTTAAATAGCATAAAAATGAATTTTTAATATTATTCGTAATACTTTTTGAAGTAAACATAAAATATCTGAAATGATACTCAAAAATCGCAACACAAAAACTGCATGTACACTGTATTGAAGCGGCTCTCTTTTTTCAATGATTACAGTACATGTTAGAGAGAATCAATTTTAGTTTTAGCACAAAATAGGTGGGATATCATGATATCAGAATGTGTAACCCATAGCAAAATATAAGCAGAGCAGTGTGTGCTAGTGGATCTGTTTTGCTGGAATTTATGGTTAAGACGGAATAGATGGCTATAGGACAGGGTAAACATGTCGGTGTTTGGGGTCAGATCTATGGCGTTAAACATGCTTTCAGATTGGAAGCGTGCTAGAGCTCAAGGAGATGGTGGTCAGAGAAGTGCTCAGAAGTATAATCAATCGTGGGGTAGGCCTCCGGAGGGGTGGATTAAGATTAATATTGATGCTTCGTGTAGGGATGAAAATGATTTTATGGGAGTCGGATGTGTGGTACGGGATGATAAAGGAAAATTCATTCGAGCAAGAAGCAATACAGTTAGGGGGTGTTGCATGCTAGGGAAGCAGAGGATGTAAGTCTAAGAGAGGCATTGTCTTGGATAAAAGAATGAAGAACTAGTAAGTGCATTTTTTAGGCTGATGCTAAGTTGTTGGTGGATGCAATTCATGGGCCTAAAGGAAAATCATATTTTGATACGATAGTAGAAGATTGTAGGGAGTTATTATCTAAACACTTTGAGGAGGTGTTAGTAATGTTTGTTCATAGATCTGCGAATATGGTAGCGCATATGATAGCTCAAGCTACGTATTATATGCCAGGTCTTAGGAGTGGCTTGATTCTGCTCCCGAGTTTATTATTTGTAACCTTGCGTTAGATGAAGATTAATATATGCAAGTACTTTTTGATTCAAAAAAAAAATTCAAATTTGGATCATTAATTGATTTAAATTTTGATCCAAATTTTTAACCAATTTTACCGCATGATCCAAATTATTAATTACATATTATATTATATAAATATTATATTAAACTATTAACTATTTATATTATATTTAATAAACTATTTAAATTAAAGATAATTTTTTTTAATATATGTAAATAATATTAATATTATGTTCTTAGTTAACGAAAAACACATTAATTTTATTAATTACATACAATTATCAATTAAATAATCAAAAAATTATAAATTAATTTTGAATGTAATAAACTAAAAATATATAAATAATAAAGTCATTATTTTAATATCAACTGATCCAAATTTGGATCAGCACTATTCATTGATCCAAATTTGGCTGAATTTTTTTTTTGAATAATTTATCTCAAATTTGGAACTTTGGATCTACTGGGGTTTACCCTAATGTAATAATTTTTTTGTCAAAGAGCATGAAATAATTTTAGTTAAACATGTTCTCTTCATTTTCTTTCTTTGTACAATAAATGTTTTTGGCACTAGACCACTTATTAATTCTCTATTAAATGGTGAATAAATCCTTTATTATAATACCTGAATCTACCACACGTCAGTTAACCAATAAGAATCGAGGAATTATTTTAGGACCAATCAGAACTAATTCCTAAATTTTAGACCAATCATGTTATATTAAAAATTTTCCTTATCTACCACATGTAAGTTAACCAATCAGAATCGAGGAATTATTTTAGAACCAATTAGAGTTAATTCCTAAATTTTATACCAATCATGTTATATTAAAAAATTTCCTTATTTACAATTTCACCTTAACTTTTTAACCATGCTTAGTTAACATTTCTAATTTAAATACAATAATGATTTTATTAAAAATATCCATAAATACATATTTTTTAAATCAAAAAAGTATTTATTAGAAAATTACAATTTTAATTTGAAATCAATCACGATATATAATTATATATTTTAAATTAAATTTCATAATTAATCATTCATTAATCAATCACTCTTTTAATATAAAGTCAATCAAAATCATATTATCATACATTTATAAATTTATTTTTATAATATATATTGTACAATTATAATCGATATTAAATATTTATAATCTAACTTAATTAAAAATCTGAAAAAATCGGATTTGAAATCAGATTTTAAATAACTTGGATAAAATTCATACCTTCAAAATTTTGATTTTTTTTATAAGCTCAAAAATATATTTATTCATAATTTATTAATAAAATTAATTAATAAATGCATATAAGTCAACACTACAAAATCAGATTTGAACAAATTTTATATAGCTTGGATAAAATCCACATCCTCAAAAACTCGATTTTTTGAAAGGTTCAGAAAATATATTTATTCACAATTTGTTAATAAAATAATTAATAAATTCATATAAACGAATTTAAAATTTAAATACAATAATGACTTTATTAACTATATCCATAAATACATATTTTTTAAATCAAAAATATTTATTAGAAAATCACAATTTTAATTTTAAATCAATCACGATATACTATGATATATTTTAAAATGAATTTCATAATTAATCATTCATTAATCAACCACTCTTTTAATATAAAGTCAATCACAATCATATTATCATACATTATAAATTGATTTTATAATATATATTGTACAATTATAATCGATATTAAATAATTTTAATCTAACTTAACTAAAAATCTTAAAAAATCGAATTTAAAATCAGATTTTAAATAACTTGGATAAAATCCATACATTCAAATAATATTTTTATAAGTTCAAAAATATATTTATATATAATCTGTTAATAAAATTAATTAATAAATACATATAAGTCAACACTACAAAATCAGATTTGAACAAATTTTAAATAGCTTGGATAAAATCCATATCTCCAAAAACTCAATTTTTTGAAAGGTTCAAAAATATATTTATTCATAATTTTTAATAAAATAATTAATAAATTCACGAACACCACATATATTTTAATTACTTTAATTATTAAATACACGCTATAAGAGTATTATTATTGGTTGGTGAATAAATTACCAATCAAAAAATTAAAATTATTTTAGAGGCAATCAGAATATTATACAATTATGATCGAAATTAAATAATTTTAATTTAACTTAACTATAAAATCTGAAAAAATCGGATTTAAAATCAAATTTTAAATAACTTGGATAAAATCCATACCTTCAAAAAATTGATTTTTTTATAAGTTCAAAAATATATTTATACATAATTTGTTAATAAAATTAATTAATAAATACATATAAGTCAACACTACAAAATCAGATTTGAACAAATTTTAAATAGATTGGATAAAATCCATATCTCCAAAAACTCAATTTTTTGAAAGGTTCAAAAATATATTTATTCACAATTTGTTAATAAAATAATTAATAAATTCATATAAATGAACACTCCATATATTTTAATTACTTTAATTATTAAATATACGCTACAAGAGTATTATTATTGGTTGGTGAATAAATTACCAATCAAAAAATTAAAATTATTTTAGAGGCAATCAGAATTTACTTCTAAAGTTTAAATCAAGCAATCCTATACAAAATTTTTATTATTTACCATGCTTATTCTAATTTACTAATCGCGTTTAAATTAAATTTAAATATAAAATATCTTGATTTAATAACTTCGCATATCACATGGTTTTAATTTTAAAAAATTTCTACTAATCGTAAATATTATTTTCTATAAATCCACATAACAGTATATTACATATGGTTATATATCTTTTATTTATGAATTGTTTTTTAACATCCTTTATTATAATAAAGGATACCCGAATCCAGCATGTATTAGTTAACCAATCACAAGATTGTGAATAAACATCAATCAAAATCTATTAAATTTAAATCAATTAAACCTAATGTAACATGTTTCTGATATAGATTCTACGTTTCAGCCACTCAAATCAAGTTACACTCATTAATAGTTAATTTCATTTTTTCATATCAGTTAACTAAACATAATAACTACTAATTTTTATTTTAACGGTTAACTAATAAACAATTTATATAAAATAAAATTCTTACAAACTACAAAATATAATTATTATATCAATTTAAACATTATAGAAAATTGTTAGGAATATGTTGTACTTGATGATAACTTCACATTCTATGCACAAATTTGTATAAGTCATGTTTTGTAACTGTCAATGGATGAGACATTATAACTCTATTCGTTGACAGGTAGCTCATCAACGGATGAGGTTTTGTAGCATACTGCAATATCTCTATTTATTAGTTGATAGTGTTTTTATTCAGAGTCATGTTGACCATCAACGGATAGGCAGAATAGGGTAGCCAATTGTAAATAAGCTATGCTATGTAATTCTGTCTAAGTGAAAGTGTATCAACGGATGAGAACAGGACTCTATCAACGGATACAACTCAAATATACTCTATCAACGGATACAGCTCAAACTACCATCAACGGATGACTGTGTGCAACATCAACGGATAATCATTAACACTTTCTTCTATGCTAGCTGGGAATTAGCAGTTGATAAGGACAGGTTTGACTGACAGATCACATGGGTTGATAGTAGGTATAAAAAGCAGTATGGCAGCCATACTTTGGAAACACAGAAGAAAGAAGCATTCCATTTTCACAGTACATACAAGAAAGGTGCAGGGGACATATCTGTTCACAAGGACAACCTTTCGGCTACATGTGGATTTGGAGTGGAGTAGCAAGTCAACTTGAATTAGATTAATATTATCTTGTTTCTGTAGTACTTGTAAACTTGGGATATATAACCAAGTGTAGCAACTCTTTAGAGACTAAGAAAACATACATATTTGCTTAGGGTTTATTGAATATCCTTAGAAGCAAAGAGTTGTAAAACAGAAGCTGTGTACATTTGTATCACAAAGTTTTCTTCGAATAAAAGTCTCAGGTGGTACATTTAACCACCTAATTTTTTATGTGTTTGTGAATCTTTTCTCATTCAACAATTATCTCCTTATAGATTTCTGTGGTTCTTATCAGAAATTTATAAATATCAAGAATTGTATTCAACCCCCCCCCTTTCTACAATTATACAAGTGTGTAATCTGGGAATAACAATTGGTATCAGAGCAAGCTTCTAACATATTTGAAGTTTAAAGATCAACACACTTCCAACATGTCTAAGAAGGATTATGGAGTGAAGATACCGGTTCTTGATAGAGAAAATTACTTTCACTGGAAAGTAAAAATGTGTCTACATCTCATGTCTATTGATGAAGGTTTTGTAGATTGCATTGAGAAGGGTCCTCATGTTCCAATGAAGACTGCGTCAAGAGTTGGCCTTGCTGCAGATGCACCAGACACTTACATTCCCAAACCTGTTTCTGAGTGGAGTACTGAAGATGTTGCAGAAGTCCACAAAGATAAAAAGACCATGAATATTCTGTTTAATGGCTTAGAAACAGACATGGTTGACAATGTTATCAACTGTACTACCTCCAAGGAAGTATGGGACATTGTTCAAACCCTTTGTGAAGGTACATAACATGTAAGGGAAAACAAGATGCAACTATTGATCCAACAGTATGAGCACTTCCATTTCAAGAATGGAGAGACATTGAATGACACATTTAGTAGATTTCAAAAGCTACTGAATGGCTTGAAACTGTATGGAAGAATCTACCAAGTGAAAGATTCTAATCTCAAATTTCTGAGATCACTGCCCAAAGAGTGGAAGCCAATGACTGTTTCTCTAAGAAACACTCAATAGTACAAGACATTTACTCTTGAAAGGCTCTATGGAACTTTAAAGACATATGAACTAGAAATGGAGCAAGATGAAGAAATTGAGAAGGCCCAAAAGAAAAGTGGGTCAGTTGTACTTGTTGCCGACTTGGAGCAGAAGGAGGAGAAGAGGACTGAAGCTGCTAAATCTACACCAAACAGGGAGGTTTGTGAAGGTAGAGCAGAATCAAGCAAAAGCAAGGAAAAAGTGACTGAAGAAATGAGTGTCCTTCAGCAGGATGAATTGGATGAGATAGATGAGCATCTAGCCTTTCTATCTAGGAGATTCTCTAAGCTAAAATTCAGAAGAAACTCTGGGGTGGCTAAGCCATTTAACAAGGATTTTTCCACAAGCAACTATGTGGATAAATCCAAAATTAAATGCTACAATTGTGGAATTGCTGGTCACATGATAAGTGAGTGCAGGAAGCCTAGATCTGAGAACAAGGGCAAGCCAACTGAAAATGTTGACTACAAGAAGAAATATTTTGATCTTCTCAGGCAGAAAGGAAAGGCATTCATGACCCAAGAGTATGACTGGGCTGCTGATGGAAATCATTCTGATGATGATGCTGAGTTTGTCAACCTTGCATTGATGGCTGATTCTGAGCAGGAAGCAAGTTCAGCTAGCAATCAGGTATTTTCTACTAATCTCTCTGAGCTCACCAAAGAGGAATGCAATAGTGTTATAGATGAAATGTCTACTGAACTATATCACTTGAGTGTTACTCTTAAATCACTTACTAAAGAGAACAATAGGATTAAAGAGACTAATCTGTTTTTAAGTGATAGAAATGCTGCTCTAGAAATTCAATTTCTAGAATTTGAGAAAATGAGAGTTGATCGCAATGATGCTAAAAGTGAACTTGAAGCTGTGTTAAAAAGAGAACTAATTTTAAGAGACCGGCTGGAAAAAGAACAAGAGATAATTGCTAAATTTCAAAGTTGTAGGAAAATCTCACAAAACATAGTAGAAATCCAGGGAATGTAATCATTTGTGAAGGAGACCTGGAATAAAAACAAGAAGAAGCTAGAACCTTGCCTTGAGGATCTAGAGACTATTTGTGAATCAACAGATAGTGATCATCCATTGACAGATGAACCATCAACGGATGAGAGGTATCCGTTGACTAACAAAAAGTCTGTCAGTAAGAAGGAACTCAAGAAACTGAACAATCAGTATGGTCCAGTAGCCAAGAACTTTGTTTCTGGTGAAAGTAGCCAAGCCAAATCAAGTGAGAAGGCTAAGGCAGGTGATTTACATAACAAAAAGGCTATTGGTAAATCAGATAATGAAAAGGTAGAAACTGAGTGCAAAAAGAAAAAGAACAGAAATGGTAAGATAGGCATCAACAAGAAAAACAATTATTCTCCTGACAAGTTTGCCCCTAGGAAAACTTGTGGTAATTGTAATAGTGTCAATCACCTATCTTCTAAGTACAAGTCTGTTAATAGGACTCCTGTTCATGTACCTCAATCTATGCCAAGTATGCCTGGTTTGTATCAGAATGCTAGTTTTTCAAATCCATATGTGAACATGCCATATGTGTCTAATCCTTATTTTCAATCTGTGAATATGCCACAAATGTCATGGAGCATTCCTAGCATGAATAATATGTATGCCAATTTCCCACAAATGCATGCATCAAATATTTATGCAAATGAGCAACTGTCAAAACCTATCACTCAAGCATCTACACCTAAAATGCAGATTGCTAAGAGTGCAAAACCAAAGGCTAACAAGAAAGGACCCAAGGAAACTTGGGTACCAAAATCAACTTAATTTGTGTTTTGGAATGTGTGTAGGGAAATAAAAGGAATCTATGGTACCTAGACAGTGGATGCTCTAGGCACATGACAGGAGATTCAACCCTGCTCACAGAGTTCAAGGAGGCGGATGGCCCTAGAATTACCTTTGGAGATGACAGCAAAGGATATACTAAGGGATATGGCTTGATTTCAAAGGACAATGTCATCATTGAAGAAGTGGCTTTAGTTGAAGGTTTGAAGCACAATTTACTGAGTGTCAGTCAGATTTGTGACAAAGACTATGAAGTAAAGTTCACTAAAGAAGCCTGTGTTGTTTCTGACAAGGAAAACAACAATGTGGTATTGACAGGCTTTAGAAAAGGAAATGTTTACATAGCTGACTTCAATTCAGTATGCTCAGAATCCATCACTTGTCTCTTCAGCAAAGCAAGCAAGGTTGAGAGTTGGCTATGGCATAAAAAACTGTCACATTTGAATTTTAAAGTTATGAATGATTTGGTAAGAAAGGATCTGGCTAGAGGAATCCCTCAATTGGAGTTCATCAAGGATGGATTGTGTGATGCCTGCCAATTGGGAAACAAAAGAAATCATCCTTCAAGAGCAAGACAGAGTCATCCATTGTTAAGCCACTTCAATTGCTGCATATAGACTTATTTGGTCCAGTAAATGTCATGTCCATTTCAAAGAAGAAATACTGTCTGGTGATTGTAGATGATTTTTCTAAGTTTACATGGACCTTCTTTCTACACTCCAAAGATTGTGCAAGTGAAATCATCATCAATCATCTCAGACTAGTAAACAATGGTTCTGAAGTCAAAGTTCAAAGAATCAGGAGTGACAATGGCACTGAATTCAAAAATTCCACAATGAAGATTTTCTGTGAATAGAATGGAATTGTCCATGAGTTTTCTGCTGCTAGAACACCTCAACAAAATGGGGTTATTGAAAGGAAAAAACAGAACTCTCATTGAAGCAGCTAGAACAATGCTAAGTGAATCAAGATTGCCAACATATTTTTGGGCTGAAGCTGTCAACACTGCATGTTTCACTCAGAATATTTCCTTGGTCAATCAAGCTAGAGGAATGACTCCTTATCAGTTATTCACCAACAAGAAACCAACTTTAGCTTTTCTTCATGTCTTTGGATGTAAGTGTTTTGTGCTAAGGAATCATGGAGATAACTTGGGCAAATTTGAAGCAAAGTGATAAGTGGATTTTATATCCACTTGGAACATTCTATATCGGCTTAAATTGATTGTTTTGGACTCAAGTTGTTGTAGTTTTGATGTGTTTTGTGTAGTTGTGCAGGTTTCCAAGAATATCTAAGCTTTTGTCGTTTTTGGAGATTTAATTGATTAAAATTCGGATTTTCCGGGAAGGCTGCGCAGCTTATACTGTTTTGGCCATATCTGGAGTTCTAGAAGTCCGTTTTCAGCGATCTTACTGCCCACGCGAAGCTTGAGAGATTTTCTACAACCTGGAATAGGAAACAAGTGCAAGAAACGTGCTGATTAAAGTCGCGCACGTAATCTTGATTAAAGAAGGCTGGGAATTTACTGTTTTGCCCTTTTTCTAATTCTAATTGTATTCTGGGCAGTTTTGGGTACCTTCTTTAAATCCTAATTGTAATAGAAAGCAATTTCTTGCTAGGCAAGATTTGTAGAGCCTATTTAAACACATCCTACCATTGTAAATCATAACAATTCATAGCTAACAATTCATAGCTTTTAATCGTATCAAGGTACTTTCGATCTTCAATTCTTTCTTAAATATTATGTTTTCATTCATTATCATTATTATTATGTTTTCTTTATTAAATATGCGTAACTAATTCTCTAATCTGAGGATTGGGTATTATTCCTTGGTATTCATGCATGCTTGATTACGTGATTTTCTGCTTTGCTGATCTGTTAATGAGATCTTAACACAATTAGAAGAGTAGCTAACTTTTGATTGTATTCTAGGGATTGTAATAAGCTTGGGAGAGAAGTTGCAATCTTAGTACATGATTTAACAGACATAATTTGAATATTAGATCGGGAGATTAATAGGAGAATTGTGAGACATATAATTCTTGGCACTTAACAGTTTATAGATATACTTTGATTGTATCACGGGAGTGACAATTAGGGTGTAGCTGTAGGCACTATATTGTAACCTGGGAGGGTGCAGTATAACTTTAGAAGAATTGTTTTCAGCAAGGTAGGAACACAGATATCACATTAATATTGAGCATGTATTGAGACCAAGTGAAGAACCCCAGTTCTTAGATTGTTTTCCCATATATTTGAATTTCAGTTTAAAATCAATTCTTAGTGCTTATAATTAGTTCTTGGATAATTTAGTTAATACACAAACCCAAAATTCTTCTCACACACTTCTAGACGTAAAGAGATAAGAAACCTGAACTTTGATATTACAATTCAGTCCTTCCCTGCGAACGAACAACAAAAATACTATTAACAAATTGTCGCCGCTGCCGGGGAAGGCAGTATAGTTGAGTTTAGGTTAATTGTTTCTTATTGTTTAGATTTTAATTGGTTCCACAAGTTGTTTTATTGGTGATTTTCAGGTGTATGCGACGTGCATCTTGCGCTAGAAAGTTGGAATTTGATCCTGAAATCGAGCGTACCTTGAGAAAGATAAGAAAAGAGAAAGCTAAGATGACGGACGCTGAGAATGTTAACGCAAATGTTAATGCAAATGTTAATGTTGATCAGACTTCTATTTGGGACCATGAGACACCTAATCCTGCCAATTGCATGTACAAAACTCCAGAGATTGGTGCAACCCAATTCAACATTAACCCGAGTTTAATTCAGATGATCAGCAATCAAGCTTTTGAAGGAGACATTGAACTAGAGGATCCACACAGACATCTAGAGCGTTTCGTGCAGATGTGTGGCTCATTCAGAATCAATGGTGTAACGAGTGATCAGATTCGTCTCCATATGTTTCCCTACTCTATTAAGGGAAGAGCTTTGGAATGGTATCAGCAACTTCCAAACACTGCGGTTGCTACATGGGATAGTCTTTCTACTGCATTCTTGTCCAAATATTATCCTTCTGACAAGACGCAACAATTGAGGACTATGATTATGAGTTTCAAAGCACAACCGGGTGAAGGTCTATATCAAGCATGGGAGAGATTCAAGGCACTGTTGAGGAAGTGTCCACATCACGGCTTGGAAGATTGGCAGATCATCAGTACTTTTTATGGGGCCATGAATGCAGATATTCGTTTGAGTTTGGATGTAGCTGCTGGTGGAAATTTCAAGAAGGCACCAACTACACAGGCTAAAGCACTCCTTGAGGAATTGGCATCTAATAACTATTCATGGGCACCTAGTGGGACGAGCTCAGCTAAAGCAGCACAAGACTCTGAGATGATCAACATGCTGGCTCAAAAATTGGATACTCTAACTCAGGAGATGCGAGGACAAAGAGCAAATGTGAATGCTATTTCTTCACCTATGGAGGGGTATAATGATTATGGTGCTAGTCAGAACTCTTATGTGCAACAATTTCCAGAAGAAGCATCTTTTATTCAGGGAAGACAGTCGTGGCCTGTTCAGAATAACTCCTATTACAATCCAAATCAAAGGCCAAACAACAATCTTTCTTACAGTAATAATCATGCGGCTAATCCTTCTTATGCATTTTCAAGGCAGAATCAACCTTCTGGTTTTCAGTCACGACCACCATATCAAGCACAGCAGCAGTATCAACCTCCTCCGAAGAAAGAACCAGCTGATTGGGAGGTTGCACTGAATAAGATTATGCAAGGAACTTCTGGGGCATTGGCTAATATGGAATCAAGAATAGAGCAGATGGCATCATCTCAAAAGATGCTAGAAACACAGATTGGACAGATTGCCTCCAAGATGGGTGTTCGTGAGCAAGGATCACTTCCTAGTCAACCCGACCAGACTGGTAAAGAGCAATGCAAAGCAATTACTTTGAGGAGCGGGAAAGAGTTACCCGAGGTTGAGGTTCTTGAGCCTAAAGAGAAGGATGCTGAAAAAGAAAGTGAGATAGTAGAGATCGATGCAGAAACGTCAGAAAAAGTAGATGAAGAGAAGAAGGAAGAAGAACCAGAAAAGCCGTATGTTCCTCCACCACCTTATGTTCCTCCTATTCCATTTCCACAGAGACTTCACAACAGGCAGTTAGAGAAGCAGTACGAGAAGTTCTTGACTATGTTCCGGCAGTTGCATGTCAATATTCCTTTGGCTGAAGCTTTGAATCAAATGCCACTCTATGCTAAATTTCTTAAGGAGATGTTGACAAAGAAGAGGAAACTTGAGGATGCAGAAACCATTACTCTCAATGCTGAATGCAGTGCAGTCATCCAAAAGGCCATTCCTCAGAAATTGAAAGATCCGGGAAGCTTTTCTTTGCCTTGCACTATTGGGAAGATGGAGAACATGAGAGCCTTGTGTGATTTAGGGGCTAGTGTGAGTTTGATGCCATATTCAATCTGCAAACGACTTGGTCTTGGAGAGCTTAAAAAGACACGGATTTCACTTCAGTTAGCGGATCGTTCTGTTAAATATCCGTTGGGGATCGTTGAGGATATGGTTGTCAAAGTGGATAAATTTGTCATACCTTGTGATTTTGTGGTGTTAGAGATGGATGAAGATGTCGAGATACCCATTATCTTGGGAAGGCCATTCTTGGCTACTGCTGGCACTACAATCGATGTTAAAGCTGGAAAATTGACATTAAATGTTGGCGAGGACAAAGTGGAATTTGATCTAAACAAAGCAATGAAGATGCCTCCTTTTGGAGCAACTTGTTTTACTGTTGACAGAGTTGATGAAATTGTGCAGCTAGAAAATGAACACTTCATGGGAGCAGAAAGGGTATTAGATGATGTAGTAGAAGAAGAAGCACTTGTTGTTAGAGACACAGAAGTTGAGATGGTTTTTACACTCTCAGAGGCACCACAGGTGGAACTTAAACCTCTACCTGCTAATTTGAGGTATGCCTTTCTTGGTCCTAATGATACATATCCTGTGGTAGTTTCTGCGTTGCTTAGTGATGATGAGCTAGAAAAATTATTACATGTTCTTCGGCAATATAAATCAGCTATTGGTTGGACAATTCAAGATATCAAGGGAATTAGCCCTGCTCTTTGCATGCATAGAATTGCCTTAGAAGATGATCATAAGCCTGTGATTTAGGGACAAAGAAGATTGAATCCGAATTTGCAAGAGGTGGTGAAGAAAGAAATCACTAAGTTGTTTGACGCTGGTATCATATATTCGGTTCCACACAGTAAGTGGGTTAGTCCTATTCATGTTGTGCCTAAGAAAGGTGGGATGACTGTTGTTCACAATGAGAAGAATGAATTAATTCCCACGAGAACAGTAACAGGTTGGAGAGTTTGCATTGATTACAGGAAGTTGAATAACGCTACTCGTAAAGATCACTTTCCCCTCCCATTCATTGATCAAATGCTCGAAAGGTTGGCAGGTAATGAGTATTACAACTTTCTGGATGGTTTCTCGGGCTACTTTCAGATTCCTATTGCACCTGAAGATCAGGAGAAGACCACCTTTACTTGTCCTTATGGTACTTTTGCTTATCGAAGGCTTCCTTTTGGTTTGTGTAATGGTCCTTCGACGTTTCAACGGCTCATGAACCACATATTCTCAGATTTTATAGGGAAAGACATGGAGGTCTTCATGGATGACTTCACAGTTTATGGTTCTTCCTTTGAATCATGTTTAGCCAGTTTGTCGAAGGTGTTGCAGAGATGTACTGAAACTAATCTTGTTCTTAATTGGGAAAAATGTCACTTTATGGTGAAGGAAGGCATTGTGCTTGGGCATAAAATCTCTAATAAAGGCATTGAGGTCGATAGAGCAAAAATTGAAGTTATTGAAAAATTGCCACCACCTTCATCTGTGAAAGGAATTCGAAGTTTTCTTGGTCATGCTGGTTTTTATCGACAGTTCATCAAGGATTTCTCCAAGTTAGCTCGGCCTCTCTGTAATCTTCTTGAAAAGGATCGTGTTTTTGACTTTGATGAAAGTTGTCTTGTTGCGTTTAACAAGCTGAAGAAGGAACTTACTTCTGCACCCATAGTTACATCTCCCGATTGGAGCTTGCCATTTGAACTTATGTGTGATGCTAGTGACTATGCTGTGGGTGTTGTTCTTGGGCAAAAGAAGGATAAGCGTATGCATGTGATAGCTTATGCAAGCAAGATTCTTGATGATGCACAAATCAACTATTCAACTACGGAGAAAGAGCTACTTGCAGTGGTGTTTGCACTTGATAAATTTAGATCCTATCTTGTTGGGTCTAAGGTGATTGTCTATTCAGATCATGCTGCAATTCGTTTCTTGATGACAAAGAAGGATGCCAAGCCTCGTCTAGTTCGTTGGATTCTCTTACTCCAGGAATTTGATCTTGAGATACGAGATAAGAAGGGGTCCGAGAATTTGGTAGCTGATCACTTATCTAGGTTGGATCAAGGAGATGGAGAGGTAGGAGGTGAAAAACCTATCAATGATAAATTTCCGGAAGAGCAGCTTCTAGGTGTATCCTTGTCTACACCATGGTATGCAGATTTTGTGAACTACATTGTGGGAGGAGTTGTGCCGGATAATCTCTCGTATAACCAAAAGAAGAAATTCTTTTATGATGTGAAGCACTACTATTGGGAGGAACCGCTACTTTACAAGGAGTGTGCTGATGGAATGTTTCGTAGATGTGTGCCTCATGATGAAGTTCCTCATATTTTCAGGCATTGTCATTCTCTTGAGTGTGGAGGCCATAATAGTAGTATGAAGACAGTGGCGAAGGTTTTGCAGTCAGGATTCTATTGGCCAACCATGCATCAGGATGCTAGAGACTTTGTGGCAAAGTGTGATAGATGTCAGCGAGTTGGAAATATTTCGAGGAGGAACGAGATGCCTTTACAATCTATTCTTGAGGTGGGGATTTTCGATGTGTGGGGGATGGACTTCATGGGTCCATTTCCATCTTCTTATGGGAACCAGTATATTTTGGTAGGAGTTGATTATGTCTCTAAATGGGTTGAAGCTATTGCATCTCCTACTAATGATGCTAGAGTGGTGAAGAAGTTCCTAAAGAAGCATGTGTTCACTAGATTTGGAGTGCCAAGGGCTATTATAAATGATGGAGGTACACACTTTTGCAATAAACAGGTGGCTGATCTCTTGAGAAAGTATGGTGTGACACAAAAGGTGGCAACTCCTTATCATCCGCAAACAAGTGGACAAGTTGAGATTTCGAATCGTGAGCTGAAGTCAATTTTGGAGAAGACAGTGGCAATGTCGAGAAAGGATTGGTCAATAAAGCTTGATGATGCACTCTGGGCATATAGGACGGCGTTTAAAACACCTATTGGAATGTCTCCATATAGGTTGATCTTTGGGAAGCCATGTCATTTGCCGGTGGAACTTCAGCATAAGGCATTTTGGGCGACAAGAGAGTTGAATTTTAATCTTAAATCTGCGGGAGAGAAGCGTTTACTTCAACTTGGAGAGCTTGAGGAGATTAGGCTCCAATCTTATGAAAATGCTAGTATCTACAAGGAGAAGACCAAATTGTGGCATGACAAGCACATTCAGAAGAAGGAATTTGAGGTTGGGCAACATGTTTTATTGTTTATTTCCTGGAAAGCTTAAATCAAGATGGTCCGGACCTTTTGAGATTGTGAAGGTCTATCCTAATGGGGTTTGTGAGATTTCTAGAGAAGGGTCGGATATATTCAAGGTGAACGGGCAGAGACTTAAGCCATACCTGCTTGGAGAAACAGTGGAGCAAGGAATGAGCGTTCTTCATCTCCAAGACCCTACTATGAGTTGAGGAAGTAACGTCAAGCTATTGACGTTAAAGAAGCGCTTCGTGGGAGGCAACCCACGCATTAGTATAGGAAGGAAAAAAAAAGATTTTTTTTTTTTTGAGTGTTTTAAAAAAAAAAAATGAATTTTTGAGCAGGTTGCAGCCCTGTAACGCAGGCTGCACCTGCATTTCTGCAATTTCCGCAGTCTGCCCCTCTGTAACGCAGGCTGCGCCTGCGTTACTGACTTGAGCGCAGTCTGCTTCCCTAACGCGCAGGCTGCGCCTGCGCAACTGACCATGGAGCAGTCTGCTTTTCACACACGCAAATTGCGCGTGTTCCAGGAGATTTCAGCAGATTTTTTTATCGCCATTCCCTTGTTATTTCCGCGTGTTGCTGTTGTTTATATATAAAAAAAAAAATTTCTCCCCCAAATCTTTTTATACTCCCATCTTTCCCCTAAATATTTTCCTATTTTAATTCCAAAACCCCTCATCTCTCCTAAAAAATTTCAAATTCCTATTTCTTTTCTAATTCTTTTTCTTTTATTCATTAAATATTTTTTCTATCCTAAATCAAATTCCAAATTCCACCTAAATTTTTTCCTTTTCACATTAAAATTCTTATATTCATCCTATCACTCCATGGCCTATATATACCCATCCATACACACCCAATTCATTATCTTCCTCCTCTACATCTCTTAAAAATTCAAGTTTGGGGGAAAATTAGTACAAGTTCACCTCTTTGATTCGTAGTGGGATTTCTTTTCTCTATTTTATTACGGATTTGTGTTCTTGTAAATTGGGGGTTTTGTATTATTCTTGTTACTTGGGTATTTTTGGTGTGATTTTGCTTGGTGGTTTTTGGTGGGATATTTCTTGGTGGTAGTTGGTGGTGCTATTGTTGAGTGGGGTTTTGATTATTATGGCGCCTAAGCGAATGAGGGGTGGTTCTATTAGGGTGGAGAGATTTTCTTCTCCGGATGCAGAGGTTGAGTATAATCGGTTGTTGTCAAGGTCAGTGGCGAAAGAAAAGGGATTTTTGCCAATTCGTCACTATGGGTTGGTTGATGTGATTAGTGAGTTACGTTGGGGAGATATTTGTAAGGCACCTGCTCCGGTTCCGGTGAATATTGTTAGGGAGTTTTATGCTAATGCTAAAGGTGAGCCGGATGAGGTGTGTATGGTTCGAGGTAAACAGGTGGATTATAGTATTGATGCTATTCGTGCAATTTTGGGGCAACCACCTAAGCTTGTGGGGGATGAAGATTGGGCAAGGAAGACTAGTAAGGAGGTGGATTTGGAGGCAATTGTTCGTGAATTATGTGTTCCTGGTACAGTTTGGAAGTATAAATTGGGAACCACTGAGCCGATTAATTTTCTGTCTTCTGCGATGAATAAGTTTGCGCGAGCATGGTATTTATTTATCTGTGCGAATATTATGCCTACTTCTCATACGGGTGAGGTAACAGCTGATAGAGCGATTCTTCTTTGGGGCATTCTAAAGGGGAAGTACATTGATGTAGCTTATATTGTTCATCAGAATATTCTGCGGTTTTTAAAGTCTAATGCGTTGTCATCAATGCCCCATGCTTCTATTATAGCTGGTTTTTGTAAGGATAGTGGTGTTATATGGGGTGCGGATGAGGAGTTGCAGTCACCTTTGGCTACCATTACTGATGTGACTGTTGATCGAATGCCTGACTGACAAGGTGGGGTTCCACATCCGAGAGGGCTTGGTTATATTGTTGATGATGTTGGTGCTAGTGGTCATGGAGCGGGCGCTCAGCCACGTGTTTCAAGAGTACCGAGAGTTTTGGATGCCCACTTTAGACGTTTGTATAGGCGGATGGATGCTATTCATGCTTGTAACAGGGAGTATGCTCAAGATATGGCTACAGCTTTGAGAGATGCGGGTATTCAGGCAAGGTGGCCAGTCTATGGAGCTCGTACGCAGTATCCACCGCCAGATTCAGATTCCTCCGAGGAGGAGGACGAGTAGGTATATTTTCTACTATCCCTTGTATTTACTTCCATTCAATGCGGACATTGAATATTTTAAGTTTGGGGGTGGTTTGAGGGATTAGTAGTTGTTGTTGTATTATGTGTTCATGTAGGATTTCATGCTTTGCATATTATTAGTAGTAAATCATGCATATATGTTTGTGCTATTTACGTTTGTCTCATATAGGACATTCTGTTTTTATTTTCGTATACCATGTGAGTTTTCATTTAGTTGCATTTTCATGGCATGCATATTTTCATGATCCCTTAGGACGAGCTGATTCTGATTGATAGGTGGATGTTGATTTGGGTGTGATGATGATGAGTAGAGGGCTGATTTATAGTTTCTATGAAATTGACTTGCATGTTACGGGAACAAAATTTATTACACAGTCTCATTGGGGTGCTTTTGGGCTAGGTTAGGGTCATGCCTGTGGGATGTTTTGAGATGTAATCACTTGTTTATATTTAGAATTTTCGTTATTCCCTTTATAGCGTAGGAACATTAAAGTCTAAGTTTGGGGGAAGCCAGGAATTTTCATGCTAGTTGTTCATAATTGTGGCTAGGCGTCAAATGGCTAGTAGCCGGCTCATATTTATATGAGTAGTCTAGGGTTGGAAATGAGAAAGGCTCATTCCAGATTTCAAAAAAAAAAAAAAAAGAAAAAGAAAAAAGAAAAAAGAGTCAATAAGTTATTTGTTTATATGCAAAATTAACCAGAGTGAGCTCTTTAATACTCGAGTAATTAAGTCTGAGGGGACTTAGTCCTAGTAACCTAAAGCCCTTGTGGTTTGGGATTGCTGACCTAACACTCGCTACATGGGTATTATTGTATAAGCCTTTTGGGGTCTCATTCATTGCACGGTTAAATAAGCATGCGTATTGTATATAGTGTCGTAGTTTAGTAATAAAGCATGAGTTTCTGTCTACTTTGGATAAGGGTGGAGGTGTTCCTAGGTTATGAAGTGTCTACAGTCTATTCTGATTATAAACCTGTGATTGTCTTGACGGAAAGCATGTATGATTTTTGACCTAGTTTTGGGAGTATTTCTGATGAGCATTGCACACACACACACACGTTTCTGTTCATGTATTTGTTAGTATACGGGGACTTAGTCGAGCTCTGCTTGGATTTGTTACATTCATTGAGATATTTGCTTGTTAGTTGGTTTTGGTGAGTTTGAAGGGGATCTTGCATTTTTCATAGTAGTTGCATTCATGCATTGCATTGCATTAGGTTAAATGGATTTTGTGGGTACATTCGCTATAGACCCTCACGAGACCTTACTCGTCCACTAGGGCTGCCTAGGGGTTTAAAGGGCTTGTTGCATATGCCAAATGCAACCGTGATCACCTACGGAAGTGGTACTAATTAGGTAGTTGTAATTGTTTATGCTTGAGGACAAGCATCAGTTTAAGTTTGGGGGTGTTTGATAAGTGGATTTTATATCCACTTGGAACATTCTATATCGGCTTAAATTGATTGTTTTGGACTCAAGTTGTTGTAGTTTTGATGTGTTTTGTGTAGTTGTGCAGGTTTCCAAGAATATCTAAGCTTTTGTCGTTTTTGGAGATTTAATTGATTAAAATTCGGATTTTCCGGGAAGGCTGCGCAGCTTATACTGTTTTGGCCATACCTGGAGTTCTAGAAGTCCGTTTTCAGCGATCTTACTGCCCACGCGAAGCTTGAGAGATTTTCTACAACCTGGGATAGGAAACAAGTGCAAGAAACGTGCTGATTAAAGTCGCGCACGTAATCTTGATTAAAGAAGGCTGGGAATTTACTGTTTTGCCCTTTTTCTAATTCTAATTGTATTCTGGGCAGTTTTGGGTACCTTCTTTAAATCCTAATTGTAATAGAAGGCAATTTCTTGCTAGGCAAGATTTGTAGAGCCTATTTAAACACATCCTACCATTGTAAATCATAACAATTCATAGCTAACAATTCATAGCTAACAATTCATAGCTAACAATTCATAGCTTTTAATCGTATCAAGGTACTTTCGATCTTCAATTCTTTCTTAAATATTATGTTTTCATTCATTATCATTATTATTATGTTTTCTTTATTAAATATGCGTAACTAATTCTCTAATCTGAGGATTGGGTAGTATTCCTTGGTATTCATGCATGCTTGATTACGTGATTTTCTGCTTTGCTGATCTGTTAATGAGATCTTAACACAATTAGAAGAGTAGCTAACTTTTGATTGTATTCTAGGGATTGTAATAAGCTTGGGAGAGAAGTTGCAATCTTAGTACATGATTTAACAGACATAATTTGAATATTAGATCGGGAGATTAATAGGAGAATTGTGAGACATATAATTCTTGGCACTTAACAGTTTATAGATATACTTTGATTGTATCACGGGAGTGACAATTAGGGTGTAGCTGTAGGCACTATATTGTAACCTGGGAGGGTGCAGTATAACTTTAGAAGAATTGTTTTCAGCAAGGTAGGAACACAGATATCACATTAATATTGAGCATGTATTGAGACCAAGTGAAGAACCCCAGTTCTTAGATTGTTTTCCCATATATTTGAATTTCAGTTTAAAATCAATTCTTAGTGCTTATAATTAGTTCTTGGATAATTTAGTTAATACACAAACCCAAAATTCTTCTCACACACTTCTAGACGTAAAGAGATAAGAAACCTGAACTTTGATATTACAATTCAGTCCTTCCCTGCGAACGAACAACAAAAATACTATTAACACAAAGGCAGATGAAGCTATCTTTGTTGGGTATGCAGCAGGGAAAGCCTATAGAGTCTACAATCTAAGAACCAACATTGTTATGGAATCTGTACATGTTGTGTTTGATGATCAAAAGATTCTAGGTCTAAATGATGAAGGCTTCCATGAAAAGTTGAGATTTGAAAATGAGGTAGAAGGAAGAATGTACATTGATGATGATGAGAAAAATGAAGATCATGACCATGAAAATTCACCTAGAGTTGTTGGTCCAACTAGAAGTGATGCTAACACTGGAAATGAAGCATCCATTGACAATCATACTGGAGCATCAGATGCATCCGTTGACAGGCATTCTCATGCATCCGTCGACAGGCAAAATGGAGCATCCGTTGATAGACAAAATGATGCATCCGTTGACAGTCAACTTCATAATTCCGCAAGGACAACAAACTCAGGGGGAGTTTCTCAAGGTCAACACTCAATGACCAATCAACAAGATCATGCTCATTTAGAAGAAGCAACCTCATCTAGATCAAACCTTCCACCTTCAAGAAAATGGACCAGAGATCATCCTTTTGAGTTAATCATTGGTGACTCAAACTCAAGAGTCCAAACTAGGAGGGCCACTCAAGAAGAATGCCTATACAGTAGTTTCCTGTCTCAAGAGGAACCTAAGAAGGTGGAAGATGCCCTTCTAGATCCAGATTGGGTCTTAGCAATGCAAGAAGAGCTAAACCAATTTGAGAGAAATAAAGTATGGAAGCTTGTGCCCAAACCTAATGATAGAGGTGTCATAGGTACCAAATGGGTTCTCAAGAATAAGACTGATGAAAATGGCATAATTGTGAGGAATAAAGCTAGATTAGTGGAAAAGGGCTATTCTCAAGAAGAAGGGATAGATTTTGATGAAACTTTTGCTCCAGTGGCAAGACTTGAGGTAATTAGAATTTTCCTAGCCTATGCAGCACATGCCAATTTCAAAGTCTATCAGATGGAAGTCAAAAGTGCCTTTCTAAATGGAGAACTGGAAGAAGAGGTATATGTCCATCAACCTCCTGGCTTTGAAGATCCAGATTTTCCAGAATATGTATATCTTCTCCTGAAAGCACTTTATGGTTTGAAGCAAGCACCAAGAGCCTGGTATGACACTTTATCTCAATTTCTTTTAGAGAATCACTTCATTAGAGGTACAGTAGATAAAACCTTATTTCATAGAAATGTCAATGGTTCTTCAATACTTGTTCAAATCTATGTAGATGATATTATTTTTGGGTCTATAGATGAGAAGCTTTGCAAAAGGTTTGCCAAACTTATGCAAAGTAGGTATGAAATGAGCATGATGGGTGAATTAACTTACTTTCTTGGTTTACAAGTGAAGCAAGTTAATGAGGGAATTTTCATAAGTTAAACAAAATATATTTATGATCTTTTAAAGAAATTTGACTTAATGGATTGTGCCTCTGCAAAAACACCTATGGCCACTGCAACTAAGCTTGAGTTGAATACTAAGGAAAAGTCTGTGGACATCTCAAGCTATAGAGGCATGGTAGGCTCACTTCTATATCTAACAACTAGTAGACCTGATATAATGTTTTCCACTTGTCTTTGTGCTAGATTTCAAGCTGACCCTAGAGAGTCTCACTTGATTGCTATTAAGAGAATTTTCAGGTATCTCAAGGAAACACCAAACCTTGGCATTTGGTACCCAAGAGATTCTGGCTTTGATCTAATTGGCTATTCAGATGCAGACTATGCAGGTTGCAGAATTGATAGGAAAAGTACTACAGGCTCCTATCAATTTCTAGGGAACAGGCTTGTGTCATGGTTCAATAAGAAACAGAACTCAATCTCCACTTCTATAGCTGAAGCTGAGTACATTGCTGCTGGAAGTTGTTGTGCACAGATTCTTTGGATGAAAAATCAACTTATTGACTATGGTCTAAAAGTTGAGAAGATTCTAATTTTCTGTGACAACACTAGTGCTATTGCCATCACAGAGAATCCAGTGCAACATTCGAGAACCAAGCATATTGACATCAAATACCACTTCATTAGAGAGCATGTGATGAATAGTACAGTAGAAATGCACTTTGTGCCAAGTGAAATGCAACTTGCAGATATCTTCACCAAGCCTCTTGATGAATCTTCATTCACAAGGTTGGTAGGTGAACTAGGTATGCTTAATTTTTCGTAATTCCTAGTGATATCTAATCATACTGTATTGCAGCTAGAAATGTGTTTTGATTTACTTGAGAATTAAAAACTCTCAGAAAAATTTTCTGCATAAATTTTGTCTAAGGCAAAATTTGCTTATCAACGGATATTCTTTTATCCGTTGGTAGTATAAACATATTACTAGATTTTCGTATGTCAACGGATAACAGGTTGTTCACGTCATCGATTGATAAACTATTTTCTCAACCGTCCATTCTATATCTGTTGATATACATATTTTTTATAGGCGTTGGTAAACGTGTATATTTAAACACGGTTGTACTTCTTTTCTTTTCATTTATTATCTGACAGTTACTTTTGACCAATGGAGTAATTATTTTTTTAATTATTTCATTTTTAATTCTTGAAAAATATAAAAGGCTGTCTTGTGTCCTCACATCTCACTTTTACTCATTTTCAAGAATCTCATAAGTTAACTGCATCTTCTTCACTAAAACTCTCTGCAACAAAAGTTCAAACACTTCAATGGCGCCTATTGTTAAGATGATGTCTTCCACTGGGTTCACCTATGAGAAGAACAATTTCGCGGCCTTTGTTGATACAGGGAACGCTCCAGAAGCTTATCACACCATGATGAATTTCGTGAAGAAATGCAAACTGTCATATGCTATGACTGCCACCACTCCTCTAATCCACGAGGTAATTGAAGAGGTGTGGGCATCTACTGAGTACATTGGCACAGACGGTACACTTGCTTTTTCTTTAAAGGGTAAAAACTATGTAGTTAATTCTGATGTGATAACTGCTTGTTTAAAATTTCCTGAGAATAACTGTCTGGAAGTACCCAGTAATGCTGAAATTGTTACCATGCTTAATTCCATAAATTATACCCTTAGTACTGAGAACTTAGGGAAAATTGTTAGGAAAGGTATGGTTAAAGAATGGAGTTATCTTTGTGATGCCTTCATTAAAACTTTTTCTGGCAAAATTAGTAACTTTGATGCTGTTACCAATTCCATGCTAGTTATGCTATGTATGCTTTTGACTGATAAATTCTATAATTTTGGCACACTAGTCATGTATGAGATAGCAGCTGAATTAGGTAAAAAGGAAACTAGGAGCAAGAATATTTATTTTGCTAGATTTTTTATGCTCTTAGCACTGCATGTATCTGAGAATGAGCTATCCATTGCTAACCCGGATAGCAAGTTCAATTGTTTTGTTCAGGAGAAAAGAGTCTTAAGTGATTTGATTCGAATGAACCTAAATGCAGAAGTACAATTGGTATATCTGCCAATTGTTCAGGTAACTGTTTCCAACCCTAAAACTCCTATCTCCAACCCCCAAATTTCTTTGCCTTCTAGTGTCACAATGGAGTCTGTAGCTGTGACCAAACAGGCTCCTACCAAAGTGACCAAATCCAAAGTTTCAAAACCACAATCTAAAAGACAAACCTCGGGTGTCTCTCAAAAGGCACCTGTTGCAAAAACTACCAAAACTCTTGAGGGGAGTGTGAAGGTGGTAGTGAGTGGTGAGGGACAGGGTGAACATCAAAGAAGCCCTAAGGATAAGGAAGGTGAGGCAGGTGCAACCAACATTTCAGTCTCTCAAAAGACTGTTAATGAACCTTCAAGCCAAATTCTAGTTACATCCTCTCAACAGGATGTGACTACTGATTTAAGTTCCACTCCAGAAACACTGCACAAAAGGGCAAGAGACACAGATAGCCCACACTCAAAAACCTATGGTAGAAGAGTAAAATCCAAAACCCTTGGGGAATCACAGGGTGCACACACAGTACAGCAAACTGTACCTTCTCAAATTCAGTTTGATGTGACTTCAATAAATGTGGAGTCACAGCCCCTTAATCTTAACCTTCAAATCGATACACATTTCAATCCACCATCACCAACTCCATCTGTGGATGTGGATATGATATCTACATCAATTCCTGATTCTCCATCTTTAAAATTCTTGGAGAAGCCCCACTCAACAATTGGTGGTCATCATCTTTTAGATGATTTATTGGGCCATCAATCTTCCATTCCTGAATTCACAACATTATCTGTGGCCTCTTCCTTAAAATCAATCACCACAGATTCAGTGTTGGTTTTCACTTCAACGGATACTATCTTTCCTTCATCAACGGATATCCTTCATCCGTTGACAAGTGTTTCTCCATTAACGGATGCGCCTATGTCTAGCCATCCGTTGACAACTATAACTACTCCATCAACGGATAATCCTTATCCGTTGATAACTCACTCTACCACTGCTATATCTGACATTCCTATGTCAAATGTGGAGGAGTTCTCAGTAGTTGAAACACTTTTAGGATTGAGGGAAGGGAGTGAGAGGCTGCCTTGTGAGCAGGCAAAAGGAGAGCCAAATAATGAGAGGCTGACCATTTCTTCCGGTCAGGCAAAAGGAGAGATTGAGAGTTCCACCTTAGTATGTGAAGGTGAGGGTGTGAGAGGTGTGAGCCAAGGGGAGCCCTTGATGCAAGAAAAGAGAGATGAGAGGAGAGAAGGGACTACAGGAGGCATAAGGTTGGAAGGAGAAGCCATTGCAAGTGAGCCAATGGAGGTTGATGATGCAACCAAGGACATGGAATATCAAAAAGAATATCAGTCAATGATTGACTCCATCTCTTTGGATGTTGAAACCTTTATTCCTCCACCTGCCTATCAAGTGCACACCTCACAGTCACTACAAAGAGCTAAGGAATCTTTAGAAGCTCTGTCATCCATTGCTGAAGATGAAGGACATTGAAGAATTTGACAGTGAAGCCAGCCAGAGCACTGAGGATGAAGGTGCTAGCAGTATTCATGATTGGAAATTTGCTACTAGCTACACCTATCTTGACATTGATTTGGAGATCATAAGGCAATATAAATCTGCCATGGCTGAGCACCAAAGTGCAGATCCACAAAGACAGGTTGTTCTTCAACAAGCAATTGACTCTCTCAAGTTGCAAAAGATGCAAATGGTGATTCAAAGATCAAACTTAGAGGAGGTCAAGCAAGATATCAAAGATGTGAAGATTTCTTTGGATTCCAAGTTGGAGTAGTTGGCTCCTACAGCCACTAAGAGGGTGTTGCAACAAATATTCATCAAAGAAGACAGCTTGGCTAAGTCTGTGCAATAACTCACCACTAGAGTGGAAAAGATGGAATCCCAGATGGAGCAATTTCTTCAACATCAGAAACTGCAAACTCAACTTTTAGAAAAGTTGGTTGCAGCCCCTACTTCTATTCAAACCCTTGATGCTAACAAAAAGGGGGAGAAAGTGGAAGAGGCTGTGGTAACTACAAGACAAATCACTATTTCTGAAAGGAGAGAAGTAGCAAGTGAGGGGGGGCAACAGCCTACCATAGTGGTCAATCCACAGGACTTTATTGTCAAAGCTTCCCCCAGCAAATCCAAACCCCTACCAGTAGCTCTATCTGAAGAGTTTGATCTCTCAAACATGACAGAAGAGGAAAAGCTAGCCAAGATTGAAGCTCTACAAAAGATAAGAGAGGAACAAAATGAAAGGATAATGAGGTCAGAAAGGTTGATCAATGAATCTATTGCATCAACTCTGTTCTCTAGCCAAACCTCAGCTCCAACAATATCTACTACAATTCTGAAGGTGCTCACTCCAGCAATTGTGGCTCCTACATATTATGATGCTGAACCTTCTTATGTCAAAGAATTTGAACCCATCATAAAAATCAGAGTTTACTCTCCACCAAAAGCATATGGGAAGAACAAGTTACAACTGGACTATCCATTTCCCAAGGATGATGAAGAGAAGCTAATGGGAGAAGCTATCATGGAGTTCAAGCAAAAGACTAATAAAAGAGTAAGAGGATGGATGGTTGTAATCACAAGGAATGGAAAAATTCTGAACATCTCCAACAGCCATCCTAGATTTGTTGAAGCCAAGAGGGAAGAGACTTCAAGGCTGCTAAGAGAAGCTCATCCAAATACTGAATTTCCAAATGAAAACTCAGAAGAGAGGCTAGCCAGGCTAGCTCAAGAGTTAGAGGATGAGTTATAAAGTGAAGAAAAGGAGTCTGAGGAACCTCCTAAGCCAGTTAAGAGAAAAGGTGGCACTAAGGTCAGGGTACATAAAAGACAGAAAAAGCAAAGACCCAACAGACCTATTTCTCCACAGAAAGGATCCAGAGAAACAAGTGGCACACAATTACCAGTTCAAATGCCTCAAGAGGTAATAAACCCATCCGTAAACTTCCATGAACAGCAAATAGAGCCAAAGGAGGAACCAGTGGAGTTTGAAAAAATTGAGGTTCCTAAATTTCTGTTTGAATCAACACAGAAGAAAAGGGCCTCAAGAAAGCAAACTCCAAAGTTGCCTATCCAAATATCTAAGGTGCCCTCTATTGTTAAACAGTCACCTGCTGAGAACAAGGAAGACTACATCTATCAGGCAGTTATAGAAGAATATTCTGGCATCAATCTATATATGGATGAAGTGTCAGAAGTGAGAGGAATTGACAAATACAAACAACTGCCTGAGTGTTTATCTACAAAGGAGGAAAAGAGAGGACATGACCTTTACAGAAGGTACTTGGAGAAAATTATCAAATCTTAACCAAAGTATTCTCTGTCATTAAGAGACATACAGGGTTCTCCATGGTAGCCAGGCATGAGATAATCAAGAGGATTGAACAGATTAGAGCAGAATGGAATTCTCCATCAAGTTTGCCCAAGAAACTGAAGATCCCATACAATGGACAGAAAATCCACATTCAACCTTACTGGATGATGGAATTCAGGGATGAAGGTGGAAACAGGAGATTCTTCAGGTTGGAGGATCAACTATCTAAGGCTAGCACCCAGTACCTTAGGTGGTTGCAATCAAAGCTGAATTCAAAGATTGCTGAAGAAGAAGCCTTCTAGAGGAACAATCTTTCTCTGTAAATTTCTCAAACTTTGTGTGCTTAAATTTTGAAGCTTAATACAATTATGCATCTATCAGTAAATATCTCTAGAGAAATGTTTTGTTATCATCAAGGTCCTAAATTTATGGCTTTATGTTCATCAAGCATAAATTGGGGGAGATTGTTAGGAATATGTTGTACTTGATGATAACTTCACATTCTATGCACAAATTTGTATAAGTCATGTTTTGTAACTGTCAACGGATGAGACATTATAACTCTATTCGTTGACAGGTAGCTCATCAACGGATGAGGTTTTGTAGCATACTGCAATATCTCTATTTATTAGTTGATAGTGTTTTTATTCAGAGTCATGTTGACCATCAACGGATAGGCAGAATAGGGTAGCCAATTGTAAATAAGCTATGCTATGTAATTCTGTCTAAGTGAAAGTGTATCAACGGATGAGAACATGACTCTATCAACGGATACAACTCAAATCTACTCTATCAACGGATACAGCTCAAACTACCATCAACGGATGACTGTGTGCAACATCAACGGATAATCATTAACACTTTCTTCTATGCTAGCTGGGAATTAGCAGTTGATAAGGACAGGTTTGACTGACAGATCACATGGGTTGATAGTAGGTATAAAAAGCAGTATGGCAGCCATACTTTGGAAACACAGAAGAAAGAAGCATTCCATTTTCACAGTACATACAAGAAAGGTGCATGGGACATATTTGTTCACAAGGATAACCTTTCGGCTACATGTGGATTTGGAGTGGAGTAGCAAGTCAACTTGAATTAGATTAATATTATCTTGTTCCTGTAGTACTTGTAAACTTGGGATATATAACCAAGTGTAGCAACTCTTTAGAGACTAAGAAAACAGACATATTTGCTTAGGGTTTATTGAATATCCTTAGAAGCAAAGAGTTGTAAAACAGAAGCTGTGTACATTTGTATCACAGAGTTTTCTTCGAATAAAAGTCTCAGGTGGTACATTTAACCACCTGATTTTTTATGTGTTTGTGAATCTTTTCTCATTCAACAATTATCTCCTTATAGATTTCTGTGGTTCTTATCAGAAATTTATAAATATCAAGAATTGTATTCAACCCCCCCTCTTCTACAATTATACAAGTGTGTAATCTGGGAATAACAGAAATCTAAGCCGCTTATTCCCTATTCCCCATCAGACCTAGCCAACTTTGATAAACTAAGTGTATGCATCAATTCTCCTAATGGCTAAATCATATCAATTTCGGTTAATGTACTACTTTATATCTATTTATTATATGACATTATATACTTGGACATATTATCTTTTTATTTCGATTGTATATATGTAATGTATGTTTCGTGTTTTAATTGTCCAATAAATTCAACAGAAAAAAAAGTTTCAGACAAAAAAATAGAAAAGATTTAGGTTAATTCAATAGCAAACTCCAATATTTTTGTGACTTACTAAATTGCAGGCATCAATACTTATCACATTACACTGATTTGTTTATATTATTAGGTGTGCCTATAGATAAATGTTTTTTTACAGTGTTGGGTTGTCAATGTTATTCAGTGATTACTTAACAATTTTATTCTAAATACAAAAATTATTAATTTAAAATTTTATACATTAATACATGAATCTATTATATTTATAATAGATATTTTGATATCTCAAACTCTCAATTCAAAATTATAAGGAACAACTAAAATCAAGAATTAAAAATTATTAAGAATATAAGACTATTTACCACACTATTCTAAATACACATTCAAAATTTAAGTAAAGTAAAGTATTAAATCATTCATTCATAAAAAAAGGCTAGGATCAACCAATTAAAATATTATAATGAATTTTAAACCAATCATCTTTTAACATTTTAATTACGAAATTTTTTAAGTATGCAATAATTATTGGAAAAACAAATTGACCTGACAATATATTTAAATTATTCAAAATATTAAACATACTCTTACTCTTAAATAGTACTATACAATATTTGGTGTATAAATTATCAATCAAAAAATAAAATATATTGCAGAGCAATGAAAATATTGTTAGTGAATATTTTCGTAATAAATTGGTCAATTTAGCATAAATTTTCTTATAAATCACTATTTATTGATAATTAATTCATCAATAAAAATACATATGTCATCCACAAAAATAATCAAACCTGCAAAAATCATCAATAAAATGGCATACAACATCTACAAAAACAATTAAAATTGAACAAACACATAGTAAATTAAATCACTAATTTCCTTTATGCAATCATTGAACAGATCTTCAATTATGGTACATCTCTAGCTTATATCACTAAATTATACAGACTTTTCGGCGAGATAATCTTACAATTTGTTATAAATGTGAGGAATATTTATATCCGATTTGTCATAACGTATTCAAACAACTGACCAGAATTGTGATTCTATAATATCTAAATCAATGAACTAATACAACAAAATCTAATAAATGGGTAGACAAAATCCACGAACAGGATATTAGGCTCCTAATAACGAGAGATATTTATTCAAAGCCAAAGTAAAATCAAGGAAAAGAAAATAAGGGTTATCATTTACAAGGAGATAGTACAAAATATAATATTTTGGTAGATAAAATCCACCAACGGGCAACGGGGTACTAGACTCTCAATGATATATTTATTGAAAAATAAAGAAAAAATTCTAAAAAAAAACTTTAAAAATTATTTTAGTTTAGCATTTTTTTGGAAAAGGTGGAGAGAGAGAGACACAGAGAGAGAGCAGCTACGGTTTTTGTTATAAAAATTATTAATAATGATAAATAAAAAGGTTGATACACTTCAAATCATATATTGTTTTTAATAAAAGGGTGCCTTTTTGAATTTTGTATTCTTAAATTAAAGTAATAGTATCAATTCACATGCATATATTAACCTAAGAGCATATATTGAATTTGCTTTGTTGGTTGATTATATTTTTTTTATGTCAACAAAGTATAAAATATGGCTAAGAAAACTAATTAACTTGGTAGAAAGATTCTACGCAAAGAGAGATATTTGTTAACGAGAAATAAGAAAAAATAAAAAGGAGGGTTTCATTTTTTTTGAGAGACTTTACACCATGCATGCTACTCTTAGTTTTGTTTTGTAACATCTCAATGTTGTTTTAAGACATATAATTAAATATTTACATAACTTGGATACATAGTAATATTTCATGTAATTGTTATATTTTTTCTATTCGTGTATTTCATTTCATTTCGTGTACATGAAAAAATTTGTGTAATTTAGTGTCATTTTTTGTTCTAATTTCGGGTACATGATTTAATATCATGTCATTTTCGTTCAAGACCCTAAAGTACATGACATGATTGTACAAAACTATTTGTCAGGTTTACATAAGCTATTTCTTCTTATATATGTCGGAAAAATATACTCACTGTTAAAGAAAATGAATTTCATGTTATTTAACCCAAAATCTGAATTACAATGACATTTATAACAATGTGATTATGTGTTTATATATTACACACTTGATTTCAATTTTGTGGACAGTAGCTTATTTTTACAAGTTAGTCAAATTAAAAAAAGATAGGTGATACTCATTTTCATATGTCTTATTTTAAGAATAAAAGAAAACTAAAATTTATTATTCCATATTTTACTAGAAAAGAATAAAAAAATCAAAATACAAACTTTCAAACTGAAAATGCACACTTTAAATTGTCTTTACGAATAAGCTAAGGGCAATAACCATAAAATCTAATAATCATATGTTACTCCAAGAGCGCGATATATTGAATTTGTTTGGGTAGTTGATAATATTTTTTTAATAGTAAATCAATTCATTAATAAAGGACATATAATTTGTAAAAATGATATTGAACAATCACATAGCAAGTTAGATTAAATGAAAGTTTCTATTGCTATAACTAAATTTGTTTTATATATCTTACACAGTAAATATCCTTTCTCATATGCTGAAACATGCAACCTTTTTTTGATAGACAGTCTAATGATTTATTGGAGTCGTGAGTATTAAGTTTCTATACATTTTTAATATGTAATCGAAAAATTAACCACGTTCATACAAATATTTTCAATGAATTAATATAATAAATATTTTAAGGATTCGATATTGAACAAATATATACCGAATTCTCAGAATATGGGTGAAAATTTGTTAACATGATACGTAGAAATATTCTCTAACAAAAAGAGAAGTAAAATGAAAGCTGAATTTTTAAAAAAAATAAAGAGGGATTTGAACTTTTCAACGGGGGTTGTATTTGTTTCGATGATTGGTTCATAATATTAATATTAATTCAATTGGTATGAATTCATGGATAAATAATTTTATACGTAAATTAATTCATTCCAATAAAATTATATATTTTTCAAAATAAAAATTGAAATAATATATTTATATTAATTTATTAATACTATTTATCGGTCGGTGCATAGTATATATAATTAGCATTTATTTAAAGGCAGATTATTAATTAAATTTAGAATCATCATCATCATCATCATCATCCTTCGTACCAACCGTCGTTTACACTATACACCCTAGGTCCGTGTTCTAATCTACGTATATATTAATTCCTCTCCACCTGCTGGCTGCTTTATATTTTGTTTGATCTAGTGGATCAATAATCATAAAATAATTTAATCTCGGATTACACAGTTAATCTAGAGTCTAGACCTTCCTTGACCGTTGCTCTATACATTATGAAAGCACACTTAGTTTGACCATAATCACTAACAAACATTGCATACCTATCATGCAATTCACATATTTTTTTATCCCTCATCCACAACTGCCCTGCCCCTCATTCCATATATCTTTATCCTCCTTTTGCACCTAAACCTATTACAACCTCTTCTTTCTCCTACAGCAAAACACCATTCTAACATATTTTTCATTACTTCTCCAGCTCCAACCATGACTACTCAAACACAAAGTGAGCCCTCATGGCTAGAACTCGTGGGCAGCAAAGACTGGCAAGGCCTTTTAGACCCCTTAGACCTCAGCCTCCGGCACCTCATTCTCCGCTGTGGCGACTTCTGTCAAGCCACCTATGACGCCTTCAACAACGACCAGAACTCCAAGTACTGTGGCAGCAGCCGTTATGGCAAGAAAGACTTCTTTGAAAAGGTCATGCTCACAAATGCATCTCAGTATCAAGTCTCTTGTTTCCTGTATGCTACTGCCAAAGTTAGTACTGGTCAAGCCTTTCTTCTCCACTCTCGTTCTCGCGAAGCCTGGGACCGTGAGTCAAACTGGATTGGATACATAGCTACTACTACTGATGAAGCCAGTGCCACCTTGGGCCGACGTGAAATCTACGTAGCATGGCGAGGAACCACACGAGACTATGAGTGGATCAATGTGTTTGATCCTAAGCCTGCCTCAGCTAGGCCGTTGTTAAGCCAGAAAAGTCAACAACTTAGTGCTAGTCCTGTTAGTAGTAGCAGTGATGAAGAAGATGATGATTTGCCCAAAGTCATGCAGGGTTGGCTGACGATTTACAATTCAGACGATCCAAACTCTCAGTTTACAAAATTGAGTGCCAGAGCACAGCTTATGAGCAAGATTAAAGAATTGCTGGAAAAATATAAAGGTGAAAATGTAAGCATAACTTTTGCAGGACATAGTCTCGGTGCCAGTTTATCCGTTGTATCAGCTTTTGATCTAGCTGAAAACGGTATTACAAATATTCCCATTTCTGCATTTATTTTTGGTTCTCCACAAGTTGGTGATAAACGTTTCAATGAAAAGCTGAAAAGGTTTTCGAACGTGAAGATCTTGCATATAAGAAATAAGATTGATCTTATTCCTTTATATCCTAGTCTTTTACTTGGATATGTCAATACAGGTATCGAATTAATTATCGATAACCGAAAATCACCGAGTTTAAAGGACACTAGGAGTCCAGGGGATTGGCATAATTTGCAGGCAATGTTACATACTGTGGATGGATGGAATGGAGATGATGGAGAGTTTGAGTTGAAGGTTAAAAGAAGTTTAGCTTTGGTCAACAAGTCAAGTGCAATCTTGAAAGAGGAGTATTTGATTCCTGGGTCTTGGTGGGTTGAGAAGAACAGAGGGCTGGTTCGTGATGAGAAGGGTGAATGGGGTTTTGCACCTCCTGCAGAAGAGGATTTGCCTGTCCCTGAATTTTGACCATTCATTTTCCCTTTCTTGTCTATGTAAATTTCTAAGTTGTGCTTGTGTGAGGTGTGATTTATTTTTCTCTCTTAGAACTTGTGCTTTGTGTTTCTAGTTATGCATTTACCCAAATTTGCATGGATTCTAATGTTGAATGAAGTGGAAGAACTAGAGATTGTAACATGTATACATAATTATGTAGGCCATTATTCTCTCTATTCTAGAGAGGACCTCCTTATATAGAGAATATGAGAGAATTAATATAAACCATTTATTTCCATTTATTTTTTAGGGTCCCGCCAGGGGCATCTTCACAAAAAAGTCTTATAATTCTACCCTCTATTTATTTATAAAAAAAATTACAAAAAAAAAAAAATTAAATTTTTTTTTTTTTTAAATTATGACATGGCAACAGTTTTTTTAATTTTTTTTAAATTTTTTTTTTCTTTTTTTTCTTTGACAAATGGATAGAGGATAGAATTATAAGACTTTTTTATAAAAGAGTCCCGTAAGGGGCCTTATATAAAGGGCAATTTTAATACATTTTAAGTGATTCTCTCATATTCTCTATATAACAAATTCTCTCTAGAAGGAACCCTAATTATGTATACTTATCCTGGTTCTAAAAATCCGTACCGATTAATCCCCGATTAAATAGCTAATCGATTCGATTTTTAAAATCCGATTAATCCTATGAATTTATTTAAATTAGACTAATATATTAAATATTATTATAATATCCGATTAATACTCCGATTAATCCCCGATTACCAAATTAATCTTAAATCGGTACCTCAACCAATTTATACGATTTTTATAACCATGATACTTATGTATAAAGAAATGATTTATCATTAAAGCAGCCAGTACTGGGAATTATATAATCAACATGACCCCATGAAAAGACATAGAACCAAACATGAAGACATATTTGTAAACAAGTTAAAAAGGCATCCAATGCCACTAATACAGGGAGTAGTTGCAGTATTATTAGAGAACACAGAATGGCTGCCAATAGACTACAATAATTGACACAAACAGTGCAATTTTTCATACCAGCAAGTCAATAACAGTAAAATAAGCTTGATCACTCAACAGAAAAAAAAAATATTCTTACCCCTGCCCAAGTGGATTAAATAGATATTAATATTGACAATATATGTGTGACTTATACATATTGCATTTTGCAAACAATTGACCTTGGAAGATATATTGTTAAAATTTTCTCCATTAAACGGAATGAAGTCAGTAATGATTTAAAAATTACAACAACAATTGTACCTAAATATGTACTTTATTTCCATCAGGAATCCCAACAATCAATTAACTATACTCATTTTAAATCCTCAAACTGAAATTTCACTCCACCGGTCCATCTATAAACTGTGTTCCTCACAAATTCAAGGGAGGTACAAGCGATATCTTTTTGTGCATGTGCGCCCGCGACCGAGAGTTAAATAGACAAGAACCACTTGCAAGGTATGCCTGAACTAGTGACAAAGGTGAAGACCTCTTAGTTCCCTGAATTGCCTAAGTTTTAACATATTTCCTGGACATTATTTTACATTAAACTAATCATCTTCTGTTCGGTGGGGAGAACGAAATAAAGCTAAAAATTGTGAACTAAATATAAAGAGAAAAAAGGGAGTAATATGGACGAGTGAATGAAGTGAGGGAGCATCAAATTTCTATATTGAGACTGAGTAGAATGAATAGGATGGAGAATGGAGATTCCTTCTCAAATTGGTAAAATGGTAGGTCTGAGCTTTAGTTTGAATTCTTAGGATTCGAATGGAGGAAGGAATGAAAACCATGAATGTTTACACACCAAAGTAGTACAAATTTCATTCCAATCTCCCTAATTTCATTAACTTCAACCAAAAACAACAATAACATGTTTACATATCATGGAAATTATGAGAAGAGTGGTAAATGGTCTTTGACTCGCATAAAAAGCCAGAGTCTTAAACATAAGCATAGCAAGCATTTGTCTTGCAAACATAAGTTCCTGCATTTGCTCTTATTCTGAACTACTACGATTATACTTACATAGTAGTAATTAAGTGCCATAGACTCATTCATTTCTTTCCTCTCAACTTTACTCCAAGTGCCCTCTCCAACTTGGATATTATCTGCTGATTCGGAATAGCTTTCCCAGATTCATACTCTTGGATTATTTGAGGCTTCTCATTAATCAACTACAAAGAAGTGTCCAATAATTAATATACAAAATCTTTTTCTGCGTAAGTTCTTTCACAGAAAAGTGAGTAAGAGAGCAAGAGGAGATCATTTACTTGACTGAGCTGCGCCTGTGTAAGTTTTTTATCCATACGAGCCTGCATAATGTTTTTCTTGAGTTCAGTGGGTACACGATCGTCTGTCAATCCACATAAAAGGCATATTAGCATAAGATGTCAGGACAGTAGTATTAGTAGTATTACCGGAGTCTATTTCTATTAGTAAGGGTATAATAGTCTTTTACTGTAATTGTTGTGGAGGTCTATAAATAGACCAACAGACCTGTAGTTTGAATCACGTATGAAATATTTCAGAAAATGGAATCATTTTCCACCAGTTCTCTCTCTCTCTAATTCTGTTATTCTGTTGAAGCTTTCTCTTTCCTAGGGTTTCTATCTCTCTCTAGAATCTCTCTGATTTCTCTATTTCTCTGCTGTTCTATCTCTGTTTCTAGCTCTAATCTCCTGTTATCTCTTGTTCTATTACTTGATTTACTGTTATTCATCTCCTAAAACACAGAAAAACACAAAAACATTGAAAAACTAGAAAATTACTTTGTCAAGGCATGACAAATTGGTATCAGAGCTTTGAAATGAGATCAGCCACTGCTTCTATCTTGTTGTGCATTTCTGAGCGAGCTGAACGAGCCTAGAACCACAGAAATCGCAACACAAAGTTCTGAGATTTGTTCAAATCGGTTCAGGTGCTCTGTTCTGTTCTTATACTCACAGATCTATAGATTTACTGTTATAATTAGGTAGTTTTGAAGTTGTTATAGCAGTTTTGAGTTCTTTTACTTGCTATTAGTTGAATTCAGTTGAGAAAATAGGAGAAAAGTACAAAAATAGCAAGTATATTACTGTTTTGGTGGTTTTAGAAGTATAGAACTCTGTTTCAGTACACTTACTGCTGGTATTGAGTTGAAAAGTTGAATTACTTGTGGATTTGCTGGTTGATTTCATTGTTGATTGTGGAATTCTGGTGGAGCTGTGAATTGGAGTGGTGATTGTGTTTGTATACTGGTGTATTGTAGTAGTCAACTCTGTGAAGACATAAGCTAGTGTCCACCAGGTGTTTGATGAATTGCTAAGGAGAATGAATTTTTCAGTAAGGAAGCAACTGGATCATAAGTTCAAGGAAGTAGAGAATAGGCAGCACAATGTGATGTTGCAAGATGTGCAACAACAACTTCTGAGATATAAGGAAAGTACTAGTGCCAAGCTTAAGATGATAGAGGAGATGGTAGATTTGGCAGTAAAGAAGATGCATGAAAAACCTAAGAGGATTCAAGAAGACTTTCCTAGGTTTGAAGAAGGGAATGAAGTTACTGATTGGATTCAAGATTGTGAGCTTTACTTTGAGATCTTTGGAGTAAATGACAATAAGAAGGTTGTGGTTGCTGGTATGCACTTGGAAGGCACAGCCAGGAGCTGGTATCAAGTGTATGCTATGGTCAGGAGGAACATGAGGTGGCATGACTTCTGCGAGCAATTCATAGCTAGATTTGGTGTGAAGGAACATGAGTTGCTACAAGACAGGTTCGAGCAATTGAGGCAAGAAGGAACAGTGGAGGCTTACTGTGATCAATTTGCTTTGTGTATGGGGAAGTTGAAGGTTGTAATGCCACAGTTGCCTGAAGAATACTTTGTAGAATGTTTCATAAATGGATTACAAGCAGATGTGAGGCAAGTAATGAAGCTATTGAGCCCCAGTGCCAGTAGTATTGAAGGTGCATTCAAAAGAGCTAAATATTGTGCTCAGAGTGATAGCTTATTTTGCAATAAGAAGCACCAGGGAGGTTCAATTGTAAACAGTGGAAAGGGTGATGCCATCAAGGGTGAGGTAACAAAAAAATCAGAAGTGATGGCTTTGAGCTCAAGGGAGATGAAGGTGGTACCTTGTCAGGGAAGTCATTCCAGTATTAGTATAAGTCTGAGTATAAGTCTGTGTTTGTATAGCAGTGTTGCTTTAGTAGTATGTTCAGTGTTAGTAAGGGTAAACCTGTCTATTACTTACAAGTTAGTTACTTCTGTAATGCCTATAAATACTTGTTGAGTCCTGTATTTGAATGTTATGTGATATATGAAAAGGAATCTATCTCCACCAATATACTTTCTCTCTCTATAACTGCTTTCTCTCTCCTAGGGTTTCTACCTAAATCTCTCTCTAAACTCTGTCTCTCTCTCATTTCTGATCTAAATCTCTCTGATTCTCTACTGTTTCTCTTCTGATTCTCTCTATTCTCTGTTCTAATCTCTGATTCTAGCTTCTATCTTCTATTTTCTGCATCTAAAACCTAGAAAATACCAAAAACAGTACAAAAACTCATTGAAAAGGCATCAAACCATGACAAATTGGTATCAGAGATCTGAATTTCATCCAGCCACTGCTTCTATCATGTTGTGCATTCAAATCCAAGGAGATCGAGCTTGAGTTCAGAGTAATCGCAGTTTCAAGTTCATACCTTTAAGTTTTTTCAGTCAGGTGCTCTGTTTTGATCTCTTTTGTCAGATCTGTTCTTAAACTGTGCATTTCAGTTGTTGATTGATCTGTTGAGGCTTAGTTAGCTGTTGTTTACCTAATTAGAGTTAGTTTCTGTTGCTATTAAGTAAAATCACAAACGAATTAAGTTAACTTCTTGTTCAAGTTACTATTGAGACTGTTCTATAGTAGTGAGAATTGGAGATCTGATTGTATTTAGAGGAGTGATCTAGAATTGTGAAGGTTGAGGCTGATTACTGTTGAAGCAAAGGTTGAATTCTGGTAAAATGACTTACAATACTAGGAGTGCTAAACATGCTGAGACTTCACAGCAAGGATCCATGAGATCATTGCAACAGGATGTTCCTGGTGATGCTAAGGCAGGAACAGATGAAAAGATTGACAAGTTGCAGGAGGCTATTGAGATGTTAGTAACAGGTATGCAAGGTCTCATGAATATGAAGTCACCAAAACCAGAGGAAATATCAGATGAGGAAGAGGAGACTCCAATAATTGTTAAGAGGAAGGGAGTATTTAGGAATCCAACTCATGCTGCTTGGGAAAGACAAAAACAAGAGCAGCAGTATCAGGAGACTATAATTGAAGAAGAGGACTATGAAGACACAAACTGGAGAGCAGATAAGAAGGATTCTCAGAGTCTTAAACACCTCAAACTAAGTTTTCCTGTTTACAAAGAAGGTCATGATACTATGGAGTGGTTGAGAGATTGTGAAGAGTACTTCACTATATTTGAAGTTAGTGATAAGAGAAGACCAGCTATAGCAGCTATGCATCTGACTGGAACTCCAAGGTCTTGGTACAAGTCCTTCATGATAGGCAGAATTAATGTTACTTGGAACCAGTTCTCTCAAGCTTTTGTGGCTAGGTTTGGGGAGGTGGACACAGAGCTAGTGTTTGATAAGTTCAAGAAGCTACAGCAAACCACAACAGTGGAGGCTTATTTTGATGAATTTGAAAAGTGCAGAGGTCAGTTGTTGATGAAGATTCCAAGCCTTACTACTGAATACTTCCTGGAAAACTTTATAGGAGGTTTACAGGTGGATATTAGGGGCATGTTAAGGTTGCTGGAACCTACTTCTCTGGAACAAGCACTTAAGTTAGCAAGGTTTTATGAGCAGACCTTGAGTAGTCAACCTAAGAGAAGCACCTATTCCAGTGGGACTTATAAAGCTAATACCGCTACAACTTTTGTTCCTAAAGTGTCTACTGGAGGCAGCACTAACATCAGTAGCAGTAGTAACACTTCAATGTTGGTTCCAACTAAGTCTGCAGAAGCTATTAGCAGCAAGCCTAGGCCATTGACTTTCTCACAAAGGGAGGAAAGAAGACAGAAAGGACTCTGTTTTTACTGTGATGAAAAATTTGTGAAAGGACATGAATGCAAGAAGCCACAAAGTTTCTTGATGGTGGCAGAGGAGGAAGTGTCAACTGGATATGAAGGAGAGCCTAAGTTTGATGAGGAACCAAGGGAAGAATTAGATGACTGGAAAGATCAAGAGATCTTGTTAGCAGCTTTGGGGTTGGAAACAAATGTAAATCAACCTTTACAATTTGAAGGATTGATTGCTGGCAGAGGGGTGAAAATCTTGATTGATGGAGGAAGTTCAAAGAATTTGATCCATTCTCAATTATGTGCAGAGTTGAATCTCACCACTCAACAACAAGAGCCACTGGACCTGCATATGGCTAATGGTGATGTACTTACTAGTGAAGTGATATGTCCTGCATTGAAGTGGAAATGGGGAAGTATTGAGTTCTGTGCTGAAGCTCAGGTGGTGGATTTGGGAGATTTGCAAATAATACTGGGAGTGGAATGGTTAAAACAGTTAGGAGACTTTCACTGTAACTACCAAACTCAAACTATGCAGTTCCAATGGAAGGGGCAGCAGGTGATTCTCCCTTCTATACTGGTACTAGAAGAAGGTGAATGCTCTCAGCTGTCAGTGGTTACACCAGTATGGATGGAACAGATTGGTGAGAGCTATGTAGGTGATGAGTTAATTCAAGGGTTAATTGCTGAATATACAGTAAACAAGGAAGGACCCCAACAATATTATATGAGGCAGGGGTTACTACAACATAGGGGAAAGTGGGTGATTGGTTCTACAGGAGGCTTGAGGAAGCAAATATTTGAAGAGTTACACAGCAACAGCATTGGAGGCCATTCTGGTAGACAAGCCACTCTTAAAAGGATAAGAACTTATTTTTATTGGCCCACAATCAATCAAAATATAGGTCAATGGGTGAGGGAATGTCCTACTTGTCAGCAGGTTAAGGGGGAGACTGTCAAAAGTCCAGGGTTATTACAACCCTTAGGAATACCACAGGAGCCTTGGAGGGATATAGCTATGGATTTCATTACTGGACTTCCAAAATCTAGAGGCTATGAGGTTATTTGGGTTATTGTGGATAGGTTCAGTAGGTATGGGCACTTCTTGGCTCTCTCTCATCCTATATCTGCTAAAGGATTGGCTGTGATTTTCTTTGAGCAGATTCACAGGTTACATGGAATGCCAAACTCAATTGTGAGTGACAGGGACAGTCTATTTGTTAGTGAGTTCTGGCAGAATCTCTTTAAGCTATCTGGTACTAGGTTACATTTGAGTACTGCCTATCATCCTCAATCTGATGGCAGTATTGAAAGAGTTAACCAATGCCTTGAGCAGTACCTAAGGGCCATGACAAGTCAGAATCCTAAAAATTGGGCAGCATGGTTGGCACCAGCTGAATGGTGGTACAATACTACTTTCCATACTGCTGTGAACACTACTCCTTATCAAGTTGTTTATGGTACTAAACCTAAACACCTAGCTTGGCAAGATAGAGCTCACACTAACCTGCACAGTCTTGAGGATTTTATGGACACTAAGAAGCTGCAGTGGGATAGTTTAAGGGTTATACTGGAGGCTGCTCAAGCTAGGATGAAGACTTATGCTGATGCTAAGAGATCTGAGAGGTCTTTTCAACCTGGGGAATGGGTTTATTTGAAGCTGCAACCTTATAGACAGGTGACAGTGGCTATAAGGAAGAATTTGAAGCTGGCTGCTAAATTTTTTGGGCCTTATGAGATTCTGGAAAAGGTTGGTTCTGTGGCTTATAAACTAGCTTTGCCTTCTACTTCCAGAGTCCATCCTGTTTTCCATGTTTCTCAACTTAAGAAGGCAGTTGGACAACACAAGGTTTTGCAACATCTTCCTCATGTTAATGAGCAAGGGGTATTTGATCTGGTTCCTTTGAGACAGTTGGATGCTAGGACAATCCTCAGGAATGCTAAAGTAGTCTATCAACTGCTGATACAGTGGAAGGGGTGTAGTGTGGAGGAGGCTACTTGGGAAGATGAGGATTTGCTCAGGGCTAATTTTCCTAATTTCTGACAACCCTGAGGACATGGTTGTATTTGAAGAAGGGGGGGTTGTCAGGGAAGTCATTCCAGTATTAGTATAAGTCTGAGTATAAGTCTGTGTTTGTATAGCAGTGTTGCTTTAGTAGTATGTTCAGTGTTAGTAAGGGTAAACCTGTCTTTTACTTACAAGTTAGTTACTTCTGTAATGCCTATAAATACTTGTTGAGTCCTGTATTTGAATGTTATGTGATATATGAAAAGGAATCTATTTCCACCAATCTACTTTCTCTCTCTATAACTGCTTTCTCTCTCCTAGGGTTTCTACCCAAATCTCTCTCTAAACTCTGTCTCTCTCTCATTTCTGATCTAAATCTCTCTGATTCTCTACTGTTTCTCTTCTGATTCTCTCTATTCTCTGTTCTAATCTCTGATTCTAGCTTCTATCTTCTATTTTCTGCATCTAAAACCTAGAAAATACCAAAAACAGTACAAAAACTCATTGAAAAGGCATCAAACCATGACATACCTAAAGGAGAAGCTTCATCAGGAACAATACCTCATCTCAAGAGGAATGATTCTGCAATAGAAGGAGCAGGGATATTTGAATCCTTGCATGTTTGTGAGCAACTGTTGGATGTTCAAACTAACTTTGTTGTTGAACCTGTCTATGATGAAGAACCAGGAGAGGGCCAAGAGTGTTGGCTTGAGCATGAGTTCATCTTAGCAGCATTAAGAGGAGATAAATCAAAGTCATCTGACCCTTCACAGTATGAACTTTGCACAAAGGAGAGGCCTCATCATTGTTACAAACAAGTTAGTCAATTCATGATGACAACAAAAGCTCAACCTTCTAGCACAAGGGTTACCATAGCCAATGAAGAATGAAGGACAAGTACATGAAGGTTCCAAAAATGAGAATCTCAAGATTCAGTTTCAGAAGGAATTTATAATTCCAGAGGAGATTCTAGTCCTTACAACTGTTGAGGAGGCTAACCAGAAAGCTAAAAATTGTGTGGATCCTATTGAGGTGGCCAAATTTGGGGAGTACAAAGGTGAAGAGTCAGAAGGTGTTTTTAAAGAAGAGTCTTCAGCTGTCCCTATCAACATGAAAGAAGTGACTGGGAATGATCCTTGCAAAGAAATTCCAACACCTCTAAATTCTTTTGGGTTGGAAAGAAGTCTAGTCTTGCTAAGAAGAGCATGACTGTCTTTGATCCAGGTGGTCTTGTGCAAAAAGATCATTCAAAAGGTGTGAATCATAACTTCAAATACATGACCAGGAGTGAGATGCAACTAGAAGGAGCTGTCATGAAAGACTCTATTGGTAGCAAACTTAGGCACTGGCAGGATTTTGATTTTCTTGCAATGGGGCTGCAGCTATTGAAGGAAACATCTCAGCTGCAAAGGAAGGGTTTTATTACTGAGATTGGAAATTCAGCTAGAGTAGAAAGCCAGAATGTTCAAAAGGAGAGTGACGAGTTTGATAAGATTGCTAGTGAGATTAATCAACGATATGTTGATTCTATGAGAACTGGAATGATTGTACTGCCCTACAAGTACAAATACATGATGCTGGAACAAGGTAGACCTGAATTCGACAATTCAGTGACACCTGAATACTATGAAGGATCAAGGAAAAGTATTACAATATACATATTTGATCCTGGAGGAGATTTAGTTTGTCATCATGGTGTTCTACTAGTTGTTTCTGCTGGAATTCCAAAATTTGAACAACTTCTACAAGATGTTTTCAAGGAAAAGGACTGGTACACTAAAGGCAAAGAAAGAACAGGGATTGAGCCATTATCCAGGAAGTATGAAGGCTGGCCCAAGGCAATAAATAATGTTTCAGTGGCAATCCTGAGGACAGGATTGAATTCAAGGGGGAAGGATTGTCAGGACAGTAGTATTAGTAGTATTACTGGAGTCTATTTCTATTAGTAAGGGTATAATAGTCTTTTATTGTAATTGTTGTGGAGGTCTATAAATAGACCAACAGACCTGTAGTTTGAATCATGTATGAAATATTTCAGAAAATGGAAATCATTTTCCACCAGTTCTCTCTCTCTCTCTCTAATTCTGTTATGCTGTTGAAGCTTTCTCTCTCCTAGGGTTTCTATCTCTCTCTAGAATCTCTCTGATTTCTCTCTTTCTCTGCTGTTCTATCTCTGTTTCTAGCTCTAATCTCCTGTTATCTCTTGTTCTATTACTTGATTTACTGTTATTCATCTCCTAAAACACAGAAAAACACAAAAACATTGAAAAACTAGAAAATTACTTTGTCAAGGCATGACATAAGAGCAGGAACAAATCATTAGACTGGTATAGATAGGTTAAGCAAAGTATTTGTTGGATAAGGGAGCAATTCATTGTTCAACGGTTGAAAGGCATTCTTGCACTGACTAAGCAGCCGTTTCTCTAAAACTTGTTTTGTTATTTAACATGTTTGTTCTGAATTCTAAAATACAAAAGCAATGTTCTGACATAGGAGTTAGGACAGAACCAAGAGAGAAAATAAGGAAAACGAAAAGAAAAACAACAAAAATAGATTAAGTTCAAACTAACATTTACAAAGCTACCACCCCAAAGAATACTCAACTACTGGAATTTTGTTAAATAGGAGAGAACCATTTGTTAAAGACTAAAATGATAGATTATTATTAGATCATTATATATTGATCTATAGATGGATAACCTAAACTAAACAAAAAAAAAGATTTAAAATTTTCAAGTTTTGAGATACAAATTGATTAAGATTCCTAACCAATGGTAAACAAGCGTACATGCAAATATAAAGTCTCCTAATCAAATAAAAATTTCTGGGACACTTCTATGGCTTTATCATTAAATGTCAAGCAACCATTAAATTCCTCCGGATGTGATGAAGTGTGGGCACAACTCTGGACACATCAGTGACAAGGCTAAATTGCAGCAATTTTCCTAAAGCTGATACAAGTTACCATAATCTACAGACTTTCCATCAGAACAGGTGCAACTAGTAACTGTACACAGAATGTGTGAAACCTAAGCATACATTAATGCTTAGATTGCAATGGATATCTATCACTAAGAAAAAGATTGGTTATCCTCAGATTAGATCTTGCACTAGTTACCTAGGAATGCGGGAATTCCAATTTAGCAACAAAAAAAAAGGGAATTCTAAAGGTTTTTTTTTTTTTTTGAAATGAGGAGTTCTAAAGGCTTTCTTAGCTGTCCCTGCCTTCCAATAAAAACAATGCAACACTGACACAGGCACACAGCAAGCCTAATAAAGATGTGAAACATTTTCTATGTCACGACCACAATTAATACTAACATTTTATCTAGTATGTATGTGTGAACTTTTTGAACTATGGCCCAAGTGAGATAATACAAATCTTGTAAAAACAAGGTCGTCTTTTTTATGAGACATAGGTGCTTTACGTTAGTTACATAACAAGAAACATTAATTTTAAAAACTCAGGTGCAAAGCATGCTTATTCATTCAATCAATATACATTTGTTGACACCCATTCTGAGACAATTTTCTCATTCCATATTTACATACACGGCAACTCCTTCAACTATTTCATTTCGATTTTTCTCCAAAAGTGCATCTCTAACACCTTAAATATATTCAACTTGAAGTCTTAAACATATCAAAAAATAAAATTCTTCATTGGCGATAACTAACTACCATCCTATTTGTCTCCAACCTTTTAGTACTTGTATTATATGTACTACTTTGATGTTGTAGCAAGTAGCAACTGCTATGTGATAAATAGGTTGAATAATTCTATAGAAATTAAGATGAAAAATAATCCAATGATACTGCTTTTTTGATGCACTTGTACTGTATGCACTAAAACCGATTTTCCGGGTTGACAGTATTAATTTATGCAAAGTTAAAAGTAACCATCTTAGAATGGTTCACCGTCACCAACCAAAATCAGGTTGAAGTTATACTTTACTCTTTCCAAAACCTTAAAAACTTGTTCGAGTCTTTAAATTTTAAGAAAATTAACAATTTGAAGTAATCATGAATTCATGATGCTTTCATGTTTTGAAAACCTTTACAGCTGTTATACTTGCACAGACTAAATCAATGGAATCCACATACAATTTATGAGTTTAAGGTATCACATGAAAATTGAATTGTATAAGAAGAGAAATGATGGTCAGATATACTAACGAGTAAGGTTGTCTGTTTCATCATCAAGCTTCCTTGTATTCAATGAAGTGCCGCTAGAGGCAGCTCTGTTTACCCCAGCATTAGCTGCAAAAAAGAGCAATACACTTATGTAAAATTGTAATTCCATGTATCATGCTTAATTATTGCATATTAGAGTGATAAAAGATAAACCTCAATTCAACGGGGAAGTCAATAAATATACAGTGCATTTAGACGATCTAAAGTTCGAATTCAATGCCAACTGAAACCTATTTCTCTTTGTTTCCTGTAAATTCAATATAATAACTACTAAACATTTTCAACAGCAAGCTACTGATTTTGTCGACGATGTTGTACAAAAGTCTTGAAGAAGTTTTTGTCCAAAAACTGAGCAGTTCCAAATAGGCAAAATTCAAAAGGACTTTGAAAGGTATTTATCCAACATATAATAACTTCCTAGCTTGTTACCACTAATAAGATGATAAAACTCATCCGCTGTTTAAAATAAGGATAAAAACAGATAAAAGTAAACAACACAACTAGTAATCATGTAAACCAAACTAAAGTCAACATAAAAACTTAAAGAACATATGGGATGTCTGGTCTAGCTTATTTTCTCAAAACAAGTATGTACTTTCCGGGAAAAATAAACACTCAAAGATTAAGAAAGTGAAGCTGAAGAAAAAGACATATGAAATCTAGTTACATTTTTTGACGGTCTCGATTTCAGCACCGGAGCGGCGGGCGGCGTTGACGGCTTTGTCATCCTTACGAGCAGCGGAGGTGGGGGCTTTCTTGCGGAGAGTGACGGGTGCCCAGTCTTGTGATATTGGTCCACCTGTTCCTGACATCTTTCTTACCTTGGCTTTATTTCCTTAGTTTGTCCTAGGGTTTCAGATAGATGGATAGATAGATAGATACAGACAGTCTTGGAGATGCTTGCTCGTTTGGTTTTCGCTTTCCAATATTAGGGAAAGTAGGGCAGTAAACTAAGGCAAGGGTGGGTTTGGGATTGCTCCTTGCCGAGTTGCCGACAGTATATGGGGTGAGAAAAAACGGAATTTAAATCGAACCGAATCGAAACCGGTCAATGCTGAAAAAATCGAAAATGAAACCGAATTGGTAATTGCCGTTTTTGATTTTTAAAAACTGAGATTTTCGGTTCCGGTTATAGGTTAAAACCGAACCAACTAAAACCGAACCGAACCAATTATTAAAATAAATAAACAAATATATAATTTATATAAATTTATATAATTTATATGTATTCTTAAAATTAATAAATATATAATATCATATAATTTATATAAATTTATACAATTTATATGTGTCAAGTTATTAGAAAGTATCCCACTTTTAGTCCTTCACACTTGATAAATAAAGTACACAGTTAGCCAAATTGTCACCATCTGGATAAGAATTGTCTGCAAAAATGTAGCAGTATAAAAATTAGACTAAGAAGATTGTTATGAGAATATTGTTGTGCCCAAAATTTGCAATGGGTTTAATTTCAGGCCCATGGATATTTGGGGGCCCAATTGGAGTGGTTTGAATAATATTTGAGGTTTAGCTGTAGAGGTTCCGTTGTGGAGGTGGAAAGTTTGAGGGAAGCTCTGGAGGTGGAAAGTTTGAGGGAAGCTCGAGAGGTGGAAAGTTTGAGGGAAGCTGTAGAGGTTCCGCTGTGGAGGTACGAATATGGAGGTAGCTCTGGAGATTCTGTTGTGGAGGTATGGGTTTAAAGGAAGCTGTGGAGGTGTACATTTTAAGGGTAGCTCTGGAGGTGGAGGTTCGGTTTAGAGGGAAGCTGTATAGGTGCAGGTGTACTTACAGGCTCCACCTCTGTCTAACAGAAGTAAAGTTGGACAAGGACTCTTGTTCCTAAACTTTAGGAGCACGGAAATGGACTCAAGAGATGGACTTTGAGATGGATTCTACTACATAAAAAGGGATATACACGTTATATACATAATATATGTGGATAATTACATGAAAATACATGGATAAATGGACTTCTAGTGTTATACTTCGAGTAGGACTCTACTAGGCAGCTGGTAGGGCTAAGGATAAGTGGTATTTCTGAGTAAAACTCTATCATTTTTGTGGCTTGATCATTAAGAAAGGAGTCCATGACCTAAAGAACTACATCGGGACTTGATTCCTATAAATAGGATATGTAGGCAGTTGGCAAGGGGGTTCGGAAATTCACTTCTCGATACACAAGGCACGTGTACCCTCGGTGATCATATTCTGGACATATTTGGCCGAAGTTTTGCCATTGTTGTCCGGTGACCTTGCTAATTCAGTCCCAAAAACACCACAAATCTCCACCCACTTCGGTAGTTGGAGCTGGAGCTGAAGCTACCAGCTGAAGCTGCGGACGTGCGGACCTGCTTCAACGTCCGATATCCAAGGACAAATTCGGTTATTCCAGCGATATTCTCTCGGGGTGTTGTTGCGGAATTTTTTCACAACATTTTTGGCGCTAGAAGGAGGGGCAATCTCTAATCTTTTGAGAAGAACACTGTCTAAAAGCTCCGGCGATGATCGTACCTTGAAGAACGACGGAGGTGATCGTGAAGTTGGCATGAAAAGAAGGTCACTAAGCGAGGATTTCATGGATTGAATTCCACGTATGGGCAGGAGAATCATTACTCTGGAAAATAACCGGAAAAGATGGAGAAACGGAGGAGAAATCATGGCTTGTTAAAAAAAATGGTGAAGAATAGAGGATGCGCATATTTTTGGCTTGATGGAAGAGACCTGAAAAGAATGGCCGGAAAATGAAGTTTTCTGATGTTAATTTCGATCGGAAATACCCAGAAACGAGGTCCCGCGATGAGAGCTTCCCCCAATCAGGGGTGCTGAATAGGTGAAGCTGAATATCTACCTGCTAATGGAGGTACGACCATCTAGAGAGGTTCAGTTTAGAGGTTCTAGTGGCAAATACGGGGGATACCTCAATTTCAAGGTTGCATATATTGCAGAAGGTTTCCCTAAGGACTACTGAAGCTCCCACAATGAAAATTATGGAGTACGGATCTTGTTCATACCATACTTCAGGTCGTAAGGGGAGTTAACAAGTGAACCTGCATGGCAAAGAAAGTAAGAGCTCCCGACTAATGAGGTGCAGGTTTTGCTAAATGCGAACCTCTTGACCAAGAAGGTAAAAATGAACCAAGTACATAGTTGAAGCTGTTTATTCAATCTACTCGATATTTGGATGTAGCTGTACTTGGAGATGGAAAAGGTGCAGCTGAGGAGGTTCAAGTGTAGCTGGAAGGTACAGGTACAGCTGATGAGGTGCAGGTACGATTGTGGTTCCACCTTCACCTGATAGAGGTGGAGTATGCAAGGGCCTCAAATGTGGGACTTGATTTTTATAAGGAGGTTCCAGAGGACAAGTCCCAATGTCTAGAAGGCACGATCTCGATCTAATGGGTCAACCGTGGCGATTCCACCACGCAACGTGAGGAAGCTCAATGTAGAATAACGAAGGAAGCATGCTACCAGGTAGCCTTAATGGAGGAACCTCACGATAAAGGTTCCAGTTTTTTGGGTGGTAACTACTCATGGCATGGATGCAAATGGATGCTCTAATAAAGGATAATGAAGGCAAGGCGCACCATGTGGAAGTTATGACTAAAAAAAAAGTACAAGGGAACCTTTCGAAATTCTTGGTTGGTCATGTGGCAGCACCTACAGAAGTAGGTGAAAGAAAGTTATAAGGGTGCTCATAACGGAAGCTTCACTAATAGTGGAAGGTTAAAGGCATTGAGCAAAGGTGCCAAAGGTATGATTTAGGTGAAGCTGAAGCTCCAAAAAAAAAAAAAAGGGCATCAGGGAAGCTAAAGGCGAATTGGTACCTCTTATAAACTAAAATAGGAGAGTGACTTATTCTGAAAAATACAGTAGAAGAAGCATATGAAGCCTCTAAGGTGATTAGCTGATAGAGGAGCCAACAATAAGATTAAAGAGGAAGCTCCAGGAAAGGAACCATCTCAGCTCGTGAAAGCTTCAAGCAATATAATTATGGTAATCATCATGATGAAGAATCTCGAGGAGGTTCTCATACTGTAAGCCCCTTAGGCACGATAAATTGGAAGGTGTCTCACAAAGAGGTTCCCCTGCCATAAGCTTCTCAAATATTGGAAGCTGGAATTTGGGAATACTTTACGGAAGGAATTGCAAAAGGAGTAGATGTTAATAATCTCAATAAAATTCTGGAAAAGATGCTATTGGATGAAGAATGAGGTACGAATGACCTCTCGATTATTAAAGGAAGAGGTGTGAGGTTCACATATATAGCTACCTACCAATGGGCGGATGCAGAATGGAAATCTAAGTTAAAGGCATGAAAGCAAGAACCTCTCAAAGGAAAAAATCACCAGAAGCTAGGGAAGCTTGAGAAATAATGGAGCTACAACTTTGTACGCTAAGGTAGTGGAAGAAAATCAGGTGTAAATGAAGACACCATCTCAGTATTGGTAGAGGTCAGTAATCCTAATGAAATCTGAAGGATCGAAAGGCAACCTGGGTGGCACATGAGCGAAATATTCATCTCAGTTTCGAAGTTGGACCTTACAAGGAGGCTGTTATTTATCAAGAGGTAGCTCCCCCCAAGGCACTATCATTGGCAGCTTTCTTATTAATAGGATGGGGGAAAGGCTGAAATACCTGGTAACATATATACTAGGAGATAGTGGCAGAAGCTACCAAGTGAAGGTCAAACAAAGAAGAGTAACATGGTCTTTCATGGGTATTACAAGTCGTGGTTTCTTCTTCTATGATACCTCTTGTTTCTTACAATGAGTACGCTCACGTAAGCTTAGAGATTCATGGTGAAGGATGGTCGAACCTGGCTACGGATTATATAAGGTTCCTCTTGCATAAAATGGCTACAAGGAACCGGGGGGTAGTGGATACTGCCCAGGATGACATCTTGAAAGTGCTAATTTTCAAGCAAACGGGATTTTGATGCAAATTAATCAGCTTCTTCGAATTTCACCTGCCGGTTGCAGGTTCGTTGGTTTCGGCTGCTGGGGTAGCTTCTTCGGATTTTACCTGCTGGTTGCAGGTAGCTTCTTCGGATTTTACCTGCTGGTTGCAGGTAGCTTCTTTGATATTCACCTGCTGGTTGCAGGTAGCTTCCTTGGTATTAACCTGCTGGTTGCAGGTTGATTGGTTTCAACTGCAGGAGCAGCTTCCTTGGTATTAACCTGCTGGTTGCAGGTTGGTTGATTTCAGCTGCTGGAGCAGCTTCTTCGGATTTTACCTGCTGGTTGCAGGTAGCTTCTTTGGTATTCACCTGCTGGTTGCAGGTTGATTGGTTTCAGCTGCAGGAGCAGCTTCCTTGGTATTAACCTGCTGGTTGCAGGTTGATTGGTTTCAGCTGCAGGAGCAGCTTCCTTGGTATTAACTTGCTGGTTGCAGGTTGATTGGTTTCAACTGCATGAGCAGCTTCCTTGGTATTAACCTGCTGGTTGCAGGTTGGTTGATTTCAGCTGCTGGAGCAGCTTCTTCGGATTTTACCTACTGGTTGCAGGTAGCTTCTTTGGTATTCACCTGCTGGTTGCAGGTTGATTGGTTTCAGCTGCAGGAGCAGCTTCCTTGGTATTAACCTGCTGGTCGCATGTTGGTTGATTTCAGCTGCTGGAGCAGCTTCTTCGGATTTTACCTGCTGGTTGCAGGTAGCTTCTTTGATATTCACCTGCTGGTTGCAGGTAGCTTCCTTGGTATTAACCTGCTGGTTGCAGGTTGATTGGTTTCAGCTGCAGGAGCAGCTTCCTTGGTATTAACCTGCTGGTTGCAGGTTGATTGGTTTCAGCTGCAGGAGCAGCTTCCTTGGTATTAACCTGCTGGTTGCAGGTTGATTGGTTTCAGCTGCAGGAGCAGCTTCCTTGGTATTAACCTGCTGGTCGCATGTTTGTTGATTTCAGCTGCTGGAGCAGCTTCTTCGGATTTTACCTGCTGGTTGCAGGTAGCTTCTTTGATATTCACCTGCTGGTTGCAGGTAGCTTCCTTGGTATTAACCTGCTGGTTGCAGGTTGATTGGTTTCAGCTGCAGGAGCAGCTTCCTTGGTATTAACCTGCTGGTTGCAGGTTGATTGGTTTCAGCTGCAGGAGCAGCTTCCTTGGTATTAACCTGCTGGTTGCAGGTTGGTTGATTTCAGCTGCTGGAGCAGCTTCTTCGGATTTTACCTATTGATTGCAGGTTCATTGGCTTCACCTGCTGGCAGCAGGTTCATTGGTTTAATCTACAATATGCAGGTGCACATTCGTGTGGAGCTTCCCTATATTTTCTAGCTTGGGATATTCAAGCATGGCTTGGACGGATTTGGATATTGGAATTTCGGAGATACCTCCCCAGTAGACACCTTTGGTTAAGGATTCGGTGGACCTCTTTAGACTTAGAAGAGATGAAACGGTTTATTAGGTACGACTATCATGCTTAGGTTCAGGTTTTGATATGTTTAGCCGTCACTAAAATGTGTCATTTTACTTGCATGACTTATGTGGATTATATGATTACATGATTTATGTGGATTATATGTTTATGTGCTTACGTGCTCCTTGTTTATATGCTACATGTGTGAATATTGTATGCCTGAATGGTTGAATCTAGCTCTTCTTTATCGTTAATCATATGTCAAATAACTAGGAGGGTAGTGGAAGTATGGACTTGCTAGGTAGATCTTCTTAAATATGAACCTTTTAAGTACGGACCTCCGTGGGGAGTATGGACTTGGTCTTTAAGATAGTGGGAGTATTTAGGAACCTCTTATGGAGACTGGCTCGCGAAGTTTCTATGCTTATAGGATCACGAGGTGCCTTAATGGAGTCTAGCTCGCGAAGTTCCTATACTTATAGGATCGCGAGGTGCCTTGATGGAGCCAGGCTCGCGGAGTCTCTTGGCATATGGAATGGAAGCTGGATTGGAATGGAAGCTGGATTGGATTGGAAGCTAGAATGGAATGGAAGCTGGATTGGATTGGAAGCTGGAATGGAATGGAAGCTGGACTGGATTGGAAGTTGGATATGGATTGGCACATGGAATGGCAGTGGAATGGAAATGGATTGGAATATGGATTGGAATAGGGATTGAAATTCGCATTGTATTATAAGCTCATCAAACCCTCGGTCGGGAAGGGAAGCTCTTTTGTCATTAAAGATATGTTTTTTTTTGGAAAATCCTTACGTCAATGGAATGATGTTTAAAGGCATGTGGAGCTTCGATATGAGTTATGACTACATAAATTTTAAAAGGCCAAGTTTTGGAACTGTGGTTTAGCTACAACTGCTTATGGTTTATTGAGGTTCAGGTTCAGGTACAGCTGCATGTTTTTTACCAATTGCTTCTGAGCTGGCTAATATATTTGGAATTCAAGCTGAAGAAGGTTTTGCATGTCATATCGAAAGGAAATCCAACGGCTCGGGGGTACATTAGATTTTCGTCGAAGAGCTGGCAGATTGGAAAAGAGGTTCTCATTATGAGCTTGCTGAGGGGGAGCTTCTACCAAGTAGGTTCAATGGCCGAACCTGATCTAAATCAGAACCATAAGGGAACAGATAAGTTCTATTCTCATGTTTTTACATATTAATTATCATGCATGTTTTATGTACATGGATGGAAATTTTTCATAGCCTTAAGCTAAAAACATCATTCGAACCTCATCTTTTCAAATGGATCATTATCTTTAGCATTGCATTAGCTCATGATTATCAAAATGCGCATTTCATATGATTTCAAGGAAGCAAGTTTGCATGGATTTATAAAGAAAAGGTCATCATTCCATATACATTTATTAAATTATGCATGGTTTTCAAAAGGTGTTTTCAAAGTTGCTAGCTGAAGCTGTCAGGTAGGTACCTAGGCACGCTATATGCCCCATAATGTAACCACTTAGAAAGGCATAGCAGCAATTGAGGAGGTCTCCATAGCTTTCCTTTGGTCCCTCTTATGGTAAATATTTGAAATAACTTACAACGCTCGGAGGATCCCAAGGTTTATGGTAAAGGTCTGGAAAGTCCCACGATTTATGGGCATTATAGGAGAAGTCCTCAACCTACTTAACAACATCTTTGGAGGTCCATTGTGATATGTTCATGGAAATTTCTGAAAATTGTGGCATTATGTCTTAAAGAGTGTGTTCGCCAAGGTTCTGCTTGATTGTAGAGGCAGCAACGAATTTATATAAAAAATCATTTGCATATTCATACTTGCATGAATGTTTTCTATGTGTATGAGATGTATGCATTATATAGGTGAGCTGTTTAGCTCCAACCACTAATCACTGTTTCTAGTTATTGTCATAGCTCAGGTTTGGAAGTTTAAGGTATCTTTGCAACAGCAGGAGCTCTATACAGAAGCTCCATGGCATGGTTCACGAGGAATTCTTACACGAAGGTTATCTTAGCAGGAGAAAGGAGCATCTTGAGGAGTCAGGTTATGGTTTTCAAGGAAAAATGCTGGAAGCTAGTAGGTTCAGCTACGAAGCTGAGGATGCTTATAACAGGAGGTGGAGTGTCGTACGTGATCTAAGGTATACGGAAGGGTTTCATTTATGGATTCGGATTGAGGTACCTATGCGGAGGCATTGTGCTTCCTGTTTCTTACGCCGAGTTAGCTCATGTAAGCTTGGAAGTACAGTGTTGAAGCTATGTGTCTATCTGAGAATGTGAGGAAGGATTGGGCCTCTTCTTGTATTGGTTCCTTTCGCATTTCATGACATCAAGGAACCGGGGGGTAGTTGTTGTGCCCAAAATTTGCAATGGGTTTAATTTCAGGCCCATGGATATTTGGGGGCCCAATTGGAGTGGTTTGAATAATATTTGAGGTTTAGCTGTAGAGGTTCCGTTGTGGAGGTGGAAAGTTTGAGGGAAGCTCTGGAGGTGGAAAGTTTGAGGGAAGCTCGAGAGGTGGAAAGTTTGAGGGAAGCTGTAGAGGTTCCGCTGTGGAGGTACGAATATGGAGGTAGCTCTGGAGATTCTGTTGTGGAGGTATGGGTTTAAAGGAAGCTGTGGAGGTGTACATTTTAAGGGTAGCTCTGGAGGTGGAGGTTCGGTTTAGAGGGAAGCTGTATAGGTGCAGGTGTACTTACAGGCTCCACCTCTGTCTAACAGAAGTAAAGTTGGACAAGGACTCTTGTTCCTAAACTTTAGGAGCACGGAAATGGACTCAAGAGATGGACTTTGAGATGGATTCTACTACATAAAAAGGGATATACACGTTATATACATAATATATGTGGATAATTACATGAAAATACATGGATAAATGGACTTCTAGTGTTATACTTCGAGTAGGACTCTACTAGGCAGCTGGTAGGGCTAAGGATAAGTGGTATTTCTGAGTAAAACTCTATCATTTTTGTGGCTTGATCATTAAGAAAGGAGTCCATGACCTAAAGAACTACATCGGGACTTGATTCCTATAAATAGGATATGTAGGCAGTTGGCAAGGGGGTTCGGAAATTCACTTCTCGATACACAAGGCACGTGTACCCTCGGTGATCATATTCTGGACATATTTGGCCGGAGTTTTGCCATTGTTGTCCGGTGACCTTGCTAATTCAGTCCCAAAAACACCACAAATCTCCACCCACTTCGGTAGTTGGAGCTGGAGCTGAAGCTACCAGCTGAAGCTGCGGACGTGCGGACCTGCTTCAACGTCCGATATCCAAGGACAAATTCGGTTATTCCAGCGATATTCTCTCGGGGTGTTGTTGCGGAATTTTTTCACAACAAATATCATTACTATGATATGAGTAGCCCCAAATGGTAATTGGCTTGCTTTGTTTTCAGGACATGATCAGGTACAATTAAAATATGCATTATCTAAAAGTGAATAACTAGTAAATAAATTTGCACCAAAGTAGTGAAATTTATTTGCCTTATTTATGCAGATAAGAATTTGAATTAAAACAACAATACAGCATACAAGATGATCTCAGGGTCAAGGATCAAGAAAGAAGGAAAAAAAACTTTGTCAAGGATCAAGAAAGAAGGAAAAAAAACTTTGTAAATTTATAGATTGAAAGTCTTGTAATATATTTATGATTTTCTCGTTCGGTTTAATAATCAAAACCGAATCGTTAAAAACCGAACCGAGCTTCTTAAAATCGAAATCGAAACCGGCGGCTTGGTTGCGGTTTTCAATTTTTAAAATCGAATACATGCGGTTTCGGGGTAAAACCGCCCCGAACCGAACCGTGTTCTTCCCTAAACATACCAGCTGAAAAATTGTTAGATAAAATTTAAAAGTTATTTTTCTGAAAAATGTTTTTGTTCTAAAAGCTGTTTTTAGAGAAAACAGGTCTCTTCATGCTTTTGAAAAAAATTGCTTTTTAGCTTTTGCGGAAAGTAATAACTGGTTTCAACATCAAATCTCACAAAAAACATTATTTTTATTATATTTTTACATCAAAATATGCATATATCAAAAACATTTAATATTATAGTAATAATCAAGGGTATTTAGGTGGGGGGAAAAAAATTTGTCTTGAAAGTGTAAAAACGACATTTAAATTGAAATTCAATTCTAGCCAAAAAAAATGATACTTAAAAATAAATTGATGGAGGGAGTAATCAATTTTTGTTTTTCGAATTCGAGTTTATTAACAAATGAGTTGAGTTCGAATTGTTCATGAATATTTTGAATTCGAGTCGAATCAGATTGAGTTCGAGTTTGTCAATAAAATTTTATTAATTTTAGTTTAATATTTTTTTCACTATTTAGTAATTTTCATGTTTAATTTATTGGCGAATGAGAAATTAAATGATTAGTAGTTTATTTATAATCTAAATATTTTATATATTTGTATTTGATATGGGTAGAAAATAAGCCCTAAATGCATATTTAACGTTGCATTAATTATAAATAGATTGACACATTAATAAGGTCCGAAATCCTAGTTGTGAATTAAATTCGTAGTTAATGATTAGGCATAAGGAACAACCCAAATCGGGGATGCCTAGTACATATATGCTCATTTCCTAGAGCAGGCCTGATCCAAAAAACAGAAGTCAATATGGAATCGAGTCCACGAATGACACCGACTCCTTGGATGAATCCAAGAATGAGGCTTGTCCTCCGAGACAACTAAATCCATTATAAATCTATTTCCTACATGGAAGCTTCTAGAATTAATTTAAGCCGGTGACTTGTCCATCAAGTCTCCTAACCCTATTCTAAATCCAAGGCTCTCAACGCCTAAAGGGCCTGATCCCTCATCTCAGTACTACGTTTTTTGGCTTGAGTCTCATTGAGATACGTAGGCATTCTGGAAGAACCGCTTAGTCTCGAACGTAGAAGCAACCATAATTAAGCTCGAAGCTCAAATTCTAACATTAAATACATTCAAACCCTAGCCGCAATTCATACCTACAGTTTTATTCTACAACATTTGCCGCCGTCTGTGGGAAAGATAATGGCGTTCTCAAAAGAAAACAGTGATGTGTTTGCTTGGACGGCAGCTGATATGCCAGGGATCGATCCCCAACTCATCACCCATAAGTTGAATGTGGATCCTAAATGAAAGATGATAAAGCATAAGAAAAGGAAATTTGCTCCAGAAAGGTAGGAAGCCATTAAACAAGAGGTGGACAAACTCCTAGAAGTTGGGTTCATTGAAGATATTCAGTTCCCTGAATGGCTAGCTAACCCTGTGATGATCAAGAAGACCAATGAAAAATGGAGAATGTGCATAGACTTCACTGACTTGAATGATGCATGCCCTAAGGACTGTTTTTCTCTACCAAGGATTGATACTCTAATAGATGCCACAGCTGGGCATGAGATGTTGAGCTTCATGGATGAGTTCAGTGGCTACAATTAGATTATGATGCATAAGGATGGCATCCCAAAGGTATCATTTATCACTGACTTTGGTGTTTTTTGTTACCTTGTCATGGTTTTTGGACTAAATAATGCAAGAGCTACTTATCAACGATTGGTGAATAAGATATTCTCCCATCTCATTGGGAAAGCCGTGGAGGGCTATGTTGATGACATGCTATTTAAGAGCCTTAGCAAGGCAGATCATATTAAGCACCTCCTAGAGGCATTCGAAGTGCTGAGGCACCACAAGATGATGTTGAATCCAGCCAAGTGTGCTTTTGGCATTGGATCAGGAAAGTTTTTAGGTCTGATGGTTTCAAAACGAGGAATTGAGGCCAACCCTGATAAGATCAAGGCTATCATAGATATGGAATCATCGCGTTCCATAAGGGACGTAAAGAAATCGATTGGTAGAATTGCAGCCTTGGGGAGATTCATCTCCAAATTTGGTGACAAATGTTTGCCGTTCTTTCAAACATTGAAGAGAGTGAAGAATTTTGAGTGGACTCTAGAATCCCGAGAGGCCTTTGAGCAATTAAAGAAATACATGGTTGAGGCCCCATTGTTGGCCAAACCTAGTCCCGGAGAGACCCTTTATCTATATTTGGCAATTTTTAATCAAGCATGGAATGTCATCTTCATCAAGGAAGAGGGCAAGGTTCAGAAACCCATCTGTTATGTGAGTAAGGTGTTGCACGGAGTTGAGTTGAATTACTCATCCATCAAGAAGTTCGCTTTGGCACTGATAACGGTCTCAATGAAGCTACAGCCATACTTCCAAGCACATAAGATTGAATTCCTGATGGACTAGCCACTGAGAAACATACTGCATAGCCCGAAGGCTAGTGGAAGGCTAATCAAGTGGGCCATTGAGTTAGGAGAATTTGACATCTTGTATAAGCCTCGGACAACCATCAAGGCTCAGGCGTTAGCTGACTTTATGGTTGAATGTACCATTGGCAACCAAGAAGTCGGGGGCAGGAGATTATACCCCAAGAAGGAGGTGAATTGCTGAACTAGAAGAAAGAACTTGTGCCTGATCAAAAGGAGTACTAGGTGTTGTATTTTGACGGAGCATCAAAAACAAAATCTTAAAGTCTGTGGAGATTCAAGATTGGTAGTCTCTTAAGTTAATGGCGAGTTTGAAGCCAAGGAGGAAACTATGGCAAAGTAATTGAGGGTCGTGAAAGCTATGATGACTCAGTTTGATGAGTGCTATGTGGAGCACATTCCAAGGGAGGAGAACATTAAGGCCGATGCCTTATCTAAGTTCGCCTCTTCTGAGATAGAGAATCATGCAAGGAGTGTTTACTTCTAGGTCCTGAAGACCCCCACCATCAATTCAAAATTGGTGGCACCAATTGATGTAAAAAGTTGTTGGATAGATCCTATCAAAGCTCATCCCGAGACTAGTTGGCTCCCTGATAATGCCTTGGAGGCACGGAAACTGTTAGTGAGAGCATTGAGATATGCCTTGATTGAAGGTCTCCTCTATAAGAGGTCCTTTGTCATTCCCTACTTAAAGTGTTTGAGGCCTCAAGAGGCAGAAGATGCACTGAAGGAAGTACACGAGGCAATCTGTGGGCAGTACTTGGAGGGCAGAGCTCTAGCCCATAAGATTACTCGTCTAGGATTTTATTGGCCAAAGATGTTGGTCGATGCATAGAACTATGTGAAGAAGTGTGATAGATGTCAGAAGCATGCTCCAGTGGTGAGGCAACCCCTAGAGATGCTAACCTCCATCAACTCTCCAATTCCATTCTCCATGTGGGGAATGGACATACTTGGTCCTTTTTCCATAGCATCGACACAAAGGAAGTTTTTAATAGTAGCAATCGACTACTTCACAAAATGGATTGAGGCTAAGCCCTTAGCCAAGATAGCCACCAAACAAGTTGCACAATTTCTTTGGGAAATCATAATCTGCATATATGGAATCCCACGAATCATTGCTACGGATAATGGGCGATAGTTCAACAATAAGGAGTTTAAGAAGTACTGTGATGAGAATGTCATTGAGCTCCGCTTCACGTCGGTTGCTCACCCTTAAGCAAATGGACAAGCAAAAGTGGCTAACCGCATTATCTTCGATGGACTAAAGAAGAAGGTCTAACGCTCAAGGAACACTTGGGTGGATGAGTTGTTACCTATTCTATGGGCATATCGTACCACCTGTAAAGTTACAACCGGAGCAACCCCGTTCTTGTTGGCTTATGGAACCGAAGCAGTTGTACCCTTGAAGATTACTCATGCATCACCAAGGGTTGAATCCTATGATCCAGAAGCCAATGAAGAAGGTATGAGACTCGCCCTTGACTTGATTGATGAAGTCAGGGATGAACCGAATGCTAGGAATGCAGAGCATTAGAAAAGAGCATCTTTCCATTACAACCAGAGGGTTAAGGAGAGGTTCTTTCGACGAGGTGATTTGGTTTTGAGGAAGATAGAAGCATCCAGAGTTGGAAAGAAAGGAAAGCTAGCCCCCAATTAAGAAGGGCCGTATCATGTTAAGAAGATGTTAGGGCGATAATCCTACAAGCTGGAAACCTTGGATGGAAACGAGATGTCTCGTACTTGGCATGCCTTGAATCTCAAAGTTTATTATGCCTAAACTATTATAGTAGGGTGTAGCTTCATATCTATTAGGAGAAGTAGAAATAAGGTTCGATGAAACCATTCTAGGACATGTTTCCCCGATTAGGACAGTAGTACTCTATGTAAGGGTTGAACCCATATCAAGTTATTAATGCAAATTTGTTTTCCATTATATGATTCTTTGATTTTAATTATGTACCAAGCACTTGATGAGTTTAATTCTAATATGACCAAGTATTGAAAATAAAAGAATATATGAATGAAAACAAACAAGTGCATAAATAAAGGATCCCGAAGAATCATAATAAATCCTGAAGGACAATAAGTTATAATACAAACCGAATAAAATGTCTAAGTCCATGAAGGAACACAAACAAAACTAAGTCATAATAAAGCAACATGTGACTAAAAAGGCCATACAAGACTGAAACTACTCCTTATCCGGAGCCTATTTGCTGGAAGCCTCCTCTTCGAATCCCTCCTCGCTATGCTTTCTCTTCCTCTTCTCCGCTCGAAGCTTCCATTTTCTGTTTTAGACTTTCATAAGTCCAGTAGCGCACATCTAAATTCTCTTACGAAGATGTGTCAGAAATCTCATTGCATGTGATCTCAAATTTATAAAAATCCCTAATCAAATAAATTCGTGTCTATATATGATATATGTACATATGTTTATCAGTACGAAAACTAAAATCTCCCTATTATATCATTCCTAATTATTAATAAAAGTACCATCCGTCAAAAAACATAAAATAAATAAAAGTACCAAAATAATTTTTCGTTTTGATATGGATATTAATACATAACATCATAATTCTAAAAATCATCGATTTTACTGACCAATTAATCGTTATAAGATTACAAAGTGTTTGTCGATTTGATTTTTAAAAATTCGATTAATGCTTACATATCTTTCTTAAATTAATAAACCAAGCTAATAAATAAAATATTATTATATATTTAAAATATATTCGAATAACCATGCCCATTAATTTTCAATTAGTACCTCTAACAATAAAGGCCAATTCATGCTTTTTACAATACTACTTAGGCTCTCGTATATTTTTTGAAAGGGTGTATTCAACTATAATACTATATATTTTAAAATAGATTCAAAAGTTTTTTTTTCAAAAAATACATAACTACTTATTTTATGTACGAAACCCGCATATGTTTATGATATTTATGAGAAAATGATTAATAATATGTTGACAACTCATTAGCTTTTTGAGAATTGGAACATTTTTAGACTAATATTTTTGAAAGATGTTTTTGGATTTTAGATATATTCAATTTGAAAAATTTTGATCCTGCAAAATCCTAATCCCTCTCTCGAGCAGCCGTCCCTACTATTTTTTAATTTTTAAGGGGTTTTTATCGGTTTTCACCGGTGGAAATCCCCAATCCTTTATATTTGTTCATTTTTCTTGTTTAAGATCTTGTTCTCATTTAAAAAATTCCCAATTTAGTTTGGTTTTGTTTAGTCTCTCTTTGTGAGAGTTTAATTTTGTTTTGTTGTGATTTGGTATTCTTCATGTTCGAGATTATAGATCGTCATGATTTTCATAGGTTTGATTTAGTGTTAAATGTTTTTATGGGATCACACCTATTGCTCAAAATAGTCGGATAAAAACAAGTAAATATATTCAAATTATTTTACAAGTAAGGATTCAACAGCGATATGATTAAGCGTTTGATCGATTGCTCAAAATAGTCGATGAAAACAAGTACATACATTAAAATTATTTTAAAAAATTGCTTGGTTTCCTCTCTAAGAATTAAGGATTCAACAGCGATATGATTAAGTGTTTGTTCAATTTTTATTGTATTTGTAGATGTCTTATAGCTTTTGATTAATGAATTGATTCCCTTTTTTCAAAAAAAAGATAAATTCAATTTGAATTTTTTAAATTTTATTAAATTCTGATAACATTTAATTTAGATTGTAAAATGTTTAAAAATTAATGTATGTAGTTAGTATTTCAAACTGTCTTTTCTAATTGGATATATTCAATTTAAATTTTAAAAATTCATAAATTTTTGGTGATGGTTAAAAACTATGAAATTTTTTGAATTTAATGAAATTGTGGATTTTAATGAATTTGCTAGTGTTTTTCCTAAGATTTGAAATTTGACAAAAATATATGAGATTTTCGGAAGAATTTGTAAAACAATATTCTAAAATTTGTAAGCGTCCACACTAATTATACAAAATTAAATGTTGATTTTGCGAATACCTATGCAGAATTGAAATCAATTATTATCTTTTAAAATATGTAAATTATTATTAATTTAATAAAATCTTTAAATCTGAATTAAATCAAATTAAAATACAATTTGAAATTTAAATTATACATCTTACATTCTCGATTCAAAATACAAGGGGAGAATATTATATTTAAATAGATTGCAATATTTAAATAATAAAAATATAACGAAATGATATCACACTTTTCTTGCCGGTTTCCCCAAGTATTTCCAAAGATATGATATCTTCTTTGTTCAAAAAATAAAAATAAAAGGAAAGATATATATGATATCTTCTTTTGTTGTATGCGAATATGCATAGGCGAGCCTAAAAATTAATAACCAAATTTGGAATTTTTTGCATGAATTTGTGGGTTGGTGTAAAGCTGTATCTCACTTTCTAACTGCTGCCCAACTTTTTATCTACAAGAGGTCTTGTGTATTTTATTAGTTGGAGATTTACAGGGGGTCGTAAGTTTGCGAAGTTGATGGTGTTTTGAGCTCGATCAGTTCTTGATTTTGACAGAAGTCGAAACTTCCTTTCTTGCAGGAATTTGAATTAGATTATCATGGTAATAAAGACTAGAAGTGAAATGGCTAGAGAAATAGTGGTGACAGAGATAATGAGGAGGAAAAGACAGGAAGAAAATGCTGAGTATTGGTGTACCCTTTGCCATGATGGTGAAAATAAAGGGAAACTTTTAGTTTGTCATCACGAGTGAGTTCTATTGTTTGTTCTTAAATAACTAATTTTCAAGTAAATTGTACCGTTTCTTTTTTGCTAATTATTTCTTTCTTTAATTTCGTGTACAATATTGCTCGTTCCTTAATGGAATCGTTTTCTAACTTTTGTTGTTTTACTGGTTCAGAGAATGCCTAAAAGCTTATCACCCTGGTTGTGTGCATGATCCATCCGTCTACAAAGGAACCTGGATTTGTGGTATGATAATTGTATGATTCAAAGTATTATTTGGTATGATAATTGTATGATTTAAAGTACTATTTATGTGCACTCTGAATGCATCCCAAATGTGTACAGGGAGAGCATTCAATTATGTGCTAGCAAGTTGGTACACATTGGTCATTATTTGTCTGTATAAAGGACCTGAATACTCTTATTCTATTCGATGTGGGATGTTGCATGTATAAAACACGATATGGACTCATTTTTTCGCCTACCATCGGTCCCTGGTTTACCTTATTAATCTACGGAGTACTACTATATTTTGATGATGACACCAACTTTGCTCTTATTAGGACTTCCTTTCAGGCCCGGTCCAGGTGCAGGTCCACCAGGACAACTGCCCTGGGCCCAAAATTATTGGGGGCCCAAAATTCTGAAAAATTAATTTTAACCCATGTTATATTATGTCTTGCCTGGTTTGTTAGTATAATTTATGGCCCAAGTTCTTAAGTTAGTCTCGATTTTAGTTTCATTTTTAACTAGGCCCATTTGCATGTTGTCGGCCCATATTTTATTCTGTTCTACTGTCCGGTCCATTACCATTCACCTTGTTTTAGTTTGGATTTTTCTACTGCCATGTCATCTTTTTTTTTTTTTTTTTTTTGCCAGAGCCATGTCATCTTAGTATTAGCAGGTGTGTTTGATTTTATTTTCTATTATTGTAGTTAATGTCTAATCATTATGTGGTCATTACTTTAATTAATTGTATAATCATTATTAGCATTCAAGTAATCATCATTATATTAATTACGCATTCCTCCTTGCAATTTAATTAGTACTTTTAAATTGTTTTCCTTTTTGTCTCGTTAATGTAGGTATATTTTATTTGTTAATTAGTTAAATTAAATCTCACTAACTAAATTTTTTGTTCTAATTCGACTAAATTAAAAATTAAGGCTTGCGAAAATGTTAGTTTCTGTGGATCGATATCTAAAATACTAAAACTAGATCGTGCGCTTGCCATTAATTTTTATGTTAGTACTATGATGTTTCATTCGTTTGATTTTATTAGGAATTATCTTGAATTATTTTTGGTATTATCATATTAAATGTTTTGGGAGAAAAAAATTTAGGGCCCTTTTTTCGAGTTTCGCCCTGGACCCTAATAAAGTATGTAACGGCCCTGCTTCCTTTAGTCGATCTACTATGAATTATATATAGTAATTGGTGTAACACTCTATTCGGAGTGATTAGATATGATAAAAACTGTTTCAGCACGCTAAGCTAAACTCCTCGTCATTATTGTTCTTGTAAAATCTCAATTGTTCGCTGTCTTCTATCTGAAAAAATTACTAACAGAAGAAAACTTGGGTCTGGTGCTTCAGAAGCGCATTCTTGCTGCATATGCAACAAGGACCGAAGCTATTATTGTGTTGGCTGTCCAAAAGCTCTGTGCGCAAGCTGTATTGGTAGACCTGATGAATTTGTCCAAATTGAAGGACAGAAGGGAATATGCGGTCTCTGCTTGCATTTGGCACTTTCTGAAGAAAAAGAAAACAATGCCGACTTTGGCTTGGTATGCTTACTATACAGTTCATAAAGTTATACAATATTTACCGTCTCTTTTATAAAAGATATGAATGTTATTACAATGAGTTGTCTTTACATTGTATGATTGTGGCTGATTATATACAGCAAGATGTTAATATGAAAAGAACATTACATGTACTATAAATCAAGCATGAATATCTTGACCCTGACTTTCTAACAACATGTATATCTTGACTAACTGATCTTTGTAGTAGCTATATTTTAACACATCTGTTGGTTATGTCTTATTACGCCCCCTCAAGAACGGCGTTGTGTCAATGACGGCGATCTTGGAAAATTGAGACTTGAACGAAGATTTGGGCAGAGGTTTAGTTAATGAGTCAGCTACCTGATCAGATGAGGGAACATGACAAACTTTCACCATCTTTCGTTCAACTTGCTCACGAACGAAATGAAAATCTATTGCAATATGCTTCATACGACTATGAAAGACAGGATTTTGACAAAGATAAGTAGCTCCAACATTGTCGCAAAAAATTTGTGGTTTATCAGGCAGGCAGATATGAAGTTCTTGAAGTAAATTAGTTATCCAATTGGACTCAGCCAAAGCAGTAGCAACAGCACGATATTCGGCCTCCGTGGAAGAGCGAGCAACAGTTTTTTGTTTCTTTGATGACCAACTGATAGGAGTAGTTCCATAGTAAACAATGTAACCTGTAGTAGATGTTCGGTCAGTAAGATTTCCAGCCCAATCTGAATCCGAATACACTCGAAGGAATGGGCCAGAGTGACGACTAATGTGAAGACCGTGTGTGCTTGTAGCTTTAAGATAACGCAGCAAACGCTTGACTGCCTGCCAATGAGCACGCTGAGGATGATGCATAAATTGGGACAACTTGTTGACTGCGAAGGACAAGTCAGGCCTAGTGAATGAAAGATATTGAAGTTTGCCAAGTATTTTTCTATACTCGGTAATATCAAGAGGTGGTTCATCCTGGATAACGGAAAGTTGAGAGGTAGAACACATTGGAGTAGCGACACCATTACTCTCCTGCATATTTGTATCATGCAATAAATCAGAAATATATTTACTTTGAGAGAGAACAATCCCATCAGGATGCGGTAAAACCTCGACCCCAAGAAAAAAATTAAGCTGACCCAGATCTTTCAAAGAAAATCGAGAAGCAAGGGCCTGAATTATTTTTTGAACAATAGATGGAGTGCAGCCAGTGACAAGAATATCATCCACGTACACCAATACATAAGCTAGAACCATGTCAGAATGCAGGATAAACAAAGAGGGATCAGATTGAGATTTCTTAAAACCAATTTGTAACAAAAAAAATTTCAATTCATTGTACCAAGTCCGTGATGCTTGCCGAAGTCCGTAAATAGCTTTAATTAATTTGCAAATGGATGTTGGGTGCTTCGGATCAGTGAATCCAGGTGGTTGTTTCATAAAAACTTCTTCCTCAAGATGACCCTGTAGGAAAGCATTGTTGACATCAAGTTGATGAACATGCCAATTCTTTTGCATAGCAATAGTTAACACAAGTCGTATTGTGGCAGGCTTGATTACAGGACTAAAAGTCGAATGATAATCCAAGCCAGGTCGCTGAGTGAAACCTTTAGCCACAAGACGCGCTTTATATCTGTCAACTGAGCCATCTGGTTTATACTTGATTCTAAACACCCATTTGCAATCAACAACATTATGGGAGCTATCTTGCGGAACTAAAGTCCATGTATGATTATGAACAAGGGCATCATATTCTGCTTGCATAGCATCACGCCAGTGAGGAATATGTTGAGCTTGTTTGTATGTTTTTGGGATGAAGGGATCACTAGAAGTAGCACAAAAACCATAAAATTGATTGGGTTTTCGAATGTTATTCTGACTCCTTGTGATCATCCTTGTTGATTGAGGAGCAACAATAGCTTCTTCTGACAATGTTGTGCTCTGTCGTGGACTTACTGATGATGAAGACGGTTGATTTAGACTTGAATTGGAACTTGTAGAGTCACCTGGTATTGCATTCAAAGACCTGTGAGAAGACGGAGCTGAACTGTGTTGGTGCTGTACAGGAAGTGGTGGTGGAAGTGTGGGTGGAATAGATGATGAAGAGTCTGGGACAAGGGAAACTGAATTAGGGAATTCAGTTTGGGTCAAAGAAACCCAATCTATGTTACGTGATGTGGATGAAGAATCCTTGAACATGGTGTGAAATGGGAAGATAGTTTCTGTGAAGGTGACATCTCTAGATAAATATAGTTTGGCTGCATGAGGATCATAGCATTGATATGAATGATGTTGGGTAGAGAACCCAAGATAAACGCAAGGAGTGGATCGAGGATTCAGTTTAGAAGTAGCATATGGTCTTAACCATGGATAACACAAGCACCCGAAGACTCGCAAGGAAACATAATTAGGTTCCTGATCAAATAAAGAAAGATATGGTGACTTATTGCCAGAAGTTTGTGTTGGGTGTCTGTTGATGAGGTAAGCAGCATAATGGCATGCAAATGACCAAAATACAGATGGTAGATTGGCTTGATGTAACAATGTGCGGGCTGTTTCAACTATATGGCGATGTTTGCGTTCCGCAAATGCTACTCTTTGAGGTGTATATGGCGGAGATTTTAAGTGTTCTATGCCTTGAGAAGTCAGATAAGATTTTAACCCTTCAAATTCCCCTCCACCATCAGTATACAATGACAAGATTTTGGTTTGAAAGTGACGCTCAACTAGTGTTTGAAATTGTGGAAAAATGGTAGATACCTCATTTTTGTTTTTAAGTGTGTAGAGCCAGAAGTATCTTGTATGATGGTCAACAAAAATCACATAATACATTTTTTTGTCGATGGAAAGAACAGGGGAAGGACCCCATAAATCACTATAAATAATCTGCAAAGGGCGAGTAGTTTGAAATGATGTGGTAGAAAAAGGCAATCTATGAGTTTTATTGCAAGCACAAGAATTACAAACTTCAAATTTTTCTGAACGACAGTAAGGCAGAGAATAATTGTTCAATAACAGCAGAAGAGATTTAAGATTCAAATGTCCAAGTCGCTGATGCCACAAATGAAGAGAGGGCTGTTTTGTAGCCAGATGAGCAATAGGTTCGGTGATGGAAGTTGTAGATGGCCACTCGTAAAGTCCAGAATTACTCCGGCCGCATATCAGAGGTGTTCCGGTAGTCAAATCCTTAACACAAAATTTAGAAGGAAAGAATTCAATAGATGTACTATTATCTTGACAAAACTTTGATACTGAGATGAGATTTCGTTTGATAGCAGGAGCACAAAGAGTATTAGACAATATAAAATTACTATCAGAAGTGAATAAGTTTGCAGTGCCAGTGTTAGAGATAGGAATTGTTTTACCATTTCCCATAGAAATGACATCTGGCCCATTATATCCATTCACTTCAGAAAGATTTTGTGCATCAGATGTGATGTGATGTGAAGCTCCTGAGTCGACAATCCATGGAGCTGTACTACTTGCAAAGTGCGCTCTAGCCTCATTGTGATTATGGGATCGTGAACGACATACCTTTGCAATATGGCCGGGTTTGTCACACAATTGGCACCGAGTTCGAGTGGTAAGGTGATTTGCATCATTTGGTGAAGGAGCACGCCAAGAATGATGATTTCGCCACTGTCCAGGAGTGTTGTTGCGACGACCATGTTGAAATCTTGTTGTTTGGTGACGTTGCGCAACTGCAGCAGTGATGACACTGGAAGGATTTTTGACTTCATAAGCCTTGAGGCATATTTCGTGGTCTTGTAACAAGCCGGATAGCTCATCATAAGAGATAGGAGTTTCACGGGTTCTGATAGCAACAGCGATATTTGAATACTCTGGTCCCAATCCACTGAGAATTTTTACAACAAGTTCCGAGTTCGAAACTGGGGATCCAGCGATAGAAAGTTCATCAGTAATAGCTCGAATCTCTCGAAGATATTCCGTGACAGATTTTGTATCTTTAGAAAGTCGACTAAGTTGATCCCTTAGGTTAAGTATTCGAGTGTGTGACTTGTTGGCATAAGAAGTGTGTAATGAGTCCCAAGCAACTTTGGAAGAAGTGGCAGTGGCAACCACTGAGGCCAAGGTCGGATCAACTGATGCAAGGATTGCATTGTGGATAAGTTTATCCTGTCGAAACCAGATCTTGTATGCTGGATTTGAAATTTGCTTATCATTTTCAGTAATGGTGGGTGATGGAGAAGTGACTGATCCGTCGAGATAGCTGAAAAGATCATGACCATGGAGTAAAAGCTCGAATTGAGCTTTCCATGTTGTAAAATTGTTGCTGCCAGATAGTTTAATGGGCAGTTGAGAGGCTGGATTGAACTGAATCAGTTGTGCAGTAGTATTGGTTGAGGCTCCATCGGCATTAACAACAACAGTGGGTGTGCCTGCCATCTAGGATCGTTGATGCTTGGTTAAAGCTTAGATGTCTCTGATACCATATAAAAGATATGAATGTTATTACAATGAGTTGTCTTTACATTGTATGATTGTGGCTGATTATATACAGCAAGATGTTAATATGAAAAGAACATTACATGTACTATAAATCAAGCATGAATATCTTGACCCTGACTTTCTAACAACATGTATATCTTGACTAACTGATCTTTGTAGTAGCTATATTTTAACACATCTGTTGGTTATGTCTTATTATCTTTTAGATATATATATTTTGTTTTGGTTCTGGATTCGACTCTTGCTCACCCCGAGAATTATTAGATCAGATATTCACTTGTAAGACTATAAGCCAATATATTCAAAAAAAAAAAAAACACCGTCGTACAGTGGCCTGACACATTGTTCTTGGAACCAGGAATCATAACTTTATAAACAAACTAAATATATAACTGATAGATTCACAAAGTGATATTAGATATCACTTCTTGATCAGAGTAATAAAGCAAAGATTTCTTGTTAGCGATATGAATGTATGCATTGATTAAAATTTATGTATTAAACTTGGAAGCTTCATTTCTTTAATTTCCTTAGTAATTTCCTTATTCTCTTGTTACAAAATAAATTATCTTCAACTGACGTGACCTATATTAACAATCAAAGATGTTTAATTATTTATGGTCTAAGATGTAACATTTGGGATCTTGATTTACGAGTAACAATGAACATATATATAGCAATGAGAAGCAAACTGTCAATAGAAAATGAACCAAGTACTAAATAATAAATATTGATGTTGCATACAAGATTCGAAATTAGCCATTCAAACAAAAAGTACTAATAAGTAACAATGTCTCATTTAATGTAGTAACATAACCTATGTTAAGAAAAACATACTCTTCTATGATGTGGTTCAGAAAATATGTAATCCAATTGTGTGAATACCATCCTTCATCGCACTCTACCTTGGTTGTCTAAGGCATCTGTTTCAGTTTTTTTTTTTACTTGTCCATTGTTCTTGCTTAGACAGCAAAACATATTGTGAACCCTGGACTGCTCAGTTAATGAACGGTCATGAAAATCATCTTGTAGTTATTGTTATCTTGTTGTATATCTCTGGGGTGGGGGTGGGCATGGAGATGGAGATGGGATGACCGGTAAAGGTAGGTTCTTCTGTTCTAAATTATTTCATTGTGTTAACTTTTTCTTTATAAACAGATGTATTGTTTCATTGCAGCATTTCAAATGCTTCCGCTGGGCTTGGAAAGGAATCAACGAAGGATTATATTTGACTCGTGAAGATCTCTCTTCCTTGTGTGACAGATTGAAGACAGGCAAGTTCTGTATATCTGGTTCTGACTCATATAAGGATGATGAAGATATAGAAAGATGTACTGGTAAAGCACCTATGGTGAAAAGAAAAAAACTGTCGCATGGAAAACAGATCGTCAGATGGGGATCAAGAGCATTAGTAGATTTTCTCAAGTCACTAGATATAGATGTGAGCCAAGCATTGCCACAAGAAGTTGTGGCTGCTCACATAAAAGACTATATCAAGAATCGAAAGCTTTTCCACCCAGATACGAAGGGGTTAATCATATGCGATACAAAGCTTCAGACTGTTTTAAGACAAAAAGAAGTGAAAGAAGGTGAAATTGTCAAATGCTTAGATTACCATTTTTCTGAGAACCTGCAGTCATCTGAAAAAGATGAAACAAGATGTGGTTTGAAAGACAAGCAGAAAGAGATAAAGGGTACGTAATATCAGGATCCCTGGATTTTCTTTTTTCTTTCCTAATTCTGTAGCCCTGGATATACCTACAGTACATATATAAGAGGACTAAATCTAAACTTGCACTAATCGATTTAGATACTGTTAAGTTAAAATTTAAGCGCAGACTTCCAGTCCATACAAATTTTAAAACCTAGACAAATCAACCATCTCAAATGTAACGGATTTGACCATCTTGACCCACTAAAGGTCACAATACATGTTACAATTTTGTAGTAAATTATTCTGTAAACATTCAAATGCCTAATATTTCTTATGTGGGATAGGGGTAGAGCCACTACAAGCATTCTTTTGGTATGTGAGTGTAAATAGTCTATGTGTAGTACTAATTGATGTCATCTACGTAGATCGCCCATTCTTGACATCGTTTAACAAATACTCTCATGGTTGTAGGAAATGAAGAAGTAATGCATCCAAGAGATTCTGCTGAAAGGAATGAAACTATAAGAATTTGTGCAGTGAATGAAGATGGAATTGGACTTGAAGAAATCAAGAGATGCGCTGCAAAAGTTGCAGAAGGTTAGTATATAATACTACTTTATTAATATGACATCAGAAAGTCGACATGATATCAGAAAGTCGTTCTTCTTGCAGTCTTAGTATCAACGAATGATAAATCTGTTCCATTGTATGGTCTCCTACTATTTATGAGTATCTAATTCTATTATAGGGTATCCTACTAGTTATGAATATCAGGTACGTACAAGATTAACATGTCAGCACGGGTTCTCTACATGTTTTTGACAGATGGCACTGAGTTCTAATTGGCTAAAAATAAAATTTACAACTTCAATTAAAAAAATCATGCAATGAGCATATCACCTTGATAACATTGCATAATACCTTGTTAATGGATTCACTGGTCATGCCTATGGCGTGACCATATCAGTAAATCAAATGTTGAAAACTTGAAATGTACAATTCATATGCACATCTGCAGAATTACTTCTTGACTAAAAGGTTAACGTAATACTCTAAAGTGGTTCATTACAGTTGCTCTATTAATTCTCTTTGTGTTATGTGGGACATATCCGTAATTATAATACAATCTAACTTAAATATGCATTTAACTATTTTTCATCAGGGCCAGATAACCCGGATAACTTGAGGAAGCATGCAGAACAGTTCCAGAGGCGGACACCATGTGCAAGTGCAGAAACTGCAGGTGCAGCTGCCACTACAGAATATGCTGATAAAGATGAGGGCGAAGCTTCAAAAGTTGTTCCTGGTGATACTTTTGAACAATCACAATAATTTATCAATTATAGTTCTAGTTGTTGCATTTATGTACACTAAACATTCCTGACATTATTTGACAAATATACTTGTCTCATGTGTCATGTGTGCAGGAAATCAAGAAGTTATGGATCAGAACGCTTCTTCCAATGGGAGTGACAGTATTGCAATAGGTCCACTGAATGATGACGGAAGTGAGCAGAAAAGAACTGAAAGATTCGCTGTAGACATTACAGAAGGTTAGTATACGAATATATGATGCTATTATATTATTTATGATATTAGTATTCCGTGGTTTTATGTTTTGCTAGTTTTCACACTTCTTCCGGTCTTATCGTAGTAGTAGTAAATGATTAATTCACTCCATTGTATGGTCTTTTACTAGTGCTGCGTAGTTTTAGAATACTAAAATAAATCATTTGTATCCTACTATTGTCACTGAAACACTATTTGTCTCTTGCATAGTACTCACTTTACTCCAAATCGTACTCATTGACTGCTAGTTGGTGCTCATTCTTGACAAGAATCATTTGACAATTACTTTGCAGGAGATCAAGAAGTAATGCATCAAAAGGCTTCTCCAGGAAGATTTGAAAGTATTAGAAGCGGTCCAGTGAATGACGATGGAAAAATGGCGAAAACAACTGAGATCTCTACTGCAACAGATACTGAAGGTTAGTTAAAGATAGTATTTTATTCTTTAGGATGAAAGATATTAGATATGTATCTACAAATCTAGCACAATTAACACATAATTAATATAGTATTATTTATTTCTAGAACAAAATATGTGGTACTGTGTACCAATTTATCTCTAAACCAGGCAGTAATGCTGCAAGTAAAACTTTTGACTTGTAATTTGATTTCTTCTTACTATGAGATTTCCTTGGGAAAGGTTGACTACAAGCACATCTATAGGAATATCAGAGCTTCCAGACTCGGTCCTATATTGGTTGTCGAAATTCTTACATGGCAACTTTCGATCTGCCCTACCTCTCATTTATTATTTCGCAATCTTTTGTAATACATTTATAGCAAGTAGCGTCGCAATACACTTATTTACTAACATTCTGCAGTTCTCGCGCAATGCGCTGATTTGTTTGTGATCTGCGATTTCTCGCTTATTCTGTTAAAACATTAAATTCCTATGAGCACCCCTCAACTCCATATCCCAATAATTTATGTTTATTCGAGATAAAATATTATGCAGCAGAAGACATCAGATTATATGTCCGAATTTGATATCTTCTCTGGACATATATGCCAAATACAAGTGATCAATTAGTTTATTATGTAAATGCAGATTCCCTACAATCTACATATATTTTGTTTGGCCAAGTTTCAGATCATATATTTTTTTTCTTCAGTACTTACATGATGCAAATGAGCCCTTTTATGTGCAGGAGATCAAGAAGTAATGCATCAAAATGCTTCTTCAGGAAGATTAGCAATTATTAGGAGAGGTCCAGCGAATGACGAAGGAACTGAAATGGCGGAAAAAACTGAGATCTCCACTGCAAAAGATATTGAAGGTTAGTTAAAGATAGTATTTTATTCTTTAAAATATAGGAAATTAGATATTTATCTACATATCTAGTACCATTCGCACAAAGCTAATGTAGTATTATCCATTGCTTGAACAACATCTGTGTTAAAGTGTACCAATTTATCTATAAACCATGCAGTAATGCTGCAAGTAAAAGTCTTGACATAAAATTTGATTTCTTCCTATAATAATATTTCCTTAGGAAAGGTCGACTACAAGCATATCTGTAGAAATAATTCAGAGCTTTCAGAGCCGTTGATCCTATATTGGTTCTCAGAATGCCTACATGGCAACTTTCAATCTGCCCTACCTCTCATTTATTATTTGGTAATCTTTTCTAAGACATATTTAGCAAATAGGGCTGTAGCAAGTTATAAACAATTAAGCTCTTAGCTCACTCCTAAATATATAATAAACAATTAAGCTCTTAGCAAGTTGTTACATTGATTTGTGTGTCAACTCCAACAATACTCTCTATTATTGTTCTTTATTTTATATTTTATTCATATTTCAATTCCACTAGGACAAACATTCAATAAATGAGAGAAGAACCAATATTTTACTAATAAAATGTTAAGTTAAGAGCTACTAGTTGCTCTTAAAATAGAGAAGAAAGAAGAAACTCTTAACTTTTTAAGAGCCTCTAAGAGTCTCTTCGAGCTTCATTTTAAGTCATCCTCTTTATATTTTGATTTAAGAGTTTAAATAAAGAAATTCTTGGAGATGCTCTAATACACTTATATACTGACATTCTGCAGTCCTCACGGAATGCGCCAATTTGTTGGTGATATACAATTTCTCATTTATTGTGTTAAAACATTAATATTCTGTGGTTTTCGTGCAATGCGCACCCCTTAACTCCATATCCCAATAATTTATTTTTATTCGAGAAGATGAAAGGGTTATATGAAATATTCTCACACGATGCGGCATTTTGTATGTGATATGCGATTTCTCGCTTAATGCGATAACACATTAGTATTCAGTGACTCTGGTGCAATGCACACCCCTTATCTCCACATACCAATAATTTATGTTTATTCGAGAAGATAAAAGTGTTACATGAAATATTATGTAGCAGAGGACATCAGAATATATTTCTGAATTTAATATCTTCTCTGGACCTATACAAATACAAGTGATTGGTATTATGTAAATGCAGGTTCCCTACAATGAGCAAATGTTTTGTTTAGCTAAGTTTCAGATCATGTATGTTTTTTCTTCAATGCTTACATGCTGCAGATGAGCCGTTTTAATTGATCATGGACCATTTTCGCCGAATTCAACATATTTCTTTTGTTGTATATCATCAGGTAACAAAGCAGTTGCAGATGATGGGCCACCAGTGGATAAACAACTGGAGGCAATTTCAAGGAAACTAGCTGAGAAACCATATGTGTTCTGTGTGAAAGACATCAACTTGTAATTCTTTGTTAAAGAAATTAGGGTACTATAGCCGCACATCCTAAATTGACAGTCGACTTGGACAATATCCTAAATTTATAGTGGCAAACTTTAGTTATTTTCATGTCATGTTATTTGACAACAACAGTATCATCAACTTTTGTTTTAACTTTTACTGATTTATCTAGGTTAATGTGTTTTTTGTTACAATGTTATTCATTTTTATAACTAGGTCTATTGCAATAAAGATCATTGATTAATATGAATAAAAAATTATTTTATCTGCACTGATTTTCTAAATTTTAGTGATGTTTTTTTTTTGTCAAGAATATACATTCTCGTATATGAATTGTATCGACATACAATATCGGCAAAATCGGAGAAAGGGGTTTAGTTTTTTTCATTCAATAAAATTTATCATCTAACCAAAGGACATATAGATGTCCTCAATTTTAGTGATGTTTTATTTATACCGATTACATGAGCTAGCATAAACTTAACATATTGACATAACTATACTAATTAGAATTATACATATACTTTCAAAATTTCATATCATTAAAGGTAAATGAAATAATTTTGCAAAAATAAAATAAATATTTCGTCTATATCAATATCATCTTAATATATACATAAATTAGCTGAGATTTGTTTGCAAATATAAAACCATAGTATTAAAGATATTTTTTTAAAAACTTAAAAAGAGGTTTGCATAATATGATTAGACAAAAAAGGTGAAGTGTTGCGTAAAGGAATAGTTAACAGGAAATTAAACAATAAGCTACAGGAAATTAGAAATGAGTTAGGAATTGGTGGTCATTGCCGGGACATAATTGTTTAACCTCATACAGTAATTGTTTAAGCTAGATAACTAACAAAAATACCACCTACAAAATAATTTAAAGGTCAAGTATACACTTTGGAAATTAAAACAAAAACAAATTAAGTCTCTGGTATAATGGGAACAAATTAAGTTTTCGATTTTCAACCAAAACAAGTTCCGATCAAAGAATAATGGGAACCTTGTGCTAAGTCTCTGGTATGGTTGCTAATGGTTCCTGTAAAAAAGAAAGACACGTGACTGCATATCACAATTTTACCCAACAAGGAAGAAATGAAATCATATGTATAGCTAGTTTTTATCTGAAAATCTCACCAGTCGATGGTAGTCCCTGGTACTTTTAACAATTGTTTCCCACTTGTGATCAACAGAGGATGTTGTGAAAGTATGGTTTCCAGGACCAACTCCCTTAGTATTATGTTCTTGCCAAGATGGAGTCTTTGAAGCCAAGGAAAGCAAAGTACGAGAAAGCCAAGAATCTGATGGGGGTTTCGGTAAAGGTGGAGGTATTAGAAAATTGGAGCAGCTTCCTTTGGGTTTTTCCTCATCTTCAGCTTTTAGAGGTTGATGGCCCTCAAATTCATTTTCATTGTCAGATACTTCCGATGTTAGAAAATTTCTACTCAAATTTGATCTGTGGGGTAAAGAGGGTGCACTGAAATTATCAACATGTTTCTGAGCAATGATTTTTGTGGAATCTGTGGGGTGAGTACTTTCCATTGTCTTACATTCCTCAACATCTTTTATGTTCAAGTTTGGTAGCCCATGTGTATCCAAACCATCTGAATATGTACATGAAGATTTCACCTTTTTTACGTTATCTACATTTAGAGTTTTCTCAATCATTGGACTCCCAGCATCTACTTCCTCAATTCTCTTTGTTCCAGCCAACAGTTCTTCAAAAGTCCTAGGACCCTTTCCACTGTTATTGACACCAGTCTCCTCAGCATTTTTCACTTCTCCAGGATTTCTGAATGCTTCTCTACGTCCAAAATAGGAATATCCAGGTAATTCATAATCGTGGGATGACAGAGGTTTTCTGAACTCTACCCTATGTTCAGAACTAGTATATCTAGGTAATTCATAATCATGGGATGACAGAGGCTTTTCAGGAGCATAAGATATAGACTGTAGTAACTCAATTTCAGGGGATGGCATTCCACCGCCCTGCAAACGTCTATATAAAGCTGATCCCTCCAGCTTCCGTGGAAAAAAGCAATCATGTTGGTCTGGCTGATTTTCAGAACCAACCGTATCTTCCTGTTTACTGAACTGCAAATCTGCTATTGGTCTTTGCTCAAAAACAGCAGCCTTGATGTCTCGTATGTAGAATATTGAAAAGTTAGATTAACAACTAAAATACATGTTATAGGTATAAATTAAGGGAAATCTGGAATTAAGGGTTCTTTTACCTCATTTACATTTTGACAGCATGATCCAGCAGATGACGAACTTTCATGTGGTCTGCCTCCTGTAGATAACTGCTCTCGCATTTTTCCATGCATTCCTAGCAATGGGTTTAAAGGGATATAAGAGCTTTTTAAGCAAAAATTGGGTAGTAAACCACAAGCATTTGCTGGAAATTGTCCCTGGACATCATAATCCTCATCATCATCATCATTATCCTCCTCATCATCACTATCTTCTTCTTCATTATTAACATTAGGCCCATACTGAAGCAAACTTTTATCTCCAATTACTACTTTCAATATTGGTCTTGTTTGCTCTTCAACCACAAGCTGCTGTCCGGGTGCATATTGGGGTGTTTCATTAGTCATTGCCTTAGCTGCTGGTAGGAACCGAGCGATCATGAAGTCCCGAGATTGTGGATCTAGCGAGAAGTTTCCGTTTTTATTTAAACTTGAGCCATCTAAATCACTTAAACCACTAAAACTGCCGTTCGAAAAAAAAGGTTCCGTTCTTGAAATTGTATTAGGTGTGCCCGAACATTCTTCATCGCCTTCCGTTGTATCAGAGTCTCCACTTTCCATCACATCTCGGGTGCTCTCTACTTCTGATTCATTTTCTTTTAAAATTGACATGCTACTCAAACCACAAGAAACTTCCTTTCTGTCCTGACTACTACTTATATTTATAGAAGTTTGTTTTCCTATTTTCATGATCCTCCCATGAGGAAGTTTTGGAACAATGACAGGACTCTGATTTTCATTTTTGGCTTTACATTCATCCTTGGGAATTCCGGGGTATTGTTCCCAGACAAAAGGGACAGTTCCTGCATTCCTAATATTGCCCAATTTGAGCTCAGATTCGCAAGAAGAAATGGGATATATTTCCGGCAAGGACTGACTAAATCTCTTGTTAATATCCTTTTCTGAAGGTGCGGGTGATGGGGAACGCCTCAGTGATGGTATTGGTTGATGATAATTTAGTTGTTTGTCTTCCATTAAATTCTGGTTAAAAATCCTGATGCCTCCAGTAAGCATAAATAACAGTGTTATTCAATTATGCCAAATAAAAAAGCAAAATAGCAGTAAAGTAGTTCGCTGGTAGTTAGTCGTCGTTCATTCATCATTCCTATTGATTTGAATTCCTATTGATATTCAAAACCTATCCCCCTTCCCCATAAGCAAAAAGTGTTCTCTGTCTGAGAATTGCGAAATGTATTAACTTGAAACGTTTAAGGTTGATCATCTATGGAAAAAATACAGGGTGAGCGCACAGGACAAACATATGCATGGACTCAAAACTGTGAATAAGTGTACCATGTGGGGGTGACAATGATCAAGCTCTAGACTAAACTGGTATACTCATTATGACAAAACAACAGCAAGCACAATTGATAAAAGCTTAAAGAATCCATCACAAAAGTAAAAATCATCATTTTTTTCACGAAAAAATTTAGTGCAAGTTACTCCTAGAACAATATAACTTATTACGCACGCACTCACTCAGAATCCCTTCGATCTTCTCCCCACAAAAGTATTATCAAACCAGATTCAAATCAAGACTTGCCCAAGAAAAACAAGATTTACCCCATACATACAATGAAGTTTCGAATCTAAAACCAATGTATTCAATTTAACTATAAATGGTCTTTATTACCAATATTTAAAAAAAACATCATATATACTAACCGAATGAAAGATTCATCAATGAAAAAAACAAAAAGCAGGAAGACAACAAAAAAAAAAAGATGATAATTTTACAGTAAATAGTAATGTTAGCTTTACCATACATTATTACAGAGCAAACAATAAAGAATGTACCTCAAACCCACCGGGAACGAGACAAATCTTTGTTACATAGGCACTAATACATGGAAGAGCCGAAGAGGACGAAAACAAAAGGGTTTTAGCGTTGAAAAAGACAAGCACAGCACAACTAAACGATTTTTTTTTTTTTTTTTATGTTATTAGGACACCGTGTTAGTGTTTATATATATATGTAAATATTTTTTTTTATTATTGACTGAATTTGTAAGATTTTGTGTTCCAAATGATATATTGGCTATAATATTTGGTATTTGCTGAATTTGTAAGATTTTGTGTTTCAATGGTATATTGGCTATAATATTTGGTTATATTATAAATATACTATGTTATTATTATTTCAGCTAATGCCTCATTGAGTCATTGGAGTGAATTATAGAATATATTTTTATAAGGTAATAGATCATATAAAATCTTTCTTACAGGGAAGTTAGTCAAATATAGCCAATAAAAAGAAATTATCAAATTTTTTTGCTAAAGATAAAGTCTCATTATAGTGAATTTTTTTAAAATAATTTTTATAAATTTTATTTATGGTATTATATGTTTAATTTTAGCTAAGAGATCTTCTGTATGCCCATCACGCTCACAAGACAAAAATCTATACTATATTATTATAAGCAAATTATAGATCTTTTGTATTTTATAGTTTGGTTAACCAAGTATTCATAACCGTTAGATTTTCGTCTCAAATAGATCATGTCCTTAGATACAACAATACTAAAATTGTTATATCGAGAAGTCTAAGATTCGATTCCCTTTTTATTTAAATATTACCCTTTATATATAAACAACTAAAAACATAAATCATACCATATTTTTTGATCTTTAATATTTCTATCTAATTAAAACCATACTTTTCATTCATTAATATTCTCTTTCTAATTAAAACACATTACCTTTTTTATTTAAAACTAATCTTACAATCAATATTATATATATGAAAATATCACACCATATTTTCCACCATATTTTCCAATTATTAAAAAAAATATTAGAATCTGTATACGTTGTTTATAATAATGAAACATTAGTATAATCCGTAAACATGAGTATTTTAAATTAAAATTAAAAAAAATTATTAAAAATAATGATGATATAAAAACATAATTGTAATATTAAATAAAATTTATAACATAAGAAAGGAAACTCATGCATCGCACGGGCATTGAAAGTTCGATTTTCGGCATCCTAATTATTAAAATAAATTATAAAATAATATAATTAATGATAATTAGTCAATTGTTTTTTTTAATTAAAAGTCGCGTAATTTTAATTGTTGATATTACCTTTTATAAATATCTAAAATATCGTATCTTTAAATCAGTAATATTTTTCTAATCAAAACACGTTAACTTTTAATTTAAAACATAATCTTTCAATAATTAATATATACCAAAAAATATCTCACCATATCTTCTAATCACTAAAAAAATATAATAGAAATCCATATACAAGGAATAATGACCGTTAGATTTTTAGTAAAAAAAATCAAAATCGTTAGATCTAATGAGTAGATATTAGATACAACAATACTAAAAGTTGTTATATTGAGAAGTCTAAGATTCGATTCCATTTTTATTTAAATATTACCCTTTATATATAAACAACTAAAAACATAAATCATACCATATTTTTTTATCATTAATATTTCTATCTAATTAAAACCATAATTTTCATTCATTAATATTTTCTTTCTAATTAAAACATGTTACTTTTTTTATTTAAAACTAATCTTACAATCAATATTATATATATGAAAATATCACACCATATTTTCCAATTATTAAAAAAATATTAGAATCTGTATACGTTGTTTATAATAATGAAACATTAGTAAAATTCGTAAACATGAGTATTATTAAATTAAAATTAAAAAAAAATTATTAAAAATAATGATGATATAAAAACATAATTGTAATATTAAATAAAATTTATAACATAAGAAAGGAAACCCGTGCATCGCACGGGCATTAAAATCTCGATTTTTGGCATCCTAATTATTAAAATAAATTATAAAATAATATAATTAATGATAATTAGTCCATTGCTTTTTTAATTAAAAATCGTGTAATTTTAATTGATGATATTACCTTTTATAAATATCTAAAATATAGTATCTTTTAATTAGTAATATTTTTTCTAATCAAAACACGTTAACTTTTAATTTAAAACATAATCTTTCAATAATTAATATATACCCAAAAATATCTCACCATATCTTCTAATCACTAAAAAAATATAATAGAAATCCATATACAACGAATAATGACCGTTAGATTTTCAGTAAAAAAATCAAAATCGTTAGATCTAATGAGTAGATATATTACATGATTAAATTAATTTACTAAAATTTCAAGGTTCGAATTCCGTCTACGACAAGTTTATTTTACAAATTTATAAAATAAGTTTTAAATCATGCATATCATTAATTAAATTTATATTAAATTAGTTAAATTAAAATGATGATAAAACTATAATTGTAAAATAAAGTTAAATTTATTACATAATAAAAGAAATCCGTCGTACGGGTTATAAGCTAATATAGTTTAATATACTTTTATTAGGACACCTGTGAGACACAGAATGTTTATTATTAAAAGGGTCAGTTTCAAACTAAAATCTTCTCCTGTATTAAAATTTAACACGAACTAGCTTATAACCCGTGCGATGCACGGATTTTTGTTGACTAGTTTAATGCCCGTGCTTCGCACGGGAGTTCATATTTTAAATAAAATTTATTTTAAATTTTAATAAATTATAGTATATAATTTTACAATATAGAAATAAAAATTGGTAGTAGTATTAAAAAGTTGCCTACTTTAATAAATTAAAATGTTAAATTCTTTAAGAACATGAGTTTGTTTTGATAATTTAAATTACAATTAATATAAGAAATTATTAATATATTAATTTATTTTAAAAAGATCAAAAAATTGAACACTATAACATTATTTTAGTGATGCCAACTATATCATGAATGTAATAGTAGTAGATATAAAAAATAAATTAAAATAATTAAATCATAATATCAAAAAAATTAAAGTTATATTGCACTATAACATAATTCTAAGCATATAATTTACTACTATAATGGGTCATGGATATCTATCAAACCTGAATATGGATTAAAAAAATTTTAAAATAATTTAAAATTTGTGGAAGGAAATAATTTTTGGCAAAAATGTTTTAATTGGATAGTCCTGGCGGGTCCATTATAATTATCATTGACATAATTATCATCGACAATTGTTAGAAAGGAAATAATTTTTGGAAACAAAATAATTCATGTTTTGTCAAGGGAAATTTTTTTGGCAAAAATGTTTTAATTGGAAGGCCCTGGCGGGCCCATTATAATTATAACCAATTATTTGGCATTAATAATAACAACTACCAAGAAAAATTGACAATTGTTAGAAAGGAAATAATGTTTGGCAAGAAAATAATTTGTGTTTTGTGAAAGAAATAATATTTTGGCATTTTGAAATAGTTTAACTGGATGGTTCTGGCGGGCCCATTATAATTATAACCAATCAAAATCATTTGTTAATAATTTTTGGTATTATCAAAGAAATAATTTTTGGCAAGAGTGGTTTGTCATGATGTGTATTTTATATAATATCGAGTCAATATATTTTAAAATATGGATCATATCATATAACTGGATGGGTAATATAAACGAATTTGGCAAGAATATTTTAATTGGATGGCCCTGGCGGACCCATTATAATTATAATTGACAATTGTTAGAAAGAAAATAATTTTTGGAAACAAAATAATTCGTGTTTTGTGAAGGAAATTTTTTTGGCAAGATTGTTTTAATTTATTGCCCTGGCAGGCCCATTATAATTATAACCAATTATTTGGCATTAATAATAACAACTGCCAAATTTTTGGTATTATTAAGGAAATAATTTTTGGCAAGAGTGGTTTGTCATGATGTGTATTTTATATAATATCGGGTCAATATATTTTAAAATATGGATCATATCATATAACTGGATGGGTAATTTAAACGGATCCCGAACCTAATCCTAAGCATTTAATTTACTACTATAATGGGTCATGGATATCTATCAAACCTGAATATGGATCCCGAACTTGAGGAAAGGGTTATCCAGCAATTTATAATATATAGATATGTAATAAATTTTATTTTATGTCATAATAATATTTTTATATAATCATTATTTAAAATATTTTATTTTAATTTTAATAATTTAATATAAAATTAGTTAATGATATGCACGGTTTAAAACTTATATTATAAAATTTTAAAATAAATATGTCGTTGATAAAATTTGAAACTTGAAATTTTAGTAAATTAATTTAATCATATAATATATTTAATAATTAGATCTAATGATTCTGATTTTTTAACTAAAAATTTAATGGTCATTATTCGTAATACGAATTTCTATTATATTTTGTTACTGATTATATGATATGATGTGATATTTTTGAGTATATATTAATTATTGCTAGATATGAATTGATTGGAAAATATGATTGAGGTTTTTAGGTGTTTATAAAAGGTAATATCTTCAACTAAAAGTAAATGTGAAAAAGGCAATCGACTAATTACCTTTAATTGTATTATGTTATTATTTATTTTTGGTTAATTATTGCTAGATATGAATTGATTGAAAAATATGATATGATTGAGGTTTTTAGGTGTTTATAAAAGTTAATATCTTCAACTAAAAGTAAATGTGAAAAAGGCAATCGACTAATTACCTTTAATTGTATTATGTTTTATTTATTTTTGGTGTTTTAATAGTATAAATATCATATATATTTTTCTTTATAATGAAGGGTAAATAAGTAAATTCACGAAATACCAAAAAACATATATAAAAAATAGGTACCAAAATTTTTAATGTTTCGATAATTATATAATTATTAATTAATTTTAATTTAATATAATTTTAATATACTCATGTTTACGGATTATACTAATATTTCCTTATTATAAACAACACATGCAGATTTTTAATATATTTTATTAACAATTGAAAAATATGGTGTGATATTTTCGGGTATATATTAATGATTGTAAAATTAGTTTTAAATTAAAAAGGTAACGTGTTTTAGTTCAAAAGAAAATATTAATGAAGATTAGTTTTAAATTAAAAATGTAACGTGTTTTAATTCAATATTTATGATTGGAAGATACATTGATGTTTTTAGGTGTTTATAAAAGGTAATATCTTCAATTAAAAGTAAATGTGAAAAAAGGCAAGCGACTAATTACCATTAATTGTATTATGTTATTATTTATTATAGGTGTTTTAAAAGTATAAATATCATATATTTATTTTCTTTTTAACAAAGGGTAAATAAGTAAATTCACAAAGTACCAAAAAACTGGTACCAAAAAACAGGTACCAAAAAACAGGTACCAAAACTTTCAATGTTTCGGAATTTATATAATAGTATAGATTTATATCATAGCTAGATTTTATGTAAGAGAAAAAGGACATAGATCTCACGAAACTTTTCCTCAGAGGTTGAGATACATGAGATAGATTTCAAGAAACTTTTCCTAAGATACATACAAAATAATTCTAAATACTGAGCCCACGGGACTAAATAAATTTTTTTAAATTTACTAAAACGTCCACCCCACTTTTGCATATAAAATATAGATATCTTAGAGAACTTATCTGAAATATATCCGCTCCCTAATCTAGAGAATATGATGCACTCAGCACAAATTAATTTTTTTTCTAAATAGGTAAATTTTTATAAAAAAAAAATTCATGTAACTTGTATTTCATCATTATAATATGTTTTTAAAAAATTAAACCAAACCAAACATACCCAGTATATCCCGCTCAGAGCAGGGTCTGGGAGGGTAAGTTGTACGCAGACCATGCCCCCGCTTTTTAAGACGGGGAGGTTGTTTCCGTGAAAAAAATAATAATTCATTATTAAAAAATAATAATGTAAATCAAAAAATAATAATGTTTTTAAAAAAATATTAAATCAAAAAATAATTCATTATAATTAAAATATGTTAATTACATAGGTAAGTCTGAACTCATCTTTATAATAATGCATAGCATTATGCATTATTATAAAATGGTATAACATTTTGCAATATAATAATACATTGAATAATTTTAAGATTCTATATTGAAATGGTTTTATGTGGAACCAAATATTGTTTTAAATATATTGTAACATCAGGACTATTCATTCTATTATTGATTAATTTGGAAAACTAGCTTAGAGAAGAAAAAATTGCTTTGGATACCAAATTAGAAAAGTACGATCAGATTACAGATACGCTTTCTCTCAACTAGATATCTTGAGAAATATTGTTGTGACTTGTGAATGGAGTAATTTGATATGGAATAATCCTTGGAATAATTAGTTTTCTTTGAAATAATTAGGATTTTCTCTTTGAACTCGTCCCGGAATGGGCATTATGGCAAAGAACAAGAAGAAGACAAAAGGAGAAATTTGTCCAATAGTCACAAATGGTGCCTCCACAGGTTGACATCCGATCCAACCTAGTAGTAAGCGATCCGCCAAAAACAACAAATATATTATATGATAAATCGGGCGAAATTTTGTCAGGACCGATTATTTAACAACCAGTTTCTAAATCATTGGATCAATGATCCAACGGCCCCCTAGATTACAAAAAAAATTCCCTGCACGCGGAAATTTTCCGCGGATCAGTCCACGGAAATTTTCCGCGGAACGTAAATTTTAACTTTTTTTTTTAAATCTCAGCCATTGGAAACGATCCAACGGCTAAGAAACTGATTGTTAAATAACCGGTCCCTGACAATTGTCAGGACCGGGACCCATTTGATATATGTTTGGGAAAACAAAATATTTGCTCTACTTTTTATTTTTTTTAAATGTTTTTCTCAAATACGTATTATGAAATATGTTTTTGAGAATATGAATTGTCCCAATATCCATTTCAGATATATCACCCAAATTAATTTAAAATTTTTGTATATGCGTATATTTCCCAGAAAATAGAAAAATAACATTTTTGAGATACCGGTCAAGAAATGGATATCAAATCGGTAAAAATGTACAAAAAATTAAAAATGAAGATATTCTAGTTATTTAATTTAGAAAAATGATATTTTTGGTCATATATCGTAAAACATAATGTGATGTAATATGTAATAATGAATGATAACTCAATAAAGGAACATGACAAAGAATAAAATACATGCTAAATACAAAGAATCAAAATACAAGAAATAATTTTAAAAACCGTAAACAAGCTGATAACTCTGAAACTTGACCGGGTACTTTCTCGCCAACTCCTGCCTCGGAAGTGGTGTGGCTGTAGTGGGGTGTCTGCAAAACAATACCGGAGGGGGGGTTTGGCCTCGAGGTGCCTCCGGCGTGAGAATAAGAGTTGGCTTTGGAAGATAATAATCAAGTAGAGTATCACAATAGTAATAAATGTGTGCAGGTGTGTAATAATGTCTAACCCCTAAACCCTATTTCTTAGGGGTATTTATAGCCCTAGGCCTAGGGTTGAGGGGTGGGTTACCTTTACTCCCGACCATTGGATCCGGGGGACAAGGGGCTGAATTCCCGGGATGTAGGACACGTGTCCCTATTCGTGGGGACCGCTGACTTGGGCGTGGCAGCGTTGTGGAAGACATGGTTTGACACATGCTGTCTCTTGGACTTTAGTGCTGGTCAGCGCTATGTGCGGAAATGTTGGCTGAGCTGGAGTACTATGTGCACCAGGTGTCATCAGTCTGGGGTCCAATGCTCCGGGGTAGGGGGTAGGGCCCGGGGCCCACTAGCTTGGGCTGGGCTGCTCTTATTCTCATGAGTTGGATTGTTTGTTGTTCTTGGGCCTGAGGCTAGGCCTAGTTGGATCTGGGCTATTTCTAGCCTATCATTTGCCCCCACTCCCTCATGCGGATTTTCCGTATGGGGGAGTAGCAAATGTATTTGAGCTTCTCTTTGTCTTAAAGGAGAAATTTTGTCTTTGGTTGCCCCCCGGCCCGGGGTGTGTGCTGAAAAGAGCATCTCCGGGGCTAGGGATGAAATGTGATCTTCACAAGTCCAAAGTATCGTGACTTTGGGTGACTTAGAAGAAATATCCGTTTTTTTGTTGCCCCTAGGTCCGGGGTGTGGGCTGAGGTGCACACCTCCGGGGCTATGGTTATTGTAGCTCGAAGGCTTTGTTGTCTTGAAGAGGAATTTTGTTGTTGGTTGCCCCCTAGACCCGGGGCGTGTTCTAAGGTTTGCGTCCCCGGGGCTAGTGGTGTTGTAGCAGGGTGCGTATGCGTGTATGTATATTTGCATGTACACGTATTTTTGAGGTTTGGGTTTATTTTTTTTATTTTTTATTTTTGGAAAACAGCTGTCACCCACTATCTCCGGGTTTTGGAGATAGTGGGCCGATTTTTGGGCCGCCACGTGTCTCTGGCGTTTGGGATTCAGGGTTTGCCTATAAATAGTGGCTGTCCTCCTCACTTTTGTCTTTTACAAATTTCTGATTTGCTGCCGTTACTCTGCTTCTCTGAGGGCTTGATCTCCGGGCTATTGACGCTTCAGTTTTTCGTGCTTCCTCCGTTTCGGCTTCTTCGCTCTTTGTAAGTCTTCTATCTCCGGCCTTTTGTCAATTTTATCGCTTTTATTCTCTGGGTTCTGGTACTCTTGTAGGTAGTTTGCCCTTTTATAGCTTCTTATTTTCATTCTCTTATTGTGTTGGGTAGCCCGGGGTAGTGTCCTTGTATGGTTAGGCGATGTGTAACTGCCAACCGAGTGTTAACCCCTCTTTCCGAGCCCAGTACCTCCTCTGCTAGTGTTAGTTCTTCGGATAGTAGTGTAGATTTGATAGATCTAGAGTGGTGTATAATGGGGAAAAAGAAGAGTAGTCTGCCCGTACTTACTAATATTGCGACCAAGGATATGGGCCCGGGGTATAGCCTCAGCGAGCCAGATGGTAGTTGGGGCCATTCCAAATATTATTTTGTTAAAAAGGACCCAGGGATCCCCCAAGCTTTCTTCTTTAGGGATCTCAGCACGGAGTTCTCTCAGAATCCAGATGTGGCTGAAATGACTAGATATGATGAGGCTTTTCTGGATTCTAAGTTCGGGGATAAACCGGGCTCCGGGATGGGTGTTGGTCCGTTCAGGAGCAAGTATATGAAGGAGCCGGTTGATTGGGATCCAATTTTCCGGGCCACGTTCCACTTGGACAATGACGTGGAGTGGAGGTGGCCGGAGCCCGAGGAAAAGATTTACCACAGACCGGAGGGTGGTTAGGTGGGAATTTGGTTGGAGCATCTGAGGTCAGGGTACGGGCCTAGGTGTCACCAATTTGTGAAATCGTTGTGTTTGTTCGAGTATGGGATTCCCATCACCCAGATGACCCCAAATGTAGTGAAGTGGATCTTTTATTTCCTGGGTTGTTGTGAGCGGGCCGGGGTGTTGCCCACCTTCAAGCTTTTTCATCATCTTTTCCAATTGGTGCACTCCAACAACGAACCAATGTTTGAGTTTAGATTCCGGGGTAAGGCGTGTGGGTATCCTTCTTCGGCCTCGAAGCCTCTCGGTATGCTCCCCTCTTTAAAAGGTTGGAATGGGGAGTTTGCCTTTTTGCGAGGCGTTGACCTCCGGTTCATGCCCACCTTTAAGGAGGAGCCTCTTGCCATGAACTTTGAGGTGTTCGATCTGCGGGATGCGGCAATGGATCGAGTTCATGCTTTTTGCCGAGGTCTCGGAAGGCAGGTGACTCTGGATGACCTTATGAGTCATGAGTATCTGTTTGAGATAGGATGTAAGTTCGGGTTATATCACGCTTTTAATTTTGATCTTGTTGTTTTATTTACCCCGGACTAATGATTTTTTTTTTCAGGCCTTCCCGGATACAGCCCGGAATTTGAAAGAACTGTGCAGATGAACAAGGCAAACCAAGCTCTTCGCGCTGCCCTCCGGGGCATTGGTCACGTTCGTGACAACACCAAGGCGCCCGGAGAGCCCAGCGGCTCCCATGCCAATCTGGAGGGGGAGTCCGAAAATAAGGCGGCGCATCCGGAGACCGGGGTTGAGGATTCCGGTCTGATCGCGAGGAAGAGGCCGAGGGTGACCTCTGCTCAGACTGAGGTGTTCGGGACCATGCTCTCGGACTGCGAAGTCGTGCAGGATGGTTCAGTTGCGGGCGGCCCAAGGAAGGAGAACTTTCGTCCTCACGAACCTGCCCCCGTGTCTCCGGAGGAAAGAAATTTCATCGGCTTCCTGGCGGATCTCCCCAGTAAGTCGGAGTGGGAGGATATGACCAAATCTACATCAATCGAGTTGCTCCAGGAGATGATGGGGGTCTTTGGCCAGGTATATGTTTCTCCGGGCTCTTTCAGTCTTCTTTGCTTATTGATTCTGAATTTTCTAACTTTTGTTCCTGCCCTCGCAGCTCGGGGTCCGGGTTGCTGGTGCCGCTGCGAAAGCATGCACAAAAAACTTGTTATGCAAAATTTACGCAAGCGCACGTAGTCACAAGTAATACAATTAAAGTTCGTTCTACAGAGATCTGGTTATGGTTCTATTCAGTAAATATGCCTATGCAACAATGTATGGTTTTAATTCACTGCTAAGAAAAATAACAAATTTGAGATTGATTATCTAAATTAAACTAAGTGCAAATTATAAAACTAAGAATTAAATAATTAACGAGAATAAAAATCGAATTACTTGTATGAGAATAAACATGGAATCCTAGTTTCATCATCTACTTCACTTAGGGTTGCAGCCTTTAATTAAAACATGTGATGGTTATGATATCTGATCGAATAACACGAAACAAGTAAAAGTTACCTCTCGGTATACTAGTACCAATCTACGCATACATCCACAAAAGAGATAGAAGATGAATAGTCACCTATTATGTTTAGACCCTATATCTCTATAGAATTTGAAAACATAAAGGTTGAAGCACAAGTTATCCACTTAGATCACATAGGGTAGCATAATATCTCTATTCATGCCACAAATCATGATGTTCAACATCAACCTATCCTATGCTAGCATGGCAAGTTCTAAATCTCAAGATCCACTCTCGTTTAGCAAGAGATTAACATATTAGATGTTCGCGACGCACCTAAATTCAATAAGCACAACCATACAAGGATATCATGAATTCACCACACATAAATCTTTAAGGCATACAAACTACTAAGCTACATAGAAAAATCCACTAGGATCCCACGACAATGATTAGCCCATAATTGAACCGTTCATCGTCATGGGATTTGATGAATACATGATATAAAACAAGATATGGAAGAAAGAAGTAATAATATTATTAAAATTAAGAGTTGAGAAAACAAATCTATAATCCAACGTATACAAAAGATGAAGTAGATCTAGATCCTTGCTTGTCACCGAGCGTTGAATCATTCTCTCCTTTTTTCTCTTGCAGATCTCAGCTGGTTACAACAATAATGCGATGATATCTAAATTACAATGCTTAGATGTGTTTTTATAGGCTCTAGCTTTCTTGCCCAGCAAGAATTTATCTTCTATTACAATTAGAATTTAATTAAGGTGCTAAAAACTGCCCAAAATACAATTAGAACTTGAAAAGGGCAAAACTGGAATTTTTCTGCATGGCTTCTCATAGAACACGCGCGCGATTTAATTCAGCACATTACTTGCACGTGCTTCCTATCCCATGTTATAGAAAATCTCTCAAGTTTCGCGTGGGCAGTAAGATCGTTGAAAACGGACTTACAGAACTCCAGATATGACCAAAACAGTGTAAACTGCGCAACCTTCCCAGAAAATCCGAATTTTAATCAATTAATTCCCAAAAAATTATAGAAGCATCCACCTTAGTTAACATTCTCGTAAATCTGCACAACTAAGCAAAACACATCAAAACTACAAGAAACTTGAGTCCAAGACAATCAATTTAAGCCGATTTAGAATGCTCCAAGTGGATATAAAATCCACTTATCACACCCCCAAACTTAAACCGATGTTTGTCCTCAAGCATAAATAATTACAACTAACTAACTAACTAGTACCACTTTCGTAGGTGATCACGGTTGCATTTGGCATATGCAACAAGCCCTTTAAACCCCTAGGCAGCCCTAGTGGACGAGTAAGGTCTTGTGAGGGCCTATAGCGAATGTACCCACAAAATCCATTTAACCTAATGCAATGCAATGCATGAATGCAACTAATATGCAAATGCAATTAATCTAGCCTACCATACCTTCAAATCCTTTCATGCCATATCAACTTAAGAATCAAAGTAAATACGCAATGTCTTGGTGTCGAAAGTGCAAGTATTCACATAGTCTACTCAATGAACATGCATAAGTTCTCACAAGTCCATGTCAAATGTAAGAATAAGTTAGTAAACATAATCTTTGAGACACCAAGACATTGCGTATTTACAAGAGTACATCTTTGAGACAACACTCGGGATCTCATACGCAAGAACAAGCAAACACTCACTATCCACTCACAAAGAATATTCACTCAAGAACAAGGGTAAGTGTATCACTCAATTCCAACAAAATCATAAACATGCTTGACATTTGGTATCAATCTAACTCTTAACACAACATACATCAATGACGATAATCAAAAGGTCTTTAATTGGGTTGTAACGGGGCTAGGGACAAGGTATGTCAAATAAGCCAAATCAGGTGAAGTGTCAAAAGCTAGTAAGAACTATAATAAATCATAAACAACACCCTACTTTCCCCCAACACATAATTTATTAAAACAAACACTCGACTAGTCGACTGAAATAGGATCACAACAATACAAACATGCTCTCATAATATTTTTTTCCTTTTCTTTCTTTTTCTCTTTTTTTTTCCTTTTTTTTTCTTCTTCTGTTTTTTTTTCTTTTTTTTTTCGAGAGCTAACTAAAACAATAATAAAAACAATAACAATGATCCCACAATTTTATTACATATGCCGACTATCAAGTAAACAAACCCAATTTTCAATATTTCCCCCAAAATTATGACCAACAATAAACCCCTCCTTGCACACCTTATTACTCCCTTAAGCACTCTACTAGCCTTTGACAATGTGGGTTCAAATTAATGTAAGGCCAATACAAGAAAAAGGTCTAGGCAAGTAATGTGGTATGTCACCGAAAAAATAGGATTTAGCTCAACGGTTAACTAATTGATCATGTAAACATGGTGTGGTAATATGGGAAAATATGTGGTTATTCCTAATGCCTTTATCATTTTAATCGTCAATTAATGTCATGCGTTTCAAGAAAGACCTCAAACAACTGCTAGCAATGCAAACAATCTGTGGACACTCAAGCAAATGAATAAATTGCAAATATGCAATAGGCTCAAAACTCACTTGGTGGAAAAACATACTCAATCCCAAGCAAAAATCTCTCTAACGCACCGACTTGTATTCAAAGCATGCAAACTAAATCATCTTGCACATATTCATGTCCTTCTAATCACTTATAACATTCAATAAGTCTACTAGCTTCAACTTACTAGTGTATGTGTGTGCACAAGAACAAAGCATATCACTTCTCAATCAAAAGCATCAACAACACAAAATTCCTATCAAGCATGGGTGCAAATACAACTATTATGAACTCACATAATATACGAACATAAAAACAGAATGTCCTATATGAAACAAACGTAGATAACACGAACATAAATGCATAATTTACTACTACTAATATGCAAAGCATGAAATCCTATATGAACAAATAATACAACAACAACTACTAATCCCTCAAACCACCCCCAAACTTAAAATATTCAATGTCCGCATTGAATGGAAGTAAATAAAAGGGATAGCAGAAAACATACCTACTCGTCCTCCTCTTCGGAGGAATCAGAATCTGGCGGTGGATACTGCGTACGAGCTCCATAGACTGGCCACCTTGCCTGAATACCCGCATCTCTCAAAGCTGTAGCCATATCCTGAGCATACTCCCGGTTACAAGCATGAATAGCATCCATCCGCCTGTACAAACGCCTAAAGTGGGCCTCCAAAACTCTCGGTACTCTCAAAACACGTGGCGGAGCGCCCGCTCCATGACCACTAGCACCAGCATCATTAACAATATAACCAAGCCCCCTCGGATGTGGAACCCCACCTTGCCAGTCAGGCATTCGATCAATAGACACATCAGTAATGGAAGCCAAAGGTGACTGCAACTCCTCATCCGCACCCCAGATAACACCACTATCTTTACATAAACCAGCTATAACAGAAGCATGGGGCATCGATGATAGTGCATTAGACTTTAAAAACCGGAGAATATTCTGATGAACAATATAGGCTACATCAATGTACTTCCCCTTTAGAATGCCCCAAAGAAGAATCAATCTATCAACTGTGACCTCACCTATATGAGAAGTAGGCATAATATTCGCACAAATAAATGCATACCATTCACGTGCAAATTTATTCATAGCAGAAGATAGAAAATTAACCGGCTCAGTGGTTCCCAATTTATACTTCCAAACTGTACCAGGAACACATAACTCACGAACAATTGCCTCCAAATCCACATCCTTACTAGTCTTCCTTGCCCAATCTTCATCCCCCACAAGCCTAGGTGGTTGTCCCAAAATTGCACGAATATCATCAATACTATAATCCACCTGTTTACCTCGAACCATACATACCTCATCCGGCTCACCTTTAGCATTCGCATAAAACTCCCTAACAACATTCACCGGAACCGGAGCAGGTGCTTTACAAATCTCTCCCCAACGTAACTCACTAATCACATCAACCAACCCATAATGATGAGTTGGCAAAAACCCCCTTTCTTTCGCCACCGACCTTGACAACAACCGATTATACTCAACCTCCGCATCCGGAGAAGAAAATCTCTCCACCCTAATAGAACCACCCCTCATTCGCTTAGGTGCCATAATAATCAAAACCCCACTCAACAATAGCACCACCAACTACCACCAAGAAATATCCCACCAAAAACCACCAAGCAAAATCACACCAAAAATACCCAAGTAACAAGAATAATACAAAAACCCCAATTTACAAGAACACAAATTCGTAATAAAAATAAAATAGAGAAAAGAAATCCCACTACGAATCAAAGAGGTGAACTTGTACTAATTTTCCCCCAAACTTGAATTTTTTTAGAGATGTAGAAGAGGAATAGAATGAATTGGGTGTGTATGTATGGGTATATATAGGCCATGGAGTGATAGGATGAATATAAGAATTTTAATGTGAAAAGGAAAAAATTTGGGTGGAAATTGGAATTTGATATAGGATAGAAAAAATATTTAATGAATAAAAGAAAAAGAAATAGGAATTTGAATTTTTTAGGAGAGATGAGGGGTTTTGGAATTAAAATAGGAAAAGATTTAGGGGAAAGATGGGAGTATAAATAAGGATTGGGGTGAAAGATTTTTTTTTTTTTTTATATATATACAACAGGTACAACACACGGACAGAAGCACAGCCGCTGAAAATTTTCTGATCAAGGCTGAGACGCGCAACTTGCGCGTGTAGACAACAACTCGCCTCAAGGCCAGACACGCTAACGCAAGCTGCGCCACAGGGGGGAAATTTGCTTCCAGTACAGATGCGCAGGCGCAACTTGCGCATCAGGGGGGCAGTCTGCGTCCAGAACAGAAACGCAGGGGCAAGTTGCGTTACAGACCTGCAATTTGCTCGAAATTCAATTTTTTTTTTTTTTTGGAAGAAAGAAGGAATAACGTATACAACAAGGCTTGGGTTGCCTCCCAAGAAGCGCTCGTTTAATGTCATTAGCTTGACATTCTTCAGAAAAATTACGAACGAGATAAAACAGCGACAACCTTCTCACGGTTCACCGTACCACCAAAATAAGGCTTAAGTCTATGTCCATTCACCTTGAAAGAATCATCAATAGAACCTCTAAATATCTCCACTGCTCCATTAGGAAATAATGTCTTGACTGTAAATGGACCCGACCACTTCGATTTGAGCTTACCCGAAAAAAGTTTAAGACGAGAATTATAAAGCAACACCTGTTGACCCGACACAACTGACTTATGCACCAACTTCTTATCATGCCACCTCTTAACCTTCTCCTTGTACATTTTCGCATTCTCATAAGCCTGTTCACGAAATTCTTCAAGCTCATTTAACTGAAGTAGACGTTTCTCACCCGCAGCCGAAATATCCAAATTCAATTTCTTCAACGCCCAATAGGCCTTGTGCTCTAGCTCGGCCGGCAAATGACAAGCCTTACCAAATACCAACTGATAAGGAGACATACCTAGGGGTGTCTTGTAAGCAGTTCTGTACGCCCAAACCGCCTCGTCTAACTTCAAAGACCAATCCTTACGAGATGGATTCACCACTTTCTCAAGAATTCTTTTGATTTCACAATTCGAAACCTCCGCTTGACCATTAGTTTGGGGATGATAAGCAGTGGCAACACGATGCGTCACATTATATTTTGCCATCAATGCAGTAAATTGACAATTACAGAAGTGAGTCCCCTCATCACTGATTATAGCTCGTGGAGTTCCAAAATGCGTGAAAATCTGCTTGTGAAGAAAATTCAGCACTACCTTAGCATCAGTGGTCGGTAAGGCTTTTACCTCAACCCATTTAGAAACGTAATCCACAGCTAGCAAGATGTACTGATTATTGCAAGACGAAACAAATGGCCCCATGAAATCAATTCCCCACACATCAAAAATCTCAACTTCAAGGATAGTATTCAGAGGCATCTCATTCCTCCTAGAAATATTACCAACCCTTTGACATCGATCACAACTCATCACGAACCTATGAGAATCCTTAAACAGAGTCGGCCAATAGAATCCCGCTTGAAGTACTTTCTGAGCTGTTTTATCACCGCCATAATGGCCTCCATATGTGGTAGAATGACAATCATGCAAAATACTTTCCGTCTCACTATAAGGAATGCACCTCCTCAAAATCTGATCCACACCAAGCTTGAACAAGAATGGCTCGTCCCAACGGTACCACTTCACATCATGTAAAAACTTCTTCTTTTGAGCATAAGAAAATTCCGGAGGGATGACATTACTAACAAGATAGTTCACATAATATGCAAACCATGGCTCTTCACCTTGCACCCCAAAAAGTTTCTCATCTAGAAAAGATTCATTAATAAGAGATTTGGCATGTGAATCCTTACCGTGGTCCTCCAAACGTGACAAATGGTCAGCCACCTGATTTTCTGTGCCCTTCCTATCCTTGATCTCCACATCAAATTCTTGCAATAACAGCACCCAACGAATCAATCTAGGCTTTGAATCCTTCTTCGACATGAGATATCGAATAGCAGCATGATCCGTGTACACAATCACTTTCGTACCAAGCAAATAAGATCTGAATTTCTCGAAAGCATAGACAACTGCTAGCAACTCATTCTCCGTAGTGGTGTAGTTAAGCTGAGCATCATTGAGGGTTTTACTAGCATAGTAAACCACATGAAAAATTTTGTCCTTCCTTTGCCCAAGCACAGCTCCAACAGCATAGTCACTAGCATCACACATTAGCTCAAACGGTTCCTCCCAATTAGGTGCGGTAATGACTGGTGTAGTGGTCAGCTTCTTCTTCAAAAGCTGCAAGGCACTCATCATCAAACTCGAAAGGAACATCCTTCTCCAATAGGTTGCACAGTGGTTTAGAGATTTTTGAGAAGTCTTGAATGAATCGCCTATAGAACCCCGCATGACCAAGAAAACTGCGAATTCCTTTAACAGAAACAGGTGGAGGAAGATTTTCAATTGTCTCCACCTTAGCCCTATCCACTTCAAGCCCCTTGCTAGATACCTTGTGCCCAAGAATGATCCCCTCTTGCACCATAAAGTGACACTTCTCCCAATTAAGTACCAGATTAGTCTCCACACAACGTTTCAATACCAAGCCAAGATTATGCAAGCACTCGTCATATGAAGTACCAAAAACTGAGAAGTCATCCATAAAAACCTCCACATTCGTGCCAATCATATCTGAGAAAATAGCCATCATACACCTTTGAAAAGTAGCAGGAGCACCACAAAGTCCAAAAGAAACTCGACGAAAAGCAAAAGTGCCAAAAGGACATGTGAATGTGGTCTTCTCTTGATCTTCCGGAGCAATGCAAATTTGATTATAACCCGAATAGCCATCAAGCAAACAATAATACTCGTGTCCCGCCAACCTTTCTAACATTTGATCAATGAAAGGAAGAGGAAAGTGATCTTTTCTCGTGGCCTTGTTGAGCTTTCGATAGTCCATGCAAACTCTCCACCCCGTAACTGTCCGAGTAGGAATGAGCTCATTCTTCTCATTAGCAACAACAGTCATGCCTCCTTTCTTTGGCACACATTGAACCGGACTCACCCAAGAACTGTCTGAGATAGGATAGATAATACCAGCATCTAACCACTTTAGAATTTCCTTCTTCACTACCTCTTTCATAATAGGATTAAGTCGTCTTTGATGTTCAATAGTAGGCTTAGCTCCTTCCTCTAGCAGAATTTTATGCATGCAATAAGAAGGGATGATTCCCTTGATATCTGCTATGGTCCAACCAATTGCTGACTTGAACTCCCTCAAAATTCGCAAGAGCTTTTCTTCCGCACTAGCTGACAAGTTAGAAGCAATAATAATAGGTAATGTAGATGCATCACCAAGAAAAGCATACCTCAAGTGCTCAGGAAGTGGTTTGAGTTCAAGTGTAGGAGCTTCCTCAATAGATGGTTTAAGACGCCCCTCAGAATTTTTCAACTCTGTTAACCCAAGAGATTCAAAAGGCATGTCAACTCTCCTTCTCCACGGAGCTGAATTTAACTGTTGTAATTGCTCGGCTATATCTTCTTCTTCAAAATCAGCATCACCAACTAAAACTTTTTCTAAAGAATCAGACTTTAACAATTGCTCAAGCTCCCTAGTAACTGCAGAATCAACAAGATCCACCTTCAAGCATTCTTCTTCATCTGAGGGAAATTTCATTGCATTGAACACATTAAAAGTGACATTCTGATCTTGCACCCTCATGGTGAGTTCCCCTTTTTGCACATCAATCAAAGTCTTTCCTGTAGCCAAGAACGGTCTTCCCAAAATTATTGGAATCTTCTTATCTTCTTCGAAATCCAAGATCACAAAATCAGCAGGAAATATGAGTTTATCAACTTTCACCAAAACGTCCTCCACTATGCCTCTAGGATATGTGATAGATCGATCAGCCAACTGCAAAGAGATGTTAGTTGGCTTTGGTTCTGGTAGACCAAGTTGCATGTAAACCGACAAGGGCATGAGATTGATGCTAGCTCCCAAATCACACAAACACTTGCTGAAAGAAAGATTGCCAATAGTACAAGGAATGGTGAAACTTCCCGGATCTTTAAGCTTGGGTGGCAACTTCTGTTGCAGAACGGCACTACACTCCTCCGTTAGAGCAACGGTCTCTAATTCATCGAGCTTCAATTTACGAGAAAGAATACCCTTCATGAACTTGGCATAGCTCGGCATCTGTTCAAGAGCTTCCGCAAAAGGAATGTTAATCTACAACTTTTTGAACACCTCTAAGAACTTAGCAAACTTCTTGTCCAAATTCTGCTTCTGGAGTCTTCTAGGATATGGAGGAGGAGGGTAGATCTGAGTATTCTTTGTAGACTGCTCCACAGAATTTTTAACAGGTTCCTTGCTCTTCTCTACGTCACCATCTACCTCATCAGCTACTAAATCAGATTTTCCATTTTCGGGCACTGCAGATTTTTCAACTTGCTGATTCTGCACTTCTTCATCTTCCTTAGCGGCTGATTTAGGATCTGATGTAACCTTTCCCGATCTCAATGTCACTGCCTTCACCTGTTCTTTGTTGTCTCTCCTACCTGGATTAATCTCTGTATCACTAGGAAGAGTTCCTTGTGGTCTGCTAAATAAAGCACTTGAAATCTGTCCCAGCTGGATCTCGAAGATCTTTTGAGAAGCTTGCAGATTCTTTACCATCATCCTCAAATCATCTATCTCTGATTTTTCATTAGAAGATTGCCCCACCTGAGCCTGAGGCTGTTGCTGCTGAAATCCAGGAGGTTGATAAGGTGCCCTTGGAGCATAAGGCTGTTGATAGCCTTGATTAAATGGCTTCGCTTGCTGATAAGATTGTTGAGTATTTTGATTATTGCTCCAGTTGAAATTGGGATGATTCTGATTATTAGGATGATAAGTGACTGGAACTGGTGCAGCAGATCTCTGGAAATTACTCACGAACTGTGCTGATTCAGAAGAGATAGCACACTGATTCGTCTCATGTGCGCCCGCACATAACTCACAAACACTAGCCACCTGCTGAACTCCATAATTAGCAAGAGAATCCACCTTCATAGCAAGAGCCTTCAACTGAGCTGTAATCATTGAAGTTGTATCTACTTCCAAAATTCCTGCTGCTTTGCCTTGAGATAGCCTTTGGGTTGGATTTTGATATTCATTAGCAGCCATCATCTCTATAAGTTCATAAGCTTCATCATAGCTCTTCGCCCACAGAGCTCCACCTGATGCTGCATCTAGCAAAGGCCTAGACTGTGCTCCCAACCCATTGTAGAACCCATTAATAACCATCCAATCAGGCATGCCATGATGAGGACACTTGCGTAGCATCTCCTTGTAGCGTTCCCAAGCCTCACACAAGGTCTCGCCAGATTGCTGTTGGAATTGAGTCAACTGGTTCCTTAATGCTGCAGTTTTCGCCATAGGGAAGAATTTAGTAAGGAACTTCTGAGCAAGATCTTCCCATGTAGTAATGGAACCAGGTGGCAAAGAGTGTAGCCAGCTCTTAGCCTTATCCCTCAGAGAGAATGGGAAAAGCCTCAACCTGATAGCATCATCCGTCACACCATTACATTTGAAAGTGTCGCAGATTTCGATAAAGTCCCGAACATGCATGTTGGCATCCTCCGTAGAAGCACCCCCAAACTGGACTGAATTCTGCACCATCTGAATTGTGCCAGACTTGATCTCAAAATTGTTTGCTGCAATAGCTGGCCTAATAATGCTAGACTGGATGTCATTGAGTTTCGGTTGAGAATACTCCTTCAAAGCCTTAGCTGCTGCTGCTGCGTCACCCATCTCTACAGTAGTTTCAGTTTCCTCGTTCTTATTATCCACTATAAGATCGTCTTCCGCCAGTTCTTCCAAACGAGCTTGTAAGCGTGTTCGCATACAAACGTAAGTACCTGAAACACCACGAATCAAACAAACTAAGTAAGAAATCCGAGTCAGTGAACGCTAACGACCACTGGTGACAAGCACATAAACTAAAATAAAAACACCGATGATCCCCGGCAGCGGCGCCAAAAAACTTGTTATGCAAAATTTACGCAAGCGCACGTAGTCACAAGTAATACAATTAAAGTTCGTTCCACAGAGATCTGGTTATGGTTCTATTCAGTAAATATGCCTATGCAACAATGTATGGTTTTAATTCACTGCTAAGAAAAATAACAAATTTGAGATTGATTATCTAAATTAAACTAAGTGCAAATTATAAAACTAAGAATTAAATAATTAACGAGAATAAAAATCGAATTACTTGTATGAGAATAAACATGGAATCCTAGTTTCATCATCTACTTCACTTAGGGTTGCAGCCTTTAATTAAAACATGCGATGGTTATGATATCTGATCGAATAACACGAAACAAGTAAAAGTTACCTCTCGGTATACTAGTACCAATCTACGCATACATCCACAAAAGAGATAGAAGATGAATAGTCACCTATTATGTTTAGACCCTATATCTCTATAGAATTTGAAAACATAAAGGTTGAAGCACAAGTTATCCACTTAGATCACATAGAGTAGCATAATATCTCTATTCATGCCACAAATCATGATGTTCAATATCAACCTATCCTATGCTAGAATGGCAAGTTCTAAATCTCAAGATCCACTCTCGTTTAGCAAGAGATTAACATATTAGATGTTCGCGACGCACCTAAATTCAATAAGCACAACCATACAAGGATATCATGAATTCACCACACATAAATCTTTAAGGCATACAAACTACTAAGCTACATAGAAAAATCCACTAGGATCCCACGACAATGATTAGCCCATAATTGAACCGTTCATCGTCATGGGATTTGATGAATACATGATATAAAACAAGATATGGAAGAAAGAAGTAATAATATTATTAAAATTAAGAGTTGAGAAAACAAATCTATAATCCAACGTATACAAAAGATGAAGTAGATCTAGATCCTTGCTTGTCACCGAGCGTTGAATCATTCTCTCCTTTTTTCTCTTGCAGATCTCAGCTGGTTACAACAATAATGCGATGATATCTAAATTACAATGCTTAGATGTGTTTTTATAGGCTCTAGCTTTCTTGCCCAGCAAGAATTTATCTTCTATTACAATTAGAATTTAATTAAGGTGCTAAAAACTGCCCAAAATACAATTAGAACTTGAAAAGGGCAAAACTGGAATTTTTCTACATGGCTTCTCATAGAACACGCGCGCGATTTAATTCAGCACATTACTTGCACGTGCTTCCTATCCCAGGTTATAGAAAATCTCTCAAGCTTCGCGTGGGCAGTAAGATCGCTGAAAATGGACTTACAGAACTCCAGATATGACCAAAACAGTGTAAACTGCGCAACCTTCCCAGAAAATCGGAATTTTAATCAATTAATTCCCAAAAAATTATAGAAGCATCCACCTTAGTTAACATTCTCGTAAATCTGCACAACTAAGCAAAACACATCAAAACTACAAGAAACTTGAGTCCAAGACAATCAATTTAAGCCGATTTAGAATGCTCCAAGTGGATATAAAATCCACTTATCAGAGGTCAAGGAGGCCCAAGCAGTTATGAGCTCGGCCTCGGAGAAAGAAAAGGAAATCGCCGATCTTAGGCAGCAACTCGAGGAGTTGAAGGAGCGCACAGATGCCCGGATCGAGAAATTTAAGGGTGGAATTAAGCAGGCCGTCGATGAGAGGGACGCAACCAAGGCTAAACTCACAGATTACAAGGCGGAGGTGAAGAAGCTCCGGGATGAGCTGAAGGCTAGGAAGCCGGAGAAAAAGGTGATTGCTGAGTTCCGGATATCGGATGCTTATGACGCGAATCTCGCCGATGTGGCCTCGAAGAAGATTCACCGCTGTTGGGTTGTGGCGGAAAACATGTTCAAATCCGACCCTGGGACCGCCACCTGGGATAACTTTGTCACAGCATATCTGGAAGCCGAAGACGCCTTGGTCCGGGGCGAGGGTGAACCACAACCCTGCACGGCGCCAGTCTCCTCTCCTCCTCCTCCTCCCGAAGCTTGATCCAGTAGACTGGCTGCGCCCAGAATCCCGGCTAGACCCATGTAATCTTTTATCTCTGCCGATGTAACTTTTGAAACTTTGCTGTGTAATTTCGAATTCTGCTGATGTAACTTGTAGAACTTTGTTCTTTCAACAATCAGGTGTTTCGGGCTGTCGGTCAGCCCGGCCTGTTCTTTTGATTTGCTCGTATTTTTTGCTTTTATTTTTGTGTAGCTTAGTTTGGCTTGCCTTGTCCCCCACTCTCTCATGCAGGTGATCTGGATGAGGGAGTTTGTGGTCAAAAACATTTCAAGTTATTCATGTTTGAGTATTCCCGGGTCAAGGTACTACCCTTATGCCCCGGGATTTAGCCGTACTTTGGAAATTATGCAGAATTTCCAAGTAGGGATTTATTGTTTTTGGTTGCTCCGGGCCAAGGTGACAACCTTTGACCCGGGGTTCAGCCATACTTGGAAATTATGCAAAATTTCCAAGTAGGAGTTTATTGGTTTTGGTTGCTCCGGGCCAAGGTGACAACCTTTGACCCGGGGTTCGGCCATACTTGGAAATTATGCAAAATTTCCAAGTAGGACTTTATTGTTTTTGGTTGCTCCGGGCCAAGGTGACAACCTTTGACCCGGGGTTCGGCCACACTTGGAAATTATGCAAAATTTCCAAGTAGGAATTTATTGTTTTTGAACGAACATTGGAAGAGTAAACTGCGAACTTTCATTGATAGCTTTGGAGATTACAAGCATTTTTGCATTCCTATTACAAAATAGTTGTTGCTCTAGCTGGAGTCTTTGGCTTTACTGATAGTATTTTCTGAGTCTGAGGCTCTGCCATGTGTTGGGCACCTCGGAGCCATCCATGTGATTGAGCTTATAAGTCCCGGGGCGGAGTACTTCTTTGACTTGGTAAGGGCCTTCCCACTTAGGCATGAGTTTGCCAGTGTTTGTGGGATCGGATGCCTCCGTGTCCCGGAGTACTAGGTCCCCGATTTGGAAGTTCTTGACTCTTGATTTCTTCCCGAAGTACTCTCTTGTTCTTTCTTTGTATTTCTCCATTCTTTGTACTGCTTTGTCTCTAACCTCATCGACCAGTTCCAGGTTAACTCGTAACCCTTCTTCATTTGCGACTTCATCAAAGTTAATTACTCTGTGGGAAGGTGAGCCCACTTCGATTGGTAACATCGCTTCGGTTCCATATGCCAGCTTGAATGGAGTTTCCCCTGTTCCGGACCTCGGGCTAGTTCTATATGCCCATAGCACATGTAGTAGCTCCTCGGGCCATTTGTTCTTGCTTTCTTTTAGCCTTTTCTCAATCCCTCTTAGCAAAATTCTGTTTGTCACCTCCACTTGGCCGTTGCCATGGGGATAAGCCACTGAAGATTTCTTGTGTTTGATTCCCCTTTCCTTCAAATAATTTTCGAAGTCTGAGCCTACGAACTGGGGGCCATTGTCCGAGACCAAGACCCTGGGTAGGCCGAATCGCATTAAGATGTTGTCCATGAACTTGATGCAATCCTGCTGATTTATGGTCCTCATTGCCTTGGCTTCCGCCCACTTAGTCATGTAGTCAATGGCTACTAGCAAGTACCTCAAGTCGCCTTTAGCCCAGGGGAAAGGTCCCATTATGTCGATGCCCCAGACAACGAAGGGGATTGGCGAGAGGACCAAAGAGGGTAGGACCGGGCTTTGCTTAGGCACATTGCTGAACAGCTGGCAATTTCTGCATTTCTTTACAAATTCCACTGCATCGGAGTGGATGGTTGGCCAGTAGTACCCTTGCCTTATGATTTTGTAGGCAAGGGCTTTTGCAGACATGTGGTCTCCACAAATGCCCTCATGTACTTCCTGTAAACAATAGTTGGCTTCCTCCGGGCCCACGCACTTCAGGACCGGGGACGAGAATGTTCTGCGGTAGAGTTGGTTATCTTCAACGAAGTATTTTGCCGCTTTGTTTTTCAGCCTTCTGGCTTCGTTTTTGTCCTTTGGCAACTCCCTCTTTTCCAGGTAAAGGATAAAAGGGGTCATCCAGTTCGGGCTATCATCTATTTCCATTATTTTCTCTTGATCAATTGCTGGTTTCTCAAGTTCCTCGAAGTAGACAGAACTATCTAGGTCGGCTGGATTTTGGACTAGTCTGGAGAGCTCATCCGCTTCGGAGTTGTCCTCTCTGTTAATCTGACTGATTTGGTGTTCCGGGATTGTGGCTAAGTAACTCTTGACCAAGGCCTGATACTGAGCCAATTTGGGATCTTTGGCGATGTACTCCCCCTTTGTTTGTCATACCACAATCTGGGAGTCACTGAAGATGCTCAAGTTCCGGATTTTCAAAGTTCGGGCTAGCCTTAGCCCTGCCAGGAGAGCTTCATATTCGGACTGATTGTTAGTCGCTTGAAATTTGAAGGCTATTGCCTGTTTGACCTGGAAGCCGTCCGGGCTCTTCATGATGACCCCGGCCCTGGACCTATTCGCTGTAGAGGAACCATCTACATGGAGAATCCATAAGTCAAGGCATTTGTCCGGGGTTACCTCATGTTCAGCTGATGTTGAAGGGTGTTGCGGCACAGGGAAGGAGCATTCCACGATGAAGTCTGCCAGGGATTGCGCCTTGACTGCTGTCCGGGGTACGAAGGTCAAGTTGTACTAACTTAACTCTATTGCCCAATTTATCAATCTCCCAGAGGCATCTGGCTTATGGATTATCCACCTTAGCGGCTGATCAGTTACAACTTTGATCTCTCTCCCTTGGAAATAGTGTCTGAGTTTTCTCGAGGCTGTTACTAGGGCAAGGGCGAACTTATCGAGATTGGGGTATCGGGTTTCTGCATCCTTTAGAACTTGGCTTACATAGTACACTGGTTTTTGGGTCCCCCCATCTTCCCGGATCAAAGCAGCCGCTACGGCCAGGGGTCCGGCGGAGAGGTACAGATGTAGTGGTTCTCCGGGCTTGGGCTTGGTTAACAAGGGTGGTGATGAGAGATATTCCTTGATTGTGTCTAGGGATGCTTGGCACTCCGGGCCCCATGCTATTTCCTTTTTGTTGCTTGCTCCCTTGAGCAGATTGAAGAAAGGCAAGCATTTTTCTGCCAATTTGGAAATAAACCTTCGCAAGGCCGCCAATGATCCGGCCAATTTTTGGATGTCCTTCTGGGTTGGCCTCAATTCCCCTCTGACTGATCATGAAGCCTAAAAATTTCCCTACCGCCACCCCGAAGGTGCACTTCTCCGGGTTCAGTTTCATTTGATTTTTCCTTAGATTTTCGAAACATTCTCGCAGATCCGGGATATGTTCCTCAACAGTCTTGGATTTGGCGATGATGTCGTCAACATACGACTCCAAGTTCCGGCCTATTTGATCCTGGAAGACCTCTACCATAGCTCTTTGGTATGTAGCCCCGGCGTTACGGAGCCCGAAGGGCATGAACTTGAAGGCATACACCGCCCTGTGGGTGATGAAGGCTGTTTTGGCTATGTCTGCAGGGTTCATCTTGATCTGATTGTATCCGGAGAAGGCATCCATGAAGCTTAACATTACATATCCCGAAGTAGCATCGATGAGCTGATCTATGTTGGGTAACGGGTATGGATCCTTGGGGCAAGCCTCATTGAAGTCGGTGTAGTCAATGCACATCCTCCATTTCCCACTAGGTTTCTTGACTAGGACCACATTGGCCAGCCATTCGGGGTACTTGATCTCACAGATTATATCTGCTTTGAGAAGTTTGTCTACTTCTTCGTCTATGGCCCTTTGTCTCTCTGGTGCAACATTCCTTCTTTTCTGTTTTACGGGTCTTTTCCCGGAATCCACGTCCAGGCTGTGCACGGCCAAAGATTCGTGGATTCGTGGACACCAGGTCTTCTTTGAAGGCTGCTTCTAATCCTGCCCCAATCTTAATTTTCCTTTCGGGATCTCCAGGTATCAGTTCAATTGTCTCCGTGTCTACGGCGGGCTCGACCTTGGCTTGATCTTTCATTGTGGATGATTTTTGAACCCGGACCTGGGAGTTTGAAGCGAGGTACCCCCGGGCTATGGAAGTTCCTTCTCTTGGGATAGGTACCTCAGAATTCTCAATATTCTGGACCTCCTTCCCGGGGTTCCTATAAGTTGAGTTTCTGTGTTTCTTTCTGCTTTGATTTTTAAGATAAGAGGATGCTTTGCACTTGTTTTCGGGATCTGTCTCGGCCATGACTAGGGCTTGACCATAGCATCGGCTTGCTGTTTCGGTGTCACCCCTTACTTCTCCTACCCCGGCGGCTGTTGGGAACTTGAACTTGAGGTGTGGGGTAGAGGTCACGGCCCGGAGCTTGGTCAGAGCTGGGCGCCCTAGGATGACATTGTAGGAGGATAGACTGTTGATTACATAGAATTTGACTACGTGAGTTATCTGCTTCGGAGCAGTGCCGAACTGGAAAGGTAAGTAGAGTGTTCCTTGGATAGGGACCAAGTTGTGGCCGAAGCCATACAGTGGATCCTCTCTACATTCATTCATTTTTACGCTCCCGAGCTGCATCCGGTCCATGGTATGCTTAAACAATATGTTGGCCAAGGAGCCGTTGTCCACGAGGACCCTTTTTACTTCATTATCGGCAATATCTAGGCTTACCACCAAGGCTTCGTTATGGTCGGGGTCTATTCCTTCAAAATCGGCATTGCTGAATGATATAATTTGTTCCGGAACGGTTTCCACCATAATTATCTCGTCTCCGGAGTCCGGGGTCCTTGGGGGAGAGTTGGAGCCGCCCAGTACTACATGTACTACATTTTTGACTTTCTGAACCCTGGGTCCTTGCCCCCTTTCTGCGTTCCTCCGGGCCACGTACTGGTTCATGTTCCCCCTTTTGATCTGTTCCTCGATGAAGAACTTGAGTGACATGCAGTTCTCGGTGGTGTGCCCGTGAGTTGAGTGGTAGTCACAATGCTTGTGTTTGGGCCTGTTCTCCGGGGCGGTAGCCATAGGCTTAGGCAGGTAATAGAAGGGTTTGTCCTGGATTTCTTTCAGTATTTCAGCCCGGGGCCGGTTCAGGGGCGTCCACTCGGGTTCGGGACGTGGCTCGGGCTTTTCTGGCCTCGAGGGCCTGGTATCAGACTTGGGCTTCGAGAAGTGGGTTCGGTCCGGGATGGTTAGTTGGGAGCTGGGGATGTAGTTACTCTGTTTGTTGGGTTTGAATTTCTTTTCTGGTCGACACTCGCTTTCGGGGTGATTATCTTTGTTTCCGCTCGAGGAGGCCCCTTGCCGGGTCATTCTCATGGCTTCCAGGATGTCTGTTTCTTTGATGAACTTGGCGGCAATAGCATAGGCCGCGGCCAGGCTCTGGGGTTCTTTGTGCACGAGCTCTAGAACATAGCGCTCATTGTGCTCTGGGTCTAGGTTCTTCCGAAATATGCTCAAGGCTTCCCTCTCATCTAGATTGGTGACTTTGTTTATGGCCTCTTGGAACCGTTTCATAAAGGCGGAGAGGGCCTCGTTGTCACGTTGCCTAATAGTTTCAAGGTGGCACATATGGTACTCCGTGGATTTGTTGGCCCGGAACCTCCGGAGGAAGGCTTCCCTGAACTCTTTCCAACTGTGAATACTCCGGGATGGAATCCGGCTGAACCATCTCTGGGCTGCTCCTTTCAGTGTGGAGGCAAAGAATCGACATTTGGTGAGGTCATTGTAGAAGTATATCAGGGCTATCTGTTCAAAGTAGTTGAGGTGCTCCTCGGGGTCTTCCAGCCCGTCGAAGGAGTCGAAGTTGTAATGTTTGAGATTCTTTTGCCGGGGTATGGCTTCGAGGGAGTAACTGAAAGGCGTGAGGGTATCTTGGATCTCAAACCCGGAGTCACTGTTCACTTTTCTTTGTAGCTCGTGGATCATTTGTACCAAATTGTCTGGGCGTTCTTCCTCATCAGAGATGATCTCCGGGCTGATTTCTCGATGGGGTCGCTTGGATTTGGATTTCCTTATCCTTTCTTCCTCCTCCTGAAGCCTTTTCTGGATTCTGAGTTCCAACTTGGCCTGCTCTTCCTGCCTTATTCTTTCCCGGAGTCTCTCCATTTTCTTGAGCTTATCGGTTTCGTTATCTCTGGCTTTGCTTTGAGGGTTGCGGTCCTTCTTAGTTCTTTTGCCCGGGTCTCCGAGACGGTCAAACACCGAAGCCCGGGATTGGTGTGAGTTGGCCGACCCTCCAGAGTTCTCAGCTTGTTCGGGCTCTGGTTCCGGATGGGGGCGATTTCGGTAAGCTCGGATTGCTTCAGCAAGTTCCTCCGGGGTTAAATTCTCCATTTGGGCAGAGTCAAGGGGTACGTCTGTATACTTGTACCGGTTCACTTCAACCGTGACCCGGGCGTCGTTCGGACCGATCCCGAGCCTCTCCTGGACCGGGACCTGGTTTTGGGGCGCCTGCTCCGGGATAGGAAGTGGGGGTTCTTCTCTCGGAGCGCTAGGTGCTGGGCGTTGGGTGGACTTGCTTGGTCGAGGCATTGTTGCAGGTTTTAGCTGGTCTGAGGGGTTCAGATTTTCTTGGTTCGGCTGTTTGGTTTGGGTTCGGAGGTTCCCCCCTCCTTCTAGCGCCAATGATAACTCTGAAACTTGACTGGGTACTTCCTCGCCAACTCCTACCTCGGAAGTGGTGTAGCTGTAGTGGGGTGTCTACAAAACAACATCGGAGGGGGGGGTTTGGCCCCGAGGTGCCTCCGGCGTGAGAATAAGAGTTGGCTTTGGAAGATAATAATCAAGTAGAGTATCACAATAGTAATAAATGTGTGCAGGTGTGTAATAATGTCTAACCCCTAAACCCTATTTCTTAGGGGTATTTATAGCCCTAGGCCTAGGGTTTAGGGGTGGGTTACCTTTACTCTCGACCGTTGGATCCGGGGGACAAGGGGCTGAATTCCCGGGATGTAGGACACGTGTCCCTATTCGTGGGAACCGCTGACTTGGGCGTGGCAGCGTTGTGGAAGACATGGTTTGACACATGCTGTCTCTTGGACTTTAGTGCTGGTCAGCGCTATGTGCGGAAATGTCGGCTGAGCTGGAGTACTACGTGCACCAGGTGTCATCAGTCTGGGGTCCAATGCTCCGGGGTAGGGGGTCCGGGCCCGGGGCCCACTGGCTTGGGCTGGGCTGCTCTTATTCTCATGAGTTGGATTGTTTGTTGTTCTTGGGCCTGAGGCTGGGCCTAGTTGGATCTGGGCTATTTCTAGCCTATCACAAGCCATGAAAAGAACTTCATTGATATGTTCAAACATCAATAACAAATAAAGATTCAAGATAGTCAAGATTATAGAAGTCCAGAGGATTCCAATGAGTTACTATTATTGAAGCAATATGTACTGCTACCGGCTTATCAAGTGGATTGTAAAGAAGACATGTACATGGGATGTTGGCCCTCTCTTTGACAATTTTGAAGTAAATCGTTCCAAATATCACAATTTAAATTATCGGCCCTAAATATAATGGAAGAACAAAACTTCGTCTAGCATTTTTTTCCCCTAAAAACACTATATCATTCAACGTTTTTTTTAAACTCATAACCAAAACACTATTTAAAGCTTAGTTTTCAACAGTGTTAGTTGTCAAAACGCTAAATTAAAATTGGTTATAGGCCAAAACGTCACATGAAATGGTGTTTTTTTTGGGGGGGGACGCCACTTCATGTGGCGTTTGGATTTTTTTGTTTTATTTTTTTGCTTTTTTTCTCCTAAATATATAAATTTATTCGTTGTTCTAAATATTTCTAAAATCCAAAATGAAAACATTCAATCCAAAGGTTAACTGTTGAAAACCCAAGATAATAAAAAAAATTAAAAATTTTAGTTAAAAAATTTAATCCGACAGCCTGATTTTTAAAAAATCGGGGCTAGGATAAGATAGGGTTTAGGGTCCTAAACCCTAATTTCGTATACGGTTTGTTCGTCGTTTTGAATATTTCTAAACCCAAAATGGAATTGTTGAACCCCAATAGATAATTATTGAAACCTCAAAAGAATACAAATAAAATTTAAAATTTTAATTAAAAAATTGAATCCGGTGGCCTAATTTTTAAAAAATCGACCCTCGATTTTTATCAGAAAAAGTTAGGGTTTAAAGTCAAGGGGACCTAAACCCCAAACCCTAAGTTGGGGGGGGGGGGACGCCACTTCATGTGGCGTTTGGATTTGTTTGTTTTATTTTTTTGCTTTTTTTCTCTTAAATATATAAATTTATTCCTTGTTCTAAATATTTTTAAATTCCAAAATGAAAACATTCAATCCAAAGGTTAACCGTTGAAATCCCAAGATAATAAAAATAAAATTTAAAAATTTTAGTTAAAAAATTTAATCCGACAGCCTGATTTTTAAAAAATCGGGGCTAGGATAAGTTAGGGTTTAGGGTCCTAAACCCTAATTTCGTATACGATTTGTTCGTCGTTTTGAATATTTCTAAACCTAAAATGGAATTGTTTTAAACCCCAATAGTTAATTATTGAAACCTCAAAAGAATACAAATAAAATTTAAAATTTTAATTAAAAAATTGAATCCGGTGGCCTAATTTTTTTAAAAATCGACCCTCGATTTTTATTAGGAAAAGTTAGGGTTTAAAGTCTAGGGGGCCTAAACCCTAAACCCTAAGTTTGTATACGGTTTATTCGTCGTTCTGAATATTTCTAAAACCCAAAATGGAAACGTTGAACCCTAAAAGTTAATTATTAAACCCCTAAAGTTAATTTTAAATTGTATTTTTTTAAATTTAAAAAATACAATTTTAATTGACCGTTTAATTATAAATTTTTAAATATTATTTGTATATATATATATTTAGAAGAAATAAAAAAAAAATTAAAAACACAAAACGCCATGTTAAGTGGGGTTCTCCCCCTCCCCTAAAACACCACATGAACTATCGTCCTCCCCCAACGCTACTTTTATATCTTTCTCTCCTAAAACACGTTACACACTTTAAAAAAATTCAAAAAGCCACGCAAAATTCAAAAAGCCACGCATACTGTGTTTTAGAATGATATTTGGGATCATGATTTTTAACTATAATATTTAAGACCAATTGTTATATTATGAACCTTTTTTCATGTACATGTAAGTCTCCTTTATGACCAATTGTTAATTTGTTTTTATGAATTTTTTTATAAAGAATTTCATGACCAAATTATGAAAATTATTTGTTTTTAATAAATTGGTAATAAATTGGTATTACATAAAAAATAAGCATTTTGTGATATATAAATTGAATTGTATTTATCCACCTTGATAAGTAATTTATAAGTTATTTAAAAATTTACTATCTTATTATTTGTATAATAAGTAAAATAGTCTTGTAAATCTATACTATTATATAAAAGCCGAACATTAAAAGTTTGGTTGGTTGGTACCTATTGATTTTACTTATTTATCCTTACTTAATTATAGATAAAATCTTTTTTTATATTTCATCTAACTAAAATTTTTGCATTAATTTTCTTTTTCAGGTTAGACATATTACCTTTAAAATTTTTGCTTTACTAATCAATTTTCTTTTTCAGGTTAAACATGTTACCTTTTCTTTTCTTTTTAATAACTAAGTAGTTTCCTTTTTCAGATAAAATATAATCTCTTCTATATTTTATCTAACTAAAAAGCATATTATAATTACTATTAACTAATTAATTAATTTTTTCGTTCAACTTATCTTTTCTCTTTTCTCTAACTAAAATATCTCTTTTTCCAATTATATCATGGGTTACCTTTTAAAAATCTTCTTTTATATTTTATTTAACTAAAATTTTTACTTTACTAATCAATCGACTTTTTCAGGTTAAACATGTTACCTTTTTTTTTAATAACTAAGCAGTTTCTTTTTCAGGTAAAATATAATATCTTTTATATTTTATCTAATTAAAAAAAATTATAATTACTGTTAACTAATAAATTAATTTTTTATCTTTTCTCTAAATAAAATATTTTTTTTCTAATTATATCACGGGTTACCTTTTTCAGCCAAAACAAATTGCCTTTTTTATTTTTTCTAACTAAAACCTCTCTTTTTCAAATTATATCACGGGCGATTCTATTTAATAAAAATAAAATAATAATATTATAATACTATTAATTAACCGATTACCTTTTCAGGAATTTCAGCTAAAAACGTATCATCTTTTTTATTTTTTCTAATTAAATTTCTTTTTTTAGATATATCATGGGTAACAATAATTTCTCATTTTCTAAAAATATTACCAGCAATTTTATTTACTAAAATAACAATTAAATTTTAATTACGATAAACTAATCAATAACTTTTTTCACCTATAGTATGTCACCTTTTAATTTTCACGTTATCTTTTTCTATTTTTTCAAACTAAAATCTCTATTTTTCCAATTATATCACGGACGATTCTTTTTAATAAAATTAAATAATAATATTATAATACTAATATTAACGATTATCCTTTTTAGCTAAAACGAATCATGGCTTTTTCCTATATTATCTAACAAAAATTCCTCTTTAGAAATATCAAGGGAAACATTAATTTCTCCTTTTCTAAAAACATTACGAGCAATTTTATTTTGTAAAATAACATAATTATATTATAATTACTATAAATTAATCAATTACCCTTTTCACCTAAAATATATTACCTTTTTAATTTTCTCTAACTAAATCCTCTCTTTTTCCAATTAAATCACGGGCATTCTATTTAATAAAACAAAATAATAATTTTATAATTACTATTAAATAACTCATTACCTTTTCAACTAAAACCTATCACATTTTCTATATTTTTTAACTAAAATAATTCCTTTTAAAGAAATATCATGGATAACATTGATATAATTATGATCATCATCTCATTTAAATATTTAAGCTTCCAAAATTCATATTCAAAAAGATTAATAAATTTTTTTAAAATAATATTAAAAAAATTCCGTGCATCGCACGGGTTTGAAGCTAGTAGCTTATAAATTAATTTTATAATAATTTTGAATAAAATGTTATTTTTTTGAAGAAAACCATATTACTCCTAAAAATAAGATCATTTTTCAAGTCATATTCAGTATATGTTTTAATTTTAGCCTTTAAATTAAACTGGTATTGGCAATGTTACAGAAATTGTTTATCGGACTAAATCGGTTGAGCTACTTAATTGCAATTTATCGGAAATCGGCGATTTATCGGAATGATAAATCGGAATTAAATCGAATGTTTTTAATACTTTATTTTATGATATGTTAAATTATATAATTTTATATGTTGAAAAATAATATAATATGTTCTAAACATTTTGAGTTTACCTATATTTAGAACAGTTGATTAGTTTAAAATAGGTGACACATATATTGGTAATCAACAAAACAAAATCATAATAATCCCCTCAATCACCAAATACTACCAATACAATACACCCAAGCCCCAAGCCTCTCTTTTAATATTAAAAACTCACTGCCAAACTAAAAACAACAAAACTTCTCGAAACAACAAAACCCAACATCAATAGTCAATACACCAACTTGATACCGTAAACACAACAAAACCCCTAAAAATCAAAACATTCACAAAATCACAGAAAAAATTCAAATAAAATTGACATTAAACTGATGCAAATCCGATTTAAATGGGCCCGCTGATCCTGCAACGACTCAACTCAAACTCAGTTTTACAAGTATTACAAGTCCATTTTTATATCAAGTTTTTCTTGTCGAAGTTGTCTAGGGCTACGGTCTGGAGATTGGGGGTTATTAGTGGTGGCTCGAGAATCGAGGTGGGAGATTGAAGGAGCCGACATGAGTTGAAGGAGACAACATGGGTCTTATCAATTGTTTGATATGTATATCATATATGTATATGCATATCCCCCATTGCAGTCACCGATTTCGACCCGATTTGAGAAAAACGTTTTTCTTGCCGATTTTGGTAAATTTGATCGGTGACCTCCCGTACTCCGATTTATCGAACAATTTATCGACAAAATCGCCGATTTTTAGAACCATGGGTATTGGTATTGAACATTCTCACACAGCACATTTTTCTGTAATTCAGAGTGAATATCGATACTTTTAATAACATTATATGCTAAATTAATAAATTTATTTTTTGAATAGATATTTATTAAAAACAATTTAAGTTAAATATTTTTCAACTAATTTTAGAATTTAAAAATGTTACCACTAGTTAATTTGATTCAGTAATTAGATTATTTTATATTAGTTAAAAATATGTGATAGATTGTTTCGTATTTTCTAGAAAATTCTTTAAGATTACTTTTTCTGAAACATTTTTAAAAATATCGAAAATTTTCATACATGAAATTATTTAAAATATTTAGTTAAACACTTTTCATAATATTTGGATATTCTTACAATATTCATTCTGAGTCATGCATTTTATTTTTGAAAGTTTTTCTCAATTAATAAGATTTTAAAATGTTATTTATGAATATATGTGTTGTTCAATATTGTGTTTGATTATTTTATAATTTAGTAAATCTTCAAATTACATTCAGTTTTTTGGTACTAATGAAATCTAAATATATTATAATATTTATAGAACTTTGATAAAATTTAACATTAGATTTCATTCTGTAATATGATATTAAATTTCTTAAAAATGTTTTGTTACTTATTTTTCAGAAAATTTAGATTTTTTTAAAATGTTCTTTGATTTAAAATGTATTTTTTAAATTTAGAGGGGTGTATTCAATTCAGATTTTAATGGATTGATAATAGTTCATGGATTTTAGAAATTTTTTGTTGATTTCAATTCTACGTTGATTTTGGTAGAGTTGATGAAAAATCTCGTATAGTCTTGCTGATTTAACTAGAATTCTCGACAAATTCTTCAAAATCTCATTGATTTTGATGAGATTTCAAATGATATAAAATATAACAGCAAATTTTTCAAAATCCATCATTTTATCAAATACAAAAAAATTCATGGAATTTTGAATTGGACTTTTTAAAATCTAAAACGAATATACCCAGATTTTAATGGACTTTTTAAAATCTTAAACAAATGCACCCAGATTTTAATGGATTTTTTGAAATCCTTATTGAATACTACCAGATTTCAAAAGACTTTTTAAAATCCAAATTGAAAGAATTTCAGACTCTGAAAAATTCGGGTTGGAAAAAGACTTCTCAATGGAGGAAATTGAATGTGCGCTTAATAACTCTGCAAGTGAAAAAGCTCCTGGCCCAGATGGTTTTAACATGGGGTGTCTAAAAGCTATGTGGCTCCACTTGAAGGGCAGCATTTTTAAATGCTTTGAAGATTTTGCTAGCTCTCTCACCATCCCAGCAGGTTTTAATTCTTCATTCATCTCTCTCATTCCTAAAAAGGAAAATCCTGAGCTTGTATCAGACTACCGACCTATATGTAACATTCCGACTTTTCGGACTATTATTTCTAATTACAAAACTTAAATAAAACGGGTTCTTTATTCAAATAAAGCAAATATTCCACAAAGTCAAAGCAGCGGTCAAATTCGATAATTCAAAATCATAAAAATCGAGGCGCGGCTCTATAAATTCAATAAGTAATATCTTGCATTTAACAAATTCGTCTAACAGCACAATAAATCTTATCCAATAAATTACATCAATCACGTAGCACGAAATTCACAAGTTCACATCCACAATGATCTCAATAAGCTTTCGCAATATACGAACCTGAAATATACGAAAAGAGTGAGCTACACAGCTTAGCAAGTAACAATTTGACTAACAAATATTCTCAAAATCAATGGGCATTTTAATAAAAACAATTTTCAAAATCAAATATAAGTTTGTAGAAAAACCTTTGCGAAAATAAAACCAACCCAAAGTTTATATTTTCAAAATCCAGAATTTAAAACAGAAACAGAAGCAGAAGACAGAAACAAAACGAAACGAAAATCAAAATACCACAGTCTTGCTCTACGGCCATACTTTGCCAGTGACCGGCATCTTATTCTTATTCTTATTCTTTCGCCACACTTTGCCAGTGACCGGCATCTAAAGTTCAATAATTACGCGCCCTTAATATGTATCTAAAATTGCACACTTGTGCGCCTACTAAGGGTATCTAAGGCTAGTTCCGGAACTATAGCGTAAATTACGAACGGGTTCGAAACATAGAGACTGAGTTCTAAAATCAAATACTTATATCTTATACAGTTTCAAAACAGAATTTTTATATCTTACACGAAAACGAAAATCACAATATCAAAATCTTTTCAGAAAAAAAAGGTAGTCAAAAGGTACTTACCTCAAAGTCGACACTTAAAATACGAAAATAACACGAACTGATCCTATAATTAATTAAATCAAACCAACATAATTATTCACAAAATTCCACTCAATCAAAATGCATATACAAAAACACAATTTATTTATAATTTATCAACATCATGTAAAACACCGAATAATCCATTTATGGTAAAAATATCAAACAAGATAGCCTGTAACATTAAGACACTGATCACAGCCGCAACTAGCATCAAAACAAACGCTTGGTATATTATTAAATAATAAATCATGCTCTTACTCTTCTACTGATTGCGCAATGTCATTTACTTATTTGCATATAAACAAATACCAAAATGCATGTAATATTAAGAAAGGAAATTGGGCCTTAGAGCCCGTAATGGTAATACATGGTCTTGTAACGCCCCCAAATCCGGGGTCAGGGATTTGGTCGTCACGCGAAAATCCTTAATAACAAATCACCTGCTTAACCACATTAAACCATCTGTAGTCATTAATAATTGAGTTACAACATTTGAGACCCCAACCACCAAGCATCTTTTAGGTTATAGGGCTAGAAACAAGAACGAAATCCTTACTACTAGTATAACTTCGTTGAGAAGTACACCAGCAACTTGTACTATTTTGTGCAAAGTAACATATATATTACACACCAATATACTTACATATAACTTCCTCCAGCTATAAACTTTCTAGATCATATCGTCTTCATAAGGGCACACTGGCCGCTTCATCTAAGCCATGCAGGTAACCTCGTCCGGCTACCTTCCACTGAAAAGTTAATATTTGAAAACAAGCAAGTATGAGCGAAAGAATTGCTCAGCAAGTTATTACTAGAGTTGAACAAAATATCCTATCAATATGCATGGGGTTTTCCAACATTCAACTGATACTTAGTATCATTCTTGAGACATTTATAACCACGAAATTCTATAGGGAAAGTATAATGTTTGAAAATAACATCGACTGAACAATATACCAATATAATATAAGAGATACCGTTACAAGGTAATTATATAGATTATTACCATCAATAGCCACATCTTGTTTGTGCAGTAATACACCAACGTAAACTTGCTGGTTAATCAATATGAAATCACTTACTTATTGATAATATAATATTAATTTCTCTTCTAATATAATATAACATTACTCCATCACTTCATACCATTTTCCTTTTTCAGTATTTTATTCTGAAACCATTTTCAATTCTTTCTTTAAACACTTTGGGGATTCTGCTAGCGCCAGATACGTAGGACGATGATCAGTCGCCTGACCGTATCTGCTCTCTATTTACTACCGGTAGAAGGAATGATAATCATCCATGGAGGAAGGCTCTTCTGCTACATCCCCCTGGAGGAAGGCTCTTCTGCTACATCCCCCTTCGGCAACTCTTGGGCCGAAATAATATTGAGTGCTGGACTGTGCCACACACAGCCTCTTACGCTTACTGTTGCAATGCCGGACTGTGCCACTCCCACACAGCCTCTTACGCTTACTGTTGCAATCCCCCTTTTTGTCAAATCATTATTCCATTTTTCCGTTTCCATTTCCATTCACATATATCATTTTCATTTCCATTTCCATTTCACATTTCACATTTCCATTTTCATATCCGTATTATAATCATTTGAAACATTTATACAGGTATATCAATTCAAGACATACATTCATTTCACTATGAAATTGCTTAAACAACCTTTTAACAATATTTAATCACCCTTAGAACACTTAGAATATCTAAAGAATAACTATTCAATAATCCCTTTTAAATGAATATTATAATTAATATTCATTGAATTAAATAACCATTAAAATAATATTTATCAATATCATTCCAGACATTTTTAACCAAAAATGTCTCATTTATAACCATTGAAATATTTTTATTATTATTCCGGAACAAAGCGATTGTAAGAAAATGTTTTAAAAATAATATTCATCTAATTAAATAAATTGAATTAGACGAATAATGTTTATTTAATCAGTAGATGCTTCAAGAGGTATCTACTAATTAAATAAACACTAGTTTGTTGGTGATGTTGCCATTAGGTTAATTATTGCGAAATTCTTTCTAAAAACTTTGTCCGGGTTTTCGAAAATATACACTTCAAGATAACCCCTTCCACTTTTCCATTCATATCAATACATTTAAATTACACCAACTAAAATACTTTACATGTAAATCCCTTTTAAGAAAATCTGTAAATATCAACCTTTGTCCCCTTATATAACAAAATATTTATTAATAACGTCTGAAATAGTTTAGAACTCAAATATCCCCAATTTACACATAATTGTAATATTATAAAATAACTTTAGATAACAACTGATACCATAATATCATTAAAATAACCATAAATAACAACTGATACCATTCCTTCCCATATCACTTTACTCTTTATAGTATATCACTCTCTCCAGCTCACATATATTTCCAGTCAAACCATTTTATTCAAAAGTAAACTATTTATCAAGATAAAGATAGAAGAAATCTTGCAAATATGGACTGAAGTCTTATTCCACCCATTTCATATATCTCAAAATAAATATACTCTGAACGATAGAGTATGTATAAATAAACTTGCCTCTGGTCCTTAGCACCAAATGGAACACCGCGAATAAATCCTTGGCGTTTTGCCCAAGCAGTTCCATGAACTTTACACGACGCCTCGATCCTTCCTTTTTGATACACGTTGCTCCACTTGATCACGTCCTAATGGTACTGTAATTATTACGAGTACGTGTCAGTCCAACCTCGTACCTCGAGTAGACACACTCGGAATTACCACTAAGTCACATAAAGTCAAACTATAGGTGTCCTCCCTATAATTGACTACTATATTACCACTTAATACACATAACACCTTTATATCCATTTAATAGACTTAAACCAATTTAATATATCATCAAAACACGATTAATCCTCGAGACAACAATTAACCCTCGAAATAATAATTAATCCTTGAAATAATTCACTTAACACATATACACATAATCAGTTAACACCCAAAGCATACCTTTAAACCATTGAAATCAAATAATTTAAATAAATTTAAATGCAGGGGATTTTTAGAAAATTTCGGCATGAAGTATTCGTTTATCGGACTATGGGCACAGCCCCTCAATATCAATCGAAAACAATTCAACCCTGTTTTTACAAAAATTAAAGCTGCCTCAACTTGCAGCAACATAAAAGTAAACAAGTACAGAAAGTACCCGCCCAGACATGCGGCACCTAGCACATAAGGAAAAGTATCCGCCCAGACATGCGGCACCTAGCACATAAGGAAAAGTATCCGCCCAGACATGCGGCACCTCAACATTTAAAGAAAGTAAACTAAGTTTATCCACATTTAAGCCAACACCACGTAGTTGACAAATATGACTTTTGACAATTACTACTACCCGACTTATACCATTTAGCACATAGACATTTACAATTTAGCCAACCCTTATATCTATACTTTATATGACAACAACAATTAGCACTTAGCACTTAGCAATTAACAATTTCAATTGGAACTAACAATTAGCAATTCGCACTTAAACATTTATCGATGACCATATATGACAAGTAAGCCACATAACTTTACATAATATCCGACACTTAATAATTAACAATTAACAACCATAAGGCCCGAGCATACAACCGGCTCACAATTAACCTTAACAATTATACTTAACTAAACTCTCCGAATTAAATCTCGGAAAATACAACAATATTCATAATTTACAATATTAGGCTAATTACTAAAATTAACACATTAACTCGCAATTTAAAACTAATTTAATTACAACAATTAAACTATCGAAATTTACAACTAATTTAATACAAAAATTAAATAAATAAAATGCGAAATTATACCATTTTCGTTTCCGATTGGACCCGCCGAAAACTCAAGCCACCGAAAATCTCCACCATCTCTCTCCCTCTCACCTGCCATCTCTCTCTCTCTCTCTCTCTCCTACCACCACGCAGCACACCAGCCACGCACCTTCTTCTTCTTCCTTCCTCCCTTCTCGACCTGCACGAATCACCACGGAACCACGGCCACCACCGCCGGCGACGGCCAGCCACGGTGGTGCCGCCCCCTCCTACTGCAACCACCAAGATATACATACACACACGCACGCACACATATATATATATATACACGCACAAATTGATTTTAATCAATCACCCCCAATTCAATTTCCCCCAAATTCCCAATTTCTAAAACCCTAGTTTTTCCCCCAATCTCACTTTCTCTCTCCCCGATTCTTTTTTTTTTCTGCTGTGTGTTTTGTGTGTGCTATTGGGCTTGGCCCAATCCTCTTTATATCACTACTACTTGATAACCCCCTTCTAATTTAAACCCGCAAAATATTACTCGGGTAAAATAATAATTTTTGAGCTAAAATAATTTTGATCAGTAAAATTTAAAACTCAATATAATTAAATACTAGAATATTTTTAAAGATTTTCGGAGAAAGAAATAGAATTAAATCTATATTTTCTAATTTGATATGCATTTTACAAATTATTAATAATTTATATAAAAAAAACAATTCATAAAAATAATAATTGTGATTCATAAATCACAATTTACAGGCCTTTATAAAATACTGCAAACATTATTGTTTTAGTAAAATCTCAAATTCTTGATTTTATATATTAATCGAGTAATTTCTGTAAATTCTCAAATAATTAAAATAATCATCTTTCAAGGATTTTAAACCTCTAAATTATTCTGTAATTTAAAATAAAATCTTTACTAAATAAATCCACACTTCGAAAACTAAAACCTTCGCCCAAATAAATTATTAACTCGAGATATCTACTCGGTCAATAAAATTTTTTTTTAAAAAAATAACCCGGTTCCACGTAACCGAAGAAAATCAAATAATCCACTTTTGAAATTCCTTGAACTGAAATAATGAACAATAAAATAAAATAAAAATTTTCCTCCTAATTTTAGAAAAAACATTATTATTACTGAAATAATAATAAAATCATTTCTTGAAAAAAATCCGGGTTATTACAGTCTGATCCAAAACTAATGTGCATAATTATATAAAAGTACCCGATCTTTTACAATAATAACAAAATTAATATACATGCATACCAGAATTTATATGTTCATGTTTCTACATGCACATGTCAAATCACACCATTCACTAAGCAAACATTTTCTGTTAACAGACACAAAATATAATAATAATAATAATAATAATAATAATAATAATAATAATAATAATAACCTTTATCGATTATAAACAAGTTGCTCAAATTAGCAGCTAACATCCATCACGTTAATCACATTGATCACAAATTAATTAATAACTTCAAAAGTAATTTACATGATTAAAATAATAATTAAACACATAAACTTCTGAATATAAGTAAAATCATTAAATTAAATAAACTTTTTAGAACATTTAATTTGACACCGAAAGAATCATGGCAGTATGTCAAGAACATAGTCGCATGGTGTTTTATAAATTCAATCATACTTACACGAATTCATATAAACAGGTTACTGTAAAAAAAACATAATTATATTAAAGTTAGAAGCATCAGTCAAACACATAAAAGTGACATGAGACTAGCTAATTTAACATTGAATAAAACTGGAAGCAATAATATAAGCCTTTAAACAATTAAACTCATACTGCATGAATACGTTTACAATTTATAGGACACAAGTAGGCATAGTAACACATAGGCACGAAATTATATATGATTTAAAATTCCTGATAAATATACATAGATTTTACACATAAAATCATTCTTTGCTAGTACTCAGCGAAACATACCTGTTAAGATGAAACGGACGAGAGATGTACGAGTCTCCACCTATTCTAATGGATTTCTTATATAGGCATAAAAACCCTAAATTAAATTAAGGTAATTCTAAATTTAACAATAAAATTTTACGACCTCTTCAAACAATACTAAAAATAAAATATTCTAGTATATACAATTAACATAATTAAAAAGATATTGATTCACTAAAATATTTTCACGCTTCTTTCTATTAATAACGAATCTTATCCTTAATCGAAAAATTTGTACGAAAAGAATTTCTAAATAAAAGAAATATCTAATCAAAAATTATTTAATATCCAATATATAATTAAAAAAATATGGGGTTTTACATATAAGTCTAATAAATAGCACTGCAAAGTTCTAACAAAGATTTTGGCTCATAGATTGGGTTAAGTAATTGGGAATATTGTGGGCATGAATCAATTCGCTTTTATCAAAGGTAGGCAAGCTTCAGAAAGTATTTTGATTGCGAGTGAAGCAGTTCATCTAATCAAATGTCGAAAAAAGAGTGATTTAATTCTCAAACTTGATTTTGAAAAGGCATTTGATTCGGTTAACTGGAACTTTCTTTTGCAGTTGTTAAAGTTTTTGGGATTTGGTAATAAATGAATTTCTTGGATTAAGGCTTATTTGCATTCGATGAGAGTCTCGATGCTGGTAAACGGATCACCGTCAAAGGAATTTTCACCTAAAAGAGGTCTACGACAAGGTGACCCGTTGTCACCTCTACTTTAAAATATTGTTGCAGAAGTGTTGAATCTAATGATAAAAAGAGCAATATCAAAAGGAATGTTTAGAGGAACAGACTTGGGTGGAGATTATGAGCAATTATCCCATCTGCAATTTGCAGACGATACACTGATCTTTATAAAGGGGTCTTTAGAATATGTTAAAGTTGTTAAGCGTATTCTTCAATGCTTTCAACTGTTAACTGGTTTGAAGATAAATTTTCACAAAAGTAGTATTTATTCTTGTGATAAAAATTTCAGCTTAGTGTCTGAGTGTGCCAAGATATTAGGTTGCAGGGTGGGTTCATGGCCATTAAATTACTTAGGAGCTCCTTTAGGACAATCTGCTAGGAGGAAGAGTTTCTGGAATCCCCTTATCAAGAAGTTTGAAAATAAGTTGGCTAACTGGAGGTGCTCATCATTGAATAAGGCTGGCAGGCTTGTTCTTCTTAAATCTTCACTTGATAGCCTTCCAGTTTATTGGTTCAACATTTATAAAGTTCCCAAAGGTGTGTGTGTAGAGATTGAAAAGATAAGGAGAAACTTTTTCTGGGGGCATCAGAGAGGCAAGAGGAAAATGCATTATATTAGTTGGAATAAGATCACCAAACCGAAAATCAAAGGAGGATTAGTTTTGTCTTCTATCAGTACGAAGAATGTCTCATTATTGGGTAAGTGGCACCGGAAATAGTACCTAGAAAGAGATAAGTTGTGGAACAAATGGGTTCGGTCAAAATATAATTGTTCACCTGGGGATCCTATGGAGCTAATATTCAGAGTTACAGGGTTATCTAGGTGTAGATAAATTCTTGTGGCAAGTCAGAGATGGAACAAGTGTTTTATTTTGGGAAGATTTTTGGTATCCTGAAGGTATACTAATGTTTGTATTTCCGAGGTTGTATTCCATCTCCAAACTGAAGAATATCAATGTTCAAATTTTCAAGGATCTGATTGACTGTTATGGATTATATAGTGAGATTTTTTGGTGCAGACAACTTAGGAATTGGGAGATTGATTGGAAATTTGCTCTCAAGCCACCTTGAAGGAAGGAAGGGATAGATTAATTTGGCTTCCTATAAAGAATGAATATTCTGCTGCTAGCAGCAATGCATTAATGTTAGATGATTGGATGGACTCAAATGTTAATTGGAAGCATGTATGGAATTTTAAAGTCCCTCCAAAGATACATGTTTTTCTTTGGAAGTATTTTCAGAATATTATCCCTACTGGCAGTTTTTTAGTAAGAAGATTAAGCTCTGGCTCCTCACTCTCATGTATATGTAAGTGGTGCAACATTGAAGAAGAATCTCAAACTCACTTATTCTGGAAGTGTGAACCAACATTATGGGCTTGGAACTTTGTTTCAAAATGGTGGAATATTGGAATTCAAGAATGTTTTAGCCTTCATCCCGGGTTAATTTCAAAAAGTCCAAGTATAAGAATTGCTTGGGAAATTACATGGTCTGCAACTCTATGGACCATCTGGTTATGTAGAAATCAACTTGTCTTTCAAGGAAAAAGAATTAAAAAAGAAGAGTTACTCTTCCTAGTTGTTCATAGGTCACAAATGTGATGTCAAGCTGTAAATCTAATAGACAAGTCCACTCTATGGAGTTCTAATCCTACAGGTCTGGTCCTTCGATCTAGCATTTCAAGAAAGGAACGACTCCTGCTAAGTAATGCTGTACTAACTGGTTTTATAGATGGTGCGTGGAAGCTCAATAAAAAATCTGAATCTCAAGCAGGTATTGGAGGGTATGTTAAGGATTCGGAGGGGAATTTGGTTTTGATTTTCTCTGGGCTAGTCAAAGCAAGTACAACTTTTCAGTATGAAGTTGAAGCCATGCTTTTTGTGATTAGGAAGCTAGCCTCAAGTCAGTGTAGCAAAAGTCATTGTGTTCTTTACACGGATTCTTCTAAATTGATTAAGGAAATTCAGAAAATCAAATTCAACATTGATCATCACTTAGATGGAGAGCTCAAAAACTTCCTGCTCTTTTCAAAGATTGAATTTAAAAAGGTGGATAGAGTGTTAAATGGTGAAGCGGATAACTTAGCAAAACAGGGTATGTTAAGAAACAAGTTGCTGTTTGCTTGGTGTTGAAGCGGGTCAGACTTTTGTTGTGTGTGGATTTGCTTTTTGGGCCTTCGTGGGCTGAGAAACAATTTTATTAGTCTTATTTTCATGAGAAATACCAACAGTTGGGGAACTTTATGTTTTGCATGGAGTAATGTGCAGACACTATTAACCTAGCCTCCTAGTCTGGTCTTTAAAAACCCTCGATTGTGTTTATTTAGATGGCTTATAAGCAAGTTACTGTTCATCTCCTCTCTTCAAAATGAACAATGTGGATGCTGGGGTTCAATGGACAATGCCACCTCAAGGTGTGGTCAAAATTAACGCTCATGGCTTCTTCTCGGATCAGCCTCTTGCAAATGGGAACATAACTGGAATAGGCTTTGTATTTAGAGATGGCACAAGTCGAATTTTGAGAATGGTTGGAGGGTCTCTTGGAATCCAAGAGGCAAGAATCAATGAGTTATACTCTATGTTGATGGCTCTTCAAAGAGCGTATTGGGAAAACTATAATAACATAATTTTGGAGACAGATAATGCTGCGGCCTTCTGGTAATGGACCTTCGTTGACATGGAAGGGGTGGTGCCGGAGCACAGGTACGTAGTCAATCAGTTGGAGCAACGTAAGGCTGATAAGAACTTAATATTGGATGTTAGAGCAGTTTCTCAGGAGTCAAACTTGTTAGCAAGGTATTTGGCTCATCACGGAGCCAATCACTGGAATATGTTGTGTTGGGGAATTGGCTGATAACTTGGATTTTTCTGAAGTCGTGTGAACACTTTCAGATTGAAGTTATTTGTGGTTCACCCAAATAATTCAATCGGATAAAGTCAGAAATTCTGCAAGAAGAGAGAATCCATTTTGCTGTGTATTTCAAAATGAACCAGTATGTAAAATGATCAATGCCACACCTATTTATAGATGTCAACAGATGTGTCTTTTGCCAATAGACACATCTCAAGATGTGTCTTTTGCCAAAAGACACATCTCATTTCCAACAGTCATGTCCAATGCTAATAGACACACCTCAAGATGTGTCTTTTCCAATAGACACATCTCATTCTAACAGATGTGTTTGATGCCAATAGACATGTCTCATAAGCAATAATTCTGAAATCATAACGAACTCGAACAGAGCATGCACTCCGCATTCTCCCTACTTGTTCGATGTAACATTATGATTACATTGATCAACTAGCCAATCCAATTACACTAAAATATCCAACAATCCTCCCCCATTTTAGCATAATCCATGATTAACTAAACAAAATCACAACAAACAACAAACTTATGCATAAATGAAATATCGTGACGATTGAATTTCACATTAGTATATTACACATTCCAAATATTCGAATACCAAGGTGTCACTATGGATTGAACCTTGGTTATTCATAGTGAATACATGAAGATAATATACACATAAATTTACATTCTCAAATGTTCTCACTTGACACCATATTTTACTAGCCTAGTGTCCTAATCCTTCATAAGCATATCAAAGCCAAGTCCTAACTTCTTGAAGCGGCTAAACTTCATGCTCATATAGGTAGTTCTTTTACTCTCGCACCTGCATATGCAATTTTTCAAAAGAACTATTAAGAAGATAAACTTCAACCTCCTTAACTTGCAGGTCTGAACACATACCTTGGGATGATGCTTTAATGTGTTCCAATCTCTAAATGTTAAGCTTTCCACATTGAATTCAGCATCTAATGTCATATTAGATGGGAATTGGGTATCTCAACATGAGAGGTTATTCGATGGACTTTAATCCCATCCCTACAGCCGACTTGTGCACAAGATCTCTACTCAACCCTTTGGTTAGATGATCAGCTAAATTATGTTGAGTTCTTATAAACTCCATTGATATAACACCATGCGTGATAAGCTCACGAATCATGCTGTGTCTAACACCTAAGTGTCTAGACTTGCCTTTGAACACTTGTCTATAAGCATTAGCCAAGGCAGACTCACTATCACATCTGATAGATATGGGTGATATCGGTTTAGGCCACAATGGAATCTCATAAATCAGATTTCTTAGCCATTCAGCTTCTTTACCAGCCGCTGATAATGCCACAAATTCAGATTCCATCGTTGAATCAGTAATGCAACTTTGTTTCTTCGATGCCCAAGAGATAGCACCTCCCCCAAGAAGGAATACCCATCCACTTGTGGAAGAATGATCTTCCTTATTGGAAATCCAACTTGCATCTGAATGACCTTCAATAACCGAAGGAAATCTAGTATATGTCAAACCATAATCCATGGTTCCTTTCAAGTATTTGAACACTCGGCTTAAGGCTTGCCAATGATGTGAACTTGGTTTGCTAGTATACCTACTAAGCTTTCCAACAGCATAGGCAATATCTGGCCTAGTGCTTATCATGGCATACATGAGACTACCAATAGCCCTTGAGTATTCAAGTTGAGATACTGCAACACCTGTATTAGGTAGGAGTTTAATACTAGGATCAAGAGGAGTGCTAACAGGAGAACAATCCTTAAAGTTAAATCTTTTCAGAATCTTCTCAATATAATGAGATTGAGAAATTGAAATACCATTGTTCTCACGCTTGATCCTTATACCAAGAATCACCTCAGCCTTCCCCATGTCTTTCATATCAAAATTAGATGACAAGAACTTCTTGGTTTTATCCACTTGATTTTGGTCAGTACCAAAAATCAACATGTCATCCACATATAAACAAATTATAACTCCTTTACCAGAAGCATCAAATTTGCTATATACACACTTGTCTACTTGGTTGAGAAAATAACCGTTAGACAAGACCACAGTATCAAATTTATCATGCCAATCCTTCGGTGCTTGTTTCAGACCATAAATTGATTTCTTCAATTTACACACCTTGTTCTCATAACCAGGCATAACAAACCCTTCGGGTTGTTTCATATAAATCTCTTCATCTAATTCACCATTTAAGAATGCAGTTTTCACATCCATTTGGTGAATGACAAGGTTGTGTATAGCAGCAAGCGCTATTAACAACCTAATAGTGGAGGTTCTAGCAACAGAAGCATAAGTATCAAAGTAATCAATCCCTTCTTTTTGTCTAAAACCTTGGATTACCAATCTGGCTTTAAACTTATCTATGGTACCGTCCACCTTCATTTTCCTTTTGAAGATCCATCTGTTTCCCAATGCTTTACAGCCAGGGGGCAGATCACTCAATTCCCAAGTATTATTATTCATGATAGAATCCATTTCATCTTGGATAGCTTCTTTCCAGAATGCAACATCCCTAGATTTCATAGCTTCGCTAAAAGTATTTGGATCCTCCTCAATAAAAAAACAATATTGGTATTGATATTCAATTTCATCTCTAGAGCCTTCTACTAGATAAAGATGAAAGTCATCTCCAAAAGACTTTGCTTTTCTAGCTCTAGTGCTTCTCCTTGGTTCAGACGGTCCATTCATATCTTCAGTAAAAACCGAGTTCCTACTAGAAGAATTCTGAAGCATGTCCCTTGGTCTAGGTATAGATGTAAATCTGTTTTCATCAAAAATAGCATCTCTTGACTCGATAATCGAGTTCACAGATACATAGTCATTAGATTCTAACACATAGAATCTATATGCTATGGAATGCTCAGCATAACCAACAAATATGCAATCTATACCTCGTTCACCCAAGTTTCTTCTTTTGGGTTCAGTGAGTCTTACAACTGCTCTACATCCCCAAACTCTCGAAAAACTCAATTTTGGTGACTCTTTATACCAAAGTTCATAAGGGGTAATCTTATTCCTCTTACTAGGAATTCGATTCAATAGATGACAGGCTGTCAACATAGCCTCACCCCAAAATCCCTCACTCAAACCCGAGTAGGATAACAAGGAATTAACCATTTCTTTCAAAGTCCTATTCTTTCGCTCTGCCACACCATTTTGCTGTGGTGTATAAGGAGCCGTGGTTTGATGTATTATACCAGTAGATTGAAAATAAACCGGATCATAATACTCACCTCCTCTATCAGTACGTAGATTTTTAATCATGGTACTCTGATGTAGCTCTACTTCTTCTTTATAAATTTTAAAGAAGTCAAGAGCTTCATCCTTAGCATGCAATAAATATACATATCAATATCTAGTAGCATCATCATTAAAAGTAACTACATACTTTTTATTTCCTAATGATGGTGTAGAATGGAAATCACACAAATCACTATGTATTAGTTCTAAAACATCAGACACCCTATTAACCTCCTTAAAGGGCTTTCTTGTTATCTTTGTTAACATGCATGTTTTGCATTTTTCATTGTCCAAATCAATAGCAGGTATGAGACTCATTTTTAACATATCCTTTATTCTTTTGTAATGTACACGTCCTAGTCTAGCATGCCATAATTCTTGTTTATTCAAATTGTTGCTAGTACTAGTAGAAGCTATGCAAGCAGATTCATCAATAAATGGAGTATTTACATTCAACATAAATATACCATTACATAAATAGCCAAAGCCAACAAAAGAGCCATGTTTTGACAATATACATTTGTCACTTTCATAAACTTGTTTATATCCACAATTGTTCAATACAACACCAGACAAGAGATTCTTCCGAATCCCAGGAACATACAACACTTTATTTAACAATATACATTTGCCAGAAGTAAAAACTATCTTGACATTTCCTAGTCCTTTGATCGGTTCAGTTGCAACATTTCCCATCTTTAAGATAGATCCATCTTCGATTGGTTGAAAGTCTATGAACCAACGAAGATCTTTGCATACATGACTCGTTGCTCCTGAATCAATCCACCAAGCAACATTGTCATCCTGCACATAAAATGCCTCAGATATTAGTGATACATAATTCTGACCATAATTACAATTTTGCATTAAAATCTGACCTTGTTGCTTTTCTGGATCCTTGGATCCACTTGGACCAGCATTTTGCTTTTCTTGCTTGCCTTTACCAACCCGACAATCCTTCTTGAAATGTCCAGGTTTGCCACACTTCCAACATGCCATCTTAGGCCTTTTGTTGGAAGAATTGTTGTTGTTTCCTTTAAACTTTCGTTTATCACCCTTGCCATACTTAGAATTCTTAGAAGATCCACCATCTTCAACCATATTCACAGAAGAGTTACCGACTTGGTTCTTGCCCTTAGGATTATTCTCAATTTCTTGAGTCCTCAAAGCCTCTTCAATTCTGAAGTGACTTCCAAGTTGAACCAGAGTCATATCATCTTTGTTATGTTTCAAGGAGTGTTTAAAATCCTTCCATGATGGTGGTAGTTTGTCTATAACACCAGAAACTGAGATAGATTCATCCATCTTCAGATTGTGTTGGGCAAACTGACCCAGAATCCTTAACAATTCATTGTATTGTTCCATCACCGGTCTAGAATCGACCATTTAATAATTCATAAAATTACTGACCAGAAACTTCTTACTAGAAGCGTCTTCTGCCATGTACTTGGATTCAAGAGAATCCCACAATTCTTTTGCTGACTCAACATTTTGATATACATCGAAAAGGGAATCAGACATACCGTTTAAGATGTGACCGCGACAGATGTAATCAGCGTTTTCCCATTTGCAACGCTTCCTTGTTTGTTTAGCGGTTTCATCCTCAACCACTTCTGGAATGGGGGTACTCAAAACATATACAACCTTCAGCGTCGTCAATAGAAAATGCATCTTCTTCTGCCATCTTCTAAAATCCTGACCCTCAAACTTGTCCAGTTTTGCAAACTTGCTTGTCATGTCTTTTGCAGATTCTGAGTTCGCCATCTTCAGAAAAGAGATAACTTCAATCTTTGTTGGGGAATTGGGTGATAACTTGGATTTTTCTGAAGTCGTGTGAACACTTTCAGATTGAAGTTATTTGTGGTTCACCCAAATAATTCAATTGGATAAAGTCAGAAATTCTGCAAGAAGAGAGAATGTATTTTGCTGTGTATTTCAAAATGAACCAGTATGTAAAATGATCAATGCCACACCTATTTATAGATGTCAACAGATGTGTCTTTTGCCAATAGACACATCTCAAGATGTGTCTTTTGCCAAAAGACACATCTCATTTCCAATAGTCATGTCCAATGCTAATAGACACACCTCAAGATGTGTCTTTTCCAATAGACACATCTCATTCTAACAGATGTGTTTGATGCCAATAGACATGTCTCATAAGCAATAATTCTGAAATCATAACGAACTCGAACAGAGCATGCACTTCGCATTCTCCCGACTTGTTCGATGTAACATTACGATTACATTGATCAACTAGCCAATCCAATTACACTAAAATATCCAACAGGTTGGTGATCATCGAAGCCCCTTTTGGTCGAGTTCGAGAGCTGTGGTTTAATGACATGGGTCTAGGGCCTGTGGGTGATCAGTTCCAAGAGGTATGGGAAGGAGATATGAATGAGGATGAAGAAATGCAGGAGGCGGTCATTGAGCATGAAGATGAAAATTGATGCTTCTCTTTAATTTTGTTCAGATTCAGAGGGTTTATGGTCTAGTAGCTAATGTCTCAAGTAGTACTTGTTTTGTTGTCTTTGGAAAGATGTCTATGGTGGGTAGGGTAGACAAGTTTGTTTTGTGGAATTGAAGGGAATTGGGTTTGAATTGTCTAGCAGTAGTGGTGTTGGTATCTTTTGAAATGTACTGGGTTGTAATATTGTTCCAATTAATGAATTTTTCCTGCTTTTCAAAAAAAAAAAATTGAATACCCTAAGTTTTTGGAATTTCAAAAAAATCCTTCAAAATCCGGATTCAATACACCCCTCTTAAATTTATACCCGAATTTCTTTAAAATGTTTCATTTAGCATTTTTCATAATATTCCGATACTTTTTACAATGTTTTTTGAAAATAAACATTTTACTTTTAATTTATTTTTAATTTATAGGATTTTTTTCGAAAATATATGTGTTATATATTTAGATCTCTTTAACTATCTCTATTTTAGTTTTTTTTAGCTAATCTATATAACTATTATCGTTGGAGATCCTCCAAACAATGTCCACTCTTCATAAATTATTTAATCGGTCGTTTTTATAACTTGTCGTAAATTTCTAAAAAATTGTTACAAAATTTACTCATTAATAGTATATGTTAAATGTATTGTACAATATTTTACATATAAAATATTTTAAAATACAACATTTAAAATTAGGAAAATATTATTTCCAGAGCACTTTTTTAATTTTCAGAGCTATGTGTCGTCTATTGTGTTAGAATATGTTGTGAATGCAGATGGAATATGCAACACATATTGCTCTGTAAATAAATAAAATGCTCTGGAAATAACATTTCCCTCAAATTAAATACTCCCTCTGTGGCTCTGTCCCTCTCATTTCTTTACAGTTACTATTTTGGGGTGTCCCTCTCATTTCTTTACATTCCAAAAATAGTAAGTTTCTCCCACTATTACACCCACTATCTTATATATTTAACAATAAAAAACACTATTACACCTACTACTTTCCTCCACTATCTCAAATATATAATTAAATATTACGTAATAAGTCCCACCACTTTACCCACTTTTCATCTAACTTTACTCATTTTTTATACATTTTCTTGGTCTCCGTGTCCATCCCATGTAAACAACCATGAGCGACGGAGGGAGTAACATTTACATTTCTAAAATAGGGTATTGAGTATGGAATGCGATCCTAAGAAACGTGTGATTTATGAGACAAAATGTTACGCAAAGCGGTGAATATTTCTCAACTAAATCCTAACTAGAAATTTGAATTAGGTTGAGGAAACAGAGGGGGTGGTAAAATATAGTTGGAAAACCCAGCTGGCTGTCGGAGCCTGGTGCCAAACCCTCCCCCTCCTTCAACCACGTGACTCACAACCTCACCTTCAATACACACACATGACACACCCCTCATCAATTTCAATAGGAGTACTACTTTATCTTTTTTTTTGAATAAATTTCAATACTACTACTTAGTTCTGTTATACACACAGTCACACATCTATACATACATAAACCCACACATATTGAATCCAACCCCCGCCCCATCATCTCTCTCTCTCTCTCTCTCTCTCTCTCATTTCTCCCCCTCTCTCTCTCTCTCTCACTGTCATTTATATGAATCTAATCACTCTCAGAGTTGAAGATTCAAGTGTTTCGGATCTCCTGGTGGTAAGCTCATCTACCTATATGTGTATATGATTGTATGTGTGTGTTGATCAGTTTGTATCGTCTTTTAATTCGGTAGTAGAATTCGATTAAATGCTCGAGATTACGATGAATTTGTATGTGAATTTAGTGGTTAAATGTTGCTGTAGGATTGAATTGAGTTTATTTATGTTTTTGTTGTGTTAGACTATTGGTTTGCTGGTAGTGTGCTCTAGTAATCTGTTTTAGTCAAGTTGATTGTAGATTGGATCTAGGTTTTTTCGAGATCGATTGATCGGATGTTGCGGAAGTGGATTCATTTGGATTTTGGAATACCGAGTTCTTTAATGTAGTTTAATCACGGATGATTTAGATGTATATAATTTTTCAAGAATTTGCTGATCAGAGATGAGCACCATAGTAGTCCTGCTTTCTAATGTATCTGGCAATGCTACAAATTATTGTTTTTAATTTAGTTTTTACTTTTTGGAATGAAAAGAATAACTAGTTGCTAAGGAAAGGATTGTGGCTGGAAACAAATTTGATTTGAGGCTCCGGTCGGCGGTCAACAATGGTTGGTTAAAATTGTCAAGCGGGAGCTATGTCTAGTAACATTTTTGAACACTTGAATGTTATTGAAGTGGAGAACCATGACAATTTGTAAATGAGGAATGAATAGAGCAAGGAGTTCTTTTTTAAATATTTAAACCCATAATGTCATGGAGATAAATTTCCCTGTACATCATCTAACTACACATCATCTAACTACTCAATTTCTACAAGAATATAATTCTTTTTTGTACAAACTATAAAATCAAGCCAAAGAAAGCGCTCATGTTTGTTAAAATTTACAATAACTTGGTACTCACAATTAATTATAGCAGGGATTGACTCTGATGTAGGAAAAGCTTCAGAAGAGGGTGAAAATGGGGATAAAACCTACGCCTGGACAGAAAACAGACACAAATAACCAAACGTCAAGTTTATTAATTCGTATCATTTTATCTATCAGGTAATGAAGATTACAATTGTTTAAATACAGATAATATTAATTTGGAGAATACGTAAAATCCCTAGATAAACGTAAAGTAATTCTGATTATTATCTACATTTCTAATAGACACCTATTACATTCTAAAATATTCCTAATTATATCTGATACATATGTTTTTATCACCAATACACTTATTTATAAAGGAAACATTAAAATAATCTAACTAATTTGATAACTTCTCTCTCTCTCTCTCTCTCTCTCTCTCTCTCTCTCTCTCTCTCTCTCTCTCTCTCTCTCTCGCTCTCTCTCCATGCATCATTCTTCCCTTAAAAAAACTCTTACCTCGAGTTTTGAAGTTAAGAATAATGACTTTATGAAAGACATCTATGATTACACGAACTTATTGAAAAAGCATGAATATTAATTTTAGGGGGAACAAACTCTACAACATTAATTTGCACATTAGAATCGTGTTTAATAGTGTTCTCGCTTGTTGTAAAATCTGGTGTTGTCATGTTCAATTCCTCCACAGTACAGTGGTTCAAAGGACATTGTATTGTCAACTGGAAGAATAAACCACTGAATAACTTTTCTTTTTTTCATCTTGGATTTCTCATACTCATTGTACAAGTGTTCACCTAATGACCTACTGATATTCAGTATTTGTATTTATAACCGACTGCCTAATCGTGGGAAGCATGTGGATAGAATTGTGTAGGGATGCCTTTAAGATCATGAAGTAGTCCATCAATTTGAAAATTTGAACCTCGAGTACTAAGGGATCTATATGAAAAGATATGTTAGTGAGACTAGGCAAGGATGACATCTTCAGCAAGTCATTTTTTTGTGTAGTTCGTGTGCTGATTCCTTACTGAACTTTGACAAACGGGGGTGGTGGTAGAAAGAAACAGGCAAGTCAAGAGAGTACGGGGAATTTTGGCTTTTACTACCAGTAGATGTCTGACAAGTTTAATAAGAGGGTTGAAGAAGGGGACAAATTGTATATTTCCTGTTGACATGATATGTTTTCTTTCTTTATGAGGTTTAAATAATATAATATTGAATACACCAGGGTTAAATCTTCCGCAAGAAACCTGTAAATATTTGTAGTGTAGATGTTGCTTCCTCCTCGAGATTTCTGGTTCCACCACTGATACATCAACTAGCTCATATTAGACTTAGATCGTTAACGTAAATTCTGAGCCACATTTGCAGGCTCATTATCGTTTTTTTCCTTCATATGGTAAGAATACTAGCTTTACTGCTTTAGCACTTTGTTGCAGGACGGAGAAGTACTATTTCAGTGTTGAACATATATGTTTTCTGCATTTTCCACTAAATCTAAATCGACTATATTCTGTCTAATATCTTTTCGTCGTTACAGGTTATTTTTAATTATATTTGGAGTGTGATCATCATTTTATCTATCACTACTTATACTCTATTGTGCATAGAGGAGGTGAATTTGGATTTTATGTTTAATCTTTTTTTCAGGTCACTTGACTATCTGGTTCATATGTGTGATAAATGAAGGGGAGACAATGTTAGCTTTAAAAATTACATGCAAATGAAAGACTTAAGAGATGAAGCCGGGCCCTCGGAGGCGCAAAGGCCTTCTAATAATAATGGCTGGCCTGCAGACTTCATTGAAAAGTTTGGCTCAGCTTCTTTGCACTCTAAAGAAGAAACTTCAAGTGGCAAAGAAATAATAGATAGCAATGCAGATGATGATTATTCATATCAGACAGCATCACAGATCCTCTGGAGTACTGGAATGCTTTCAGAACCTATTCCGGACGGTTTCTACTCTGTTATTCATGTAAGAACCGACTCAGAATCTCTCTTATTTATTTATATATAGATTACAAAACTTGACCATAACCATAATATGTGACCCAACGTATGTTAATGGAAAACTGACCATAAGTCTAATCTTGAAGGTCTTTGTCAGTTTTCCATCTTTAGAGTAAATCCTTAATGTTTGGCTGCATATAATTACTATTGTGATGCTTTTTGGTTGCATCTATGTTATAATACGCATCCCAATTTATTTAGATTCTTAAGGTACATGATTTTTGTAAAGTTAGAATTGCAGATTTCCAGGAATTTTGTTATCTGTATAGCTGCTTTGGTTATGGTCCCAGCTAATTTTATCCACACAATAACATCAAGGAAACATTGCTTAACGTTTTTCATTTAATTTAATTAAGCCTGAGGGGGCGATATAAATAAATTTGTTAAATGTTTGACAGTCTAAGGTTGAAAATGGGTGCTGTGGATTACAATCTGCAAAAATAAATATTGTATTTTACTGTGGCTGTTAATGGTCGTGCCATAGCTTTATTGAGCGCGAACCATAGCTTTATTGAGCGCGAAGCCATCATGTACCGAGGGTACTTGGTGGCCCACCGTGAAAAAAAAACTGTTAAACTTTTTTGCATATAGTTTCAAGGTATGTTTCAATTTATAATATGTAATCATTACACCTGAATCAAGTTTTGTGTCATTGATTATGTTTCTATCTTTATTAGTCTTTTGTATTATTTTTGTGTTTTGTTTGTTAGATGTTAGTTTTTTATTCTCTTTTTCAATTTCTTTGAGAAAATATTTAAGGATGAATTTTGGCTCTCCGGAACTTCATTTCTGACTCCAAATCTGGATTTTAGCTTCTCGTAAGTTACTTTCTGTGATCCGGAAAAAAATTGGTATAAACTTTGGCTTCCGCTGGAAAATATTTGATAGCAGATAAGTAATCAGGTGCATGAAATTTCAGTTGCTTAAATTCTAATCTACTTTGTTATGAGTAGCAAATAGATTGTTATTTCCGTGATATACATAATGCATGTCTTTTTCTTTATTTTAAACACATAATTGTTGATTTCACCCGTTTTTTTTATTGTAATGACAGTAATATCCTAGTCTTTTGTTGCAGTCATGAAGTTTTCACATAATAAAATGGTGTAATTTCCAGACAGCCAGAATATACACTTTTGTTTTTTTGTACTTTCTTACTACTTCTGTAGGAGCAATACTACTATAGGAGCAATGTTGTGGAACGAGTCAAAAGTTGTGAGTATATGGAAATTTCAAATTCGCAATACAACATGATTCAAGAGCAATCACATAAGTCAGAAGTGCCCTTAATCAAGAAAGAAACAAGAGACCCTACTCGCATATGTATCGTTAGTTAAGTAATGATTTAGCGTGTTGCTTACCTACATTTTAGTTATGACATATTCTTTTGTCCAGGAGAAGAGACTTAAAGATCATTTTGACTATATTCCTACTCTGGATGAGCTCTCTGCTTTAGAGCTTGATGGCTTAAGAGCTGATATGATTCTTGTAGATTCAGTGAAAGATAAGAAGCTTTCTATGCTAAAGCAATTAATTGTGACGCTGGCTAAAGGTTTAAGCTCAAATCCTGCAGCGATGATAAAAAAGATTGCAGGATTAGTAAGTATTCTTTTGTGAACTTCTCCTGTATCTAAACTTTCTATTATCTTAATTTTTGATTTGGTCAAAGTTTTGCTTATACACAGTTCTCTCCCTATCTTGAAACTTTGTCACTACCATGTGTGGTGATAATTATATCTTAGGAATTCCGAGATCAATGGATTAGGTACACTTCTTGTATATTGCTTTGAATAATTGAAGAGCTCTATTGATGGGTGTATAAATTGTTGGTAGGTTTTTCGTCCTCGAAGTGTTTAAACTTTAAACTCTAAATACCATTAATTGGTATCCAAGGTTAGTTAAGCTACCAGGGTTGGAAATCAGGTTAATATATGGCTGTTTCTTAACTTAGTGTCGCTCTAGTAGACATTGTATAAACTCTAAATACCATTAATTGGTATCCAGGGCTTAGTTAAGCTACCAGGGTATGAAATCAGGTACTATATAGCTCAAGCTGTCTGTCCACTAGCGTCGATCTAGTAGACAGTGTTTAATGTGGTTATTTTCTCCATTCAAAAGACAGAGTTTCATAATGGTACTATTAATGCGACTTGAGAACTCAGTTCTTGGATTTTGTCATCGAAAGAGCATGCAAATTTATGGTCTCTACCCTATTTATGATATTTTTTGAATCTCAGACCATGCTAAAATAGATGATGTAGGTAGTGTATGGAAGAAGGAAGTGAGATAGCCTATGGGGAAGGCGATTAAAGAATCTATGCAAGCATGAAACTTGTAGAAAGTACGAACCCACTCAGAATGACTCAAGTTACACTTAAGCAATAATAATGTTAAAAATATAAGTTCTCTGTAGAGTAGTGATAACAACTTTTCAGGAAAAAAACCCCGTGATATTTACTGACCATGTTTCCTGATTAGGTGAAGAGGGAACTCCTAATGACACTTTTTTTTACAAAAAAAATCATGAAATTAAGAATAAAGCTAACTTCAGTGTGATGGACCAAGACAATGCCAGGAAACTATTAACGTACTCAAGAAAAGGAGCAAAGGGTAAAAGGGTCATTGGAGCTGCAGATAATTAAGTTGAAGTCAACATCAGAGTCAAGGGGTAAAAAGGAGAATGCACAGCTGTAGAGAAGGGGATCGATATATGGAGCAAAATATCATTTAGGGTTTTATCATTGAATTAAGTGGTATTGTTTACGCTACTTAGTATTTTCAGTAGGAGTGCCCTGGCCACTCGAAAGCCAGTTTATCAAGTCGTGTAATCAAATTGAGTCGAAGATTGTTTAATTTGAGTTGCCAATCGGCTTATTCTGTTAATTCGTATATCAGTCCATTACAATTGGTATCAGAGCACTAGATCTAATGGGGCCGCCGTCGAACGCTCAACGTCTGGATCTGATCGAAGAAAAGCTGAATAATATGGAGGAAGGCGTGACGGCGAGGGTTGCTAAAGCGGTGGATACAGCGATGGACGCGATGCGTCACTCTTTAACCCAGGTTTTGTTGGAGGGACAAGGTCAAGCTACGAAGGAATTGGGGGTAGAGATGGAGGCCATGACCACGAGGTTAGAGGGGCGAATCAACCGTACTCGAGAGTACCATGAGTCGTTGATAAATACGCTGAGGTCTGAACAAATGAAGTTTCAGACGGAGATGAAGGCAACTATTACGGGTATACAATCCTTGCATATGCCAAACCCAGAGAGGTTTGATAAGAGCGTAAATCATTTGGGGTCGGTTACCGGCAGTCTTAACTTGGGTCCGGGTGGAGTCGGTGAGAATGTTACAGGACCTGGGTACACTAATTTACACAATGGGAATTATGTTAGTGGGGGATCTGGTGGAGGACCTGGTGGAAATTCCAACTGGCGTTACCGGAAATTGGACATGCCAGTCTTTGATGGCACTGACCCTGATGGCTGGCTATTAAGGGTGGAGCGATATTTTCAATTTTATCGAATGAACGAAGGTGAAATGTTGGATGCAGCAGCAGTAGCTATGGAGGGGGATGCTTTAAGGTGGTACCAGTGGGAAAATAATAGACACCCTATCCGCAGATGGGCAGACTTGAAGCTGTTTGTTCTTCGCCAATTTAGATCATTGAATGGAGGTTCGTTATACGAGCAATGGCTGTCAACAACACAGGTTACCACTGTCAGCGAGTACCGACGAAAGTTTATTGAAACAGCTGCACCATTGGGTCAAATCTCGGAGGATATGCTATTGGGGCACTTTGTTAATGGTCTTAAAGAAGAAGTCAAGGCAGAGGTCCGATTGTTAAACCCCATCAGTTTGGAGCACGCCATGGAGTTGGCAATAAGGGTGGAAGAAAAACACAAGGTCTCTACACTGAGGAAATCAAGTATGAGTTCGATAAAGACAGGGGGATTTTCAATGTACAGCAAGGGACCATCCACGGTGAGCTCATATTCTTTTGGTAACCCCACCAGTCCTCCTGTAAGTCGAAGTTGGGGTGCGAGATCTCCTGATTCACAAGCCTCAATCATCTCGACAGCAGCTTCAACCCCGGTGTCCAATGATGTTAAACGAATGACTGAAAAGGAATTACAAGAGAAAAGAGCAAAGGGATTATGTTACAGGTGCGACGCTAAGTGGACAGTGGGTCACAGATGCAAGAAAAAAGAGCTCAGTGTAATGCTCATAGCTGAAGAAGAGGGAGAAACAGATGTCGAAGATAGTGAGGCTCCTCCATCCCCAACTGAGGAAGTACTAACCGAGGTATCCTTAAACTCTGTCATCGGTATTTCGAATCCTAAAACAATGAAATTAAAAGGATTAATAGGGGATCATGAGGTTGTAGTAATGATTGACCCAGGGGCCACTCATAATTTCGTATCGATTAGTGCGGTCAACAGGGCTGGTATACAAATTTCAGATTCAGGAGTGTTTGGGGTCTCTTTAGGTAATGGGGAGGCTATACGAGGGGAAGGAGTGTGTAAGAATGTGAGGATACAGCTGGATGGGGGATTAGAAGTTGTGGAGGATCTGTTGCCACTTAAATTGGGGAGTTCGGATGTAATTTTGGGTATTCAGTGGTTGGAGAAGTTGGGCATGGTGCTAACTAATTGGAAAACACAAGTCATGAAGTTTGAAATAAAGGGGGAGCCAATAACTCTAGTTGGGGATCCGTCTTTGGTTCATTCCCAAATATCACTAAAAGCCATGAGAAGGGTATTACGGAAGGGGAACGAATGCTATTGGGTTGAATGTAATCGAATGGAAAAAGGGCCTGCTGTGTGGGAATCTACTGTAAGGGATATTCCAACTGTTCCCAAGTTTTTGGAGCCAACTATAAAACGGTATGCTCAAGTCTTTGCAGAACCTACGGGTTTACCCCCAATCAGGAACCATGAGCATTCTATAGTGCTCAAGGATGGCAGCAATCCGGTGGGAGTGCGACCTTATCGCTATCCCCAACATCAGAAAGATGAAATAGAGAGGTTGATTGGGGAGATGCTAGCAGCCGGCATAATTAAACCCTCCATAAGTCCTTTTTCGAGCCCTGTTCTGCTGGTTAAAAAGAAGGATGGGTCCTGGCGCTTTTGCGTGGACTATCGAGCTTTAAATAAAGAAACAGTCCCGGACAAATATCCGATACCGGTGATCGATGAGTTGTTGGATGAGCTTCATGGGGCGGTCATTTTTTCCAAGTTAGATCTACGAGCAGGGTATCACCAGATTCTTGTTCGCCCCGAGGACACCCACAAAACAGCATTCCGAACGCATGACGGGCACTATGAGTTTTTAGTCATGCCGTTCGGGTTGATGAACGCACCAGCAACGTTTCAGTCGTTGATGAATGAAATTTTCAGACCATTTCTGAGGAGGTTCGTTTTGGTTTTTTTTGACGACATCCTAATATATAGCAGCAGTCCAGAAGAGCATCAGAGCCATCTGCAACAAGTACTGGAAAAATTGGCCACCCACTCCTTGTATGCAAATGGAAAGAAATGTGAACTGGGCAGGTCAGTGATCACATATTTGGGTCACGTGGTGTCTGGGGCAGGTGTGGAAGTTGATCAAGAAAAGGTGAGGGCAATGAATGAATGGCCACAGCCACGGAATCTAAGAGAGCTCAGGGGGTTTCTTGGTCTTACGGGTTACTACCGTAAGTTTGTCTCGGGATATGCTCAAATAGCTAGGCCTCTCACCGAGCAACTGAAGAAGGATAACTTTGGCTGGAATACTGAAGCAACCGAAGCTTTTGAAAAGCTGAAGATGGCCATGTCAAGTCCACCTGTGCTTGCCATGCCGAATTTTCATCTGCCTTTTGTTATCGAGACGGATGCATCTGGGTATGGGATTGGGGCCGTCTTAATGCAACAGAACCGTCCAGTGGCTTATTTCAGCAAACTCTTGGGGGTTAGAGCGCAGCAAAAGTCTATATATGAGAAGGAATTGATTGCCATTTGCCTGGCCATTCAGAAGTGGAAACCGTACTTGTTGGGACGACACTTTATTGTGCGTTCTGATCAGCAAAGTCTGAGATTCTTGACACAGCAGAGGGAGGTCAATGCAGATTACCAAAAGTGGGTGACAAAGCTATTGGGTTTCGATTTTGAAATCCAATTTAAACCAGGGACCTCAAACCGTGTTGCTGATGCCCTGTCTCGTAAACCAGTGGGAGAAACAGTACTAAATGCTATGGTGTCTGCTCCTGTTATTTCCTGGGAAAATTTAGATAAAGAGATAGAAGCAGATGGTGTTCTCCAACGTATGATGGCTGAGATATTGTCTGGGGAGAGGGTGCACGAAGGTTTCACTGTCATTGATAAAAGGTTGTTGTTTAACAAACGCACGGTGATACCCCAGGCTTCGACACTAAAACCCACCTTGTTGAAGGAGTACCATGACTCAGTGATGGGGGGGCATTCGGGAGAATTAAAAACCTACCTTCGACTTGCTCAAGACTGGTACTGGGTGGGCATGAGACGGGATGTTGCTAAATACGTGCAGAACTGTGCAGTTTGCCAACAGCATAAGACGTCCCAACAATCACCCGCAGGACTCTTACAGCCTCTGCCAATTCCACAGATGGTGTGGGAGGATTTATCAATGGACTTCGTCGAAGGCTTGCCAATGTCCCAGGGTGTCAACACTATCTTTGTGATTGTGGATAGACTGTCCAAGTATGCCCACTTTGTAGGAATACGACACCCGTTTGATGCATTTACTGTGGCTGCAGTCTTTATAAAGGAAGTGGTAAGGTTACATGGATTCCCAGCTTCTATCGTCTCGGACAGAGACCGTATTTTTCTTAGCACATTTTGGAAAGAAATCTTCAGGCTCCATGGCACCAGTTTAAAAAAGAGTACTTCGTACCACCCGCAAACCGACGGGCAAACGGAGATCGTGAACAAGGGTTTAGAGACTTATCTTCGCTGTTTTGTGGGCAATAAACCTACTACTTGGGCTAAATGGTTGGCATGGGCAGAGTTTTCGTACAACACAGCCCCGCATTGTTCTACTAAGCTCAGTCCTTTCAAGGTCGTTTATGGTCGTGAGCCACCACATCTGCTAAGGGTGGGGGCAGGACACACCCCTGTCAACAGTGTTGAAGAAATGTTACAAGAGCGAGATGCTTTGTTAGATGACCTTCATTTTAACTTAATTAGAGCCCAGCAAGTGATGAAAACTGCAGCAGATGTCAAAAGGCGGGAAGTGGAGTATACAGTGGGGGACTTTGTATTTTTAAAGTTGCAACCATATCGTCAAAAGTCACTAGCCCGAAGACCGTTTGAGAAATTATCTCCAAGATACTATGGACCCTTTCAGATTGTACAAAAGGTGGGGAAGGTGGCATATAAACTGGATCTCCCAGATTCAACCAAAATTCATCCGGTGTTTCATGTATCACAGTTAAAAAAATATGTGGGTGAGGCTGGAGCGTCGACTGTTATACCACCGCAGTTGTCAGCAGATTTGGAGTTAAATGTGGAGCCAGAGGAGCTGCTGGAAGTGAGACAGGTAAAAGAGGGGAAATCTACTAAGCTCGAAGCTTTGATTAAATGGAAAGGCCTACCGTTATTCGAGGCTACCTGGGAGGATGTTGCTACTGCCAATCACCAGTTTCCAGGTTTCCACCTTGAGGACAAGGTGCATGTTTGGGGAGGGGGTATTGTGATGGACCAAGACAATGCCAGGAAACTATTAACGTACTCAAGAAAAGGAGCAAAGGGTAAAAGGGTCATTGGAGCTGCAGATAATTAAGTTGAAGTCAACATCAGAGTCAAGGGGTAAAAAGGAGAATGCACAGCTGTAGAGAAGGGGATCGATATATGGAGCAAAATATCATTTAGGGTTTTATCATTGAATTAAGTGGTATTGTTTACGCTACTTAGTATTTTCAGTAGGAGTGCCCTGGCCACTCGAAAGCCAGTTTATCAAGTCGTGTAATCAAATTGAGTCGAAGATTGTTTAATTTGAGTTGCCAATCGGCTTATTCTGTTAATTCGTATATCAGTCCATTACAATCAGTCTGCTACTTTAGACCCACAAAAGAAGAGCCAAGTTACTTTAAAGCAATAATGATGTTAAAATATATGTCTCTGTAGAGTAGTGACTACTACGGCCATTTGACTAAAAACCATAGAATATATTGACCACTATTTGGCAGCAGTTGTAATTTTCTTTCTTTCTCATAGAGGATATAGAGTCATTATGTGTTGTAGAACTACTATATTAACTGTAATTTAGAAGTCTCACTGGCCTATGAATTTTTTTATCAGTTTAAATTGGATGATCCATTAATCCAACTGGCCGAGGACGATAAATAAATCAGTCAATCAGTTTTCAATAACTAATTTAATCCTATACGTTTAACTCTATTTTCCAAAACTGCTTGCCCGTTTTTGTGCTGCAACAGACAGAAACTTGCACCACATTCACAACTGCTACCTTGAATTTAGTTTTTGCACCCCCCCTGTACTTTCACATTGTCATTAATTTGACTGATTTTCTAGTGTAGATATGGATAACTATTTTGAGTTATCTATAGTGGTAGACGAACAAGAATATAGGCCTACTAATGCAATTGTTGTTACTGGTTTGCAGTTTTGAATTTTACCCTTGATACCTGATACCTGATACCTGATTCCTTACCCCTTAGATCTGATAGTATAATACAAGTTTAAAGTTTCTGGATGAGGTATGGGTTAAACTTGAAACACTGTTCTGAATCCGTTAATTATAAATGAGTGGAAATATCGTAAATTAGTGGAGAGGTAAAAAATTGAAAACTGAAATTGGTTAATGACTGTTTCAGTTTGATTTCCTTGCATTCTTAAATGAACAAAAAATAAGGTGGCTGAATCATAATCTGTTTATGTCTGTCAAGTGTAAAAATGCAAACTGTTTTGCCGCTGACATTAAGAACCACTCTTCCGTTTTTGTTTGTTATAATTTTTGTTGGTGACTGTTCTTTACACAGAGCATGATATTTCTTTATACTCTGTAGGTATCTGATGTTCATAAAAGGCCAAATGTGGACCCAAGCCCGGCAAAAGCTGCATTTGAGGAAACCTCTCACGTGTCTGCTAATCGAGGGGTGCAGATGCTGGGACAAATAAAAAATGGTTCTTGTCGTCCTCGAGCAATCTTATTTAAAGTTCTTGCGGATGCTGTAGGACTTGAAAGTAGGCTAATGGTGGTAAGCATTATTTTGCTCTCGATTGTTTAATTGAGTTAGGAAACTGATATTTTATTGGTTCTTTATGGCTCTTTCCCACATGTAGGTGCACTTACTATTTACATGTGGACCATAATACTATAATACCTTATGGACTATACAGTTTCCTTTAGTTTATTTCTGTAGCATATGATATTTTTTATATATTTCTTACAGTTTTCCGGTCTGTCAATATTTCGCATTAGTTCAGTCGATGAATTGACTAATAGCGGCAGTGATAGATTCTATATGCAGTCACTGCAAAAGGTTCTAACTCTTTTTACCTTAATAAATTTCTGAACAGGGCTTTCCGAACGAAGGAGCATCTGAGTGTGTTGACTCGTATAGGCACATGTCTGTACTAGTTGTCCTAAATTCTGTAGAACTACTGGTAGATCTTATGCGTTTTCCCGGCCAATTGATACCTCGATCTACCAAAGCAATTTTTATGACTCATGTATCTGCAGCTGGAGAAAGTGATTCTGCTGAAAATGATTCCTGTGACTCACCACTAGAACCAAATAGTCCACTCTACGGGAGTTCAGACAGACTTGATCCTGAGAGGTTATAAACAGCTAACAATGTCTTTTGAAATAAAATTGCAGAAATCATCATCCAAGTTTTAGAATATTACCGATTGGGTTTGCAGTAACTGAGATAATACCTGATAAGTATACGTTATCTCTGCAGTACTGATAAAGATGACAGTCCACAATACCAACGGAGCCTGGAAGCATCTCTAAATGCTCCAGGGCCTTCTTTGAGGAGTATGATGTTGCGTTCTACCTCTATTGACAGAAACTTGAGGTGTTGTAGTGCTCTCTTTTTACAGTCTCTACTTTTGACCTGGAAATGAATGGAATTTCCTACACTGTCTACTGTTCTGTTTATAAATTATTCGGAACTGTCGGACCATTTGGTAAAATACGTCTCTAATTGGATGTTCTTTAACCTTTTCAGTTTATCACATAGTGAATCCAATATTGCGTCCACATTTTGGCGAAGAAGCCGGAAAAAGGTTATTGCCGAAACAAGGACTGCAAGTTCAAGGTTTTTCTCAATGCTCAAGCAACATAAATTGCTGTTCTTATCATTTAAACTGTACTTGGAAATGATAGTGTTGCATGAAGTTTGCAATGAATTTTGACCAAGCATTCATTTTGAATCAAATATATTGGTGTGATATTATGTGCTAGAGTATTGATTGATGTGGTATCTGTTGGGGCACATCTTACTACCAAGGTCTAAAGGTGATCAGTTGTGAATTTAATGTTGAGTTGTTGACATGTTAAGTATTAGTGATTTATATGTTCTGATTGTAGGAAAGGAAATTAGGATCAAAGGAATACTAAGGACATGCAAAGAATTGTTTACTACATGTTTTATTTAATTATTTATATTCAAGCTATCTTAAACATCATCTTTAGCCTTGCAGATACCCCTTTCCTCTCAGTAATAGGAGGTCTAGAATGATAGTTTCGAGAGCATAGGGATTAGCGATGAGAGAGGAGTAAAATAAAGATGATCATGAGTTGGAGATGAGTGGTCAACTGACTTTGAGCAACTACCTAAATATTTGGAGTTATGACTACTAGTCTACTACAACTACTGTTCTAAATTACTGTACTACTTTTTAAGAAGAAAAATAGACCAAGTAGCAGAGCCTAAACTAGTAATAATAGTCCTGATACAACTCATTTTTCTAGTTATAATTTTATAAACTGTTAGAATATAGGAACAAGAGAGAACTAGATTGATATTTGGATTGATTGAGGTTATCTTACAAGGAGAGGCAATTGCCTCTTATATAAAACTAAACTTCAACAACCCCCAACAACCATCTACTATTACAACAACCCCCAACAACTCTTTGACACGCCCCCTCACTCGAAATCCCATCTTAGGATAAAAAACCTATCTTGGGATTGAAGAGTGGAACGCTTAGAAGCCCTTGAGCATAACCTAAGCTTCCAACTAGACCCATCTCTAGGATTGAAATTGAGAATTTTGGGAATACCGGGACTCGACTTCGCGACCACGCCGTACATTTTAGGCCATATCAAAAAACACTGGAAGTGCTGCACATGCATCTTTTATTCTTTGAACGGAAACAACTAGAACGATAGATTTGGTAGACTACATCCCTTAAGATCGTCCACAAACTCTTATTTCCTCCTCTGCAACTTAGGAGAACAAATGCAAGATATAGCAGTGAACTGTGTTGTATGAAATACAACTACTTCTGTTGCTTTGATTTTGTGGCAGTGAACTGTGTGTATATATCTGTATATACTACTACTCTTCTACTCCTTTGATTTGACTTGATGAATGAACTCGCCTTGACAAGGAACATCACCTGAACTTAGCCCCCTAAACTATTTAATTTACAGCAACATAATAAAATGTGGGATACCGTAATATCTTCCAACCGTTTGTTTGCTGCACAATTAAATCTTTAATCCGGGCAATCTCTCAAACTAAAATGATATGCTTGTACCAAAGATCCTAACAGAATTTTCCCTTAAGAAAATAACTGTTAAAAACAGATCTAAATACATATAATCAATTTAATTAAGAAAATAAAATCTGGCCCAACCCAGTTGCCCAAAAACAATATAGGGTGCCTTTTTACAAGCCCAATAAACTCCTAGCAATAGGCTGCCATAACTAAACACAAAAAAAACAGAAAAGCAAGGCCTGAAACCAGCCTGTAGAAACCCAGAAACAACCTTCAAAGGAGCATGCCGAATTCTGGATTCATACCACAAACAAGTACCAGTTTATTGATCAAGGAAACAACCTGCTGGACTTGATAACAACCTGCTGGAATTTTACCAGTATGGTTTCTGATTATGATTTTGTGTTTAGGCTGAAATATTATGAACCGGGTATGGGCAGCAGCTTGTGTTTCCCTTAAGAAACAACAAAGATTCAACTGATAAAAAAAACTCCTCCCCTCTATTGTCTAACCTGCTCTGATACCATGTTAGAATATAGGAACAAGAGAGAACTAGATTGATATTTGGATTGATTGGGGTTATCTTACAAGGAGAGGCAATTGCCTCTTATATAAAACTAAACTTCAACCACCCCCAACAACCATCTACTATTACAACAACCCCCAACAACTCTTTGACATAAACCAAAAAAAAAAAACAATATGCCAGGGTAGACCCTAGGACAACCGAATTAGTGGAACATGCTCCAACTCGGCTTGCCAATAGTCAGTTAAAGGTTCTTGATAAAAGCAAGCATTAAAGAAATACATCATCTAACATCATCCAACATTTTCAACCAACTCGAGAATTAATCTTGCTATTAGGTTTTCAGTACAGTAAAGCAACTAAATGTGCATCTCTTTATACTCTGAATGATTAATGCTCATCAGTAATCCTTATAAATATAGATAATTTTAATTAGTTGGATTAAAATAAAATTACTTATTTTATCTTGTTATTAAAAAACTTATTTTTACAGTATGAATTGCAACGAATAGATTGAATCTGACAAGATTTCAGTAGTTAATGCAAATTAGTAGCTTGACACATACTATGTAGTTTTCTTTTAAGTATTTTGTTCCTCAGGTTGTGTTACTTTTTTCCATAACAAGTGTTACGAATTGAGTTTAATTTTGGTAAATATCAAGATAACCTAATCATATAATGATGTTTACTAGTATCTGATTTGCTTAGAGTTTTTTCCAAGCTTGAACTATTTCATTTATACACTTGGCCTGAAAAAAGTGAATTGAAGATGAAAAGTCAAGGCTGTAATACCTTGTATTTCAAAGTCTGTTTATTTGAGAGCTCCAAGGTAAAATTCATTTAGGAGTGCTAAGGAGAGTTTTTAGGAGCATTGTGAGGCTGTTGATTTTATATTCTTTGACGTGTTCTGAAGTTGAGATATATAAAGTGGAGGATGAAAGATTGGGTAATCTTATTTATTTATTGTGTAAGAAACTATTTAATATGAGGAGAGAGGAAGATTTAGCTCAAATACTCGCTAAAGTATTCGTATCAAGTTTGGCAAGAAGCTGAAAGAAGAAATATGAAATAGTTCAGAGTGCGTGTGTTTATCAATAAAAAAGTTTGTTTCTATTATATTAGAGCAGGTCAGACGTGGTCTTAACAATAGCATGAAACAAAGTTCTCATTGTTAGTGGAGCAGGTTTGACCTGGTCTTAACAATAGCATGAAACGAAGTTCTCAGGCGCAGGTTTGACTCATGCAAATAATCAATATGATGAATAGATCCGCTCACAAACGGCTTAAGGCTAATGACCAATGGTGTGCCTGTGGCGGGAAATGTTAGCCACTCTAGGCTGGTTGTGGTGTTGGTGGCTTAATGCTAGTGACTAATGGTGTCCCTGTGGCTGGAAATGTTGGTTGTGGTGTTGGTCATAAACAATGGCTACAGGCTGAATGGCAGTTAATTAGTTATCAAGAAGATGGTTTCTACCAGTGAATCGTGTAAAAACTTTTATTGTAGTAATTTGGTGCCACATAACTATGGCCTATCCACATCTTCGCTTAATCACATGATCCATTTGGCCTTCATTGGAAAAAAGATAGTCACCCTCTTTTATTTTATTGTGTTTTGATAGTCGCTGTCATGGAAACGATCCTGTAAGTCGGTACCTAGATTTATAATTTTACTAATAGGCATATGATATAGTTTAGATGACAGATTAAAGCATAGACATTTTATGATTATATTACTTACAGAAATTTCATCTAATATGAACGATTAAATATATTTGTTAAGGAAATTACCTAGTTGATGTTCTGTATTTTTAAGGAAATACTAGGTCATCTTTGTTCTTGTATCCACCACTTTTTTCTCTCTTTAGTTTTAGAAAATCATTTTTGATTTTGCAATTTGTAAACAGAGATCATACAGTTACAACTGATTAAGAACACACACTGTGTTGGGATTGGGGGGTAACTCTGGCATGGTTAGTAGACCCTACGAGGGGTTGAAAAAGTAGAACTGTTCGTTTATGACTCAGAATCATTTATTTCAAAACTTGTTAATGAGTTCAGTTTGACAAGTGCTCAATACTTATTAGTTTTCATAATTCGAGCACGATTTGGAAATTAACGAGTAGAATATGAGTACACTGATTAAGTAAAGAGTAGTTGATGATTAGTGCGAAATAAAATTGATTTCATATTGATTAATATTGTCTTGTTAGTTGTTAGTACACTGATTAAGTAAAGAGTAGTTGATGATTAGTGCGAAATAAAATTGATTTCATATTGATTAATATTGTCTTGTTAGTTGTTAGTACCTATGCAAGTCAGTTTAGACAATTGCATTTGCTTATAATTATATAGTTCATGGAGAGTCACCTAGATTATGTGCATACAGAACACTTTTCCCCTCGACATGCTAAATCCGGTTCCTGTTTTAGTTTTATTATGGCTTTCATTTTGTTAGAAGGAATATATTATTATCTTCAAATTATCAGTTGTAATTTTATTCCTCCATAGGAGCCATGCTACTGTTTAAGGACATGTATTGCTATTGTGCACTTGTTGATAAACTTACTTGACCTCGTATTTTATTTAAAAAGGCATATATTTGTGTGTCAGTGTGTGTGTATATATGTATATAACCTTGTGTTTGTATATTTAATTAGTAGTAATTTTACACCTCTATATGAGCCATGCTACTGTTCAAAGACATGTGTCGCTCTTACACATTTTACTTGTTGGCAATTTTACCCAAGTATCTTATATATTTTGATTTGAACAGGCACGTGTGTGTGTGTATGTTTGTCTAACCTTGTGTTTGCATGCACATAAATTGTATATGAAAAATTATGATAGATTCTGTTTGGCAGATTGACACAACTTCAAACTTGCTCCTATATTTGTTTTACTTGTGCTACTTTTGTAGTCCGGAGCACCCTTTATTTCGAGCACATAAATTGTAAATGATAAATTATGAAAGTTTCTGTTTGGCAGATTGACAACTTCAAACTTGTTCCTATATTTATTTTACTTGTGCTACTTTTGTAGCCCAGAGCATCCTTTATTTCGAGCACGTGGGCGGTCTATGCTTAGTGGTGACCGCAAATCATTTAGAGACTATTCTGATGATATTGCTACATCCAGGTGCGTCTTGCGAACACTTTGCATCTTTCTTCCAATTGCCTTAATATGTTCATTCGAAGATTGTGATAGCCTACAACTTTTTTGAAGTTATTTAATTATTAGCTAATCACCGCCTTTATAGTGCTGGCCTGTTTATATAATGATTTTCCTGTGATAATTGATATGTGCCTTCCACCTGTTAATAAATCATGTCCATATTGGTTGTATGCATCATGATTCCATTTTTTCTTCCTGTAACCAAAGAGCAATGGGTTCTGGAGAATCTAGAATGCAGCAAAGGGAAAATTAGGCTTCCTACCTATATATTATGTGGTTGTTTGCCTATACTTGGGTATCGATTTCCTGTTGGAAGTTATGCTTCCTCTAATTCCTTCAAAAAATTTCCAGGAAATAGAAAATTGTATTTGGGGAAAATGCGGGGGGGGGGGGGGGGGGGGGTTGGAGCAACTCTGGTTGAAATTCACACTTCAATGGAAGTTATACTTCCCTAATTTTGTTAACCAGACAACGTAACTAATTTGTACATCCCAGTAAGTTGAGTATTAACATGGTAACCAAACCACCACTGTATTTCGCTCCGAAAGTTGAAACATGAAAAAGGGGTTCTGATTGCTCTTGTGTAATTCAATGATTCTTTTTTCTTGCTTTCGGTTTTGTTGAATCATACATGAGCCATTTAAAGCCGTCCTCGAACCAAACAACCCGAGTAATGTGTGCTTCACAGTAAGTTGAAGTTCCTAACATGTCAACCAAGCAATCACTCTGAACGTTAAAACATGCAAAAGGGCTTCTGATTGCTCTTGTAAGATTCATTGATTCTTTTTCTTGCATTGTTCCGTCCATTTTATTATGGATCAGCAGTGTTTCTCTCTAAGGTTGTACAATATCATGTAGTGCAGTTTATAGTGATATGATGGGACTTGAAACTCAGACATAAGTTGTTGGGCACTTAAGAGAGTCCTATAAAATCTAATATCCTAGCTTGAGGAGGAGCTAGTGTTCCAGCTACTTGGGTTTAGATTTATGTTTCTGAATTGAAAGTGTATATATGGATGTGTGTTGCTCATGTTTTTGTTATCGCAAGATATATTTCAGGCTTGTTTGTGTTCCCTATTACCTTTATATATTTCCTTGTGTTCTAAAACTTTTTGAGAATTACTTTCCTAAAGCAGTAAAACTCAAGGTGTTGAATACTAGTTGTCAAATATAGTTGCAGGTCGGAAGGAGCTTCAACATCAGAAACCCGTAGACTAAGAAGAAGAAGCATTAGTATTACACCTGAGATTGGGGATGACATCGTAAGGTTGATTTTCACTCTTTATTACCTTACTATTATTAATTATATGCAAAGTTCATATTTGTTTCTTTTAATCTTCTTAAACTGGATGGTATTTGAATTCCTGTCATTCTTGTATATATTACTATATTATGTAATATGTAATTAGATTTTGAATCTATGACCTAAACTGAATATCCAAAACTTTCAGATCCACTTTTTACTATATTTTGTGGATACTTATGGAAGAATTGTCCTATGTATTCTTATAATGTGTTAAAAATGTGGATGAAAACGAACTTATGTAGAAACCATGCAAGGGTTATTACAGAAAATCTTAATTTTTTTGAGAGAGGTCAATGCTAGTGAAAAATATGTGTGGATCTAGTCTGATAAGGAATTGAATTTGGCGGGGGAGTGTAACTATCGACTGCAAGAAAGTTCACGCTTTCTTTTAAATGTCATCTTACAAATACAGTTGGAGCAAGCCAAATGGATCAGGTTTGTGAATGATTACTTTTTTAATTGTTATATTCTCTAAACATAAAGGTGCAATTTGCTTTGGTCTTTTAAAGCTACAAATATCTCTCTATTTATGTCATAGTTCTAGAATAGATTGAATATTGTGTATGTCTTTTTGCGGCTTTCCGCAGCACCCTAATGTTGTGTTTGGTTGGGGTGAATGGAATGGAATGACAGTTCAATATTCATTCATTTTATACTTCAGATCTCATTCCATTCCATTTCACCATTCCATTCACCCCAACCAAACACAACATTAGGTTTTGGGAGAGTTGGTCATTTAATATGGTGTTAGAGCTATGTTTAGAAAAGGTCTTGAGTTTGAGCCCTCGTACACCTGATATTCTTACAATTTAATATTTACACCTTTATTGTTGCCCCTTAGTGGTCTGTTGATGATCCACTTTTTCGCCTTGATGGACTTTTGAGTAAGGTGTACTTTTAATGATCTGTGATCCATATAGTGCCTTTCTTAGGAGACTGTATGGTTTTGGGAGAGTTGTCCATTTAACAACAATCTCACAGTTAATTTTGAAGTTCTATGAGTTCTAATTTCATATAATAACCCTGTTTTAAAACCATCTCATGTAATTATTTATTTTATTTATCTGTTATTACTTTTTGGCAGTAGGAAAGAGTTAAACACTACTTAAGTACTTATTAATATTTATATATATATGAACTTATCAAATATTTTGTCTACTATTGTAAAAATTTAAGCTATTAGTTTACAGTACAGTGGCCAATTCATCTGGTAACTCCACGGTCACCAAAGAAGGTGTGGCCAATATAAAGTAACTGTCAAACAATTAAGTCTATCGTCTATGGTTTGGGGTGGATGAATAAGACCACGTACAAGGCGAATAAAGAAAGTAAAACAAGTTTTGAGGACTAAGTCAGCGCTGCACGAAGGAGACAACAAAATATTTTGGAACTATTAAGTCTTGCAAGTTAGCTGAATGTCCAAAGGACAGAATTGTAAATAGCCCACAGTCTTTTATTGTTTTAGGCTTCATTTTTTTCCTCAAATCGGAAGTCCTTTGATGAGATGTGCGTCCATCAAAATTTGAGTGCGCCGCTCTTGATTTGACAATCTTGCATTCACTGTCGTTATTAAATCAAAATGTAAACCTTTCATGGGTTGAAAAATAAGAGAAATTAAAGAAGCCATACAATTCAAAATCTGTATCCTACTAGGTCTGTTCTATACTTCTCTTTTGGAGTTTCCTATTGAAATACTAAAACTCATCTCTATGACAGATCATCATCTCTCCTCAACTCAATCTATTTAGAGAGAAAAAAAAAAATTCTTCTCTGTGACCATTGTGTAAACTTAGGTCTGCTTTTTTAGTTGGCAAAATCTGTTAATCAATAAAACTAGTGGTAGTTCTTAGGAGTATTAATCTGTTGCAGGTGCTGTGGTTTTTTCAGGCTTCAGTTTTGTGCTGGAAAACTTAATAAGTACGGTTTTATCTCTCCTTGAGTAGGATGACAATGAAGTGATCATTGTGTTTGGTAACAATGTCCAGTAAAGTAAATTCTGCATATCCGAATTCGCAGTGGCAGACCTCGCAATTTGTAGGTCTTATTTTCTGGTTATTGAGAAGTAAACGTTTAGTTACTGTATATATAAATGTTGCTTTGATTAGCAGTGAACGCTAGTAGAAGTCTCGGTAACTAGTAATCTGAATAAGAATATTTCCTTACGAGTACGAATATCAACATGTAAATTGTAAAATTTCGAATTTATGCTCTTTGTATTTCATCACTTGCACAATGCAATTATTGTTCTGTTATTCCGAGTAAGATTTATGAGAAAAATGTTGGTTCTTTGATTGTTGCTCAAAATTCAGCTTAGTAGTCTTATTGTTGTTGACTTGTTGTACATAATAGAAACCAACAACTTGAAGTAGGCTTATACATAATTTAATGGGTTTGTAGGGCCGTAAGAGCAATGAATGAAACACTGAAACAGGATCGCCTCTTGAGACAACAAGGGGTTGATAGGACATATCCTCACTTGTTGGATGGCACAAATAGTGGCGAAGATCTTCATAGAAGTGTAAGCGTCTTTGTACTTTTAGTCTATCTTTTCTAAATGATTTTAATAATTGCGTTTACATCTTATGTGTTGCAGTAATTGAAATTGTCTTTTTTTTGTTGTGGATATGTTACTTTAGTAGGTGTATTGTTTTTTCTCCCCATCCGGATTCTTCCCTTGTCCACCTCAAAAAAATTAGTTCTACTTTTCTTTGTGTTTACAATGCAGTTGTAATTGTGAAAACTTTCCTGAAGTACATTCCCGTTGAAGATAGTGATGTTTTTCTTTTTGTTCACAAAGCAGTTTTTAATGTCATACCTTTCCTGATGTCCATTTCTGTGGAAAAGGAGAAAATAGTAACGATAGTAAAAAATAAAGCGAGGGTGGTAAGTGCAACTTATAAAGTAATTTACAAAATCGATCATGTGGTGAGTAGGGTCCGTTTCTATGGGCGGAGCCGCACCACCAGTGCACCAGCAGTCGTCAATGTTCAATATCACTTGGAGAAAAACTAGAGGCTCCTAGTAACACCTTAAGGTTTTGGGGGAGTTGGTTCATTAACATATGAGATTTTGAAGAATTCTTGTCATAACCGCGTGAGTTAATTATTATTTTGGGTGTTTCATCTCATTTTAGATCTAGTTATTTTACGAAATTACGTTCTTACTTTCACCAGTAATATCTGAGTGATCAGTTCACCATCGTTGTTTCTCTCGAATAGAAGTTCATGATGGTGACACTTCCCTACGTTATCAGAAATATGTAACACCACCCTCCTGATCAAACATTTTATAAGCCCAAGGCAGATACCAGCGGCAACAACAAATCATGATACTTGTGTGTGTGTGTTGGGGGGGGGGGGGTATGGCAGGCTTCTCCATTTCTTACAAAATAAGTTGGCGAAGTATTAAAAACAAAATTATCGTAAGGGAACAAGATCCCTTCAATCATGTTTGTACTGAAAGGATAACAGCGCAAGTTCAAAGACAACTTTCAGATACGTATTTTCTTCTTGTTCTGATAAAGGTTTCTAAAGAAACCGACTTTACCGGTTTACCGTTGGAGTACCCTGGATTTTTCTCCTCCAGTCCTATGTATACATAAAACACTTAAATTAAAAATTTAGCTATTTACTGATACATTATTTAGTAAGATAAAAATAATAGAACTAGTTATCTTGTGCAATTCTTTTTCCTATTTTATCATAGTAGCTTATCTTGCAAGTTATATAGACACGTCATCTTAGTTTTTTTGTTACTTAATTTACATAGAGTACATGTAATGGAGCAAAGTAGCATTTGGGTTCTTGTGTTAGTCAATAAAAATAGAAATCTTGTTGTTTGCTCAGTTTTTATCATCACAATTGCATATTATTAAATTATATGTTTCTTTATTTTAAAATAATTTTGAATAGTTTTTTCATATTACACTATTTAAAAAAGAAAACTTGAACTTTTATGTTCTTTGAAATACACTGATATCCTGAGTATGACACTGCTTTTAGCCGACTCTAATTAATTTAGATCTGATTACATCATGTTTTGTAGCATGTTCATTTTGTGGAGATTTCTTGGTGTTGCTTATTAATATTTCCATTGCACTACTTCAGGTATCTGATTTTCACCTTGATGGTCGCAGTGAACTATCTGCCACAAATTCAAATCTGTATGCTTTTCCCAAGGAGCATTTCATTTCACAGAAGGCGATATCATTACCTTCATCTCCTCATGAATATAGAAGCCAGGCTTTGGGAAGAAGTGGGGCGGATGATGAAATGATCTCTACATGGAATAAAATTCTGGAATCACCTATGTTCCAGAATAAGCCTCTGTTACCTTTTCATGAATGGAATATTGATTTTTCAGAAATTACTGTTGGAACACGTGTTGGAATTGGTGAGCGTTTCTCATCCATTAGACCCAGTTTCTTTGTCCATATGATAATTGCTAATTTACCTGTACAATTCACCCTTATTTCACAGCTTTCACTTGCTTAAATCAGATGCTAACTGTTTGTTTGTTGCTTTACAACCATATGAACGAGAGATGAGTAAAATTAGATATTGTAGTGCACTAGTGCTATATTCACGTGAATGTCTTCTGAAGTATTTATAGTTAGCTTGCGAGGCCAACTTTACTGTCTAAAATATTGTCGCAAGTTTGCCACTACGCCGTGAATATATAACTCATATATTTTCTGCATATACAGAACTTCAAGTTCTATCTTCAGTTAACTTATCAACAGGGTTCCTTGTGCTTAATAGTTAAAATCTTTGTGATGTCGTACGAAACCTTTTTGAACCAAACTTTTGAAGGAGACCACGTGACAGGTTTTTACTGGAAAATGGGACATAACTCATTTAAGTGCTGTTCCTGGTGGTTTCAATCATTCTGCTGTCTGCCGGTTCTTAGATGCTGTTAAGTGTGTTTCTTTTAGAAAGGAATTTTTTAAGTTGTTTTATAAAAATATGCAATAAAAATGACCATGATTTCACATTTTGCCATTGCGATCATATGTTGTAGATATTTCATTTTGTCCATCTATGATCTATCATATATTACTCAAATTTAAGCATGCCCTTTAATTTCCTTAACTAACATTGGTTCATGTAAGCTTGTGTACTAGACTACGAGCACGAGCTCAATTATGATCATTGAATGCTGGGTGATGGTTATATATCAATGAGTTTGTGAAGTACGAGGTTGTGAGTCTTGTGACAACCTTATATTCTGACGCTAATACAGAAGAGATGAGTGACTTAGAGTTAATGTAATTTGCGATGCAAGTCCTCCACCTAGCTATAGACACTGAAGGATAAATGCTGAAGGGCAATACAAGGTTAATGTCCATTTGGACACCTTTAGGTTACTTTTTTGCTGGAAAAAATCTACATTTTACATGTACACTTCATGGGTCTTCTTTAACTTATCTGAAAAAAGTTGCAAACAACATTGGCCAAGTAAATCCTCTATTTTCCGATATTGCTGTATTCCTTTCTATTATAGTCTTTCTTTTCTCCAGCTGACATTGCTGTTAATTTCCAAATCTCCAGTCAAAGTGTCACAGCCTCATTAATCATGTAACCAAATCAGGGTTGTTACGTCGACGACTAGTCGGCGACTAGTCGATTAGTCGACAAAGGAGAAAATGTCGAGCCCCGACTAATGTTTTAGTCGTCCATGGATATTTACCTGGGATCCGACCCGGATCCGAACCGATACCCGGCCCATACCCGACCCAAATGTTAAAATTAGGTTTTAGTTGTAAAAACTTACGAGTTTTCAGATCCAATAACAAACACTACTTGAGGCGGATTAAAAGCATCGATCTCGACGACAACCCAGTCACACAGCACTACTCCGGAGACGACACAGCACTACTCCGGCGAAGCTCTTCACTTCCGGTAAGCTCTGCGTCCTTCATCTCCTTCCTCTTCTGTTCTTCTTCTTCTTCTTCCTTTTTTTTTTCTTCTTCTTCTTCTTCCTTTCTTTCTTTCTGTCTTCATGACGCTGTGTCTATATGTTATATATACTGTCAAATATATAACATATAGAGAGTTTACAGAAGAAGCAAAGATTGTATATATTTGTGTATATTCTAGTGAGTATTACATTAGGAGAATAGGCTATTTATAGAAGAACTAAGACACTACTAGGTGTTATAAGTCTATACTAGAGTAAACATTGTCAAGGACGGTGCCTAACTTATACAACATAGTCGAGGACGGTGCCAACTTATTTGACACTCCCCCTCAAGTTGATGCATATATATCACTCATGCCCAACTTGCCAATAAGTGGATGAAGCATCTTCTGATTTAAACCTTTGGTAAATATGTCAGCTATCTGGTCCTCCGATCTTACAAAGTGAATACCAATGGTATCATTATTGATCTTCTCTTTTATGAAGTGTCGATCAATTTCGATATGTTTGGTCCGATCATGTTGAACTGGATTATGTGCAATGGCAATAGCGGCTTTGTTATCACAATGTAGCTTCATCGGAGTTGTAGATGCAAGTCCCAATTCTTCTAGGAACAATCTTATCCACAATAATTCACGTACACCTTTAGCCATAGCTCTATATTCTGCCTCAGCACTAGATAAGGCAACCACAGGTTGTTTCTTGCTTCGCCAAGTAACCAAATTGCCACCAACAAATGTACAATATCCTGAAGTAGATCGTCTGTCGTCTTGACATCCGGCCCAATCTGCATCTGTATAGCTTTCAACCCCGAGATGATTGTTTTTGGTAAACATTACTCCTTTTCCAGGAGCAGCCTTAAGATACCTTAATATCATATAAACTGCATCCAGATGTGGTTGACGAGGATCATGCATATACCTGCTAACAATTCCCACTGCATATGATATGTCTGGCCTTGTATGTGCAAGATAAATTAGTCGACCAACTAACCTTTGATATTGAGATTTCTCAACAATTTCACCAGCATCTCCACAAAGTTTATGATTTGCTTCTATTGGAGAATCTGCAGGTCTACATCCCAACATCCCTGTTTCATTCAGAAGGTCAAGTGTATACTTCCGTTGTGAGAGGAAGATACCACCTGGACTTCTAGAGACCTCAATACCAAGGAAATACCGTAGTTTTCCTAAGTCCTTCATCTCGAATTCAGAGGCAAGCTTGCGTTTAACATTAGCAATCTCACATGTGTCGTTGCCGGTGATCACAATATCATCGACATAAACAATCAACACTGTGATTTTTTCATCTCGTCTTTTTACGAACATGGTGTTATCTGAGTTGCTCTGTTTGTAGTCAAATTTAATCATTGCTCCCTGAAATTTGCCAAACCAGTCCCTTGGAGACTGTTTTAACCCATAAATAGTCTTCTTTAGCTTGCATATTTTCCCAATGGTCGCAGCTGTAGAAAAACCTGGTGGAATATCCATGTAAACCTCTTCTTTCAGGTCTCCATGTAAGAATGCATTTTTTTACATCCAATTGCTGAAGTTCCCATCCAAGATTTGCTGCACATGATATCAAGACTCGAATAGAGGCCATCTTTGCCACTGGAGCAAAAGTTTCTTGATAATCAATCCCGTAAGTTTGAGTATACCCTTTTGCTACAAGTCTTGCTTTGTACCTATCAATCAGCCCATTAGGTTTCTGTTTCACAGTGAACACCCATCTGCATCCTACTACCTTTCTTTCAGCAGGAAGATGAGTTAACTCCCAAGTGCCATTATGTTTCAAGGCATTCATTTCCTCTATCATAGCATCTTTCCATTTAGGATCACATAAAGCATCCTGCCAAGTATGCGGAACAGAAACACTAGACAAGGATGTCACAAAAGCAAGTGAAGATGGAGATAGTGCATTATATGATATAAAGTTTGAGATAGGATGGTTAGTGCAAGCACGTACACCCTTTCTTATAGCAATAGGAAGATCTAAAGTAGGATCAAGAGTGTTACCGTTATCAGGCTCAATTATAGGAGCTGTAGGATCTGCCTCGAGGTCAGAGGTCTCTGGATGTGGTAAAGTGGTGATATCTTCATTGTTCCGCCTAGAATATGTAATCAAATCTGGCCTGTCAAACCTATTTAGATCATCTAACTCACTACCCAAACGTGGAGGGATGGATGATGTGTTTGGACTAGTGTTTGGCACATTGATGAATGGAAGGAATTGAGACTCCTCTATCGCTTTACTATCAAGACTGTGTCGGTTAATCTCCCCCTGAAGCAAGGAGGAGGATCCGGGAGAGAAGTAAGAAATAGACTCCCAGAAAGTAACATCGTGACTGACATATGTGCGATGTGAGGAAGGATGATAGCACTTAAACCCCTTTTGAGTTGGTGTATAACCAATGAAAACACAACGGAGAGCACGAGAATCGAGTTTATCCCGAGAGGGGGAATGATTATGAACAAAGCATACACTCCCAAATAATCGAAGAGGCAATGGATGGGACGAAGGTGCAGGAATAAAGGACAACGGTGTTCTGAATTGTAGTACTTTTGAAGGGAGACGGTTGATCAGATATGCAGCAGTCATGACTGCCTCACCCCAAAGATATTTAGGGACATGCATAGTTAATATGAGGGACCGTGCTACCTGTTGTAAGTGACCAATTTTCCTTTTAGCAATTCCATTTTGCTGAGAGGTTTTAACACATGTAGTTTGATGAATAATACCCCATGTGTCCAAATAAGATGTAAACATTCCGGCATACTCGGTACCATTATCACTTCGCAGAATTTTAACAGAGGCATTGAATTGTGTTTGAATCATGTGGTGAAAGGATTTAAAACATCCGAATACTTCACTTTTGTGTTTAAGAAGGTATACAAAAGTAAGTCGAGAATGACAATCAACAAAGACAACAAACCACCTATATCCATCATGTGTAGGATGACTAAATGGACCCCAAACATCAGTATGAATAGTAGAAAAAAGAGTAGGACTTCTATTATTTCTAGATGGATACGGTGACCTTTTATGTTTGGCTAATTCACATGGTTCACAAAAAAATTCTTCCTTTTTACATTTTGATGCTAAATTCGGAAAGAGATGCGACAGAACACCAAATGAAGGATGACCTAACCGTCTATGCCATTGATACAAGGACTCTAAACTGGGATTAGATTTAGATGAAACCTGATAACTTGCCGATGGCGAAAATGAATTCCCTTCCATAATATAGAGGCCATCTACCACTTTACCACTGCCAAGGACCTTGCCTGTCGCCAGATCCTGAAACACACAGTGAGAAGGGAAAAAAGTTACTGAACAATTAAGATTTTCAGTAATTTGATGAACCGATAATAAATTCACTGATAAGGAAGGAACATGTAAGACAGATGATAGTGGTAGTGAAGGGAGACAGTTGGAAGTGCCCCATCCGTGAACGGGCACATGAGTTCCATTGGCAACACGAACACTCTCTGTTTTATTGATGTAGTGATATGACTGCAGTAAACTGGAATTGCCAGTCATATGTTCTGACGCTCCCGAGTCAATAATCCATGAATTAGGTGAACTGTGAGAGACATAATGACAAGAAATACTTGAATGAAAAGTATTTGTTGGTACAAATGAGGCTGCAGTCTTCAACTTTATATCAGAAACCAACTGTCGAAAAAACTTGAGCTCCGAAATAGTTAGGCCGGAGTGAGTTCCAGAAAAATCCTCTTTCATCATGCGTATGTATGAACAGTGCTTCGTATGAACAGTACTTCGTATGAATAGTCCCGTATGAACAGTACTTCGTATGAACAGTTCCGTATTTGTGAATAGTACCGTACGTATATGTGAACAGGGAACCGTACAGTATCTCTGAATAGTACCGTACGTATATGTGAACAGGAAACCGTATAGTATTGGTGAACAGTACCGTATCGGTGAACAGTACTATTTATCGTCTTTAACCTTGAGATTCTTTCGGCAGTCCGTACGGCTTCGTCTGACGTCGATTTTGTATTCCGAATATACCTCTAAACTCGTCTCGACGTGAGGAATCTAATGATATCCTCAAAACTGAGTTTCGACCACCTTTGTAAAACTCGAAATTTTCACTGGGTTTGTAGTTTTCTTGAAAACTTAGAGCCCCAATAATAATTCTGATGAGCACTTTCTTGCTTTGTTATAACCCTCTCTGATACCATGTCAAATATATAACATATAGAGAGTTTACAGAAGAAGCAAAGATTGTATATATTTGTGTATATTCTAGTGAGTATTACATTAGGAGAATAGGCTATTTATAGAAGAACTAAGACACTACTAGGTGTTATAAGTCTATACTAGAGTAAACATTGTCAAGGACGGTGCCTAACTTATACAACATAGTCAAGGACGGTGCCAACTTATTTGACATATACGTGTGTATATATTTATGATATATACGCATTTTTCTCACTTTTTTTTTCAAAAATTTAGTTTTAATTTGTAGTTTCATTAATCATTTTCAAAAATTGATTTTTTTTGTTTTCCATTATTTGTTTTTTATTAAAAACGAATTACTTTCAATTTTAATTTATTCTTTCAGTTTTTTTGTTTTTCACAGTTAATTAAATTTTTTCTGCATCGATTTTTTGCTTCTTTTTTTAAGAATTATCCTCTTCAATTCTTTAAATTTTAAGAATCAAATTGCAAACTTTGATTTTTGATTTGATGATCAGATTGCAGAGACCATTTTTGATTCTTTACATTCTTCAGAGACCATTTACAATCTTTTGGTCTGGAATGTTAGCCTTGGGTCATTCTTCATTCTTTACTTCCAGACTACCTGCATTTACAGTGAAAGGATGACATAAATACCACAGAATTGAGCAAAAGTGACAAGAATATCACAAAGTGCTGGCCATAAATACCAGTCTATTACGCATTTGAGAGAGGGGTAATAGATTTTATACATATTACGCATTTTCCATATGGGTAATAGGCCCCGCCAGGGGAGCCTATTACGCATTTGGAGAACCCATTCTCCAAATGCGTAATAGAGGGAAAAATTTATGCTAGTTACCCCAATATCAAATGCGTAATATTATTACCTTTATATAGAGCTGTTTAACGAACCGAGCTGTTCGTTAAGCTCGGTTTGTTCGTTCGTGTTCGAGTTCGATTAGCTCGTCCGATAAGCTTACCGAACTCGAGTTCGAACAAGAAAATATGCTCGTTAAGGTTACCGAACATTGTTCGGTTCGTTAAGATTTCGTCCGAGTTCGTTAAGAGTTCGTCCGAGTTCGTCCGAGTTCGGTTCGAGTTCGGTTCGTTCGATAAAAACAATAATATTTACAATTTTTTTTAATTTTTTTTATATTTCAAATTATTATATTAATTTTTTATACAATATTATATATATAATTACCGAACTGTTCGTGTTCGGTTCGTGTTCGGTTCGGTTCGGTTCATTACCGAACTCGAGTTCGGACAAGAAAAGTTGTCCGATAAGCTTACCGAACATTGTTCGGTTCGTTAAGAATTTGTTCGTGTTCGTTAAAAGTTCGTCCGAGTTCGTCCGAGTTCGGTTCGTTTACAGCTCTACCTTTATATGAAATGCGTAATAGGTTGATATTTATGGTCATCATCAGCGTTGTGTGGTATTCTTGTTATGTGATACATGTTTTTGTGGTATTATTGGCCAAAACCCATTTACAGTCTTCTGCCTTCATTCTTGCTGTTGCTTGCTTCTGCCTTCTTCTCTCTCTCTCTCTCTCTCTTTTTTTTTTTTTTTAAATATTTTTGCTTCTTCACACTGCTGCTTTTCTTCTCTCTTCTGCTATCATTCAATTCTTCTACCTGTGAACTGCAGTCAGCAACTCTAACAAGTTCAACACTTCCACTATTACCTATACTCGACGCAACACTAGTTCGACACAAGATCCTATTGATGAGGAAGGGGAAGATGAAGATTTCGATGATGAGGAAGTGGAAGTATACCACCCGAGGAGAATACTCAAGGAGGAGATGGAGAGGGGGATGGAAATGATACCGAGATGGATGACTATGATGCATGATTGTGTTTTTTTAGTTGATTTCACTCTTTAATTATGTTTTTATTTGCTTAGAAATGTTTGACTTGGGTACTTGAACTTATTATCTACTAGTTTTTATTTGAATTATGAAATTGAATTATGTTTACCTATATTATGTATTATAATTACTCTAAATAGGGTATTGTCGACTTTTTACGACTAGTCGGGCGACTTGTCGACTAATAAATTCCACGGTACTCGGGCTCGACTTGTCGACTTAACAACCATGAACCAAATAGACCTACTTCAGGTAATCTTTTCCAAGCCTTCCTTTTGAGTGAATATATAATTGACGTTACATTGCAAGGTGATCTGATATTTGGAAAATGGAGTTGTTTCCTACTGTGAATGGTAAGGAACCAATGGATAATATATTATACATTCTGCCTCTACGAGGTCCACCGACACCAATAGATAATTTCATGTACGTCATGCTACTACGAGGTCCACCAACTCCAAAGGTAAGACCTGTGGTTTGTTTCTGTCATTCTCAAAGTTTGACCCTTTTTATTGGTACCCAATTCGAGGAACATGTACATCAATTCGGTGTTAATTAGTGGGGGACACTGCTGTTGAATGTTGAGCAGAGTGAACAAATGTAGAGCAAAGAACAGATTCGGGATAATAAAGTGTATAAGAGTGAACGCATATGAGTGTTTTTATTGCAACTACAGTAGTGGTTCTTGTTGTAACTACATGTAGTGATTCATGCAGTCTTATCACGTGTCTCTGAAATTCTTAATGGTTAATTAATAGGATTTTTCGGAGAAGTTTTCCGTGGCATTTGGAATGGAACAGATGTTGCAATTAAAGTGTTTTTGGAACAAGATCTCACTGCTGAAAACATGGAAGATTTTTGTAATGAAATAACCATCCTGAGGTATGTTAATCTGGATCAATGTCACATTTTTCTAATTATAAGTTGCACCCTTTTGTGTGATGTGTTTCTAATGCACTATGCTTCTTCTGAACTGTGATTCTCTTTTTTCAGCCGACTTCGACATCCAAACGGTAATTATTCTCCTCTCCTCTCCCTTACAAATTGTGCCTTTGTTTATTTAGATATCCATTCAACAGATCTCTGCATGTTAAGTCCATTCTCTTATTTCCGCGTAGATTGGACCAATTTGTAACTGGGGAAAATTTATGCTGGAATTGGGATTCCAGCGTAGTTATTCATGTCTAACTATGCCACACTTTCTTTCAGTTATATTATTTCTTGGTGCATGCACCAAGCCTCCACACCTGTCAATGGTTACTGAATACATGGAAATGGGATCATTATATTACTTGATCCATTTGAGTGGTCAGAAGAAGAAACTCAGCTGGAGGAGAAGGCTTAAAATGTTGCGTGATATATGCAGGTTAGGTTACTTAGCATGTATGCTACTCATTAGTTCAACTGCTTGTATTTTTGTTGGTAGTTTTACTTATGATTTGATTTTAGAACAATCTAAAGTTACTTCCACTAAAAGACTGCCATTATGGAGAATCAAGGAGTGCCTGAGCGGTGGCAAATGTGTTCCTAGTGCTTTATTTGGACTCTCCATTTTTGTCCTCATACTGGACATGCCATGGGCGTGGGTATGGAATCTGAGTCGGATCATTCTTCTTAAAACCAAACACTTCACCTTGCATCATCCCAGTTAAGAATGAAATAAAAGTTCTCCTCACAACTTGCTTATAGAGAGCAGGTCCATGGATGACTTGTTTCTATGGTAGTCTTTTAATATTAGGCTACAATTTAAGATACATAATTAAATGTATGTGATTAATGCATAGTGAAGACTATTTGTAAGAATTTACCATAAATCCGTCAATAAAAAGTTTTGCATGTGTTAAGCTTACATGCCGAATCCCTGAACCTGTGTCCAATTTCTAATCCATATTCATGAATCCTAAATATTTTAAAACTAAGAATCTAAATATTGGATCCACACCCATGTCCGACACTTGTACTCGAATCTCTGTAACATAGTTTTGTAGGTCGTAGATAAATATAATATGCTTTCGATTGGATATTTTAATTTGTGTAAATGAAAGTTCTGCCATATGTTACTCAGAATCTTCATTTTGCCCCAAGTACCTGTGTCCGACACTTGACACACGGACATGGACACTTAATTTAGGCCAAAAACATGTACAGTTTTCAAAATGTTGCTGAGTCGGACACTTGGACACATATTCATGTTGGACACTTCTACAGTTCTACCTGAGTCTGGGTAACTAGTCTGCCATTATTGATTACTAGTATTATTTAAAAACATATTAAAAACAATATTTAAATACATCCAATTTTGCACCGGTTCATTCTTATACTTACCTTCTGATTAGTACTAGTTACCGTTGTGCTGTAAGCTCGCCAGGTCGAACTGATGTCTGATTTTTAGGACCCTATCTTATTTTGGCTATGTAAGGGCTAAAATTGTTGAAATCTTGATAAGAATTTTGTACGACATCATTGGTTGGAATCTATTCCAACATAGTTCAGGTACCGTTTCTGTGCAAAAGCATTGTGCAACGTCCTTTACGTCGTTGCAAAATTTCATGTAGCACATTATATAGCCATGCCATAACCTGAATTGGGAAATTTTGAGTAATCACAATGCATCAACCTTTGATGTTGTATTTCTTAATTATTTTATTTGTTTTGACATCTTCTCCCATGGATCATAATGATTGTTCTATATACAAGTAACAAAATCCAATTATGTTGGAAATTAATCATAAATTCGTAATATGCATGGTAGAAGGCATATTAAAAATAAACTGACTATTGAATCGTTTTTGGCAATTTAGAGGGCTGATGTGTATACACCGGATGAAGATAGTTCATCGTGATATAAAAAGTGCAAATTGCCTAGTGAATAAACATTGGACCGTCAAGATCTGTGATTTTGGTCTTTCAAGAATGATGGTAGATGCACACATTACTGACTCCTCGTCAGCAGGGACTCCAGAGTGGATGGCTCCAGAACTTTTCCGAAATGAACCCTTCAACGAGAAGTGTGATATCTTTAGCCTTGGGGTGATAATGTGGGAGTTGTCCACTCTAAGTAGGCCATGGCATGGCACACCTCCTGAGAGGGTACGTCGTATACATCTTCTGTATATTTTGATGTGATTAACATCTCTGCTTCCTTCACAGATACTCAGATCTTGACTTTGTTTCATCCACATAGGTTGTTTATACTGTTGCACATGAGGGCTCACGACTAGAGATCCCTGAAGGTCCACTTGGGGGGCTAATAGCAGGTCTGTCACATTAGATCCTAATGAGCAGTTTTATCTGAATATTGTAGCACTGTTTTGGACAAACTAACTCTATCTGATTGATGCAGATTGTTGGGCAGAACCGCATGAAAGACCCAGCTGTGAGGATATTCTCACCCGTTTGCTAGACTGTGAGTACTCCCTCGGCTAAATTCTGTCCAGACTGTTGTATAGTAAACAACATAGTAGAGGTGTTGCATAATATATTACCGGCACAAGTTGTAGTAATACTTTTTGTTTTAGCAGTCCTATAAAAAACATTAAACATGTACTACCAGTTGCCATTTGAAGCAGAATCAGTTTACCCATTGTGGTAAAAGTAAAGCCGACCCATATTCAATAGCTCAATGGATTACTTGTGTACTCTTTGCTGTACATAACAGAGAGTTGAATGTTGACAAATTGAATACCTGGTACTATTGCCTCAGATAAAGTACTTCGCGTTCTTCTTCTTCCTTTTTTATTTGTTTATTTACTAGTATTGTTTTGTCTCGATCATGAATCTGTTGCCCATTGGGTCAGACTTTTATAAATTGGGTGATGTAATTCGTAATACATGTTACTTTATAAATTGGACTTGTGTGAGTTAAGAACATATAATACTTTGGGAACAGCTAGGCTCGATTTCGGTTCGGGTTTGTGTCGACTGAAATTGTTTGTGACCGAATTGGTTGGCTTGTTTATTAATGAGCGAAGTTTGAGCATCACTCTTTGTTCAATATGAAAGTTTGCTCGACTAGTCTTCAAGTAAAAGTCAAGTTCGGGTCAGATTTGGACAAAGCTCTGCTTAATTACATAACTTTTGTACAGAAATTGATTAGATTATAGTGTATGTACATCATAATTCATAACTTTTGTCACTTGGTGTGTTAACGGGGTGTTTTGGGGAATTTTTTTCCAGAATAAGTTAACTTATTTTAAGATAAAGTTAGAGATTTTTAATTTTTTTCCTGAAAAAACTTAACTTTTTTTTTTCAACTTATAAAATCTCAAACATACTTTAAATACTTGTATAAAAAATAATTATCAAAATATGAAATTTTTACCCGAAAATAAGTCCATAAAGACTTATTTTAGGTCAGGCCAAATAGGCCAAATATACCATTACTTTAGTAAAGGAATATAACCTATTAACTCATTAATTAATTATCTAAAGGCTGGCGGTCAACAACAAACGTTTGTTATCATTTGTTGTTACTAGTCACGTATCGCAGAAATTTTATGCGGTACGTAGTGAAATGGATCTCCCTATATTCACATCAAAAAATCGTACTGTACACATATCGTAGAATTTTTTTGCGATACGTGTTTCATCATTTGTTTCATTAATCATTTGCTAGTGATCGACCCTTATCTAAATACCGAAATACCTCTCTAATTGATTTTTTCCGAAGTGGTAACATGTTTAAACTTATAAAAAATTAAGGTTTTAAGTTGGGAGCATTACAAAAATCCAAAGGTCCCAAGGTGGAAATAGCACTAAGATCTAATACTGAGATTTATTTAGGGACCATATCCTTAGGGCCATCAAGCTCAATCTTATATTCCATTGTGTTTACCGTGAAGAGCAGTAATTCCTTTCAATTGTGTGATCTGTGCGCTTGTATCTATCTATTCTATCTATCTATATCCTGTACTAAACTAAAATTCTTACCTCCATTTTTCCCTCCAAATATCCCTACTCTTTCTTCTCTTACTTCCATAAATATTTATTTTTCTATTCTTTTCTCTCCTCCCATTTTGCATACAAATATTTTATTCTCCACTTTTTTTCTCTCATTCTTTTTCTCCTATCCATTCATATATTATTTTATCACTTTTCCCTCAATTCTTATTTTTCCTTCTAAATATTTCATTTATTTTTCTTTTTATCATCCATTATTTCTATTTACATTTAAATCAGTATTTGTTGCATCCCATATTTCTCACACTTTTCTCAAATGTTAAAATTAATTTTTACCTATTATCATTATAAATAAATAGTGCAAGATGAACAAAATTTAATACTCATTAAATTTATATTTCATACTTCTTTATTTATGTCTACAACTTTATGTAGTAACTTTTTTCTCATGACTATCAAAATTATATAGCATCTTTATAGAAATAATCAATGTTTTTGTTATGTAAATCAGTTCTAAAATTTATTTGAACAATAACATAATATAAGCGTGGAGCATTCTATTTTTCGAATATTTGAACTTAAAAATTTAACCAATATAATTGGCATTAAGATGATACGTGAAAGAATTCATTACTTGAGAGTGAGGAAGTGTGAGAAATATTTGAGAAAATTATCTTTAACAATCGTCATTAATTGATTACTCCTATTACTTATTATCGTCATTAATTGATTATTACTTATTTCTGACAGTCTATACGATAATTAAAGTATTATTTTTAGGGGCCCATAATTTTTACTAGCTAAGAATGTTACTGTTGATGAGAGGCCTATATTTTTTTCTCACCCCCAAATCACGAGCGACCCGATACATATATTAAAATAATTATTTAAACTTTATTTAATATTTTGATTTTATTCAAGATTATTTTTATGGATATTGATAGTATTATCTATTGTTTAACACAAAATCAGTTACAATTTATACCACTTTATTATAAGACAAATACTCTACATCGCTAAAAGTATTATTTTAGTGTAAGTTGAAATATTTTTATTATATAAAATATTATTTTAGTTATTATTTTCCAACTTATACTATATTTATAAAATAAACAGAAGAGAATTTTTTTATTAGAATATCGAAAATATAACTAATGTAAATGAAAAATTTATTATTATGAATAAAATTTGTAATCATGAATTATATTTTCTTCAAAACTAACTAATTCAAATTTCAATGAATACAAAAATTAATTATAATAAACAGAATAATAATTACACGTTAAGTATTGAGATATTTACAGAAATACATAAGATTTTAACAATTCTTTCCAATTTTACTACCATCCAACTATCATTTCACTTCCTCTCAAAAAAAAAAACTATCATTTCACTTCTATAAAATCATTTTTTAAAAAATATTACCTCATTATAATTTTATGTTTTCAATATTTTAAAAATACTACATTCCTCAATTGCAACTTTTACAACCTCATTTGCAACTTCGATGCTACAAATTTCTGATTGCAAGTTCCGGGGTTCCGATGTCATTTTCGACTAGTTTTTTGGAATATATATATATATATAGATTCCGAAAAACTGGTCGAAAATGACATCTGAAAACTGGAACTTGCAATCAGAAATTCGTAGCATCTCAATTGCAAATGAGGTTGCAAGGCCCCACCAGGGGCACTCATAATTGGTGGATTTGGGTTGCAAGGCCCCGCCAGGGGCACTCATAATTGGTGGATTTCTGATTTGCAACTTTCAGTTTTCAGTTGCAACTTTTGCAAAACCTCAGTTGCAGCTGAGGTTCGCAACCTCAGTAGCAACTTTTGCAACCTCAGTTGCAACTTTTGCAACTGTGCAACCTCAGTTGCAACTGAGGTTGCAACACCTCAGTTGCAACTTTTGCAACCTCAATTGCAACTGAGGTTTGCAACCTCAGTTGCAACTTTTGCAACCTCAGTTGCAACTTTTGCAACTGAAAATTGAAAGTTGCAAATCAGAAATCCACCAATTATGAGTGCCCCTGACGGGGCCTTGCAACCCAAATCCACCAATTATGAGTGCCCCTGGCGGGGCCTTGCAACCTCATTTGCAACTGAAATGCTACGAATTTCTGATTGCAAATTCCAGTTTTCAGATGTCATTTTCGACCACTTTTTTGGAATCTATATATATATATATATATAGATTCCAAAAAAGTGGTCGAAAATGACATCTGAACCCCGGAACTTGCAATCAGAAATTTGTAGCATCGAAGTTGCAAAAGTTGCAATTGAGGAAGTTAGTATTTTTGGAATTTTGAAAACAATGTCGATATTTTTAGAATTTTAGAAAGGTTGGTAATATATATTTAAAAATCTAATAGTTAACATTGGTAGTTTTTAAACTATCCCTTAAGTATTTTGAATAGTATTTGATATACAAACTTATATTTATACTTAGTACGTACTAACAATTTTTTCACACTTTTCTTTTCTATTTTTTAGATTCTTTCCCAATATTTTTTATTCGCGCGTCACTTAACCCATTTTTTTAAATTTTTTTCCAATATTTTATAAATTTTCTAAATTTTCGTAGCTAACTTAAATGTAAACAAATGAATACAAAAATTTATCTTTATAATCATGCATATATACGAGTATTATCAAATAAATTGATATTGTTGATCAACTGATATATAAATTTTACTAAATTAGTTTGTTCGATTATCCTTTTTTATACTAGTCTTAATTTTTTTTTTGTCAGAAATAATTTTTTAATTAATGAATTGTATCAAAGTACAATATTCGTAGCCGGAGAAAGAATTTCTTTCAAGAAAGTTTATCATCTAACCGAAAAGCACGCAAGTTGCTTCCGGACGCTTAGACAATATAACTTTAATGTCTGAATAGAAAACCCACCAAATAAGGTATCGTTAAAACCCCGCAAGAGTAAAATCCTATGGGACAAAAACTCAGGGGGAAAAAGAGTGCCCTACAAAAATACATCGTTAACATAGTGATTTGAATAAAAATTGGTGACTCCTTGTAGCTATAGAGAATCCTTGCTGCCATCAATTTTAGTTGTAAAACTGGTTCATACACCGATGTCCTCCTTCCTTCTTATGTCTTCTTTTTGCAACCATCCAAAATTCCATAACATAACTTATAGAACTTTAACCTCTCCTTGATCAACTCGCACAGTGTCCCCCAATATTTAGGTAATAGCACCTTCAATCCTGTAATAAAAGAACCTGGAAAATTTAAAACAACTAAATTAGTCACTAAAGCTAACTACGTTAAAAAATATCATAATATATTCATATAATAACTTAAACACCCCAATAGTATTAAAAACCTAAAAAAACCTAACCAAAGGGGTTCATTTGGTTAGATACTAATCTAAACTATTTTTAGACAGTTAGATGTTAACATAAAATTATATCCTTTTTAATTTTATCTCTGTTAATACTATAACAGATTTTGAGTCCCACCATATTCCCGCATTATGCAGAAGGAACAAACATTTTTATGTATATGTACATAGCCATTTACTCTTACTGCATTTGGAATAAATATTTAATTTTTCATCTTTACACAACTATAATTTAAGGTAAATATGTTATAATAATTATCTGTAGATACGTGATAACAGATTCGTCAATTGACGACAGATTACAAACAACAATAAATGGTCCAAAAAACAAAAAATATGGCACATCCCTTATAGGCACAAAGTCCATATAAAATGGCACAATATGCATTTGCCTTAAAAGTTTAAAAGCACAAAAATTCATCATATATGACAAAATATTTTTTCTTTAAAAAACTGAAAAGACTATTATAAAAAGCAATTAATTCATATAGTAAGTACAAATAATAGCACATATAAGCGTTGATATATAAAATAATAACTCGAAAATTAAATAACACTTAATGATAGTAAGTATCATGACTTGCTCCAATAAAATATATAACTTTCACACTTAGTTAAAACAATAAAATCATGAATAAATCTAGCTAAATAAAATTAATAAATAATCAATCAAAACAGTAACCGAAAAAATAATTACATTACCTTAAATAATCTAATCTAAACAAATATTCAAAGCTCGATAATATTTATAGTAAAGCAACAGTTACCCTATTTGAAAAATATAACCGAAAATTGAATATTTCATTTAAGAACAATAAAAGCTAACATTTAAATATATACAGATAAAGAATCAATTAGGGACGAACTTTACATGACCGAATTTTTTTACCCATATTTTCTGTTTAAAAATTAAAAACACATTAAGAAGAGTAAATAACATTAAAAAGTGTCATCAACATTGTAACTGAAATCCGACTATGTGCATGTCCTAAGCTCCAAAGAAAATTACTAAAAGATAGATTATTAAACTTACAAAAAAGATACCCGATCATGAAAAGGAGAATATCGAGAAAATAGAAATGGCCTATACAACACGTAATAAGAAAAATAAATGATCCATTCATATTAAGCAAGTAAAATCGAAAATTCAAATTTTGTTTAAATCAAGAATTCACTCTCTTAAGAAGAGCCTCACAAAAATGCAGGCTCGAGCATAACATGCAACAATCAAGCAAACTAACATTCAACTATTCAAATGATTTAGTGAAGTATACAAAAGCAAAAACTAAATAATAAGTTATCACATATATAGATCAACTTAAATAAGTATATGAATCTGATTTGATACCTGAGTCATGGAGTCCATTCACATGAACTTACTCGAAATTTTATGTTATAACAGATGACAATTGATTGACAAATCAATTTGATAAAGCCCAAAATATTAAATCGATCATCCACAGCCACCACAGAATCATTAATCTCAAAAGAACCTGATCCACGTTGGAATCAAACTAAACGGGTCCCTTTCTCCCTTTCTCCTCCGACCGCTCTACCCTTCTCCGGCTGCTCCACCTTAAACCACCGACAACAACGAACCCACGCCCATCAAACCCCAGTTGTTTGATACAGTGATGTGTTTGTTTCAAGGTTCTAGATGGTTGTGTATATATTAATACAGCTGGTTGCACATGTATAATCTGTTCGGTTGTGGTTGTGCAGAATGGAGAAAATAGCATTGCTCTTTATACTCGCCCGTTTAGGATTATTGTTTGACTATGACAACAGTTTTTTTTCCTGAAAATAATACTTTTTCCTTGATTTGAAAAAAAAAACTAAATAGTTTATGTATGGAAAATGTTGATAAATTCCAAGAATGTTAAATGATTTAAAAGTAATTTGTTAGAGGAAATTTTTTCAGGATATATCCTAATTTTTGGTTTAATTTTTCGTCTGATGATCAATTTAACCTTTGATCAAAAAGATATATCTGGGTTATATTTAATATCTTCAATAAATGTGGTAATGAGCAGAGTTATCTGCCAACAAACCCATTGAACTTTTCTCAATTTTGCATAATAACCATAATGGTTTTTTTGTTACTATTTTAACAATATACCTTTCTAAAATTATACATAATATTACGAAATCGCTAAAATTCAATGGGTTATTTTGGTTATTTTTTGTCACCATTATGGTTATTTTGGCAAATTATATATAATTTTAGAAAGGTATATGGTTAAAATGGTGACAAAAAAACCATAATGGTTATTATGCAAAATCCAGAAAAATTGAATGGGTTTGTTGACAGATAGCTCTAATGAGCATAACAGCCCTCTTATTCTGATGCAGAGAAGACCCTCATATTCGATGGAGAGAAGAAGTCATGATTAGTTTTGAAAGGATATCTTCGATATATTATTTATTTTGGTATTGTACAATTTAACATAAAATTTAATTACACTTAGTTATCCTCTCCACTAGGTCATTAATTTAATTGATTCCGTCAAAAGTCAAAAATCAATTCTAGCAATATCTATCTTCTAATTATAAGAGATATTCTATTATTCTGAAAAATCAAATTATATATTTTCATGGAATATAACTCTACACCAAGGCAATAAGATCGAAAAATAAATATCGAGGTTTGATATTTTTTAGATCTCCGTTGCAACATTGATAAGGTGACAATCTCGAACAAAGAATAATTCGAGGTTTCATATTTTTTAGAAAACTCGTGCTATACTTAAAAATGATCAGTTTTTACTCGAAAATATTCTGTCTTCGCACTCGAAATATATTATCATCATAGAAAAGACTTTTTATCCTCAAGTATATTAATATTCATTGATAGAATATTTATACTTATTTTTATCTCATGCCAGAAATATTTAAAGTAATTTTTCTCCCGCTTCTTAAATTTATTCTAATTTCGGAAAAAATTATTTTAATCATTCAAAAATATTTCCCACGCTCTCAAAATATTTTATTTATTAGGAAATATATTCTAAGTATTTATTTTAGTCAAAACATTGGTCAAAAGATGTATCTATTTCAAGGAAAGACCAATCGTATTTTATTCGAAACCGAAACCTGATTTATCGTATTAGATCCAAATAAAATACTTCCACTTGCTAGAATGACTTGAAACTTGAGATGAGTCACTTAAATGTTATTTTCTATGCATGGTAAAAGTTTCTTAATTTTTCGAGAATTTTGGCCCGGGCACAAAAATCGAGACAATGGGTCCACGTTTGACCACGTTGGTCAACTTTGACCATAACTGACCAAACCTTCCAGAATTTCATTTTATAATATTTTTAAGTGCTCCATAATTTTAGAATTATTTATTGGGTATTTTCGTATTTATCGGTTATTTAATTAACGATATGTGTTACGTATTTAATCATTAATTGATACAAATCCGAAACAATATATTAGAGCACAAACACAGCTGGTTTCTTTTAGCAAACCCACTTGAAAGAAACACCAAACCACCCCAAAGAAACACAATATCACTTTCCACATCATCAATCCACACCTTTTCAATCTCAACCACTCCTTTTACCTTTAATCTCAACCCTTCCTTTCACCCATCATCTCCTACAAATAAACCCCTTCCACATCCATTTCCACTAAGCTAAAGAGCCAAATAATTGCTGGGAATTTAGAAGTATAAGCTCTCTTCATATATCCAAACACTCTCTACAAATACTTCATCTCAAAAACCTTCTCTTTCTTATATATACTTAAATATATACAAGGTTTTTGTTACATAAAGCTTACTCTATCCAACCAAGAAATCTCCTTTACCACTACTTTCCGGCCTCCCGAAGGGTTGCCCAAGTTCGGCCAACGAGCCAAAATCCGGCCGAACCTTCGACGAATTTTTCCGGCGAACTTTTTCGGCGATCTCCAAAAGTGGTAACATTTTAGCTTCATATTCGAGTCTTAACTGACCATATTTTATTTATATATAAGAGCTCTATACCTCCATTTCTTCTTCTTTATTAAGCTCTTATATCGGATCTCGAAACGAGAACTTAAAATCCGTACAAGGATTAATTTTCGAACAAAGATTCGAAGTATTACAAAACCTCAAAAAGAGGTTAAATTTGACGACAGTCAAATCATACACAAAGCTTGATTATTTTTCCCTTCTATCACCTCTAGTGTTCTGGGGGAAAAGAATCTAAAAGCTTTTACTAAAACTTTAACACACTTACTTTGGCCATTAATATTTTGATATACATAACTGTGCTAAAGCGTGATTTGTTTCCCTGCTATCACCTCTAGTGTTCTGGGGGAAATAAGTTGTTAAGCTTCTATTATGTATATATGTATATATTCTTGTTGTGTGGTGTGTTTAATTACTTGTTCGTGTGTGTTTAATTTAAATGCATAATAGCGTGGCGAAAGCCTTTTATATATTTTCTACACCTTTTTATTCTCGTCCTCACACTTGTGAGTGATTTTATTTTCCGCACCTTTTTATTCTCGTCCTCACACTTGTGAGTGATTTTACTTTCCGAACTCTCTATATTTTCCGCACTAGATTAGCGCATAATAGCGGCCCTCTGATAAGTGGATTTATATCCACTTGGATCGTTCCATTTCGACTTAAATTGGTGTTTTGTATCTCAAGTATTGGTGTGTTTTAATCTCTTTTTGTGAGAATTGTGTAGGATGCATCTCAAGGTGATGGAATGGAATTTTTAGTAGCTATGTGGTGTTTTTAAACTCAAAAGAACAAGTGGCAGAAGTTGCATTTGAATTCGGCACAAGAATCAGCAAGAACGAGAAGGCAATTCTGCTGAGTTAGTAGTCAGGCGCGGGCGCGCCCAGTTTATACTGAGGACTGAGGCGGTGCGCGGGCGCGCGGGGAGCATTTCTGGAATTTAGCTGCGCGCGGGGGTGCCTATTTTGAGCTATGTATGCGCGCGGCCGCGCCCATGGGCGGCAGATTGTCCAGATTTTTTCCAGAATTCTATTTCTAGAGGGAAATTGCCTTGTTTTCAATTCCTAATCATATGGCAATCACTTGGGATGATTAGAAGCTTCTGGAATTCAATTTAAACATGGGAATTGCACTTCTAATCCATTCAAGAATGGAAAATTACCGGAATTCTATTCTAATTCAAAGACGGTAATTGCTTGGACAAGAGGGCACTTGGGGCTATAAATACACACCTTGGGGCACATGAAAATCATCATCTACACACATAATTCGTTCAGAGCACGAGAGAGAGAAGCCAAGGCGAGGATTTTGACGTCAAGAAGATCTAGACATAGTTTTCTTGTATTCCTTTGTTAGGCGTATCTTTTGGATGCTTGTTACTTTTCCGGATTTACTCGCTAAACCTTGTAATATTATTGATTTATTCATCTTCATTATCTTGTTTAATACCATGCTTTCATCAAATCCCATGACGATGAATGCTTCAATTATGAGCTAATCGTTGTCATGGGATTCTAACGGATTTATTTACGGAACTTAGTATCTTGATGCTTTAAAGATCTGTGTGTGGTGTATAATTGATATCCTCGTATGGTTATGCTTAATAGATAGATGCGTCGCGAACATCTAATTTGTTAATCTCTTGTGAAGTAAAAGTGGATCTTGAGATTTAGAACTTGCCATGCTAGCATAGGTTCATAATTGTTTATCAATATGATTTGTGGTGTGAGATGAAAATACTTATACTACCCTGTGTGATCTTAATGAATAACTTGTTCTTCAACCGTTATGTTTTCAAATTCTATAGACATATAGGGTCTAAGCATAATTGGTGTCTATTCATCTTCTATCTCTTTTGTGGATGTATGTTTAGTTTGGTATGCGTATGCTGACAGGTAGCGTATACTTGTTTCGTGTTATCCGATCAGATATCAAAACCACTGCACATAGTGATTAAAGGCGTCAGATCTAAGGGAAGTATTTAATGAAGTTAGGATCCCATGTTTATTCTCATATAAGTAATTCGATTTAATTCTCTTTAGCTAATTAATTCTTAGTTTAATATTTTGCATCTTAGTTTAAATTAGATAATCAAACCCAAATTTGTTACTTTTCTTAGCAGTGAATTAAAACCATACATTGTTGCATAGGCATATTTACTGAGTAAAACTTAACCAGATCTCTGTGGAACGAACTTTAATTGTATTACTTGTGACTACGTGCGCTTGCGTAATTATAGCATAACAAGTTTTTGGCGCCGCTGCCGGGGATCATCGGTGTTTTATTTTTAGTTTATGTGCTTGTCAATAGTGGTCGTTAGCGTTCACTGACTCGGATTTCTTACTTAGTTTGTTTGTTTCGTGGTGTTTCAGGTGCTTAATTTTGTATGCGAACACGCTTACAAGCTCGTTTGGAAGCACTGGCGGAAGACGATCGTGTAGAGAATTTAGAGAATAAGAACGAGGAAGCTGAAACTATAGTAGCAATGGGTGATGCAGCAGCAGCTAAGGCTTTGAAGGAGTATTCTCAGCCGAAGATCAATGATATCTAGTCTAGCATTATCAGGCCATCCATCACGGCTAATAACTTCGAGATCAAGCCGGGCACTATTCAGATGCTACAGAATTCGGTTCAGTTTGGGGGTGCTTCTACGGAGGATCCTCACATGCATATTTGGGACTTTATCGAGATCTGTGATACTTTCAAGTTCAATGGTGTTTTGGATGATGCTATCAAGTTGAGGCTTTTCCCATTCTCTCTGAAGGATAAGGCTAAGGGCTGGTTACACTCTCTACCACCTGGTTCTATTACAACATGGGAGGATCTTGCTCAGGAGTTTCTTACTAAATTCTTCCCTATGGCAAAAAATGCAGCAATAAGGAACCAGCTAACTCAATTTGCTCAGTAATCTGGAGAATCTTTGTGTGAGGCTTGGGAACGATACAAGGAGATGCTTCGTAGGTGTCCACATCATGGCATGCCTGACTGGATGGTTATCAATAGTTTCTACAATGGGTTGGGAGCACAATCTAGACCTATGCTAGATACAGCATCAGGAGGAGCTCTGTGGGCTAAGAGCTATGATGAAGCTTATGAGCTCTGTGGGCTATCTCTTCTGAATCAACATAGTTTGTGAGTAATTTCCAGAGACCTGTGGCACCAGTTCCAGCTACTTATCATCCTAATAACAGGAATCATCCCAACTTCAGCTGGAGTAATAATCAAAGTGCACAACAACCTTATCAGCAAGCGAAGCCATTCAATCAAGGCTATCAACAGCCTTATGCTCCAAGACCATCATATCAACCTCCGTGATTTCAACAGCAACAACCCCAGGCTTATGCAGGGCAATCATCTAATGAAAAATCAGAAATGGATGATTTGAGGATGATGATGAAGAACCTGCAAGCTTCTCAAAAGATATTGGAGAGCCAGGTAGGACAGATTGCAAGTGTCTTACTTAGTAGGCAACAAGGAACTCTTCCTAGCGATACAGAGACAAATCCAGGCAGGAGGGACAACAAAGAACAGGTCAATGCAGTTACTTTGAGATCTGGAAAAGTCACGAGTGATCCTAAATCAGCAACTGAAGAAGATGAAGATGTTCAGAATCAGCAGGTTAAAAAATCTGCAGTGCCAGAAATTGAGAAATTTGATTTAATGGCTGATCAGCTTGATGGTGAGAAGAGCAAGAAACCTGTTGAAAAGTCTACTCCAAAGCAATCTTCAAAGAATAATCAGGTCTATCCACCTCCTCCATATCCTGGACGCTTGCAGAAAAGTCAAGAGAAACAGTTTCAGAAATTTATGGATGTCTTCAAGAAATTGTCCATTAACATTCCTTTTGTTGAAGCGTTGGAGCAGATGCCAAGATATGCAAAGTTCATGAAGGATATTTTGTCACGGAAGAGAAGGTTGGAAGATTTTGAAATAGTGGCTTTAACGGAGGAGTGTAGTGTCGTTCTGCAACAGAAATTGCCACCTAAACTTAAAGATCCAGGAAGTTTCACTATTCCATGCACTATTGGCAATCTTTCATTCAGCAAGTGTTTGTGTGATTTGGGAGCCAGCATCAATCTCATGCCCTTGTCTGTTTTCAAGCAACTTGGTCTACCGGAGCCAAAGCTAACTAACATCTCTTTGCAGTTGGCTGATCGATCTATCAATTATCCGAGGGGTATAGTAGAGGATGTCTTGGTGAAAGTTGATAAACTCATATTCCCTGCTGATTTTGTGATCTTGGATTTTGAAGAAGATAAGAAGATTCCCATAATTTTGGGAAGGCCTTTTCTAGCTACGGGCCGTACTTTGATTGATGTGCAAAAAGGAGAGCTTACAATGAGGGTGCAAGATCAGAATGTCACCTTTAATGTGTTCAAGGCCATGAAATTTCCGACAGAGGATGAAGAGTGTTTCAGTGTGGAGATGGTTGATACGGGTCAGATAAAGAAGTTTGATCAGTTATTGAGCGAAAAGTCGGACACACACATGCTCAAACATCATATTAGTGATTCCATTGACAATTCTTCAGTTCGAGATCTCTCGAATGTCAAGCTTTGAAAACTTCCATCCCATTTGAAGTATGTCCTTCTGAATGATGAGTTGGTGATTTTTAAAGTGTGTCAAGATAATGTGTTAAGAAGGTGGATCATGGATGATGAGGTTGAAGAGTGTGTGGTTCAATCAACTGAAAGGGATAAACACCTTAGAGGTGTGAAGAAGAAACAAAAAAAATTGATTGGAGGAAGAGTCAAAGAAAATTTTGATTTAGAAAAGATGTGGGAAGATAGCAAGAAGGTTGTCAAACATTGGGTGAATGGTACTTCTGCTAAGGATAAGTCGAATGTGATCTTCGAGCCACCATGATTTGAATCATATTTGTCCGGCTAAATGACGTTAACGACAGCGCTTCGTGGGAGGCAACCCATGTGTTCGGTATTTTTAGGTATGTTTCCTACTATCCCTTGTATTTACTTCTATTCAATGCGGACATTGAATATTTTAAGTTTGGGGGTGGTTTGGGGGAAAAGTATTGTATTTGTAGTATAGTATCATTGTGTTCATATAGGATATCATGTTTTGCGTATTAGTCGTAATTCATGCATGTATGTTCGTATTATCTACATGTGTTTCATATAGGACATTCTGTTATTTTTGTTTGTTTTACCATGTGAGTTCATATTAGTTGCATTTTCATGGCATGCATTTTTCATGATCCCTTAGGACGAGCTGATTCTGATTGATAGGTAGGTGTTTAATTGAGTGTGATGATGATGAGTAGAGGGCTGATTTATAGTTCCTAGGAATTGACTTGCATGTTACGGGAACAAAACTAATTACACAGTCTCATTGGGTGCTTTTGGGCTAGGTTAGAGTCATGCCTGTTGGATGTTTGAGATTTAATCACTTGTTTATTCTTAGAATTTTCGTTATTCCCTTTATAGCGTAGGAACACTAAAGTCTAAGTTTGGGGGAAAATAGGAATTTCATGCTAATTGTCAATAATGGCTAGGCGTCAAATGGCTAGTAGCCGGCTCATATTTATATGAGTAGTCTAGGATTGGAAATGAGAAAGGCTCATTCCAGATTGCATATTTAGAAAAAAAAATCAGAAAAAAGTCAATTTTTATTTGTTTATATGCAAAATTAACTAGAGTGAGCTCTTTAATACTCGAGTAGTTAAGTCTGAGGGGACTTAGTCCTAGTAACCTAAAGCCCTTGTGGTTTGGGATTGCTGACCTACATGGGTATTATTGTATAAGCCTTTTGGGGTCTCATTCATTGCACGGTTAAATAAGCATGCATATTGTATATAGTATTATGTGTCATAGTAATAAAGCATGAGTTTCTGTCTACCTTGGATAAGGGTGGAGGTGTTCCTAGGTTATGGAGTGTCTACAGTCTATTCTAGTTATAAACCTGTGATTGTCTTGACGGAAAGCATGTATGATTTTTGACCTAGTGTTGGGAGTATTTCTGATGAGCATTGCACACACGCACGTTTCTGTCATGTATTGTTAGTATACGGGGACTTAGTCGAGCTCTGCTTGGACTTGTTGCATTTTTTGAGATATTTGATTGTTAGTTGGTTTTGGTGAGTTTGAGGGGATCTTTGCATTTTCATATTAGTTGCATTCATGCATTGTATTGCATTAGGTTAAATGAATTTTGTGGGTACATTCACTATAGGCCCTCACGAGACCTTACTCGTCCACTAGGGCTGCTTAGGGGTTTAAAGGGCTTGTTGCATATGCCAAATGCAACCGTGATCACCTACGGAAGTGGTATTAGTTAGTTGTATATATTTTTGTCTATTTATTCTTGAGGACAAGTATCGGTTTAAGTTTGGGGGTGTGATAAGTGGATTTATATCCACTTGGATCGTTCCATTTCGGCTTAAATTGGTGTTTTGTATCTCAAGTATTGGTGTGTTTTAATCTGTTTTTGTGAAAATTGTGTAGGATGCATCTCAAGGTGATGGAATGGAATTTTTAGTAGCTATGTGGTGTTTTTAAACTCAAAAGAACAAGTGGCAGAAGTTGCATTTGAATTCGGCACAAGAATCAGCAAGAACGAGAAGGCAATTCTGCTGAGTTAGTAGTCAGGAGCGGGCGCGCCCAGTTTATACTGAGATGACGCGCGGGCGCGCAGAGAGCATTTCTGGAATTTAGCTGCGCGCGGGGGCGCCTGTTTTGAGCTATGTATGCGCGCGGCCGCGCCCATGGGCGGCAGATTGTCCAGATTTTTTCCAGAATTCTATTTCTAGAGGGAAATTGCCTTGTTTTCAATTCCTAATCATATGGCAATCACTTGGGACGATTAGAAGCTTCTGGAATTCAATTTAAACATGGGAATTGCACTTCTAATCCATTCAAGAATGGAAAATTACCAGAATTCTATTCTAATTCAAAGACGGTAATTGCTTGGACAAGAGGGCACTTGGGGCTATAAATACACACCTTGGGGCACATCAAAATCATCATCTACACACATAATTCGTTCAGAGCACGAGAGAGAGAAGCCAAGGCGAGGATTTTGACGTCAAGAAGATCTAGACATAGTTTTCTTGTATTCCTTTGTTAGACGTATCTTTTGGATGCTTGTTACTTTTCCGGATTTATTCGCTAAACCTTGTTATATTATTGATTTATTCATCTTCATTATCTTGTTTAATACCATGCTTTCATCAAATCCCATGACGATGAACGCTTCAATTATGAGCTAATTGTTGTCATTGGATTCTAACGGATTTATTTACGGAACTTAGTATCTTGATGCTTTAAAGATCTGTGTGTGGTGTATAATTGATATCCTCGTATGGTTATGTTAGGTCCAATAAGATTGTAGAAGGGGGGGTTGAATACAATCTTTATCCTTTTATCGAAATTTGTCCTTAAGATTTAAATTTACTTTAGACAAATTTTATGCGGAATTAAATGAAACAAAGTTCAAGTTAAATATAACAATATATTAAACTTGAGGGTTGTTACAAAATCAGTACAGAGTAATATCAAGTTAATAAAAACAAATTAGAAAATTCAACATGAACTTTTCTTAATTTGTTAATAAAAATCGAGATATAGATTAGGAGTAAAAACTCGCTAATAGTACAAGAGTCACAAGTAATCAAGCTTGAACGGATTAAATATTACAAATACAAAGCTTTTGATTTTCTGGGAATTTATTGCTCTTGAATGATATCTTTAAGATGAGAGAGAGTTGCTGTGTGTTCTTGATTATCTTGAACTGATATTTTCTCTTGTATTTATAGCCCTCCTGTGTTTTGCCTTGAAAGAATTCTTTGTTGGACAATTCTTTAACGTCCCTGCTAATTTTGATTTCATTTTGTACATCAAAGACAATCTCCAAGACAATCTGTTCTTCCAAGACAATCGCCAAGACAATCTGTTCTTCCAAGACAATTAGATTTGTACTGCCAAGACAATCGAATTTGAACTGCCAAGACAATCGCCAAGACAATCAAGCTTTCCAAGACAATTGATTTTGAACTACCAAGACAATCGCCAAGACAATTCAATCTTCCAAGACAATCGCCAATACAATTGATGAATTGTATTGTTGAATTAAAAACTCGGTTGAATTAATTATGTTGAACAAGTGATTTGAACTGACACACTGAAGACCAGTCGCAGGAGGCTAGAGAGAACAACACGCGCTGGCTGGTTTCTTCCTTTTGTCCAGGTGCGTGCGCAACACATGCTTCCAGGAGAGTGTACCTTCTGCCGACAATATTATCACATGGTTGACAGACAACAAAATGTGTGTTGAATTCACATTTGTAAACAGTTTAATGATTTTTGTGTTCACACACAAAAATGTAATTTAGTACCTCACTTTCAACATATCTTGCACTTCAATTGGGCCTTGAGCCCAATGGCTTTTCAACCAGCCCAGTTCAGTTCTTTTGGATTCAGCCCATGCAAATTCATAACCCAAATACTCTTTTGTTTTAATTTAATTAATTACTTAATCAATTAATCATTTAAACAAATAATGATTAATTCATTAATTACTTAATTAAATCAACTTAGATTAATACATTAATTCAACGTTAATTAACATGATAATTAATTTAATAAATAAATTAATTCAGAATGAATTAATTTATTAATTAAATAAATTACATAAATATGTTAATTAAATAAGAATTAATATAAATCTATTGATAGCGCAAATTCTTTTACTCGAACCACTGAAAGTAATAAAGAAGTACCATCGAATTTCTGCTGACGCTCGATGCACGGTCTGGTTCATGAACGACTAACTTCAACGGCTTTTCTTTATTTTCGACTTTAAAATCTGGTTCCTTTTCTATTCTTCTCTCTCTCTTTTTAATTCTTCTGTACTGATTCTGTCACCTTGAAATCTCTGTCACTTTAAATGAATCCACTTCTTAACGAATACTCCACTGAGGCTTGATCAGATGACTGAGCTTCTTTCAATGTAGTAATTACTCAAGACTGTAGATTGACCTTGATCTTTTTCTTCTGACAGATAATACAATCTGAGATTCCTTGTGACAGTCTATATACTATTTACTATTACAATCTTGTTTAAGTTGAGTTGTATCCTCGAAATACAAATAGGCTACATCATATGCCTTTCAATCTCCCCCTATTTGTTTGTTAGACAATAACAAGCAAATACCTAGAGGATAACTCAACTAACTCACTTAAACAAGAAAAAGATTAAGCATTTAAGAGCTTAGCAAATAGTACATTAAAAAATTTCTCTGGTTTGAATTTAACAATTCCAGAATCCTCAGTTGATGAAATGATAGATGATTGTTCCTCTAGCACTGAACTGATCTTCAATAGATAACTCATCTTCATTTCTGATTCTTCATATCTCTGCCTGATAATTCTTCACATCTTACATTGGTGATTATCAGCAGTTCTTGATTTACAATCACTTCCCTTTTCTGACACAGCTTTTCTCACTTAAGAAAAACAACTGTTCCTACTATGTAGACAATGGTGAATCAATACCATTTCTATAACTTCTAGGAAATCTACTACTCCTCCAGTTAGCCATTATACATAGTACATTGAAAGACTAATAGAATAGTATTGTGATGTAATCTTCTCCTTATATCTCCTTATATCTCCCCTTTATTCTCAACTGAATCTCCCCTTACTTTTCCATCTAAGGCTCCCCCTTAGTAGCTTTTCTTCCAAAGCACAGTCTGTGAATGCTCCCCCTTTCTAACCTACTCTCCTTTTTCTTGTACCCCTTTACTTCTCCCCCTTAGTTGAGGAATCTTCCAATCAACTAGTTGTCAAAGTAGTTGTACCAATTATAGAGTTCTTTGTTAGAAAGGAAGTTTCATTTTCTTCCTCACTGTGAGTGTGTGATAGTGTTTAGTGTACCTCACAAGTGTTTCACTCTTCTCTCCACTCATTTGTGTTGAGTGTTTCACTTCTCTCTGTGTTTACACTCTTACTCACTGGTGTATCGCTCATATCACTCATAGCTTCAATATCCATTAGTGTACCTGCAAGGAAAAATCACCCTAGCCCCTTCATGAGAGGTCAGTGATGGTGCAATGGGAGTTCGCAAATCCCAAATCCTCGTTGGACTCGTCAGACGAATCTGAGTCATAATCTACAAGTTGCTAGTTTTCCCTTTTTAGGGTTTTCAGATTTGAATTCTGAGAAGGTAAACAATGATCTGTAAATTTAGCATTGAGATCAAGGTTCCCTTCTAATGTCTGTGAAGACATCACCTTGTTAAACTCATCAGGTAAAATCTGAATCATAGTTTACAAGTTGCCGATCCGCACCTATGTCAGACCCGTTACCCGCAGGATCCAGAGATGTTCCCTCTGGGGAGTTAGATAATGATCTTGTTGAATTTTGCATTTGAGATCAATACCTTCTCTCGAGGTCTGTGAAGACTCTTGGTTCATTAAAGAACCTTTAACTTATAATCCTAACCGTAAAATGGTTGGATTACAGGTTTCCGTCATTTCATCCTTAGTGTGTGCAATCTCACTTTGTGCATATGAAATATTTTGGTTAGTGGATAAGGTAGTGACTCTCCAACTGAATATCCCACACATCCTTATTTGCTGCATCAAGTGCAGTTACTCCCTGGTGACCTTTAGTCTGATAGGTTACTTCCTTTTAGGGGGTAAGATAGAATGTGTTTGAGTTTGACTGTAGTCTGGGATAAAAGTTGTTGGGTTTACAACCTTATGACTAAACATGTGAAAAAGCAAAACTCCATTTAGATGAACCTGCATCACAGAATATGAGTAATAGAGATAGAATGATATACAGTTGTGATTTCAAAAGATTTACAATGTAAGCAATCACAACTATAGAAAGAGATTTTGAGTTAGGAAGTTAAATAGATCTTGAGCCGATTTTACTAAACAAAAACATAAACAAAAATCCAATTAACAATAAATATTAATCAAATTAATAAATGTTAATGTTTAAACCAATACAAACAAAACTATTTTATCATGTTTTAGATCCTGTATGTTAGATACCAACTGTTACCACTTGTTAACACTTGTTAGGTCTTGTCTTCAAATTGTTAGAACCTGGAAATCAAACGTTTATTCCTAAACAATTGAATTGACATATACCATTTTGATACCAACAATGTTCCTATATACGAAATTCTGTTAATAACAACAATACAACAAAGATTAGAAGTTAAAACAGCATGATATGTGTGTGTTAAACAGAAGAAGTACAAAAGAACCAAGTACAGGGACCTGTTTGTAAGTTTTGAAAGTATAGTGACTAAACTGAAAAACTATACAAACTATTTATATACACATGAAAAATAATATACAAATATAAGAAATAATATACATAATAATTATATAAAATGAAAACTAAAAACAAAAGAAAAATAATTTTTTTTTTATTCAAAAATAACTGTATTAATAATATTTACAGAATATTAGAAATAAAAGAAAATAATTTATAAAAAATATTTACAATAATATAATTACTTAAAAATAGCTCAATAGAAAATAATAAAAATACCATAGGTTATCCTTTTTACGAAATCAAACATTAATAACAAAAGGACAAACACTACAAATCATTTAATAAACTATTAACTATCTACATAAATATTTGTAGTAAATTAATAAATCTATATATTTTCTTAATAAAGTAACTTTCTTATAGAAAATCATTTAAAGAGAAAATATGACTTATTAAATCAACACAAATATTCAAAAGTAATTTTCAACAAAAATAGATTTCTCATTAATTTCAACTTGTAAAATTTGAGAAAAATATTTTTAGAGAAAATTAAAATATTCTAAAATTAAAAGAAGTAAGTAGGAATATATTAAGAAGATAATGACACTGATTTGAGAATTAACAAGCAAGAAGATAAGTTGATAAAATAATTATACAAGTGATTTTAATAACAAATATTAACAAAGTAATCACTTATAAATTATTAAAGAGCAAACCTCAGATATTAACTAATTTAATTACTAGGACTATTTAACATACCCAATTCACCAACAATTCTGGTGAATGTGGATTCGTCAAGAGACTTAGTAAAAATATCTGCTGTTTGTTCTTCCGTGGGTACAAAATGTAACTCCACGGTACCATTCATGACATGCTCTCTAATGAAATGATACCTGATATCAATGTGCTTTGTCCTCGTATGCTGCACAGGATTGTTTGAGATTGCTATGGCACTTGTATTGTCACACAAAATAGGAATTTTGTCAAGTACAAAGCCATAGTCCCTTAGCTGATTCCTAATCCACAAAATCTGTGCACAACAGCTTCCAGCAGCTATGTATTCAGCTTCAGCTGTTGAGTTGGAAACTGTTTGTTGTTTCTTGCTGTACCAGGAAACCAACCTGCCACCTAGGAATTGACAACTCCCAGAGGTGCTTTTCCTATCTACAACACTTCCTGCATAATCTGAATCTGTATATCCAACAAGATTAAAACCAGAATCTTTAGGGTACCAGATGCCTAAGTTAGGCGTACCCTTAAGATATCTCAAGATTCTTTTAACAGCAATGAGATGAACATCTCTAGGATCCGATTGGAACCTTGCACACAAGCACGTAGCATACATAATATCTGGTCTACTTGCATTAAGATAAAGTAATGAGCCTATCATACCTCTGTAGCTTGTGATATCTACCTTGATAGAATTTTCACATGCTCCAAATTTAACAGCTGTAGATGATGGTGTTCTTGCTGAAGATGAGTCCTCCATTTGATATTTCTTGAGGAGCTCTCTGACATACTTGGATTGACAGATAAATATCCCATCTGTCCTTTGACTTACTTGCAATCCAAGAAAGAACTTCAGCTCACCCATCATGCTCATTTCAAACTTACCCTGCATTAACTTAGCAAATTTCTTGCAAAGAAGATCATTAGTAGACCCGAATATTATATCGTCCACATAGATTTGAACTAATATTGTATCATTTTTATGTTTCTTTGTAAAGAGAGTTTTGTCTATGACACCTCTAACAAAACCATTTTCAAGTAAAAATTCAGAGAGAGTGTCATACCATTTCCTTGGTGCTTGCTTAAGACCATAGATAGCCTTGAAGAGAAAGTAGACATAATCCAATAGATCTGGATCTTCAAAACCAGGGGGCTGTTCTACATATACCTCTTCATCTAGCTTACCATTCAGAAAAGCACTCTTGACATCCATTTGATAAACCTTAAAGTTTGAGAATGCTGCGAATGCCAAGAATATTCTGATAGCCTCAAGTCTTGCCACTGGAGCGTAGGTTTCATCATAATCAATGCCTTCAGCTTGTGAATAACCTTTTGCTACCAGTCTTGCTTTATTTCTCGTCACTATGCCATCTTCATCAAGTTTGTTTCTGAATACCCACCTAGTGTCAACCACTTTCCTGTCTTTTGGTCTGGGTACCAGCTTCCATACTTCTTGTTGTTTGAATTGATTGAGTTCATCTTGCATAGCAATCACCCAATCAGGATCAGAAAGAGCTTCCTCAGTTTTCTTAGGTTCCATTTCAGATAGAAACCCTGAATAATTACATTGATTTTGAGTAGCACTTCTAGTTTTCACACCAACATCTGGATCACCAATGATTAGCTCAAAAGGATGAGCTCTATTCCAAACAGTCTGTCTGGGAAGATTAGATCTTGATGATTCGCCTTGTTCTTCATTGTGATGTTGTGTGTGACCAGTTGACCCTTCATTGTCTCCCCCTGAGTTGTTGCCAGGTTGACTAGATGATTGTTCAGGAGTGTCAGGGGTATCTTCATTATTATCATTGTTTTCATCACCATTACCCTGATCATCATCATTATTATCATTGTTGTCATTAGCATCAGCAAAAATCTCAGGTGCATTGTCATCATCTGAATCTGTATCTGTCATGTCATCGAAAGATAGCTTTTCAGATGGATCCTCAGTTTGGATACTAGGGAGTTTAGTGTCATCAAATGTTACGTTGACACTTTCCATCATCTTCTGTTCATCAATCACATACACCCTGTATGCCCTCATTGAATAACCAATAAAAATTGCTTCAAATGCTTTGGTATCGAATTTACCACCTTGATCATCACCTTCTTTAAGCACAAAGCATTTTGCACCAAATACATGAAAGTATTTGAGTGATGGTTTCTTATCAGCCATAATTTCATAGGGTGTCTTCATATGATCTTTATTGATTAGAGTTCGATTCTGGGTATAGCAAGCAGTGTTGACAGCTTCAGCCCAAAAGTACAATGGAAGCCTTGATTCACTTAGCATAGTACGTGCAGCTTCAATCAAGGTTCTGTTCTTTCTTTCCACTACTCCATTTTGCTGAGGAGTTCTTGGTGCTGAATATTGTCTAGTTATACCCTTCTCAGTGCAAAAGTCATTTAGAACTGCATTCTTGAATTCAGTTCCATTGTCTGATCTTATAGCTCTCACTGGATACGTAGAATCTCGCTCAATTAATTTAATGTGATCAATCACCAGTTGTGGAGTCTCATATTTAGAATTCAAAAATATGACCCATGTGTATTTTGAAAAATCATCAACGATCACTAGAGCATATCTCTTCCTTGACATGGACATCACATTAACTGGACCAAACAAATCCATATGAAGTAATTGTAATGGTTCAGTTATTGAAGATGTGTTAGTGCTCCTGTGACTTGCCCTTTTTAGCTTGCCTTTTTGACATGCATCACACAGTCCTTCTTGAGTGAATTCCATTGAAGGCAAACCTCTCACCAATTCTCTTTTAACTAGAGAATTCATTGTTTTGAAATTGAGATGAGAAAGTTTCTTGTGCCATAGCCAACTCTCGTCATTAGATGCTTTAGTGTAGAAGCAAGTGATTTCTTCAGTGCTTCCAGAGTTCATATTGGCTACGTACAGATTGCCTTTTCTAACTCCTGTCAGTTGTGGCTTTTCATGTCTCTTGTGTGAAATTAGACAATTCTTCTTGTTGAAATAAACTTCATATCCTTTGTCACAGAATTGACTGACACTGAGCAAATTGTGCTCAAGTCCTTTCACAAAAGAAACTTCATCAATGATAACATTTCCAGCTTCAAGTCTGCCATATCCATCAGTTCTACCTTTGCTGTTATCTCCAAAGGTAACTACTGGGCCGGCCTTCTCCACCACATTTGTCAGCAGGGTTCTGTCACCAGTCATATGCCTTGAACATCCACTGTCCAAGATCCAGGTCACTCGATCAACCTGTTTCACACCCTGCATTGACAAATAGGTTAAACCTTCTTCGGAACCCAAATCTGATTGGGTCCAGAATACTTAAAGAATTGGCCTTTGTCAGGCAAAACAACATTTTTAACCTTGACACCAATTTCACCATTAACCAACAAACATTTAACCCTATAAATAGATTTGACAATCTTTTGTTTTATCTTGGGTATCCATGTTTCTTTAGTAGCAATAACATTTGTTTCATTGACTGAACATTTGACCTTGCAAGCAGCCTTACCAAAAGTTTGTTTAGGCTTTGATACAAATGTCTCTCTCCTATCTCGAGGAGGACTAGCAGTCTTTGATCTAACATTTTTATTCCTATTCATATGTTGTCGAGGAGCAGTCTTATCAGCACATGCTTGATTACCATTAAAGTAAGCAGACATTACATTAAAAGCACAAGACATACAATTGACAACACCACATGCTTTATGAGAAACATCAACGATAGGCATGGTATGCATGTTAGACATGTTATTGTTCTTTTTCAACTTGTTACCACTTAACCCAGTTTTAGATGAACTGGTTGAATAAACAACCTTAACTGGTTTCTTAACAGATTTAACATTATCAAGGACTATGCCATTTGCACTGTCCTCATTACGCATCTCTTCTTGAATAATGATAGAAGTGAAGTTTGGAGGTTCTGCAATCGAATTCTTAAAGAGCGGATCTTCAACATTCTTAAGCACATGTGGTATACCCCTCTCTTTAGCACTAACAAGGTTAGGGGTATTTATGCCTAACAATCCAACAGCTTCGTTATAACCAAACCCTATTCCTACAGTTCGTTCTATAGCTTGTTTATTGAAATGCTCTTTAGAAAGTTTAACAGAATTAAAGCAAGCACTAACCTTGGTTTCAAGTTCAGCAATTTTAGAAAGTTGTTTAGTCACTACCTCTAGAATAGATTTCTCTCTTCTATTAAGTCGTGTTATTTCCTCTTTTTGTTGATCTTGATTAACATGCACCTTTTTTAGTTCTAACACTTCATTTTCAAGTTCAGTGTTTAACAGATTTAATCTAGCAATGTGTTTTTGTGCATTAACCAAGGAGCCACCTAACTGACGAACCAACTCAGAGTCAGTAAGTTTTACCTGTGGTTTAGGATCAGTGAGCATGTCACCATTTGCCATTAGTGCAAGATTTCCAAATTCTTCATCTTCACTATCTGTGTCATCCCAGCTTTTACCAGCAGCCACATAGGCTTTCCCAGGTTTCTTCTTTTCAGGAACATAATCTCTCTTCTGGGCTTGTTTGGGTTTCTGACACTCAGTGGCAAAGTGTCCAAGTTCATTGCAATTATAACAACGAATTTTGCTTCTATCAACAGTTCCAGTTTTGTAGCCACCTCTGCTACTGGAGGATGAGGAACCTCCTCTCTGGAATCTGTTATTAGACTTGAACTTGAACTTAGGATTTCTCCTGAATCTAAAGTTGCCAAATTGTCTAACCATGAGTGCCATGGATTCATCCTCCAACTGATCCAATTCTTCTAATGAGTAAAACTCACTTCCATCCTGAGTAGCTGGTGTCTGACCATGTTCCACTTCAGTCTGCTCCTTGTCTGAGCTGTAAGGTCGAACAACCTTAGCTTCCACTTCCTTAGGAGCCTCAACCACTAATGCTGTAGATGAACTTGCAACTCTACCTTTACCATGAATCTCTTTCTGTTGGACTTGTTCCAACTCATAGGTTTTTAAAACACCGAAGAGTTTTTCAAGACTAACTTTATTCAAGTCACGAGATTCTCTTATTGCTGTTATCCTGTGTTCCAGGTGAGTCGGCATAGTCAGTAAGAACTTCAGATTAATCTCCTTCTGTGTATAGTTCTTGCCATGGATTTGCAAGTTGTTGATTATTTTATTATACCTTTCAAACACTTCTTGAATGCCTTCATTAGGGCCAGCTCTGAAGTGTTCATACTCAGAGGTTAAGATTTGAAGTCTGTTCTCCCTGACTTCATCGGTTCCTTCATTAATGGTTTCAATAGTTTCCCACATGTGTTTGGCAGTTTTACAATTCATCACATGGCTATACATCACAGCATCCAGGGAATCTATTAGAATGAGTCTGAGGTTTTTATCAAGCCCTGCATCCTCCTTTTCATCAGGTGTATAGGTAGCAGGGTCCTTTTCATAAGATTTAGCAGGAATCACAATTTTACCCTCAGCTTCAACTTCATCTTCATAGACCATAGGAGTTTTAGGTCCGGTTTTCAAAACAACCAAATATTTAACGTTTGTACATTCCAGAAACAACTCCATCTTATTCTTCCACATATCATAATTATCTTTGTCAAAGATAGGTATCTTAACAATGGCTTTAGAAGTCATGATGAATTTTTAAGAGAGTTAAAAATTCGAGCTTGATTTTTAATTGAATAAGAATAGGATCTTGATTTGTATATCAATCAAACGGCTCTGATACCAATTGTTAGGTCCAATAAGATTGTAGAAGGGGGGGTTGAATACAATCTTTATCCTTTTATCGAAATTTGTCCTTAAGATTTAAATTTACTTTAGACAAATTTTATGCGGAATTAAATGAAACAAAGTTCAAGTTAAATATAACAATATATTAAACTTGAGGGTTGTTACAAAATCAGTACAGAGTAATATCAAGTTAATAAAAACAAATTAGAAAATTCAACATGAACTTTTCTTAATTTGTTAATAAAAATCGAGATATAGATTAGGAGTAAAAACTCGCTAATAGTACAAGAGTCACAAGTAATCAAGCTTGAACGGATTAAATATTACAAATACAAAGCTTTTGATTTTCTGGGAATTTATTGCTCTTGAATGATATCTTTTAAGATGAGAGAGAGTTGCTGTATGTTCTTGATTATCTCGAACTGATATTTTCTCTTGTATTTATAGCCCTCCTGTGTTTTGCCTTGAAAGAATTCTTTGTTGGACAATTCTTTAACGTCCCTGCTAATTTTGATTTCATTTTGTACATCAAAGACAATCTCCAAGACAATCTGTTCTTCCAAGACAATCGCCAAGACAATCTGTTCTTCCAAGACAATTAGATTTGTACTGCCAAGACAATCGAATTTGAACTGCCAAGACAATCGCCAAGACAATCAAGCTTTCCAAGACAATTGATTTTGAACTACCAAGACAATCGCCAAGACAATTCAATCTTCCAAGACAATCGCCAATACAATTGATGAATTGTATTGTTGAATTAAAAACTCGGTTGAATTAATTATGTTGAACAAGTGATTTGAACTGACACACTGAAGACCAGTCGCAGGAGGCTAGAGAGAACAACACGCGCTGGCTGGTTTCTTCCTTTTGTCCAGGTGCGTGCGCAACACATGCTTCCAGGAGAGTGTACCTTCTGCCGACAATATTATCACATGGTTGACAGACAACAAAATGTGTGTTGAATTCACATTTGTAAACAGTTTAATGATTTTTGTGTTCACACACAAAAATGTAATTTAGTACCTCACTTTCAACATATCTTGCACTTCAATTGGGCCTTGAGCCCAATGGCTTTTCAACCAGCCCAGTTCAGTTCTTTTGGATTCAGCCCATGCAAATTCATAACCCAAATACTCTTTTGTTTTAATTTAATTAATTACTTAATCAATTAATCATTTAAACAAATAATGATTAATTCATTAATTACTTAATTAAATCAACTTAGATTAATACATTAATTCAACGTTAATTAACATGATAATTAATTTAATAAATAAATTAATTCAGAATGAATTAATTTATTAATTAAATAAATTACATAAATATGTTAATTAAATAAGAATTAATATAAATCTATTGATAGCGCAAATTCTTTTACTCGAACCACTGAAAGTAATAAAGAAGTACCATCGAATTTCTGCTGACGCTCGATGCACGGTCTGGTTCATGAACGACTAACTTCAACGGCTTTTCTTTATTTTCGACTTTAAAATCTGGTTCCTTTTCTATTCTTCTCTCTCTCTTTTTAATTCTTCTGTACTGATTCTGTCACCTTGAAATCTCTGTCACTTTAAATGAATCCACTTCTTAACGAATACTCCACTGAGGCTTGATCAGATGACTGAGCTTCTTTCAATGTAGTAATTACTCAAGACTGTAGATTGACCTTGATCTTTTTCTTCTGACAGATAATACAATCTGAGATTCCTTGTGACAGTCTATATACTATTTACTATTACAATCTTGTTTAAGTTGAGTTGTATCCTCGAAATACAAATAGGCTACATCATATGCCTTTCAGGTTATGCTTAATAGATAGATGCGTCGCGAACATCTAATTTGTTAATCTCTTGTGAAGTGAAAGTGGATCTTGAGATTTAGAACTTGCTATGCTAGCATAGGTTCATAATTGTTTATCAATATGATTTGTGGTGTGAGATGAAAATACTTATACTGCCCTGTGTGATCTTAATGGATAACTTGTTCTTCAACCGTTATATTTTCAAATTCTATAGACATATAGGGTCTAAGCATAATTGGTGTCTATTCATCTTCTATCTCTTTTATGGATGTATGTTTAGTTTGGTATGCGTATGCTGAAAGGTAGCGTATACTTGTTTCGTGTTATCCGATCAGATATCAAAACCACTGCACATAGTGATTAAAGGCGTCAGATCTAAGGGAAATATTTAATGAAGTTAGGATCCCATGTTTATTCTCATATAAGTAATTCGATTTAATTCTCTTTAGCTAATTAATTCTTAGTTTAATATTTTGCATCTTAGTTTAAATTAGATAATCAAACCCAAATTTGTTACTTTTCTTAGTAGTGAATTAAAACCATACATTGTTGCATAGGCATATTTACTGAGTAAACTTAACCAGATCTCTGTGGAATGAACTTTAATTGTACTACTTGTGACTACGTGCGCTTGCATAATTATAGCATAACACCCTCGTTATTTTATAACAAGCTACTTTTCTGTACGTGTGAGTTATATTTGTGTGTGGTGTTTATTTGGCCAAATTATATTAAAGTGCAAATTGTTAAAGTAATATTGTAACACTCTCGTTTAAATATATATGAGTAGTCTAAAAGAAGATTATATCGAACGAGGAGTTGTCTATTAAAGATCCTTAAGCTATAAAGCTTTTACATGGATTTGATTTATACATTACTTCGAAAATAGACGTATTTTCAATAACGAAGTAATTTTAAGTATACTTCGACATTTACAAAAGACGAACAAAAGTATAAACCTTATAAGCCTCCGAGCTTAAAGGACATAATCAATATTTACAAACTCCGAGATACATTTAAGTCTCATTAAAAAGGAGTATTGTATTAAAAGTATTCTTTGATTTATAAGTCATATCGAACATAAGAATACATATAAAGTCATAAGCAAATAAAGCTTATAGAACTTATCATAATTAATATTCGTGTAAGAATATTAAAGTCACTCTTGGCTTAGTCATATACTAGTCCAAAACTCTTTTTATATTACGGTTTATTTCGTAGATATTGTTTTCTAAGTTTTGCAGTGAGGTGAAGTTGAAGTGAGGTGATTCTCGTTCTAAGACCAAAGTCCTAGGTACTAGCGGGGAGTTAGTAGCCTTTGCACCGTGAAGAAGAGGAAAGACTCAAGACCTTTCATCTAAGATCCTAGGTACAAGGGTTCTACATCAACTTTGAAGAAGTAGCGGGGAGTTGCTGTCTAAGATAAGTTGTGTAGGTTTCACAACGACTTTGAGGGAGTAACGGGGAGTTATGTTCCAAGACAAGTCTTGTGGGTTTAATTTTTATATTTATTGTGAGATAGTGTCGGGGAGACACGTACCAAGACCAACATATGTAAGGTTGTAAAGGATTTTCCGCCTACTAAAGGAGCGAGTTATTTTTAAAGGAAATCTCGAGTCCGGAGAGGAGCTCGGGGACTGGAGTAGGGGTGAGCGAATCTATTAGAGGTTGCGCCATCACGAACCAGGATAAAATCTCCTATGTGGTATTTTCTTCCCTTGTCTTTTAATTCCGCACTTATAAACTGCATAACAACTCGGTAAAAGTTTTTTTTACAAAAAAGGGGATAAATATTTTTAAAATGTTATAACAATTTTTAAATTGGATATTAAGCTATTCAAACCCCCCCTTATAGCTTAAAATAGCCCTCTTACGGGACCTAACAATTGGTATCATAGCAGTGCTTTTTAACGTGTTTGTTGAGTGATTTGCAGATTTACAGGCACAACAAAAATTGATCCGACATGGTGTATCTAAATACCATCAGTTACTGTGAAGGCCTATCTAGCTCTCGCCCTCATCTATTTGACGACACCAACTCTGCAACATGGAAAACAAGGTTTCACATCTATGCTAGATCTCAAGGAGTCAAAGTTTGGTTGGCTATAGAAGATGGAGTTGTCATTCCTACCAAAACGGTTAACGAAGTCATCGTCGAAAAGAAGGTTAGTGAATACACTCTCGATGAGGAAAATATGATGAATATAGCCACGAAAGTAGAAATGGTTCTCACAAGTGCACTTGCTGAAAAGGAATATAAAAGAGTTAACAATTTCAAGTCTGCACAAGAAATGTGGAACAAATTAGTGGTTACCTACGAAGGAACCATTGATATAAAAGATTCTCGAATGGATACTTAAATCCAAGAATACGAGAACTTTAAACTCTAAGAGGGAGAAAATATCATTGATATGGAAACAAGATTTACTCGTATAATCATTGAATTATCTCAACTCGAAAAGAGTTATATTAAAAATGAGTAGAACCGAAGAGTTCTTAAATCTTTACCTCCTAGTTGGAAGGTTAAAGTTACTACCATAAAAGAAATGCATAATGTAAATGATTATGACATCGATAGTTTATTCGGAAATCTTCGTGCATACGAAGAAGACAATATTCCGGATAAGGCCATTCCTAAAGTGGAAGACAAAAAGAAAAATATGGCTTTAAAAACTATATTAATCGATGAAAATGAAACCGACGAGAAGTTAAACAAAGAACTCCAAAATCTCGATGAAAGAGAAATTGCTTTACAAACGAGACAACTTCGTCGTGTGCTACAAAGCAAAGCTCAAAGATATGGAAAAGGCTTCCTAAAATCAAATAATCAACAAATAGATTTTAACTCTAACGGAAGGCGAAATTACTCTCAAACTTATAGTCCTAACTATAAGAGTAATTTTCCAACAATGAGCTATAATAAAGGCAAAGGCACTCAAAATACAAATACTTATAATAATGCCAACAACAACAATAATCAACCTTAAACTCCTCCTAAACATAAGGAACAAAATCCGGAGGAAACACAAGAAGTGTGTTTCGAGTGTAAGCAACCGGGTCACTTCAGAAGAGAATGTCCTAAACTTTCTAAAGGACGAATTCTCGTGGCAGAAAACGGTTGGGATTTGAGTGAAGATGAAGAAGCTCCGGAAGCTAGTGAAGAAGTTGTCAACTTGTGCTTAATGGCTATCGGGGACGAAGCTACTTCAACGGGAGCCTCCACTTCTCATCAAGAGGTAAGTTCTATTTCAATTACATCTCAAATAAATTGCAATTAGATGAATCTAACTTGAATTTAGTTGATATGAGTAAGTATGATTTAATTGAGCTTGTACTAGGTATCAACAATAAATGTAAAGATGTTGATAAAAGACTTCATTTATTATGGTCCGAGAAAATGTATCATACTCAAAGTAAAGAGTTCACTCGGATGATGGATTTAAAAATTCAAAACGAAAATGACATTATTAAATGATCAAAATCATCTCTTGAAAGTCGAAGTCAACAAATTCAAAGACAATGCTCTCAATCTTGAAGTAGAAAATGTGTCTTTAGTACTTCAAGTAGAAGAGATGAAAAATGAGAAGTTACAACTAAACGATAATATTTGTAAACTTCATGTTGATCTATTGAACTTAAAGATTCTAAACGAATCAATAGTTCAAGACAACGTAACATCTCAATCTCAAGAAAACAATCTTGAAAAAGAGAATGGGCTATCATAAATCTTTGAGTTAAAAGAAAAAGAATTACAAGAAGAAACTCAAAGATTTAAAGAAGAAAAATTCAAGCTCATGGCTCAAGTTATGGATCAAGAAAGATTCCTTAACAACAAGATTGATGCCTTAGTAAAGGAAAAAGAAAATCTTGAAACTGTTGTTCAAAGATTTAGTAAAGGCAATGAGATGTTAGATAAAAGGTACACTCAAAAATTTTCTATAACCGTGAAGGTTTAGGATATGATAAGAACACTCCTCCTAAACGAGATATTCAACCAAGAGTACAACCTACCATGACTCCTCCTAAACCACAATCTTTAAAATGTACTTATTGCAACAAAGATGGACATTTGATCCTATATTGCAAATTCAAGTGTGGTGAGTTTAAGGAGAAGCATGTATGGATTCGTAAAGGATCAAAACCATACAAGAAGGTTGAAAAACAAGTACCATTCAACAAAGTTGCTTATAATGGTAAAAAACCAACAAAGGTTTCAACAACCTAGTATGTCTCAAAATAGAAACACAATGTATTATAACAATGCTAGTAGGTATGCATCTAGAAATCAACATGTTCCTATTCGTAATTTCTATCCTCAAAATGCTCCCTACTTTGCAAATGTTAGAAATAATATGCATCGTGCTAAATCTAGATCTTATGATAATTCTAGACACACACAATATCATGTTAGACATAATGCACCTAGAAATCTCTACATGCCTAACAATGAGTATTCTATGCCTAGATTCTATCATGAAAATTCAAATATTATTTATGATGTACTAACCCCAGGACCCTCAAGACAAAAGGGTACCTATAAATTTAATTGATCTATTTTATAGGCTTGTCCTGCCGCAAAGTAAGACATGTGGTACCTTGATAGTAGATAGATTGAAAAAAGCTTGGTATGAAAGGTTGAGCAAGTTCCTATTAGAAATTTTTTTTAAAATGGGAACTGCCGATAAAACCTTATTTACAAGACAAGAAAAAGATTATTTCTTGCTTGTACAAATACACGTAGATGACATCATTTTGGCTCAACAAATGATGAACTATGTAAAGAATTCTCTGACAACATGAGCAAAGAATTTGAAATGAGTAAGATGAGTGAATTAAATTTCTTTTTAGGATTGCAAATTAAGCATTCTGATGAAGGCATCCATATCTCACAATCGAAATATTTTAAAGAGATGCTAATGAAATTTGAAATGGAAAATTCAAAACCCATATCTACTCCTATGTCGACTTCTGATAAATTAACAGAAGATCCCAACAGAATACCCGTTGACAATAAGAAATATCGAGGCATGATTGACAACTTTCTATACATAACCGCAAGTCGTCCCGATATTCAATATAGTGTTTGTAAGTGTGCTAAATTCCAAGTAGCACCAAAAGAATCTCACTTATCCGCGGTAAAAAGGATATTGAGATATCTAAAAGGAACCACTGATGTAGGTCTTTGGTATCCTAAAGGAGTATCATTCGACTTAGCATGTTTTTCTAGATTCGGACTATGCCGGGCATTTAGTCGACATAAAAAGTACAAGTGGTACATTTCAGTTTCTGGGAGGATGCCTAGTATCTTGGTTCTCCAAGAAACAGAATTCGGTATCTATCTCCACAACAGAAGCTGAATATATAGCGGCTACAAAATGTTATGCTCAAATCTTGTGGATGAAGCAAACACTAGCCAACTATAATATTAAATTTGATATGATCTCAATCTTATGCGATAACACGAGTGCTATTGATCTTAGCAAAAATCTCGTATTACATTCAAGATATAAGCATATAGATGTGAGACATCACTTTTTACGTGATCATGTCAATAAAGACAATATAAAAATGACTCATACTGAAATTGAGTACAATCTCGCAGACATCTTCACAAAATCATTGAATTCTAAAGATTAACTAAACTACGTTTGGATTTAGGAATGTTTGAAATTCCAAAATAATGGTTTATATACATATATATAAATTAGTTATATTTATATACATATTGTGAGAATATTTATCAATATTTATAATCATCTCACGAAAAAGATATCTTTTCAGGATTTAAGAATCTTTAAAACTCAGATTTGTCGATAATGATAACATATGAAACATTATCGATGGGGTTTTTGATTTTCATTCGAAAAGATAAAACTATTCGAGAAAGTATTTATCGGAATTAATTTCGGAAATATTTTTGAGATACTACGTAAATGATATTTATCTCAATACAAAGAATCAAAATATTAGTATATTTGTCTAATATTCGTAATATATTATTATATATATATATATATATATATATAATATAATATATTATTAGTTTTTCAAAACTATTTTCGAAAATTAAAATAGTCATCTTTCTGAAAATTTTGGTCCAGTCCATTCAAATTAGTCCGGCCCAGCTCAAAAATGATCCAACCCAACCTAAACCCTAGCATCTTGGCCGTCCATTATTAGGATGATTAAATCTGAGCCCTTAATTCCTAAAATATATATAATAAAACACATACACAAAAAATCATATGTGTGTATACTGTTCAGCCGCGTGAGTCTCTATTTTCTCTCAAACCCTATCTCGCCTCTCTCTCGCCGCTGTTTCAAAATCTTTTTGACCAAAACCCTAATCTCTCGATGATTATCAGTGTTTTTAAACACTAAATCAAGTCTTTTTTCAATCATTAGTTTCGATTAATCCAATAATCGTCACTGATTAAGCTGGGTTGGTTAAATCGAACGATTTCAATGGATCTTAGTTGATAATCTCTTCAACAAATTATCAATTGATGTTCGAAATCAACATAAATATATATATATATATATATATATATACTATATACACACACATGTGCACAATTTCAATTATTACATTTGAATTTCCAAAACCCTAATTCGATCTTTGAGGGTTTGTGCAGGAATGATGACGACAATTATAATTAGCATCTTCGCTGTATGGAAAAGCCTCAAATCGAGCCATTTAAAGCCCTAAATCGGTGGAATCGAAGCTCTACTTGGTGAGTCAACTCGGAACTCGTGCGAGTTCAGGAATTTTGGATCGGTAAGTCCCAAGAAGACTACGAGGCCTTGGGCTTAAGGTATAAATCTCTGTTATATCTTGTAATACGTGTATTCTCTGTGTAACTCTATGCGATCTTGAGTTTTATCTTGCTTGAAACTTCGAGTTGCTTGAATGAACTCTCTATATATGTTACTATATGATTGAAGTACACTGTTTGGTGCATTTATAAATAGTAACCTCATAACCATAAGTATGTGAGATGTATATTTATGTGATGACTCACTGTTCTGGATTTTCAAAGTTATGAATTTATAATATTATGTTTGGTCAATATGTAAACTTGTTGTTGCAGTATACCTGCAAATTTGATATGTCGAAATTTGATATCTAGCTTTTGTGATTTGATAAATTCAAGTAAATGTGCTAATTGGGAGTTAATTATGATTATAATATGAAGAAATGTAGTAGCTGGAAGTTCACTTTATGAAAATAAGAATTGTATTTGTTTGACTTAGTCAATTGTGTGCTCTTGTATTCCTATTTACTATTCTAGGAACTCAAACTATGAGCTTACAATACATTGTTTAGTTTTAATAGTGAATTTGATATACGTTCTAAGATAATTTGAATATATAATTAATTGCATGGTTAATTTGATAAATTCGAATATGTGCTAATTAGGAGTTAACCCTGATAAGAAACTGTAAGCTATATGATTAGTATTAACACTATAAATTATATCTATCCATAGTTGACTTAGTCAAACTGAATGATATATGAACAAACATATTGGGATTTTATGATATGCACTACTGATATTTCTGATCTTTACAATTGAATCCTATGTGTCTAAATTGAGATATCAAGCTAGTTGCATGTATTAGTTTGTCTACAACATGATTGTTGACTATGTCTGTGCTTGAAATCTTTGCTGATACTATGCAATCTAATTTTAAATATGAAATCTAGGGATTATGCAGCAATTGAACTTTGTTGAGATGATATGTGATTATCAGAACTTGAGAAATGGTAGCGGTTTATCTTAGTCTTATACTTAGTGTGACTGTGACTTATATACTATTATCTGATGCTGAACTTGGTCTCTATATCATGATGTGCTATCTGTTTTGATTTGGTTGTTTACTTCAAATAGTATAAACTTAGTTTCTATATTTTGATGTGTTATCTGATTATCACTTGGCTGTTTAGTTTGAAAAGCAGGCACTGGTTGGAGTCTGTTGAGAATACTTTGATAGTTTGTAACTATATAACCATGCATAAACTTACACACCTGCCCTCACCAAAGACTTGGCTGGGGATCCCTTTGAGAACCCCTGTATCTGGACACTTGGGTGATAACGACCACTTAAAAAAATAGGATTCATATTTTGCATACATATAATTAATTGTTATCTTTTAAAAGTGGATGTGTTCTATGTGAATAAGTGCATGCTTGTTTGTTGATTGACTAGGTCAAACTGTGAATCTGTGCTACTTGACAGGCCATGTGTAAACTTATTAAATGCCTAGAGTCTCGATCAATCAATCATTTGTAATATATATATGGTACCCAGAGTCATTAATATATTCTTATATTACTAAAAGTAGTAACTTGACATTAAATGTGAGTGACCTCATTTGGACTTTAAGGAATACAAATTTGTCTTTAGAAGATAGCCTTTTAGTAGAGTCAACCATTTGTCGCCTTATGTGCACACTTAGAAAAGTCAAATTTGTCATGCTCTTCTCATACAATATACATTACATGTCCAGTTATGATATTCTGTGAGTATTACCTACACACACTTACACATACATGCCTGACACCACACATATACACATCTGACAATTCCATTAGCATACACTCCTGTCTATGTTGTGTTAAGTATTACTATATTATTACATGAATAAACTGAAGTCATAATACAACCTACATCAGTCTGTCACTTAGTTCATTTCATCCATATCCGGGTTGAATTTCAAAAATACATGCATTGAGGAATATAAATAGATATTATCTGACATATGGTATCTCTGACATTTACATACAATCTTATATTCATACAGTCTGTCTATGCATGCTCATGCAACTCATTTAATGAGTACACTGTACACTCTCTAACCTGCATCATCACTCTTGTACTGATAAAAACATGAGTATATTTTTAATTGTCCTTACTTGTGCTAAGCTGCTTATATATGCTCATGCATTCATAACACTCATACACACACTCATCTGCACTTCCATTTCATTATATGGAATACACACCATTAGCCCCTAACCCAAAAGCCAAAAATCTCAAACTCCTTCCTTTGTTTGAAACCATGAATAGGAGAGACTTTAATCATTCTCTCTATGCCCCCTTCACCCCCTACTACCACCCAGACAGTTCCAAATAGCATTATCACAAGAAAATCCAACATGAACCTTCAAACCTCAATGAATATGCTTATTACTCTCATGGTAACAAGCTACCTATTTTTAGGAACCCTAACCCCAATATGTCATTTCAAGCCATACCTCTAACTGAATCTTCTAAATATGTTAACTCGAATATGCCAAGAACAAACATCAAACCCCCAAACCCCACCTTAGTGAGGCTTGCCAATACTGGAAAACACAATAGGATGATGAAAAATAACCAACCTGGGATGATAGTATATGTTCCACAAAATGGAGACATTCATAGCATGCTCAGTTATGTTAGATGGGAAAATCATGTATTTTATAGGGGTCAAAATTTCTACACTCACTTGATAGCTGAATTTTATGCTAACATGGAAGTCAAAGAAAGAGTTGATGGTGTCTTCTACTTGAGTTCCTTTGTTAATGGTAAAAATATCTATGTTGATCATAATGTCCTTAGCAAGTCTCTTAGGTTAGGAAATAAGCCTTCTGACCTTCCTTGTGTCAACATCTATGATAAATTTGTCTTTGAACAAAATGAGTTTGAATTGTTTCTTGGTCTTTTCTGTGAAGAAGATGTTCCTGAGGGTCTGGTCTGTGTGTTAGAGAATTTACAGTTAATTTTAGAAATTTTTGCCTAGGTATCAACAATTGGCTATAGTTCTTAGGTCTAATATTCTGCCCAAACCTAAGAATGACAAGTTCTTTGACTTTGTTGACCTTAAAGTCATGTTTAAGATTGTGTCAAACACCATAGATTTCAACATTAACTATGTGATTGTGCTAAACATGATAAATGCCTATAATGTTGATTACATGCCATATGGTTTGCTTCTAACATCCATATTTGAAACCCATTATGTGCATATGTCTAGGATGCATCTTAACAAGATTGACTATTGTGTTGTTGATGGCCTTACTCAACCTAAGTTATCCCTTAAAACCTGTCAAACAAGTCATCCCAACAAAATTGTTATTCCCTCTCTTGCACCAAAAACTGATATTTATAAAATTATTAGGGAAGAGGTTAACAAACTTAGCATAGAAGTTAATGTCGTTAAATAATCCAATATAGAGCTTCTAACTAGGGTTGAGAATCTTGAGGGAATAGTTAATAAGAATAAGGGAAAAGTCATGGAAAGTATTGTTGTTGAATCTGCTAAAGAAACTGGTGATAAGTTCGTTGGTGAGTTGGTGTCTGTGGGTACTGGTGATGATATAGAGAAAATGTATGCTTCTTTACCTGATCTAAGTGAGGATCTTGGTGTTGTTGCTTCTGAGCCTGTTGTGAAATAATGTGAGAACTGAAATTTGCTTGCATGTTTATTTAGTGTGCTACTGTTTTTGGCCCCACTGCCGGGGATCATCGGTGTTTTATTTTAGTTTATGTGCTTGTCAATAGTGGTCGTTAGAGTTCACTGACTCGGATTAGTTACTTACCTATCTTGTTTGGTTCGGTGTGTTGTAGGTACTTGAGTGTTTGAAGATGGCATGCGAGGAGTTGCCATGGTGGGCATATTCGAGAACATCCATGCCTCAGCAATGTGTGCAGTGTTTTGGCATTCATGAGACCTCACATTATTGTTACTACGAAGGAATTGATCCATATGTCACTTATGAGGAACAACCATATTTTCAATACCATCCTCAACAGTACCAGCAAGATGTTCCAAATATGTCATATTTCTTTGATAGTGAAGAGTTTCAACATCAACAACCTACTCCTACTTTTCAGTCAGATGAGGTTGATGTTATGGAGGAGATTAGGATGCTTACAAAGAGTAATGAGTCTATCAAATCTTTGGAGACACTAGTTGCTCAAGTTTTGAGTGCCTTGGAACAAGAGAAACAACAATTCATACTAGAGGCAATTCCAGAAAATAAAGGAGACTTGGAGCAAGGTACTGCATGCATAATTGAGGAAGACAAATTCCAAGGTGAGGTGAGTGTTCACAAGCCATGTGAGGAATTTGATCATGCTAGTAAGGTGGATGATTTGGAAAGGACACTATTTGGGACAGACACTGGTGAGCTACACAAATTTCAAGAATTGGTATGTGCGTACCAAAAGGCTGATGACCATGGGAAAGATGCAGGTCTTCTACTTGTCTCAGAGTATAAAGATGGAGGTAGCGCATTAGAGCCAATGGAGGAAGTTCTCTTTGAGGAACCAAAGGTTTCAGCAACTTACATTTAACCTCCTCCATTATATTCAAGCGAAGCCCGTGAATGTGTGTTGTTCTACAAATTGACAGATTTTGGGTCAACAGATGAAGGCATTGGAATAAGACATAGTTGTTACACGAATAGGCCAAACGAGGAGAAGGGGCAGAAAGTGTGCCGCCGTAATGATGATGAAGTCTCACGAAGAGATGACCAGGCAAACTATTATCATCCATAATGGAGGCTTGGAAGTAACGTCAAGCTATTGACGTTAAAGGAGTGCTTCGTGGGAGGCAACCCACGCATTAGTGTAGGAAAAAAAATTGTTATATTCAAAAAAAAAAAATCGAATTTTGAGCATGCTGCACCTGTGTAACGCAGGCTGCGCCTGCGTTTCTGTTCTCAGCGCAGGTTGCGCCTGTGTAACGCAGGTTGCGCCTGCGTTACTGGTCTTGGAGCAGCCTGCGGCCCTGTTGCGCAGGTTGCGCCTGCGCATCTGATTCTTCAGTAATTTGCATCAAACGCGCGCAGCTTGCGCATGGAGTAGTGTAGTCCGACTTGTTTTCAGCTGCTGTTTATAAAAAAAAAAAATTCTTTCAACCCCCAAATCTTATTTATATCTCTTATTCTCTCATCTCAAAACCCAAATCTAATCCTAAATCAATTCCAAAATCCTCCAATTTTTTTTCAAATCTCTAAATCTATTCTAATTCTTATTCTTTAAATCCTTAAATCCTATTCATTTCTATCTTATATCAAATTTCATACCCACTCAAATTTCTCCCCTACACATTCTAATTTAAATTCATCCTATCACTCCATTATAAATATACACCCATACATACAAATCCAATTCCTCTTCTACTTCTTTAAATCTCTAAAAATTCAATTCTAAAGAGGAATTAATTGCAAGTTCACCTCTCCAATTCGTAGTTGGTTTATCTCTTCTAAAATCTTATTTTTATTACGAATTTGTGTTCTTGTAAATTGGGGATTTTGTATTATTCTTGGTATTTGGGCTATTTTTGGTGTGATATTGCTTGGTAATTATTGGTTGAGCTTCTTGTGAGTTGGGTATTGATTCTTATGGCTCCTAAGCGTGGGAGAGGTGATGCTAGTGTTGTGAAATTTTCGTCTTCGACGGCGGAGGTTGAATTTAATCGGTTGTTGTTGAGGTCAATTGCTACAGAAAGGGGATTTTTGCCGAACAAGCATGTTGAGTTGCGATGAGGAAGGATATGTAAGGCGCCTTGTAGGTATGTTTTCTACTATCCCTCGTATTTACTTCCATTCAATGCGGACATTGAATATATTAAGTTTGGGGGTGGTTTGGGGGATTAGTAGTTGTTGTTGTATTATTTATTCATGTAGGATTTCATGCTTTGCATATTAATAGTAGTAATTCATGCATGTTTATTTATGTTCGTGTTATCTACGTTTGTTTCATATAGGATATTCTGTTTTTATGTTCGTATATCATGTGAGTTCATAATAGTTTGCATTTGCACCATGCTTGATAGGAATTTTGTGTTGTTGACGCTTTTGATTGAGAAGTGATATGCTTTGTTCTTGTGCACACACATACATTAGTAAGTTGAAGCTAGTAAACTTATTGAATGTTGTAAGTGATTAGAAGGACATGAATATGTGCAAGATGATTTAGTTTGCATGCTTTGAATACAAGTCGTTGCATTATAGAGAATTTTGCTTGGGATTAAGTATGTTTTTCCACCGAGTGAGTTTTTGAGCCTTATTGCATATTTGTAATTTATTCGTTTGCTTGAGTGTCCATGGATTGTTTGCATTGCTAGCAGTTGTTTGAGGTCTTTCTTGAAACGCATGACATTATTTGACGATTAAAATGATAAAGGCAATTAGGAAAAACCGCATATTTTCCCATATTACCACACCATATTTACATGATCAATTAGTTAACCCGTTGAGTTTAATCCTATTTTTCGGTGACATACCACATTACTTGCCTAGACCTTTTCTTGTATTGGCCTTACATTAATTTGAACCCACATTGTCAAAGGCTAGTAGAGTGCTTAAGGGAGTAATAAGGTGTGCAAGGAGGGGTTTATTATTGGTCGTACTTTTGGAGGAAATATTGAAAATTGGGTTTGGTTGTTTACTTGATAGTCGGCATATGTAATAAATTCATGGGATCATTGTTTTTGTGTATATTATTGTTTCTGATATATTTAGCTCTCGAAAAAAAAAAAAATATTATGAGAGCATGTTTGTGTTTGTTGTGATCCTATTTCAGTCGACTAGTCAAGTGTTTTTGTTGGAAGAAAAAATAATAGATTATGTGGGGGGGGAAGTAGGGTGTTGTTTATGATTTATTATAGTTCCTACTAGCTTTTGACACTTCACCTGATTTGGCTTATTTGACATACCTTGTCCCTAGCCCCGTTACAACCCAAATAAAGACCTTTTTATTATCGTCATTGATGTATGTTGTGTTAAGGGTTAGATTGATACCAAATGTCAAGCATGCTTATGATTTTGTTGGAATTGAGTGATACACTTACCCTTGTTCTTGAGTGAATATTCTTTTGTGAGTGGATTGTGAGTGTTTGCTTGTTTTTGTGTATGAGATCCCGAGTTTTGTCTCAAAGATGTACTCTTGTAGGCTTAGCATGTTTACTAACTTATTCTTACACTTGACATGGACTTGTGAGAACTTATGCATGTTCATTGAGTAGACTATGTGAATACTTGCACTTTCGACACCAAGACATTGCGTATTTACTTTGATTCTTAAGTTGATATGGCATGAGAGGATTTGACGGTATGGTAGGATATTAGTACTAGATTATTTGCATTTTCATTTAGTTGCATTCATGCATTGCATTGCATTAGGTTAAATGGATTTTGTGGGTACATTCGCTATAGGCCCTCACGAGACCTTACTCGTCCACTAGGGCTGCCTAGGGGTTTAAAGGGCTTGTTGCATATGCCAAATTCAATCGTGATCACCTACGGAAGTGGTACTAGCTAGTTAGTTAGTTAGTTGTAATTGTTTATGCTTGAGGACAAGCATCGGTTTAAGTTTGGGGGTGTGATAAGTGGATTTTATATCCACTTGGAGCGTTCCATATCGGCTTAAATTGATTGTCTTGGACTCAAGTTTGTTATAGTTTTGATGTGTTTTGTGTAGTTGTGCAGGTTAGCAAGAATGTCGATTAAGGTGGATGCTTCTGTCGTGTTTTGAGGTTAAATTAATTAAAATTCGGATTTTCCGGGACGGTTGCGCAGTCTACACTGTTTTGGCCATATCTGGAGTTCTATAAGTCCATTTTCAGTGATGTTACTGTCCACGCGAAGCTTGAGAGATTTTCTACAACATGGAATAGGTGTTGCACGAGCAGGCTGCATGTGATGAGTGTTAGAGTAGGTGCCCTAGAGGCAATACATTGTTTTTAAATAAACCTTATGTCATTTGATTATTAAATAAATGTATTTATTATGACTTTAATTACTGCGATATATTTGTTAGCATAATAAATGTCCTTAGAATCATGATACACATTGTATAGTTTAAGTACATGACTTGAACTTGATATTATATAATATATCATATTCTTAAAGGTCCCTAGTCGAGTATTATTATACAGGACAATAATAATACATAAATAGACTAGTATGTTTTTGACTGATAACCACATCTCATTGGTTATAAGTATGGAGATACTAAAGTCAATACATAGGTACATGTAGGGGTACATGGTACTGGACAGACCCACCGTGAGATTCTTCATGTTAATTAAGTCATAAGAAAGACTCACAGTGATAATGGTGTAATGATCCTTTGACTTGAGATCATTATATTTCTATACGAGGATAATATACTTTGACTACATTAAAAGTTACCTTTGCCTACGACCACATTTAGAGCCTATGTTGCCTTTGGATATGTTGCCTTTGCCATGCATGTTTTTGGCTATTACAACATTATCATTTTCATGTTGCCTTAGGTAGCAGAAATATGTTGGCATAGAATAAAAGTGTTTGCATGTTGCCGTAGATATGAAATTGTGTTGCCATAATTTTGTAATGAACAAAATTTTACATTTTCTACTAAAAATAAAAAATTAACCTTTTTTCACATGAAAATTTATTTATTTGGATAAAAATACAATCAAGAAGTTTTTAAAAAAATCAAGAATATGCCCGTAGAAGTGAATATTTCATTAAAAATGTTAAAATGTTTTAAGGTGAATAATTTTATTTTTATGTTCATTAAATATTATTGAATACAATTTTTAAAATTAATTGTTTTTCTAAATATATTGTAATATATCATTAAAATATAAATATTTTTGTATATGATTAAAAATATTTGAATATATTATATCAGATTATGTACAAGGAATTGAATATTAAATGAAAAAATATATTATTTTTTTAAATAAATAAAAAATGAAAAAGTAAATGATTGTTTCCTTCAAAATTTGGGGTGAAATTTGTTGAGCGGCAAAAAGACCGCCCCCAATTTTAGACTGCCGCTCACCAATTTTGGACCGCTTTTTCTATCCGTTCACTACCCATTTTTTCATTTCTTCAGACACATACTCGGTCTCCTCTCTCTCCCTCGGTCGGTCTCCGCTCTCTCTGGTCTTCTCTCTTTAGTCTCCGCTCACACGCACTCTATACTCTCCTTTATTTCTCTCCTCTTTCTCCTCTTTCACATTCTCTGTTAATATTTACAATACGTCTCTCACTTTCTTCTCTGCTTAATTAGTTCAATTTGGGGCTTTAGTTAAGTATTTTTTTCACTAATTTTGGGCTTTTTTTTTTCTTTCACATGATTAATTTCGAATTAGGGCGCTTCAATCGGGTTCAATTTGGGGCTTCAATCGGATTTAATTTGGGACTTCGAAATTAAGGTTTCAGTCTTGTTCTATACAGATTTGGCATTACTTCTGTGCAGCTCGTTTTTCTGTCTTTGCTGGTGTCGGGGAGCGTACACGAGAAGGTAATGATTGAAAGTGGTGTCATTAAGCTGGGAGAGAAGCAGGTTATTCTCGTTCATTCCCTCAATTTTGTAAACATTCTATTGTTGATTCTGCCTCAATTTATTACCCAGATTATGTTTGTATGCAATATGACAGGTTTTTAAAGGGCTTTATGAAAATGAGTCAAACAATGCACACATTGGTGCGCACCTTGCAATTTTCTTGCCATTCATGATGTTAGAAAACTTGTTGTCAAGGAGCTGACTAGCTGGGTACGATTATAATTATAGTTGCTGAGGTAATGTTCTGTTGTTCAAGAACTATTATAGTTCAACAATATATAGTCCAATTATATATCCTTGTATTGTTAGTTTTGCATCATAATTTTATATGAAGCTCATTAACTACAAGTCTACAATGCAAATAATAAAAAATCTGAACATCTTGAATTGTTTAAGTAAATGGATGAAAAACCTAAAGGAGATTTAACCTTGAAGGATTAAACTCTTTGTATTTGTATTTACTCTTTTTTGACGCGTCGATGAATTTATTGTCTTTTTGCATTTATAAGTTTATATGGGTATATAAATAAAAAGGCTTGTCATGGCTTTTTTCTATTGTAGTAGTTGACAGTACTAGCTGAATTTGTTGCTGCAATGCCTTTGAAATTTGTTCTTGTTTTCAGTAACATTCAGTAGGTTAGCACCGGAAGGAAAGTTGGTCATGGAAGGTCGGAAAGCTTCCACTCATCCAGCAAACCTACTTAGTACTTTTTACAAATTCTTCGATGCTGTTAACATGGTATTTGCTTTTGGGATCTAACATGAATTGTTTTAGCAGGAGCCACCAGTTATTGGAAGGCCTACTATTTTAGCAACAGACTGTGTGGAGTAAGTCAGTATTGTCTTCGTTTCTAATTAAAGTCTAGTAGGTTTTAATTTGATCCATCTTGCTACATTTTTTTAGGGTGGAGTAGTAAAAAGCTTCCATGTTTTAGAAGTAAATATGTTATACGGTTTTTAGATAAAAAATAATTTTGAATGTTCATGACTTATTAAAATTGAATCATAGGATACAATGTGGACATGTTCAGATTATAGATATATAATTCTGAATCTTCGTGACATATTGAAACTAAGTCAAAGTTGCTTAAATATCGATGTCAATTTCACTAATACGGAAGCTTCAGTGGGATCAGTGTGAGGATTGCTTTAAATGGTGCAGAGTTCCTGGTGATATCCTTCTTCCTCAAGATGGATTTGCTATAAAAATGAATAAAGCTTCTGTTGGTATACATAGTATTTCATATACATGCATGTATACTGTATGCACATATATGTATAAGAATCCTAATATTTGATTACCATGCTAAGCGAAACAATAAGACTTGCATCCAGTAATGGTTTTTGTCTATTTAAAGGTGAGTGGTACCTGACAAACACATGCATTGGTAATTAGGTTAGAGCTCCATTGTTAATGATTAGAGCTAAATGGATAAAAAAAACATTTGATTTTGGACGTTTTTTCTGGTTCATGCTTCAATTTGTGTAGATGATATTTTTGTTGACAAAAAGAAAAGACAAAGAGCAATAATGTAATATTACTTTTTGATATATTGTTGGCTATATCGCTCCAAATATGAAAGTACTGAAAAAAAAGATCAAAAGTGGTACAATTTACCTGTAGGAGCTACCTTGTTGTATTCTTTTACCTGTAGGAGCTTCTTCCCCTGATAATGTGTGCAATTGCGCGCCATCCACATAGTAGTACAGGGGATTCCTTGACACACACATTGTTTAATTTAATTAAACGTCGAGATGAAAAACAAAGATGAAATATTATGGATGTTAAGTTTCGAATTAATACCTAGAATACATGGTTTTGTTTTAATTTTTTGGTAAATCTGTATAAAAAAGTAGCTGAGTTTTTTGTTGTGTCCAGGCCGGTGTTACTCTTGCTAAGAATGTTGGAGAGATGAGAACAGAAACAGAACTGCGTCCTCAGCATTGGGAACAAGTGAGATCATCTCGTTCAAGAAGAACTCTTTTATATCTGACTAAAGTTTGTATGTAAAAATCGGTTGATTTTGTTATGCATCTTAATCATAAGTACGAGGAACGCAGGCTGCTTGTTGCTCAAATCACGTGGAGAGCGTGCTGGATTTGTGCGGCCAGATATTTTTTATTCTCTCATCTTATCTATAGTGCAGCAGTTGATAGAGGATTCTGCTACTGTCTTAGTTGCTCGCAGTCTGACTTATTACTTTAATTATTTTCATGCCTGTAAGGATTATTATGTAGTACAATGTTATGTTTGGTTGTAATAAAAAATAGGCTATGTTGATTTGGTTTTTTTGGGAATGCCTATATTCGAATTGTGTATTTTTTGTTGGAAATAGAAAAGTGTTGCCATTGATGTTATAAAGTGTTGGTAAAAAGGAAAATTAATGTGAAGAAATGTTGCTAGAAAATGTTGCTATAGACAAAATTTTGTGTTGGCTTTGAAGTGGGCCCCACAGTGGGTCTCAAAAGTGGGCCCAACAGTGGGTCTCAAAAGTGGGCCCAACAGTGGGTCCCATTGGTGGGACCAACTATTTTTTTAAAAAATGTTACACAAAGGTAACAAAATATTATGTTGCTAAAGACTAATAATAATGTTGCTATAACAAGTCTATGCCAACATTAAAACTGATGTTGCCATAGAGAATAAGAATGTTGCCATTGACCCCAAAGGCAACGGCAAAAATAGCAACATCAGCAAAATGTTGCCTTTGGGGTTTTTTGGGCCTACAGCAACATATTTTGGGCCTACAGCAACACTTTTTGTGCGTTGCCGTAGGCCTTTTATGGTGTAGTGTAATGAAAGGGGTGAAATACATATATGTAAAGTGCATACAAATGATAACATTGCAGATCCATTGACCAAAGGCCTGTCGCAGCAGAAGCACGACGGTCACACTAGTTCCATGGGTATTAGATACATGGGTGATTGGCTCTAGTGCAAGTGGGAGATTGTTAGAGTAGGTGCCCTAGAGGCAATACATTGTTTTTAAATAAACCTTATGTCATTTGATTATTAAATAAATGTATTTATTATGACTTTAATTACTGCGATATATTTGTTAGCATAATAAATGTCCTTAGAATCATGATACACATTGTATAGTTTAAGTACATGACTTGAACTTGAGATTATATAATATATCATATTCTTAAAGGTCCCTAGTCGAGTATTATTATACAGGACAATAGTAATACATAAATAGACTAGTATGTTTTTGACTGATAACCACATCTCATTGGTTATAAGTATGGAGATACTAAAGTCAATACATAGGTACATGTAGGGGTACATGGTACTGGACAGACCCACTGTGAGATTCTTCATGTTAATTAAGTCATAAGAAAGACTCACAGTGATAATGGTGTAATGATCCTTTGACTTGAGATCATTATATTTCTATACGAGGATAATATACTTTGACTACATTAAAAGTTACCTTTGACCGGGTGATGATAAAAGTGGACATCGGGTATATTGTGAATCGTATGAGAAATATGAATGATAGATAAAGGATTTAACCCTCCTATCAGATAGGAGAGATATTATTGGCCTCTTGATTGAGTGAGACTATAAAATGCATGGCCGTGCTCAAATAATGATTTGTCTTAATAGTCTACTCATGTATCAAGTAAACCCGGATTAAATTATGAAGAGGATGACTAAACACATGCCTCGAGTTTAATCTATAATATTTGGTTAAAGGGATTATATTACACGGGAACATTAATCACGAAAGGTTTTATCGAATCACGATTTAATTATTATTTAATTGGGTAGCAATGATGTATTACTAGATGCCGCTCATTGTTTATAATTTTATTGGAGAATAAAATTATTGCCAATTAAATAATAACTTATAGGGTCACACACATAGAACATTTAAAGGAAGAATTAATTTAAATTATGAATTTAAATTAATTAATGATTAAGATGGATTTTATTATATTAATTAAGTGGGACTTAATTAAGCTGTAATAAAATGCAAAGATATATGAGATATGTTTTTATGATTTTTAATAATTGAGTATGACTTAATTATTATTATTTAAATAATAGGATTTTATTCTATTATTTAATTAAATCATATATGGGCTAGGTTTTGACATGGATTTTTGGCTTGACATTATCCTATATATATAAAGATATGGGGTAAAGTTTTTTGTACGTGGAAAAACAGAAGAGCCTTAGCCAGATAAACAAAACCCTAAAAACAAGATCTCATATTTTTCATTAGAGGCTAGTACCTCTCTTCCGGACAAGATCGTGAGGCGTTCTTGAAGGTGTTCGTGTGGATACCGTAGAGGGGGCTTCGAAGAGGAGTGCTCAGTAATCGTGGGAGGCTTGCATCTCCATCATTCTTTAAACGTAAAGCTTCGATAAGGTAATCGTTCTATCTACCATGATTATTCCAGCATTAAACATGGATCCCGGGCTTGGAATTCAATTTAATTTTTATTGTTTCCGCTGCGTTTTGATGCTCGAATTCCAACAATGAGAGCAGACAGCACGACAAGCAGACTGTTGGGAGCAGGGAAATTACTGTTTTGCCCTTTTCAAGTTCTAATTGTATTTCGGGCAGTTTTTAGTACCTTAATCAAATTCTAATTGTAATAGAAGGTAATTTCTTGTTGGGCAAGAAATCTAGAGCCTATTTAAACACATCCTAGCATTGTAATTTATCATCAGTTTTTATTATTGTATCATAGCTTAGATCTGCAAGGGAGAAAAGGAGAGAAGGATTCAACGCTCGTGACAAGCAACGGATCTAGATCTACTTCATCTTTTGTGTTACTCTGGATTATAGATTTGTTTTCTTAACTTTTTGTTTTATTAATATAATTACTTCTTTTATTCATATCTTGTTTTATATCATGGTTTCTTCAGATCCCATGATGACGAGTGGTTCAATTATGGGCTAATCGTTGTCATGGGATTCTAACGGATTTATTTATGGAGCTTTAGTATCTTGATGCTTTAAAGATCTGTGTGTAGTGTATAATTGATATCCTCATATGGTTATGCTTAATTGTTAGATGCGTAGCTAACATCTAATCTGTTAATCTCTTGTGAAGTGAAAGTGGATCTTGAGATTTAGAACTTGCCATGCTAGCATAGGTTCATGATTGTTTATCAACATGATTCGTAGTATGAGATGAGAATACTTATATTGCCATGTGTGATCTTAATGGATAACTTGCTCTTCAACCGTTATGTTTTCAAATTCTATAGACATATAGGGTCTAAGCATAATTGGTGTCTATTCATCTTCTATCTCTTTTGTGAATGTATGTTTAGTTTGGTATACGTATGCTGACAGGTAGCGTGTACTTGTTTCGTGTTATCCGATCAGATATCATAACCATTTCATATAGTGATTAAAGGCGTTAGATCTAAGCAAAGTATTTAATGAAGTTAGGATCCCATGTTTTCTCTTGCAAAAGTAATTCGATTCCAATTCTCGTTAGTTAGTTAGTTAATTCTTAGCTTGTTAATTTAATTCTTAGTTAATTTAGTTTATTAAACCCCAAAATTGTTATTTGTCTTAGCAGTGAATAATAATCATACATTGTTGCATAGGTACTAAACTGAATTAAAAACCAGATCTCTATGGGAACGAACTTGACTTATTCATATATTACTTGTGACCACGTACGCTTGCGTGATTTTGTGTTAACATACTGTTTGCTGTTAGTTAAACTTGCAGTCTGTCTTTTGCTTCTTGAATGGTTCAGCATGTTATCTTTAATATCTTGTGTTTAAAGTTTGTTGCTTAAGTATGTTTTGCTTCTGGTACTCTGTTTTTAGTTGTAATAAAAAATGCAATTAGTTCTCTATAATTAGTGAACCACACTGATTAGTTAAGAACTCTTTTCAATGTATATAAGATTGCATTGACTAAATTCTTCTCTCTGCACTTATTATATATATATATATATATATATATATATGTCTTTAATACTGGATACATGGTAATATCTACAAATCTGATTATACAATTAGATTAGTACATCTGGATAAAATAAAGGATTTGAATTGGATTTACTATTCTATTTTGTACTCCTCATAGTATCATGAGATTTGCTTAGCTATGATATTTAAGCTTTTTGATACGGGCAAAAGGTCACCTTGCCTACTGTACAATTTAAAATTTTCCACTTTGCCTACTGTACTAATGAGGTGGTCATTGTACTTTCCTTTTTTTCTCTTTTACCCATCGCCGTCAGTCAAGAAATGGCTCAGTTAGTTTGACTGTTAAAATGCTGACTGTGATGCACTGTCAGCCTGCCACGTGGATGACACATCAGCAAAACCCTATTTTTTTATAAAAAAAATATTAAAAACTTTAAAAAATCATAAAAACTTTTAAAAAATCATAAAAAATCATAAAAAAATATAAAAAATTTAAAAAAACCGTAAAAAAATTATAATTTTTTTAAAAATTATAAAAATTTAAAAAAAAATCAGAATTTTTTCATTAAAAATTATAAAAAGTATAAGTAATTATAGACTTTTTATAATTATTTTTTCATTAATTAATTTCTTTTTAGAGTTAACAGCCAATCAGATCAAATCAAAACAATTAAAGGTTAAAATCACAATTATTTACCAAGTTTCCACCCAATCAGATCAAATCAAAACAATTAAAGTAAAATAAAAGAAAAATTCAAGAACATATGAATGTTCTTCCCCAAACCCCAGTTTCCGGCAAGAAACGACAGTTCCGGCTACTGTCCAATATCCGGCCACTATTCCCAGAATCCGGCGACTTCCAATACCCTTGTTTTAACTCATTTTGCATGGTTTTTCAATCTACAACTCAAACACCAGTCTCCCTAATTCCTTTTGATACCACAGCATCACGAAACAACCAAAAATTAACGAATTCCGGCGAACTCGAACAAAGACCGGCCAAATTCCGAACAAACAATTTAGTAAACCAAATCAAGCGTACAGGGTATTAAAACAAAGCTGAGGACTCATACAATCTCACTACGGGCTCAGTTTTAACAGATAATCATCATATAAAACAGACGAATGATTCAAAGTTTCGAAGAAAACTACGAACTCGTTTTTCAATAATACGAACACTAACATTCAATTTATCTACATGAATCGATTCTAAACTGCTTAGGGAAGCTCAAGGAAGCATCAAATTTCACAAACAACAAGTAAATCAAAATTCCCCAAACCGAGTATCAAGAACCCTAAATATACGATTAGATAAAAATTCAGAGAAAATTGAGACCCAAATTGAATACTGATTTTTCAAGTTTTTATAATTTTTAAAAAAATTATAAATTTTTTAAATTTTTTTACGATTTTTTGAAAGTTTTTATTTTTTTTTATGAATTTTTATGATTTTTTAAAAGTTTTTATGATTTTTTAAAGTTTTTAATATTTTTTTATAAAAAAATAGGGTTTTGCTGATGTGTCATCCACATGGCAGGCTGACAGTGCATCACAGTCAGCATTTTAACAGTCAAACTAACTGAGCCATTTCTTGACTGACGGCGATGGGTAAAAGAGAAAAAAAGGAAAGTACAATGACCACCTCATTAGTACAGTAGGCAAAGTGGAAAATTTTAAATTGTACACTAGGCAAAGTGACCTTTTGCCCTTTTTGATACTCAGTAGAACTTAAGTTAAATACTTTGAAAGTCATTAGTCAAAACTGGGTATGCACTTTTGATAAGCAATGTTATGCATTTGCAGCTTTTGTATGAAGAACTGACTATTCAAAGATCAGCCTTCAACGGCCTATATGGAATCATAGTGTACAGTTTATGATATTCAGATTACAATTTGATAAAATTCTTGTAAATCTGAGTAACTTATGCTAAATGATTGTCTCGATTATGTATTGAACATTTGCTAACTAATGTAATACGGACACTACTTGGTAAGATTACTATATAGACTACACGATTCTGTATAAAATTTAAGTATCATTTACACTCTTTGCTGATGAACAGTCCCAAATTATTTCATAATACATCATTTACGATTCTTATTTAAAAGAGAAGAAGGATTTATTTTGGTACTACACCAAATAAAAACCAAACTCATACATATTCTTTGGTACCACACCAAAAAAAAAGGGAACAAAATTTGCGATTACAATTTTCTTCAAAAATGCAGCAAGGAAAAAGGGGAAGAGAAACTAATTATATACTGCAGAGAAAAAGAAGAACTTATATAAGTTTTTTCAAATTAAAAAGAAAAAGCTTTGGTAATACACCAAGTTAATAGAAAAATTGTAATACACCAAATTACAAAAGAAAAACAAAAAGTGTTTGTTAAACAAAAAGGGGAAGACTGAAGTCATTCGGTATTACACCAAATCATTTGGTTCCAGTCGAATTATCATTTTTAAGGGGAAGAGGAAATTAATTGGCAACACACCAATTACAAGGATGAAAGAAAAAAATTTTAGCTTCTTTTACAAAAAGGGGAAGCCGAAACAAAAAAGAAGAATTAGTTTTCCAAAAAGGGGAAGACATAAGGAGAATAACAAAAATAGAACTTTTTGGTGAAACACCAAAAAGAAGACATAAGGGGAAGAGGAAATTAGAATTTTTTTGGTTATATACCAGACAAAAAGGGGAAGTGGAAATTAGGAAAAACCCCATAATTTTAAAATTTTCAAAATTTCTGCTAGATATGAAATGAATTATGCCTAACAATATTTATTCATCTCATAAGTTGTTTTGCAGGGAATCAATTAGTGGAGAATAAGGTTTGACGCGTGCTTCGAATAGAGTCCGAAATATTTTCAAAAATTCATGCATACACTAAGGGGAAGCACACACGGGTAAATTTTTAAATTTTATGTTTTGTTTGGCAAATACCAAAAAGGGGGAAGATTGAAAGGATATCTTCGATATATTATTTATTTTGGTATTTGTATGATTTTACATAAAATTTAATTACACTTAGTCATCCTCTCCACCAGGTCATTAATTTAATTGATTCCGTCAAAAGTCAAAAGTCAATTCTAGCAATATCTATCTTTTAATTATAAGAGATATTCCATTATTCTGAAAATTCAAATTATATATTTCATGGAATATATCTCTACACCAAGACAATAAGATCGAAAAAGAAATATCGAGATTTGATATTTTTTAGATCTCTGTTGCAACATTGATAAGGCGACAAGTTCGAACAAAGAATATTCGAGGTTTAATATTCTCTAGAGAACTCGTGCTATATTTAAAAACGATCAGTTTTTATTCAAAAAATATTCCGCCTTCACACTCAAAATGTTTTTATCCTCAAGAATATTAAGATTCAGTGGTGGAATATTAATACCTATTTTTATCTCGTGTCAAAAATATTTAAAGTAAATTTTCTCCCACTTCTTAAATTTATTTTATTATCGGAGAAAATTATTTTAATCATTCAAAAATATTTCCTACACTCTCAAAATATTTTATATATTAGGAAATATATTCTAAGTATTCATTCTAGTTAAAACATTGGTCAAAAGATGTATCTATTTCAAGGAAAGATCAATCATATTTTATTCGGAACCGAAACCTGATTTATCGTGTTAAATCCAAATAAAATACTTCCACTGGCTAGAATGACTTGAAACTTGAGATGGGTCACTTAAATACTGTTTTCTATACATGGTAAAAATTTTGTAATTTTTCGAGCATTTTGGTCTGGGCACGAAAATCGAGACAGTGGGTCCACGTTTGACCACCGTCCAGAATTTCATTTTATAATTTTTCTACGTGCTCCATAATTTTAGAATTACTTATTGGGTATTTTCGTACTTATCGATAATTTAATCAACGATATGTGTTACGTATTAATCGTTAATTGATACGAGTCCGATACAATATATTAGAGCACAAACACAACTAGTTTCTTTTTACCAAACCCACTTGAAAAAAAACACAAAACCACCCCAAAAAAACACAATACCACTTTCCACCTCACCAATACACAGCTTTTAAATCTCAACCACTCATTTTACCTTTAATCTCAACCATTTCTTTCACCCAACTTCTCCTATAAATTAACCTCTTCCCCCACCCATTTTCAATAAGCTAAAGAGCCAAATAATTGTTGGGAATTTAGAAGTATAAACTCTCTTCATATATTCAAACACTCTCTATAAATACTTCATCTCAAAAACCTTCTCTTTCTTATATATACTTAAATAAATACAAGGTTTTTCTTACATAAAGCTTAGTTCCACTAACCAAGCTCTATCCCACCAAGCAAGCTCCTCTACCACTACTTTTCGGCCTCCCGAAGGGCTGCCCAAGTTCGGCCAACAAGCCAAAATCCGGCCAAACCTCCGACGAATTTTTCCGGCGATCTCCAAAAGTGGTAATATTTTAGCTTCATATTTGAGTCTTAACCGACCATATTTTATTTACATATATGAGCTCTATACCTTCATGTCATCTTCTTTATTTAGCTCTTATATCGGATCTCGAAACGGGACCATAAAATCCGCACAAGGATTAATTTTCGAACAAAGATTCGAAATATTACAAAACCTCAAAAAGAGGTAAAATTTGACGACGGTCAAATCAAACACAAAGCTTGATTATTTTTCCCTTCTATCACATCTAGTGTTCCGGGGAAAAAGAATCTAAAAGCTTTTGTTAAAACTTTAATGCACTTACTTTGACCATTAATATTTTGATATATATAACTGTGTTAAAGCGTGATTTGTTTCCATGCTATCACCTCTAGTATTCCAAAGGAAATAAGTTGTTAAGCTCCTATTATATATATATTCTTGTTGTGTGGTGTGTTTAATTACTTGTTCGTGTGTGTTTAATTTAAATGCATAATAGTATGGCGAAAGCCTTTTATATATTTTGTTGCACCTTTTTATTCTCGTCCTCACACTTGTGAGTGATATAATTCTCCGCACCTTTTTATTCTCGTCCTCACACTTGTGAGTGATTTTACTTTCCGCACTTCATATATTTTCCGCACAAGATTAACGCATAATAGCGGCCCTCGTTATTTTATAACGAGCTACATTTTTGTACGTGTGAGTTATATTTGTGTGTGGTGTTTATTTGGCCAAATTATATTAAAGTGTAAATTGTTAAAGTAATACTGTAACACTTTCGTTTAAATATATACGAATAGTCTAAAAGAAGACTATATCAAACGAGGAGTTGTTTATTAAAGATCCTTAAGCTATAATGCTTTTACAAGGATTTGAATTATACATTACTTCATAAATAGACGTATTTTCAGTAACGAAGTAATTTTAAGTATACTTCGACATTTACAAAAGTCGAACAAAAGTATACGATTATAAAAATTATAAGCCTCCGAGCTTAAAGGACATAATCAATATTTACAAACTCCGAGATACATTTAAATCTCATTAAAAATGAGTATTGTATTAAAAGTATTCTTTGATTCATAAGTCATATCGAACATAAGAATACATAAAAAGTCATAAGCAAATAAAGCTTATAGAACTTATCATAATTAATATTCGTGTAAGAATATTAAAGTCACTCTCGGCCTAGTCATATACTAGTCCAAACTCTTTTTATATTACGGTTTGTTTGGTAGATATTGTTTTATATATTTTGCAATGAGGTGAAGTTGAAGTGAGGTGATTCTCGTTCTAAGACCCAAGTCCTAGGTACTAGCGGGGAGTTTGTAACCTTTGCACCGTGAAGAAGAGGAAAGACCCAAGATCTTTCATCTAAGATCCAAGACCGGCTAAAGCTAAGGATTCATAGTCTACACAAGGGTTCTACATCAACTTTGAAGAAGTAGCGGGGAGTTGCTGTCTAAGATAAGTTGTGTAGGTTTCACAATGACTTTGAGGGAGTAACAGGGAGTTATGTTCCAAGACAAGTCTTGTGGGTTTTTATATTTATTGTTAGGTAGTGTCGGGGAGACACGTACCAAGACCAATATTTGTAAGGTTGTAAAGGCTTCTCCGTCTACTAAAGGAACGAGTTATTTTTAAGGGAAATCTCGAGTCCGGAGAGGAGCTCGTAGACTGGAGTAGGGGTGAGCGAATCTATTAGAGGTTGCGCAATCGCGAACCAGGATAAAATCTCATGTGTGGTATTTTCTTCCCTTGTCTTTTATTTCCGCACTTATAAACTGCATAACAACTCGGTAAAAGTTTTTTAAAAAAGGGGATAAATATTTTTAAAACGCCATAATAATTTTAAATTGCATATTAAGCTATTCAACTCCCCCTTCTAGCTTAAAATAGCCCTCTTATGGGACCTAACAGACAAGCTATCGAAGGAGCCGAAAATGAAGGCATATGTGGAAACCTTGGCAATTTTGCCACTTTTGTTCAACCCTATTTGGATTTCAATTGTGTCGAAAGTTGTTATAGTATCTACTTTAGGATTTCTGAAGCTCCATTGAAATTGTGTTATTTGAATTTAAACCTTTCATTTTCTCTAGTGGTGAATAACTCTATTTGTAGTATAACACCACTTACTCGGTACTTTCTTTTCTGGTTCTTCTTTTCAAAAATAACACCTTTGTAATTTGTTCAATTTCAGTCCAAGGTGTGCTTCAGAGAATTATTTGTCATAAGACATTACTCCCTCCGTCTCATAATGCTACTCTCGTTTCATATGTCGGGACTGTTCATAACATAAGACAAATTACTAATTTACGTCTAATCTATAAGACTAAATATAATCATGAATGATCTTGTTGGATTCGTATTTATGAGTACTTTAATACAGTGAAATTTTTATATTTAATACTAATACTAAATTGAAGATATTAATGATCAAAAGTGTGCGTTGGCAAACGTGTCCAACTCAAATGAGAAAAGTATTTAAAGACGGAGGGAGTAGTTATTAATTTGATTTCAGATTCCTTTCATATTTCTCTACTTCAACTGAGACGAACAACCATATTTATAAGGGACACCAGATATATCTGTCTGTGTGATAGAAGTTGGGTGTGTTGTGCATTACAGGAAGGCTAGTCACCTTTATTTATAATTGTCTTAACAAAGACACGTAACATCGCGTTCATATGAACGTATTGATCTCTTAGTTATTCTTTCATTTCAAAGAAGGTTTACTTTAAAACTCGTGATTTGATATCCACTATTGTGGGACACTTGTTATGATATGTAATCTTTTTACTTTGAAATTTCATGATTCTTGTTATCTTAAAAAGTTTTGAAGGTATGCCAATCAGGTTAGAATAAGTTAACCTTGACGGGATGAATTAAGACCTTGCAATGTGACTACCAACATAAAAAACAGATCAAGATGCGATTAGAATACTAGTGACGTACAACGAAGTTCGTTCATTTTCTTTCTCAAACGATTAAGGTCTATTGGAAAGTTGGTCAATTTTTATTTGAAAGAAGCATCAGTGCGCTGAAGTCTCAATGATAATTGTGTCATATAGGAAATCCAAGATTTGATTCGGAATTTGAATTAGTGCATATGAATCAATGCTATCACCAGTTGTGTAAAATGAATATAACATGTTTCTTGTGTTAAAGTGAAAAACGTCTAATCTCAATGGATAGGCTCATAAAGTGAGCATAAACGTATATTGGTACTGATAAGTGGATTTTATATCCACTTGGAACATTCTATATCGGCTTAAATTGATTGTTTTGGACTCAAGTTTGTGTAGTTTTGATGTGTTTTGTGTAGTTGTGCAGGTTTGCAAGAATATCTAAGCTTTTGTCGTTTTTGGAGATTTAATTGATTAAAATTCGGATTTTCCGGGAAGGCTGCGCAGCTTATACTGTTTTGGCCATATCTGGAGTTCTAGAAGTCCGTTTTCAGCGATCTTACTGCCCATGCGAAGCTTGAGAGATTTTCTACAACCTGGGATAGGAAACAAGTGCAAGAAATATGCTTAATTAAATCGCGCACGTGTTCTTATAAAAGAAGGCCATGAATTTACTGTTTTGTCCTTTTTCTAATTCTAATGGTATTCTGGGCAGTTTTGGGTACCTTCTTTAAATCCTAATTGTAATAGAAGGTAATTTCTTGCTGGGCAAGATTTGTAGAGCCTATTTAATCACATCCTACCATTGTAAATCATAACAATTCATAGCTTTTAATCGTATCAAGGTACTTTCGATCTTCAATTCTTTCTTCAATATTATGTTTTCATTCATTATCATTATTATTATGTTTTCTTTATTAAATATGCGTAACTAATTCTCTAATCTGAGGATTGGGTAGTATTCCTTGGTATTCATGCATGCTTGATTATGTGATTTTCTGCTTTGCTGATCTGTTAATGAGATCTTAACACAATTAGGGGAGTCATGAACCTTTGATTGTATTCTAGGGATTGTAATAAACTTGGGAGAGAAGTTGCAATCTTAGTACATGATTTAACAGACATAATTTGAATATTAGATCGGGAGATTAATAGGAGAATTGTGAGACATATAATTCTTGACACTTAACAGTTTATAGATATACTTTGATTGTATCACGGGAGTGACAATTAGGGTGTAGCTGTAGGCACTATATTGTAACCTGGGAGGGTACAGTATAACTTTAGAAGAATTGTTTTTAGCAAGGTAGGAACACAGATATCACATTAATATTGAGCATGTATTGAGACCAAGTGAAGAACCCCAGTTCTTGGATTGTTTTCCTTATATATTTTATTCTCGATTTATAATTAGTCTTAATTAGTTTATAAACAACCCAAACATTCTTTTACACTTCTAAATTGTGAGAGATAAGAAACTTGAACTTGATATTAAATTCAGTCCTTCCCTGCGAACGAACACACAAAAATACTACTAACAGGTACCAGATTGGTCCTATATAGAAAATCGATAGAAAGTTTAGACTAGAAAGAACGACTATTAAAGATTAAAGAAATAGTATTGTTGCGGATGTTATCAGAACTGGGAAGTTGGCAAAGGAACCCCAGAGATTTTTCTCAGCTGATTCCGAGGACGGAATCCTTATAAGGGGGTAGATTGTAACAATCAGGATTTTTAGGATTGATTAAAAATATTATTTTAATATTTTAATATTATTTTAATATTTTTTCTCAATAAAAGAAGAATAAGATTATGTTTATTTTATTCTAATTGGATTCTTGTTTCTAGCCTATAACCTAAAAGATCTTGGTATAATTGGGGTCGCAGATGTTATATTTCAATTGTTGGACAATCACAAATGAATGTTTATTATTAAACAGGTTATTTTATATTGAGAATTTTAGCGTGACGACCAAATCTTCTGATCCTAGATTTGGGGGCGTTACAACTTGAATGAAACTTTTACTTGTTGAGTTCTTTAGTTCTCGAATGGAATTCTTTGACTTTGACATGTCGAAACCTTGAGAAGTCGAATTGAGTTTTGACTTGTTAACCTCTTGAGATATCGAACAGTGTCTTCGACGTATCGAATCCTTAAATTATCGAATCCTTGACTTCTCGAACAGAAAAAATTCTTCTCGAATTTGTACTTAGGTAAATCTTCATTCTTCAAACTCCAACTGTGTTTATTTCTTCAGCCTTGTTCTTGATTCTTGAGGCATGATTCATAGATCTTCTTCAAACAATATTATGTGACTTTTATACAACACACAAATAAAGTTTGATGCCTATTCTAAGTACAGTTTACAAGACAAAAATCTAAGTAGAGGGTTTCCAAGCTAAGGGGTCATGTAAGTAATACAAAGTATTACTATGATCAAGTAGACTTGTTATTATATGGTTACAGACATGCCTCTATGACTAACAGAAAACAAAGTCGCATTGGATAAGGTGGTTCCTTTGTTAAGCTAGTAAAAAGCTTGTGGTGATGATCGTAATGCTTAATCTACAAAGACATTAAAAGATTCAGTGGAAGAAAATGATAAATGGCTAACCAATTTCGAAAAGACACTAATAATTTTTAGAGTTTGGGATGAAAATAATTTTTTTTATTAATGATGTGTCTACATTAAAGAAAGAGATGGGACAAATGGGTTACAAGTTATGTTGAAATCGTCTGGTCGATGCAAAGATCCATATGTCACTCCAAACCTTTACGAGCTTTGTAAAAGTTTTGGAGGAACGGATTGTTGCCAGACTCCCAACCACAATATAGTATGGATAATGCACTAAGAATTACGAACTTTTAGATTTCGAAGGAAGTTTTCTTTTTGTTATAATAAACACTATCTTTTCGTATTGAATTTTATAAGTAGTGATTTTTTTTTTATGTTGGCTTTTTTTATTCATCACTAAATTTTAAACAATTGAATTTGTTAAAACAAAATTTTTAAAAATGAATAAACCCATATATCAATGCAATTACAGACCAAGTGACCAAATTTTTTAATATTTTAAATCAATACTATTATATAAAGAAGAAGACGAGGGCGGTGAGTTGAGCCTCTCAAATCGCTCCGATCTATTTTTATATAACTTTTATAGATTTTTGCAATTTTTAATGTTAAAATTGTTATTTCCTTTATATTTTTCGAATTTTTAGTGTTCAAAAATACAACTTCCCTTTGTATGTTCAAAATTTTAGTTTTAATAATTGCAGTTTCCCTTTTTATGTTTTTAGTGTTAATAAATACAACTTTCCTTTTCACGTTCGAATTTTTATTGTTAATAATTACAATTTTCCTTTATATGTTTTTAGTCTTATAAATACAACTTTCATTTTTATATTCAATATTATAGTGTTAATAATTACAAAATTATCTTATAAGAGCTTATGCCCCAAAATTCATGTTTCTGAGCTCACCGTTCTCTAACAAATATTATTGTGATTTTACACTTTATGCTATCGCTATACTACTAATTGAGATTTGCTTTTTAGATTATTCAAATTTGAGTGTATTTGTTCCAAGTAATATGAAAAGGAAGAAGATCGGACAAAGACTGCAAATGTCTACACGAAACGTAAGTCATATGTATAAATATATCATGAAACCCTCTTTTATACTCTCTTTATTTTGTAATTACCACGTATTAGTTGATTAATTTTTAGTCAATATAAAAAAGACAGAAGTTGACAATTCATAAAGCCCTCCGAACATAAGTTTTGTTTTCAAATATTTTATTACTATCATTAACGAAATTCTCACTTTTATATATATATATATATATATATATATATATATATATATATATATATATATATATATATATATATATATATATATATATATATATATATATATATATTTCAATCGAATCAAAATTTAAAGTCAATACATTATGTATGAAATGAGATAGAAAAAGATTTTTAGAGGTGACAATGGAATACCAAAAGATGACCCGACTATGTAGTTATATTTTTGAAATGATTGATTTTGTTGCTTTTACTTTTTTTTTTTTTTTTTTCGATTTTATGTTTTTCTTTTGGACGTGTTATTTTACTTTGAGAATAATGTTCCTGAGATTATTTCAGGAACTTACCTAAGATACTTACCTTACTTGTTTATAAAATCTTATAAGGTACTTACCTTACTTGTTTATAAAATCTTATAAAATAAATGGCCTCGCAGGGGCATTTTTGTGAAAATTAGATTACCCAAAAGATTTTTCTTGATTTTATGGAAACATCTCAAGGAAAATACCTGAGGTAATTTCAGGTACAATATTCTCTTTTACTTTTTTATAATTTGTTTTGTAGCAAAATTCATTTTTAAAAGTTATCAGCACAGCTGAACTTGAGGGTTTTCTAAGAAAAACTATAATAGGATTTTAGAACAATAACATGAAAGTTGAAAAAAATTAACCTCAATTTTATTTGGATCTCATATTATATCAACCAAGTTAAATTAGAATCAATTATTAAATTTAAAATATAGTGATAATTTACAAGGAGTAAGCATTTACACCTCTTTTTGTATAAAGAATTAGTTGACTAATTTATATAGTATTAAAATTATTTTATTTTTATGATTTTTCTATATTTAAAAATAATTTATATATTTTAAAAAAAAATAAAAAATATTATTACCCCATCACGAAACGCGACTTAGTGAATTAGTTTATTAATATACTAGAAATAGATAATTTAGACATTCACCATTATTTTAAGAATATTTCATAACTTAAGTTATTTAATCAAATTATTGTAGTACTGTTAAATTGCAAATTCAAATATGTAGGAGCCCTAGAATAGAATCCAAAATTTAACGATAGAAAAAGCTCCAAGAAATTATTAAAAGAAAATCTATGAGAATTTAAAATAATGTGAAATATGAAAAAATAAATATAAAATATAGTACCACTCTCTCCGGTACTACTACTCCCTCCATATCAATATCATCATCACCATCACCCTCCAACGCTGCACCGCCGGCTACACACACTAAAAACACACATATATACATACATATATATACATATACATGGCAACTTCCCATCGATCTTTCCACCGTCCTCTTCCTTCATGGAGTGCCCTTTCATCTTCCCGACGCTCTTTCACCGGAAAGACCCCACTTCCGATCACCGCCGGCGACATGAACAAACCCCCCATTTCTTCGTCGACCAAGTTGGATCCGACTCGCGATATTATATGGTCCAGTGAAGCTACAAAAACGCTTATAGAAACCTGGGGTGATAAGTATAAGGAACTTAATCGTGGTAGTTTGAAGCAAACGCACTGGCAACAAGTCACCGACGTTGTCAATCTCCGGCACGCCGGTGAGTTTTTGTGTACGGACGTTCAGGTTAAGAATCGGATTGATACTGTTAAGAAGAAGTATAAGAAAGAGAAAATCAGGGTTCTTGAATCCGCCGGAAAATATGTGTCCAAGTGGCCGTTTTTTGATTTTCTTGATTTTTTGATCGGAAGTCCGTCTCCGGAGGGGGAAACGGGGAAACTCACTTGCCGGAGAGGGAGAAAAATGAGTTTTCCGGCGAGTCTTGGAATTCCGGTAGGCCGCCGGAGTAAGCGGCCGGCGCCGGAATCGGAGGTTTTTTCGAGGGATGGGGATGTGGGGAGGAGGAAGTTTGAGGCAATGGCGGAGGTGGCAGCGAAGATTGTAGCGGAGGAGGCTGAGGAAGGTGGCGATGGGGAGGGGGAGATTGAGAAGGTAGCGGAGGCGATTGAGAAGTTTGGGGAGAGGTATGAGAGAGTCGAGAGGGAGAAGATGGATCGCATGATTGAGTTGGAGAAGAATAAGATGAAGTTAGCTATTGATTTGAATGTGCAGATTATGAATTATGTTTCGGAATTGAGGATGAGGGTTGATAGGAATGAGGAAGCTGGAGTAGTGGACGATGAGAAAGGTATGAATTGTTTTTGTGTTTTGTGTGGATTTGAATGCTATGATCTTGTTGCATATTTGTTATTTGAGTATATTATACTATTATGGAAATCACATTTGGTGAGTTGAGTTATTTGTTGATGATGTTATGGTTGTGCTTGTTTGTGGTCTTGGTGACGAGAAAAAGACGATGAAGGATGTTAAAGTTGTTTATTTTGATGCTTATGTATAACTAGGTTTGATTTACCTTTAGAAGGAGAAGATGATACATGTTATGCATTTTTCTTTAAGGAAATGGTTTGATAAGCTCTATGGTTCTAGATAGTTATGCTTCTGCTAGAGGATCTATATTGTGGATTATTTGATGTAATCTTTCTATATTTGTGATCAGTTCACCTAGAAAGTTTATGTTTTCCTTTACAAATTTGATGTAATCTTGTTGAGTCCAAATATTATCTTGATGGTGCATGATTAGAAAATTAGTAATCTACTGGCTTTGTCAATTGATTGGCTTGGTTGCTATGTGGTTTTACCTTAGAAACTCACTATGCCTCTTGCTTTAAGTGCCATATTATTGTGCCTCTTGCATTAGTGTTTAACTTTGATGGCATTTACACCATTTAAAGAATCCCCTTATTTGGCTAATCTATACTCCCAAGGACTTTTTTCTGAAGGAAATGCAATTGCATAACTGATGCTTAAGCATAAAATTGTTTGTAGTACCTTGTGGTTGTTGATCTTGTGTACTCGGGGGAAGATGAATGTAATTGCATTGTAAACTAGATTATTGTTAGGTTGCCAAATAGAGGTGTCCATCCTTTCATTTTATATTTCAACTTCCTTGTGCATCACTCTAAAATTTAGGCTTTAGAGCATTACTTGTGTCATCTCTTGTTCGTCCTCTTCTACCTAACATGAACATTGCTCTTCCAGTCCAAAAATTAGATATACGTTGAAAATATTGGTTTTGGAATGTATTTTTTTTTTAAAATTAATCTTAAAGTTTAATTAGTCGGCTCTTGAGAGTACTAAACTAGATAGGATAACTACTGCTACTTTGATGTATAAATAATAAACTTAAAACCTATCTCAAATTTTTTTTGATGTCTAAACTTTAAAACCTCTCTTTGATCTTGAAATCCTGTATATGTTACATGTAAAGTGCATGTCACAATAGTGTATCTTAATTTATTTTTTTAAAATATTAAAATTAACCAAGGATTAGAATGCTTTATTGGAGCTATGAAGGTTTCTCGCTCTTGAGTACGATCTTCCTGCCCAAGTGGAAATATCAAAAACTTCTAGCATGTCTCTAATATTCTTTAAACATCTAACTTTTTGTTGCTAAGTTACATCTTCTGATTTCACTGCATGCAAAATTTAGATCAGTGTACTGGAATCTAATATTATTTCTTTGTTGAAGTCATTCCTGATTTATACTTTCAAAGAATTGCATGTTAAGATTTTTTTTTTTTATTTTCTAATTTGGAACAGAGAGTAAGCTGTAGATGCTGTGATGGTGGAGCTTGGCGGATCATAGGCGATTCTTATTGAGATAAAATATATTAGATGTCAGCTTTGGTCTGCACATAGATATAGGTATATTTTGTCTGTTTGGAAAGTAAAGTGCTATAGGAGTCGATCTGCTTAAAGGTGGGTGAAACTTGTTAGTTATCGGATGTCCCCGAAGGGACTGAAACCTGTTAGTTATAGTATACCCTTATGTTAAACATAGCTAATGACTAGTTGCTCCTTGGATAGTATACTTTTTAAGTATATGAAAGATAGATCATCAATGTCGATTGTTCTGCTATGAATCCAATGGATATATGAACATCTTTGTTTTTGGGCAATGTTCTATGTATTGATAGCTATATTCATACTTGCATAGATTTTGTCATAACTAGCATTTATGGTAGTCTAGACTCTAGAATTTGCTTCTCTTCTATCAGAATTTGTTCTAAGTAAGCATCATGATGGAGTAATCTTTCAGTTTGGACACTTGAGTTGATGATACTCTTTTCCAAACCCTCTCTTTCGTCACGGGGAAGTAATGCAATCAGCTTTATCCGACTCTCCAATTTTCCTGAAAATTAACTTCATAGTGCAAGTTCACCAGGTGCCACTTGATTTATGCATTTGTGAAAAGGTTAAATATGTAAGGTGGAAGAAAACTTGTCAGGTTAGAACTGGATAATAATACTCAGGTAACCACTGTAGTAATAAACTAGAAAAGCTATGTTTAGAGCATCTCCAAGAGACTCCTATATTCACTCTTTAAAATAATATAAATAAATGGCTCTTAACAAGTTATTACATTGATTTATGTGTCAAACTCCAACAATCCTCTTTATATTAGCTCTTTATTTATAATTTATTCATAAATTAACCCCACTATAACCAAAAGGTGTGCATGAATTGGTGAACATGTATATTTTATTATTAAAATACAAGTTAAGAGCTACTAGTGACTCTTAGAAATGAGGAGAGAGAAGAGGCTCTTAGTGTTTTTAAGAGCCACTAAGAGTCTCTTGGATAGGGCTGTAATTCGAGCCGAGCGGCTCGCGAGCTCGCTCGGCTCGAACTCGTTTAAGCTGGCTCGACTCGGCTCGTTTAGTTAAACGAGCCGAGCTCGGGTAGAGGTTCCGGCTCGTTTAATTAAACGAGCCGGCTCGACTCGGCTCGTGAAATTAAACGAGCCGAGTTCGGGTAGAAAATTAGGCTCGTTTAAGTGTTATTTCGGCTCGCTCGACTCGTTTAAATAGGCTCGTTTATAAACGAGCCGGCTCGACTCGGCTCGTTTAGTTAAACGAGCCGAGTTCGGGCAGAAAATCCGGCTCGTTTAGTTAAACGAGCCGGCTCGGCTCGTGAAAAAAAACTCGGCTCGAATAACTACTCGGCTCGAACTCGCCCGGCTCGGCCCGAATTACAGCTCTACTCTTGGAGCAATATTTTCATTCTCTCTCCTCATTTTTTGAGTTAAGAGCTTGAGTAGAGAGCCTCTTGGAGATGCTCTTAGAACTCCTTTGATCACTGTAGGGGGCGTTTCATTCATGGTTAATGAGCCCAGTTAGTAGAAATCGGAACATTAATCCCATTTGATAGTGTTTGGATTGCAATTTGGTTGTTTGGAATGGGAACCCCATTCCCTCAATGTGGATAAATCAAACCCTCCACACCCCTTGGGATTCCATTTCATTCCCGATTCTCATTCCCATCATGCATCCAAAACTTCCCCATACTTTCATGCTTTTCTGTGGCTTCTCCCACAAACGAAGTATTAGCATTTCTTAGAATCAACTCAGCAAGATAATCGATCTGACCATGGGTAGGGGTGTAAATGTATATAAATACTTTACTTACACTTGGGTGTTATTTCAAAGAAGTCGACCATTGCACAGGTAGTCATCACCCAAGTTGCTACAAGTCGACTAGACATCCAAGTTATTTATGTAATCAAGTGGGTTCCTTAATATCCTAGAGCTATGACCAGCATATCTCATCTCAACTCTAGAGACGAATAGAGACCTAATGGTGAAGTTGTGTTGTGTGCATCTTCACAATTCACACACATATTCCTGAGAGTATACGGAACAAGCAAATGCATATATAACAGGCGATAGAAATATTGTTCATGACATACCAAATTCACTTCAAACAGCTTCAAGGTATTTTCATTAAATCGGTGCAATACAGAATTCTTTTATGTCTAGCGAGAGCCCTGCCAAGAAATGCCACCAAACCTTGCCCGACGATTAAGCTGATTGCTGGAATCTCAAAACGGTAGCAGACAGATTTATTTAGTTGCCATTGATATTAGTTATGGAACTGATAGGAAATGCATTTGCTAAAATGGTGCAGCTTGCCACCACCATTTCAAGTGCTTTCAAAATATCAGTTGACCTACATTGGCAACAACTCTCATTTTTTCCCGTGTAACCTGCAAACAAAAAAGAAAACTTAGGATAATTTTGTTTTTATGCTTTTTTACTTCTAATGGAGTAATGGTTCAACAAGACTATGTTATTTATTTACATTTTCATTTTGCTTCAAGTATCCGTGTTGGACACTTGATGCTTGGACACTTGATGCAAGGACTTCGACACTTATTATAGGCCAAAATATGTGTACATTTTTTAAAATATTGTCAGGTCAAACATTTGAACATGCATCCTTGTTCGACATTTTTAGCCAAGTACAAAGTAACATACATTAAGGTGTATTTTTATACACATTCATGGCAGATAAGCCTACCAGTAGTAGTTATCTTGGTCATGGTTGATTATACAGAAACTACAAAAAAAAAAAAAAAAATTCAAATACTTACCGGCACTTTCGGGGGTACATGACGATGCAACTAGACTGTAAAAAGATAGGATGGGAAATAAGTGACTAGACATCTTGTACAAATTTAGCTTCTAGTTTGAGAAACAAATGATCAACTAAAATAGTTTTTCAAAATATTTTTATTATTTAACTTTCTTTTTTTCCCAAGTGCCAACTTAACACCATTGAAAAACTATTCCCCAAAAGCTCTTTCAAAAAAGAAAATAATTTAGAAGCATTGCGAGGAGTATATAAATCAAAGGATTCAAATTTAAAACTCAAACTTAACATACCAACTGAGAAAGGTACGAAGAGGACTAGTTAGTTGCACGCAGACAGTAGCCTAACTTCGACTACACACGGTTCCTTGTAGATTTTTCAAAGAACCAGAGAAACAATATTCTAGATTTACTTAGAGCATCTCCAAGGCTATTTTCTATAATGGTTAGCCAAAGTAATATATAATAATCATTTTGTAAATTATAGAGATTCAAAAAGATGTTTTACTCCAATGCTATTCTCTATAATGATTAGCTATAATTAAAAATCATTATTTTTTGTGAATAGAATTTTTTGATAGCTTTAAAAGAAAGTGGAAAATCTATGTGGAGTCTATGTGGCAATTTTAGAGAATGAGATTGACTAGCAAATTTGGAGAAGGAGAATGGAGAAATGTAAAATTTTACATAATGGGTTGCTGCCCTTGGAGTGTGCATATTTGCTCCCATTCTCTAAATTTAACTTGCCACATCATTTTTAAACAAGGGGTTAGAAGGGTTGGAGATGCTCTTAGCAAAAAAAAAAATTCTAGATTTTATCAAGCTGCCTTTGCATAGATTTTATGCATTAGCGAGCTTTTTCTCACTCCTAACTTTTTTTTTTTTTGCATATAGTTAAACACACACACACGTACATACTTATATTTTGTAAGGTTCAAAATCTCGAAATTTTATGGAAAAAGCGAATGAGATATCGCTGGACTAAGAGATCATAGATGTAGGTATTAAATTTAGGGAAATGTTATATTCAGAGCAAAATTTTTATTTCAATGCAAATTTCTGTGAAATGACAAAATTGCCATTATTTTAAACCAAGTCTAGCCCCTACATTCATAAAAATAAGGACAATTTAATACTTTCAAGGAAACTTGCTCCGAAAATAAAAATGTTTCTCCGAATTTAACATTTCCCTAAATTTAAGACCAATAATATCATCCTAAATTTACAGTGACATTACCAAATGAGGCTAGATATTCCTGTGGCCTGTGGGGGAAAGCAGTAGTATAATTTAATATATTCTAGAAACCTCCATGCAAATAGTTGAGGCGCAAGAAAATATGTAGAATCTAACCTTAGTAACATATTCCCTCTGTCCCTCTCATTTATTTACGGTTACTATTTTGGGATCCCTCTCATTTCTTTACATTTCAAAAATAATAAGTTTCTTCCACTATTACACCCACTATCTCATATATTTAACAATAAAAAACATTATTATACCCACTACTTTCCTCCACTATCTAAATCTATAATTAAATATTAATAGGTCTCACCACTTTACCCACTTTTCATCTAACTTTACTAATTTTTTACACATTTTTTTGGTCTCCGTGTCCCTCCCAGGTACTACCTCCGGTTCATTATATAAGGCATTTGATTTTTCTGCACGTAACTTTAGGTGCTTTGAATACATAGTTAAAATTATTATTTTTTAAAATTTCTTTTTCTAAATAAAAATTAAAATATTATATTTTTATTCAAAAAAAGAAAAATTAAAAAATAATTATTTTAGCTATGTAGTCAAAGTACCTAAAATTACGTGTTGAAAAGTCAAATGTCTTATATAATGGACCGGAGGGAGTAAACAACACGAGGGACAGAGGGAGTATATATAAACCGACATGAAAATGTGAAAAATTGAATGAGTTTCAGAGAATATTTCAGTACTAGTGTCTTTATATACACTGTTTACTAGTACCGTCTATTATTAGTGATGTTCCAGGAATCTTTATGGGCCCTTTTTAGGAGTAATTAACATCATCATGACTATCATCATTTCAATGTACACAAACTTAACAAAAAATACTCTTGAACAAAGTTAATTAGATATCAGAAAATATAGATAGAATTAATTACCATTTTTCCCAAAACATTAGGCAGGTGAAATAAGATGAAGATTGGTACTAAATGCCAGAACTTGGCTCATCCTGATCTTTCTTGCTAGGAGTAGTAGTCTTCTTCTTCTTCTTCTTGTATGGTATTCCCCTAGCCTTAGCTTGAACCTCCTTCACTTCTCGAAGATGCGAACGAATCGAATCGCTTGCAAACGGATTAGTTTCGGGTGATCCACCATTTTCTTCGTAGGCTGCTCGAAGCCTTCCGATGAGAGCATCAAGGCTCCCCCAGGCTTGTTTAAGTGGACAGGCACAAGGAGCTGGAGGCTCAGGCTGTCCGTAAAATATGCACCCTTGGACATGAACTTTAGTCTTTCCGAACTGATCCAAATATCCAAGAAAACCATGTACATGGCTGCTAGTGCACTGTGAGATTGACACTGGTGGCTTCTGATTTCCTAAATACTGACCAAAAGTATTCCAGTCTCTTCGTTTTTGCGATTCGTATCGGCTTGGAGTTTCGGCTGATGATGATCCCTCAACAACTTCTTTACCTCTTTCTCTAGACATATTGTGTGAAAATGAAGCAGAAATATAGAATGAAAGTTGCTAAATAAATAAGTAGGGCAAAAGTAATGAGTAGGAGAGGAAATGGAAGAGGAAGAAATGAAATGAGTGCATCACATCAGGGGAAATGTAATGGGACATTCAATAAGTTTGTCTTTCTTTTCTTTTCTTTTTATTATTCTTGTTATTGTTCAGTCGTACACTAATTTCTCTTCTTTTTTAAATTAGTGCCATTGCCATTAAGTCTACGTTACCGATGTACCTCTCCAATATTTTTATTGTTGGTGGAATTTCGAGTTTACCCAATCACATTCTAGTATTCGTGCACCAATGCATATTTATCTTAGACTTAATTGCGTTTTGCACCCTCCAACTTTCATTCAAAAACAAAATTATACAACTATTTTGGAAAAAGCATTTCACTATCCTTAACTTTCAAAGTTGGATGCAACATGCACCCCTTTCAAAGTTGGATGCAATATTATGAGGGGTAAAGTTAGAATTTTAGCATATCATTTAAATAATATATTAATATTAATGTTAAAATTTCTAAATTAAACTAAAAGCTAGAATTTCAAATTATAATTTTTTTATTAATTTTAATTGATTTAAATTTTACTGATATTAATTTTTATAAATTCAAAAATTATTATTTATGATTAATTATGATTAAATTTATTTGAATATAAATTTCGATCGACAAGTATTTTAAAATTAATTTAACGTTATGATTTTTTAGTGCATTGATAATAGAAAAAACAGATTTCATATTAATTGTTTAATATAATTTTTCATGTAAAAAGTGCATTAATATAAAATTTTAATTAATTTAAAATTTTTGTTGTTAATAATATTATTCAAATTCCAATTTTACCCCTCAAAATAATAAAGATAACAAACAATTTTAAGGGAAACTTGTCAAAGGGGTGCATATTGCATCCAATATTGAAAGTTAAGGGTAGTAAATTGCATTTCACAAAATGGTTGTATAGTTTTGTTTTTGAATAAAAGTTGGAGGGTGCAAAACGCAATTAACTCTTTATCTTATTATACGTTACACTTTCGACTAATTTTTTTATTTTTCAAAGTACACTTTTAAATAATTTAGAAACTACAAATTATACGTGTAGGTAGGGATGAGCAAAATCGGATATTCGAAATGATTATGAAATTTGGATTGGATATTTAATTTTTCGGATCATTAAAAAATTTATTTTGGTTCCGAATTTGATTTAATTGCATATTTGAAATTTGGATATCCGCTTAAGTCAGATGGAATTCAGATAATTCGGATCCAACTCAATAATGTAAAATATATTTTAATTTTTTAAATTTTTATTATAACTTAGTCAATTATTGTTAACTTTAAAAATTATAAAGTAACTAGTAATTTTTTAAATACCAATACTACTTGTATCTTGAAATTGTATGTTAAATGAAAAGTAATGCGGAATGTAAAGAACACACAATATCATTCTAAATCTTATATAGTATTAAATTAAAGATTTGTTACAAATTGTGAATACAAGATAGTATTCTCGACTTCAATTTCTCATAGAGATATTTTTGATATTACAATAAAAATCTTAACAATTAAAGATATGTGCCTGTGCATTTAGAGAACATACGCATAGCTCACTTTTTACATAACTAGTAACACAGACAAATTAAAGAGCTAATTATGTCTATTCCATTATGGTGAAATCGTGATTTCTTCTTGTTTTGCAAACTGACCAGATCTATTTCGTTAGAAGTTTTACGTTGAATTTCTTTACAAGTTTTTTTGTAGCCTTGTCATGTGCACACTGCAACAATTGGATCAGTACAGGTGCCTTGGTTTGTGTTGATTTTTTGTTTTGAGAATTTTCTTAAAATTTGTCTTTGAGACACTTGAGAATTGGCTAATTACTTGATTCGAGAATTATTTTTGAATGGTTAGAGATTTTTGAGTTCTGGATTAAGTCACTAGTAGAAAAATGGCCTTTTACGTCGGTTAAATAGGTCTTATACGTCGGTTAAATGGCGACGTATGGGCTGGCGACGTATAAGGTCAGAGTCTTTTACGTCGGTTAAAAAGACGACGTATATTGTATCCTTTTACGTCGGTTCTTCTAAACAATCGACGTATATTGTATCCTTTTACGTCGGTTCTTCTAAACAACCGACATATATTGTTATCCTTTTACGTCGGTTCTTCTAAACAACCGACGTATATTGTTATCCTTTTACATCGGTTCTTCAAAACAACCGACGTATAAGGTCCAAAATATTTTTTAAAAAAAATTGTTTTTCGGTACAACCCAGAAAATTAATTAAAAACCATAATTCCTGAAATCAATCAATAATTTTACATCCATAATTTACAACCGAACAACATCCAGAAAATTAATTAAAAACCATAATTCCCAACATATTTTTACACATCCGTCCAGCTACAACAATAACAATTTAACAACATATTGACAAATATATTTTGCATCTTGTACAATATTATACAAGTTACACTGAGATTAAATGATAATAGCTAGTAGGATCACTTCCGTCTAAGTTAAGTTTGAGTTGTAGACATTCAGCTTCTGCAACGTTTCTTGGACTAAGGAGCAGTGTTTTGCATTCGTCTGACCAAAGATGCCTGGCATCAAGATTCTCAACGCTTCTATACAATGTACTGAAGCTTCTTATTGCTCCTGATTGCGACTCTGGATTTTCATTTAAGATTTTGACAATTGTCCCCATTGGTAGTGTAAGAAAACTGAACAATGTGTCGATGAAATCACTTCATGCTTCAACAAATACTACCTTGTTCAAAATAGAGTACTGACTAGTTCAAAACCGCTCCACATTTTTTCAGGCTTATCCTGCTCTTTCACAGATTTAATACTAAATAGTACCATAAACTTGCAACAAGAGGAGTATGACACAACAAGGAAAAAAATTTGTGTAAATAAATTATTTTAATGTTCACTACCTTATGCTAATTTGAGCCATGTATTAACATTTCATCTAGTACTGAAATATGCTCACAGCCTCACATTACAGTTATTAAAACAACAGAGAGAACTAGGGGTCAACCTCTGGTGCTAGATAACAACGCCTTCTCCCCCTGTCAAAAAAGAAAGAAAAATCTGAAGGGTCATCATGTGGAATATACGTAGGTTTGAAAGAAGCAAAGTCAGCAAGGTAAAGCCAATTCCAAGAAGTGACCAACACATTCTCACACTTGATATCCCCTGCAAAAATATTACACATATTAGACACCGTGTCACATTTCAACTGAATCCAATAACCTGAACGCTCATGCTCAACATCTCACCATGACAAACTCCATTCTCATGGCTCTGTTTTACAGCATAGAGCAACTACATAAACAACATAAGCATTTAAGTTTATGTCTATCAATATGAATTTTTAAAAATGTGTAGATTATGTACATAGAGAGGAAGGGAATAACTACCTGATAATTAAGCCAACCACTTTTTCTCAACTAGACTCAAGAAAGGTCGTGTACTCAAACGATCATGAAGGTTATTGAAGAAGTATTGTCTCAACAGATACGCAGCTTTATCTGTTTCAATCCAAAAATGCATCACATGTCATCCATAACAAACTGTCGATCATTAAAGTAACATAACTAAAAACTAACATCTTTTACGATATGTTAACTAACATAGTTTACGACATATATGTGTGTGTCAAATTAAACGCAGCTAAAATGAACATAGTAACAGAATTGAGCAGGCGAACAAAATCAAGTACATGGAATTGGATTAATTAAAGCTATGAGCTTAAAAAAAACATAATTGAGCAGTGAAAATAAAGCTGAAACTTACGGGCGAAGAAGCAGAGATAGACGGAAGTTTTCAGAACATTTTGAATCTATCTATATGTATAAACATACACCACGAGCTCAAGCTATGTTGGATCTGCAAACCCTAAATTTAACAATAAAATAGCTGGAGAATATGTTTATGCTTGGGTAATAATTGGGGATAAATTGAATTGAGGGAGTAGAAGTAGAAACCCTAATTGAATACAGTAAGATCGAAGAAACCCAAGTTATAATAGTAGTATTACAACTGGAAATTTTGACAACATTGGACATGTGTTAATTGCATCCAGAGATCGAGAGAGAGGAGAGATAGAGAGGAGAAACGAGAGAGCGAGAGATGGAGATTGAGATCGAGAGAGTGATAGAGATTGGGTTAAACTGAAAAAAAAAAAAGAATGGTCGAGATCTGTTAATTGCATCCAACGGTCGAGATTTTGTTGAAGAAGCACAATCCGTGTGCTCCAAAATAACCCAATAATAATGTGACATGTGGCGACACAGCACCCACTTCTAATTTTTTAAAGGTTTTATACGTCGGTTATATTAAGAGCGACGTATAATATCTTCATATATACGTCGCCTTTTTCCCAACCGACGTATAATATCATTATATATACGTCGCCTATTCCTCAACCGACGTATATAATAGCATTATATACGTCGCCTTTTCTCAACCGACGTATAAAGTAGCATTATATACGTCGCATTTACCTTAATCGACGTATAAAGTAGCATTATATACGTCGGCTTTTCCTTAACCGACGTATAATATGACCTTATACGTCGGCTTTTTCTTGAACCGACGTATATAACTGCTTTATACGTCGCCTTTAGGCGGAACCGACGTATATAACTGCTTTATACGTCGCCTTTGGCCAGAACCGACGTATAAGAGGCGACGTAAAAGGTCAATTTTGTACTAGTGAGTCTTTTTGAGATATGGAATGCACTTCTCGAATGAGTCATTTTACTTCTGGAATTCCTGAGATATCGAATATGTCTTTTGGCTTGTGCAATTCTTGAGATATCGAATATGAAACTTGTAGTTCTGGAATCTCTTGATATATCGAATAGAGTGTTTTACTTCTATAATTCTTGAGATGTCGAATACAGCATTTGACTTGTGGAACTTTTTACATATTGAATATAACACTTCACTTCTATAATTCTTGATATATCGAATCCTTGACTTCTCTAGTAAACTAAATTTACTTCTAGAATTTGTACTTAAGCAAATTTTCTTTATACTTCAAACTTCAATTGTGATTGTTGTGCAGCCTTCTTCTTCAATTTTGAGGCATGATCCAAAAATTTTCTTTCAAACATTATTATATGACTGATTTGTACATTACAGATGAACTTGATGCATAATGTTAAGTACAATTACACGACAAAAAACTAACAAAATGGTTCCCCAATTAAGGGATCATGTAAGTAATGCACAACATTATTATAATCATGTAGGCTTGTTATATAGATGAATTCAGTCATGCGTCTATGACAAATAACTTTGTTATACTTTTTAATTATAATTTTCTAATCTCTTAATAACTCACTTTAAATAAATTAACTTCTTTATTTTTTATTATTAAAAACACTCACACACCTAATTTGTTTTTATCAATGTTCGAATCCTCACATTTTGTAAAAAAAAGTGAGTGGGATATTGCTTTCACCAATAACTTATTGATAAATAATTAATTTATTAGTGTGCACGGTTCTAAAAATCCCCGATTTAGCCGATTAATCCTCTGTAAGATAATCAACCGATTAGATTTTTGAAATTCGATTAATCCTGTGAATTTATTAAAATAATATGTTTAATTATAAATTATACTAATATATTAAACATTATTATAATATCCGATTAATACTCCGATTAATCCTTCCGATTAATCTCCGATTACCCGATTAATCTTAAATTGGTACCTCAATCGATTTATACCGACTACCGATTTTTACAACCATGTTAGTGATAACTTATTATCTAATTTAATATTTTACATATAAGACTAATTTTTCACATTAAAAATAGTTTTTCATGAATAAAAATAGAATTAACAAAAATTAGGATGAAATACAACATAATTTTATTGTTACAAGAATATATATATGATTTATAGTGGATTCTATACTAGATTCTATGTAATATTTGAATTTTAAATTTAGATGAGATTTTACGTCAGATATATATGACATGTTAAACTTAATTGTTGTTATAATTTGTGATATTATAAAAAATCATTATTTATGAAAAATAAAGTATGATGATGTTCTTTATTATTTTTTATATAAAATGTAATTTCGAAAGTGCAATTCATATATATATATATATATATAGATTTTTTTAAAACTAAAAATAAATCGAATCCAGATATTTAGTTTTATGGAAAGTTGTGATTCAAACCTGTATCCAAATTTATAAAAAAAATCAGATAGAATGTTTGGTTCGATTTTTCAAATCAAATATCCATATTTCCGGATTTTTAAAATTGAATAACAAATTGTAAATTAAAATATCCAATTTTCAAATTTTTAGGCATATAAAATATCGACTTTAATTATCAATAACCATATCATAGAAAAAGGAAAAAGGAACAATAAGTACATTGCTCAAAATTTACACAACTAAGAGCATCTCCAAGAAGCTCTTAGCTTCCTCCTCAAAAACAATTATATTAAATAGGCACTTAAGTATTTAGGAGTTAAAATTTCAAATTGTCTCCAACAATCTTCTTTAAACCAACTCCTTCTTCATTTTTTATTCATTAACTATATATAACATAAATAGAACTGTCCAGAATATGCAAAATTCCAATTTTTTGCTAAAACAGTAAAATTCCAATTTTTTGCTAAAACTGCCCAGAAGTCGCACAAAACTGCCCAGATTTTTGCAAAACAAAAAATTCTCGAAAACAAAAAATTCTGCAAAACAGAAAATTCCTGCATAATGTAATTTACAATATAACAAAAGAGAGGAGAATGTGGATAGAAATGAGAGGTAAGTTAATATTTGATAATATAAAATTGAATGAAGAAGGGAGAGGAGAGGAGAGAGACTCTTAAATTTGAAAAATGATTTAGAGCTCTTAAATTTTTGAGGAGGAGCAAGAAGCTTGTTGGAGTAGCATTTTGTAATCCTCTTAGTGATGTTCTTCAAATAATTATTAAGGAGCCTCATTTAAGAGGCTCTTGGTGATGCTCTAAAATAATTCTTCTGTCGAGCAAAATGACAGTCATCGAAACACGAGTTACACTGTTGAGTACATAAATCCTTGCAAGTACAGGATGGAATAAACAAATCGCAAACGTACGCCATTGCTAACAGCAAATTTTAGAATAATCAACAACTATATGACTAAAATAATGACAACAATAATTAGAAGGTAATGCATGTAAAACGAGTTAATGAACTCGCTAAACTCGTTCAAGTATTCAAATTGCAGTAGTAGGTTAACAGCATGTTTGGCAACACCTCCTTTTAAGGAGCTTTCGACTTTCCGGAGAAAATGCTCTGTTTTACCTGTGAACTTTTAAGTAATTTTTTTTCTTATTAATTTGAATTATATTTCTTAAATAATAATAACAAATAATTAATATATATTATTATATATTCGGGTGGAACGGGTATATTGGTCGGTTTGAGAAGGCAAACCGAACCCAAACATTATTTTTCGGTTTTAAAAAATCGAAATTGTTACCAACCCGAACCGTTATGAAACCGTGAATTCTGGTTTGGGCGGTTTGGAAAATTTTGCTCACCCCTAGCTTTAAGTTATAAGTTCCATCCAGGTACTTTTGACTTATGACTTACGGGGAGTTAATTTTTTCTTTTCACAATTCTTGTAAAGTTTAAATATTATAAACTTTAAATTTTTTTAAGTCAAATTTCACTTTAAGTCAAAATTATTAAACCACCATTTAACTTTAAATAAAATTATCCATACACATTTATTCAACTTAAAGTAAACAACTTTACATTCTCCTTGAAGTTAAAAAAAATCTCTAATAAATCAAAAATAACTTATTTTAAGTAATCTCAAACGAGTTCTAAATGTGAATGTACCCGCACTCGACATTTCCTGCTTGGCTGCCTCCTCCTGTTGTTCTAGACCTCTCTTGACTCTTTGTCTTTTTCATTGCAACCAAATTTTGGGTTGCAGGATTTTGATAGACATTTGACATACACACCTGCAAGATAGATGGATGCATATGTTACATGTCTGTAAGGGTTGTAATTAACTCGAACTCATTTAACAGAGCTCGATTTAATTCGTTTAATTAAATGAGCTCATTTGGATCCAAACACGCGCGATTTGAGTTCCACTCGGTTGGAGCTTGTGTTCGAACTTATTTAAAAATTACAAATTAATTATTTTTATAAGTTAGATATTAAATTTAGTTATTTTTTAATGAGATTAGGGAACTTGAGATATATCTCAGGTAGCTTCTTTGAGATACCAATATTTTATATATAAAAATAGGGTGAGTATTTTAATAAATTCAGGATTTTTTAATTGGCCCTGCGGGCCCAATAAAATCTAAAACTATTTTGCAAGTATCTCACGAAAAGTTACCTGAGATACATCTCATGTTCCTTTTTCTCTTTTTTAATTTTTTAATTTTAACTCGGCTTCACTCGTTTATACACAACTGGTTGAACTCGCGAGTGAACTCAATTCCCGAATTGAGTTATTCCCGAATTGAGTTCGATCGAGGATTTGAACTCTTTAACTAATTAAAAAAATACGAAAACTCGATTATATTTATTGAATACAGCTTAGCTCGAATTACAACTCTAATATCGAGCTAAAATACTTGTTTCGCATTATGTTTAATTATGGGACAGAGATTTTTAATAGAACCAAAAGAAGGATTATTTAGTTTAAATTGGGTTCTTTTCATAAATAAATAGAAAAAAAGTAAATTTTTGTACATTTACTTTTGTTAAGAATAGTTTTTTGCAATTTTACTAACTAAATTTCTAAATTACAAAAATACTAACCCTAACCCTAACCCTAACCCTCCCCTCCCCCTTCTTTCTGTGAATTGCTACTCTTTTTTTTTTCTCTCTTTTTTTTGTTTTTTTTAAGGTGAGAGCTATTTTGGTGGATTTGTGTTTCCTGGCCCCGCAGAAACATATTCAAATGAATGCAACCACATTCAATTAAATTTGTAACTGAATGCAACCACATGCAACTAAATTTCTGATTTCAGGTTCCATTTGTCAGTTGTCATTTTTGAAATATATATATATATATATATATAGGGTTTTGCTCAGGTGAGAACCCCATTTTATTGTGAGAACTGAGATCTAATCTCAGCCCTCTATTTTAATACAGCCTTTTAATCTAAACCACACAAAACAAAAAAATAATAAATATCATATATTTATCCCCAATATCTCTCACTCAGATCTCACTGTACGCACATACACCCCCCGCCCCCCATCCCCACCGTCACCCCCATTGTCACCGTTATCGTCACCGGCACAGTCACCGCGCCACCGCCCCACCGCCGCCACAATTAATCACTATTGAAAAACACAAAATCACCACAAATTAAACACATCTAGCACACATATACACACACATACATACGCACGCTGCACCCACCCTCTATTAATTAGTTGTCACCGACGCCGGAGACGATCAGATGCAATGAAGTAGAGATGTTAGTGATGAGTTTGAGCCGAGTTCTCCCAGAATTTTATCGAATAAGTGCTGTAAGAATCGGTGTAATTGATTTAAAGGTGATCGGAGTGATTGTGATGATGATGAATTGGATACTAATCACAATTATGGCTGTGAAATTCTCAAGGTGTGTTTTCATTTTTTTGAAATTAACGATGTATTTGTTTCCTGATTGGAATAGAGTTTGGTGATGTGTTCGAGTGTTTTCGGAATAAATTTGTTAGCGAATTCTGCAAGTATTGTTGAGAAGAACATCTCGAAATGGATGATGTTAATCGAAAACTGGTTACTGATAATCTGTTATTTGTGGTGATTTTTGGATTGTTATCAGTGATTTTCAGTGGTGGCCGGAGATGGTGGCGGTGATGTGGTGGTTTACGGTGGTTTTGGTTACGGTGATTTTTGTTTTTAACCGGTGATTTTTGGTGGTGGTGACGGTAGTGTGGTGGCCGGAGGTGGTCGGAGGCGGTGATTTTCTGTTTAAAGGTGGTGATTTTTGTTGGTGGTGGTGGGAGGTGGCGGCAGTGTGGTGATTTTATGTTTACCGGTGGTGATTTTCTGTGTTGGTCAGAATTGGTCGCCGGAAATGGTGACCGGAGTAGGGAAGAAGATGATGGTGGATTAAATGAAAGATAAAAAAAATAAAATTTAAAATATTAATTGTGGGGGCTAGGATTTAATTTAGATATAAAAATTGTGTGGCTAGAATTAGATCTCATATCTCACCATAAGTGGGAGTTCTCATTTGAGTAAGACCCTATATATATATATATATATATATATATATATATATATATATATATATATATATATATATATATATATATATATATATAAGGTGGGCGATATTTTGGTGAATTTAGGTTACATGGCCCCGCAGGGGCATATTCAACTAAATTTGCATTCGAATACAACCACATGCAACTAAATTTCTGATTTCAGTTGCATTCAGTTGAATATTGCCCCTGGCGGGGCCTTGCAACCCAAAGCCACCAAAATCACCCTACCTTTTTTTAAAAAAGAAGTTGAAATGTGGTTGCATTCAGTTGAATGTGGTTGCATTCAGTTGAATATTGCCCCTGGCGGGGCCTTGCAACCCAAAGCCACCAAAATCACCCTACCTTTTTTTAAAAAAAGAAGTTGAATGTGGTTGCATTCAGTTGAATGTGATTGCATTCAGTTGAATATTGCCCCTGGCGGGGCCTTGCAACCCAAAGCCACCAAAATCACCCTACCTTTTTTTTTTAAAAAAAAGTTGAATGTGGTTGCATTCACTTGAATATTGCCCCTGGCGGGGCCTTGCAACCCAAAGCCACCAAAATCACCCTACCTTTTTTTTAAAAAAAGAAGTTGAATGTGGTTGCATTCAGTTGAATATTGCCCCTGGCGGGGCCTTGCAACCAAAATCCACCAAAATCACCCCACCTTTTAAAAAAAAGTTGCATTTCTTTGTATTTAGTTGAATGTGGTTGCATTGAGTTGCAAACCAAAATCCACCAAAATAGCCCCCGTTTAAAAAAAAAAGTACAAAGTACACAAGTCGCAGTGGGCTGGGCCTAGGAGGGAGGGAGGGAGGGAGGGAGGGAGGGGGAGTGGGCCTAGTATTTTTGCAATTTTGAAACTTAGTTTAGTAAAATTGCAATTAATTAAAAGTGATGGTATTTTTGCAAATAGAAACTTTGAACCTAGTATTTTTGGTAAATATCCTAAATTTTATATATGTAAAAAAAAGATTAATATTTAGCTAGAAAAAGGCTTAATAACTTAAAAAATTAAGCTTAAAGATATTATAACTCATTTAAAATTTTAGGTAGGTTTGATAAAGTCTAGGCATGAATTTTTTGGGTAGGTAGAATATATTCGTAGTTCAGGCCAAATTTAATAAAAAAGTTTTGAATTTAGGTGAAATTATCAAAAGTCTAAAACATATTGTAAAATTTGAAATCCACAAACTTGTGAATCTTTTAAATTAAATAAAATTTTAACATCAACATAGTTTAATATATTTCTTATAATTTATATGGAACACTTTAATATTTTAAAATATTGATTAAAATCTAACTATATATATATATATATATATCTATATCTATATCTATACTATTATATTAAAGCCGAAACATTGAAAGTTTTGGTTTTCTCCTAAGTTTTGGTTTTCACTCTAATTATTTAATTTTAAATTATTTATAATATAAAACAAATTAAATGAATTCCGTTAAACCAATACAGAGTAGTATTTTATATTTACACCATTACTAATACAGCTAAACGTAAAATCTCCGTTGCCTTACAGAACTCTAATTCTTCTAAACCTCATCTGCGCAATCTTCATCAATTCAATACACAATCTTCTTCGGCTTTTCCCTTCTTTTTCAACACCATATATCAAACATAAATACTTTTCACATAGCCGTTAGATCTAATAATAAGGAATATTCTTTATTTAAATCCCTCTTGCAAAGATCAAGGTTCGAATCCCATCAACAACAAATTTACATTAAGATTTTATATTATTAATTCTAATCAATACATATCATTTATTAAACTATTATTATTACTAATAAATTCGTAATAAATTATTCTCTATTTTATTTAATTATATAATTTTAAAAGTATTTAAAAGTAACCCGTGCTTCGCATAATGCCGAAACATTGAAAGTTTTGGTTTTCTCCTAAGTTTTGGTTTTCACTCTAATTATTTAATTTTAAATTATTATAATATAAAACAAATCAAATGAATTCCGTTAAACCAATACAGAGTAGTATTTTATATTTACACCATTACTAAACCTCATCTGCGCAATCTTCATCAATTCAATACACAATCTTCTTCGGCTTTTCTCTTCTTTTTCAACACCATATATCAAACATAAATACTTTTCACATAGCCGTTAGATCTAATAATAAGGAATATTCTTTATTTAAATCCCTCTTCCAAAGATCAAGGTTCAAATCCCATCAATAACAAATTTACATTAAGATTTTATATTATTAATTCTAATCAATACATATCATTTATTAAACTATTATTATTACTAATAAATTCGTAATAAATTATTCTCTATTTTATTTAATTATATAATTTTAAAAGTATTTAAAAGTAACCCGTGCTTCGCACGGGCTATAAGCTAGTATTATATTAAAGCCGAAACATTGAAAGTTTTGGTTTTCTCCTAAGTTTTGGTTTTCACTCTAATTATTTAATTTTAAATATACTAATATATTAAAGCCGAAACATTGAAAGTTTTGGTTTTCTCCTAAGTTTTGGTTTTCACTCTAATTATTTAATTTTAAATTATTTATAATTTAAGTTTTGGTTTTCACTCTAATTATTTAATTTTAAATTATTTATAATATAAAACAAATTAAATGAATTCCGTTAAACCAATACAGAGTAGTATTTTATATTTACACCATTACTAATACGGCTAAACTTAAAACATCCGTTGCATTACAGAACTCTAATTCTTCTAAACCTCATCTGCGCAATCTTCATCAATTCAATACAGAATCTTCTTCGGCTTTTCTCTTCTTTTTCAACACCATATATCAAACATAAATACTTTTCACATTGCCGTTAGATCTAATAATAAGGAATATTCTTTATTTTAAATCCCTCTTCCAAAGATCAAGGTTCAAATCCCATCAACAACAAATTTACATTAAGATTTTATATTATTAATTCTTTTCAATACATCTATCCTATTATATTAAAGCCGAAACATTGAAAGTTTTGGTTTTCTCCTAAGTTTTGGTTTTCACTCTAATTATTTAATTTTAAATATACTATTATATTAAAGCCGAAACATTGAAAGTTTTGGTTTTCTCCTAAGTTTTGGTTTTCACTCTAATTATTTAATTTTAGATTATTTATAATTTAAGTTTTGGTTTTCACTCTAATTATTTAATTTTAAATTATTTATAATATAAAACAAATTAAATGAATTCCGTTAAACCAATACAGAGTAGTATTTTACATTTACACCATTACTAATACAGCTAAACTTAAAACATCCGTTGCCTTACAGAACTCTAATTCTTCTAAACCTCATCTGCGCAATCTTCATCAATTCAATACACAATCTTCTTCGGCTTTTCTCTTCTTTTTCAACACCATATATCAAACATAAATACTTTTCACATAGCCGTTAGATCTAATAATAAGGAATATTCTTTATTTTAAATCCCTCTTCCAAAGATCAAGGTTCAAATCCCATCAACAACAAATTTACATTAAGATTTTATATTATTAATTCTTTTCAATACATATCATTTATTAAACTATTATTAACCTGAAAAAGGAAATTGATTAGTAAAGCAAAAATTTTAAAGGTAACATGTTTAACCTGAAAAAGGAAATTGAATAGTAAAGAAAAAAATTTAGTTAGATAAAATATAAAAAAAGATTGTTTTGGTTTTCACTCTAATTATTTAATTTTAAATTATTCTTCATCAATTCAATACACAATCTTCTTCGGCTTTTCTCTTCTTTTTCAACACCATATATCAAACATAAATACTTTCACATAGCCGTTAGATCTAATACTAAGGAATATTCTTTATTTAAATCCATCTTCCAAAGATCAAGGTTCAAATCCCATCAACAACAAATTTACATTAAGATTTTATATTATTAATTCTAATCAATACATATCATTTATTAAACTATTATTATTACTAATAAATTCGTAATAAATTATTCTCTATTTTATTTAATTTAAAAGTATTTAAAAGTAACCCGTGCTTCGCACGGGCTATAATCTAGTACTATTATATTAAAGCCGAAACATTGAAAGTTTTGGTTTTCTCCTAAGTTTTGGTTTTCACTCTAATTATTTAATTTTAAATTATTTATAATATAAAACAAATAAAATGACTATTATATTAAAGCCGAAACATTGAAAGTTTTGGTTTTCTCCAAAGTTTTGGTTTTCACTCTAATTATTTAATTTTAAATTATTTATAATATAAAACAAATCAAATGAATTCTAAAACAAATCAAATGAATTCCGTTAAACCAATACAGAGTAGTATTTTATATTTACACCATTACTAATACAGCTAAACTTAAAACTTCCGTTGCCTTACAGAACTCTATTACATAACTCTATTCTTCAAAACCTCATCTGCGCAATCTTCATCAATTCAATACACAATCTTCTTCGGCTTTTCTCTTTTTTTTCAACACCATATATCATTAAATTGTAAGTATAATGATTGTATTGTGTAAACTAGGGGATAATTGGTAGTTTGGTAGTTTGGTTCAACCCTATTTTTTAGCCATAATTTTAGTTCAATTAAAAATAAATTTAATACTATACTATAATATATATATACTATAATAAGTAAACTAGAGGATAATTGGTATAGTAGTTTGGTAGTTTGGTTAAACCCTATTTTTTAGCCATAATTTTAGTTCAATTAAAAATAAATTTAATTAATATTTTATCTACCTAAAAACATTCCCGGGTAAGTAAAGATTTAGCCGAGAGTTTTGATCGAGAGGAGTGGCGTGTGTGTATATTTTTTTTTAAAATTTTATTAACAGGAGAGTGTTTTGTGTGTTTTTTTACATTTTTTATATTATTAATAAACATTTTTTTATTAATAATAATAATAGAGATTTAAGCAAATCAAAGAGTGACCAATAAAAGAGTACCAACCCGACAACCAAATATATCCTATTTCGCTTATAATAGTATTAAATTAGGGGATAATTGGTAGTTTGGTAGTTTGGTTCACCCATATTTTTTAATATTAAAAAACATATTAAACAAATAACAAATTATACTATAACAAATTAAAATTAATATTTATAATATTATATTACACTATAAACAAATTACAAAAATTAAAAGCAACCCGTGCTTTGTACGGGTTATAAGCTAGTATTTATTGAGGACTAAAGATCCCTTTTTTCCCTGACAAAAAAAAAGATCCCTTTTTTCAAGAAATTTATATTTCTCGCAAACGAAAATTATTTAATACTAGCTTAAAACCCGTGCGATGCAAGGATTTTTTTTAATATTATATGTACATTTTTCATTATTTGAATTAATTTTTTTGAAACATGATTTTTGGAGGATTAAATTTTTAAATGGGACTATTTGATGATAATTGTATTAATGTTATTTATGATAATTCTAGAAAAATGAGGGATTTTTGTTAGAAATTTAGAAAAAAATGATGGATTTTAGTTGAAAAAGGTAATCAGTTAATTATTAATAATTATAAAATTAGTTTTTTATTTTATTAGATGGAATGCCCATGATATAATAGGAAAATAGAGGATTTGGTTAGAGAAAATTAAAAAGGTAACATGTTTTGGTTGAAAAAGGTAATTGATTAGTTTATAGTAATTATAAGTTAATTATGTTATTTTACTAAATAAATTGCTCGTAATGTTTTTAGAAAAAGAGAAATTATTGTTACCCGTGATATTTCTAGGAAAAGAAGGATTTTAATTAGAAAATATTGAAAAAATTATATGTTTTAGTTGAAAAAGTTAATCGATTAATTATTATTATTATTATCCTATTACTATTTTATTTTATTCAATAGAACTACCCTTAATATAATTGAAAAATGAGATATTTTAGTTAGAGAAAATAGAAAAGATAACGTGAAAGTTAATAAGGTGACATGCTTTAGCTGAAAAAGGTAATTGATTAGTTTATACTAATTATAATTTAATCATATTATTTTACTAATTAAAATTGCTCCTAGTGTTTTTTAGAAAATGAGAAATTAACGTTGCCCGTGATATTTCTAGAAAAAAAGGAATTTAATTAGAAAAAATAGAAATATGATATGTTTTAGCAGAAAAGATAATCGGTTAATTATTAGTATTGCAATGCACGGGTTTCTTATATTTTGTTATAAATTTTATTTAATATTATAATTATGTTTTTATATAATCATTATTATCTAATAATTTTTTTAATTTTAATTTGATGTAATTTAATATACTCATGTTTACAGATTATAATAATGTTTCCTTATTATAAACAACGTATATGATTTTAATATATTTTATTTGTAATTGAAAATTTTGGTTTGATATTTTCGGGTATATACTAATAATTGTAAGATTTGTTGTAAATTAAAAAGGTAACGTGTTTTAATTATAAAGGAAATATTAATGATTGAAAGATATGATAAGATTGATCTTTTTAGGTGTTTATCTTCAACTCAAAGTAAATATGAAAAAAGCAATCGACTAATTAGCATAAATTATATTACATTATTATTTATTTTAGGTGGTATATTTACTTGAAAATTATGGTGCGATATTTTCGGGTATATATTAATGATTGAAATATTTGTTTTAAATTAAAAAGGTAATGTGTTATAGTTCGAAAAGAAATATTAATGATCGAAAGATATGATATGATTGATGTTTTTAGGTATTTATAAGAGATAATATCTTCAACTAAAAGTAAATACGAAAAAGACAATCGATCGATTATCGTTAATTTTATTATATTAATGTGAAAAAGGCAATTGACTAATTATTATTAATTTTATTATGTTAATCGACTAATTATCATTAATTATATTACGTTATTATTTATTTTAGGTATCGTATTTTTCTTGAAAATTGTGCTGTGATATTTTTGGGTATATATTAAGATTTTAGTTAGAAAATATAAAAAAATGATACGTTTTAGTTGAAAAAGATAATTAGTTAATTATTAAAATTATAATATTGTTAGTTTATTGTATTAAATAGAATCACTTGTGATAGACTTGAAAAAATAAAGATTTTAGTTAGAGAAAATAGAAAGGTAACATGAAAATTCAAAAAGTGACATGGTTTATGTGAAAAAGGTAATTAAATAGTTTATAGTAATTATAATTTAATTATGTTATTTTAATAAATAAAATTGCTCATAGTGTTTTTAGAAAATGAGATATTAATGTTACCCGTGATATTCTAGAAAAAAAGGAATTTAATTTGGGAAAAATAGAAAAGGTGATACGTTTTAGCTGAAAAGGTAACGCGTTTTGGCTGAAAAAGGTAATCGCTCATGAAATAATTGGAAAAAGAGAGATTTTAGTTACGTGGCTGAAAAGGCAATTGATTGGTAAATAGTAATTATAATACAATTATGTTATTTGATTAAATTTTAAAAAAGGAATGTAAAATATATTGTATTTTACCTGAAAAGGGAAATTATTTTGTTTTTGAAAAATAGAAAAGGTAATATGTTTAACCTGAAAAAGAAAAGTAATTAATATAGGAGAAATTTTAGTATAAAATATATAAGATATTATATTTTACCTGGAAAAATTATATTAAAGCCGAAACATTGAAAGTTTTGGTTTTCTCCTAAGTTTTGGTTTTCACTCTAATTATTTAATTTTAAATTATTTATAATATAAAACAAATTAAATGAATTCCGTTAAACCAATACAGAGTAGTATTTTATATTTACACCATTAGTAATACAGCTAAACGTAAAACCTCCGTTGCCTTACAGAACTCTAATTCTTCTAAACCTCATCTGCGCAATCTTCATCAATTCAATACACAATCTTCTTCTGCGCAATCTTCATCAATTCAATACACAATCTTCTTCGGCTTTTCTCTTCTTTTTCAACACCATATATCAAACATAAATACTTTTCACATAGCCGTTAGATCTAATAATAAGGAATATTCTTTATTTAAATCCCTCTTGCAAAGATCAAGGTTCAAATCCCATCAACAACAAATTTACATTAAGATTTTATATTATTAATTCTAATCAATACATATCATTTATTAAACTATTATTATTACTAATAAATTCGTAATAAATTATTCTCTATTTTATTTAATTATATAATTTTAAAAGTATTTAAAAGTAACCCGTGCTTCGCACGGGCTATAAGCTAGTTATTATATTAAAGCCGAAACATTGAAAGTTTTGGTTTTCTCCTAAGTTTTGGTTTTCACTCTAATTATTTAATTTTAAATTATTTATAATATAAAACAAATTAAATGAATTCCGTTAAACCAATACAGAGTAATATTTTATATTTACACCATTACTAATACAGCTAAACTTGTTTTCTCCTAAGTTTTGGTTTTCACTCTAATTATTTAATTTTAAATTATTTATAATATAAAACAAATTAAATGAATTCCGTTAAACCAATACAGAGTAATATTTTATATTTACACCATTACTAATACAGCTAAACTTAAAACCTCCGTTGCCTTACAGAACTCTAATTCTTCTAAACCTCATCTGCGCAATCTTCATCAATTCAATACACAATCTTCTTCGGTTTTTCTCTTCTTTTTCAACACCATATATCAAACATAAATACTTTTCACATAGCCATTAGATCTAATAATAAGGAATATTCTTTATTTAAATCCCTCTTCCAAAGATCAAGGTTCAAATCCCATCAACAACAAATTTACATTAAGATTTTATATTATTAATTCTAATCAATACATATCATTTATTAAACTATTATTATTACTAATAAATTCGTAATAAATTATTCTCTATTTTATTTAATTATATAATTTTAAAAGTATTTAAAAGTAACCCGTGCTTCGCACGGGCTATAAGCTAGTATATATATATATGAGGAGGTTCAAAAGAGAATGCTCCTTAGCAAGAGAACTAGAGAACCAATCTATCTACCATTAATTCAATTTTAATCGTGTGGTCTAGATTGTGTACAAATCTATTAGTATTTATACTTATTTGACAATAGGGATAGTATATGTAAACAATAAATACAGGTTATATATTACGTATTCAGAATAATCATTGCCATGTTTGTATTGATTTCTTAAGATTTTGTTTTTTGTGAATATTTCACTTGCCATATGTAATTCTGTCAATCGTTTATTTTAATGCGCTTACCTATTTTTTCATTTTTCAAATTAAATGCAAGTCTATCAATCACTTGCCATGTTTGTATTGATTTCCTAAGATTTGTTCTCTCTAAATTAAATTTGAATCAACAGCTTTCATCTAGTTTTTGCCCACGGCATTGGTAAGTTCCTTTTCTTTTAACACGATTCAAACACATTTCATGTACACTAATGTTCTTTATATCCAAAAATAATGTACACGATTCTTGTTCAAGTTAGTTATGGTAAATAATTTTTGAAATTACAAAAATATTCAAAATATAAAATATGGACATTGTAATTGAAATAATTATCTTAAAAGTGAAACATATACTTTTACGGAATAAAAAGATTCTTTACAATGTTTCACTAAGTATTCTATTATATTTAGAATAACAGACTAAGATTCCTAAAAGTGTTTTGATAAATATTTTATTGACCAAATTAAAAAAAAGTTAAATATTTTATAAAAACACTTGACGGAATCTTCAAAATAATTGTTTGATAGAGCTGTCACAATTAAAAAGCAGTTATTGAAACACTTGACCGACTATTTTTAAAAAAAGTATTCATGTCTTTTAATTTTTTTTTTGGAAAATAGATTTCATTTTTTTGTAGTTTTCAGACTTAAAGTGAAATTCATTAAAATATTCTAAATACACATAGAAAATGTGAGATTCCCTAAGTGTTTTGTCATTTTGATAAATATTTATTGATTAAATTTTAAAAGAATAAGTATATTTTTATCGAATCACTTAACAAAATCTTCAATATCCTTAAAAATATTAATAAGGAGATTTTTTTTTTAAAGAAAAGTATTCATATCCTTCTAAATATTCTTTCAGAAAAAAAATTTATTTTTTTGTAATTTTTAGATATATGGTGAAATCATTAAAGTGTATATAATGCACATTGTCAATGTGAGATTCCTAAAAGTGTTTTGATAAATATTTTTTAACAAAATTTTAAAAGAATTTGTAAATATTTTATTAAAACACTTAACGGAATCTTCAAAATAATTATTTGATTGGTCCGTCACAATTAAAAATATTTAATGAAACACTTGGCGAATATTTTTTTAGAAAATTTGGAGAATTTATTTCATTTTTTGTAGATTTTAGACTTATAGTGAAATTCATTAAACTATTTTTAATACATATTATCAATGTGAGATTCTTTAAGTGTTTTGATAAATATTTATTGATCAAACTGAATAAGTGGATTTTACCGAAACACTTAACGGAATCTTGAGATTAATGTGTTTTTTTTTTTGAGAAAAACGAACTTGCATTGATTAAATAATATCAGAACTCATTACATGATGAATAAAACTGGGCGGATTACCAACCCACTCCCTCAGGTCAGGCATAGAATGAATAGCTAAAACATGTGCTACTCCATTCGCAGACCTACGCACACCCTGCACTAGAACATGATTAAAGTGCTTACACAAATCAATACAATCTGAAACGATCGTATGAAAATAACTTGCTCCGTCTTCACCTTTAAAATCATCAACCAGAAGTTTAGAGTCTGACTCAAAAATGCAATGATCATACCCTAGATTTTTTACCCAAGAAAGAGCTTCTTTCAGGCTCAAAGCCTCTGCCTCTCGAGGCTGCCAATCTCCAGCCATCCGACAGCATCTTGCACGCACAAACCTACCATCTGAATCTCGAATAACTGCTCCAACTCGAACACAATTATTCCAACAAAGAGCAGCATCAATATTAACTTTTATCCACCCCCCAGGCGGCTTAGACCAACCTACAATCACGCTACTTGTTAGCTGCCTCCGCTTATTATCAGTCTCACGAGCTCTCCTCCACTCAGACAACAGACTCATAGCTGCAGACCAAACACCAAAAGCAGAACCATTTGATCGACTCCACACCCATTTATTTCGACGATTCCAAAGGCTCCAACAAACCATTCCAAACATAGCACATTGATCACTAGTAAAAACCTGGAATACGCGAACAAACATATCCAAACAAGACTCATTCAGATATCTTACTACCTGATCCTGAATCCCAGTCATCGCCCACACCGTTCTAGCAAAATCACACTCAAAAAGAACATGTGCATCACTTTCCATATCACTATAGCACCAAGGACAAATCGTATACACCTGAATTTGTTTAGAAGCCAAAGATAACAGCGTTGGCAAGCAACCCCTGCAAACACGCCATAGAAAGCAAACAACTTTGCTTGGAATTTTAAGAGTCCATAACTGATGCCAAAAACTTCTAAGCGTTATATCATAAGGCCCCTGCAACTTCTTATACATACTTTTCACCGTAAACTGTCCTTTTGAATCGAGAAACCAGAACCAAGTATCAGGTCTTTGTCGAAGTGGTATTGGTATTCGTCGAATTAACTGCCTGTCACGATCATTAAACAACTCATCCAACACACCACAATCCCATGTGCTTGTATCAGCATTCATCAGACTTTGAACAGTTATATTCTGAAGTTCAGGTACCAGACTTGTAGTTACACAACCGTTATCCTCACAAGGTAACCAGGGCACCTCCCAGACCTTAGTACTAGCCCCATCACCAATTCTCCTACGACAACCTGCTTTAATAGCCTCTTGAGCAGATAAAAGACTACGCCATAAATAACTCGGATTCACACCCAAGTCTGCATTCAACACGTCCGTTCCTGGAAAGTAGCGAGCTTTCATAATCATAGAGACCAAAGAGTTTGCCTCTGTCAATATCCTCCACAACTGTTTAGCTAACATAGCTATGTTGAAACACCTTAAACTTCTGACTCCCAACCCCCCCACCATATTTTGATGTACACAACCTCTCCCACGCCATCCATCGAACGCCTTTACCCTGCCCTCCTTGCCCCCACCAAAAACCATTCATTTTCTTCTAAATCTTATCACAAACACTTGTAGGAATTAGGAACAAGTTCATCCAAAAATTCGGAATGGCCTGCGCTGCAGTCTTCAACAGCGTCAACTTCCCCCCTTTTGACAAAGAAACATTTCCCCATCCTTGCAGCTTCTGTGCTACTCGATCAACCAAAAAATCAAACACTACATTTTTATTCCTTCCAACATACATAGGCATGCCCAAATATTTTCCAAGGACACTAACTTCTTGCACTCCCAATACAGCACAAACCTTACTTCGCTCTTCCGTTAGAGTATTTGGGCTGAAATTAATACTTGACTTGTTATAATTAATAGCCTGCCCAGATATACCTTCATACCTCTGTAGGATACCCTTCATCGTGCGTGCTTCAGTTTCTGTAGCCCGAAAGAATAGATAACAGTCATCCGCAAACAAAAGGTGAGATATAGAAGGTGCTCCCCTAGCTATCGCACACCCATGAACCAAACCAACATCTTCATTCCGATTAATAATTGCGCTCAGACCTTCTGCACATATGATATACAAGTAGGGAGAAATAGGATCACCTTGACGGATTCCACGCTGCGGCACAATATCTCCAAACACTTCTCCATTATGCAAGAAGCTGTACGAGACAGTTCTAACACATGCCATGACCCGAGAGATCCATACAGAATGAAACCCAAATTTCAACAGCATATTTTCAATAAAACTCCATTCTAGTCGATCATAAGCTTTTGAAATGTCAATTTTTAACCCCGCAACTCCATACTTTCCTTGAGTTTTCCTGCGAATATAATGATTTATTTCATAAGCAATAATTGCATTATCCGTAAGAAGCCTCCCTTCCACAAACGCACTTTGCTTATCTGAAATAATCGAATCCAAGCATGGTTTCAGCCGATTAGTCATGACCTTAGACAGAATCCGCATGAGAACGTTACACAACGAAATAGGCCTCAACTCCGTCATGTATTGTGGCTGCTTAACTTTCGGAATCAGACAGACCAAAGTACTATTTAACCCTCTCGGAATCTCCCCAGTCTGAAAAAAATTCTTGCAAAACAGAATAATATCCTTGCCCACAATGCTCCAGTATGTTTGAAAGAATGCAGGATTAAGCCCATCTGGCCCAGGCGATTTACTTGGATGCATAGCAAGAACAACATTTTTTACTTCTTCATCACAAACAGGTAGCATTAACCTCTGATTTTGTTCTTCCGAAACAGCCAACACTCTTTCACCACTTGTCAAACTACCATCAGTTATTGAAGATTGAAATAGTGTTGAAAAGTAACCTTCAATTATTTTCTGCACATCTTCATTTGATTCTCTCCAAACCCCGTCCGAATCCATCAGTCCCGCAATATTATTACTACTCTTCCGTTTTGACGCATATCTATGAAAAAAACGTGAGTTTTCATCCCCCTCTGCATGCCAAAACTGTTTGGCTCTCTGCTGCCAGAAAATTTCTTGTTTTTCAAGAAGACGAAGGAAATTCCATCTCGCTTCACCGTATAATTTTATCCCCTGAACATCCCTTCTAGCTCGATACTTCCTCATTTGATTTCTATACAACTTCAAGTTCTCCTTCATTTCTTTAACCAAGCCCCCACCCCATTCTTCAAGCTTCATACAGCACTGTGCCAATTTCTCCATTAAATCTCCAGATTCCATATCCGTCCAACAGCTATTAATCACATTAAAACAATCTGCCTCGCGAATCCAAATATTCTCGAATCTAAACCTTTTCCCTTTTGGCACATACACTTTTTTACTGAGATCTAGAAACAGAGGAAGGTGGTCCGATGTCGACACTTCTAACACTTTCACCACTGCATTTGGAAATAAATCCATCCACTCTCGAGTTGCTAGCCCTCTATCCAAGCGCTCCTGAATCCACAAATCTGTCCCTCTACACTTTTCCAAGGTAAACCGTTCACCTTCAAAACCCAAGTCTACTAATCCACAATCGGCTACCGTATCTGAGAAACCTTGCAATAAAGCCCATGGGTGATTACGACCTCCCCTCTTCTCAGAAGCGAACATAAGGTCATTAAAGTCGCCGATTATACACCAAGGAATAGAAGATTGTTGTGCTAACCTTCGAATCATGTCCCACGCCTCAACTCTCCTTCCCCTCTCAGGATAGCCATAAACACCTGTATACCGCCATCTACCCACCTGATTATTAAACACTTCAAAGTCTATGTAATTATTACAACTATCTTTTATTTGAACACCATCTTCATTTTTCCAGAAGAGAGCTAATCCCCCTGCGTGCCCTTGCACATCAACAACAAAGTAACCAGCAAAACCAATTTTTTTACAAACCTGCGCAATTTTATTTGATTTAACTAAAGTCTCGGAAAGAAAAACAATACTGGGCCTATAATAACTAATGGTCTCCTTCAGAAATCGAACTGCACGTGGTTTGGCCAGCCCACGGCAGTTCCAAGCTAGTAAACTCATAATGTCTGGCGGGCCTGGAGTCCAGAACCCGCCACTTCCACGTTTTCTGGCCCATTATCTTTTCCAAGCCCATCAGTCTGCACAATATCCTGTCCAACAACTTTTCCCTGTAAATCAGCTTCAATGCGCCTTCTTTTAGGATCTAAAATAACTCTCTCATTTAAATTCAAATTGCTATCAGCTGTCTCCTCCTTATTTTCCTCCAAATTTGAACTGTCCTTATCCCCTCTATCACGCGTAACAACCCTAACAGCCCCATGATCTCCCTGAATTTCGCGGAACACACCATCAACCTCTATGAATCTAGTATCCTCCTTCTCGCCGCCATGGGTGGTGGTCGATGATTCAGGACGAACGTTGCTCTTTGCCCATTGATTCCCTCCATCATTAGCATTACGTAACCATCTAGCACCTGCACCAGCTTTACTATTACGTGTTGGTGCTCTCAGCCAAACTCCATAAGCACGTTCAATCACTTTCTCCGGATTTGCGTACACCACATTACAATCCCTCTCTGAATGCCCTATTATGCCACAAACAAAGCAGAAAGAACTCAACCTCTCATACTTAAAATTAATCCAATTCCAGTTATTCGCATCCCTTCTTAACTTCATTCTCCTTTTAAGTGGTTTATCAATACTCATAGTAACTCTAATCCGCACATGATCTTTCCACATGTTATAAAAATTTGCAGGATCAGACTTTACATAACCACCAAACGAGTCCCCTATACTTTTCAGCACAGTTTCAGATATACATCCCTTTGGCATATCATATATTTGAACCCAGATATCCACCTCCTGCAGCGTCACTAGGTGAGGGTCCTCATTCTCCAACATTTTGTGATATACCAGCATACTCTGTTCAAAGGACCAGGGACCACCATCAATCACCTTCTGCAAATCTAACATGTGATAGAAAACGAATGAATACCTAAAATTTCCCAAATCATGAACTTCCATTCCTTCCTTTGGTCTCCAAAGCGAGGCCATCACATTTTGCATCGCACTGAAATTAATATTCTTATCAGTTAAGAACCTCCCAACCAATACATATGACTGGGTGTTGTTTGTTACTGTCCCTTCTCCTACCAAAATACCTCCTTCTTCCTCATCTTCCAATGTCATTCTTGAGTACATTTCCTCCAACGATTGGCTAGATCTCTCCATGGTTACACTCACAGGAACTAAACAGAACAGAATAAGAAAATAGTAACAAAAACTGTCAATACGACAGACAAACTTTGAGATTAATGTGTTGATAATCATAGATCAAAAACTTAAATAATTCTTTTAAAAATACTCAAAAAGGTCAACAAATAAAGGATTACTAAAAATAAATTGATATTAACACTAAAATAGATTATAAGAAATTATATATAAATGGGCAACAGCTAAGAGAATCTTGTCACACGTAATGGAATCTTGTAATTTATAACTTTTTTTTGAGAAAAATTGGAGAAGAAAGTTGAACAATTGATATATTGTTACAAACCACTTAGTAGAATCAAAAACTAAAAAGATAAAAAATAATTTGAAAAATACACTAAAACGTAAAAAAAAATAAAAGAATCCTAGAAATAATTAAATATAGTATTATATTGTAAAAATATAATGCAATATTACTAAGTGATCGCAAATATTTTAAATATTATTTATTCTTAAAAAAATCAAATGATAAAAAGATATAAGGAATCTCGTAAATGATATTCTTTTAGAGATTATTATACCTTTTTAAAGATTATTCAAGGTGTTTTTAAAAGATTAAGTATCAATTTATTATACACCACTTTTGAGAATTTTTAACCTGATTTGGGATTTTGTAAGGTATTTTTGAATATTCGGTATAGTTATGTACAAGTAGAACACTATAAATAATTTATCCAACATTTAAGAAAATTTAAATAATATTTTTTCAAATTAAAATTCAATTTTTATAACATGTGTTTTAAAATAATTCTCGAAGGAATCTAAAAAAGATAATAAATGTAAATAAACTGATATAAACACGTAAGAAATTCAATTTTTATAGCACGTCTTTTAAAATAATTCTTGAAGGCATCTAAAAAAGATAGTAAATAAATTAATATATTGATTTGAAACACGTAAGAGAATCTTGGTCTATTTTATAACATTTCTACATGTAACTTAATTTTAAAAGAAATGTATAAATTTTCTTTTGTAAAAAATAAATATATACAAATATTGTGTAATATACCAAGATTCTCTTAGGTGTTTTTTTTATTTTTTTTAGATTTTATTGATTGGGAACACGAATCTTGATGTATTAAATAATATTTTTATATGCAACTTAATTTAAAAAATAATTGCATAATTATTTTATTTTAAAAAAATATATAGAACTATTATGTAATACCAAGATTTTCTTAGATGTTTTTTTAATTATATAGAATCATAATAGTACTTTATCAAATATTTATATTAAGATTCGTTTAAATAGTTTATTGATCTGAAATAAGTTTCGAGTATAGTTATGTATAAGTACAACGTTATAAATATTTCATGGAACATTTAAGAATATTTTTTTGAATCCTAGAACTTGAGATAATGGAGAATAAATTTTAAAAACATTGAAACACGCAATAGAAACTTGGTATATTAAATGATATTTTTATATTTTAATTTTATTTTAAAAGAAATGTTTAGTTTCTTTTAAAAAATGAAATATATAAAAATATTATATAATACACCAAGATTTTCTTTGGTGTTTTGTTAATTATTTAAAAATTGTAATATAATTTTATTAGATATTTACATTTAGATTCTACTAAATCTTTTATTGGTATAAAATAAGTTTCGGTATAGTTATGTACAAGTAGAGCACTATAAAAAAATTATCCAATATTTAAGAAAATTTAAATAATATTTTTTCAAATTAAAATTCAATTTTCATAGCATGTCTATAAAAACAATTCTCGAAGGAATCTAAAAAACATCATAAAAGTAAATAAAATGATATATTGATTTGAAATATGTATGAAAATCTTGGTGCTTTTTATAATATTTCTACATGTAACTTATATTTAATTTTTCTTTCAAAAAAATAAATATATAAAAATCTTATGTAATACACCAAGATTCTTTTAGGTGTTTTTTAGATTTTTTCATTTTTCTACTACACCTTAGTTTAAGATATTTCATAATAATTTTTCAATGATCAATTCAAAATTATTATGATTCAAACTTTTTAATATGTGTTATATTAATTTATCAAATATTATGTTAAGTGATTTTATTAATTCATTAAAGATTTAATCAAGTGTTTTCATTAATTTATTAAATAATTTGTTAAGTGTTTTCATTAATTTAATACTCAGAACACTTTATAGAACCTAAAGCCAAATATATTGTAATAACCCTAACTTTAGAAAGGCTACAGTGCCCAAATGAATAATGATCTCGGGGAATTTAGGAAAAGGGTGTGTAGGTACCCTAGACTGGAAATGGAAAATGAATAAACAGAAATCATATTAGTGATATACTAAGGAAATAAGTGACTCGAAATGACGATGGATTTCAGAAATTCCTGAATTTAGATTTTGAGGATTTTGAGCTCGAACGAACTTCTATTTATTGGATATTAAGGAACACAGAAATATTAAAGGGATTATATATTGAGGAATTAGTGAATTTAAGTTAAACTAAGGGATTTTTAAGTTAAGAGAATGCTAAGGGAATTTGGATTTTATAAACGATTTCAAAACCACTGGATAGTGAGATAAATTCGAAACGAACCACAATTAGACGAGTCTGTAAACCAAACAACCAAGATTAGTAGAATAACAAGGATTGTATCACATTATAATTACCAAGAGTACTAGCATTACATTTAGAAAAGAAAATCAAGAAAAGAGAATTATGAAATCACTAGCATGACATCACTTTCCACTAAATTGTTTTAAGGGGCAAATTAGTACTTTTGCTAGGTTTTAATCACAAATATCTTGCAAAGCTTCCACAAGACACTAGACAAACCAAGATTTAGATGAGATAAGATCAAGAAACAAGAGCAAAAATCTCTCCCCCTCCATTATCATCATTTTCGGCCAGATTTCCAGCAGCCCAGTAAAACCGCTCTAGAGACTTCGTTACTCAGCCAAATTTTGTGTTCTTTATATGGTTAGAAAGCTGTTAAGATGCCCTACAACTTTCATTTAGAAGCCTCATCCAGAAAACGTAGGTAAGGCCTTCGTTTTTCATGTTCTTTCAGCTGCAGTTTAGTAACTCCGAATTGTTAACTTTGTTTTCATGGTTCCTTTAGTTGATTCAAGCTATATTGAGGTTGTTTAAGGAGTACCCAAGGTTTATTAAGTGATGTTGAAGCTACAAGGAAGTTATAAACCCTAACCCCTTTTTATTATGTGAGCTTTAGTGATGTTAATAGATGATGTGTGGTTAAAAGTGATTATTGTGATGTTAGCTAGCATAAATTGTGATTGATTGATGGGTGATGGTATTGAGGCCTCACCACTGATTATATGGCTTATGAGGATGTAATACTGATGTGTATGGAGTGGTGGATGATTATATGGCTTGGTTGTGATGGAATTGTTTTTGGAAAGTATGAAATTATAGCCGTTATAATGCCCGAATTTCGTTAGGATGTAATCTGCCCTGTTTTGGACCCCTGTCTCCGTATGGTACCCTACTGTCTAGGTTACCAATTGACCATGACATGATAGAGCTTAGTTCGTAGATCGTTTTGATATAAGGTACGTTAAAATCTGATGAACGGTTTAGGAGAAAAGTCAGTTTTAGTGAAAGGTGTTCGAAAACCGGGAAACCGTAATTGTGTAAACTTTGAGACTATGATCGACCTACCTAGACATTTTTAAAAATTATGAAACTTTGGGATGTTATAATAGGGTGATCAGAGAACCCTTACTAACTGACCTTGTGTCAAATTGTGGAATTTTCGAATTATGAGGATTTTTGCAGTCGAGAGTGGTTGTTAAGGAAATAGTGTGAATTGCTAACACTTTAATCGAGATTAAGAATGGTCGAGTTCTTAGAACCTTTGGGACATAAAGGCCATGTTAAACATACGGTATGTGACAAGGGTGTTACTAGATAAGGGTAGGTGTTAAGTGGAATATACTCTAATGACAATTCTTTTATGTGTTTATAGAAACTTCGGAGGAACCACGAGCCCTACCTTTGGGATATCGAGATCGAGGCAAGATTTCTTCTATCCCTACTTTGAAAATTATTTATCTTTGGAATAAAATGATATCATGGAATATGTATATATATGTGACGCTATTGTGGCTATATTGCAAAGAATTTATTCCCTTGATTTTGGGAAATTAAAGAGAGATGGAAATGATTTCTGAAATATGAATATAGAGATGATTACGAATGGAGCGAATGTGCTCTAGGGTAAAGAGATATGAAAGAGAATGGTATCAGTTGTTATCTAGGGTTATATGGTTTATAATACTATATTATAAATATTCTTTTTGAGTATTAGTGGTTTAAATGAATATTATTTGGTTATTATTTACTACTCTTAAATGGACGGAATATTTTATGAATATAAAAGTATATTTGATTTCTTGAATATGAAAGAGATGTCTGGAGCATAATCAAAGCATTATGTGATATATATATATATATATATATATATATATATATATATATATATATATATATATTTTATAGAAGTAATGTGCGAGAATGGAAATGATATGAGTGAATGATATGTGGAAATAAAAGCGAGAAAATGGAAATGTGGAATGATATTTTATAAATGGAATAATGATTTGACAAAAGGGGGATAGCAACAAAAAGCGTAGGAGGCTGTGTGCTGCACAGTCCAGCAATAAATATTTTCATTCGGCCCAAGAGTTGCCGAAGGAGGATGTAGTGGTGTACCTTCCTCCAGGGGGATGTAGTGGTGTACCTTCCTCCTTCTACCGGTAGTGAAAAGGGACGGGTACGGAGGACGACTGATCATCGTGGCTCACGTATTCGGCAACAATGGAAATCCCCAACGTTTTCTTAAAAGGAAAGAATTGAAAAGTGGTTTTCAGATTTTTATACTGGAAACAGAAAAATGATATGAAAAGAAGGAATTGATATTATATTGTTGTATTTTTCTTTTCTTATAATAGAAAGTGGATGATGTATTATTAAATAAGAATGTTATACTTTCTTAAAGTCTATAATTAGTTTCCCCGTCGTATATACATATAATTAGATGTTTAAATGTTACCTTTTAGTGATAGAAATTATCTTGCTGAGCTATTTTAGCTCACTCTTGCTACTTATCTATATACAGCTAGGTGTGCCAATACTACGCACTACACCCCGCAAGAGGGTAAGGGGAAGGCGACCTTTTGAGCGAGTACTGGCGACCATCCCAGAGGTTGTTGACAAGCGAAAGGGGCTTAGTAGACTTATGTATATTAGTGTGTAAGCTATGTAATAAACTTTTGGTTGTTGAAATGCTTCCTGTAGAAGTATTATTCAACAATGTACTTAGTAGAATTCTGGGTTTGTAATAATTGTTAACTTTAAACTTTTAATATTGTGGATGTTGTTCTATGAGCATATGACTGGTGTGTGTGTGTATTAGTGTGGGGTCAAATGCATAAGTATTAAGTTATAAAAAAAGACTAAAGAGATATTGAAATCGAATGGAAATTGGACCGTGATGACCTGGATCATTGACCCCGGATCTAGGGGTGTCACATATATAAAATCACTTAGCAGAATTGAAGACTAAAAAGATAAAAATTAATTTGAAAAATACACTAAAAGGTCAAAAAAAACAAAAGAATCCTAGAAATAATTAAATATTATTAAGTGATCGCTAATATTATAATATTTTAAATATTTATTCTTAAAAAAGTCAAATGAAAAAAAGATATAAGGAATCTCGTAAAGGATATTCTTTAAAAAATTATTATACCTTTTTAAAGATTATTTTAAGGAGTTTTTAAAAAGATTACGTATCAATTTATTATATACCAATTTAAAGATTTTTTTAACCTGATTTGAGATTTTGTAAGGCATTTTTGAATATTTGGTATAGTTATGTGCAAGTAGAGCACTATAAATAATTTATCCAACATTTAAGAAAATTTAAATAATATTTTTTCAAATTAAAATTCAATTTTTATAGCACGTCTTTTAAAACAATTCTCGAAGGCATCTAAAAAAATAGTAAATAAATTGATATATTGATTTGAAACACGTAAGAGAATCTTGGTTAATTTATTTTATAATTTCTACATGTAACTTAATTTTTAAAGAAATGCATAAATTTTCTTTTGAAAAATATAAATATATACAAATATTGTGTAATACACCAAGGTTCTCTTAGGTATTTTTTGGTTTTATTTAGATTTTATTGATTGGGAACACGAATCTATGTATTACATAATATTTTTATATGTAACTTAATTTTAAAAAAAATGCATAATTATTTTATTTTAGAAAAATATATAGAACTATTATGTAATACCGAGATTCTCTTAGGTGTTTTTTTAAATTACTTGAAATCATAATATTACTTTATTAAATATTTATTTTAAGATTCGTTTAAATAGTTTATTGATCTAAAATAAGTTTCGAATGTAGTTATGTACAAGTACAACGTTATAAATAATTCATGGAACATTTAAGAATATTTTTTCGAATTCTACAACTTGAGATGATCGAGAATAAATTTTAAATGATACATTGAAACACGCAATAGAAACTTGGTATATTAGATGATATTTTTATATATAACTTAATTTTTAAAGAAATGTTTAGTTTATTTTTAAAAAATGAAATATATAAAAATATTATGTAATAAACCAAGATTTTCTTAGGTATTTTGTTAATTATTTAAAAATTGTAATATAATTTATTAGATATTTACATTTAGATTCTACTAAATATTTTATTGGTATAAAATAAGTTTCAGTATAGTTATGTACAAGTAGAGTACTATAAATAAATTATCCAATATTTAAGAAAATTTAAATAATATTTTTTTCAAATTAAAATTCAATTTTTATAGCATGTCTTTTAAAACAATTCTCGAAGGAATCTAAAAAACATAATAAAAGTAAATAAACTGCTATATTGATTTGAAACATGTAAGAAAATCTTGGTGCCTTTTATAATATTTCTACATGTAACTTAAATTTAAAAGAAATGTATAATTTTTTTTTGAAGAAATAAATATATAGAAATATTATGTAATACACCAAGATTCTCTTAGGTGTTTTTTAGTTTTTTTCGTTTTTCTACTATATCTTAGTTTTTTAAGATATTTCTTAATAATTTTTCAATGATCAATTCAAAATTATTATAATTGAAATTTTTTATTATGTGTTATATTTATTCTATTATATGTTATATTAGTTTATCAAAGATTATATTCAGTGATTTTATTAATTCACTAAAGATTTAATCAAGTGTTTTCATTAATTTATTAAATATTTTGTTAAGTGTTTTCATTAATTTACTATATGGTAGTCCATAAATACTCAGAACACTTTATAGAACCTAAAGTCACATATATAAAATCACTTAGAATTTTAATAGATTTATAGAACACTTACATCAGAACACTTACATCAACCCCTCCCTCACAGATGATAAAGTTAACAAAAACACATTACATGAGAGTTTAATAGAATCTTTATTTGATTGTGTGATCTGAATATCTGATCCATCCACGCTTTTTCAAGAGCACCAAATAAACTCAAAGGGAGTGACTAAGAACATAAACTTCGTGAAAAACTAAACAAGTGACTTTGATCGTCACATCAAAATAATCTGCTATCGTCTTAACAAATGCCCATAAATTTTCATAAAGGTCACATATACAATGATTCCATCTTATGCCTATGATCCAACAAATTCAAATCACTACAGCAAAAAACTATCAAGACAAGACAAGCTACCCAAGTAGTACAACAGTTTTATTGAATTGTCCCGCTGAACAAATAAAATAAATATTCAAACATCTTCAAAAGTTTGATGACCTAAAATTCAACAAACCATGTACTTAATCAAAGAAACCAATTGAAAATATGTTTTTTAATCAAGCATTTATCAAAAGTGAAGACCTGAAAAATAGTGCTCAATCAAGAAACCAACTCAAGATATGTTTTTTCTTGATCCAATCACCAACAAATAATGCGAAATCATCGACGGGCCGTGAAAAAGAAGCTGAAATGACAAAGCGACTAGCAAAATTGAAGGCCCCATAATAATATTAATGCCACCATAACTTGTTGTAACTTTGTGGGATGTAAGAAAAGAAAATTAGAAGACTACTGATAATCGATAGGAGTGGACCATTGGTATTGTACACCTCATCTTACTATGAATTTTTCCTCTGCAAATCAACAAATTTCTATTAGATTCCAACATAAATTTCAACAAAGCATACATAGATATAAAAGAACTTTACAAATCCCTGTAAAATTTCATATACAACAAAGTAAAACAGTTTATAGAATCTAAAAGTTTGAGAATCACATGTAATATTCGATCAAAAGTTTATGTATTATAGTGATATAATGGTAATGACATTCTTCTCCATTGTTAGCCGCTCTGGTTTTCTTAGTTGTTCATCAAGGATATGTAAGAAGATTACGTATGAAAATGTGTTATATTATAATGAGGAATCACTTATTTTCTTACCTTAATCATACCCTAAATCACGTAGTTGCCTTGACCAGAAACGATCTAGTAATCAATGTAGTATATATGGAATGATTTTGTATGTAATCAAAGATTGAAATGAAGATTCTTTCCATATGTAGGTTAAATACTCTACGTATAATACTACATATTTATTTGTAAATGACCTTAAATAGCATCGTTAATTACAATAAAGCCATTTTTTATTTTATTTTGATTTAAAATAAAAATTGATTAATGAATGGTCAGGATTGAGTTCTCTGGTTCTTTTGATAAGGAGGTTCTCCCTAGAACCTTACCCTATATATATATATATATATATATATATATATATATATATATATATATATATATATATATATATATATATATATATGTGGTCTTACTCAAATAGAAACCAAATTAAAATAGAAACTAGAAACTAAACCCTAATCTAATATTTAAAGTTAATCTAATGACCAAACTAGTGGGACCCCAATACAAAAAGTTTATAATATTCTAAGCTCCATTCAGTAAAAAAAAAATTACTGTTCACTGCTGACGTGGCAGTGACGTCAGCGTGAACAGTATATATTTTTTTTTTGGCTGGATGGAGCCAATAATTTTAAACACTTTTTGTGAAGGTGCCCCTGGCGGGGCCATTAGAATAAATGAAATATAATTTATTTAGTGTTGGTTTCTAGTTTCTATTTTTTTTATATAATTAGAATTTCATTGAAAGGTTGGAAACACTTCGGTGCCAAAAACTGAAGCCCAAACTACCTTACAAACCCAAAAGGCCATAAAAAAGAGACAGTCCCAAAGGGAGGTCTGACCTATAAACCTAGAAGCTGCAGACAAACAAGACAAAAGTAACACTGAAAGAAAACCAATGAGAGAAAGATAAAGTAGAAGCAAAGAACCAGACTACTAGTTCTCATTGCCATCGATCACAGAAACTTGATCCTGCACTGTAAGTGCAACAGCAGAAACTTCCGCAGGGGCGAAACCGAGCACATGGCCCTGATCGTCTAATGGGATAGGAGATGCTTGTAGCTGGGGAATAGGAGGCCCGAAGCCCATATCGAGGTCCATTTTTTCTTGCAACCTACCAAAGGGTTCGAGCACATAATGCATCGATGACCAATTGTTAAGCCCGACAGCAGCGAGATAGTGAGCAGACCTATTAGATGTCTCTGGGATATATTTGATGATGTTTTCCCACTCTGGGTTGAAGCCCAAGAGTTTTTTGATTTGCTCAACGATTTGGAGGCAAGTGCGGTCGCCGCGACCATCCTGTCTGGTGACTTCGAAGAATGGTTTAAAGTTGTCCGTTTCTAGTAACACAATCTCGCAGTTGGAGAGTCTAGCATGGTTTAAGCCAAGGTGTATAGCCCAAAGTTGAACGGCAAGTGGAGACAAACCGCGCATGGAGCCTGTGAGTGCCTTGATCGAACGACCACGATGATCACGAATGATGATGCCCACACCATTTGAATTCCCATTGTACTGTCTCGCGGAATGGATAACATGAACATTTATCTTGTATTGGCCCCTGAGCGGTGCCTTCCAGGTGTAATAAGCCATGTGGAAACAGGGGAGAAAGAGTTGTAAGGGTTGTGGTGTGTGTGTTGAATGTATGTAGTGTTAGTGAAGTGTAGTATATATAGAGATTGGAAAACATATTGTATGTGTGTTGAGGTGACATATAAGGTAGGGTGTGAGATGTGGGGACGAGCAGTAAGGGGGGATAGTAGTATTGGGAGTAGTGATTAGACGTTGTGACTGTGAAAAGGGGAGAAAGAGATGTAGGAAGTATGGTAAGCAGTACGGCTGGAGAGGGAGGAGGCTGTAGCAGAGATTATGGTATGGTAAAGTAGATACAGGGGATGGGGTGTGTAAGCCAATCTCGAGCCACGGGAGGAAAGAAAAGTAAAACGCTGACCAGTTGTGTACTGTCTGCAGAAATATAGGATTCCAAGTGGGACGAAAGTTATGTGCCCCAAATCATGTTGGGCCTAGAGAGGCCTTGTTTAGCTAAGAAGTCAGCACTAAAATTATGGGCTATGGCCTATATATATATAGTTAAGTTCTATGGAGACCAACTTTTTTAGTGGAGATCGGAGACCATATATCAATAAAGACATTGCAAAAACCTATTCATTGAAAATCATGTTCTATGAAAATCACTACTGCATTTATTTCATTGAATATCTTGAAAATCATATATGTTTTACATGCAAATTTCATTAAAAATCTTGAAAATCATGTATGTTCTGTAAACAAAATATTGCAGAACGTATTGTTCTTCAAAACATGTTCTGCTAGTAAATCATACATGATTTTTAAGATTTTGAATAAAATAATAATGTTCATTGAACATTCTTTGCAAATATATATATATTTTACATTATTTTGAGTGCATAATGTATATGGTCTCCACGGTTTCCACTCAAATGTTGGTCTTCATGCAACTTAACTGTATCTATATTTATTGTCTAATTAAAACTTGCTAACTTACTAAACAAAAAATTGAGAAGTACTTAAATAGTTTTAAAAAGTTATTCAGGATCGCTCATTTCTCTTTCCCGTTCATGTTGTTTACAATTTAAATATGCATTTTTGGACATGTAATTTAGTATTAAAAATTAAATTTTCACTTAGTTAATATTGTATTTGTAAAATTTAGCACGTTTGGAACTTGATTAATGAAAAAAATGTGGTTTAAAGTAAATGTCACGAAAGAATTTAAAAAATATTAACACCAGGGAATCATTAAAACAAATTTTTTTTCTTTTTTTTTTTTTTTTGCTAAGTAATTTTTTTTTTTCATATTTAACACTTAACATCAATTGCGACTTGGGAGTGGAACAAATTGGAATGCACGCACGTGAGCAATTCAAACACTGCAGTGTGAAGCCAAAAACACACCACTATGGCCCAAAAATCCCAGTAATATATTTGTAATTTAAAATTTTCGATAAGTTAAAAAAATATTTCTTCTGTCCCAAAAAGATATATTTTTTTATCTTTTTAAGAGTATTTTGAGTTGAATAAAATGATAAATTCGTATATTATTTTTAATTTTTTTTGTAAAAATTTATATATTAAATTTAATTTTAAAAAAAATCAAAAAATAATATACAAATTTATATTTTTATGCACATTAGAATATGTTTAAAAATAAAAAAGACACATATTTTAAAACGAAGTATACACCGAATAAATCATCATTATAGAGACCACTGTCGAAATTTAATTCCTTTGAAAACAACGGGCCGGTGTAAAGTTTTTTTTTTTTTTTTTTTTATAATTCGGTGTCCGGACCAGCTTACGCGCACCTTGACTAATCCGGAAGGCATACTAGCACACTCATACCCCCGAGCATGGTAGCCCATTTAATCCCGGAGTGTCAAGGAATCGAACTAGTGATCTCAAGGCAGCAAACCTTAAGCGCCATTGTCCGATCATCTGAGACACCCCGTGGGGTGGGCCGGTGTAAAGTTATCGACCAAATTACGTGTAACGTTACCTGTTACCGTATATTTTGATGTTTTCTTTGTCGTTAGAAATATAATCTTTTTAATTATCGGTGCTTTCTGAATTGATAAACGTGTGTTTCTTTCCATGTAGAATTTGTGGTTTGCTGCCATGGACATAGGAATATATTATTAGCCGTTGAGATGAATAGTATATTCCCTCCGTCCCAACTAATTCTTTAAATTTCTTTTTACACTTTCTGGCACACATTTAAAGGTGTGTACTCCCTCCGTCCCAACCAATTATTAGAGGTAACGACTACATAAAATAATCGTAATTATATATTTTTTGTTGTTATTATCTTTATTGTCATAATAATTAATTATAGATATATTATACTAATATTTAAATATAGTTTTAGATTTTTTAACAAACTCTTTACACTATATTTCTATGTTTTACCTTGTAAATGAAGATTTTATGAAATATTTTTTAAAAGAATTAATAGGATTAAAAGTTTTATTTCATCAAACATAAAAGGATATCATTCGAATAGAGCACTAAAAGGATTTGTTAAATATACTAACTGATAACCTGTGCGAAGCACGGACACACAGATTGAACACCAGTCGAAATTAAAATATTAATATTAATACACTATTTAATTATGTAGTATAGAGAATCGGACCCGAGATAAAACTAAAAAAAATAAAGTAAATAAATCTTTAAAATTATGCAGTTTTAAGAAATCGAACCCAAGGTGAAGCTAGAAAAAAAATTAAGTAAATAAATCTTGTATAATTATGTAGTTGTAAGGAATCGAACCCCGAATTTAGTGATAACCAAATTTGGTATTTTAGTACTTTGGTACTAGTGTACCATTAAAACATGGTTCTACACATTAATAAAGAGTATAGATTACCCACTTCTAAGGGTAAAAAAATAAATCAGTATTATTCAGATATTTTAATATTATTTAGATATTTTAATAATTTTTTTACCAAACAGTCTTATTCTTTCAGAATTCAGATAAATATTCATTCAGAAATTTTAACCATTGAGAAAGATATTATTCAAATTTGCCAAATGACCCGTCCATTAATATTTATATTAATAAAATACATTAAAGGACGTAACTGAAACATTAAGTACATAAACCCTTAAAAATAGCATATTCTAAATAAAGGAATTCAACAAATAATGCTACAACAAATAAAGTTTGGATTGAAAAATCACAAGATCAGTTGCACACTCCCCGTGATTAGACTGTGATTGCCTATGAATCAAGCAAATTATGGCGGATTATATGTGCGCTGAAAGCCTTGGGGTGGGTCAAATTAAATTGGGAGCTAAGCTACGAATTAGCACTATCCATGCGTAACAATTACCATACTTAAATTCTGCTCACTATAATAAATTCCATTTAAAATTAGTTAAGAAAGGTAAATGCTATCATTTAAAACTATAACTGTATATTTAATAAAATATCTTTCTAAAAATGATCAATATAATCTAAACGTACAAATGTACAATTAATAAACGACCATTCTAGAAAGTGTGTAAACAACATAAACGGATAAGAGAATTAAGACTATAATTAGGCATTAAACTACAATCAGACTTTAATGCATATTCAATTTACAAATCATAACGAACAAGCCATTTAATAATTCTAATTAAAGGAAGAGAGTCCATTCATTTTAAAAAAGAGGTTACATTTCTATAACAAAACACTAGTAATAGTAATATATGCACCATTAAAACTAGACATTAACATTAACTCCATACGTTACCGCAAAATTTAAATTTTATCATAAAAGATAAAATAAAAATTATGATTGAAAACACTATTCATACAATTAGTGTTAATCCACAAAGATCAAAACGCCTATTGAACAAACACACGAAGAACTGGATTGATATAACCACTTTTTAATTACATGAAGAGTTGTATCCACTAAATCGAAACAATTTACTCGAATTGTAAAATGAACCATAGCAGCATCATATAACAATGAAATTTTAATTAAAAATGAAAAAGTGGATATTGAGATACACAACTTACTATTAGCTTATGAAAACAATATTCCTCCACAAGAATTCTAAGCTAACATTGACATGTACAGAGACACAAAATTTTATACTCACAATAAAAATGATGTCGGATTAGATCTTGTAGATTGTCCAATACCAAATCTCAAAAAAGCATTCAAATCCAATAGAACAGTTCATCAGACACAGAGTTGATAGATAAGGAAAACAGAAGTTGACACTCATGTTTTTCCTGTACAGGTTTTTCAATGCATTACAAAATCCAGATTTCTCATATAAAGATCCATAGGCAGCAAGACAGAAACATAATTGATATCGCAAAAGGTTGGAATACCGATATCATCAGCAACGCTATGGACAATAGAGGAAACCACAAATAATTTCACAGATATGTGAAGAAATAGCAATATAACGAACAATCGTAAAATAGAAGAAAATTGTGAAAAAATCGAGATCAAAGAAATAACACCTGATGAACACGCGTCTAGATCTCCAGTCTGCTAGTTTCGGGAACAAGTTAGACACTTTCTAGCTTCTAATCCTTTTACCTTCTGAGAAGAGATCCTTGAGATAAGTTATCGTCTTGCTGATTTCATGAGACTATTTTGACAAAGAAATAAAAGCTGGCATGTTGTTGATAGATAAGTTGGCATGTTAATTCGTCTAAAATTTTAAGAGGTTAAAGTATTAACAGAATTTTATATTATATATTATTTATAATAATTCTGCTACTCATTCGAAATTTATTTTTGGGTTAAATAATGGATCATAAACATCTATATTTAAGATGGACATAATTTTACTTTTGTATCCATAATAAATATTGAGAATATTATGGGTGATAAAGAGTTAACGAATTAGAAACCAGAGTTATGATAGCCTATTAAATAATTTGTCCGTCTAAAGTTTTAAGGTTTTATAGTTGGCGCGTCAACCAATTCAAACAAGAAACATTCTCAAAGATCTTCGACAATTCACTAGTCTTCAATAAATCTTCATTCATGTTTATAGGTAAAACCCATGCCCAGGGCTGGAGATTAAGGTGTGCAAGGAGTCCTATTGTACAGGGCTCCAAATTTGGAAAGTTTCCCAAAATTATTAACCGTACATATATGTTTTAGTGCATTTTTAACCATGTAGAACCTAGGCCTGGAAAAAAATCCGAAAAATCCGATATCCGTCCGAAATATCCGTGTTCGTATCCGGAAAAAAGCGGATATTATCCGTATCCGGAGTTAACCGGATATTATCCGTATCTGAATCCGGGAGTTTAGGATGCGGATATGGATATAGACGCATCCGTATCCGAAAATATCCGTATCCGAAATTAATTATATATAATATATATTTTTAATTTATTTTTAATATATAATATATACTAACCAAGTATTTTTTTTGTATTATGCAGAGGTTGGCATCCTTTTCAAATGAGTTTTTTTAATCTTGAATACTATATTATAAAAATAGCACCCCAACAATTATTGTACTTGCTCTTTTACACGCTTTTAACTTGTAGGCCCAAAGCAGGGCTGTCAAACACACCTTTTGCTAAACAAACACACCTTCTTCAATACCAGACTTCACATTTTTCCTCCTTATTATGATACCTTAGATTAATAGTTACAATAATCAAACTTCCCCTTTCTTCTCCATCATTTATATCATTTCCTGTATTCTGCAAATTTCAAATTTCTGATTAATTTGAACCTCAATTTAAATATGGAAACACATGTTTTTGTTATAATTGCTTTAAAGGACATCCAAAATCAGTTAGCAATTCATCTTCTTTGTTCCTCTCTACTTTAATTTTCTTTAATCATCGTGTAAGTAAATTTTCGCTCATGTTCTTTATCGTGGTAACAAAAAACAAAACGATTTACAGATTAGAAGCAGGCGACTGGAGATCGGAGTTGCGGGGTCGCGGTAGTGTCGGACGACAGCGATGCCGGAGAGGGATGAGATCTCGACAGAGGTGAAGAAGATGGTGGTGGGTTGGGAGAGAGAGATGCAGAGAGAGATGATTTTTGTGATGATTTTTGTGAATTTTCTGAGTTGTGTATGTATACGGATTCAGATATTATCCGTATCCGGATAATATCCGCCGGATTCGGATACGGATAAGATTTTTTCGGATATTCCCGGATCCGGATACGGATTCGGATACGGTTTTGAATTCCCGGATTCGGATTCGGATATGGCTATATCCGGATCCGTTTTATCCGAATTCCACCCCTAGTAGAACCCTTAGTTAAAAGTAACTAAAACATATTATAAATAAAAATTATACAGATTATGTAAAAAAATCAATTCCAATGGATCATTTCCCTTATTTATATTTTTAGCCAACCTCCTGATATTGACTATATTTGTTGAACCTCTAGAGACCTGTAAGAAGATTATACATCATCTATTACCATATTCAAATGATATATTCTATTATAATAACTTAAAATAATAATAACATACTATTTATAAAATATAGCCAATCAATATAGTCAGTACCATCGAAGCACACGCCTTACAGGTTCAGTGAATTTTACATAATTAATATTTTCTATCATTTTAGCCAATCATTTTGGTCAACCCCATTGGAGATGTTCTTAGTATATCATAATTTCGGATCATATTTATTATACTGTGGCATGAATTTATTGCATGATTTTAACTTGTGTTAAAATTGCTTTTGTGATTCATTTCTAATAAATTTATTCATATACCCAGCTTTTGTGATTAAATATTATTCATATACCTAATTTATGTTATGTATAATCTTCTTACATAACATAAATTAGGTCATTCGGTGACACCCAATTTTAACACAAAAGCTGGGTTTGTTGATATTGGTCCAATATTTGGGTTGGTCCAATATCAACAAACCCAGCTTTTGATTCTACATAACATAAATTAGGTCATTCGGTGACACCCAATAACAAAGGTGATTCAGTGATAAAGATGACTTATCTCATTTTGTATCCTAGTTGTCTGTCATTCATAATCAACTATGATCTTGAATAAATTTGGATATAACAATATATACTATGTCGTGAGAAACTTGGCGACTCAAAATTTTGTACCCAACAATTATACAAATCAAATATTTACAATTTATGGTTTTTGAAAAATTATTCTTTTAATAATTTTGCTAGCAAAATTATTCTTAAGTGTTTAATACATTTGAATCTTAATTTTTTCTATATCCCTACATATTGTTATGTTTACTTTCATTCCTTATTAAGAAAAGATAACTTTTGTCCTTAAAATATTATTTTTTTCGATGTTCTTATTCAAAAGTATAAATGACTTGATCTCAAAAGCGATTCTGCCTTTACAATACGGAGATATGAGATTGAACATGACAATGGTGATTTAACACTGTTTTATGTACGAGGTAATCGACGTACATTGATTTGATTAGTTTTTAGTTGATTTTTAATTAACTCTAATATATTAAATAAGACCTTACTCAAATGAGAATCCCCATTATTGTAAGATAAGAGATCTAATTCAAGGCACTCATTTTCATATCCTATAATCATCTCCAACCATCCATTACTTTTTTTAAAATTTAATATTTCATCACATGGACCCACCCACCAACCACCTCCGACCACTAGTGACCACTATTTCTGGCGACGACCACCTCCGGCGACGACCACCTCCGGCGACCAACAATAATCACCAACGTCATCACTAAAATCATCACTGTTCAGAATAAAATCACCATCGTCAAACAAAAATCACCATCACCTCATTCGAATTTCAACCATCTTCCACTATCATTTTCGGCCACCACTAACTTCAACCACAATTTCCGGCTACTACCTACAAATCATCACTCTACCGCTATCTCCAAACACCCAAATTCAACCCAAAATCACCACGTTTTCAACACAACAACCACTCATTACCACCGTCATCTCCATTTTTCACTACCATTGACACAATAATCACCACACAGCCACCACAACAGAATTTTGAAATTGTAAAAAAATCACCCAAAAATGAAAAAATTTTGAGAAAATTCAAATCGGAGTACTAATTCAAATTGGCGCGCAGCAGGGGCCTGGATTGGCAGCGGGGGGTGGAGGAAAGGGGCGAGGCTGGCAACAGGTGGTGGGGGCAGGGTGGAGGCAGGTGGTGGTGGGTGCAGGTGAGTAAGAGAAGAGAGAGAGAGAGAAAGAGACGGAGGGAGGGAGGGATGAGAGGAAGAGCGGGCGAGCGGCGGGAGGGGGGAAATGGGTGGTCGAATGGTGGGACGGGGGAGATGGGTGGAGGTAGGTGTGCAAGTGGTGGTGGGTAGAGGTTGTTGGTGGTGACGAGTTTAGTTGTACTAGTGTAATTATGTGGCTAAGATTTAATTTAGATGTAAAAATGTGTGAGTGAGATTATATCTCAATTCTCAACAATAATATGGGTTCTCATTTGAGCAAGACCCATATTAAATAATTACTTCCCTACTCTTACGGTTGATTTGTACATTTTTTTTATCATTTATTATATTATATATGTTACTTATCTAATATAATCTAAGCCTTTAAATTTATATTACATTATTTCGATCGTTTTTAGTGTTTTTTTGAACCAACCCACATATCTTAAATTACATTTTATGCTACAATTTCACCCTACGTCAATTAATTTTCTTAAGTTTAGACTTTGTATGGGCCAGTATGATGTTACTAATTCGGTTGTAATATTTGTCCTGGACTCATAGGGTGGTTTGGAAGCAAATTTTCTGATAAAACGTTTTGCCACTTAAGCTCTGCTAGGTTTCTCTGTTGATATGTTTGAAGTTTTGTGTGTTCGGGCCTATGGTCTATGTTTTTTTTAAATAATGCAACTTTCACTAAAATGATGAATCATACAAGAGAGTCTCCTACATTATAGCCGAAGGAGACATAAAAACATTGTAGCAATTGATCATACAAGGTAATTTAGCTAACTCATGAGCCACCTTGTTTACATGCTTTCGAACAAAAAATATAGAGAAACCCGGATTTGCTTGAAGCTTTGCCTTACAACTTTTCAAGATATGGCCAACCTCCAACTGATTAACATTTTGTTTCTACAAAGCTTGGACTATAAGGAGAGAGTCCGTTTCTACTATTACATGCGAAACTTCCTTTGTTTCAACCCGTGACAGCGCCTCGTACACTTCCACTGTCTCAGCCTCCATAACTGAATCAATTTTAGAGAATCTAAGGGTCTTCCCTTCAACAAACATCCCATGACCATCTCTCATCACCATACCTATAGAGAAAAATCAGCTCCTTCAAAAACAGATGCATCCACATTTACTTTAACACACCCCATCTCAGGAGGTTTCCGTTGATGAGAATCAGCCTCCTGGTTTGTACTCCTATTAGTCATATGTTTCACACTGCCTTCCTCAGCCTTCTACTAGTCTGCCACCACCTTACTACTCCAATCCATAGCTACAGCTGGGGTCACCAGTTTATCTTCCCAGACTCTTTTGTTCCTCCAGAACCAAACACCCCAAAAAACCTCAGCTATCAAGTCAGCATTTGAAGTATTACCAAGTTTATGCATTAACCATTCAGGAGCACATGTGACATTATGCATATAATAAGAAACACCTCTATGAGCCCAACATTGAGACGCAAATTGACAATCAAAAAATATGTGAAGTAAATGTTCAACATCCATGTGGCACATAGGACATGTAATAGGAAGATTTACACCTTTAAACCTTAGAATGTTCCTAACATGGATATTGTTACGACAAAACCTCCAAAGAAAAATTCTGACCTTATGAGGCACTACAAGCCTCAAGATCTTTTTCCATGCTTCACCCTACACCATATTTGTTATCTCAATATTTTGTTTATGCCAATGTCTGTACCCCATCTTAACACTATACTGACCATCAATAAAATTCACCTAGGCCACTCTATCACTAGCTTCTCCTTAAGGTACATGAACTACAAGAATAGCTTTAGCATCTTCTTCATGAAAGTGATCCTTCACTCTAACAACATCCCACTGTTAGGAATAAATTCATGAGTTGTGATGTGTAGAATAAAATAACATTACACTTCTTGTAATACCCTGATCTTAAAAAGAGTTTAGCATTTGATTTAGGATATATCAGTTTTTCAAGATCTGTAGAAACTGTGAACAGTACTTGATCAGAGACTACAAGTCACGGACTACGAGTTTCAGGGAATATGGATAGACCCTGACTGTGTTGAAGTTGCAGAATTGGAAAGTGCTATACTATAGGATCTTGTATTCAGAAGATAGAAAGAAGTGTGCATGAAGAAAAGAATCAGACTATTGATGGAAACTATCAACTGGACGGTAGAAGATTACCATGTATAGATTGTTCTTTCTGTTATTAGTTGATAGGTAGCAATATAAATACTCTCTCTATATCATTGTATAATGTGTGAGATTTGTGATCATCGTGAGTATACGAGTGAACAAACAGAGAGAGATTTGTACTGAGAGCAGCTGCTAAAGGTATTTATACACCTTTAGCAGAGTTTGTATTTGATCTTATTAATACAAACAGTTTGATTTATTTGTTTGTTCTTGTTTATTTAATCGAGCTAAAATCAGACACTGTTACATAACTTGTATTCAACCCCCCTTCTACAAGTTATTCAAGTTAACAATTGGTATCAGAGCAGGTTGATTTCGGATAATCAAAAAGATCTACAATCATGTCTGGTTACAAGGATGGTAATACTAAGATCCCTATGCTCAAGAGAAACAAGTATACTCTTTGGGAAGTGAAGATGTTGCATCACCTGGAAGCAACAGACCCTGATTATTTTGACAGAATAAGAGATGGACCTTTTGTTCTAACAAAGGTTGTTACTCAAGCAACTGTCGATGGAAAAGTTGTTCCAGAGCACACAGTAGAGAAGCCTAAATCTGAATGGTCAGATAAGGACAAGGAGAATGTTCTTAAGAATGCTAAAGTGAGAAACATACTTTTCAACAGTCTTGATTTTGTTCTCACTAACTATGTTCTCTCTTGTAAGACTGCTAAGGAGATATGGGACAATTTGAAGGTTCATTGTGAAGGAACCAAACCTGTTAGGAAGAATATGAGGACACTACTTATACAACAGTATGAGTACTTTGAATCCAAGTCTAGTGAGTCACTTACTGATACCTTTGATAAGTTTACAAAACTCTTCAATGTGATGGCCATACATGGTAAATATTATGACTTGGAGGATATGAATACTAAGTTCATGAAAGCCTTGCCTGGTTTCTACAATGAGAAGATATCTGCAATTGAGGAAGCTAATGATCTGGATGAAATATCATTAGAGGCAGTTTATGGAAAACTTAGGGCTTATGAACTTGACAGGCAGCAGAAGAAGAGCAGGAGTGAAGGAAAGATGAAAACCGTTGAACTTACTGCTCAATCTGAATCAAAGAAATTTCCAGAAGAACAGAATGTCGAGTCTACTGTAAAGGACTCAAGGAAGTAGAAAAGCAAAGAAAGTTCTGAGTCAGAGACTACAGATATAGACTCTGACAACAGTGATTCTGAATCAGAGATGCAGGAACTCTTTGTTATATTTGCTAAAGCTTTCAAGAAAGGAAGATTCAACAGGAGAAGATTTAGCAAAAGACCTTTTCAAAAGAAAGAAGAGAAGAAGAGTGACAAGGGCAAAAGTATAATTGTCAAGCTTGATAAGGCAAAGATTAAGTGCTTTAACTGCAGCTAGCTTGGACACTTTGCTAGTGAGTGTAAGAAGCCTACGAATTCAGGAAAGGGTAATGCACTCATGGTCACACAGAAGGATTGGGCAGATTCCAGTGATTCTGAAGATGAATTGGATTATGACAACATTGCATTGATGGCAAATGTTTCAGACAAACCTGGATCTCCAAAGAAAAGTTCTCCATCTTCTGTTAAGGTATCACTTCACTCTCTTGATTCATTTGATAGCTTAGATTTCGATGATATTAGATCTATCCATGTTGAGTTTAAGAATCTTATGATTAATTTCAGAATTCTTACTAGTGAAAGAGATGAACTTAAGATTAAGAATGATGAATTAGTTGATAGAAATAATATTCATGAATCTGAGTTAATTCAAATGGAACATTATAGATTAGATTCTGATAAAGCTAAGCATGATTATAGTGTTATTCTTGAGGCTTATGACTATGTTAGAAAAGAACTAGAGGAAGAGAGAGAAAGATTTAAAACTTGTAATACATCTTGTGAGAAGACTCATGACATTATTAACAATCAGATACCTAGTAAGGTTTATGCCTTAGGTTTGGAAAAGGATAAAAGTGAAACTCCTGTAGCTGTTGTCCTGAATGATAATAGTAAAGAAGAAGCTAGCACATCTAAATCTGAAGGTAAGAAAAAAGTTTCTGAACCTAATCATGTTAAATTTGTTGATTCAAATGGTACCCCAGTTGTGCACAAGAGAATTAACAATAGTAGTTCAGATGAGAGAGTGTTAGAAAAACCTAAAATGTCAACATAGGCTTTCTGTCTAAGCCTCAGTTGAAACAGAGACTTGAAGGTCTTTCAAAGTCTAACAAGACCAAGAGAAATATGAATGGAAAAGAAGGTATTAACAAAGAGAATAATTACAAGAATGTACCTGATGCACATAGGAAGAAATGCTATAAGTGTGGAAATCATAATCATTTGGCCCTAGATTGCAATCAAAAACCTTCTTGGAAAACTGAGTCCAGATTTCCCAAGACTCAGAAAATTCAATACCAACCACAAAAAGCTTGTTATCATTGTGGTAGTTTACTTCATTCCATTTATATGTGTAGAGAATATCATGAACTATATTATGACTATTATTCTCTAAAATTTGAAACTCCTAGTCACAAACAGTTTGTGAAATAAGAGTCTAAGGGTGACTCTGCAACAGGTAACTCAAAAGTAAAATCTTCAAAGCCTGTTGTTTCTAAATCTAGTAAGAAAGGATCCAATCAAAGTTGGGTCCTAAAAATTTCTAACTAGTTACTTTTTGTTTGCAGGGCATAGGAAAGAAGCATTCAATTATCTTGGACAGTTGATGCTCTGGACATATGACTGGAAAGAAGTCCCTGCTTACAAAGTTTGAGAGGAAAGTTGGCCCAATAATATCTTTTGGAGATTGCAACAAAGGAGAAACTCTGGGATATGGCTCAATTGTTTTGGGGAATGTCATCATAGAAAATGTATCATTGGTTGAAGGCTTGAAACATACACTTTAAAGCATAAGTCAACTCAATGATAAAGGTTTCCAATCAATCTTTGACAGTGAAGGATGCAAAATCATGAATATGAATAATGGAGACATTGTTCTAACTGGTCAGAGACATGGTAACATCTATGAAGCCAGCTTAAGTGACACAACTAAAGGAATTGTCAGATGTCTTTATAGTAAAGCATCAAATCAAGAAAGCTAGAATTGGCACAAGAAGCTCTCACATCTTAACTTCAAGAAGATTAATCATCTTTTTAAGCACAATGTAGTGAGAGTCCTACCTCAGGTGAATTTTGTGCAAGATGGACTTTGTGATTCTTGTCAGCTTGATAAACAGAAAAGAACCACTTTCAAGAGCAAGACAGAAAATTCAATTACTAAACCATTTCACATGTTGCATCTCGATCTATTTGGTCCAGTAAACATTATGTCTATCAGTAAGAAAAGATATGCCCTAGTTATAGTGGATGACTGTAAGAACCCAGATTCTTGGTAGGAATTAAAACTTTTATTATGTAGAGGAATATAAGTGTAACAGTTGTTCTAATGAATGAAAATTGAATGGATTTGGATTCAAATGTTTATATGTAAGGAAGAATGTAATTGGTTGACAACTAAGATTAGAATAATCTATCTCCTAGAAAGTAGGATATGGTATTCCAAAGAGGAAGGAAATATTCTTGTAATAACCCTAACTTTTAGAATGCTACAGTGCCTAAATGAATAGTGATTTTGAGGATTTAGGAAAATGGTATGTAGGTACCATATGAGTGAAACAGAAAATGAGTAAACAAAAACCATATTAGGGTTGTACTATAAAAAAATAAGTGACTCGAAATGACGATGGATTTCAGAAATTCCTGAATATGGATTTTTGAGAATTTTGATTTCGAATGAGCTTCTATTGGATATTAAGGAGCATGGAGATGTTAAAGGAATTGAGGAATTAGTGAATTAGGGTAAACTAAAAGATTACTAAGTTAAGGAAATACCAAAGAAATTTGGATTGTTAAATGATTTCAGAACCACTGAGATAATGAGGTATATTCGAAACGAATCACAATTAGACGAGTATGGAAACCAAACAACCAAGATTTATAAACTAACAAGGATACCTACCATATTATTAATTACCAAGAGAATTAGCATAATACTTAGAAAAAAAAAACAAGAAAAGAGATTAAGAGATCATCAATGACATCACTTTCCACTAACACCTTTTTAAGGGGTAAATTAGTCATTAACTAAGGTAAATATCTACAAGCTTCCATTACACTCTAGAATTAGCAAGATTAATCAAGATAATAACAAAAAGCCAAGAGCAAAATCTCTCCATCTTCCACACTATTCTTAATTTCGACCAAAAAAGACAGCAGGTTAGTAAATCGAGCATAACGCCTTCGTTTCTCAGCCAAATTTTGCGTTCTATAGCTTTTTAAAACGCCCATGAGATAATATACAATTCGTATTTCACTAGGTTTGTCCAGAAAATTAAGGTAAGGACCTCGTTTTTCATGTTCTTTCAGCTGGGTTTTAGAACTCCGAAAATCTCTAAACATGTTCTTGATGTTTCTTGTTAGATTAAGCTTGGTTAAGGTTGTACAAGGATTATTCAAGGCTTAGTAAGGTCTTACATCCTCCAAGGAAGGTATGGAATTCATGGACCCTTAGTATTATCTTGAGTTTATGATGATTTATAGTTAGTTTAGTGGTTAAGTGTATATTAAGCATGAAATCATGATGTTATGTGTTTACAAGTGATTTAATTGGATATGGAAGTGTTGTGTGTGCTTGTAACCATGGTTGGTATGATGACCACATGGTGTAGGGAATGGTATATGTGTGGAATGTTGGATTTGGAGGAGTCGTATTACGGAAAGTATGAAAATATAGCCGTTATAATGTCCGATTTTAGTTAGACCTATAGATGCTCTGTTTTTGAGACCAATACTGGTAGGGTTAGGGTTCTGCTCAGAGCACCAACTGACCATGAGAGGGTAGATCTTGGTTCATAGATCGTTTTGATATAAAGTACGTTAAAATCTGATGAACGGTTTATGAGAAAAGTGAATTTTAGTGAAAGACGTTCGAAAACCGAGAAAACGTAATTGTGTCAACTTTTAGGCTATAATTACCATACTTAAACATTTTTAAATGTTATGAAATTTTGGGATATTGTAGTAGGATGGTCAGAGAGCTATTACCAGTTGACTTTACATTAAAATTCGGAATTTATATATTCTAAGAATTTTTACAATCGAGTTTGGTTATTAAGGGAAATGGTGGAATACACTAAAAATTTGATCGAGTTTAAAAATGGTTAAGTTCTTAGAACTTTTGGTACATAAAGGCTATGTTAAACATATGTTATGTGACAAGGATATTATTATATAAGGGTAGGTGGTTAAGTGGAATATGTTCTAACGACGATCCTTTTCGTGTTTATAGAAACTCAAGGAGAACCACGAGCCATACATCTGGGATATAGAGATCGAGGCAAGATTTCTTCTATCTTTACTTTGAAAAATTATTTATCTTCAAAGAAAAATGATTTCATGGAATATATATGTGATTCTATTATTATTATATTGTTAAGAATTTGTTTTCCTGATTTTGGAAATTAAAGGGAGATATATATGAATATGAGTATGGATATGGATTAAAGGGAGCAAGATTTCTTTTATCCTTATTTTGATAAACTGCTTATGTTCAAAGGAAATAGTTTTGGTGGATAATACATGAAGCTTATATGATGAGATGATTAGAAATATATTCCCTGTTTACTGAGATTTTTGAATATGGATTATGGATATGGATACGAATATGGATAGAGCGAATATACTTTATGTTTTAAAGGGATATGAAAGAATGGTATCAGTTGTTATCTAGAGTTATATGTTTATAATATTATGTTAAAAATATTCTTTTTAAATAATTGTGATTTAATAAATATTATTTGATTATTATTTAATACTTTTAAAATAGATGGAATATTTTATGTATATAAGAGCGTATTTGATTTCATTGAATACAGAGGAGATGTCTGAGTCATAATCAAAGTATTATGACATATATATTTTTAAAGGTGATGATAAATGGAAATGGAAATGATATAAGTGAATGGAAATGGAAACGGAAAAATGGAAAATGTGGAATGGTGTTTTACAAATGGAATAATGATTTGACAAAAAGGGGGATTGCAACAGAAAGCGTAAGAGGTTGTGTGCGGCACAGTCCAGCACTCATTATTTTATTCCGGCCCATGTGTTGCCGATGGAGGATGTAGTGGAGAACCTTCCTCCAGGAGGATGTAGTGGAGAACCTTCCTCCAGGGATGTTTGACATTCCTTCTACTAGTAGTAAACAAGGAGCAGGTACGTAGGCGACTGACACTACTAGAAAAAGTCACATAGACATCGGGGTTTAGACATCGGTTTGAAACACCCGTGATGTTAAAGATACATTTTACATCGCTTTTCTGGAAACTGATGTCTAGTCCCTCTTTGGACATCAGCAGCTTAAAATAACCGTTGTTAAAGTTCTAATTAATTTTAAAAAAACCCCGGGTCCAAAAATATTTCCCCCGTTTACCAAATTTTCATTCCCCCTTAACCAAATTTCATTCCCCCTTTACCAAAATTTCATAACCCCCGCCCTTAAAATATTTTTCATTTCCCCCCTTTTGCTTTTCAGACATACACACACCCTAATACACGCAGCCACACAGAGTCACAGACACTAAACACTAAACACTCTCCCATCTTTTTTCATATGAACCCTAGTTTTTCCTCCCATCTTTAATTAAAGTCTAATATTATTAACCCTAGTTTCTCAAGTTGTTCACCTGGAGGCTCGATTGAATCTGACGAGGTCTTCATTTGCTCTCAATAAGCTCGATTGTTCTGTTCTTTACTCGATTTGTTCATCAATTTGTAAGTACATGATATCCTATGTAATTTTTTATCGATTTGTTCATCAATAAGCTGATGCATGTCATTTTTGTATATTTTGTTCATCGATTTGCTCAAGTTTTTCAATTTCTTTTACTTAATTAGGTTAAATTTCAATTGGGTCTGTTCGTATATAGATTGTTGTGTTCTTTACTAGATTGTTCTAAATTTTTTTTGTTTTTTCTTTAATTTTATGAGTTTTTCTGGTAATTTACTTGTTGATTGGTATGATATTTACCAATAAAGACGTGTTCATCAATTACATATAAATATTTGTTCCAGTAATTGCTCGATTTGTTCATCAATTTGTAAGTACATGTTATCCTATGTGACTAAGCTGATGCATGTCATTTTTATATATTTTGTTCATCAATTTTTTCAATTTCTTCAACTTAATTAGGTTAAATTCGAATTGGGTCTATTCGTATATAGATTGTTGTGTCTTTACTAGATTGTTGTCAATTTTGTTCGTATATTTCAATTGTCTTTTTTTATATATTGGAACTAATAGCAATAGGAAGTTACTATATAGTTTTAATTGCTTGATTTGTGTAAGTAGCGATTCAATATGTTAAATGTAATTATTTAGGTACCCACTATTGGTAATTTTTCGTATAGTGTTTGACGTTTCATTAAAAACATATCAGGTAGGTTCAAACTATGGATAAGTCGTGGATTAGAGCAGATAGGGATACTTTAGAATATGAAATTGGGGTGGAGAAGTTCTTGATATTTGCTGAAGAAAACTCAAAGAATTCTAAAACAATTCCTTGCCCATGTGGGCGCTGCGTGAATTTCAAGAAATTCACGATAAAAGTAATTAGAGGTCATCTATATCAACATGGTTTTAGTCTAGGGTACGTTGACTGGATGTGGCATGGGGAAAAGTCTGTTAGGTCATCAGTTGGTAGTACAAGCCCTGTTTCAAAGGATATTCCAGCAACCGAAACAGTTAACATGTGTGAAGCAGCATATAATGAGGGGGATTATGATGCTGAGTCTCACGACTTTAAAAGATTTGTGGTTGATGCTGAACAACCACTATATGAGGGTAGTGAGTGCACTAAGTTAGAGTCCATGTTAAAATTGCATAACTGGAAGGCTAGGTTTGGAATTAGCGACACTGCATTCACTGATCTTCTCTATTCAGTTGGTTCATTACTTCCTAAAGATCATGTGATGCCTGCTAATGCATATGAGGCCAAAAAAAATTTATCAGATTTAGGCCTCGAATATGTTAAATTCCACGCTTGTCCAAATGATTGTATTTTATATAGAGGTGTACATCTTGATGCCTCTAAATGTCCAAAGTGTCAACTATCTCGCTGGAAGGTTAAGAAGAATGGTGGACTTAGGGTTAATGTTCCAGCAAAAGTAATGTGGTATTTTCCCATAATTCCAAGATTTAAACGAATGTTTAAAACTGCCGAAACCGCTGAACTAATGACTTGGCATGCGGACAAGAGAACTCAAGATGGGAAAATGCGACATCCAGCAGATTCTCCTTCCTGGAGAAATATCGATTATAGGTGGCCTATGTTTGGCAGTGAGCCAAGAAATCTGCGTTTAGCATTGGCTGCAGATGGTATAAACCCACATAACAATGGCCTAACAAATAGATATAGCTGCTGGCCAGTAGTTTTAGCGACGTACAATCTTCCTCCATGGTTATGCATGAAGAGGAAGTTTTTAATGCTAACAATACTAGTTTCTGGTCCACATGAGCCAGGGAATAACATCGACATCTATTTACAACCGATGATCGATGACTTGAAGAAGCTGTGGAATGAAGGTGAGCCAAATGTGTACGATGCATACAATAAAACTTATTTCACTATGAGAGCAGTTTTATTGTGGACCATAAATGACTTCCCTGCATATGGAAATCTATCTGGTTGCGTCAATAAGGGCTATAAGTGTTGTCCAATTTGTGGTGACGACACTGTAGCCAAACATTTGAAGCACAGTAGAAAAATGTGTTACCAAGGTCATCGTAGATATTTGGATCGAAATCATCCTTATAGGAGGCAGCGGGCTGCTTTTAATGAAGAACAAGATTTTGGATTTGCACCTACACCACTTTCCGGAGAAGAAGTTTTAGCACAACAAGAAAAAAATTAAATTTTCCTTTGGAAAGGGGGGGAAGAAGTCGAAGAAGGTGGAATGTGTATGGAAGAAAAAATCAGTTTTTTTTGAGTTAGAGTATTGGAAGTTTCACCATGTTCGCCATTGTCTCGATGTTATGCACATCGAGAAAAATGTGTGCGATAATTTGATTGGGACACTTCTGAATTTGCCTTTCAAGTCAAAAGATAGTGAAGCCTCTCGTCTTGATATGGTTGACATGGGCATAAGGGCAGATTTAGCTCCCCAAGTAGGGGAAAAGAGAACCTACTTGCCCCCTTCCTCTTTTACATTGTCCAAGGCAGAAAAAATACAAATTTTAAAGTCATTCTCATCCATGAAACTTCCCTATGGACATTCATCGAACATTAGAAATTGTGTGTCTATGGATGATTTGAAATTGTACGGATTAAAGTCCCATGACTGCCACACCCTTCTAAATCAGTTACTACCAGTTGCAATACGTACTGCGCTTCCAAAGAATGTTAGGGTTAGCATAATTAAGTTGTGCTTCTTTTTCAACTCATTGTGCAGCAAAGTGGTAGATGTGTCTAAACTAAATAAACTACAATCAGATATAGTTTTGACCTTGTGTGAGTTGGAAAAAATATTTCCTCCATCATTAGTTGCTAAAGTGGTGTGTCGTTAGTTGCTAAGACAGTCCAAGTCTCTAGCGCTAAAGATTTAAACCCTGTGGAGTCAGATATGAAATTTTACGGGGTTATAGAAGAAGTATGGGAGTTGGATTATCATGCGTTCAAGGCTCCCCTATTCTTGTGTAATTGGGCAGAGAATGATAAAGGCATTAAGGTTGATGATTTAGGGTTCACACTTGTGGACTTCAGTCGACGAGGCCATAAGAAGGATAAGTATGTGTCAGTAGAACAAGTCAAACAAGTGTTCTATATTGAAGATCCGGCTGATCCTAAGTGGTCTATTGTACTAAACTCTACGACTCGAGACTACCATGAGGTGTACTACGACGACGATGACCTTGGAGACACAGCCTTAGAACATCCACCATTCTGCTCTGCAATCCCATTTTGTGATGCCACCAATGATATTACCCCTGGTTTTAGCAATCAACGAGATAATGTTGAGGGGATTTGGGTGAAAAAATGATATTTATGTAGTGTAGTTTCGGTTAGGTCTAACTATGTATTTAAGCTTAATCAAAATATATATTTAAGTTTGTTGCTTTCATGTATATTCTACATTGATTATGTGCTTCTCCTCATGTGGGTATATGTATATTTATTACGCCCCCTACCATTTTTTTTTAATAAAAATCATGTATATGTACCTATTTAATTATATTGATGCATGTGTTCCAACTGACTAATTTTTTATCATCACAGAGGGACAGATAAATGGCAGAGAAGAAGCAAAAGTCTGATAAGAAAGCTAAAGTCAAAGGTGATAAGAATGCAAAAGTCAAAGATGACATTGATCCTGAACCATTGCAGTTGGAAGTCAAAGCTGTGGAAACTCTTAAGCAATCAAACCTAACACAAGGTGCACCTGCAGAGACAGAGTCACAGCAAGCAATAGTTACTACCACTGAAACTGTCAAAAGGAAGTCAGGAGGTCCGCGGAGTGTTTGCGCTATGTATAAAGTGGTTGTCAAGAAGGCTCTTAATAGAAAGATAAAAGTTACTTATAATTCACTTGGAGTTCCTAATGGAACCACCAGGCACACATTACAGTCATATGTCGGCATGCTAGCAAGGACCATGGTCCCCATAGACATCCCGTCCTGGCCAAATGTGGAAAGTAATTTGAAACAAAAGTTATGGCTTGATGTTCAGGTAATATTTGTTTTGTGTGACATATGTTTTTTATAATTGTGGTGTGGAAATTAAATACTTGCATTTTGCGCAGGATACTTTTAAGATTTGTGCAGAAAGTGAACGCCTAATTCTTAAGTCTGCTGGCATCAAGTGGAGACAGTTTAAGACTTTTTTAACAAGAAAGTATATTTTGCCATTTGCTGGTCAAAAGAAGAAATTGTCAAAGCCCCCAAAGCAGTATGCCTTTGTTGGAAGGGAAACCTGGAAAAGATTTGTTGCAGCTAGGACTCAGGATGAGTGGAAGGTATATAATTTTTTTATATAATATTGTCCTGTATTTTTTTATTTTTATGTTTACTAATTATAAATGGTAAGAAGTGCAGGAAATTCATGAAGCACAGAGTGAAAGAGTGCGAAAGAGGAAATATCCACACCGCACATCGAGGAAGGGCTACATTGGTTTAGAAGAAGAAGAAGTAAGAACATCTTTCACTTTTTGATTTGCTTAAATGCTTCACACTACAATTGAATTACTTTTTTTTTTAAATTGCATTTTGAACAGATAAAGTCAGGGAAGGTGGAATCTGAAGAAGAAATCGATCGAGCAATTTTATGGAAGCTGGCTCGTATGGGAAAGGATGGAGTGATTGATCCAGAGTTGATGAAGATAATCAATAGAATTGTTAGCCCTTTGTGTGATAATTATCCATAAAATTGAATTAAAACTAAAAATGAAGATGGTTGATGTTCATTGTTTTTGTTGGACAGGATGATATAATGGAAAAGAAGCATCGTGGTGAATTCAAACCATCTGGAAGTAACGATGTCTTGACTACTGCCTTGCAAACTCCAGAGCATTCAGGAAGAGTTCGGGGTGTTGGAGGCTTGATCACCCCAACAACATACTTTAATCTGCCAAAAGGAAAAAGGGTTAGAATTACCAAGGCTGAGTTGTTAGCCCGTGATCGAGAGAGGTCAGAAGAGATGGAGAGGAATAAGGAGGAGTTTTTGTCACAAATTGCTCAGCTAAAGGAGATGATTAATGCATCTATTGGGTCACCAAATTTGTCCGACAAAGGAAGTTTTCACCTACAGAAAGATAAATCTGAAGAAAAAGAGGAATATGAAGAAAAAAAGGAATCTGAAAAAAAGGAGAAATCTGAAAAAAAAAAAAAAAGAAAAGAAATCTGAAGAATTCAAGTTAAAACCAGCAGGTTCCAAGGGATTGGTATTGGATCATGTTTATGATGAATGTACGGCAACTGACCCCCCTCCCCCACCTCCTCAAAATTTGAAGGTAAAAGATACAATATGTTCATGTGGCATAACTAGAAAAGGTAGATGAGGTAATAACTCGATACATGTGAAATTGATAATTTTATCTCTTCTACTTGTAGGTTCCGCGATCTTGTGAGTTGGCAGTGGAAAGGGTGGATAATAAGGTTGCCTTTGGCATGGTTTTTCCCCAAGAGGGGGAAATGAGTAACAATATACATGGAAGGCCTATGCCCACTGGTTGTGCCCGGGTGTCAATCGATGGATGTATCCAGCCAGATGCTTTGCTTCCAGTGCCAGCGGGTGAAATGGACACCGTCATCCAAGCTGTTGGCTCCCATGTCGCTTGGCCTGAGGACTTGATAATATTCCCTACTCCTGTGGTATGTATGTCTAGAATATTAACAACAAATTTTCATCATATGTTCTTGGTCTGTATATAGCCAATGTATTGATTTATTTATTAATGGTGGTTAAGTAATTAAATATTTGCAGACCAAGAACAGTGGAATGTTGCAGAGGAAAAAATTGAGTTGCAGAAACTGAGAAGTGAATTTAGTCAAGCCAAACCGAATAAGAATGTGCCGAAGCGCTATAGGATGTTGTATAAATATGCATCAGTTGACATGAAGGTTAGTGAGGTCCCAATACAGCTTCCTTGTGATATCGAGGTGTTTGGAGTCGAGAAGACGATATATGTGCTGGATGAGAATTTACGAGCATTAATGCAGTATGATATGATTGGTCAAGCCGTTATTTCAACATACATGTTGTAAGATTTTTTGTTGATCTCACTACAACCTGCATTGCATTTTTCATATTTATAAAGTGTGCATATTTGTAATGTCAATTTTTCTTTGTAGGTATTTGCATACTCTCATACGTAATGACAGAGAATTATCGGAGACTTTTGCTTTCTTTGATCCGGCGGTTACATATAAACTCAATGATGATTTTCAAAATTACTTTGTTAATCGATTAATGGAGGGTAATGTTGATCGCATATTCTTCATTCCGCATAATCACAAGTAAGTATTTTTCAACAAGTTAATTTAAAGTATGCAGTTAATTAATTAGCTGATATTCTGAATGTTTTTCAATAATACTAGCATGCATTGGATTTTGAGCATACTATGGGAAGGTGAAATTTACATCCTCAATCCATTGTCGCTTCCCCAAAAATTTCAGCAACACGAGAACGCATTAGTAAGGTAATATAATTATTGTCCTGTACGTGTTGGACAATATAATTGATGTCGTGTTTTTTGATGTAAAATTTTGACTCCTGGGATTTTTTTTCTTTTGTAGTGCCCTCAAAACTTTTAATTGCAAAACAGGAAGGGGCAGCAAAATCCCCAAAGTTAAATATCTCTCGGTAAGCATTTTTGAAAATGTCAAACTGTTGCAATTCCATATTTAATTAAACTGATTGTTAATAATTTTTCTGGAAAATATTTCACATCAATATCGGAACAGGGGTCTCCTAAGCAACCCGGTGGCCATGAATGTGGTTATGTTGTGATGCGCTACATGTATGAGATCATTCAAGATAAGGAATTGAAGTTTGCGACGAAGGTATATTAGTTTTCATGATTTAAGCTTAGTTTGTCTCTTTAAAATTGCATTAATTACCTCATCTCTGTTTGATTTATTTTTCAACTGTTATGCTCATTTATTTGTAGTGGATGGCAAAGTCTCCGAGGAGGATGTACACCAAGGAAGAGCTTGATGAGGTGCAGTTTCAGGCTATCGATTATATCGAAGAGAACATGATGTAACAAATAACTTTAGTTAAGCACTGTTTCAGGCTTTTGAATTCTATCAGTAGGTTTATATGCCATGTGTGAATGGTATATTTTGATGGTTGAACATGCATGAGGCATTGCCTTGTATGGATGGTAATTTTTAGTTATTGTATGGATGGTAATCTGTGTTTTGAATGTATTTTTAGTCTCTACTTTAGTTTGCTAAATGTCATTTGGTGATTGGGTTTTGAAAGGAAACTAATACAAACATAAACTACATCACATTAAAACAAGTCACACGATGTTCAATACCAAAGCCAACATCAGTAGTTCAAGACAAAAGCGATGTCTAATGTACTCACATTCCAACCAGCTGCTGTCCAACAACACTTTGTACATCAGCTGCTACTAAGAAACTGTAGTCCAACTAAGGTATAAACATCACAACCTAATCGACAAGCGTTGTCCAACCAACACTTAGACATCAATCTGCGTAACAAAACCGATGTCTTACATGAGCGCAAACATCGGTTACATTTTGATAAATGATGTATTACATTCTTTTCTTAATATGTGACATGTATTTAATTGGATATATAGGGTCTCAACTGAATATAAACAAAGTATAGGCATGCAAGTTTGTAAGAAAGTGATGTAAAAGTTGACAGTAGACATCGATTATCCTAAGGAAGCGATGTTTAAGTTGTTCCTGGACATCGGTTAAAAACCGATGTCTAAAGGGTATACCTTTCTCTACACCGACAAAGACATCGGTTGTTTTTCACTATGACATCGGTTTTTAACCGATGTCTATTGCAGTATTTCTAGTAGTGTGATCATCGTCCTAATGTATCTGGCGCTAGCGGATATCCCCAAAACTTTTAAAAGAAGAATTGATAATGGTTTCAGATTGGCACACTGAAAAAGGAAAAATGGTATGAAATTATGGAATTGTTTTTATGGATTGAAGAGAAACTGATTTATATTATTTTTATATAATTGTTGTGTAAAAGGAAATGGAAAGATTATATTGAGAGATTTATTTCAAATTTTATACTATCTTGAGATATTATACTGAGATGATGTATTGATTATTATCTTGTTATAGAAGAGAAACTGATATTATATTATATTAGAAGAGAAATTGATATTATATTGTTCTATATTTCTTTTCTTATAAAGAAAAATGGATGGTGTATTTAAAAAGTAAGAATTAATTCTTTTCTTAAGGATTATGATGGGTTTTCTGTTTATTAATATATATATATATATATATATATATATATATACTTTCATTGATGCTAGTTTACAAAACAATTTATCTTGCTGAGCTATTATAGCTCACTCTTGCTACTTATGTATATAACAGCTAGGTCAAATGCCGATACTCAGCACTACACCCCGCAAGAGGGTAAGGGAAAGACGACCTTTTGAGAGAGTGCTGGCGCCTATCCCTGAGGTAGCTGATAGACAGATGGGTGTTGGTAGACTTATGTGTATTAACTGTGTAAGTTGAGAAATAAACTTTTGGTTATTGAAATGCTTCCTGTAGAAGCATTATTCAACAATGTTCTTAAGTAAGATTCTGGGTTGTAATAACTGCTTAACTTTAAACTTATGATATTGTGGATGTTGTTCTCTGAGCATATGACTGGTGTGTAATATTATTAAGTGTGGGGGTCTATTGTGTGAGTTTCATTGCGCATTTATATTTCAACTGCCAAGAGTATAGTGTTATTAAATGAAAATTGGTCCGTGACGGCCTGGATTCCTGACCCCGGATTTGGGGCTGTCACAGTTCTCATGTCATCCAAATCGATATCTGTTATATATCCAGTGGTTCCGTAAAAGGGTTAAGGAACGCTCGAAAGAGAACAAGGGCATTTTTCTAATTATAAGGATTAAAGAGAAAATAAGTGATGAATAGCATTTTTTGTGGAAATTGGAATATTATTAGACGACGCTATATAGAAGTATTCAGAACGGATTTCGGAGTTCGTATTCATGATCCAGGGGTAAAATAAGTGTATGTAAACGATATCAGAATCAGAAAAATAGCACTTTTATTTTCTCTGAGATTTTCCTAGACACTGAAGGAATTAAAGATTTAATAAAGAGAATTGAGGATTTTAAATTCAAAGATTATAAAGGAGGATTGAGAATGTTAGTATAATTATTAAGAAGGTTTCCGATAAAACCCTAACAAGAAATCCTTGAGATATTCCTTCGAACGATCAATGAAATTGAGCAATAACCGGACAAAGAAACAAGTAGAGGATCAAGATGCATGCATATGCAAGTGAATAATATCTAGTAACTAAGTAGTTACAAGTCAACTAGCAACATTAGACATCAAACCACTTAGTTAGCATAATCACCTCATCTTACCACAAGATCAAGACACTTGTCCACTTGTTTAGCATCATCCATGAAACAATACCTGTATTAAAGCCACTTTATGCCAAGATATTATATAAGGCACATCAATAATACAAGATTAGATGAGAACAAAGCAAGAAAACAAGCCAAACACTCCATTCTTTCCCTTTTTCATCTATTCGGCCAAACAAGAAATTCAAGAACAAAAATTCAACTTCCAACCATGGTTTGATCTCCAAATTTTTATGGTAAGTACTACATTTCATAAAATAGCTTTCCTAGAAATCTTAGCTTCAAACTCCACTTTTTCCATTGTCAAATAAATCATCAAAGTGGAGAATGAATAGTAACTTTCATGAACTAACTTTGATTTCTTGTTTTCTTGATTTCTTCTTTTCTTTGGATGATCTAAGCTATATTAAGGCTATACAAGGACTAATCAAGGTTTATTAGGGCTTGTACATTCTTCAAGGAAAGTATAATTCTTAAGAACCCTAGATCTTACTTTGAGATTATGCATGATCTTGATGGTTTTTAGCTTAGTTATGATAAGCATGTAAGCATGATTATGTAGTTAGTTTAGTGATCTAAGTGATTTGATGATTATGATGATAAAGTGAAACGTCTTGGACTTGTTAAGATGGATATTATGTGTACAAGATGTATGGTATGCCCGGTGTGGCTTGGTTGTGATGTTATAAATTTTGAAATGTTCAATTTATAGTCGTCGTAATGCCGAAATTTCATTAATCATTGAAATTCATGCATAGAAGTAGCTTTAAGAGTCTGAACTTGATGAGTATATGACATACCCTTGTAGATCTCGAGTCATAGATTATTTTGGCATGAGAATCGAAGCAAACGGACTTACTGTTTAGGAGTTATTATAAAAATCGTAAAAGTGGTTTGGAACCGTAAGTGCAAGTTCGTAACTGAAATTAGACCCCTGTAAAATATGTAATTTAGTGGCGAATCTTGATAATTAAATATTAGAGATCATAAGGAGGGTGTGGGAGAAAAACTCATGACAAAAGGATCATTTTCGATTTTATAAAAATGTTCGAACCTGAGTTAAGTGCGAAGAACCCCTTAAAAGAGCACTTGGTTATAACTTTCGAAAGTCACTTAGAAAACGATCAATAAATCTCGAGGTATAATCTTTATTAGTAAACGACCTACCTTAGCACTTTCGTGGCATAAGTATCTACCAAGTATAAGTGTAGTGACATGCCTTAATAATCGAACAAGTGTCGGCTCATATCGGTGTTAATAAGAGTTACACTAGAGGGTGTATATCGAGATAACTTGAAAAAGTGATTCAACCTAAGTTAAATTTATACTTAGCCTTTTAAAAGCGTTAAGTGATTAATCTTGTATACTTTGATTGTCTATAGACCACCGAGCTGACCCATGACACGCTACCCCAACTCGACTACCATGCAAGTTTCCAATACTTGGAACTGTTGTTGTGATAATATATATGATTGTTGTTATACATATGCCATAGCATGCATGCCTACTTTCAAGTTATATTGTATACTTGTTCCCTGATTTAATGCTGGCTTATAAGCTAGATAGATAATATATCGGTTATAAATCGGAAATTGCTAAGACCCTTAGTGAAGGGCATATGAATCTCATTCTTCGAATATAGACCGGGAGTCAGTAATTCTTGATATATTGAGATTATTTTCGGAGGAAAAGATTTAAGTAAATATTTTTCTATTAATTATCTGGTGAATATTATTTGAATATTCATTTGAGAGTAATTATTTGATGAATATTATTTTGAATATTCATTCGAGCTTTAATTATTTATGGAATATTATTTTGAATATTCATTCGAGCTTTATTTATTTAACGACTATTATCTTTAATATTCATTTAAGGTTGATTTATTTATCGAATATTATTACCAATATTCAATTGAGTTATTTATTTAATGAATATCATTTTTTAAATATTCATTTAAAGGTTAGATTATTTAGTGAATATTTTTATATATTCATTCGAAGATTATTTATGAGCAATAATTTATATCAAGAATATTCTTTAAATATTTCTGATTTAATAAATATTCTTGGATTATTTATTCGATTCTTTTAAACTAGTTTTAAATAATTTTCTTCATTCAATTTATTATCTTTGATTCTTCAAAAACTATGTAGATCATTTCTGAGTCTTATTATTAATATTATTTTATCAAGGAAGGTTCTCAAAATTCTATTCTTCATTCAAACCCATCTTCCAAATTATAAGGGAACCTTACTTGAGAAATGTTATTTATTTTGGTTGACTTCCCGGTCAGAAATCTTTTAAAACTATTCTTTGCCCTCGCAACTTGGTTGCTAGTTATCAATTGAATCTTTTATTACTTCCTCGTCATTCGAGGGGTAAGGTGGTTGAAACAAGTTTATATCCATTAACAAGCAACAACTTGGAAAATATTGGTGAATTTCCTTTCCAACTAGATACGACTACTTTGTGAAGTCTTATCAACAAGTATTATACTTGGGGAAAGGAGAATGAGCTTTACGTTTCAGAGTCATGGATTCTATTCGAACTAGGAGTATCACTCTTGTTGACATGGTTTGATAACTGTTCAGAACTGAAAGTACCTTTGTTTACCTGGTAACTTCATCTTTATATTATACTGGCACTATGTTCGTTAATGCATGGCATATGGTTTCAAAGGCATACTTGAAGCATTATATATTATTGTTGCTCAGTTATATATTATTGTTGGTGGGCTATTGCTCACCCTTGCTTTATTTATTATATCACAACAACAGCTAGGACTGATGGCTAAGGCACACTCGGCGCAAGCAGGTGGCTCCGGCCAGAGGACTACCCGCTGATATTATCCCTGCCATTGTTGAGGTAGCCTAGATTGGCAGCTTTTGGTTTACCAGTTTATTTATATGTATCATTAATATTAAATCAACGGCAAGAAACTTTTAAACTTATGATGTAAGCATTTTTGGTTGTAATAACTTTTATTCGTAGATTGATAAGTGGATTTTATATCCACTTGGATCGCTTCAATTCGGCTTAAATTGATTCACTTGGCCTCAAGTTTGTTGTATTTTTGATGTGTTTCGTGTAGTTGTGCAGAGCTATAAGTCATTGGATATGGTGGGAGAATTGAGTTGATGTTGGTGTGGATTTTGAGTTTTTAATGAAGAATGAGGTCTTCCATACAATCCTTGGGAGATTTGGAGTCAAGCAATTGAAGTATGGAAGACTTGGCAAAAAGAACGGAAGGAAACGAAGGCGAAACGAAGGAAATAGCAAAGAAAAAAAATCTGCTGGCAGATTGGGTTCCAGGCCGCGGCCTCAGAACTCCAGGCCGTGGCCTCAAGGGTATTCTGTCCAACTCCAGAAATTGTCCTAAAAATCCTGATTCACTGTTTGGGCCATATCTTGAGTTCTATAAGTCCGTTTTGGACGATCTTACTGTCCACGCGAAGATAACGGAATTCTCTTTCATTCTAAAGTGGTTCAGATGTCCAATTACAACTAGAACGGCCCAGAAATACTGAAGAAAAGTCAGCTACGAATTTTCCTTCAAAACAGAATCAGTTTAGGAAACGTATTTTGCAGAAATTCTATTTTAACTCTATTTTGGGGAATTTCTTGTTGGGCAAGACTTCTAGAGCCTATATAAACACATCCTACCATTGTAATTTTGTAACATCATTAGTTAGCATATTATAACATAGAATTCATATCTTGTTTCATTATCATGGTTTTACTTGATCCCATGATGACGAGAGGTTCAATTACGAACTAATCGTTGTCATGGGATTCTAACGGATTTATTTATGGAGTTTAGTGTCTTGATGCTTTAAAGATCTGTGTGTGATGTATATTTGATATCCTCGTATGGTTATGCTTAATTGATATATGCGTCGCGAACATCTAATTTGTTAATCTCTTGTGAAGTGAAAGTGGATCTTGAGATTTAGAACTTGCCATGCTAGCATAGGTTCATGATTGTTTATCAACATGATTCGTAGTGTAAGATGAAAATACTTATATTGCCCTATGTGATCTTTGTGGATAACTTGTTCTTCAACCGTTATGTTTTCAAATTCTATAGACATATAGGGTCTAAGCATAATTGGTATCTACTCATCTTCTATCTCTTTTGTGGATGTATGGGTAGTTTGGTATACGTATGCTGACAGGTAGCGTGTACTCGTTTCGTGTTATCCGATCAGATATCATAACCATTGCATATAGTGATTAAAGACATCAGATCTAAGCAAAGTATTTAATGAAGTTAGGATCCCATGTTTTCTCTTGCATAAGTAATCCGGTTCCAATTCTCATTAGTTAATTAATTCTCAGTTTGTTAATTTGCATCTTAGTTTAATTTAGATAGTTAAAACCCATATTTGTTTATTGTCTTAGCAGTGAATTAAAGCCATACATTGTTGAATAGGTGCATTAACTGAGTAGAACCATAACCAGATCTCTGTGGAACGAACTTGATTTATATCTATATTACTTGTGACCACGTGCACTTGCGTGATTTTGTGTTAACATAGATCCTATAATGTGAGACTTATTTCAATTTCATCTATGGGACTATAACTTGTTGTGTGAGTGATATTATTACGGGGTCATAGCATGTGTTTATTTATTGTGGACTCAAGTGCAAGTATTATTTATGGGAATTGAGATCGTAATGACCAGGTCCCCGACCCCGGATCTGGGGCTGTTACAATGACTACACAAGGTTCACATGGGTGTTCTTTATACAGAAGAAAGATGAAGCTCCTCAGCAAATCATTGAACTTTTCAAGTATATTCAGAATAACTCTGAGTACAAAGTCAAAGTACTAAGAAGTGACAATGGAACAGAATTCAAGAATTCTACCATGGAGGAGTATTGTGCAGACAATGGAATCACTCAACAGTTTTCTGCACCTGGAACACCTCAGCGGAATGGTGTAGTAGAAAGAAAGAACAGAACTCTCATAGAGGCAGCAAGAACCATGTTTGCAGATGTTCACACTAAATCACGCAAGCGTACGCGGTCACAAGTAATATAGAATAAAGTTGAGTTCGTTCCCATAGAGACTGGTAAATTTTAGAATATGCACCTATGCAACAATGTATGATCTCTATTCACTGCTAAGACAAATATCAAATTTGGGTTTTAATTATCTAAATTAACTAAGAAGCAATTTAACAATATTAAGATCTAATTATCTAACGTGGCTTAAAACTGAATTACTTATGAGAAAATAAACATGGGATCCTAACTTCATTAAATACTTCGTCTAGAGTTGATGCCTTTAATCAATGCATGTGATGATTATGATAACTGATCGGACAACACGAAATAAGTATAGGTTACTTGTGAGTATAAGAATACCAAACTACTCATACATCCACAAAAGAGATAGAAGATGGGTAGACACCAATTATGTTTAGACCCAATATGTCTATAAGATTTGAAAACATAATGGTTTAAGAACAAGTTATCCATTGAGATCACATAGGGCAACATAAGATGGTTAAAATTATGCTACAAATCATGATGTTAAAACATACATAATCCTATGCTAGCATGGCAAGTTCTAAATCTTTATATCCACTATCGCTTCAATAAAGATTAACAATACAACTTAGATGTTAGCTACGCATCCAAGAAGAATAAGCACAACCATACAAGGATATCAATAATTCATCACACACAAATCTTTAAAGCAATCAAACTACTAAACTACATAAATAAATCCGTTAGAATTGTGACGCCCTCCCGACCCGGGGCCTAGATCGAAGGCTCATTGACACACATTTAGATGCATACAACCTAATATAAGAATATAAATATAACATGCTAACTGGCCCCTACACTACTATCCAAGATCTTTCACAAGTAATGGTATGAAACAAGCAAGCCATCATCTAACTAAATTATTATTACAACCTGAATTCAAAATATTATAATTATTACAACAAAGTTCTCAAAACACTACTGCCAAATCTCACAACTATCTAAGGATTTCCTCACTGAGCTGTTATTGCATCTACCTTGGGAGCTTTCTAAAACTGGAACACCACGGGGTTCCAAATAACACGCTTCCTCGCAGTGTGTCTAAGACGAGCCATGATACTCAATATACTGTCAAAAGGGTTAGAAAAGAATAATAATGAGCCAACGCTCAGCAAGTAACTAAGATCTTAACTGAACAACATAATATAATATTTCAAAGGATGATATTAAATCAAGATATAGCATGGTTGTCTGAAAGCGATAACAAAGGTCCTGATATGGCATTTGACATAAAATTTACCGATAGCAGGATATCAATATATATACTTCAAAAATTGTAAAGCAATTGATATTTCAAATGGTAACCCAATTTTATTTTCTCATTAAATAAAGTAATCATCATTTTTAAGAAAACTGATTTGAGTTTTTATTTCACTTTAACAGACAATACGGGTGATCAGCCCATAAAGTCCCCATACCGGACAAAAAGTCCCTCTGGACATCAATTCCTTTCATTAGGATAGCTTGGGTTCCCAAGAGGCAACACATTGGCCTATAATGGTGTCGGAGTGGACAGACCAGAACTACACAATAATACACCTCGAAAATTGACAAAACTGGCATTACCCATTTGTCCCGTCTCTCCAATCGTCAGGAATCCGTAGAAACCATTTTGACGGAGTTCCTAATAATTTATATAAAAAGAAAATTTCATTTTAAAAATCATTCCACTTTATAAACTCTTTTTATCTTCATAAAACATTTCAACTCTTAATCTTTTCGAAACTCTTACCTTGAGGTACTTTCGACTCTATGATAACAAATCAGCCCAGTCTAGGTAGCTTCAAGGTAGTTTTAAGAAAAAAACTCATTTTGGTTTGCAACGATAAAAGTCAAAGGGTTTGACTAGGTTTTCTGACATTAAAGAATCAGGGATACAAGTCTGGATCAAGAAGATATAGACTCAAGGCATAAAGGCAATTGATCCGGATTTCAAGTTTTAAGAATAAGATTAAAGGTATTTTAAGTTCTTGAATCAGCAGTTAGATCATAAAGAATTTCCAAGTTTCAGGGTCAACATGGGTTCGACTGACAACGGACATAGGTTATTTAAAATAGTGGTTTATCCGTCAGCCAATTTAGTTTGACTCTGGAAAGCAGTATGGCATATATGGTAAAGAAGCAATTAAAAAGAATCAGGCTATAAAGGATTTGTGTTCAACATGGTATAAGATAGGCATGCTCAACAAGATATATCAATAAGGAATAGAAACTGCAAGTAAAGACAGAGTTACTTGCCTCCGGTAGAATGCAACAGCTACAGCTCAGTCTACTTATACTCAAACTTAGCGTTCCCTTTATTGCTAGGGCCTACGTCCTTCGTATCTACATAAATCATAATCACTACTTTAGAACACTATACCACTTAATCGTCTAATCCTAATCTACCCAAATGATTCCTATATCGCATCGATACTTAACATATATTAAACGTACCTGACATCACATTATAACCACCTCGTAAACAGATAACTTAAGCACGTAACATATTGATCATGCATCACATATAGGTCACCTATACACTTAGCAGACAAACATAACTTGTAAGCATTCATGCTAGTTAGTAAACATTTTACTTTCTTATATCCTCACGAAAATCGGACAGAGTCTCCTTTATAATATGGACTATCCGTCGGAACATTACCGACTCAATTCACAATCAATTACCCTACGATGGATTTAAGATCCACCTACAAGTCCAAGGATTTCTACTAATCATAACAACTCAAATCATAACACGAAATATCACTTAGCAGATAATCATCGGAATTAACCTTTATTTATTATTAAGAATCCTTAAAATTCGAATATACACATTAATGCATAACAATTCATACAATTCATATATTCAATCCAAAATTCAAGTATTTAGTACTTAATAAATCTGAATTTGTCTAACACATATCACGAGCATTTCGAATTACAAGGATCATACTTCTAATCATTTATTTAAATCATTTTAACATCAATTAACTCGGATAATTCGAATTAATTAAAATTAAATTACAAATTGAAACATGTATCTCCAAGAATTCATGTATCATATATCTAAATTATAATTAACAACAAATCATCAAAATCAACTTTTAGATCTATAGATTATCAAATAATAATTCGAAGGAAATAATTATATATATTTATTTAAATAACATATTCGAATAATTCGAAACAAATATAATTAATTCATAAAAATTTTACATGCATCTCCAAAACACAATCTGAAATCAATATCTAACATCAAATTCATCAAATACAGTTCATATAGTACTCATTTATATGCATATATCCGAATTTATATATAAATAATTCGAATTAAATTTAAAATTCAAAAACCTTTACATGCAATGTCTTTTATACTTCTATTAACAGTTTAGTAATCATAGTGATGTTGTACTACTACTGGATGACTACTAAACACAAAGACCTCGCCGGAAAAAGATCACCGGCGGCAAGGGTTTTGATCGGAAGTCAAGAACACACACCAAACTTTAACAAAACCTGATTTTAATCACTTATAAATCATTTACAAGCTTTAAATCAATGAAACTCAGCTACCCAGCCTTTGCATGTCATCATCGAGTCACACATATACATACAAACGATTATATACATACATCAACTTAAACAAAGCTTTATTAAATCGAAACTAAGCAAAGGAATCAACAAAGGGTAGTCAAAACAATATTTTCAGCATGATTTGATGATCAAAATCAAAAGAAATAAAAAGAAAAGGGAGAAGAGAGTACCAGCAGCTGGAACTCGCGAGCAGAGAGAAAGAAACGGGGTGGGTGCTGCTTATATAAAGCCAATGGCAAAACAGTAAAAAGCCAAGGGCAAAATAGTAAAAAGTCAATAAGACTTAACTCTGAAAAGCAATTTGGCATATATGATCAAGAAGCAGTTAAAAAGAATTAGGTTACTTTAGAACTTCTTGTTTATAAAACAGTTGATCATAGAATTCTGGTTATATGAATAAAATGGGCTAAACAAGATTTATGAGCAAAATGGTATCAGATAGGCATGCTTGTATCAACATGGTATAACAGTTTAAGAAAAGTAACTGCAAGTAAAGACAGAGTTACTTGCACGTTGATTTGAATAAAGCATATGATAAAAAATAGGAGCAGATATGCTTCACTTGAACAATAAGTGAATGATAGAAATACTTGCCTCAATATACGTAATTCTGTTTCCAACACATCAATTCATTACTCACTATACGCCAATCTCTACTTCTTTGTACGTTGATCTCTAATCGACTATATCCGTCTTTCCTCCATAATTCGTCAATCTTGATATCTCACTTCTAAGATTGCAATTACACACGTACTGGCTCTTACCGGCCTCCTACTGGTACCTATATACAGGTAAAGTACTACTTTAGTACACTAAAATCCTCAATCGTCTAACTCTATTCTACCCAAATGGTTCCTATAACTGTTAATAACTTAACACATATACATACCTTGACCATACTAACATATTTACCAAGTACTTTCATATAATCAAGTAATCATTTAAGCACTTAGCAATTAAAACATGTGATTCACATATGTCAACTAAACACTTAGCACACAATAGCATCTTGACTTATAATCAACTTATAACTTTATACTTATAGACTTTACAACTTTAAATTCCAACAAAAATCGAGCAGAGTTTCCTTTATAAACTGGACTATCCAGTCGGAATACAATCGACTCAATTCACAATCAAAATCATCCGATGGATTTCAAATCCACCTACAAGCCCAAATATACTACTTATACTTTACCATACGTACTCATTTGAAATCCGAAATTAACAATCATCATTAACAATTTGTACTTTAGCAATTATCGAACATAAATCACCAAATCGTATTCCTTAAATCACAAATTACATAACTCATACTTAAGTTTGAAAATTCAAATTTAACTTATATATAAAATCTGAAATTTATACTTAAACATCAACTAACTAACACTTAGCATGCAACCATGAAAATTAACCTTTGTTCACAAACAATATCTAAGTAAACCAAAGTTCAGTTTTAATCAGTTGGAAATAGTGCCAATTTACAGTACAAAGATGACCTCAGTTGAAAAACTATAAAACATGAAAGTTTTAGAAAATTTCGAGATATTTCCAGATTGGTAAAACTCATAATTTTTGGACAAGTATTTCATTAACTACGAATTTTCAAAGTGTTAGGCAGCAGCCTAAGATTGTAGGCAGCAGCCAATATGTTTTTCTTTCCAACCTCAACTACAATTCACACCTACCTAGCACCTACTACTAACTCCTATAAATACCCATATCCTCATTCCATATTTCTTACACCTTAATTCTCTCTTCTCTCTATATAGCTGCTAGATAGTCCGTCTAGTAGGAAAGCCGGTTTAGCCCACTTTCAGGAAGTGTCGGGATAGAAGGTCCTCGTGCCTAAACTATTCCTTAGGGTACTTGGGTCTGACTGCAGCCATCGGAGGTGGTCCCGCTGCAGGGGGTCTTTCTATCAGGTTATGTGGCACTGTCCGGGTTGGGAGAGGGAGAGAAGGAAAGGTTGTCGGGAAACAGTGATAGGGGGAGGTTTTGAGATAAACACTTCAGTGAGTTGGGGATATACATAATAGGTATTGTAGGGCTGAATTTTTGTATGAAATTCAAGGGGCCGGATACCCGGATATTGTAATCTCTTTTATCTAGTGTGAAGTTGTTACTCTTGTGGATGTAGGCAGGGCCGAACCACATTAAATCTCTTGTCTCTTTTACTGTATTGTTGGTTTGTTGCTTCATTACTATCACATATATTTGTGGGATCTAAGCGCACATATTTACCAAATCGCTTCCGCATTCGCAGGGAATCGGGCAGATTCCTAACAGTTGGCATCAGAGCTAGTTGTGTCTAAATTATTGGTGCCGAAGGAAAGTCGTTAAGAAAAGTGGTTGTCTAATTTGGCGCCATTTTGACGGAAGTGCTCCCATTGTTTCTTACACTTACCTGGCCAATTGATTTAGTTGTTTGGATTGGTTTGTGTGCGCAAACGGAGATCATGGCAAGTATTGGAGGATTCAAGGTGAGTCCATATGATGGTAAAGGAAGTTTTACTCTTTGGCAGAGAAGGGTAAAGGATATCCTAACCCAACAGAAGCTAGCAAGGGCTTTAAAGGGGAAGGAGGGAAAACCAACAAAGATGAGCGATGAAGATTGGGAGGATGCTGAGTCGCAATGCATGAGTACCATCAGACTATGCATTGCTGATAACATTATCAATAATGTTGTTGACGAAAGTACGCCGAAGGAATTATGGTCAAAGTTGGAGACATTGTATCTCGGGAAGAACTTGACTACAAAGTTAAATCTGAAGCGCGAGTTATACAAGCTGAAGATGGCAGCTCAAGGCAATGTTATTGAGCACATGAATGTGTTTAATGGTATTGTTGATCAACTTGAAAAGGTTGATGTAAAATTGGAGGAAGAAGATAAGGCCCTTATTCTTCTTACTTCGCTTCCGGAGTCATTCGATCATTTGGTCACAACCATTTTGTACGGGAAGGACACGTTAAAAATGGAGGAGGTTCAGTCAGCACTTTTGTCAAACGCTGGAAGGAAGAACCAGGATGGTGACAAGGACGGAATGACAGTTTTGGCTTTGCGTAGTCAAAATAATAGAGGAAGGGGTGCTGTGAGAAGATCTACCAATAGCAGGGGTAAATCTAGATACAGTGAAAAGGGCATGCAGTGCTTTGGTTGCAAGGAGTGGGGTCATATTAGGCCGAATTGTCCGCTTAATAAGAAGGATCCAGATGCATCATTGGCTGTGGTTACTCTCGATTGTGAAGATGTTTGTACCGTCTTCAGTCGAGGCACTAGTTCTCCAGGAGAATGGATATTAGACTCAGGGTCATCTTACTATGTATGTTCCGAGAGGGGGCATTTTGACAAATTCCAAGATACAAAGAATGAAACAGTTTCTTTGGCTGATGGATCTACTTGTGAGATCAAGGGGATTGGAATTGTGAAAATCAAAATGTTCGATGGAATAGTTCGCAGCTTGAACGGGGTAAGATATGTGCCTAAGCTGAGGAAGAATCTAATATCTATCGGTCGGTTAGCTTCAGAAGGCTACAGATGCTCTGTAGTAGGGGGAGCTATGAATATCAAAAGAGGCCGTATGGTTCGGATGAAGGGAGAGCTACGTGGGGGAATATATCATCTGATTAGTACGTGGCCAGAACGTACTGGAACTTCGAAAATCTGGTTATCTCGTGCACGAGGGAAGATTGACTTGAAGGATACTGCTGCGGTTGTATTGCCTTCCAGTCTAGACGATGGTGCAAAGACTGCTGGGATGGATGCTTGGTCGAAGGGCTTCCACGACATCAACGAGTAGTTGGTGTGTTGCAGCTGCATATGGGCATCGATCAACACGAATCAAGTGAGCAGTGAACCATGCAACAGATTGATTTGTTTGATATGCAGTTGGGGAGTAAATGAAAGATCGATGGTCACACTTGTTTGTGTGATGGTCACACTTGTGTGTGTGATGGACTACATATGGGATTGGCCGACGTGAATCAAGTGAGTTTGTGTGTATACAACAGATTGCTTCACATGTATGTAGTTGGACAAATAGAGGTCAATGGTACACTTGTGCGTATAGCAAGTGGGCATTCGAGAATGAATGTGCAAACTAGGGTATAGTTTGGAGTCTTGGACTCGGGGGGAGTTTTGTCGTAGGGAATGATACGGATCAAGGAAAAGTTGGAGTTGTGCCAACAGGACGCAGGTGTGGAGTGCAAGTGAAGAGCTGTGAGTTTGGAAAGAGGGGGAGATTGTTAGGCAGCAGCCTAAGATTGTAGGCAGCAGCCAATATGTTTTTCTTTCCAACCTCAACTACAATTCACACCTACCTACCACCTATTACTAACTCCTATACATACCCATATCCTCATTCCATATTTCTTACACCTTAATTCTCTCTTCTCTCTATATAGCTGCTAGATAGTCCGTCTAGTAGGAAAGCCGGTTTAGCCCATTTTCAGGAAGTGTCGGGATAGAAGGTCCTCATGCCTAAACTATTCCTTAGGGTACTTGGGTCTGACTGCAGCCATCGGAGGTGGTCCCGCTGCAGGGGGTCTTTCTATCAGGTTGTGTGGCACTGTCCGGGTTGGGAGAGGGAGAGAAGGAAAGGTTGTCGGGAAACAGTGATAGGGGGAGGTTTTGAGATAAACACTTCAGTGAGTTGGGGATATACATAATAGGTATTGTAGGGCTGAATTTTTGTATGAAATTCAAGGGGCCGGATACCCGGATATTGTAATCTCTTTTATCTAGTGTGAAGTTGTTACTCTTGTGGATGTAGGAAGGGCCGAACCACGTTAAATCTCTTGTCTCTTTTACTGTATTGTTGGTTTGTTGCTTCATTACTATCACATATATTTGTGGGATCTAAGCGCACATATTTACCAAATCGCTTCCGCATTCGCAGGGAATCGGGCAGATTCCTAACACAAAGTTCAGAGATCAAAAATCCCGAAGTCAATATAGCTAGTTACATAAACTGCAGAAAAACTCATACTTGAAAGCAAAATCTCAGAAAACTTAAAGAACGAAAGTTGTAGATAATTAAATTATCTTTCCAGAGAATCTAGAATCAAAACATTTGGATCAATAACGAATTAGTTACGAATTTTTTAATATCTCAGGTTTTGCAAATCACATAAATCAACTTAAAATCAAATAACCACACATGCAACAAAGATTTCACATTCATTAATCATCTATACCACTTATGCTTGCTGCACAGCCATGTAATCACCCTATCCGACCAACCACTTGCCGGAAAACCAATACCGGAAAAGAGGGTTTTATCGGAAAGTTCAAAACTCAACCCAAGCTTCATAAAAACTCGATTCAAACTCATAACTAGCATCATAGTATCAACTAATCATCAAATTAATACACCTCAGGGCTTGCATGTTGATTTGAATGCTTATACATACACACAGCCGTATATATATACATAGATATATATCCCAAACTTAACTCAATCATTAAATAAACACAAGAGCATAGTTTGGAAGATTAAAACTAGAGTTTACACATGATTTTGTTAGAAAATGGAAAGTTTGAGACATATTTATAATATGTTCTTGATGTAATTTCCGGAAACTAACAAATGGAAGGTTGTTCCTTGTAATGAGGACTTAAACTTTCATGTTTGGATCTAAGACATTTTCTTAGTGGAATCCATAGTAAATTGAGTTGAAAGAAGAATTGATTATTGGTTTATTTTAACAGGTTTCAGATTTATTTGTTACAACAATACTGGAAATTGGATCAGTATTTGGATTAAATCCTGATGGAAAATTTGGATCAGTACTTGGAGTAAAATCCTGATGGACTTGGTCAGACATCAAATACTGATGGGCTAAATCCTCATGGATATCAGTTCCTGATGAGTACTAAATCCTGATCCTGATGGACACCAAATCCTGATGCTACTGATGACCAAATCCTGATGCTTATGTAACTGAAAATAAATCCTGATGCAGTTAATGCAATTAAATCAGAATATTTACTTTCCTTTTATGGAGTATCAGTTACGTTTATTTTTGGTATTATATACAATACAGAATAGAATAAACGTATAGGGAATGAGATACGTCCTAAGGATAAAAACACGATTCGTTTTCTTCTTTCTCTGTTCTCTCACGATACATATAGGAGAAATACATAGTTCTTAGGCGAACTGAGGTGCTGGTCGCTGTTGATCACTGGTGTATTTATGAACCCTTTGATCGGTGCTGTTTTATCCTGGAAGTGATATTGCTGCAACCCAATCACAACGTAAGTGGGGCAATATTCTCTTCAAGAACAGCCAAGTCTTCTTGAAGGGCTTGGTGACTCAGCTGTGTTCTTTCTCTCTTGTTGTCTTGGCTTAAGCTTCTGTGAGAGATAAGTGTTCTTACTTTTCTGGTTAATTACGGTCTCTAATTATACTCTTATTTTTGCCTTCATGATTTGTTTTTTTAATTGGTTAATTGCCTGTTCTTGTTTTAATATATATATCACTGCCTCATTGTTGCGTTGTTTAGTGTAATATACCCAACAATCTTGAAGAGAATATTTGTGTTATATATTGTTAATTAACAAGATGGTTAACGAAACTGAAACTCCTGTTGTTGAGACTAGCTCTGGGTCTGGTGTTACTTTACCCACTATGGATTGGACTACGTACCGTTTCCCACAGCCTATTGATTTGTCAGGAATGCCTGATAAATTCAGTGGGGTTGTTGGTTTTTCTCGTTGGCAGAAAAAGATGAAACTGTGGTTAACGGTAAAGGGTCTATGGCCAGTGGTGCAGTATGAGAAACCAGTTGTGGTTAAGGAGAAAGCCGAAACTGTTAAGGCTTATACCATGTGGGAGGAAAAGGATGGGGTGGCTAGGGCTACAATTCTGGCAGCTTTAGCGAACACTCTATTCGATGTTTATTCATCTGACTCTTACACTGCTAAGCTCTTATGGGAGAAGCTTGACCAGACACATAATACTGACTCGCAAGGGTTGGAAAAGTATTCTGTGGCTAGGTTCCTTGATTTTAAACTGGTGGATTCTAAATCCATGACTGAGCAAGTGCATGAGTTTGAGATGTTGGTTCATGCTTTGAAGGAGTCCGATATGGACCTACCTTAAAAGTTTCAGGTTATGTCTGTTATTGAAAAACTCCCTAAGTCTTGGGAAGAGTTTGCACTATCCCTAAAAAGACAGAAAGGAGAGATCACTTGGACAAACCTGATGTTGGACATCTCTGTGCAGGAGCAACACAAGTCCAAGCAAGGACATGTGATGCCTACTGAACATGCTGGGAGTTCGAAGGTGAATGTAGTGACTGTAGGACAGAAAAGAAAGTCTATCACTAAGAAGGAAAACACTAAGTCTAAGGACAAGAACAAGGCTAAGAAACCAAAGGCAAACAAACCATGTTGGTCTTGTGGACAGGTTGGTCATTAGAGCAAGGACTGTCCTGTAAAGAAAGCTAAGAAACCTATTGTGGGAGCACAAGCTAACACTGTGCTTGCAACCACTGGTGGGTCTATGGTTAACATGGTTGTTGGTGAAGCTGTTGCTTCTGAAACTGACAACGGGTATGTGACCTACAACCCTGTACTTCTTTCCACTTATTCGTCTCATGAATGGTTGATTGATACTGGAGCTAATGTACATATTTGTACTGATATTACTCTATTTGTATCTTATCAACAGACTCATGGAATGACGGTGACGATGGGGAATGCTAGTACAGCTCAAGTACTTGGAATAGGAAACGTGGACCTGAAGTTTGCTTCTGGGCGTGTTCTATCCCTTACTAGAGTGCATCATGTTCCTGACATTCGTAGGAATATAATAAGTGGAAGTTGTTTAGTTAAAAATGGTTTTGAAGTTTCTTTGAAATGTAATAAAGTAGTTATTACAAATACTGGTGTATTCTTTGGCAAAGGTTACTTGTCGGATGGATTATTTTTAATAAATGTTGAGCCTGTTCTGGGCAGTTTTATTAATAATAATGTTGCTCCTTCTGTTAATTGTGTTGAATCATCTGATTTGTGGCACGCACGTCTTGGTCACTTGAATTTTGGTGCTCTAAAGAATATGATGAACTTAGAGTTGATTCCAAAACATGCCATTGATAAGAAATCTAAATGTCAAGTATGTGTGACTGCTAAACAAACTAGGAAACCCTTTCATAATGTGGTTAGGGATTCAAATGTGTTAGATTTAGTGCACACTGACATATGTGAATTTGGTGGTGTTTTGACTAAGGAACATAATAGATATTTCATTACTTTTATAGATGATTGTAGTAGATATTGTTATGTTTATTTGCTTAAACATAAAGATGAAGCACTAGATAAATTCATTATGTTCAAAACTGAAGCTGGAACACAAACTGGTAAAGTACTTAAACGTTTGAGATCAGATAGAGGTGGTGAGTATACGAGTAACTCGTTTAATGAATTTTGCAAGAGCAATGGTATAGTTCTGAGGTAACTCCACCATACACACCTGAGTCTAATGGGGTGGCAGAACGAAAGAACAGAACCTTTAAGGATATGATCAATAGTATGTTGATTAATTCTGGGTTGCCTAAGTACATGTGGGGAGAAGCTCTGAATACGGCTTGCCATATTCTGAATAGAGTTCCTCTGAAACATATGGACAAGACACCTTATGAATTATGGACAGAGAAAAGGACTAGTTTAAAATATCTTCGTGTGTGGGGGTGCCTTGCAAAGGTACTTGTCCCTTAACACAAGAGAAAGAAACTAGGGCCTAAAACTGTTGATTGCATCTTTCTGGGCTATATTGAAACCACTACGGCTATGAGATTTTTAGTATTAAAATCTGACATAGACGGAATAATGGCTAACACTATAGTTGAATTTCGAGATGCAACATTCTTTGAGGATGTGTTCCCTATGAAGACTGGTATACCTGAGGGTATTCCTGATGATGATCCCACTCACACATCAAGGTCCATTCCTGATCATGTGGAAAGGATGACAAATGTGGGGGTAGATCCTGGTAGTAGCTCTATTCCTGATGAAGTAGAGGAACCTAGAAGGAGTAAGCGTGCTAAGGTAGTCAAGGATTTTGGAAGTGATTTTATCACTTACAATATCGAGGATGAACCTTTAACTTTTCGACAGGCCATGGATTCTTCTGAATCTAGGTACTGGAAAGGTGCTGTAAAAAGTGAAATTGACTCTATTGTTTCTAATGGAACATGGGAGTTGGTTGATCTACCTCCTGGGTGTTCTACTATAGGATGTAAATGGGTCTTCAAAAGGAAGATGAATCCTGATGGCTCAATAGATAAGTATAAGGCTAGGCTGGTAGCTAAGGGCTTTAAGCAAAAGGAAGGCATTGATTACTTTGACACATACTCTCCAGTTGCTAGAATGACAACAATCCGAATGCTTATCGCATTGGCTTCTGTACATGGTCTTATCATCCATCAAATGGATGTAAAGACAGCTTTTCTTCATGGTGAACTTGAAGAAGAGATTTATATGGATCAGCCTGAGGGATTTGTTGCTTCTGGTAATGAGAGGAAAGTATGTAAGTTAATCAAGTCTATATATGGCTTAAAACAAGCTCCAAGGGACTGGTGATAGAGTATATTTTTATATATATTTTAGATGATTTTATTCTCATATTTATTGTGTTTTGCATTGATTTGGATTTTTATTTAATATATTTTATTGTTTTATTGTAGGAAATAAAGAATTCATGACTTGGAAGGATTTGGAGCAAAAAGAGCTATTTTGGAGATAAAATAGGAGAAAATTCGTATTATTGGGCTACACGGGCTGTGCTACACTGTTTTGGCCATATCTTGAGTTCCAGAAGTCTGTTTGAGGCCCGTAAGCTGTCCACGCGAAGCTTGTGGAATTATCTTTAATTTAGAGGTGGTCCAGTAATCAAAATCCAACTGGAAGAGCCCAGAAACAGAGGAGAAAAAGAAGTGACGAATTTTAATTAAGGAATCCTATTCAGTTATGGAATCCTACTTGTAATTGATTTAGAGTATTAAAATACTTTTATTGGGCAAGACTTTTAGAGCCTATATAAACACATCTAGGGTATTATTTTATAAGGGAGATAGATACGTGCTCCTACTCTTAGGAGCTAGGGTTTTGGAGAGGAGACCATGAATTTCATTCTTGTGACAGGATTGATGATTGCAGGTTTTCTTATCTGAATTTCTTCTCAATTCTTATTAGTTTAATTATGTTTTCTTGTTTTACTAGTTGTTTTACTTGTTTAATTATTAGCGAGTAGTTATTTCTAGGGCTTAAAGGGAAGCCATGTTTGCACTAATATTGGCATGATTTTCATAGTGGTTTGATTGGTTATGGTTAATTCTGATTGATATGTTTTAATCATTAATTTGTGTAATCGGCCGATATCATGGATTAATTATATGCAAATAGGGGTATGGATCGAGAGATTTACTTACTAGAGGCACACATACGATTAGCAGAATTGAATTTGAGTGCGAGAGCATCATTGGATTTCTGAGAGCGTTAATGCTTGGAAAAGATTAACTTGACTCTAATTACCTGATTTATTGAATTACTAAAAGTGGTTAATTGTGTTGAATGTTTCGAGAGTGTTAATGCTTGAGAGAGATTAACATACTCTAGTTATAGGATCACATTGATTGCTTTAGCTTAAGAGCCAATTGTGTAAGCATGGTGGACCTGATTGCCCTAGGTTTTAAATAATTTGTTTATCATCTGTTTAATTAGTGTTAATTTAGTTTAATTAGTTAATTAATAATTCTTCACATATTCGTCTGACCCTTGAAACAATTAGCGATAACTGAAAAGGAATTAGTAGAACCTGTCTCCTTGTGGATTCGACCCGCTTGCCATCTGTACTAGCAATAGACACCGTGCGCTTGCGGTTAGGTATAATTTGACATATCAAGTTTTTGGCGCCGCTGCCGGGGAGACAGCGAGTTTCTATTGATTTTAATTTAGTTGTTTAGATTGTTTCCATTGTCTCGTTGGAACCTTTGTTCCAATTGAGGCAGATTTTACGTTTTCTTGGCTTTGTTTAGTGTCTACAGGTTTGCAATGGGTGAAGTTGATACTTTTGCACTACTCTCTTCCATGTTGGAGGCACGCACTCAAGAAATTGCCTCATTCAACCCTACAGAGCCCATTATGCGTCCAATGAGTATCAATGAGATGTCACAAGTGGCCCCTAAAACTTACAACTTCTGTCCAATTTGTGGTGTCCAGGGTCATTATGGTTTGGAATGCTATTACAATGTCTATAATTCTCAGAGTGCTCAGTTGGGACAAATGAATTCTTTTGAAGAAGGATATGGGTACAATCAGTATTCAAACACTTTTGATCAAGAATACGTGAATCAACCAGATTTCTACTACCGGGACAATGGTGCTCAAAATTTTTCATATCATAATCAGCAACAGTTTGAGCAACAATATTATCAGTCATATGAGCAACCGCCACAACAAGAATATCAATATCCTCCTCTACAAGAAGATCTACATGTTTCTCAACCCAGTGTAGATGTGCAAGCTGATCAGACAAATGAGATGTGGGATATCTTGAATAAACTGCTAAAGAGTACTGAAGAACAAGCAGAGGCAATCAAAGGATTAGAAACTCAAAGTTTGGCGATTGAATCTCAAATTGCACAGTTGGCTAACTCTTCTACTACAGTGCAGCTCGACTATTTAACATCATCATCTATCCGATCCGAAGAGGACTTGACTGCTATCAATCTCACAAGCGATCAGGAATATGATAGTTTCTCCATGTATGTTGATGATGAGGCCATTGATAAAGAGAAGGAGCATGCCACCGATGACGAGATCAATGATGTTGCTGCTACTGAGAACAATGTGACTGATGATGAGGCTACAAAGGAAAGCAATACAGAGATGGTTGTTGTTTCTCTTCCACAACCTGTGCCTAAGCTACCATGTATTGATAAATTTGCTCTCAATCTAGCCTCTACTTACAAGGCTTCTTTGCTCAAGACTACTTATTTCAAGGTTGATGTGATAACAAATATTGTCCAAGATGATATTTCTCAAATTCTGGTTGAGGATCCATACAAAGTGGCTCATACGTTTCAAGCTCGAGAAGAGGGAGAAGATGGAAGCGTCTTATTAGCCAATGATGTGATAAGCCAAGATGTCCGAATGGCTCCAGTGAAAGTGAGGAGTGAAGAAAAGCCACCACCAGAACCTCCGCCTTATGTCAAGGGAGTTCAATATTTTCATGGTGTCGAATTTTATCGCTGTTTTATCACAAAGTTTTCCAAAACTCCACAAGCACTCTCTCTATTGCTTATTAATGACATATTTTATTTTACTGATGCTTGTCTGGAGACTTTCTGCAGGATAAAGACAATCACTAACACTCTTGATACTTTTTGTGGTGGCGAGTTTATGATCGAGAAAGTGGATATTACGCCTTTACCGGAGTATTTTTGAGGACGTCAAGCTATTGACGTTAAAGAAGCGCTTCTTGGGAGGCAACCCATAGATCATGCTTCTGCAAAGGGGAGTTCTTCTTTCCTTCTGTTTTATATATTGTAGACTTATTTGTTTAGTTAATGAGTCATTTGTTTATTTGTTCTCACTGTAGTGTATAGGTATTCTTTATATAAAAAAAAAAAAAAACAAAAAAAACAAAAAAAAAACAAATTGTTGTTTTTTCAAAAAAAAAAAAAAAAATGAAAAAATCGAATTTTTGGTGTGTAACGCAGGTTGCACCTGCGTTTTGGGGCAGTTTGCGGGGGTGTAACGCAGGATGCGCCTGCGTTACTGGTATAGAAGCAGATTGCGGGGGTTTCGCGCATCTTGCGCCTGCGCCACTGTACTTGGAGCAATTTGCTTCAGTTGCGGGCAGGCTGCGCGTGGAGCAGAATCTGAAATTTTTTTTTATTTTTTTATTTTTTTTTTTCTGTAGTCAGCTGTGTACGTTTATATATATATATAAAAAAAAAAAAAAAACTTTGTACACCCCCATTCTATTTATACTCCCCCTTTACACCTAATTCTTTTCCTATTTCAATTCCAAAACCTCCCATCTCTCCACCAAAAATTCTAAACCTATTTCTATTCTAATTCTTATTTTTTATTATTATTATTATTATTATTATTATTATTATTATTATTATTATTATTATTATTATTATTATTATTATTATTATTTTTCTTTATTCTTTTTGTATTTTATTTAGGAATTTATTTATTTATTTATTTATTTATTTATTTTTTGTATATTTATTATTATTATTATTACTATTATTTGTTATTATTATTATTATTATTACTATTTATTTATTTTATTTTTCTTTTTAATCCCTAAACCCTATTACCACCCATTTTTTTTTTCTTTTCACATTAAAATTTTTAAATCCATCCTATCATTCCATTATCTATTTCTACCCATACATACACACCCAATTTATTATTTTCTTCCTCTACATCTCTAAAAATTCAAGTTTGGGGGAAAATTAGTACAAGTTCACCTCTTTGATTCGTAGTTGGGCTTTTTCTTCTCTAATTTTTTATTACGAATTTGTGTTCTTGTAAATTGGGGGTTTTGTAATATTCTTGTTAATTGGGTATTTTTGGTGTGATATTGCTTGGTGGTTTTTGGTAGGATATTTCTTGGTGGTTGTTGGTGAAGCTATTGTTGAAGGCAGTTTTGGTTATTATGGCTCCTAAGCAAAGGAGAGATGGTTTTCACACCCAACACCTTGATTCCAGGGGAGTTTTCTTTCTTTTCTTTTTAGTGTAGTTTTATTTTTTTTTATTTTTTTTTTTAGTTGTAGTTTTGTATTTGTTCCTTAGCTCATTGGGGACAATGAACCGCTTAAGTGTGGGGAGGTGTTCTCAACGTAGTGTATTACTTGTTTTAAAAAAAAAAAAAATTCAAAAAAATTAAAAAAAAATTGAAAAATACCAAAAATAATTCTGGCCATGCAATTTGATTAGTTGTTGTATTTTGCTTGATACACCCATGCATGCGTAGAATTCTTGTGTTTATTGACGCTTTTGTATGAGAAGTGACGTGCTTTGTTCTTGTGCACACACTTTCACTAGCAAGTTGAAGCTAGTAGACTTAATTGGATGTTGTAAGTGATTAGAATGACATGAATATGTGCAAGATGACTTGGTTTTCATGCTTTGAGTACAAGTAGGTGCGTTAGAGAGTCTTGTTACTTGGGATTGATTATGTTTTGTCACACCAAGTGAGTTTTGAGCCTATATGCATATCTTTTGCATGATTTTTCGTTTGCTTGAGTGTCCACATGTTGTTTACATTGCTAACACTTACTTAAGATCTTTCTTGAAATGCATGACATTACTTGATGATGAGATGATAAAGGCACTTAGGTTTAACCTCGTATTTCCCATATTTCCACACCTTTTAAACATGATCAATTAGTTAACCCTTTGAGCTTAATCCTATTCTTTCGGTGACACACCACATTACTTGCCATTATCCTTTTTATTCTATTGGCCTTACATTGAATTTGAACCTAAATTGTCAAAGGCTAGTATCGTGCTTAAGGGAGTAATAAGGTGTTCATAAAAGGGGGGTTATTGATGATCATACTTTTGGGGAATATTAATTTTGGGTTGATGCTTGCTAGTCGAAATTCATAAAATATCTATGGATCATTGTGTTTATTCTTTAGCTCTCAAGAAAAAAAAAAAGAAAAAAAAAAGAAGAAAAAAGAGAAAAAAACAGAAAAAAAAGAAAAAAAATAAATATGAGAGCATTCTTATCTTTTGTGATCCTACTTTGATTCGACTAGACAAGGTGTTTATTGGAAAATAATAAAAATCCAAGTGTGGCGAAGTATTTGTTTTAATAGAAAGGGAATGGAATTATTTACATTGTTGGGTACTAGCTTTTGACTTAACCTGTTTTAGCTTTACTTGACATACCTTGTCCCTAGCCCACGCTACAACCCGAATAAAGACCTTTTGATTGTCATCAGTGATGTATGTTGTGTTGAGAGTGAGATTGATTGCGAGTGTCAAGTTGTGTTTATGATTTTGTTGGAATTGAGTGATACACTTAACCTTGTTCTTGAGTGAATATTTGTTTTTGAGTAAAAGGTGAGTTATTACTTGTTTTGGCATAGGAGATCCCGGGTTTAGACTTAAAGATGTATTTCTTGTGGACTTAGCATGATTACCAACGATTTTTACACTTGACATGAATTTTTATGACCTTCTGCATGTTGGTTGAGTAGACTATGTGAATACTTGCACTTTCGACACCAAGACATCGTATGTTTACTTTGATTCTTAAGTTGATGTGGCATGAGAGGACTTGTGTGTGTGGTGTTGTGTTAGCATTGATCTTTTGCATGGTTAGATGAATTTTGTGGGTACATTCACTATAAACCCTCACGAGACAACACTCGTCCTACTAGGGCTGCCTAGGGGTTTAACGGCTTGTTGCATATGCTCAATGCAATCGTGTCATCTACGAAAGTGATGTTTGTTAGGACTTAGTTTTTATTTCACTTATTTGCCCGAGGACGTGCAAATGCTAAGTGTGGGGATGTTTGATAGAGTATATTTTTATATATATTTTAGATGATTTTATTCTCATATTTATTGTGTTTTGCATTGATTTGGATTTTTATTTAATATATTTTATTGTTTTATTGTAGGAAATAAAGAATTCATGACTTGGAAGGATTTGGAGCAAAAAGAGCTATTTTGGAGATAAAATAGGAGAAAATTCGTATTATTGGGCTACACGGGCTGTGCTACACTGTTTTGGCCATATCTTGAGTTCCAGAAGTCTGTTTGAGGCCCGTAAGCTGTCCACGCGAAGCTTGTGGAATTATCTTTAATTTAGAGGTGGTCCAGTAATCAAAATCCAACTGGAAGAGCCCAGAAACAGAGGAGAAAAAGAAGTGACGAATTTTAATTAAGGAATCCTATTCAGTTATGGAATCCTACTTGTAATTGATTTAGAGTATTAAAATACTTTTATTGGGCAAGACTTTTAGAGCCTATATAAACACATCTAGGGTATTATTTTATAAGGGAGATAGATACGTGCTCCTACTCTTAGGAGCTAGGGTTTTGGAGAGGAGACCATGAATTTCATTCTTGTGACAGGATTGATGATTGCAGGTTTTCTTATCTGAATTTCTTCTCAATTCTTATTAGTTTAATTATGTTTTCTTGTTTTACTAGTTGTTTTACTTGTTTAATTATTAGCGAGTAGTTATTTCTAGGGCTTAAAGGGAAGCCATGTTTGCACTAATATTGGCATGATTTTCATAGTGGTTTGATTGGTTATGGTTAATTCTGATTGATATGTTTTAATCATTAATTTGTGTAATCGGCCGATATCATGGATTAATTATATGCAAATAGGGGTATGGATCGAGAGATTTACTTACTAGAGGCACACATACGATTAGCAGAATTGAATTTGAGTGCGAGAGCATCATTGGATTTCTGAGAGCGTTAATGCTTGGAAAAGATTAACTTGACTCTAATTACCTGATTTATTGAATTACTAAAAGTGGTTAATTGTGTTGAATGTTTCGAGAGTGTTAATGCTTGAGAGAGATTAACATACTCTAGTTATAGGATCACATTGATTGCTTTAGCTTAAGAGCCAATTGTGTAAGCATGGTGGACCTGATTGCCCTAGGTTTTAAATAATTTGTTTATCATCTGTTTAATTAGTGTTAATTTAGTTTAATTAGTTAATTAATAATTCTTCACATATTCGTCTGACCCTTGAAACAATTAGCGATAACTGAAAAGGAATTAGTAGAACCTGTCTCCTTGTGGATTCGACCCGCTTGCCATCTGTACTAGCAATAGACACCGTGCGCTTGCGGTTAGGTATAATTTGACATATCAACTGGCATAAAAAGTTTGATGAAACTGTTTTAGAATCAGAATTTGTAGTTAATGAAAGTGACAAGTGTGTCTATTATATGGTTAAAGGAAATGAATGTATTATTGTGTGCCTGTATGTGGATGATATTTTGTTGTTTGGAACCAATATTGAGATTATTAACGAGACAAAAAGTTTCTTGAAAAGGCATTTTGAAATGAAGGATATGGGAGAGGCTAGTGTGATTCTTGGTATCAAGTTGACTCAGTCAACTGATGGAATAACCTTGTCACAATCTCATTATATAGAGAAATCTATACTTGAGAAGTATGGTTATTCAAATTGTAGAATTGCAAGTACTCCGTATGATCCTAAAATTGCCCTTGTCAAGAATAGTTCAGGAATTCCTGTGTCTCAGTTAAGGTATTCTCAGATTATTGGGAGTTTGCAGTATCTTGCTAATGGTACTAGGCCAGATATTTCACATTCAGTGTCTAAGTTAGCAAGATATACAAGCTGTCCAAACAAGACTCATTGGGATGCTCTTGATAGAGTACTTAGATATCTAAAAGGCACCATATATCTTGGTTTGCACTACAGGAGGTTTCCTGGAGTGCTAGAGGGATATAGTGATGCAAGTTGGATAGCTAAGAAGTCTGGTTCCAATGGAGTGACTGGATACCTGTTTACCCTAGCGGGTGGAGCAGTATCTTGGAAGTCTTCTAGACAGACTATTATAACTCGGTCTACTTTTGAGGCTGAGTTGTGTGCATTAGATGCCACGGGGACTGAGGCTGAATGGTTACATGGACTTATGTCAATGTTACCTGTAGTAAGTCGTCCACTTCCTGCTTTTGCTGTTCATTGTGATAGCCGTACAACTATCGACAAGATAAATAGCAAGAAGTATAATGTGAAAACAAAGAGACATATCCAAGTTAGACTGAAGTCTATAAGGGGTTTAATGTCTGAAAGGATTATTGCTGTTGAGTTTATTGGAACTCAAGAAAACCTAGCTGATCCTTTGACTAAGGGGCTTGAGCATGTTGTAGTCCTTAAGTCTAGGTTGGGGATGGGACTGATAGCCCATAATGATTCATCTACAGCGGGAACCCAATACACATGAGAGGAGATCCCTGGAAAGTGTATTCAATGTGGTAATAACAAGTTGTAAGGGTGAATTGGTTGTACCTTTAACTACATAGATTGATACTTATGTATCTGGAGTCTATCCCCTGTAAACCTAAAAGGTACTGTAACTGCCAGTATAGCAAGAGTTATTTGAACTCTGAATGGGGTCAAGTCATATGACGAGATGCTAGCAGTACATCTCTGGAGATGCCCAGCTAAGCGAATGTAATTGTGTGGTCGCAATTAGAGGAAAGGGTTATTCCTTGAAACATTCGACGAACAGGATCGAGACATGACCATTAACGTCTCAAAGCCGTAGATTAGCACCATAGCCTTTGACTTGTCGTCGTCTATGGAGTGTGGTTACACCAAACGGATAAAGATTCAAGGTGAAACATTCCATCTGAATCCGGTAGCCATCGAAGTAGAGGACTTAGGAGGGTTCAAACCTGGAAGGGTACCTACTCTGAAAAACAAGTCATGATGAGGATAGATATGTATTTGAATTTTTGTATGGATTCGTGGGGGATTGTTAGAAAATGGAAAGTTTGAGACATATTTATAATATGTTCTTGATGTAATTTCCGGAAACTAACAAATGGAAGGTTGTTCCTTGTAATGAGGACTTAAACTTTCATGTTTGGATCTAAGACATTTTCTTAGTGGAATCCATAGTAAATTGAGTTGAAAGAAGAATTGATTATTGGTTTATTTTAACAGGTTTCAGATTTATTTGTTACAACAGTACTGGAAATTGGATCAGTATTTGGATTAAATCCTAATGGAAAATTTGGATCAGTACTTGGAGTAAAATCCTGATGGACTTGGTCAGACATCAAATACTGATGGGCTAAATCCTCATGGATATCAGTTCCTGATGAGTACTAAATCCTGATCCTGATGGACACCAAATCCTGATGCTACTGATGACCAAATCCTGATGCTTATGTAACTGAAAATAAATCCTGATGCAGTTAATGCAATTAAATCAGAATATTTACTTTCCTTTTATGGAGTATCAGTTACGTTTATTTTTGGTATTATATACAATACAGAATAGAATAAACGTATAGGGAATGAGATACGTCCTAAGGATAAAAACACGATTCGTTTTCTTCTTTCTCTGTTCTCTCACGATACATATAGGAGAAATACATAGTTCTTAGGCGAACTGAGGTGCTGGTCGCTGTTGATCACTGGTGTATTTGTGAACCCTTTGATCGGTGCTGTTTTATCCTGGAAGTGATATTGCTGCAACCCAATCACAACGTAAGTGGGGCAATATTCTCTTCAAGAACAACCAAGTCTTCTTGAAGGGCTTGGTGACTCAGCTGTGTTCTTTCTCTCTTGTTGTCTTGGCTTAAGCTTCTGTGAGAGATAAGTGTTCTTACTTTTCTGGTTAATTACGGTCTCTAATTATACTCTTATTTTTGCCTTCGTGATTTGTTTTGTTAATTGGTTAATTGCCTGTTCTTGTTTTAATATATATATCACTGCCTCATTGTTGCGTTGTTTAGTGTAATATACCCAACAGATTTAAGCTTTGAAATTGAAAAGAATTGAAAATGGCAGAGGGAAAAGAGTACCCAGCTGAAACTCTCAGGCAAGAATGAAGAAAATAAAGTGGATGGAAGTTGATATAGGCAGAGGGGCAGTTCAGTAATTTGCCAAAAAGCTGAAAATTCATTTTCTTTTTAAAAGCTGATTTTAATCCTTTAAAATAAAAATAAACTGGATAAATAAGATAAAAATAAATTTTAAAATTTTAAAATAAAGTTTATGAAATTACAAGGCTCCCCATATTTTAAAATAATTTTAGGCTCAAAAATGAATTTTATATGAATTTTCGAAATAAAGGCTCTTTAAAAGAAATAAAGCTTTTTAAATCATTTTAAAATACCAAAACTCACAATTAAATACTCACACTAAGTTTAAAAACTAAATCTTATCTCAAATATGATAATGCAAAAGATCTCATGGTTTAAATCGACTCCAATGATTTTATATGATTTTCAAAAGATTAAAAATGCACTTTAAAAATAGTTTTAATGCTCAAAAAATATAAATAAAATTCTACGATCACATACGACACATACCAATCATCAAATAGTCACATAAACATGTTTTCACACATATCTCGACTTCACAAAATATAATCGTCACATAATTCACATAGTTCACATAATTTCTACATTTAATAATTAACTATGCATTTATAAATCGCGAAAAATTCTAGGTCGTTATACTTTCAACACTTGATCACCTATCTCGAAACTTACATCCTTTCTCTTCAAATCAGCATATTTTCTCTAACAGTCCTGAGCAGTAACTAACCTTTTCTGAATAACTTCAAACTTTTCCTTCGTTTGCTGTAGAGCTCTGGTCCTAATATCTTCCTTTCACCAACCTCTTCCCAATATACAGGAGATCTACACTTTCTTCCATACAAGGCTTCGTAAGGCGGCATCCCAATACTTGCGTGGTAACTATTGTTATTAGAAAACTCAACCAACGGCAGATGTTCATCCCAACTTCCTTCGAAATCTAGTGTACAAGCCCTAAGCATATCCTCTATTGTCTGAATAGTCCTTTCACTTTGTCCGTCCGTTTGCGGATGGTAAGCTGTACTCATCCTTAATTGGGTTCCTAGACATTCTTGAAATTGTCGCCGAAACCTCGAGTTAAACCTTGGGTCTCGATTAGATACTATTGAAACAGGAACTCCATGACGAGAGACCATTTCCTTCAAATACAAATGTACCAGCTTGTCCAAAGAAAATCTTTCGTTAATTGGCAGAAAATGAGCAGACTTCGTCAATCGATCAATAATTACCCAAATCGCATCATGATTCGCCTTAGTCCTCGGCAATCCTACTACAAAATCCATAGCAAGGTGCTCCCATTTCCACTCGGGGATATCCAACGGCTACAGTAATCCACTTGGTTTCTGATGTTCCGCCTTAATCCTCTGACAGGTGTAACACTTACTTATGCATTCGGCTATCTCACGCTTCATATCTGGCCACCAAAAATTTTCTTTTAAATCTTGATACATCTTTGTACTTCCAGGATGAATAGAATATCTTGAACTTTGGGCTTCGCCTAAAATCTCATTTTTCAGTTCCAAAACATTAGGAATCCATATTCTCCTTCCAAATCTCAAAACACCTTGATCATCTTTCTGTGTACAAATCTCTTCTCCAGTCAACGTATTCACTTCACAATTCATCACTTCTTCCTGGCATCTTCGAATCTTTTTCAACAATTCTGGTTGAAAAGTCATTGTACTAAGAAACTCATCTGCATCTTTTGAATCATAAACTTCTAAACTTAAACTTTCAAATTCTCGATATAACTCCTTTGGCATCGTCAATGTATTCAATCTTTCCTTTCTACTCAGCGCATCAGCAACAACATTTGCCTTTCCGGGATGATAACTTATCGTGCAATCATAATCCTTAATCAATTCCAACCACCTTCTCTGTCTCATATTCAACTCTTTCTGGGTGAGATATACTTCAAGCTCTTATGGTCGGTGAAAATTTCACACTTCTCTCCATACAAATAATGTCTCCAAATCTTCAACGCGAATACAATCGCAGCCAACTCCAAATCGTGTGTCGGGTACTTCTGCTCGTGCGGCTTAAGCTGTCTCGAAGCGTACGCAATAACATTTCCGTGTTGCATCAAAACACAACCTAATCCTTTATGCGAAGCATCACTATAGATAACAAAATCTCTTTTATCATCAGGTAGTACCAATACTGGTGCGGTAACTAACCTCTTCTTCAATTCTTGAAAACTTTCTTCACACTTATCACTCCAAACAAACTTCTCATTCTTTCTGGTCAACTTAGTCAACGGCGTAGCAATCTTTGAAAAATCTTGAACAAATCTACGATAATAACCAACCAATCCTAAGAAAATTCTCACTTCAGTAGGAGTTCTCGGTCTACTCCAATCTACAATGGCTTCAATCTTAGCAAGGTCCACTCTAATCCCTTCTTTACTAATCACATGTCCTAGAAATTGCACTTCTTGCAAACAAAACTCAAACTTGGAAAACTTCGCATACAATCTTTTCTTCCTTAGGGTTTCCAATGTTATTCTCAAATGTTTGGCATGCTCTTCAGGGTTTCTTGAGTATATAAGGATGTCATCAATAAATACAATAATGAATTTATCCAGATACCTCTTGAATACCCTATTCATCAAATCTATAAATACAGCCGGCGCATTCGTTAATCCGAAAGCCATCACTAAGAATTCATAATATCCATATCGCGTGCGAAAAGTAGTCTTCGGAATATCTTCTGGCTTAATCTTCAATTGGTGATAACCGGACCTTAAATCAATCTTAGAAAAATATGCTGTAATAACCCTAACTTTTAGAATCCTACAGTGCCTAAATGAATAGTAATTTTGAGGATTTAGGGAAATGGTATGTAAGTACCCTAGATTTGAAATGGAAAATGAATAATCAGGAACCATATTGATGTTGTATTATGAAAATGAGTGACTCAAAATGATAATGGATTTCAGAAATTCCTGAGTATGGATTTTAAGATTTTTGATTTCAATTGAGACTCTATGGAATGTGATATTAAGGAGTATGGAAATATTAAAAGGTTTATATCTTGAGGAAATAGTGAAGTTAGATTAAACCAATGGATTATCAAAGCAAGGAAATGCCAGGGGAAAATGAAATGTTAAATGATTTCAGAACCACTGAGATAATGAGGTATATTCGAGACAAATCACAATTAGACGAGTATGGAAACCAAGCAATCAAGATTTATAAAATAACAAGGATACCTACCACATTATTTAATTACCAAAGGTATTAGTATACTGAGGAAAAACAAGGAAAAAGGATTATGAGATCATCTTGATGACATCACTTTCCACTAACATGTTTTAAGGGTAAATTAGTACTTTTGCAAGGCTTAAACCACAAATATATCTACAAAGCTTCCTTTATACTCTAGAATTCTCAAGATTAAAGGAAGATAAGATCAAAAATGAGGAGAAAAATCTCTCCCCATCTTCCTCATTACTCCATTTCTCTCATTTCCACAAACTGCCTAGCTAGAGCAAGGAGGAGAAGAAAAATCATACCTCGATTTCTACCCATGATAAAATCACCAAATTTGAACAACAACCTCTCCACTCCATGGGCATTAGTCGATCCAAATTTCATAGCAATCCAAGTAGTGTAGCCTAGGCAAATCATCTCCCCAATTTGAAGAACCAAACTGTCCAGGATTGTTCACAGGTTCTGTGATGATTTTCAAACGGCCATATCTCCTTCATTACTCAATGGCATTTTGTGTTCTTTATATGGTTGGAAAGCGGGTGAGATGCTCTACAACTCTCCTTTAGAAGTCTCATTAAGAAAACCTAGTTAAGGGCCTCGTTTTTCATGATCTTTAAGTCGGGTTCTAATAACTCCGAATTTCTAACTTTGTTTTCTTCAATTCTTTTGATCATCCAAGCTTACCCAAAGCTATACAAGGACTATACAAGGTTTAGAAAGCTATTACACACATCAAGGAAGGTATATTACTTGAGACCCTAACTTGAATTATGAGTTTATGGTTTATTATGCTTAGTTTAGAAGTTAAGTTGTATAAAGCATGAAATCTTGATGATATGGTTGTTGATATGTGTTTTAAGTTTGATATGGAAATTGTGATGTGAACTTGTAACCATGGTTGGGATGTAGACCACATGGTGTAGGGCTTGGATTGAGTGTGGAATGATGGTTTTGGAGCAATTAAAATATGGAAAGTATGAAAGTACAGCAGTTATAATGCCCGATTTTCGTTAGGATAGGAACTGCCCTGTTTTGGACCCCTGTATCAGTACGGTACCTTACTGTCCAGTGTACCAAGTGACCATGAAATGATAGAGCTTAGTTCATAGATCGTTTTGATATAAAGTGCGTTAAAATCTGATGAACGGTTTAGGAGAAAAGTCAGTTTTAGTGAAAGACGTTTGAAAACCGAGAAACTGTAATTGTATCAACTTTGAGGCTATAACTACCATACTTAGACATTCTTAAAAATTATAAAATTTTGGGATATGGTCGTAGGGTAGTCAAAGAGGCATTACCAGTTGGTCTTATGGTAAAATTCGAAATCCATATTTTCTGGGAATTTTTACAGTTAAGTGTGATCGTTAGGGAAAATGGTGAAAACCCCTGAAACTTCGATTGAGTTTATAAATGGTTGAGTTCTTGAACTTTTGGGGCAATAGTGATATGTTAAACATATGTTAGGAGTCAAGGGTGTTATTGTATAAAGATTAGGTTATTAAGTGGGATATATATATATATATATATATATATATATATATATATATATATATATATTAACGGTGATCTTTTCATTTCTATAGAGTCGGGAGACGAACTCAGGATTCCACATACTCGCTTTAGAGATCCAGGCAAGATCTTTTCTATCCCTACTTGGAAAATTATTTAACTTCAAAGAAACTTGATTTCATGGAATATATATGTGATGCTATTATTACTATATTGTAAAGAATTTGTTTTCCTTTATTATTGATATTAAAGGGAGAGGTATATGAAGATGTATATGAATATGGATATGATATGAGTATGAGATGGATATGAATATGTATAGAGATGATTATGCATGAAGTGAACATGCCTTATGAGTAAGAGAATATAAAAGAATGGTATCAGTTGTTATCTAGAGGTATATAAAAGAATGGAATCAGTTGTTATATAGAGTGAATAAAAGAATGGTATCAATTGTTATCTAGAGCTATATAAAAGAATGGTATCAGTTGTTATATAGAGTGAATAAAAGAATGGTATCAGTTGTTATCTAGAGTGAATAAAGGAATGGTATCAGTTATTATCTAGGGTTATATGATTTATAATATTATGTTAAAAATATTCTTTCTAAATGTTGTGATAGATATTATTGAGTATTATTTAATACTTCTAAAATAAATGGAATACTTTATGTATATAAAAGCATATTGATTTCATTGAATAAAGAGGAGATGTCGGAGTCATAATCAAAGTATTATGACATATATAATTTTTAAAGGTGATGATAAATGGAAATGGAAATGATATATGTGAAGGGAAAGGTGAATGGAAATGTGAATGAAAATGTGAAATGGTATTTGATAATGGTAAAATGATTTGAAAAAGGGGGATTACAACAGTAAGCGTAAGAGGCTGTGTGGGAGTGGCACAGTCCAGCATTCAATATTTTCTTACGGCACGAAGATGCCAAGGGAGGATGTAGCAGGTAGCCTTCCTCCAGGGTTGATTACCAGGTAGGGATCATCCCTTATACTAGTAGTAAACAGAGAGCGGATACGGTCAGGCGACTGATCATCGTCCTACGTATCTGGCGCCAGCAGATATCCCCAAAACTTGAAAGAAAGAATTGAAAATGGTTTTCAGATTTCTATAACTGAAAACTTGAAAAGTGATATGAAATGGTGGAATTATTGTTACAAAAGAAGAGAAACTGATTTTATATTGATTTATATAATTTTTGCATAAGAAGGAAATGAGAAGATTATAACGAGAAATTTGTTCAAGTTTTTATATTATCTTGAAAGATTACACTGAAATGGTATATTGATGGTTATAGCATTCAAGAAGAGGAACTGATATTATATGATGTTAGAAGCGAGACTGATGGAATGATACTATATATTTCTTACGTACAAGGATAATTGGAAAGTGTATATACATGTTGAATGAAAATAAAATTCTTCCATAATAACTGAAGTTTGCTTTTGTCTATTATATATATATATATATATATATATATATATAATGGTTTTTTTTCCTTTGATGTTAGTAGATAGAAATTATCTTGCTGAGCTACTATAGCTCACTCTTGCTACTTATTTATATAACAGCTAGGTATGCCGATACTACGCAAAACGCCCCGCAAGAGGGTAGGGGGAAGGCGACCTTCTGAGAGCGCATTGGCACCGATTCCTGAGGTAGCGTAGAGACAGACGGGTTCTAGTAGTCTTATGTATAATTAAGTGTGTAAGAATGTAAGGAACTTTTGATTGTTGAAATGCTTCATGTCGAAGTATTATTCAACAATGTATTTAAGTTGGATTCTGGGTTTGTAATAACTGTTCAACTCTAAACTTTTATTATGATGAATGTTGTTCTCTGAGCATATGACTGGTGTGGGTGTGTGTATTATTGCTGGGTCAATTGCATAAGTATTAATTGTAAAAAAAAAAGAAAAAGACCCAAGAGATATTGATATTGAATGGAAATTGGTCCGTGATGGCCCGGATTATGACCCCGGATTTGGGGCTGTCACAGTTTGGTATCAGAGCTTAGAGTCATATTGCTCAGGAACAAGAGTGATAGTAATATACACATATAGATATATAGGTAATGATATAAAATATGAACTCACATCGAGTTCAATGGGGGGTTTATCGAACAAAGCGTTTATTCTAAGTAGTGATTATAATTTTATAGAGCATTACTAATAAAAGTTTATGTTTTAGTATAGGGAGATGAGATTGGTGAGCCAAAGTTAAGGGTATTTAAAGTCTTCTTGTGTTTAAGGGAGTTTGAAGAAATATTGTAAGTTGATTGGTGAACAGACACTGATGGTTTCAATTGATTGTGGAGATGAAAGGGTGAAACTGAGATTTGTCGGTAAAGCCAAGATATACCTTAAGGACCAAGAAAGACTGAGACATTCCGAGATTGACTTAAATGAAAAGGTTATTATGCCAAAAGTGTTAAGTTTATGTAGCACACGGGATTGATATGAGAAAGGGAATACTTGATGTATCGGGAAGTGTACGTTAGATAACCTCGTGAGTATACAGGGTATGTTGGGATATACAATTATAAAGTATAGTTTGAAGGGTCCTTAATACCGGAGCAGTGTTATGCCAAGACGATCAATATTACGTAAGTATATCGATCAGAAGGTTGTGTTTTATTATGGATAAAGGCAGAAAGTATTGAGGCAAGTCACGACTAGGTAAATGACGATAATTGGGAATATCAGACGATAGGTTAAGGATAAATGGTGAATGCCAAATTTGAGAAATTTTGGGAAATACGCAGTCTAAGATAAATAGTATTTGAGGAAAACCTTCCATTATTGGGATTTTCAATTGGGCAGAGGCTATTAACGGTAACTACTTTAAAATTTCCTAAATCCCTGCTAAATTATATTATTGAGTTTCAAATTTTCCTCCACTGGTGAGTAATTCCAGGGTGATCTATCACCTCTTATTCAAAAAGGGCCTGTATCTTTTAAAAACTTTCTGGTATCTTTGGAATGTGTTTCAAAATTTTATTTTATCTATCTTAGTCAAAATATATCTCTAAGATTATTTTCGAAAAATGGTGTTTATCATCGTGATCTAAATTTCCCTCTATATTTCTTACTCCAACTAAGAGGAACAACCCTATATGTATACACAAGGACGATCTGTCTGTGTGATTGAAAGTCGGAGGGGACGCCCTCACTTGTGTGACGTACGGGTTCTTCCATCATATTGATTTCTCAAATATTCTTTTGTTTCGAATAAAGGTTATTTAAAACTCTTAATTTTATAAATTGTTATGGGAACCTTGCTTGTTTCTGGGTTCGTTTCAATTCAAAGTCTCCTAAATTCTATTAATTGTTTTGAATATAAAAGATTTCATTAATGGATGTAAGCAATGTTTATAGTATACGTGATTACACAAGGAAACTTGAGATTCCAAGGGAAATTTCAATAAGAGATAATTAGAACTGGGAGTGTTTCAATGTAAGAGTGGAAGTAAATTCGTGAGAAGAAATGGGTATATTTGACGATTAGTAAAAGAAAAGAACATGAGGAATTTTAAGGTATAATTGAAATTTACTATTGAGAGCAAGGTGTATTTTGAGGATAGAATTAGAATAATGATAAACAAAGGAAGTGGGGATAATTAATGAAGGATTTCGAGGTGCAATTACTATTAGTAGGGGAAGACAAATATTGTGACTAATACCCTAAGTAGCATAGAGAGATTAAAGATGTTAAGTATTCAGAGGATTAATCCAAAAGATGTGAATGAATAAAACTTGAGGTAAAGATTTTGATGAGAATAATAAAGGGAAATTACAGGGGTGGAATAGATAGTATATCATGAAGAAACTAAGGAGGATCAGTAAGATGTAAAGAGTGTATAGTGAGCAATAGACATATGGGATAAGGTATCCGGAGGAAATTGCAAGTACGCGCTAATTTGACCTCTTAAGTGTAAATGTTTGGTTAGGGATTGACTAAGTCAATGAATGGTGTAAATGGACTGATAATATAGATAAGAATAATCTATCTGTGAGAAAGTAAACTATGGTGATATAAGAAAGTGAGTTATTCTCGTGTCATCCAAATCAATATCTGTTAAGAGTCAAAGAACTCTATAAAAAGGAGATTAAGAGTATTGGGGAAAGCACGAGAATATTTTTCAAGGATGAAAGGAAAGTATATGTTTGTATAAGTATGAACAGGAAATATATATTATAGATAATATTTTCTTACAATTGTTTCAAGGAATATTATTATAACTTATTTTCTGGAAAATTTTACAGAGGTGATACATACAAATGTTGGAGTATTAATATTTTATGTCATGATAGAGATCAAAACTTAGTTAAACAATAGTGAGATACGCTACCATTCAGGGAAGGCCAATGTGGTGGCCGATACCCTTAAGCAAAAAGAGGAAGGAGAGATGAGATAAGATAGAATGACTGAATACATGAGGAGATTTGCAAGGAAAAGATAGTGAAAGTACTGCTATTGAAAAGCAAAATGGCATGTTGATGAATGACAAGCAAGTTTATGTTAGTGTATTTTTGCGCAAACAAGATAGAGATATTATGAAGGGAAAAAGGATAAAGGAAGTAGTGTGGAATTAGAAGGTGTGGATGAAAAAGGTACCTATGGACAATTCCAACATGATTCCGGGACGGAATCCTTTTAAGGGGGAAGACTGTAATAACCCTAACTTTTAGAATCCTACAATGCCTAAATGAATAGTAATTTTGAGGATTTAGGGAAATGGTATGTAAGTACCCTAGATTTGAAATGGAAAATGAATAATCAGGAACCATATTGATGTTGTATTATGAAAATGAGTAACTCAAAATGATAATGGATTTCAGAAATTCCTGAGTATGGATTTTAATATTTTCGATTTCAATTGAGACTCTATGGAATGTGATATTAAGGAGTATGGAAATATTAAAAGGTTTATATCTTGAGGAAATAGTGAAGTTAGATTAAACCAATGGATTATCAAAGCAAGGAAATGCCAGGGGAAAATGAATTGTTAAATGATTTCAGAACCACTGAGATAATGAGGTATATTCGAGACAAATCACAATTAGACGAGTATGGAAACCAAGCAATCAAGATTTATAAAATAACAAGGATACCTACCACATTATTTAATTACCAAAGGTATTAGTATAATACTGAGGAAAAACAAGGAAAAAGGATTATGAGATCATCTTGATGACATCACTTTCCACTAACATGTTTTAAGGGTAAATTAGTACTTTTGCAAGGCTTAAACCACAAAAATATCTACAAAGCTTCCTTTATACTCTAGAATTCTCAAGATTAAAGGAAGATAAGATCAAAAATTAGGAGAAAAATCTCTCCCCATCTTCCTCATTACTCCATTTCTCTCATTTCCACAAACTGCCCAGCTAGAGCAAGGAGGAGAAGAAAAATCATATCTCCATTTCTACCCATGATAAAATCACCAAATTTGAACCCCAACCTCTCCACTCCATGGGCATTAGTCGATCCAAATTTCATAGCAATCCAAGTAGTGTAGCCTAGGCAAATCATCTCCCCAATTTGAAGAACCAAACTGTCCAGGATTGTTCACAGGTTCTGTGATGATTTTCAAACGGCCATATCTCCTTCATTACTCAATGGAATTTTGTGTTCTTTATATGGTTGGAAAGCTGGTGAGATTCTCTACAACTCTCCTTTAGAAGTATCATTAAGAAAACCTAGTTAAGGGCCTCGTTTTTCATGATCTTTAAGTCGGGTTCTAATAACTCCGAATTTCTAATTTTGTTTTCTTCAATTCTTTTGATCATCCAAGCTTACCCAAAGCTATACAAGGACTATACAAGGTTTAGAAAGCTATTACACACATCAAGGAAGGTATATTACTTGAGACCCTAACTTGAATTATGAGTTTATGGTTTATTATGCTTAGTTTTGAAGTTAAGTTGTATAAAGCATGAAATCTTGATGATATGGTTGTTGATATGTGTTTTAAGTTTGATATGGAAATTGTGATGTGAACTTGTAACCATGGTTGGGATGTAGACCACATGGTGTAGGGCTTGGATTGAGTGTGGAATGATGGTTTTGGAGCAATTAAAATATGGAAAGTATGAAAGTACAGCAGTTATAATGCCCGATTTTCGTTAGGATAGGAACTGCCCTGTTTTGGACCCCTGTATCAGTACGGTACCTTACTGTCCAGTGTACCAAGTGACAATGAAATGATAGAGCTTAGTTCATAGATCGTTTTGATATAAAGTGCGTTAAAATCTGATGAACGGTTTAGGAGAAAAGTCAGTTTTAGTGAAAGACGTTTGAAAACCGAGAAACTGTAATTGTATCAACTTTGAGGCTATAACTACCATACTTAGACATTCTTAAAAATTATAAACTTTTGGGATATGGTCGTAGGGTAGTCAAAGAGGCATTACCAGTTGGTCTTATGGTAAAATTCGAAATCCATATTTTCTGGGAATTTTTACAGTTAAGTGTGGTCGTTAGGGAAAATTGTGAAAACCCCTGAAACTTCGATTGAGTTTATAAATGGTTGAGTTCTTGAACTTTTGGGACAATAGTGATATGTTAAACATATGTTAGGATTCAAGGGTGTTATTGTATAAAGATTAGGTTATTAAGTGGGATATATATATATATATATATATATATATATATATATATTAACGGTGATCTTTTCATTTCTATAGAGTCGGGAGACGAACTCAGGATTCCACATACTCGCTTTAGAGATCCAGGCAAGATCTTTTCTATCCCTACTTGGAAAATTATTTATCTTCAAAGAAACTTGATTTCATGGAATATATATGTGATGCTATTATTACTATATTGTAAAGAATTTGTTTTCCTTTATTATTGATATTAAAGGGAGAGGTATATGAAGATGTATATGAATATGGATATGATATGAGTATGAGATGGATATGAATATGTATAGAGATGATTATGCATGAAGTGAACATGCCTTATGAGTAAGAGAATATAAAAGAATGGTATCAGTTGTTATCTAGAGGTATATAAAAGAATGGAATCAGTTGTTATATAGAGTGAATAAAAGAATGGTATCAATTGTTATCTAGAGCTATATAAAAGAATGGTATCAGTTGTTATATAGAGTGAATAAAAGAATGGTATCAGTTGTTATCTAGAGTGAATAAAGGAATGGTATCAGTTATTATCTAGGGTTATATGATTTATAATATTATGTTAAAAATATTCTTTCTAAATGTTGTGATAGATATTATTGAGTATTATTTAATACTTCTAAAATAAATGGAATACTTTATGTATATAAAAGCATATTGATTTCATTGAATAAAGAGGAGATGTCGGAGTCATAATCAAAGTATTATGACATATATAATTTTTAAAGGTGATGATAAATGGAAATGGAAATGATATATGTGAAGGGAAAGGTGAATGGAAATGTGAATGAAAATGTGAAATGGTATTTGATAATGGTAAAATGATTTGAAAAAGGGGGATTACAACAGTAAGCGTAAGAGGCTGTGTGGGAGTGGCACAGTCCAGCATTCAATATTTTCTTACGGCACGAAGATGCCAAGGGAGGATGTAGCAGGTAGCCTTCCTCCAGGGTTGATTACCAGGTTGGGATCATCCCTTCTACTAGTAGTAAACAGAGAGCGGATACGGTCAGGCGACTGATCATCGTCCTACGTATCTGGCGCCAGCAGATATCCCCAAAACTTGAAAGAAAGAATTGAAAATGGTTTTCAGATTTCTATAACTGAAAACAGAAAAGTGATATGAAATGGTGGAATTATTGTTACAAACGAAGAGAAACTGATTTTATATTGATTTATATAATTGTTGCATAAGAAGGAAATGAGAAGATTATAGCGAGAGATTTGTTCAAGTTTTTATATTATCTTGAAAGATTACACTGAAATGGTATATTGATGGTTATAGCATTCAAGAAGAAGAACTGATATTATATGATGTTAGAAGCGAGACTGATGGAATGATACTATATATTTCTTACGTACAAGGATAATTGGAAAGTGTATATACATGTTGAATGAAAATAAAATTTTTCCATAATAACTGAAGTTTGCTTTTGTCTATTATATATATATAAATATATAATGGTTTATTTTCCTTTGATGTTAGTAGATAGAAATTATCTTGCTGAGCTACTATAGCTCACTCTTGCTACTTATTTATATAACAGCTAGGTATGCCGATACTACGCAAAACGCCCCGCAAGATGGTAGGGGGAAGGCGACCTTCTTAGAGCGCATTGGCACCGATTCCTGAGGTAGCGTAGAGACAGACGGGTTCTAGTAGTCTTATGTATAATTAAGTGTGTAAGAATGTAAGGAACTTTTGATTGTTGAAATGCTTCATGTCGAAGTATTATTCAACAATGTATTTAAGTTGGATTCTGGGTTTGTAATAACTGTTCAACTCTAAACTTTTATTATGATGAATGTTGTTCTCTGAGCATATGACTGGTGTGGGTGTGTGTATTATTGCGGGGTCAATTGCATAAGTATTAATTGTAAAAAAAAAAAAGACCCAAGAGATATTGATATTGAATGGAAATTGGTCCGTGATGGCCCGGATTATGACCCCGGATTTGAGGCTGTCACATATGCGGCATCTTTTAGCTGGTCAAATAAATCATCAATCCTTGGCAGTGGATACTTGTTCTTGATAGTCAACTTGTTCAGCTCCCTATAATCAATGCAATGCCTCATACTTCCATCTTTCTTCTTGACAAACAACACTGGTGCTCCCCACGGAGACACACTCGACCATTTAACTCCTTTATCTTACAAATCTTGTAATTGAATAGCTAACTCCTTCATCTCAACAGGTGCCATTCGATAAGGTGCTTTAGATACGGGTTCCGTTCTGGGTGCTAGCTCAATCGGAAATTCAACCTCTCTATCTGGAGGTAATCCGGGAAATTCGTCAGGAAATTCATTTACTACTGGGATATCTTCCATATTTGGGACTTCTTTCTCCGTATCAACTACATGTTCTAAATAAGCTTCACATCCTTGCTTCAACAACTTCTTAGCTTGCATAAACGTCAAAAACTTCTTATCTTGCTTCTGTCCTTGAAACACTACTTCACTACCATCTTCAGTAACCAACTTTACTTGCTTCTTTCTACAATAAATCTGAGCATCACACTCAGTCAACCAATCCATTCCAAGAATAACATCAAACTCTCCCAACTTAAAAGGTAACAAATCCGCATAGAAAAGAAATTCTCCTATCTCAATGTTACAGTTAGGACACTCCCGGTCCACAACTATCTTTTCCTGATTAGCCACTTCTATTACTAACGGTCTTTCTAATGGACGAATCTCACAACGTAATTTATCAAGAAATCTCTCAGATATGAATGATCTAGTTGCTCCATAATCAATTAAAACTTGAGTAAAGTGCACTTTGTGTACCTGCACTTTATCGAAGACACCACTTGAAATACTATAGTTTAGAAACTATCATTTGCAATAATGAACAAACACTTTACTTAAACTTTGTGTACTACCGTCAACTTCTCCTAACTCCGTCTCTTTTTACAGGGGTATTTGTTGAGTATTGAATACAGTAAAAGAATACAGAGGGGGGGGGGGTGAATGGATTCTTGAACTTTTCTTTGGCTCGAGTCTATGTAGCAGATAAGTGTTCGTGTGTGCAAGGTGTAGGTGCGGATAAAGAACAACACAAGACACAATATCACTTTAATATAATGTATTATTAAATAAAGGTTGCTACAATCTGTGAATACAAATGATAGTATTCTCAGCTTCGTTTTTCTCAGAGAGATATAGCTTACAGTGTATGAAAAACTTGACTCTTCAAAAGTTAAAGTTAAGGAAGCGAGGCTGTATCCTTATAGAGTATGGATACAACCTACTTACTACAAATAAGGTAGCTAAACAATTTACTTTCTAGTCTATCTATCGTATTTGAGTAAGAGTCCAAACGGTTACAGATTTGACTTTGCAAAGCCTGTTCAGATCCACTTCTTTAGCCCTTTGTCTCTTCTATATCTCTCCAAGCTTCTTTGTAGGCTTTCCAGAGCACGTTACAGATTATGGTCCATAAAGTGCATTGGCTTGTTGCAGGGTTCTGACTTGTACAATTTCTTCAGTATTTTGTCTCCAAGAATGTATTCGAGAAGTGACTAAGTAAGTGATTCGAGAACTAGAATTGACTTGATCGATAACTCTGAGTTCTCGAACACTGTTATATTGACATATCGAATTACTTCTCAAATAGCTCTTTTTCATCAGGATTCCTTGAGTTATCGAATAGAACATTTGACTTATCGAATCCTCGAGATATCGAATAGCTTTCTGAGTCCTTAAGATATCGAATGGAACTTTGACTTGTTGACTCCTTGAGAACTCGAATACTACTTTTGACTTGTTGACTTCTTGAGTTCTCGAACAGAGTAATAGACATATCGAATCTCTGAGATATCGAATGGGATATCGAACAATGTATTCAGAGATATCGAATAGTGTCTTGAGATATCGAATCCGTGACTTCTCGAATACTGGACTTCTCGAATAGACAAAACTACTTCTCGAATTGGTACTTAGGCAAATTCTTCACTTTCTTCAAATCCCAACTGTGATTATTTGATAGTCTTTATCTTCTTGCTTGAGGCATGAACCTTGGAACTTCTTTCAAGCATTATTCTTGACTATATAAGTATAGTTACACAACTAGGATTTGGTGCCTATTACAAGTACAGAACAAATAGAAACTCTACAACTAGAGGTTCCCTCAGTTAAGAGGTCATGTAGGTAATGCAGAGCATTACAAACAATTAGGCTTGTTATTAGATGTATACAGGCATGCCTCTGTGACTAACAATCTCCCCCAAATTGTGAGTGAGACCCTTAGTCACAATTTCATGTCTGATAACAAGCCTAATATACATAAAGATAAAACTTGAAAAGTACAGGTATGAAATTTGATTGAGCACATGAATGAATAATCTTACAGTATGATGGAATACTAGCCATTCTCATTTGATTCCATCTCCATTGCTTTGGCTTGTAGATCATCATATGCTTTCTATTTTCTTTCTTTCTCCTTTCTTGCATTCTTATCCATGGCCTTTATGATCTTTGCCAAAGCATCCAATTCTTCAAGCATGATAGAGTCTTTGAAATCTTCAAGTACTGGTTTTAGAATGCTGGCAGGATAGTGACTGAGTAGGTTCATTCTTATATTGACATTATCTCCATTTCTCCTCCTATACTTCACTACATAGGGATTGAATTGAACTCTACACAATCCTTTTGCCCTTAGCTTTTCTGCTTCAACTTCCAGCCTATCAATCTCCTTCTCCCTTTCTAGCCATTTCTCAAAGCATCCCTTTCTTATCTTATCAGCATAGTCTCTCTTCATCTTTACAAAATCAATCAACTCTAGCTTCCATACTTTCTCCACTTTGTCTTCAGAATCCAATAATGCAATGATTCTTTCTATTTCATATAGCTTGCCCCAATTTTGACACTGTCCTTGTTTGAATTTCTTCTCCCTTCCATCAGTATATTTAATATCAAGGCAGTTATTCATAATGGCAGCATAGTAGATTCTTTGAGCTCTTAGATATTGCAATTGGTCTTCATCAAAATCTTCATCTAATGGTTGGAGTTTTAAGCCTGGATAGATTGTCAGAGTCCTTGATTTGGATAGCTTTGGTTTCCTTGCAGCTTGTTTGAATTTGATCCTTTTTACATGGTTGCCTGGCAGTAGCATGTGACCTTTGTTTGTAGACCATTGTAGTATTCTATTAGCAGTTTGCTTTTTGAAACACACAGATGGTTTCTTGACTTGAATCTTCTTCTCTTTTTGAGATGGCAAAACAGTTGTAGAAGCCATAGATGTAGATTTTGCTAGGTCATTACTAACAGTATTCACCATATACTCAGAGTCTTGTGTTGTGGTGAGGTTACTGCTAGCAATGCCTAAGGCTTGCTGTTTTCCACTCTTTCTCTCACACACCTTTCCACCATCTCTGTCATCATCTTTCTTCTTGCTTTTACCATCCCTTTTCTCCTTGTCATCACCACCCTTATTCCTTCCTTGAGATCCACCTTTGCTGCCACTCTTGTCTTGATCATCCTTATCTTTGTCTTACTTTCCCTCTTTAGCAATAGGCTTGATGTCTGACTGAGAGTTGATAAACTTCACCAGAATGTCAAGAGCCTCTATTTCAGATTTAGATTTTCCACTCCTTGAATGTAGAACTCCAGCCAAAAATTTTATCGTAGACATGTTGTTTGATTTGAGGTGTTGGCCAAATCTGAAGGCAACAATGTCTTGATTCTTTTCATATAAAATACAGTGAGGCTGAGGAACTACTTGAGGCAATTGAGATTTCATGCACTTGGTGAGAATCTCTTTGAGCATATTGTTGTTTGATGAGTTATTCCTTTCTATCTTCCTGATAATTGTTCCAAGTTCAGAGCTGGATAGAATTTGCAAAGCTTCAATTTGGATGTGAAAGAGGTTCTTGGCAGTGTGGACTAGGACTTCTCTATCATTGGTAGTGATGATGGCATAAGGATTAGTTTGAACAATTTCTCTTCTCACTACAGTGACTAGAAACACATCTTGCACAAGAAGCTTGATGTAGTCAAAGTAGTGGAAGTTTGCCCTTCTTCTCAGCTCATGTAGGTGCTTCAGAAAGGCTATGTCATGGTATAGTTTAGAATTTGCAGTTTCTTGACATACCCTTTGAGTAAGAACATTTCTGAATTCTGAAGGTTCACCTTGAAGAGATTGCTTAGCAATGTCAGGAATGTCGAATTCATATTCTGGGGACTTCTCTTCAGTTTCAGATGGAGGGATAGATGGAATCTTGGCCTCTTCATCTACAGCCACTTTTTTCAGTTTTTCCTCCTTGGATGCTGCCTTTAATTTCTCAGACTGATTTGACTTAGTAGTTCTTGGCTGACCACCCTCATTTATTGTAATGCCTTTCTCCTTAGGTTTTTCCCCCTTAGATTTTGAGTTCCTTAATGTCCTCTTCTCCCCCTTAGGCTTGTTGTCAGGCACAGAGGCTGTAGAAGTGACCTTTGGGTTGGAAGAATCTGTAGGTAGAGGGAGTCCCATATGCTTCATTATGGCAGAAAGCATCTGTTGTTGGTTGAGAAGAACATCAGCATTGGCAGTGGCTTGAATGTCCAACTTTTCATTGAGAGCAGCAACAGTGTCTGTTAACTGAGCATTGGATGTCTTTAGATTGACCACCTCCTTTTTCAGAGTATCCACCTTGGTGAATAACTCAGTGGCCTTGAAACCAGAGATAGATTGATCCTTGAGTCTTTGTACTTCATATTTGGTCATGGCATGCACAGGAACCTCAGTTACCAGCTTATCCCCATATAAATTCTTGAACATTGTCTTCAGCATGGCATTGGAGTCTGTGGTTTGATCAGATAGAGATTGAAATTTATGCCCCAGACTTGTGATAATATCCTTTAGCAGTGCTAGCCCATGATCCATCTTGGTGCAGGTGGTGTTACAGTATTTGAGGTCTTTAAACACACTGTCCAACTGAGGGAATTTGGCAGCAAAGGTCCTCTTGATTTTTTTCACTTTAGTGACTGTCTCATCATACACCCTGCTGACATCAGATTTGACTCCTTTGCCAAGATAGTGGGCAGCCTTGAGAAATCCCTTGTGAGAATCATTCATGGCTTCATACACTTCACCAGGTGTCAGAGATTTGGCATTAGATCCTAGTGAAGTGATGTATTCCTCTCTGAGATATTGAAGTGCTTCATCAAGAGTAATATCATATTTTCCTTGCAACCAGGCATCTACATTGCCATCTCTCTCAGCATCATCAACTATCTTTGACTTCTGCATCTCCACATCATCCCTATGGCATAGCAGAATGGCCTTATAGTTTGGGTTAGGGATGTTGGAGGTGACCAAGTGTTGAGCAGTCTTGACAAACTCAGGAATCTGATCCACAACTAAGCTTTGAAGTGCTTCAACCGTCAATTATGGTGGAACAGACCCTGATCCTGAAGCACTATCATGTTGCACAGGCTTCAGCCATTGTGACAGGAATTCAGAGCTAGAGCTAGGCAAACTAGACTCCTCAGTTACAGATGCAACTTCTGTAACCGGATGGATTGACTCTACTACTGGTGTCTCCACAGAAGTGGGATAAGTTACACCAGCAGTTGACACAGGCACAGAGTCTCTAGTAAAAACTAGTGGAACCTCTGTGTTTGTGATGGTGTCATTAGGAGATGCCCCAGCATGCATTCCCTCACCATCTAAATGTGGGTCCTGGGTGGTGAGCAAAGTGTCATGCACTAAGTCACTTGAAATCATTGGCTCATCAAGAGAAAAGAATTCTTGATGATCAATGCCTTGCTCCTCAATTGCTTGAGTTGCAGGCTGCAAAGAAATTTGAGTGGTAGATTCTGGAAGAGGAGTGTCTTGTAGATTAAAGTTGGCCAACTCCCCCTGAGAGATAGAAGGAGTTTCAATTGTGATGTGCTCTCCACTCAATGTAGTGCCAGCCTTATCACTCCCATGTGCTGACTCTGTACAGGTAGTTGCATTGGGGAGGATGCTTGATTCTATAGATGCACCCTGTTGAGAGGATACATCTAGTGAACTATTTGCCCCTGATTTTACAACTTCAACCATTTGTGTGACTGAAGAGGTGGTTTTAGTTTTCTTCTTCTTTGGCCTGATTAGGGGTGACTCAGGTGCCTCACTTCCTAATTCTACAGCCAATGCTGCTTCAGATAAGATGGTTAAAGGTGCAGACATTACCTCCTTTCTCTTCTTTTTACTAACATCACCCTTTTGAGAGGATGATGCAGTTGGCTCACTATGTAGTAGAGTGTTTGGTTGAGGTGGTTGGTTAGCAGACCCTGGGTTAGCACTGTGTTCTACTTGCTTGGGTCTGGCTAACTCAGATTTGGAGGCAAATGTTGGCAAGTTGTGGGGGTAAGACTCAAATAACTTCTGCATATGGGAAGTTATTACAAGCCTTACATCCACATCATTCCTAGTATCCAAATTACCAAAAATGAGTTTGGTCGTGGATCTAGGGTAGCCTAATCTACTTTTATCTAAACCAGGTAAATCAGCCACATTTTTATCTAGATAATTAAGTACAGACTGAATACACCTAGGAAATAAGATATCATTACCTCTCTTGGTTGTGTTCTTACCAAGTTTTCCATAGAGTTCCTGCATTATGAGCTTTCCAACATCAATTTTCCTATCATAGGCAAGTGAATAGCATATCTATTGAACAGGAGCACTTAGTTGGTCAAAGCTGGATTTCCTTCCGCAGAATACTTCCAGGAGAGTGGCAAACACATAGCTCCACTCTTTTCGTAGATGTGCCCGTTTTAGATTTCCAACCTTGATGGTGTCTGAGTACCTTATTAGTTCAAAGAATTCCACTAGTTGATCTTCTGTTACAAGGCCATCATACTCATTCTGGTGAAGACCCAGGGCCTTGCTCATGTCCTCAGAAGTTATACTGAACTCTTTACCAAGTATCTTGCAGTTAATGATATAACCCAGACTGCCATCATCTAGAGCAACTGTTTCTGTAATGGCAGTATTCCAAAATTGCTCCAGAATGTCTAGATACAGAGTTGGGTTGGCCGTAAGTGCTTCTTTGATATAAGATTCAGACATCCATTTGACGAAACACTTGTAGTTAGCATTTGGGGCTTCGACATCACTTGAGTTAGCAATGAAGTTAGTGTTGAATTTCACAGTTGCCATTGATTCGGAGAGAAGAGAAATGAAAATGAAGGTTGAAGAAGAAATTTGGCTTTTAGTAGTTAGGGTTTTCAGGGGTTTTGGGAGCTTTGATGCTTGAGAAATTGAATGAAATGAATCGAATAGATGTGAGATTGTATAAGTATGAAGTACTTGAATTGTCGATTAGATGTATGTTTTGTATCGACAAGTCAAGCATTTGAGAAGTAGAAAACAACTATTCGATAAGTCAAGAAATGTTTATTCGATAACTCAAGCAGGTTGAAAACTCACAGCTGGTAGCTATCTAACTTAGAATAAATTCTAAATTAGGTAAAATGTGTTTTTATGAGTGAATTAAAATTTTAGACAAAAATCCAAAATCGGTTAAGATTCAGCGAGAATTCAGCCTTTTCAAATGATTCGAGAACTCAAATATAGTATTCGAGAACTCAGTCAATCGAGAACTAAAACACTATATTCGAGAAGTCAAGAAAACCTCTATTCGATAACTCTAAAAGACTCTATTCGAGAACTCGAGAATGCTCTAATGAGACTTGTTAGAGATGTCGAATAGTGAATCACTCGAGAAGTCTGACTTATCGAAATATACTCATCACTCACAAAAATTAATTTTCACTATCTTTTAAAATTCACCAGCCATATTCATTTAACAATATTCTAGTAAATTAAACAGTGATTCTATCAAAATTTCATAGAAATTTCAAGTTAACACAAAAATATGATTTTCCAAATATGCAACAGATTTGAAATATTTATAAATCATATTTCAGCCAACACTTACTCCAAAAATATTGAGTATTTAGATAAAGTAAGTGTTTACTGCTGCAACAATCTAGATGCTGTATTCACCTAGCCAGAATCTGAAGAATTCAGCATTCCAATCTCACTAACCAACCTTGTGAAGGTGGCTTCATCTAATGGCTTAGTGAATATATCAGCTAGTTGTTTATCTGTAGAAACATAATGCAACTCAATGGTTCCATTGGTTGCATGTTCTCTTATGAAATGATATCTGATGTCAATGTGCTTTGTCCTAGAATGATTGACAGGATTGGCAACTATAGAGATTGCACTTGTGTTGTCACACATGATTGGAATTCTTTCCAACACAAGTCCATAATCTCTAAGTTGATTTCTAATCCAAAGCACTTGAGCACAGCAACTTCTAGCAGCTATGTATTCAGCCTCAGCTGTAGAAGTTGACACAGATTGTTGTTTCTTGCTATACCAAGAGACTAACCTTTATCCAAGAAACTGGCAGCTACCTGAGGTGCTTTTTCTATCCACTCTGCATCCAGCATAATCAACATCAGAATAACCAACCAGATTGAACCCTGTGTCCTTAGGATACCATAAACCCAAGTTTGGAGTGCCCTTCAGATATCTAAAGATCCTTTTTATAGCAACCAGATGTGATTCTTTAGGATTTGATTGAAACCTTGCACACAAGCATGTAGCAAACATGATGTCTGGCCTACTTGCAGTGAGATAGAGTAGAGAACCAACCATGCCTCTGTAGACTGAGATATCTACTTTCTTGCCTTTAGCATCTTCATCCAATTTAGTGGCAGTGGCCATGGGTGTCTTTGCAGGTGAGTAATCTTCCAATTCAAACTTCTTCAATAAATCTTTGATGTACTTGGTCTGACTGATAAAGATACCATCCTTCCTTTGACTGACTTGCAACCCAAGAAAGAATGTCAACTCTCCCATCATACTCATCTCATATCTGCTCTACATGAGTTTAGAAAATTTCTCACACAGCTTCTCATTTGTAGAACCAAAAATGATATCATCCACATAGATCTGAACTAGGATAAGATCATCACCATGCTTCTTGTAAAATAGTGTCTTGTCCAGTGTACCTCTAGTGAATTGATTTTCAAGAAGAAATTGTGATAAAGTATCATACCATGCCCTTGGAGCCTGCTTAAGTCCATACAGTGCCTTAAGCAGTCTGTAAACAAATTCTGGAAAGTGTGGATCCTCAAAGCCAGGTGGTTGTTGCACATAAACTTCTTCTTCCAACTCTCCATTCAGAAATGCACTCTTGACATCCATTTGATACACTTTAAAGTTTGAATGAGCAGTAAATGCCAAGAATATTCTGATGGCTTCCAATCTAGCAACAGGGGCAAATGTCTCATCATAATCAATGCCTTCCTGTTGAGAGTATCCTTTTGCAACCAACCTTGCTTTGTTTCTTACTATTATACCATCTTCATCCATCTTATTCTTCAGAACCCATTTTGTTCCAACAATGGCTCTATTATTTGGTGCAGGCACTAGTTCCCATACTTTGTTCCTTTCAAATTGATTCAGCTCCTCTTGCATAGCAACAATCCAATCTGGATCCAACAGTGCATCATCAAGTTTCTTAGGCTCAACTTGAGATAGAAAACAGCCATAGAGGCACTCATTCTGAGTAGCTCTCCTAGTCCTTACTCCTGCATTAGGATCTCCAATGATTTGCTCTGCAGTGTGTGATCTATCCCATTTCCTTGAGTGCTCATCCTGATTTCTCATTCTTAATGTTGCTTCATCATCCAAATCATCATCCTGATTTCCTCCCCCTGTGAGGCTGCCACTACTCACAGGTGTGTCTTGGATGCTAGTCTCTCTACTGTTGATTGGCACAAATTCTTCTCTTGTATTATCATTCACTTGAGTCTATTGAACTTGAGTTTCAACTTTAGTTTCAAACTCTTCATCAGAATCATCTAGATTATCAAATCTTAATGGATCTTTATCTTCATCATTGGCTTCTTCTAGTCCAGGTAGTTTGTTGTCATCAAATGTCACATCTGTGCTTTCCATAATTTTCTTTTGACTGATGACATAGACTTTGTATGCAATTCTTTCCATAGAGTAGCCAAGAAAAATTCCTTCAAATGCTTTTGCATCAAACTTTCCAACATATTCAGAATTATCCTTCAATACAAAGCATTTGCTTCCAAAAGTATGAACATACTTTAGAGTGGGCTTCTTTCCAGTCATCAAGTTGTAAGGTGTCTTTCCAGTGTTTTTGTTGATGAGGGTTCTGTTCTGGATATAGCATGCAGTGCTTACAGCCTCAACCAAAAAACATGTAGGCATCTTTGCATCAAGTAACATTGTTCTAGCAGCCTCAATTAGAGTTCTATTCTTCCTCTCAACAACTCCATTTTGTTGTGGAGTCCTTGGAGCTGAGAATTGCTGAGAAATACCATTCTCTTTACAGAATGCTTCAAGTATGGCATTTCTGAACTCTGTTCCATTATCACTTTTCAGTGCAATCACACTTGCATTATTGGCCTTTGCTTCCTTGTCAACTTTCTTTATATGCTCAATGATTACTTGTGGAGCCTCATCTTTTGATGCCAGAAATTCAACCCATGTATACCTTGTAAAGTCATCAACCATCACCAAGGCATACTTCTTTCTTTCTAGTGACATAATATTAACAGGCCCAAACAAATCCATATGAATGAGTTGTAGGGGCTTGGTTATAGATGTCACTGTCTTTGACTTGTGGCTTGACCTTTTCATCTTTCCTTTTTGACAAGCCTCACACACTCCTTCTTGACAGAATTCAAGTGTGGGCATGCCTCTCACTAACTCTCTTTTGACAAGAGAATTAATGGCTTTGAAGTTCTGGTGTGATAGTTTCTTGTGCTACAGCCAACAATCTTCATTTGATGCTTTTGAGTAAAAGCAACAAATTTTGTCTTTGTTTGCAGAATCCATATTGGCTACAAACAGGCTTCCTTTCCTTACTCCAGATAGAGCAAAGTCACCAGTCTTCTTGTGGGTGATCAAACATTCATCTTTGTCAAAATCCACCTTGAATCCTCTATCAGTAAACTGACCAACACTTAGCAGATTATGCTTGAGTCCCTTGACCAGTGCTACATCTTCAATGATGACAATTCCAACTTTCAACTTGCCATATCCCAATGTGTTACCCATGCTGTCATCTCCAAAAGCAACCATTGGGCCAGCCTTTTCCTCATACTGTGATAGCAGGGCCATATCACCAGTCATATGATTTGAACATCCACTGTCCAAAATCCACATGACCTTCTTTTCACTTTCTTTGCCCCGCAAACACAAATGTATTACTTCTCCTTTGGTACCCAAACAAGTTTGGGTCCATGTGACTTAGAAACAGTTTTATCATAAACAACATGCTTATCAACTTTCTTGGTGTTAGTCTTCTTGTCACTGTTAGAAGTCTTAGAACCTGAGATTTCAGACTTAGGTGACAGAGGTACCTTCCTAGCTTTAGGAGGACTCGAAGACTTTGACTTGGTGTAGTGTGTGTGAGAATTGTGACTGATACAACCATCAATGAATTGCCTTCTCAAATTGAAACAACTAGTCATAACATTCATATTGCATGGCATACAGTCAAATTTATCACAAAATGGTGCATCTCTATGTCTTAGAGGCACAGAACAATCATAGAAAGGTTTAGACACACTACCAGCAGGTTTCTTGCATGCATAAGTTAAATGATTGGTACAGAAACAATTCTGACAAGTTTTCCTAGGGGCATTAGGCATATAAGCATAGTTGTTATCTTTGTTAATCCCTAACTTGCCATTTCTGTTCTGTTTCTTCTTAGTCACTTTCTTCTCTGATTCACTCTTTCCAGCTGAAACAAACTTAACAAACTTCTTGGGTCTTATCCTATCACCTACTGGCTCCTTGGTCTTTCACTTGACACTCTCACTCTTAGAGGATTCTTGTTGTTCATTGGATTGTGCCTCATCCTCATCATTCAACATTTGTTTGATGAGGATTCCTTAAAAATTGGATTTTCAGTCTTTTTCAAAATGTGAGGCACTTCCTCATGAACAACTGTGTCATCTTCAATGACAGCATAGCCTTTTCTTTGTTTAAGAGTGCCATAATCAAGTCCAATAGCAGCCTTGGGATTAGCTTCAATTTTCTCACAGTAGGATTGCACTAGACCAGATGATTTCTTGAAAGTTTTCAGTTTGAATTCATTTTCAGCTAATTCATCCCTAAGAGCCTTTTCAACCTGACTAGCACACAAAACCTTATTCTACAGATATTCAACTTCTTTCTTAAGGTTTTCTACTTGCATAGCAGTTAGCTCAAGTTCCTCATTCTTTTTGATTAACATTTCATTTCTAGTAGACAGTTTAGTAATCTCTTCATTAGCAGCAGTCATACTAGTATGAATGTTAAACATCTCAACAGATAGTTGTTCAATCATGCATTTATACTCTGAAACAGACATGTCTATAGTAGTGAGAGATGGTACCTGAGGATCTGATGGAGATGTGTCCTCCTTGGAATTGGCCATCAAGGCATAATTGCAAAATTCATGTTCCTCTCCATCACTGTCAGAATAATCCCAACACTTCCCTTCAGCTATGTAGGCCTTACCTTGTGTCTGCTTTTTCAGAAGGGCCTCATACTTAGCTTCGAGCTCAAGATAATCTCTATCCTTCTTTTTAGGCTTCTTGCATTCACTGGCAAAATGCCCTAGGTCATTGCATCTATAACACCTTACAGATGACCTATCCACGTGGCTGGTTTTGAACTTATTCTTGTTTGGTTTCACAGGTGCCTTGTTCCTGTTGAATGAATGGCTTTGGGTTTTAGGTTTGAAGGGTTGGTTCCTCTTAAATCTTGTGTTTGGAAATTTTCTGGCCATGAAAGCATATGAAGTGTTTTCCATCCCATCTAGTTCTTCAAGAGTATAGAACTCATCTTCCTCCTTCTCCTCACCAGGTTCACTTACTTCAGCTTCAGTTTCTTCATTTTCTACTACCTCCTCTATCCTCAATTGGCTTGTAGATGCTTCTAGGTCTTGAATAGATTTGTTGACAATCAGGGCACATGATGTGTTTATCATTCTGCCCTGGTTGGCTTGGATAGCCCTTTTCTGAAGCAACTCAAGCTCATGAGTTTTTAAAACCCCATAGAGCACATCATATGTAACTTTGTTCAAATCTCTTTCCCTTAGAGAAATGACCTTTGCTCTAGATGATTTGGTGAAGACAGCAGAAACTTCATGTTCAATTCCTTGGTGCTGTAAACCTTGCCATTCATCTGCAACTCAGTAACTAGCTTGTGAAATCTCTCAAACATCTCAGTGATGCTTTCCTTGGGCTGTGCCATGAAAGCTTCATACTGAGTGACCAGTATCTGTTTCTTGTTCTCTCTGACCTCATCAGTTCCTTCACATAACACCTCAATGTGATCCCACATTTCTTTGGCAGTGGTACATGAAACAATGTTTGCAAACATTAACATGTCCATGGAATCTATAATCAACAACATGAGGTGACTGTCAAGGACAACCATGTCCTTTTCTGATTCTGTCCATTTGGATGGATCCTTAGCCACATAAGATCTTGGAATAGTAGTGGTTCCAACAGTCTTTTTAGGAATCTCCTGTTGGGGAACAAATGGACCATTCTTGAGAATCTCAGGATATAAATGATGAGATGCTTTGATGAACAACTGCATCTTTATCTTCCAGAGGTTGTAATTCTCTTTGTCAAACTTAGGGACTTTCACCGTTCCTGTAGTCTTTGGTGTATTCGAACTCATGATCGTTTTTCAGTTTTTGAATAAACAGCCCGCTCTGATACCACTTGTTGAGTATTGAATACAGTAAAAGAATACAGAGGGGGGGGGGGGGTGAATGGATTCTTGAACTTTTCTTTGGCTCGAGTCTATGTAGCAGATAAGTGTTCGTGTGTGCAAGGTGTAGGTGCGGATAAAGAACAACACAAGACACAATATCACTTTAATATAATGTATTATTAAATAAAGGTTGCTACAATCTGTGAATACAAATGATAGTATTCTCAGCTTCGTTTTTCTCAGAGAGATATAGCTTACAGTGTATGAAAAACTTGACTCTTCAAAAGTTAAAGTTAAGGAAGCGAGGCTGTATCCTTATAGAGTATGGATACAACCTACTTACTACAAATAAGGTAGCTAAACAATTTACTTTCTAGTCTATCTATCCTATTTGAGTAAGAGTCCAAACGGTTACAGATTTGACTTTGCAAAGCCTGTTCAGATCCACTTCTTTAGGCCTTTTGTCTCTTCTATATCTCTCCAAGCTTCTTTGTAGGCTTTCCAGAGCACGTTACAGATTGTGGTCCATAAAGTGCATTGGCTTGTTGTAGGGTTCTGACTTGTACAATTTCTTCAGTATTTTGTCTCCAAGAATATATTCGAGAAGTGACTAAGTAAGTGATTCGAGAACTAGAATTGACTTGATCGATAACTCTGAGTTCTTGAACACTGTTATATTGACATATCGAATTACTTCTCAAATAGCTCTTTTTCATCAGGATTCCTTGAGTTGTCGAATAGAACATTTGACTTATCGAATCCTCGAGATATCGAATAGCTTTCTGAGTCCTTGAGATATCGAATGGAACTTTGACTTGTTGACTCCTTGAGAACTCGAATACTACTTTTGACTTGTTGACTTCTTGAGTTCTCGAACAGAGTAATAGACATATCGAATCTCTGAGATATCGAATGGGATATCGAACAGTGTATTCAGAGATATCGAATAGTGTCTTGAGATATAGAATCCCTGACTTCTCGAATGCTGGACTTCTCGAATAGACAAAACTACTTCTCGAATTGGTACTTAGGCAAATTCTTCACTTTCTTCAAATCCCAACTGTGATTATTTGACAGTCTTTATCTTCTTGCTTGAGGCATGAACCTTGGAACTTCTTTCAAGCATTATTCTTGACTATATAAGTACAGTTACACAGCTAGGATTTGGTGCCTATTACAAGTACAGAACAAATAGAAACTCTACAACTAGAGGTTCCCTCAGTTACGAGGTCATGTAGGTAATGCAGAGCATTACAAACAATTAGGCTTGTTATTAGATGTATACAGGCATGCCTCTGTGACTAACAATCTCCCCCAAATTGTGAGTGAGACCCTTATTCACAATTTCATGTCTGATAACAAGCCTAACATACATAAAGATAAAACTTGAAAAGTACAGGTATGAAATTTGATTGAGCACATGAATGAATAATCTTACAGTATCATCTGCAGTGATGTATCATCTGTTTCCATAACCGGATTACCAGAATTATTAACGCTTTGCAATGGATTCGACACATCAAGAACTGAGGAGGGTGATGGAAGAGAATAGAATCCAGTAGTATCTTCTGAAGCACATACACTAGCAGCATTCACATTGTTTTTATTCGACAAAATTCTTCGATCAAGCTCATCCTTTTTTGCCCTATAAACTTCATAAGCCTCCTCTTTTGTTGGAAACATAGCAAGCCTTAATCTTTTCTTTTAAAAAAGGATCCCAAATTTCTGCAGCATATGTTCCCCATTGTCTTCTCCGAACTCCTGTAAATCTTTTTTCATTTGTTTTCTTATCCTCATCTACCTTAACCTTACCATTCTTTCCCCGAATCTTAAGATAAGATTGAAGTTTTTCACCTGAATTATAACATCGGAATATAAACTTCCCTCAAAACCCGTTTAATCCTCTCTGCACGTTCATTAACGATCACGACAACAACCATCATCATATTCCAAAACCACAGTTTTTAAAACAGTACCTCAAAGAACACAATATTCAAAACACCAAACACCAAAACTTAAAGATTCTCAGTCAAGAATCATCCAGAATCCTAAACTAAAAACCGAAACCGCTTTATGCAAAAAACCCAAAATAATCCAATTCAAAGCAACCCCTACATAATAAAACCACAAAACCCAAAAAAAAAGCCCCAGATCACAGAATCAACACACACACACTTACACATAAACAAGAATAATCATCATATATACACATATATAAGAGAATAAGAAGATAAAGGGGGTATTTTTTGACAAAAGAATGAACGAAAGAGGATAAGATTGTATGATTGTAGAGAGAAAAAGAGAGTAGCGATAGAGCTTGTTTGAAGATCTAAAGGGAAAAAGACAGTTTTACCCCTGATGACTTAACGGAGTTAGTTATAAATAGACGGCAATATATAAAGTGTAAGTAAATAGTTTGTTCAATATTGCACGTGATAGTTTCTAAATTCTAGTATTTCAAGTGGTGTCTTCAGCAAAATTCAGGTACACAAAGTGCACTTTACTCATAAAACTTTAGCTTCAAAAGAGGTGATAGGAAGCATACCTGCAACCACATCGATATCATTGACAGCATCCTTAACAGACATATTGAAGGTACGGTGCTTGCGGCTGAACTGGTGGCGCGACAATCCTTAACATATTAGAAGTCTGAATAGGCTCCTTGCAATTCCTCGCTATATGGCCAACCTTGCCACACTTATAACAAATCATTCCCACCTGCTTCACTTCAGGGCACTCTTGAGCATAGTGTCCTTTCTTTCCACACTTGTAGCAAACTATGTTAGGCTTATTACAAATACCCGGGTGCTTCCTTCCAAAAATTTTGCAATCTGGTAGTACGGGTCTTGTTACAGCCTGCAGATTTACTCCCTGGGGTCTACGGTCTTGTCCTCCGTTACCACCCCCAAACTTCTGAGAATTCTTCTGACCTCCTGGTCGATTTCCAAACCTTCCTCTGTTCGTAAAACTCTTCTGACTTTCCGTCTCTTGGCTCCTTTCCACCTTCTCAAACTTTCTCTTCTTACCAACTTTCTCCCTCTGATTCAAATCACTTTCTCCTTCTATAATCATCGCCTTCTGAACAACAGCGGCATAAGTCCTCAACTCAAACGCGGCAACTCTACTCCTCAACCAGGGCTTTAATCCATGCTGAAATTTCTTGGCCTTACTAGCTTCATTTCCTACATATTGGGGTGCAAACCTAGACAATTCAGTAAACTTAGCTTCATACTCTGCAACAGTCATTCCTTCCTGCTTCAATTCCATAAACTAAATCTCCAACTGGTCTTGTAAATATCCGGCAAATACTTCTCATTAAATAACTCCACAAATCTAGGCCATGTAATGGCATCTCCTTCTGCGGCTTTAACAGATTCCCACCAAAAGTTCGCTTCCGCTCTCAGATAGAAACTAGCAAACTCTACCTTCTAAACTTCATCAACCCTAACTAACGTAAAAGACTTCTCAATATCCATTAGCCATGACTTGGCCTCGATAGGATTAAGGGTACCTTTAAATTCTGGGGGATGAACAGCTTGAAAAGAGTTAAAAGCAATAGCTGGTTGGGCAGCTTGTTTCTGCTGGTGTTGAACAAAGGCAGCAGTTTGTTGTTGAAGTAATTGAAACATCTGGGCCATAGTAGGGTTATCTTGGTCTTGTTGATCTTGGTTATCATTGTTGTTAGTAGGTCTTCTTCTGGGAGGCATCTTTCTGATAAGAAGGTAAACTGTTTGGTAAATAACAAGTAGGTATATATTCAAAAGGAAAAGGGTTCATCCGTCTGATACCAATAGACGATCGGTTCCAACAATCAATAATATATATGGGTTCAGTTGAAAATTATGCAACATGGTTTATATAAACAGGTCAATAGATATGAAATATGGTGTGCGAAAATAGTATAGAAAAAGTGATAGGTAAAATAGAAAACACAGGAATATACGAATAAACATACATTACTACGACTGGAACGATCCGACATAACAGGTTCACCATCATAAGTCAAGGGTATTCAACCCTTCTACATCAGAACTGAAAGAAAAATAACTAAAACAACAATAACAATCCATCTACTAGCACTAGGAAAACTGGGAAAATATCCTAAACTAGTAGTATCCACAGCTAACACTATTGGGCTCCACCAAATGTCCCACTCACCACATCTCCACAGAAGACAACTAATCACGAGAACCACGTGTCTCGCGAAGCTCGCACAAGGTCCAACAAACCATGCTCAAAAGTCTACGAGCCTCCTCTAAAGTATCAAAAGATGGGTTCCGGTTCAGACGGGCCCTCACTGCATCCTCCAACCGCCTAATGCGCATCCTCCAATCTATAGAAGTCAAGGTCACCCGAAGCTGCGCTTCCAATTTCATCTTCTCAATAAGCTCCTTCAACTCTGCATTTTGGCCTGACAAACTCTCGCACTCACGAAATAGATCCTCAAAGGTGCGCTCCAATACGGGCTCGGGAACCGAGTAAGATCCAATGGATGACTCTCCGTGCTCAGTGACGGAAGGGATCACGACTGGTGCTGGAACAGGAGCAGGCACGGTATCAGAAACAGGCTCAAACTCGATGGGAGGGGCAGGGATGTCGGCACGGGCCGTGGGACTCTCGACCTCAGAATCGAATACTAGCACATTGGACTCCATCTCGGCATCAGCGTTAGACATCATATCTGAGGGGTTAGACTTCTCGGAAAAGCTATCAGAATCGGAAGATAAGGGAGGTGCATCATCGGCAAGATCCATGTCCTGATAATCATTCATATATATATATATATATATATATATATATATATATATATACGAAGAATATAAAACGAGTTAAACTAGGTTAGTCCTAAAATCTAGCGCGAAAAGAAAACCTAAACCTATAATCACTCCCTAACATCTTTCACTCTTGAAACCTAATTGTATCTACTTCTTTTATTAATTATCCTAAATTCCTGGCTTGTTTCAGTGACCAAAAACCCGTAGCTCTGATACCAACCTGTGAGGCCCTCCCGACCCGGGGCCTAGATCGGAGGGTCATTGACATACATCTAGATGCATACAACCTAATATAAGAATATAAATATAACATGCTAACTGGACCCTACACTACTATCCAAGATCTTTCACAGGTAATGGTATGAAACAAGCAAGCCATCATCTAACTAAATTATTATTACAACCTGAATTCAAAATATTATAATTATTACAACCAAGTTCTCAAAACACTACTACCAGATCTCACAACTATCTAAGGATTTCCTCACTGAGCTGTTATTGCATCTACCTCGGGAGCTATCTGAAACTAGAACACCACGGGGTTCCAAACAACAAGCTTCCTCGCAGTGTGTCTAAGACGAGCCATGATACTCAATATACTGTCAAAAGGGTTAGACAAGAATAATAACGAGCCAACGCTCAGCAAGTAACTAAGATCTTAACTAAACAACATAATATAATATTTCAAAGGATGACAGTAAATCAAGATATAGCATGGTTGTCTGAAAGCGATAGCAAAGGTCCTGATATGGCATTTGACATAAAATTTATCGATAGCAGGATATCAATATATATACTTCAAAAATTGTAAAGCAATTGATTTTTCAAATGGTAACCCAATTTCATTTTCTCATTAAATAAAGTAATCATCATTTTTAAGAAAACTGATTGGAGTTTTTATTCCACCTTAACAGATAATACGGGTGATCAGCCCATAAAGTCCCCATACCGGACACAAAGTCCCTCTGGACATCAATTCCTTTCATTAGGATAGCTTGGGTTCCCAAGAGGCAACACATTGGCCTATAATGGTGTCAGTCTGGACAGACCAGAACTACACAATAATACACCTCGAAAATTGACAAAACTGGCATTACCCGTTTGTTCCGTCTCTCCAATCATCAGGAATCTGTAGAAACCATTTTGACGGAGTTCCTAATAATTTATATAAAAAGAAAGTTTCATTTTAAAAATCATTCCACTTTATAAACTCTTTTTATCTTCATAAAACATTTCAACTCTTAATCTTTTTAAAACTCTTACCTCAAAGTACTTTCGACTCTCTGATAACAAATCAGCCCAGTCTAGGTAGCTTCAAGGTAGTTTTAAGAAAACAACTCATTATGGTTTGTAATGATAAAAGTCAAAGGGTTTGACTAGGTTTTCTGACATTAAAGAATCAGGGATACAAGTCTGGATCTAGAAGATATATAGACTCAAGGCATAAAGGCAATTGATCCGAATTTCAAGTTTTAAGAATAAGATTAAAGGTATTTTAAGTTCTTGAATCAGCAGTTAGATCATAAAGAATTTCCAAGTTTCAGGGTCAACATGGGTTCGACTGACAACGGACAGAGGTTATCTAAAATAGTGGTTTATCCGTCAGCCAATTTAGTTTGACTCTGGAAAACAATATGGCATATATGGTCAAGAAGCAATTAAAAAGAATCAGGCTATAAAGGATATGTGTTCAACATGGTATAAGATAGGCATGCTCAACAAGATATATCAATAAGGAATAGAAACTGCAAGTAAAGACAGAGTTACTTGCCTCCGGTAGAATGCAACAGCTACAGCTCAGTCTACTTGTACTCAACCTTAGCTTTCCCTTTATTGCTAGGGCCTACGTCCTTCGTATCTACATAAATCATAATCACTACTTTAGACTATACCACTTAATCATCTAATCCTAATCTACCCAAATGATTCCTATATCGCATCGATACTTAACATATATCATACGTACCTGACATCACATTATAACCACCTCGTAAACAGATAATCACTTAAGCACGTAACAAATAGATCATGCATCACATATAGGTCACCTATACACTTAGCAGACAAACATAACTTGTAAGCATTCATGCTAGTTAGTAAACATTTTACTTTCTTATATCCTCACGAAAATCAGACAGAGTCTCCTTTATAATATGGACTATCCGTCGGAACATTACCGACTCAATTCACAATCAATTACCCTACGATGGATTTAAGATCCACCTACAAGTCCAAGGATTTCTACTAATCATAACAACTCAAATCATAACACTAAATATCACTTAGCAGATAATCGTCAGAATTAACCTTTATTTATTATTAAGAATCCTTAAAATTCGAATATATACATTAATGCATAACAATTCATACAATTCATATATTCAATCCAAAATTCAAGTATTTAGTACTTAATAAATCTAAATTTATCTAACACATATCACGAGCATTTCGAATTACAAGGATCATACTTCTAATCATTTATTTAAATCATTTTAACATCAATTAACTCGGATAATTCGAATTAATTAAAATTAAATTACAAATTGAAACATGTATCATATATCTAAATTATAATTAACAACAAATCATCAAAATCAACTTTTAGATCTATAGATTATCAAATAATAATTCGAAGGAAATAATTATATATATTTATTTAAATCACATATTCAAATAATTCGAAACAAATATAATTAATTCATAAAATTTTTACATGCATCTCCAAAACACAATCTGAAATCAATATCTAACATCAAATTCATCAAGAACAGTTCATATAATACTCATTCATTTGCATATATCCGAATTTATATATAAATAATTCGAATTAAATTTAAAATTCAAAAACCTTTACATGCAATGTCTTTTATACTTCTATTAACAGTTTATTGATCATAGTGATGTTGTACTACTACTGGATGACTACTAAACACAAAGACCTCGCCGGAAAAAGACCACCGGCGGCGAGGGTTTTGATCGGAAGTCAAGAACACACACCAAACTTTAGCAAAACCTGATTTTAATCACTTATAAATCATTTACAATCTTTAAATCAACAAAACTCAGCTTTATTAAATCAAAACTAAGCAAAAGAATCAACAAAGGGTAGTCAAAACAATATTTTCAGCATGATTTGATGATCAAAATCAAAAGAAATGAAAAGAAAAAGGAGAAGAGAGTACCAGCAGCCGGAACTCACGAGAAGAGAGAAAGAAACAGGGTGGGTGCTGCTTATATAAAGCTAGGGGCAAAACAGTAAAAAGCCAAACTGAAATATCTACTTATCTTTTAAAAACTAATTTTTAATCTCTTTAAATCGAAATAAATATGAGAATGGGGTTAAAATATGTTTAGAAATTTTTTAAAATAAAGTTCATGAATTTAGAAGCATCCCCATATTTTTAAAATAATATTTGGATCAAAAATGAATTTTATACGAATTTTCGAAATAAAGGCTCTTTAAAAGAAATAATGCTTTTTAAATCATTTTAAAATACCAAAACACACAATTAAATTTCCACACTAATTTTCATAACTCAACAATATCACAAATATGATAATTTAAAAGATTTAATGATTTAAATCAACTCCAATGATTTTATATGAATTTTAAAAGATTAAAAATGCACTTTTAAAATACTTTTAATGCTCCAAAAATATAAATAAAATTTCACGAGCATATACGACATATACCAATCATCATATAATCACAAAATCATGTTTCCACACATAACTTGACTTCACAAAAATATACTCATCATATATCTCGCATAACTTCCGCATTTAACAATTAGATAAACATTTAAATATTGCGAAAAATTCTAGATCGTTATGAGAATCCCATGACAACGATTAGTTCATAATCGAACGGCTCGTCATCATGGGATCTGATGAAACCATGGTAATAAACAAAGTCTGAAAGAAAACAATAATGCTAGAGTAATATAGTTAAGAAAACAAATCTGAAATCCAAGAGTATCGCCTAATTAGAAGAATACAAAAGTAGATCTAGATCTCCTAAGCTTGTCATGAACGTAGGAATCCTTCTCCAATTAGGTATCTCCATCTCTCGGCTCTCTCTTTGTGTTATGTAGGGTGTTGGTATGTTTTATGTTGAAGGATGGTGTTTATATAGGCCATGGAAGTCTTGTCCAGCAAGAAAATACCATAAAAATCGAATTGGAGTCAAAACAGGATGTTTTCCAGCCAACAACCTCGCCCCCGCGCACCATGCCTTGCTCTTCGCACGCCCGCGCGCCTGCCTTGCGCTCCCGCGCGGTCAAGTTCTGCCAGAATTGTGATTTCTTGTTTTTTTCTTCATTTTTCCTTCATTTCTCGTGCTACTTCAATTCCTTCACTTCTTGCACTTGATTCCACCATGAAATATGCAACTTATACCTCACCATTAAAATATAGTAACCATGCACAATCTCACTAAAAACAAATCAAAAACACCACATACTTGAGGTCAAGTTACCAATTTAAGCCGAAAATGAAGCGTTCCAAGTGGATATAAATCCACTTATCAGCAGATGCAAAGCTTCCAACCTATTTCTGGGTAGAAGCTATCAACACTGCATGTTTCACTCAAAATTGTACCTTGATAAATAGTCATGGAAAGACTCCCTATGAGCTGATTAAAGGAAAGAAGCCAAGTGTGAAATACTTTCACATCTTTGGATGCAAATGTTATGTCCTGAAAGTTCATCCAGAACAACTTGGAAAATTTGAAGCTAAATTAGATGAAGTGATCTTTCTAGGATATTCTGCATCAAAGGCCTTCAAACTGTATAATCTCATATCTCACATTGTTATAGAATCAATTCATGTTGCATTTGATGACAAGAAATTTGGAATTTTGCAAACTGATGAAAGTCATGATAAATTGGAATTTTGAAAATCTTAAGGAATCTGAGATACTCTCTAGTGATGATGAAAGTTCTCAAATTGAAATTTCTATTGCTTCTCGAAGGAATGCTATTGTTGAGGGGGAGTAAATCAATCAAGGAGAACACAGTACTAGTCAGGAGCAGACTAATCATTCAGAGTCTATTCCTCCAGGGACTAATTTTTCAGGGACTATTGAAGAAAGTTCAAGTACTGGTAGCAGTATGGAGTCTACAGATTCTATTTATCAAGGGGGAGCTTTTGAAGGAAATGAACACTCTTCTACAAGAAATACCACTAATTTAGGGGGAGAGTCTAGCAGGAGTAATCTACCACCTGTTAGAAAATGGACAAGAGTTCAGACTGAAGATTTGATAATTGGTGATCCAACTAGTGGTGTTCGAACTAGAAGATAAATTCAGAATGAATGCTTGTACAATTGTTTTCTCTCAAAGAATGAACCTAAGAAGGTTGAAGAAGCCTTACAGGATCTTGATTGGGTAATTGCAATGTAGGAAGAGCTAAATGAGTTTGAGAGGAACAAAGTTTGGAAATTAGTACCAAGACCTAACGATAGATCTATTGTTGGTGCAAAATGGGTTTTCAGAAATAAGCTAGATGAATCTGGTATGATTGTAAGAAACAAAACAAAACTGGTGGCCAAGGGATAATCTCAAGAGGAAGGAATTGACTATGATGAAACCTCTGCCCCTGTGGCAAGATTGGAAGCAATCAGAATGTTTCTTGCATTTGCAGCTCATTCAAAGTTCAAAGTAAACCATATGGATGTAAAGAGTGCTTTTCTAAATGGCAAGCTTGATGAGGAAGTGTATGTGGAGCAACCACCTAGTTTTGTTGATCCAAAGTTTCCAAATCATGTATACAAACTTGACAAGGCACTCTATGGACTAAAGCAAGCACCAAGAGCATGGTATGAGACTTTGTCTAAATTTCTTCTTGAGAATGGCTTCACAAGAGGTACAATTGACAAAACTCTATTCTTTAGAAAGGTTAAAAGTGATTTCCTTTTAGTTTAAGTTTTTGTTGATGACATCATATTTGGTTCTACTAATGAAAAGTTATGTGCTAAGTTTAGCAAGCTTATGCAGTCTAAGTATCAGATGAGCATGATGGGTGAACTAAATTATTTTTTAGGCTTGCAGGTCAAACAGACTGAGACTGGTATTTTCATTAATCAGTCAAAGTATATCAAAGATCTTTTAAAAAGGTGTGACTTTCAAGATTGTTCAGTTGCAAAAACACCCATGGCAACAACCACTAAGCTAGACTTTGATCCTAGGGGAAAAAGTGCTGATAACACTAGCTATAAAGGCATGATAGGTTCACTGTTATATTTAACTGCAAGTAGACCAGATATAATGTTTTCTACCTGTTTATGTACGTGCTAGATTCCAAAGTGATCCTAAGGAATCTCATTTAATTGTTGTGAAGAGAATTTTTAAATATCTCAAGGGAACTCCAAATCTTGGTTTGTGGTATCCTAGAGAATCTGATTTCTCCCTAATTGGCTATTTAGACTCTGATTATGCATGGTGTAAAATAGACAGGAAAAGCACTACAGGTACATGTCAATTCTTGGGAAACAGATTGATTTCTTGGGCAAGCAAGAAGCAACAATTTGTCTCAACCTCAACTGCAGAAGCTGATTATATTGTAGCAGGCAATTGTTGTGTACAGCTCCTATGGATGAGAAATCAGTTGATGGATTATGGTATGACACTTAGTAATATTCCTATGTTTTGTGATAATACTAGTGCTATCAAAATTGTAGAGAATCCAGTTCAACATTCAAGGACTAAGCACATTGATGTCAGATATCATTTTATTAGAGAACATATTGAAAATGGTATTGTGGAACTGCATTTGGTTCCTACTGACAGACAGATTGCAGATATTCTAACAAAGCCACTTGATGAGACTACTTTCATTAGGTTGGTAAGTGAGTTAGGAATGTTAAATTTTTAATTCATAAGATCTGTAAGAGTAGCAAGGTATGTTTTATAGCTTTTAGATTTGATATTTTATCAGTACCTATATATCAATATCTATCTCCTAAGATGTCAACATGTTGCCTTGATAAATTGTAGTATGAGTAAACCTGTCATTAAGAACTAGACCCTGAAAATTCTTAGTCTCTGACTTAGTATTTTAGGTTCTGAATTTCATATTCTTCTCAGTTGTTTAGTTCTAATGATTATTGCATGTTTTTGATATGACACATTCATACTAATAATCTTTGTCAATGAACAGTAAAATAGATAAGATAGATAAGAAGAAAAACTTGTATTTTCATTAATCAAAAGAACTATTACATACATGGAAATGAAATACAATCTTCTTTTTGTCTAATACTTGTTACTAATTCTATTCTTATCTAATGTTGTGGCTGCTTGAATCTTCTCTCTTCCATGAATCTTTCACGATCAATTCGAGGACAAGGAGCATGCCAAAATCCATTCGGGGGATGCATTGAGTACATCTGCCCTTGAATTTCTTCTCTGAACAATTTCAAGCGGTAAGAACTGACTTGAATGAGAGCAGCTGACTCTTGGCATCTTAAAAATGAATTGCATCTCCATCAACATTAGCCCCAGGCTATACACCAAAATCTTCATCCTTAAGATGTGAAGAGATTAGAGAGAGATTTTGTTCAACTGGTAGATGTTCTAGGGGAGGATTTTCTACATTACATAGATCGATTCCGACCATATCTAGTTCGATGAGAAAAGTCATCTCTTCAAAGAGATAGTCTATTTGCTCTTGCTCATCAAGATCATTGAACTTCTTAGAAGAGAGGAATCGAAAGTTAGAGTTCATGTGGATATCTTGGTTAAAAGCCATTGTGTTTGGAGAGTTCTTTGTGTTTACAGAGAATTTTTGAGTGGTTTTTAGAATGGAGAAAGGCAAATGACACCAGGTTACTATATAGAAAACCGTGAGAAGCTGGACAGTCTTTTGAAGTGTTTCAATGTAGCTGTTATCATTACTGCGCGTGACTAAACTTCTCATATTTCCAAGAATATTTAGATTCTAATCAAAATATTTTCCTTGAATTATTGGTGTTGATTTTCAGGATAATATCTGACATGCCACGTATGCTACTCCATTTTAGTCTCTGAAATTGGTTTGAATTCTTTCTAGACCCTGATTTAATTAAAAATTAATTTTGGATTTTATTTTCCAAAAATTGTGGGTAATTACGCTTTTTCAGGGACTAACACCTGTCAATTTACGCGTGATCGTGGGTTCAAGGGTCTGAAGAATTTTTGAATATGTCTTTATTTTAATACTCTGATTGTTTATTGCTTTCTTCGTATTCGAATTTTCTAAGGTAAAAACATCCTCTCGAGCTCTCAATTCAACTAATTTCTTTTAAGATTTCTTAAGTTCTTTCAGATCAAAATCAATGGTTGCTCAAAGAAGACTACCCAAGTCAGTAGCTTTCAAGTTTGGTGACTTCAATTTTATGACAAACAACCATGTTGCTGCAATCACAAACAAGAAAGGGGTGTCAACTGATTTTCACCCAGTGATGGACTTTATGGCTATTGGACCTTTGCGTTATTCCTTGACAGCATCTCCACAAATTAATCAAGCTGCTGTTTTACAAGCTTGGGAGAATGTTGAGGTAGTTGATCCTGTTCAGGGTCAACCAAGTAAGATTGTTCTTGTTGAGTATTGAGCACACGAAAGAATACAGAAGGGGGGTGAATGGATTCTTGAACTTTTCTTGTTCATGAATCTGTTTGGAGTATGTAGCAAGATATGTGTTATGTGTGTGCAGAAATATGAATGTAGACAATGAAAAACACAATACACGATATCACTTTAATCTAATATTTTATTAGATAAAGATTTGTTACAATCTGTGAATACAAATGATAGTATTCTCAGCTTCGTTTTTCTCAGAGAGATGTACTCTTAGAATGTATATGAAAAACTTAATCACTAAAGAAGTGAGGTTGTATTCTTATAGAACATGAATACAACCTCCTTGCTACAAATAAGGTTACAGGATAAATAACTTTCTAGTATGTCTATCTTATTTGAGTAAGTGTCCAAACGGCTACTGGTTTGACTTCTTGAAGTTCTGTTCAGATCCACTTCTTTAGCTCTTTGTCTCTTGTACATCTCTCCAAGCTTCTTTGTAGGCTTTCCAGAGCACGTTACAGATTGTGGTCCATAAAGTGCTTTAGCTTGTTACAGGTTTCTGACTTGTACAATTTATTCAGTAGTTTGTCTCCAAGAATGTATTCGAGACGTGGCTAAGTGATTGATTCGAGAACTAGGATTAGATAACTCTGAGTTCTCGAATACTGTAAAGTTGACATATCGAATCACTTCTCGAATAGCTCTTTTCTTCAGGAATCCTTGAGTTGTCGAATAGAACATTTAACTTATCGAATCCCTGAGGTATCGAATAGCTTTCTGAGTCTTTGAGATATCAAATGAAACTTTGACTTTTTGGGTTCTCGAATAGAGTAGTGGACATATCAAATTTTTGATATATCGAATGAGATATCGAATAGTGCATTCAGAGATATCGAAGAGTGTCTTTTGAGATATCGAATCCCTGACTTCTCGAAGGCTAGAATTCTCGAATATAACAAGCATACTTCTGGAATTGATACTTAGGCAAATTCTTCATTTCTTCAAATCCCAACTGTGATTATTAGATAGTCTTGTTCTTCAAGCTTGGGGCACGAACCTTGGAACTTCTTTCAAACATTATTCTCTGGCTTTTAATTACAATTACACATATATAAATTAATGCCTCTTACAAGTACTAAACAAGTAGAAACTCTACAACTAGAGGTTCCCTCAGTTAAGAGGTCATGTAAGTAATGCAGCGCATTACAAACAATTAGGATTGTTATTAGATGAATACAGGCATGCCTCTATGACTAACAGTTCTACACTTAGGACAAGATACATTTGATATTACTGAATCTATTGTTAATTCAGTACTTCAATTACCTGTTAGTGTTAACTTTGCTAAGGAACCATCTGATGATAATGTTAGAACAATGTTGTCTGAGTTAGGTTATAGTGGACCTTTAGATAACATGAGCCAGTTAAGAAGGCCTTTTCTTAGAAAAGAATGGTCTTTCTTTTCTGATCAATTAGCTAAATGCTTTATTGGTAAATGTAGTTCTTTTGAACAAATTATTGCTGTTACTTCTCATATTGGCTATAGTTTGTTGTATAACAGAGTAATTAATATTGGTCATAGAATATTGAATCAGATGAGTATCAAGCTTGGTCCAAATAAAAATGGAAGGAATATGGTTTATTATCATAGGTTTATGCAACTGTTTATTAACCACTTTATACCAAATGTTGAGGCCAGATTTGGTGGACAACACTGTGTTCCTTCTTATGTGCAGCAAAAGAGGCTTTTTCTTGACATTACAAAGAAGGACAGTGAGAAGAATGAGATACTTGCAATGCATTATCCACATCATGTACAGGTACTTCTAAGAACTAATCTTCCTACTCTCTACAATTCTTCTTTCTTTTGTGGTGAAATGACTCAGGAACCTCATTTGATGGAGGACCTCCCTGTATCTACCAAAGTAACCCAAAACATCACAGTCTCTGAAATAATTCTAAAACCAAATACTGATCCACAACATGTTATTTCAAAGAAACCAACCTCTGGTGTTTCTCAAAAGGCACCAGTTGTAAGGAAGAGAAGATATGTAGTTACTACTAGTAGTTCTAGTGAAGATGATGATATACCTCTTGTTGAGAGAGAAGATTTGAAGGCTACATTTCAACTCTCTAAGCTAGGAGAAAGAGGTGAAGGACCTAGTCACAGGCAGGCTGCAGTCTCCCAAAAGACTGTAGTTCTTAAAAAGGGAAAACAGTTACTAGGTACAGTCTCTCAAAAGGCCGTGTCTATTAAAAAAGATCTCAACCCAAGATCACTTCTGAGTCTGCCCCTCTTGAGTCTTCTCAAGATGAATCTGTTGCTCATTATACCCGGAGAACAAGGAGAAAGATTCAATTGTCTCCTATACACACAGAGTCTAGTCCAACTAATATTTTGCAGGTCTCTAAGAATCAAGCTATATCCAAGTCAGCAAGTGACAAGAGACGCATTGATATTGATTCTTTCTGGGAAACCACATTGACTTACAGACTAGCTATGAAGGTTATTTCTATAAAAGTAAAGCTTTTCAGGCCTGTTCTAGAATTTCTGATCGACAGAGTTCCAAAACTCTCTTCTCCTGAAGAATATGGAATTCTGTGTCAAAGACTTGATTTAATGAAGATGCCTTTCTATGTATCTGTCAGAAAGGAGTTATACAAGTCATCTGGACTTTCTAAGCATGGTGCACTTCAATCACTTCACACATATTTGTTTCACAAAGATTATATTGTTGAAGATGCTCCAGCTCAAGGTGAACAAAAGGAGGTAGTAGATAGTAGAATGTAGTCAACAGGAGATACTATTGCACCAGTGGTGGATAGTAGAATAGATCAGATCACAGTCATTGCAACACAAGAACCATCTAGTCAGAGGTTGGATGACTCAGGAACTGTGATGGCTGATACTGAAAGGTCTTCTGTGATGACTGAAATTGCAAGTGAGATACCCTATGATATGGGAGGAATGCCTTTGATTGATTTTCCTGAAGATCAAACAAATTTTGTTCAGTCAGAGTCTATTTACCTTGAGGGTGTGTCTCAGCAAACAACACTTAAAGACGGTGACATACTAACTGTGATGTCTAATGAAGTATTACTGAAGACATCAGAGTCTAGTGTAGACCCTGAAATTGGTATACTGGAGCCTGTAGTCTCTGGAAAGACAATAGATGTTTGTGAGGGTTCAGAGACTATAGCAGCTCACTCCATGGAGAAAACCTCAAGCCCCTTGCCATATGAGGAACCCTCTCTCCATGTGAGTTCAGGTATAACAACTTCTCCTTACCCCTATTTTTCTGTAGGTCATGAGAGTACTTTCCCAAATCTGAGCAAAACACTTGAAAAGATGGACATAGATCCACAAATAGAGAGGCTGGCTCCTAACCAGGCAAAAGGAGAGGTGGAAAGAGTGTTGGCTTTAGTAAGCCAAAGTGAGAATGAGGGTATGGATGATCAACTCCATAGTGAGGGAAAGAAAACTAGGAAATAACCATCTTTTGATTTCTGGGATCAGATTTTTCCTGAATCTTGGTCTGAGAATCTTGGTATGGATGCTGATACTTACTCGTTCATTAAGATGTATGAGAAACAGGACTTAGCCAAGCATAATTCGAAGCCTGTAATTAAAGCTCAGTGTTAGGCCGAATACACAAATATAATCAAGATTTGTATAAGAGATTAACAAGAACACAAGTTTAACAATTAAAAATTATTTGGAATTAATAATTCCTCTCTCAGTGATGTAAAATATCACAGAGAGCTGCTTAGGTTACAATGAATGAATAATTCGTTGTTCGATACCCTTCTAGGGTTAACCTAACTGTATTTATAAAACATACAGCTGCTATTCATTCGTAACTTAATGCTCCTATAATTTAGCTATACAATTGATATCAATCATGATTGCTACACGTCTTCTAAGTCAACACAATCTCTTTGACAGCTATCCAATCTTCAAAGATATTGCTTCCATAATTATCTTCAATTAATCTTCAATTACTGTTGACAAGTAGACGCTTTCACTAGACAGAGTTTAACAAACTCTGTTACGCTTCCATCTGTCAGTGTTTAACTAAACTCTGACCGCTTCCATCTAAACTCTGATATATCACTGTTACACTTAAACACTGATTAATACTTACATCAATTATATTTAACAATCTCCCCCAACTTGTTCATTAGCAAAAATGCACAAGTTAACAATAATTGATGATGTCAAAACAAAATAGACAAATGCAGTGTTTAACAAATAATCAGAGTTTAAACGACTTACTTAAACAAAATCTACAGAAAGCAAGAAATTCTTACAGAGCATCATTTATCTAATCTCTTCAACATCTGGTGTCGTTCTGAGATAATCTATCAGCAATATTCTTCTCTCTGCATTCTCAAGTTCTCTTTGCATTATCTCCTTGATTTCTCTTAACCTGGGATCATTCTCACCAGTTTGATAAATAGCAGCTCTCAGAGAATAAATCTTGTTTCTTCTCATTTCATTACCCAGTCTGATGAAGTGTGCTTCCTTTGATTCAGAGTTAAAATCAAGAACAGTTATTCCCAAATCTGTCTTCAGCTTAGCACTATTTTTCTTCATCTCAACAACTTTACCACGATAATCTCTGTACTTAGGAACATACTGACTGTTAAACTTTTCACCTCTAACTACCAAATTTTGCAGCATCTTCTTTCTCAGTACATCTGCAGCTTTTTGAGTTCTCTGATTTCTCACTTCGAAAATATAGAGAACATACTCTAATTCCTCCCAAGTCTTCAAATCAAGATCGAACTCGCCAATTTTAAACACAGTTCCATCTGCCATAAAGTACAAAAGAAAATCCCTTTCCAAACTCTTCTGATGTATTAACTGAACTGATTCCAGTCTATCCAAACTTTCTTGTGTAACTCTAAGACCTGGAAAAGTCAGTGATGATGGATCTTGAGGACGGATATTTGTTCTTTTCTCTCTATGAGAACCCAAACCAGCTTAATCACCTTCAATTTTTCCATCTTGAGTTCTACCATGTACAAAAGTACCTCTAGTCCTTCCAACATCCAGAGTTTGTTCATAAACTACTAATTTTCCAAAAATTGATTGTAGTGGAGTAGACAAAGAGTTCTGCACAACTTATGTAGCAACAGAGGTTGTTTTTCCTTTCTTAGAGACTCTTTCCTCCTCAACAGTTTTACCCTTCAGTTTCAACTTGGCTTCTGCTTCTGTTGGTTTTCTGGATACTTGCATCCTCTGATCAGCACCAACATTCTCATTAATTATAATGCCTTTCAGAACAGGCTTAGCAGCTTTTACATTCCTCTTGACTTTGCCAGACTTCAAAGCTTTCTGATGTTCTTCTTGAAGATTCTTCTCCTCAGCTTGAATGTCTACAAGTGTAACTCCCTCTACATTCTCTTCAAGGAACAACTTAGTAGCCAACTCCTCATCAGCCTGTGGATTAGAAGTTAATACCAAACTCTGAGTCTTGAAAGTACCCTGAGTATCAGTGTTTACACCATCAGACTTTAACTTAGAATTGTTGCCAGCTTGAAAACTCTTATCAACAGCCCTTGACTTTAAACTCTTCTGACCTCTTGCTCCTCCATCTCCAGCATCATCCTTCTGAGTCAGAGTTTGAGATTGCCTGCATTTAGATTTAGCAACTCTCTCCCCATTTTTTGACATCATCAGGAATCAGAATAGTTGTAATTAACTCCAAGGAGGTAGCAATGGAATCAATCTTATCAGACATTATAGACTGATTTTGTTCAACCTTTCCCAGCCTCTCAAAAAGAATCTCTTGAGCTTTAGAAAATTTTTGACTCCTGAGTTTAGATTCTCTCTCCATAATCATGTCTCGAGTCTGAATCTCAGTTTTTAAATCAGTGATTGCCTTTTGAGTATCAGCAAATCTCCCATCCAGAGTTTTGACTTGAACCACTGTGGCCTTTAAACAGGAAAGAATCTCTGGATTGGAAATTTCTTTAGCAGTCTGGTGAACAAACTTAGCTGCTCTCCCTCTAGGAAAAATACAATCTTATTTGTACCAATTAGCAGAGAATGTAGCAAGATACTCTGCTTCAACTTCATGTGCATTAGAGGGCTGAGAGAATGGTGCATGCTTGGCATCAGTTTGCACAGGGACACTCTCAAAAGAATCAGATTCTGCACTTTCTTCATCTACAATTTCAGCATTTTCATCTGCAATCGAATCTGTAATATCCACCACAGCATTCTCTGCACCAATGTCCATAGTCTCTGCAACAGGCTCTACAGATTTTGCAACTAGCTTAGCAATTTCCACAGTCTCTGCTACACTTTCAGCAATAGTCTCTTCAATAGCTTTAACATTCTCAACAACAACTTCTGTAATGAGCTTGACAGGTTGCTCTTCAGTCTCAACAATCTTCTCACCAAATTCTGCCATTTGAACAACTGCATCAGATAATACAGCATTGATTGACTGCTCAACTTCTACACCTTGTTCAACAGTATGGTAAGCATCAGATAATATTTTGGTATGTGTAGCTACTGTTTCATCAAGTACTACAGTAGCTTGATCTGCTGCACCAGTTTCACCAGAATTAACAGCAAAAGAAGAAGTATGAACATCAACATGAGCAGAGAATGGCATGAAAGTTTCAGGAAAATTATCCAATGTAGGAACGCCATTTCTGTTATCCTCATCTACTTGAACAGCTTCTTCTGCATCATTTAGCTTAACAGTCATCTCAACAGAAGGTATCTCTGTAGGAACTACCTCTGGAGCTTCAAAATTCATCTCTTCGTCAGAGTCAGAGATTACCAACTTCCTTCTCTTATATGTCTGCACCTCAACTTCTACCTCTTCTTCAGCAGAGGTTGACTCTTCATCAATATCAACAACTGAGGGTGATGGAGACCTATTTGCTCTCTCCATTTTCTCTTGTCTGGCCCTCTTAGCCCTTGCAGAGCTATGCCTGGAATTATGAGCAGGATGCTTGGTTCTACCTCCTCTCTTTGGTTTAGATGGTTGTTGGTCAGGTTGAGGTTGAATGAAAGGTTGAGATTGTTGAGGTTCAGGATTTGTAGATAGTGGTTTAGTGTTTGGTGCAATTTCAGGTTAAGTGGATGAAGGTTTAGGCTGTGTTTTAGTTTGAGTGAGTGCAGGGTTTGAAGTTTGATCAGTGTTTGGAGAAGGTTGCTCAGGCTGTTGAGGTTCTTGTGGTTGATTTATAAAATTTTGTAAAGCAAGAGGAAAAACCAAAGCAGGTAATTGCTCTTTGGTATCATCCTTATTAGTCAGATCAGAGTATATCCTCTTGTTGACCTTAAAGTGCTGAATTACATCATCCTTAGCAATTTCCATATTTGGCACACAAGCATTGAATAATAGTTGACAGAATCTAGCAAAGTAAACAGTAGTAGACTCTGACAACCTTTCACCTAAGTTCATTAAGACAAATCTACTAAAATCGAAATTACTTCCATAGAGAATAGAATGCCCAATTTGGAGGCTGTCCATCGGAATCGCATCCCAGTTGGTGACCTTCTTACCAAAAGCCCTAGTTATACAGTAGAAAAAGAAACTCCACTCCTTCCTTAGCTTTGGTCATTTGACATTGCCCAGTCTGGCAAGAGAGTCTGAGTAGCCTATTTGCTGTAACATCTCTCTCAAAGTATTTTTAGAAACAACACTGTAGGAAGTGTAAATGTCAAAATCCATGATTTCTCTGACAGTATTTGGAGTAATCACATACTGTGTCTCATCATAAGTGAAAACAATAGATGGGGTCCAATTCGCTCCTCCATCATCATAGGTAGAGTTTTTCCAGAACATAGCAATCTGCGAGGCAGATAGTGTTGGTGGGTCAACCAGAGCTTTACCAATCTCTGAATCCCTTAAGAAATTTTGCATCAAGTGAAACGCATCTGGAACATTTGCAGTGTTCAGTGGCGCTACATAATTGTTAGTAACGAACAAGAGTCCAAGAGCAGTGAAAGGTTTGGTGGCCATTAGAATGATTAGAGAAGAAAATACGAAAGAAAATGATATGAGTGAAAGGTGTTTGATGAAATGTTCAAGTGAAGAAAAAATTCGAAGTTACTGTGTGGTTGAGTAAAAAGTAATTGGGAGTGTGTGAGAAAGTGAATAAGTGAATATGAATCATATTAGATATGTAAAACAAAACAAACCCAATCGTTTTACCATTAAATACGCAACCACTTACCATGTGCTAGTGGGACACATTCATAGAGATTTGTGTGAGTGGGACACGTGGCACATAATTAGCAAATCAGATGTGCATGTTTAGTAATTACAACTATAATTACTGCTACTTTCTCTCCCTTATTACTAACACAATTAAACACTTTTACACTCAGTAACAGCTGTCAAAACTCTTTTTACTCCAAATTTGAAGTCATCTGAAATAAAATATACCTTAGAATATTTAGACAAAATCCATCAGCGTTTGGCAATTTTCCAACTTTATTACTGAAACCCTTTCAAAAACTGCACAGTTGTGAATATATGTGTGTGTAGAGCAGAGTTTACTAATCCAATTTTTAGAGCATCTAATACTTCATAAAATCCATAAAATAAATCAGTCAACACAGGATGCACAAACTCTCATAGTAAACAATGAATGTATGATGAATACTAAACTCTGTACGAAGTAAATTTACATCAACTCTGAAATTACCTATACCCCCTTATGTACAAGATTATCCAAGTAAATACACAGTCTAGATAGACAAAAAGATCATGAAATAAATATCAATGTCACATTCAGTGAGTAACATGCTATGGTTATTAAAGCTCACATAACTCTTAAATTACACAAGTGTTTAGGTGAAGTGTATACACTCAAGTTCAATCAGTAAAATCATGTGCTACCATATGCTTGGTTGTCCACCAAATCAGCACTACTTTGAATACATGTATGCACAAATCAAAAGGACTTTGTTAAAGGTTGAAACTAGGCTAAAATGAAGAGAAAAAAAAACTAGCAGGTTATAAATTTGACAAACTGATAGAGCAATTTACTCAATAATTTATATATACACCCCCCTTTTTTTTAAAATATACATATATATATATATACTCCCATCAAATGAACACACTGTAACAAGAAATCCCCACACTGTTCAGTCATCAATCCCCAAATGAATCAGGTTGCTCTACCAGTAACTCAAAAGTTTATAGTGGTGAACAAAAAAAAACGGTAAAAAGGCTCAAAGGGGTTCACTAAAGATTGAAAATTACTGGCAGTGTTTGGATAAATGTGGTAAATCCTAGTGCCTTTATCATTTTCATGCACTCACATATCATGCAGTCTCAAAATGGCTCAAGATCTCACAGGGTGAAAGCATGCTTCAGTACTCACCAAAATTAACAAAGACACATTCCAAGTTTATAATTTTTCGAAAGCACAAACAAAAAATTATCAAGTCTTTGGGGATATACTATATACAGAATCTGACTAAAAGAGATTTTTAACTAACAGAGTTTAGCTAACAGAGTTTAGGAGTCATCAACATCAGAAGTTTTTCATGAGAGGCAATGCACACAATATTTACAGACTCGGAGTTTAGGATAAATAAACTAGGAGATGCTATAAATATGAAACAGTATCATGCTTGTGTTAACGTTCTACACAGTCTAAGATTAGATCACAGATAACTTAGAAAGATTCATGATTAATAACAGAGAATCATGCTTCATACTTTTTCTTCATCGGTGTTCATCTCAGACAATAACATTTTCAGAGTATATCAGTGTTTATCCAGCATGTTAACAGTGTTTGACTGACAAAACATGCTAACAGAGTTTAACAGTCTATGAACAGAGTTTACATAGCAAAGTTTAAAAACAGAGTTCACATAGCATTTAACACATCACAGAAACATAAGTAATGCATTACATAAGTGAAATTTCAGTCTAACCTATATCTCTAGTCAAAACCAGAGACGATTCCAAGATCATTTACCAGCCTTGTAAATATAGCTTCACTCAATGGCTTGGTGAAGATGTCTGCAAGCTGTTGGTCAGTAGACACAAAATGAAGCTCAATGTTTCCTTCCTCTACATGTTCTCTGATAAAGTGATACCTTATGCTAATATGCTTGGTCATTGAATGTTGTACTGGATTACCTGTCATAGCAATAGCACTTTGATTATCACAGTAAATAAGAATCTTACTGTACCTTAATCCATAATCTAGCAATTGATTCTTCATCCATAGAATCTGTGCACAACAGCTACCAGCAGCAATATACTCTGCCTCACATGTAGATGTAGAAATTGATTTCTGTTTCTTACTGTACCAAGAAACCAGTCTTTCACCCAGAAATTGACAACTTCCACTGGTGCTTTTTCTGTCTATCTTACAGCCTGCAAAGTCTGCATCAAAGTAACCAAGTAGCTTGAAATCTGACTCTCTGGGATACCACAGACCTAAAGTAATGGTGCCCTTGAAATATTTAAAGATTCTTTTTACAGCTGTGAGATGTGGTTCTCTGGGATCAGCCTGAAACCTTGCACTGAGACAGGTTGCATACATGATATCAGGTCTACTTGCTGTCAGATAAAGAAGAGATCCTATCATTCCTCTGTAGTTTGTCATATCTACTGATGCTCCTGTATCTTTATCCAACTTAGTTGCTGTTGCCATGGGAGTTGATGCAGATGAGCAGTCAAGCATACCAAATTTCTTGAGAAGATTTCTTGTATATTTTGCTTGATTTATAAAGATCCCATCATCGGTTTGCTTTACCTGTAGGCCTAGAAAATAACTAAGCTCTCCCATCATACACATTTGATACCTGGACTACATTAGCTTGGCAAACTTTGTGCAGAGTTTATCATTAATAGACCCAAAAATTATGTCATCAACATATATTTGAACTAAAAAGCAGGTCACTACCAGATTTAAAGTAGAACAGAGTTTTATCAGTAGTACCTTTGTTGAACCCACTTTCTAGAAGAAATTGAGCTAAAGTTTCATACCATGCTCTTGGTGCCTGCTTAAGTCCATAGAGAGCTTTATCAAGCCTATAGACATAATCTCGATATTTGGGGTCCACAAATCCTGGTGGTTGTTCAACAAACACTTCTTCTTCAAGTTTCCCATTCAGAAAGGCACTTTTCACATCCATCTGAAATACCTTGAATTTCTTATGAGAGGCATATGCTAGAAACATCCTTATTGCCTCCAACCTTGCAACTTGAGCAAAAGTCTCATCATAATCTATTCCTTCCTACTGTGAATAGCCTTTTGCCACAAGTATGGCCTTGTTTCTTGTAACAACTTCTTCACTATCAGTTTTATTTCCGAAAACCCATTTAGTACCAACAACAGATCTATTCTTTGGTCTTGGTACAAGGGTCCAAACTTCATTTCTTTCAAATTCATTCAACTCCTCCTGCATTACTGTTATCCAGTCAGCATCTTGAAGAGCTTCTTCTACCTTCTTTGGCTCAGTTTGTGACAAGCATGCATGATATAGACATTCATTTGTTGTTGCACTCCTTGTCCTTACTCTTGCATCTGGATCACCAATAATCAAATCAGGTGTGTGAGATTTTGTCCATTTCCTAGCTGAAGGCAAATGACTTCTCTCAGTGTTTGATCCTACCCCTCGATCCATGTTCTCCTGATTTTCTTGTTGCCTTTCTTCATTCTCTGAGGCTCCCCCTGAATGTGACTGCTCAGAGTTTGAACTGTCAGATTTTGGATTTTCAGAGTTTGATCCAGATTTTTCAGCTGACTCATTATCAGAATTTGAGTCCTCACTTTGAAGTGATTCTTCATGCTCCCCCTCAACTGGTTCTCTCCTTGTTTGTGGCTGAGAATTTTCTTCAGTATTTACCAGTAGAGGTTCAGAGTTTAGCTCAATAGAGTTTGTCAGTTCAGCTTCATCAGAGTTTACTTCATCAGAGAATTAATCTTCATTTTCAAAGTGCAGTTGATCATGTTCATTTACATCTTCAAGTCCAGTTATTTTCTTGTCATCAAATGACACATGAATAGACTCCATGATCACCTTTGTTCTCAGATTATAAACTCTGAATGCCTTAGTTGACAGTGGATAGCCAACAAAAATTCCTTCATCATCTTTTAGCTCAAATTTTGTCAACTGTTCAGGATGAGTTTTCAACACAAAGCACTTGCATCCAAAAATATGAAAATATTTCAGGTTTGGCTTCTTTTCTCTCACCATCTCATATGGTGTTTTTTTATGCTTGTTGATCAGAGTAGCATTCTGAGTAAAACAAGCAGTTTGAACAGCTTCTGCCCAGAAATAAGTTGGCAACTTTGCTTCATCAAGCATAGTTCTGGCAGCTTCTATCAAGGTTCTGTTCTTTCTTTCAACTACACCATTTTGCTGTGGTGTAGCAGGTGCAGAAAACTCTTGATTCACTCCTCTGTTCTTGCAGAATTCTTCCATTGTTGCATTTCTGAATTCAGTTCCATTATCACTTCTGATAATTTTGACTTTGTGTTTTGATCCTTTGTCCAGTAGCTTTACATGCTCCATCAGAGTTAATGCAGTTTCATCTTTCTTTGCTAGAAAATACACCCATGTAAATCTGGTGTGTTCATCAACAATTACCAAAACATATTTCTTTTTTCCAATAAACATCACATTTACTGGTCCAAAAAGATCAACATGTAGAAGATGATAAGGATCAACAATTGAAGATTCAGACTTGCTCTTGAAAGGTGACTTCCTTTGTTTGGCCTTTTGACAAGAATCACACAGGCCATCAACATTTAATAAAGAATTTGGGAGTCCTCTAACAAGATTCTTTCTTATCAGCTCATTGATGTTGTTCAGATTCAGATGAGAGAGTTTCTTATGCCACTTCCAACTCTCTTCACTGGACATTCTTGTTGACAGACAAACTGCTTTTCCATCAGAGTTTGTTGACAACCTTATTTCATACATGTTATTATGCCTGTGTCCAACTAGAACAACTTTCCATGTAGATTTACTGATGATTTCACAATATTCAGGCTGAAAATCTACATGATATCCTCTGTCACAGATTTGACTCACAGATATCAGATCATGCTTGAGTCCTGGAACCAGAGCTACATTTGTGATGATGACACTTCGAAGATTGATATTGCCATATCCCAGAGTATGTCCTATGTTGCCATCACCATAGGAAACTTTTGGGCCAGCCTTCTCCACATACTCTGATAGCAGGGCTTTATTTCCAGTCACGTGTCCTTAACATCAACTGTCCACGACTAGGGTACTCTCCCTGATGCCCTGTAATCACAAACATTTACTGAAGATTAGTTTTAAGGATCCAGACTTGCTTGGATCCTTTGGCTTTCTTAATTTTTTTAGCTTTTGCAGCGGAATTCACATTATTAGAGTTTAAGCTAACACTTTCAGAGTTTACACTTATAGAATTAACCTTCACCCATTTCAAATTGGGCTTGGGTTCATAATAATTATGATAAATAGCATGATAATCTCTGCAAGTATAAATAGAATGCCAGGTAGTTCCACAATGTTTGCATAATGTCTGTGGTCTAGTTCTAACATTAACTTTTTTTACTTCATACTTAGAAGGTAAAGAATTAATTTTTTTGTTCTTCTTGGAAAAACTAGCAAGATGATTAGTGCTACCACAGTTATGACATGTCTCTCTTGGAGCAAAAGTAGCAAGCATTGGATAATTACCCTGAGAAATGCCTACTTTACCATTTCTATTCTTTCTAGACACTTTCTGTTTCTTAACAGATTTTAACTCCTTAAGCTTATGCTTAAGTTGTTTATCTGTCATTAAACCAATATTAACCTGTTTAACACTAGTTTTTACTGGTTCTTTCTTAACAGTTCCTTTTTCAGCATCAGACTTAGATTCATTCACACCATGAACAAATTTAGTAGTAGGAAGATGAGTTCTCATTTTGACTTGATTCTGAAATCTAAGTTCATCTCCCTCACAGTAACCTAAACCTACTTTGTCTGACTGAAAAACCTCATTAGTGTCTTTTCCAGAATGAGTCCATGTTTTGATTATGTGATTTGCCTTCTCCAATTCAGATTCTAGTTGCTTATATCTGCCTAGCAACTCCTGTTCTAGATAAACAGCATCATCTCTTTCTCTCTGAACTTGTTGCATGTTTTCAAGTTTCTCTTCAACAATTTTATTTCTTTGTTTAAGTTCAGAATTCTCAGACTTTATTCTCTCATTCTCTAAAGTCTGATCCCTATAACTAATACGCAATGTCTTGAGATAAATTCTCAATTCAGATATATTATCAGTATTATAAGCATAGGTAGTTAAGGGTACCTTGTTTTCAGAATTCTCAGATTCATTCTCTATAGAAGCCATGAGAGCATAGTTGACTTCCTCATATGAGTCTGAAGTGTCTGCCCAATCTCTGCCTTTTGTGATGAGTGCCTTCTCAGTTTTACCCTTCTTGCACTCAAGAGCATAGTGACCCATCCCCTTACACTTGTAGCATTGAATCTCAGACTTATCCTTCTTCCCAGATTTAGTCTCCTTTTTTTAGACTTCCTGTAACTCTTCCTGTCTGAAGTTGAATCTTTGGAGAACCTGTTTCCTTTCTTAAAGTTCTTGAAACCCATCTTCTTGAAAGTTTTCACCATCAAGATAGCCATTTTCCTCATTTCCTCTTCATCCTCAGAATCAACTGATTCATCAGTGTTTGAGTCAACATTAGAATCTAATGATTCACTTTCAGAATAAATAGCTAAAGCTTTTCCCTTAGCTTTCTTCCTTGATGTTTCCTTCTTCAAGGGTTTCTCTTCAACTTTAAGAGCAACAGACTTTGCCTTCTTGCTTGATCTCCTATTTCTCTGTTCCAATTCTAGTTCATGAGTTTTGAGTAACCCATAAATTTCATCAATCTCAGTATCAGCAAGATGATAATTGTCTCTAATAGTGGTTGTTTTTACATCCCACTTTTCAGGTAGAGCAAGAAGAAACTTGAGATTTGAGTCTTCTAGATCATACTCTTTATTTACCAATGACAAATCATTGAGCACTTTACAGAACCTATCAATTGTTTTTGTCATGGTTTCATCAGACTTTGCTTCAAAATGCTCATACTCCTATGTGAGTATGTTCTTTCTATTCTTCTTGATAACAGCAGTTCCTTGACATCTAACTTCAAGGGCATCCCAAATTTCTTTGGCAGTAGTGCAGTTAATCACCTTATTAGACATGACATTGTCTAAAGCACTATGAAGTAGATGCCTTACCTTTGCATCCTTAGAAATAGATGAAAGATCTTCAGGAGTCAGATCCTTCTTTTCCTTTGGGACTGCCTTAGCTTCTTGACCAGCAGTGGCAGCAGATAGCTTGGTAGGTTTATGAGGACCTTAATAAATTCTGTCAAGATATTCTGGATCTGTAGCCTCCAGAAACATAGTCATCTTCACCTTCCAGATAGCATAATCTGCTGGCCTCAGAATAGGAACCCTAATAGTCTCATACCGACTCACAGTAGTAGGAGCCTTCTCAGAACCTAAACCTGTTGGAGGAGGAATCTTTGACATGATTATAGTTTTGTGTGTGGATCTTAAAGTATATTGATTTACAGATTGGCTCTGATACCACTTGTTTGGCCGAATACACAAATATAATCAAGATTTGTATAAGAGATTAACAAGAACACAAGTTTAACAATTAAAAATTGTTTGGAATTAATAATTCCTCTCTCAGTGATGTAAAATATCACAGAGAGCTGCTTAGGTTATAATGAATGAATAATTCGTTGTTCGATACCCTTCTAGGGCTAACCTAACTGTATTTATAAAACATACAGCTGCTATACAATCGTAACTTAATACTCCTATAATTTAGCTATACAATTGATATCAATCACGATTGATACACGTCTTCTAAGTCAACACAATCTCTTTGATAGCTATCCAATCTTCAAAGATATTGCTTCCATAATTATCTTCAATTAATCTTCAAATACTGTTGACAAGTAGACGCTTCCGCTAGACAGAGTTTAACAAACTCTGTTATGCTTCCATCTGTCAGTGTTTAACTAAACTCTGACCGCTTCCATCTAAACTCTGATATATCACTGTTACATTTAAACACTGATTAATACTTACATCAATTATATTTAACACTCAGCTATATCAACAAAGGCTTGTGGATGCTATCAATAGAAAAGGAAATAGGCTAAGGGACTCACTTTCTCATAACGTGCCAGAAAATTTACCTCATGATCCTAGTTTCCCTCTGTATGTGCAACCAATCTCAGCTAGGATTGAGACATTTGCAGAAGCTGATCACTCTATAGAGGAGTCAGAGTTTGTAATTGTTAGCACACAAGATACTGGTGAAGGTCAGGATGGTAGTGATGTTGGACATTTGGCAATAGTACCTTTTACTTTAGTTTCAGATACTTCAGTTGTAGCTGTAAGTCATTCTACTCAAGTACCTTTACTTGAATATCATTCTACATTTGTAGTTCTTGATTCACAGGCAACATCATCTGCAAAGGTTACATAACCTTTATGTGGTTATTTTGGTCAAACGTGGCCTACTAATCTAGTAGAAGCTCATGCTTTGGGTCTTGATTCTCTGAATTTCATGTTTATTCAACGACTTCAAGCTAATGAAAGAGAACATGCTCTTAAGAAAGCCATACCTTTACGTCTTGATTTTTACAATCAGATTGATGATACTATGTCTAGTCATTCTGATGCTGACTCTAAAGAGAAGGAGACATTCACTTATTGGGAACAGGATTTTCCCACTGAACTTGCTCATGGTCCTTTCATTACTGATCCTGATTCTTTCACACTTATCAAACACCTTTGTAAAATTGAGAGTACTAGAGCCAAGGACAAACTGAAGTTCTTTAACAGGTATGGTATTTATCCAGATGAAGTTTCACATCCTACAACATTAGCTCATGCTAAAGGAATTGCTGAATTCAATTATAAAAGTGAGCTTCTTGCTGATTCTCATCAAATTTTGGATGCTGATCTTTCTTCCGTGAACCGGTCTGTTCAAGATCTTGCTACTCAGGTTGCATCCATTGATATTGCAATTCAAGCTACCAATGATTGTATGAAATTTGTAACTTCCAACATTGATACACATCTTTATAAGCTCAAGACACTTCTTGAAGGTGTTCAATAATCTCAAACAGATGTTCATCATAGACTTCAAACATTGGAGGATAACCAGTCACTATCATGAAAAATCAGGTTGTTTTGATGAATCTTATTTGTTCTCTTACTGAAACTCTTGGAGGTAATGCTGCTGATGTCAAAAAGGGGGAGATAAAAACAATTAAGAAAAGACAAACAGGAATAGTCATTAGAGATACTTGCAAGCTGATGCTACTAAAGACAAGTCTGATAGGACAGATAAGGGTGATGATGGTGGCAGTGGTGGTTCGAATGGTGGGAGAGGAAAAGGTAAAGTAGGTACAGACACTGAAGCTGGTAGATCTGATCAATCAAGATCTAAAGAAAAACAAGTTTCTGAACAGTCAGAGTCTGTAACAAAGAAAGCTAAAACTCTTCAAGTACCATATACTGCATCAATTCTTCTACAGGAACAAGTTGTAAAAGATGTAGTGTTAGGGACTACTATAAATTTAAAGAATGTAGGATTAACACAGGATGAAATCAAAAAATGTTCAATCTGCTACTTCTGGTGTTCAAAAACAAGAGAAACCATCTTATTGGACTATAAATCAAAATTTATAGTCTCTAATTCCTTGAAATAGGACTGGGCTTGGTCATAGTGAGATTGGAAAGCATACCACAGATATTGTAAAGCTAAAGGCCGATCCTCATTCACTCTTGGATAAGTTTGGTGAGAAGATGACTCAAAGACATCTTAATAAATTAATTTTTGCATAGCTTGTTCCGAGAGTTGAGACATATCAGGAATATGATTCAAGAAGAGGAATGGTTGATAAAGAAGAAAAAGAAGTTTTTCTAGTATACTTCTTATTTGATGGTAGAGTGAGATGGATGGATTTGTGAGATGGATGGATTTATCTACGTTCTTATATCACAAGAAGGAAGAAGAGTTAACTTATGTTCGATTCTTGTTACACAAAAATGCTGAAGTTACTCAGAATTATAATGCATCACTTATGCATTGGACTGGTGAAATTGATAAATTGTTGAAGAGATAATATGGAGCAAAGAATGAGAATGTACCATCTTTCAAGCTACATTATGTTGATTCTGATGGAAAAGGCAAAGAGATTGAATATAAGTCATTAAAAATCAATGTTGATGATGGTGGATCATTTGTCTATTATCAAGCTATGGAAGAGAAGTATGATTCTGTTTCTATTGAAAATCTTAAACACTTCAGGTACAGGCCAGAGAAGTTAAGAGCTCTGCATTATCAAATCATTACTGATAATGGTGACATGTTAGAGCTAAAACAGAGTGTTGGTGAAGTCTTAGCCAAAACTGAAGATGCTTTGCTTGAAGAATTTCTCAGAGACAATTCACGGTTTAGAAGAATTAAGGCAGATTGAGTAATTGAGGTACTTATGTGACTTAATTTATGTAAATAATAGAGTTGTGTATATCCTATTCTAGTTGCATTGTTAGAGGTTTTGACATCAACAACTCAGATTTATGCTTCACTTTATAAAGCATAAATAGGGGGAGATTGTTAGGAATAAATTCATGAGTTGTGATATGTAGAATAGAATAACTGTAAGAACCCAGATTTTTGGTAGGAATTAACACTTTTAATATGTATTAATATAGAAATGAATAGTGGTTACGACTACGATGTGACAGTTGTTCGAATGAATGAGTATGGAATGGATTGGGATTCGAATGTTTATATGTCTTGAAGAATGCTATTGGTTGAGAACTAAGATTAGAATAATCTATCTCCTAGGAAAATAAGATATGGTAACTCCAAATAAGAGAGTTATTCTCATGTCATCCAAATCGATATCTGTTATTAGTCCAGTGGTTTCGTAAAAGAGTTAAGGAACGCTCGAAAGAGGACAAGGACATTTTTACAATATATAAGGAATAAAAGAGAATAAGGGATGAATAGTGTTTTTGGTGGAAAATGAGAATATTATCAGACGACGCTATAAAGAAGTATTCGGAACGGATTTCTGAGGTCGTATTCATGATCCAGGGCTAATATAAGTTTATTTAAACGATATCAGATTCAGAAAAATTGCACTTTTATTTTCTCCGAGATTTCCCTGGACACTGAATGATTTAAGGACTTAATAAAGAGATTTGAGGAATTTAAATTCAATAATTATAAAGGAGGATTGAGAATGATAGTATAAACATTAAGGAGGTTTCCGGTAAAACCCCAACTAGAAATAATTGAGATATTCCTCCGAACGATCAATGAATTGAGCAATAAACGGACAAAGAAATAAGCAGGGAAGCAAGCTGCATGCATGTGCAAGTAGAAAATATCTAGTAACCAAGCTAGTTACAACAAGGAACTAGAATACTCAGAGATCAACCAAGTACTTAGCCATCAAACTACTAGTTAGCATGAACACCACCAAATCATCAACACTTGTCTCTCCAAAAACATCATGCATGACATGAGCACCTTTAATCAAGCTACTTTATACAGGATATTATCCAAATGCATCACTTTATGCATTATTATCCAAGAGAAATGCCAAACAACTCCATTTCTCTCAATTTTCCTCAAGCTGCCCAGCAAGAACCACCATGAAAAAAAAATTCATATCTTAATAAACCATCAACATAGAAACAACTCAAACCATGTGAAGGATCATCAGAAACAAATTCAAGTGATAATTCTGACAATGGTTTAGAAAGAGATAGCACTATCTCAAAGGAAGCTTCTAATGATACTAGTTCTTTTGAAGATAACACCAATCCAGGGGGAGCATCCAGCTCAAGAAATGACTTACCACCAGCAAGGAAATGGACTAAAAGCCATACTCCTGATTTAATTATTGGGATTCCAGATGCAGGTGTTAAAACTAGAAGTGCAACTCAGAATGAATGTCTTTATCAGAACTTTCTATCAAATGAGGAGCCTATGAAAGTTGAAGATGTACTTAAGGATGCTGATTGGGTTACAGCTATGCAAGAAGAACTAAATGAATTTGAAAGAAATGAAGTCTGGAAACTTGTACCAAGGCCAAAGGGTAGGTCAATAGTGGGTACAAAGTGGGTGTTTAGAAACAAGACAGATTCAGATGGCACAACTATCAGGAATAAAGCAAGACTAGTTGCAAAGGGGTATTCTCAACAGGAAGGAATAGACTATGATGAGACTTTTGCTCCAGTTGCAAGGCTAGAAGCCATCAGAATTTTTCTAGCATATGCAGCCCACAAGAAATTCAAGGTTTTTCTGATGGATGTGAAAAGTGCTTTTCTAAATGGAGAATTAAAAGAGGAGGTATATGTTGAACAACCTCCTGGCTTCATTGATCCTAAATATCTAGGTTATGTCTATAGACTGGATAAAACACTTTATGGACTAAAGCAAGCTCCAAGAGCCTGGTATGAAACTCTGGCTCAATTCTTACTGGAAAGTGGATTCAAAAGAGGTACAATTGATAAAACCTTGTTTTATTTGAATCATGGTAAGGATTTGCTGTTAGTTCAAATTTATGTTGATGATATCATTTTTGGGTCAACTAACTCCAAATTGTGTGAGAAATTTTCAAAGTTAATGCAGTCTAGATATCAAATGAGCATGATGGGAGAAATGAACTATTTCTTAGGTCTGCAAGTTAAACAGATTGATGATGGGATTTTTATCAATCAGTCAAAGTATACAAAGAATTTATTGAAAAAGTTTAACATGCAAGACAATGCTATTGCTTCAACTCCCATAGCTACAGCTACTAAACTTGATCCAAATCAAGGTACAGAAGTAGATGTAACCAACTACAGAGGTAGGATTGGCTCACTTCTATATCTAACTGCTAGTAGACCAGATATCATGTATGCAACCTGTCTATGTGCAAGATTTCAGGCAAATCCCAGGGAACCACATCTCATTGCAGTTAAAAGGATTTTCAGATACTTGAAAGGCACTCCATCTCTTGGCCTTTGGTATGCTAGAGAGTCTGATTTTAATTTATGTGGATACTAAGATGCTGATTTTGCAGGCTGCAAAATAGATAGGGAAAGTACTTCAGGCAGTTGTCAGTTTCTTGGAGGAAGACTAGTTTCTTGGTTTAGTAAAAAGCAAAAGTCTATCTCTACATCAATTGCAGAAGCTGAGTACATTGCTGCTGGAAGCTGTTGTGCTCAGATAATGTGGATGAGAAATCAGCTAATGGACTATGGTTTGTCATATTAAAAAATTCCTATTTATTGTGATAACCAAAGTGCTATTGCTATGACAGGAAATCCATTACAGCATTCTCTTACTAAGCATATCAGTATCAAATATCATTTTATAAGAGAACAAGTAATGGAAGGGACAATTGAGCTACACTTTGTTCCTATTGATCAACATCTAGCTGACATATTCCCCAAACCACTTCTTGAAGCTACTTTTACAAAATTAGTGAATGAATTAGGAGTGGTAAACTATGAAAGTTTCTGAGAACAGAGGGAGATCAAAGACTGATAATCATCAAATCCTGATGAATATTGAATCCTGATGAAAAGTCAATCCTGACTATAGTCAAACATCGAATATTGATGCGGCGGTTCATTTATCAGTACTATTTTCAGAATCTAAGTACTCCTTTTATGTTATGATTTCCTGATTTACTTGTGGCTATTGTTAATGAACTTGTTAATAATGTGATTACTTTAATTAGTTTTCGTGTTTACTTCTCTAATTTAATTCTTTGAAGAACAGTTCAAAAACATAAAAAATGCAGAACACATTGAATAAGATTAGAGAAACAGGGTTTTTCATTGATAATAAGAAAGAGATTACATGCAAATATTAGATCTTTTTGTTCTCTCTGTCTACTAATATATTCAACAGGAAAATAAAAAGTGAAGTCTAAACCCCTCCATTGCTAGTAGCTATCCCAGATCCCATCTTTGCCACTTTGTTTGGGTGGAAGTCGATAGGGATAAGGTTATTTTTGCTGACATATTCATTAACAATGGTTGGGGGTGTTGGATGAGGATGCCTTAGAGGAAAGCCATGCTGATGTTGCTTGGAGAGCAGCATCGATGTCGATTGCTTTTGCAGGTCTTTCTCTCTCGATCTCTTCAAGACCAGCATCCATCTGCAACCACAAAGTTTCAAGTTGCCTTTCCTAGTCAAAGGCATCAAACTCTTCACGAGTATAACTGAAGATTTCTCTCTTCTCTACGAGATGGAGATTCTTTTCTTTGATGGTAAGGTTTGACATTTTTTTAAGATGTTTTCTAAGGAGGGTTTTTGAGTTACAGGAGAGAATGAAGGGTTAAAGAGATAGTGGACAAGTCTCTAGGTGTAAAATCGAGGTGAGAGACGAACGAGGACATGAAACGATTCATATTCTGGTTTTATTGGTACCAGGTATTTTTAGTTAGTGATATTTGATTTCTTTAATTAAAAGCATTGCCATATTTCTTATCATTATCATGGTTAAATTTCTTAATTAAAAATACAGGTGCATGTGTTTCACTCACAGAAACATATAGATACATATTTTAAAACGTGTCGCGTATAGTTATCACCACTCTCTCATGTCAATTAGTCCACTACTCATGTTTACACGAATAATATACTGACACCTGTATTTGAGAAATCATTTGTTTTGTCTAAAATCAATTTAGTTTTCTAAATTTGTGCATTATTCTCAAAACCATCAGTATTGCCTTTTCTCTCTATCTCTGTGCGAACATAAACCCTAACTGTTCAAAAATCTCAATTTCTCTCACAGTCTCAACTATAATGGACACTTCATCATTTGTAAACAGTAAGGTTGTTATCAATGGTGTCACTTTTGATCCTAACAACTACGTTGCTATTCTTGACCATCAGGAACTGTCAAATGATTTTCACATCATTCAGGATTTCTTGGCTACAAGCCCAATCAATTATGCTTTAACCCAACCTGCCAAAGTTTCTTTTAAGTCTGTTATGCAGGTTTGGAATACCGCTGTCTTTGGAAAATGTGCAACATCAGGAAAGCCAAATCTGACCTTTGAATACAATGGTGTAACACGTCATGTGACTCCAGAAGTTGTAGTTCAAGCTCTTCAATTACCATCTCTCAATGATGAGACCCAAGCAAGTATTTCTGATGCTGCTCTTCTTAAGTTTGCTATAAGTCTGGGCTACAATGGTCAACCAAAGAAATTTGGAGAGCTGTTCAAAACCAAGCTAAAGAAGGAATGGAATTTCTTCTTTGATACCATCAGTAGATGCTTCTTAAATAAAGTTTCCAACTTTGATGCCCTACCTTCTGCTTCAGTTCAGATTGGGTACTCTCTAATCCATAAAACTGTGTTTGATTATGGATCTTTCATTTTAAAAGCATTAAGTGCTAGAAAAACAGATTAATGTGGTTATGTCTGCTTTATTAGATTTTTTCAATTAATATTCTCTCACTTATGCCCCAATGTTGAATTTGAAAATGATACAGTTTTGCCTATCTTTAAGATTTCTGAAAATGATATCAAATCTCTGGATAAAAGTTATAAGGCAAATGGTTTTGAAGGCAACAATGCTCTCATTCCTAATGAGGTCAGGCTTCTTTCGTCAAAGAGAATGCCTACTCATTATGGGTCTATTACTGATGGTCCTAGACCTATTTCTGCTGCTATGAGACAGGACACTGGAAATCCTATTTCTGACCAAAGCACGCAATCCAAACACTCATCTAAACAGTCAACCACCTCTAGTGTCTCACAAAAGGCATCAGTTGTAAAATCAAAGGAATTAGGTAGATCTGATGTGTCTGGAAGGCAATCTGGATCAAAGGATTTCTCCACTTCAACTCTCACTCAAAAGAAGTTACAAGGAGGTGAACAAGGGGTCCTGGTTTTGGAGAAATCTGTTTCTAAGGTTGATGCATCATTGATTGAAATAGGAGTGTATAAAGAAACAGGAGTGAAGAGGAAATTTAATCAGAATGTGGATTCTGATTCTGGTGATGATACATTACCCTTATCAGTTGCATTGAAGAAAAAGAAAGCTGCCGTTGTTACTGAAGAATTGTTTGTCTCTGAAAAGCCAAAGAAAAGAAGGAGGATAATCAACAAAAGCAGATACTTCATTCCTATGGAGTTATAGTATCTTACTGATGATATAGAGAGCATTCCTGATATCTCTATCAATCTTGATGGATCATCAGTTCCTGACGTAACTATTATTCCTATCAACTCACCTGTGAAGATTGTTGAGATTTCTGATTCTCTAGCATCTGTTTCTCCAAAGAAGAGAACTTTTGAAATGTCACTGGACCAGATAGTTGCTACTGCTGTCAAGCTTGGACAACAACCACCACCTCTTTATGAGTAACATCAAGCTACAACAAAAGTCTTTGCAAGATAGAAGAAACAGAGGACATCATCATCTCTGAAAGGATCTAGCTCACAAGAACCTGAACTTCAAAGGAGTTCAGAAGCTATTGCAGATCCAGTCACACAAGAATCACCCACTCAAAGTGTGGGTGTAGACATTTCTGAAGGAATAGTCCCACAAGAACCACTTTCTCAAAGGGATGGTGAAGACAAGAATATTCCTGCCACACAAGAACCATCTTCTCAAAGTGAAGATGCAGGCAAACTCACATCATCAGAGGAGTTTCCTGACACTGCTCAAGGGATTTCTGAAATTGAATTTGACTTAGCTCAAAGTGTGGTAGATAAAATTGTTCATGATTTGCACATTGCTGAATGTGATGAGATAATCAAAGACACTGCATTTGAGGGAAGCACACAAGAACCTTTGACTCAAAGTGTTGAAGCAGCTTCACAACCTCAGACTACACAAGAACCATTGGTAGCAAATACTAATGCAAGTCATCCTACAGTTGCAGATGTCAATCCTAATGAAAGTACTTCTGATCCAAATATTCCACTGCTCACTGAACCTATTTCTTCAAGACCAATGGAATCTCTTACTACTTCATCAGGTAACACTTCTATCTCTACTTCTTTTACTACTGATAGTATGATTACAGATAGACCTGAGACAAGGGATACCTCTGTTTGTATGACTTCAGTCCACTCTTCTCAGCCACCTCTTATTTCTTCGAATTTGTTGAGCCAGAACCTTTCTTGTGAGAATGAGAGTAAACAATTAGAGAAAAAGAAGAGTGAAGAGAGGCAGTCTCCTGAACTGGCAAAAGGAGAGGTAGAACAGAGTGAGAAGTTGTTAACTTCTAGTAAGGTAGCAGTTACTATTAAAAGTAACTTAGGTAACATTGTGAGAAGTGATGAGATCACTTTAAAAGAACAGAGAGATGTAGGAACTGTTTCTATCCACAATACAGGTTTTCAGGTTTTCAGGAACTGTGTTCGTCTCTTCCTCCTCAACCCCGTTAAAACAAAGCTCCTCATTCTCTTCATTTTCTATATCTAAACCAGCCATTTGATCGTCAATGTCATCTACCGAAGCCGTAATCGGAACCCTCTCACAGACTTTACTCAAGAAAGGACAGAAAAAATCGCAAGCTCTCACAAGAAAGGAGAAAAAACATCTCTTTTAATTACTGTTATGGTCTATGTTGTGATGTAAATACCTATCGATCTTTTATGAACGTTTTGATTTTTTAAATTCGGTAAATTATTATCTTTAATTTTTTTGTTATAATTTTTTTAGAAATATATATATATATATATATATATATATATTAAAAACACAATATTGAAATTTAATTTTATCTATACTTTTATAGTGTTTGGTTTGTAATAGATATTAAAATTTGAATAAATTCATCTTTTAAAATTAAAATATGTCATTTTAGATATAATAAAGCGAGTAAATATCTTCGTTTAAGTTTAAAAAAAGAATTTTATATATATATATATATATATATATATATATACATACATATATATATATATATATATATATATATATATATATAGGGTCACGCTTTGCTGAGAACACATGTTAGTATGAGAACAATGAGAACTCGATCTATTCTACAGCATAATAATACAACAATGAAAATGTGAATAATATGCAGAACAATTGTGTTGCACTTTTACCCACCACGGGTGTCTTAGTTGGTTGGTACCGTGACTTAGGGGCTTACCACCCCAAGGTCATAAGTTCGATCCCACTAGGAGGCACAGAAGTAAGTGAACTACCATGTTCGGTAGGTACGAGTGTGCTAGCAATCCTACGGATTAGTCGAGGTGCGTGAAAGCTGGCCCGAACACCGGATTATCAAAAAAAATTATTCTGCACTTTTTGAAAGAGTGCAGAACAATTGTTCTCACTGAAAGTGCAGAACAATTGTTCTCACTGTTCTCACGTATAAATTATTCTCACCTAACTATTAAAGCCGGTAATTTAATGATTTTTAATTATATTTTAACTAACTGTTATTAAGTAGCTTTCAGCAATGAAAAGATCGTCAAAATATTTAGGGATGGTAAGCGTACCCTACCAAAATTGATTAAGCGACAATTATATTATTCACTCACCTAAATTATGTTTTCATATATTAAAATTTATATCATGTTAATTATTTATATAAATAAATTTAAGAATATATATTGATAACAAATGACATTTGAGTGAATTTTAATGAACATTATAATGTAATTATAATATTTTCAATAATCGAATAAAATTTATGGTCAGCCATTATATAAACATATAACAATTATATATAATGTAAAAAGTGTTAATGTAAAATTTATTACGAGTAAGTGTTATGATTATCTTTGTATGATTGATTCATGCATTTCAGTATAAATTTTTTAAACTAAATTTTGCTTATTTAATTATTCGTTTAAATACTATTATGCAAACGATCTTAGGTCTACGGTAAAATATTTGGACTCATTTAAAATAAAATAATAAATGAATATAAATACACTAGTATATAATAGTAAATAAATATTTAATTAATTTAGTAATAGGAAATTGATATGGGCTAAATGTAAGCCCTAAAGACACATTTAATGTGGCATTAATTAGACCTAGAATGGTCCAAACGTGGGGCCCACCAGATGGGCCCAAACCCTATTTATAATATTAATTTCGTAATTAATATTAAGGGTAATAATCAGCTCAGCAATAAGAGTCAAACAAGGATATTACTCTTGCCTGACTTAGCCTCCAAGATACATATTTCAACATGGAAACTGGTTCCTACATACTAGGATCTGGAACCTTCTTCTAGGCGGTGACTTGCCCACCAAGTCACCTAACCCTACTACGATTCTAGGGCTTCTCAGCCTATATAAAGGGTCTGACCCCTCATTCTCAGAACTACGTTTTTGGCTTGATTCTTGATATTCATCAAGGTACGTAGGCATCTTGTGAAGGCGGATTCAGCCACGAGCACGAGAGCAGCCATTAAAGCACGAAGCTCCCGAACCCTAGCCGCCATAATCATAACCTAGTTTTTATTCCACAACATTTGGCGCCGTCTGTGGGAAGAAAACATCAACCATGGTAAATACACGAAGAACACCAGCAACTACAGATCCTATTCCTCTTAGCTCTGCTCCGCCTGTCACTGAACAAGTACCTCCAACATCCGGGACTATCGTTCCATATCAAGTTTCTCAACCCCTAGGGACGACTTCCCATGTTGAGAGTACGCTACCTCCGATTGTCCACACAAATCCAGGGACTAATCCCCTCCAGGTGGGGGTTTCTTCCTTGATTGTAGATCCCAACAACCCTCCACAAGGGGTTCCGATCCACACTACGGATCTCCCCATAAGCACCAATCCGATGTATGGGCTACCTAACTACCCTCTTACCCAAGGAGCTGGATCAAGTGGTCATGCCCTGTATATCCGAGATCGAGATTATCGTGATTTTTCTGGTCCTTATACGGATGAGTCATCTTCTGACGATGATTACGAACGTGATGAAGCTCCAAGGAGGTGACGTGCAAGTAAAGAACCTCGAGGAAGAACTCAAACTACTCACGATGGACTCCCTTCAATAACTACTGAGAGGATTAAGGCTTATGAAGCCGAGATCTTAAGATTAAAGGAAGATATGGCAAGGGAACAAGACAGATCAAATCAGACTTTACCCCCTCCAACATTAGGACCTATTCCCTTTATAGACTTGGAGAGGCCTTCAAGGAGGCAAAGAAGGGCTGACGCCCCAATTGGAAGAACAACGAGGGTGGAAACCCCCAAGAGCAACCCCAAGGATCTGATGCCACTTGGGGATCCTGATGATCCCACACCCCCGTTTACTGAGGAGGTGATGAATGATCGTATCTCAAAGAAGTTTAAGATGCCGACAATTAAAGCTTACGATGAAATGGGTGATCCTGCAAACCACGTTAGAACATTCTCAAACGCTCTGCTGTTGCAACCTGCAAGTGACGCTTTGAAGTGTAGGGCATTCCCTCAAACTCTATTAGGTATGGCTCAAAGATAGTATAGTCGGCTTCCTGCAAACTCGATTGGTTCCTTTAAGGAGTTGAGTGCTGCCTTCGTTAGTCAGTTTATAAGCGGAAGAGCGCATGAGAAAAGTTCTACATCTCTTATGTATGTGGTACAAGGGAAGAACGAAAGTCTGAGAGACTATCTTAAGAGGTTCACCAAGGAGACTTTGAACATCACTGATCTGGACAGTAAGGTTGCAATGGTAGCCTTGGAGCATGGTACCACCGACCTATACTTTAAGAGATCATTGGCAAAGCATCCCCCTGAGAATATGGCTGAGCTCCAGCGAAGGGCTGATAAGTACATCAAGGCCGAGGATAGCATGAAGAAGGAAGTCACATTAGGCAATGGTCGGGGTAACAATGATACAAAAAAGCGCAAGCAAGAGCAGGAGTACGATGCTAGGGACAAGTATCCCCGAACTAGCAAAGACTCTGATTCGCCGCCAAAAAAGAGCTTGGGACCAAGGTTCTCTGACTATGCAAGGTTAAATGCTCCTAGAAGTCAAATCTTGTTGGAGATCGAGAAGGATAAGGACTTCCGATGGCCGAAACCACTCAGGGGAGACCCCACAAAGAGAAACAAGGATCAATATTGTCGGTTCCACCGAGATGTGGGGCATGATACAGATGATTGTTGGCAGTTAAAGGATGAGATCGAATTCATGATCCGCAAAGAAAAACTGATTAACTTCACCAAGGGTGAAAATCGTGGAACCCAAAGAAGGGACTACGATAGGAGAAACAATGACCGTAACACACAGCCCCGAGGGCCAGTTATCAACATGATCTGGGGAGGCCCGACAGCGGCCGGTACAACTCGAAACTCTCGAAAGGCATACGACAGAGAGGTGATGCACATCGTGGGAGAGGCCCCGAAGCGTGCTAGAACTGAAATCGTAATTGGTTTTGATGATTCTGATCTTGAAGGGGTGAAATTCCCCCATGATGACCCGTTAGTTATAACCCCTGTGATTGGGAACTCGGAGGTAAAGCGAGTCTTGATAGACAATGGGGTTTCTGTTGACATTCTGTTTCATGATGCTTTTGTGAAGATGGGATATACCGATTCTCAGCTGACCCCGACCAACATGCCTATCTACGGGTTCAATGGAGTTGAGTCCAAGGTGGAGGGTACTATCCAGTTACCCATGACAATCGGGCAGGAACCTAAGGAAGCTACTCAAATGTTGAATTTTTTGGTAATTAAGGCAGCCTCGACTTATAACGCAATCCTGGGAAGAACTGGACTTCATGCATTCAAGGCTGTTGCCTCAACATATCACATGAAGATTAAGTTTCCAACCCGAAATGGGGTCGGAGAACAAAAAGGCGACCAGAAGATGGCAAGAAGTTGTTATGTATCCGCCCTAAGAGCTGATGGAGTCGGGGGGCAGGTACTCCCGATTGAAGACATGGATGTCCGTAGTGATGATGAACACCGAGGGAAGCCAGCAGAGGATTTAATCCCCGTCCCTCTAGAGCTGGGCGACCCATAAAAGGTTACATACATAGGAGCATCTCTGAAGGAACCCCTGAAGGGCGAATTGACAGCGTTCTTGCAAGAGAATAGCGATGTGTTTGCTTGGACAGCAGCGGACATGCCAGGGATTGACCCCCAACTTATAACTCATAGATTGAACGTCGATCCTGCACGGAAGAAGATAAAGCAGAAAAAGAGGAATTTTGCTCCTGAAAGGCAAGAGGCCATTAAGCAAGAAGTTGACAAATTATTGGAAGCTGGGTTTGTTGAAGAAATTCAATTCCCCGAATGGTTAGCTAACCCTGTGATGGTTAAGAAGGCGAATGGAAAGTGGAGGATGTGTATAGACTTCACTGATTTGAATGATGCATGTCCAAAAGATTGTTTTCCTCTGCCTAGGATTGATATGTTGATAGATGCCACAGCTGGACATGAAATGTTGAGCTTCATGGATGGTTTCAGCGGATACAATCAGATTAAGATGCACAAGGAGGACATCCCTAAGGTATCTTTCATAACTGACTTTGGTGTTTTCTGATATCTTGTTATGGCTTTTGGTTTAAAGAATGCAGGAGCTACATACCAACGGCTGGTGAATAAGATATTCGCCCATCTGATTGGAAAAACCATGGAGGTCTATGTTGATGACATGTTAGTCAAGAGCCTACTCAAGGCAGATCACATTAGGCACCTCATAGAAGCATTTGAAGTGCTAAAGCACCACAAGATGATGCTGAATCCAGCAAAGTGTGCTTTTGGCGTTGGATCGGGAAAATTTTTGGGTTTGATGGTTTCGAAGAGAGGAATAGAGGCCAATCCTGACAAAATCAAAGCCATCTTAGACATGGAATCACCTCGTTCTGTGAGGGACGTACAGAAGTTAACTGGTTGAGTTGCAGCCCTGGGGAGATTTATCTCCAAATCTGGTGATAAGTGCTTGCCTTTCTTTCAGGCATTAAAGAAAGTGAAAAATTTTGAGTGGACCACAAAGAGCCAAGAGGCCTTTGAGCAGTTGAAAAAATACATGGCTGAAGCCTCGTTGTTGGCCAAACCTAGTCCTGGGGAGATTCTTTACTTATACCTGGCGGTATCCGAACAAGCATTGAGTGCTGTTCTTGTTAAAGAAGAGAAGAAAGTTCAGAAACCCATCTACTACGTGAGTAAGGTGCTACATGGGGCGGAGTTGAATTACTCTCCCATTGAGAAGTTTGCTTTGGCATTGATTACTACCTCAAGGAAATTGAGACCGTACTTCCAAGCTCACAAAATCGAAGTCTTGACAGACCAACAATTGAGAAGCGTATTGCATAGCCCGAAAGCAAGTGGAAGATTGATCAAATGGGCCATAGAGCTTGGAGAGTTTGATATCAAGTATAAGCCTCGGACAGCCATCAAGGCTCAGGCATTGGCTGACTTCGTGGTTGAATGCACCATTGACAACCAAGAAGTCGGGGGGCAGGAGATGATAACTACCCCTGAGAACAAAGATAAAGATGAAGAACTGATAGCTGACCACAAAGAGTATTGGGTGCTCTATTTTGATGGAGCATCAAAAACAAACTCTAGTGGTGCAGGTTTGGTTTTGAAAAGCCCCGATGGGTTCACAGTTGAATATGCTTTGAAATTGGATTTTCCTACTACTAATAATGAAGCTGAATATGAGGCATTAATAGCCGGATTGGGATTGGCCAGAGTCATGAGGGTCAAGAACCTCAAAGTGTGTGGAGATTCAAGACTGGTAGTCTCGCAAGTGAATGGTGAATTTGAGGCCAAGGATGATACTATGGCAAAATATTTGCGAGTTGTGAAAGCTGTCATGACTCAATTTGACGAATGCTATGTAGAGCACATCCCAAGAGAAGAGAACGTTAAGGCAGATGCCCTCTCTAAGTTCGCTTCTTCTGAGATAGAGAATTATGCAGGAAGTGTTTACTTCCAGGTCTTGAAGGCCCCGACCGTCAACTCTAAGTTGGTAGCACCAATCGATGTTCGAAGCTGTTGGATAGATCCTATCAAAACTCACCTTGAAACTGGTTGGCTCCCTGACAATGCCTTGGAGGCACGAAAGCTGTCAGTAAGAGCATTGAGATACGCCTTGATCGAAGGCATCCTGTACAAGAGATCATTTGTAATCCCGTATTTGAAGTGTTTAAGGCCCCAAGAGGCTAAGGAATCATCGGAAGAAGTTCATGAAGGGATCTGTGGGCAACACTTGGGGGGCAGAGCCATAGCCCACAAGATTACCCGCCTGGGATTCTATTGGCCAAAGATGTTGGCAGATGCCCAGGATTATGTCAAGAAGTGTGACAGATGTCAAAAGCACGCCCCTATTGTAAGGCAGCCGCCTGAAAGGTTAACCTCAATCAGCTCTCCTATTCCGTTTGCAATGTGGGGGATGGACATTCTTGGTCCTTTCCCTATGGCTTCAGCACAAAGGAAGTTTCTGATTGTCGCTATTGACTACTTCACTAAGTGGATTGAGGCTAAGCCTTTAGCCAAGATAACCACCAAGCAAGTTTCCCAGTTCTTTTGGGAGAACATAATTTGTAGGTTTGGAATCCCGCGAATCCTTGTGACGGATAATGGGACACAGTTTAACAATGAGGAATTCAAGAAGTATTGTGAGGAAAACGCTATTGAGCTTCGTTTTACCTCAGTAGCACACTCGCAGACAAATGGACAGGCCGAGGTGGCCAATCGGATCATCCTGGACGGACTAAAGAAAAGGGTCGAACACTCAAGGAACACTTGGGTAGATGAGTTGTTGCCTATACTCTGGGCTTATCGCACTACGTGTAAGGTGACCACCGGAGCAACCCCGTTTTTGCTAGCTTATGGAGCTGAGGCAGTTGTACCACTAGAAATCATGCATGCATCACCTCGAGTTGAGGCATTTGAACCAGAGACCAATGAAGAGGGCATGAGACTCGCCCTAGACCTGATTGATGAAGTCAGGGACGAGGCAAATGCTAGAAATGTGGAGCATCAAAAGAAAGCATCCTTTTATTACAACCACAGGGTTAAGGAAAGGTTCTTCCAGCAAGGTGACTTAGTTCTGAGGAAGATCGAGGCTTCTGGAGTTGGCCAAAAGGGAAAACTAGCCCCCAACTGGGAAGGACCGTATCGAGTCAAGAAGACATTGGGACGAGGATCATATAAGTTGGAGACCTTGGACGGGGTTGAGGTGCCCCGTACTTGGCATGCCGTGAACCTCAAAGTTTATTATGTTTAAGCCGTCCTGATAAGGACTTAGCTTTTATATCTATTAGGAGGAGTAGAAATAAGGTTCGATGAAACCATTCCAGGTTCTAATACCCCGAGTAGGACCATAGTATCCGTGTAAGGGTTGAACCCTCTTTCGATTTATTAATGCAAATCTGTTTTTATTCTATGTTTTGTTTATGTACCAAGCACCTGTTGAGTGTAAGTCTAGAAAGACCAAGTACTGAAAGTAAATGAGCACATGAATAAGGGAAACAAATGCATAAATAGAAACGCCCCGAAGGGCCATGTTCAGGTTAAATTACAACAAACAAATAAGAGTTAAGTCCCGAAGGACATTGATTGAAAGCTGATAAAATAAAGCCACATACGGCTAGATAGGGCCGTGCAAGACCATAGGGGGAACCCATCCTACTTAGCTGGAGATTCTTCCTCGCTGCTCTCCTCGCCTGACTCCTCCTCATCTGAATCCTCCTCCTCGCCTGAATCTTCATCTGAAGTCTCTTCCTCGGCACCGCCTTGATCAACAACCACCATAGGCTGAACGGTAGTCTCCACATCTTCGGTTTCCTCCTCCCCAGAAGATGAGGTCGAACTTTCTTCATTTCGGATCATCCTCTTGCCTGGGATCGGTTGTCGAACTACTCCAACTTTCCTGGCAGGCGGGGGCTTCTTTCCACGGGATCCCGAAGAGCTTGAGTCTTGACTAGCAGCTGGAGGACGTCTCTTGGATCACGAGGATCTATGGCTACCTCTAGAACCCGAACCTGATGCTTGAGGAACAATCTTGGTCCCCGATCCAGAAGCAAGGGTTGCACGGTTCTCGCCATCCGTAGTCCAGAAAGGGCAAGGAAAGTCAGAAGGGATGACTACTGAGGGATGTTTGTTACTCACAACATTGATCGCCTTGTCCCAGCCAACAGACATGTTATAGGGGCGCACCTCATCGTCATGTTCATCTATGAATCTCAGAAATTCCTCAGACTTATGATAGGCCTTAATCACCTTGTTAGCATCATCCATCCTCTTTCGAGCTAAAGAAGCAAGTTGCTTTCGGGAGGATAGAGCATTCGCTTCGGCGTGAGCAACCTGAGAATGTAGATCATCAATCTCTTCCTGGAACCTTGCTGAATCAGTTTTCAAGGATATATTCTCATCCCTGAAAGCCAAGCCTTCGGTGGAAACCGCCTGAAAATAGGCATTAGCCTGCAAATGAAAAATTGACAAGGCATCAGAAATTTGTAAAAGCTAAATCACACCGAACTTACTAAAAGGAGTGTCATACCTGATATAAGGCCTGAGCGCCCAGAAGCTGATTCTCATTCATCTTTTCCCCGGCATGTAAAGTCACTCTGTCAGGAGGAGTGATCGAAAGCTTAGACCAGTCTAGAGCTAGGTCAGGACTTCCAAAAACCGAATCTTGTTCACATATACCCCATGACAGTATAAAAGGGGTCCTGATAACTCCATCAGCATTTCGGGATCTTTTCCCGCCTTGGGAGCAGCTTTGCAAGAAGTGAGGGACTCTAGGCTTAGTGGGATTCAGCAGCTCCGCAGCCTTTTTCTTCATTCTTTGAGTCACAGTCGGTTAATTCTGAGGACGACTGTCAATCTCCTCAGCAGCTGAAATGCAACGAGAAGAACATCGGGATAAGAACAAACAGAGGTCATAATATGGTTAAGTAAGAAAATTACCCTCAATGGAAAGAAAGCTAAGGCCAGTCTCAACAAGATTCTTTTCATTCAGAAAAGTTTTGTAATGGGTACAACCATCATCAGCTAGGAGCTTATCTCGGTCTAGTAACTCCGAATCTGTAAGTTCACACACGAAATGTGAACTATCTTCCACATGTCCAAATCTCTTCACAAAATAGTTGCCCCAGTCACCACCTTCCCACTCAAGGATTACAAACTCCCTTTCCCAGAAATGTTGGGAATCAGGAAAAGAAAAGGGATTCACTATATGTGGGAGTTTGGCTCGGTGTTGAAGGCTGATCCATCCTTTTTTGTAGTCAGTAGAGTTTCTGGCCCCGAAGATACTCCGAAACATTGTAGTAGACAGTGGGATGTTCAGTTGACGACATCTTATTATAAAAATAATGATGTACCTCCAGGCATTGGGATACAATTGACAAGGGTGAATTTGATACTCCGCCAACAATCTGATGATAAAATCATCAACCGGAAATCTGAATCCAGCATCTAGGGCACCCCAGGGAACGCAAATTCTCTCAGGATGCCAGTTACAAGTTCTGTCAGTTAGACTGGGAAGTCGAACTTTAATAGCATCTGGGAAGTAGTATGTTCTCCTGATCTCTTCGACATCTTTCTCCTTTAACTTGCATGGACTATAAAATGAATCTAAGCTTGCACTATTTGGGAACGCATCCCTCAAGATGTTTAGCAGATCTAGTAAGGATTCAAATTTATGCTCAACGTATGAAAGGGGTTTTATTTTTTCTTTACCTTTTGCTGTCCTCATCTTGCTCCTCTTGGCGAATGCTTCCATCATGGAGACTGGAGGGGCAACTGGTCGGCTGTTCTCTGACATTTTGCTCTTGAAACTTGAACTTGAAGCTGCAAACTTGATCTGGAATCTTGATCACCGATTGGGGCTAAAAATCTACAGAGCTTAAGAACTTGAAAAACTTTGAAATGAAGAAGTGATTGAAATGAAGGCTACCACTCTTCTTTTATAGAAGAAGCATGACCTGTTGTATCAGGTCAAGGTTCAGCTTGATTCACGTTTACAGGTCATCTATCGTTTAAAGATGAAAAAAGGACAGAAACTACTCGTTTTATACAGAAAGGATCGTTATAATTCATACGAACTGAGGAGAAACAACTGATATAATTGCTAAAGCTACAAAACAAACGATCTTTGAAAGGCTAATTACGCTTAAGGAGTTAATTAAAGAGATCAGCCATAAGTGTAAGGTTAGCAATGCTAATTAAGGAGTAATATTGTTAGAAGTCACGAATGACCAAAAGAATAACTTGAGATCAAGATCAAGAATCTTGATCCTTAAGATGACGAATGACTTGAGATCAAGATCAAGAATCTTGATCCTTAAGATGACGAATGACTTGAGATCAAGATCAAGAATCTTGATCCTTAAGATGACGAATGACTTGAGATCAAGATCAAGAATCTTGATCCTTAAGATGATGAATGACTTGAGATCAAGATCACGGAGGGGTTTAAGGTTCGGGCTTCCCGGCCAACCACGAAGTGGCCGACCACGACACTCGGAGGGTCGCAGCCGACCACGGAGTGGAAGACCACAAACCGGCCGACCACCCTATTTTGAAGGCCTTCGGCCGACCACGGAGTGGCCAACCACGACGCAGCCGACCACGAAGCGGCCGACCACCCTATTTTGAAGGCCTTCGGCCGACCACGGAGTGGCCAACCACGACGCAGCCGACCACGAAGTGGCCGACCACGAAGCGGAGGACCACGGGCCGGCCGACCATGGCATTTCAAGACCGTCAGGCCGACCATCGTCAGGCCGACCACCGTCAGGCCGATCACGGTATTTTGGACCCTTCGGCCGATCACCGTGTAGCCGACCACGAGCTACCCATTGATCCGGCCGATCACGGGTAGTTTGTGGTCCTAGAACCCGACTTTTTCAGTAGTTCTCGGATAGTTTGTAGACCTAGATCTCGACTTTTTCAGCGAATTTCGGATGATTTTCAGTACTGAAACGAGATTAATATTAGCACAGATTAGTGTCGATTAGCACAGATTAGTGCCGTTTAAGCACAGATTAGTGCCGATTAGCACAGATTAGTGACGTTTTAGCACAGATTAGTGCCGATTAGCACAGATTAGTGCCGATTAGCACAGATTAGCGCCGGTTAGTGCTGTTAGTGCCGTTTTATGCCATTTAACATCGTTTAACACTGTTTAAACGTTGTTTGAGGCTGATTAGCGCTGTGTAGTGCCGTTTAACACCGTTTAGTGTCGTTTAACATCATCGTAAATGCGTCGGTCGCTCCACGCTTTACATTAAGATGATATTGTTGAAAGTACTCGCGTAAGAGCAATAAACCCTGACCCAAGTCTCGGAAAGGTCGTTAAAACTTCAAGGAAAACCTGATCAGTTTTCCTAGAAGTTGGGGGGCAAATGATATGGGCTAAATGTAAGCCCTAAAGACACATTTAATGTGGCATTAATTAGACCTAGAATGGTCCAAACGTGGGGCCCACCAGATGGGCCCAAACCCTATTTATAATATTAATTTTGTAATTAATATTAAGGGTAATAACCAGCTCAGCAATAAGAGTCAAACAAGGATATTACTCTTGCCTGACTTAGCCTCCAAGATACATATTTCAACATGGAAACTGGTTCCTACATACTAGGATCTGGAACCTTCTTCTAGGCGGTGACTTGCCCACCAAGTCACCTAACCCTACTACGATTCTAGGGCTTCTCAGCCTATATAAAGGGTCTGACCCCTCATTCTCAGAACTACGTTTTTGGCTTGATTCTTGATATTCATCAAGGTACGTAGGCATCTTGTGAAGGCAGATTCAGCCACGAGCACGAGAGCAGCCATTAAAGCACGAAGCTCCCGAACCCTAGCCGCCATAATCATAACCTAGTTTTTATTCCACAACAGAAATAAACTTGAAAGTGGATGGAAAAGGAAAGTACGGATATTAGTTGGACATAAGTACTTGGTTTATTGTCAATAATAACTAAGTATTTATAAAAAAAAGGTTGTTCACATATTATATTTTTATATTTGAAATTTGATGAGAATATTAATACACGTCATCAAATCAACACGCAAGGTTGATTAAGTCAAACTAAACTTCGAGAAGAAAAGTTATTTAGAGCACTTAGTTAGAGAATGTGCAGATAGATTAGAGACTGAGAATACTGTATATATAGAATAGTCAACCAAGAGAGTTAGTTAGACATTGTAATAAAACAATACATTATGTAAATACAAGATGATGAAGCTTCTTTTTCTTCATTAGCTTTAATGCTTCATTGATGAAGCTAACATGGTATCTGAGCATGTAGATCTTATTTATGCATCATTTTGTACATCTAGTTGTACTAGTTGTACATATTTGATGAAGATTTCTGCGAATTTCTTGAAGATTTCTGCACATTTCTTGATGATCGATATAGTTGTTTGAAGATTCTGTTACATTTATCTTCTATCTACACTTCTTCTGGTGTTTTAATGGCGTCATCTCCATCTCAAGTATCATATATGAATGTTACTACTAGTACAACAGTCGATACTAATCATCCGTATTATCTACAACCATCTGATCATCCAGGTATGGTTTTAATCACAATCACTTCAACTGAGTAGAACTATAATCAATGGTTTTAGGTCCAGATTAGTTTGTAGAAGGGGGGTTTGAATACAAACTATACCGTTTTATCGAAATTGTTCTTTGGGTGCATATTAATTTCTAAACAAATCGATGCGGAATAAAACGAAGCCAATATTCAAGTTAAATATAAAATTATATTAAACTTGGAGGGGTGTGTCTAAATACACGGGTACAGATTATAAGGTTTGAAGACCAAACTAATTATTACAATTCTATAGAAAATTTGACATGAACTTTTCTATATTTGTAATAAAAAGATCGAATGCTAAAAAGCAGTTCGAGATACTAAAAAGCAGTTCGAGATATAAACTAGGAGTAAAAACTTGCTAGATAGTTCCAATAGTACAAGTAAACTATTTCTAGTAGTTTAGATTTATTGATGCAAGCTAGAAATAATTTACAAGAATTTATTTAAAGCCCAAGAACTATTTATCTTGATCTCTCTCTTTTTCTTCTGTCTGTGTTGATAAGATAAAGTAGTGAAGATGTATATGTTGTGAGCAGCCGCCTTTGATGTTTTATATCTTCAAAAGGAAAAAAGTCTCTATCTAAAATTTGATTTTTTACTCTTGAATGACTACCAGCATGACTATCCATGAGATATTAAATTTTTGGCATGACTATCAAGGAAAATGAACTGGCATGACTATCCAGTTAAAAACTCGTCATGACTATCTAAATTAGAACCCAGTATGACTATTTCATTTAAAGTCATTTTAGTTCAGAAAGAAAAAGACAAACGCGCCCTGGCCATTTCATTTTAACACAACCGTGGCCATGACTATTTTTAAATAGTCATTTTAGTACAAATGTTAACACGCGATTGTCACTCTTTTCTTTCAAAACAAATAAGTGACCCACTCAAATTGAATCACAAACCGAGACCTATTTTGTCCTATTAGGGACGGCTCCATTGAAATGCTTTTTAACTCGCACACTAAAAAGAATGCCCAAAATACCCATTCTGGGGTGTGTATTTGCCCAAAATACCTATTTTCAGAAGCAACTGCCCAAAATACCTATACATGTCAGATACTCCTTACCCAGTGGAGTATCAGTTGTGATACTCTTTACCCAATGGAGTATCACGTGTGATACTTCTTACCCAGTGGAGAGTATCAGGAGTGAGTATCAGGGGTGATACTCCTTATCCAGTGGAGTATCAAGGCTGATACTCCTTACCCATTGGAGTATCACCCTGATACTCCTTACCCAGTGGAGTATCACCCTGATACTCCTATGACTTTGACGTATCATCCTGATACTCCTCTGATAGTGGAGTATCTGGTTGGTATTTAAGGCATTGTTTATTCAATATGGATATTTTGGTCAAATGTTATTGAAAACTGGGTATTTTGGGCATTCACCCTACAACTTATAATCTTTAATTAATAAATAATCAATTTAATTCAGAAATTATAAACATAAATATCTAATATTAATTTGATATTTATAAATATAATTTCTAATTAAATAAAATATTTATTAATATAAATAAATCTTTACAGTCAAAGCTACGATCTCTTGAGGGTCTGGAACCAGACTCCTTTTGCTTAGTAAAAAATAAATCAATTCCAACCGGGGTTCCAGCTTTACGAACATATCACTTTACATTTCTTTTGTGAAAATTCTTTTTTCTCATAGATAGTCATGTCTAAGCCGCGGTCTCCTGATGGTTTGGAATCAGACTCCTTTTACTTAACAAAAAATAAATCAAATACAATCGGGGTTCCAGCTTTAAGAATATATTACTTGAATTTCTTTTGTGATAATTCTTTTTCGGCATAGCCAGTCCACTTGATAGTAAAATCCTTATGGTTAATGAATTTAGCACTTCTGTTGCTTGAACAATGATTTTCCCTTTGACCCAGTCTTTGATAACTTCAACCACTGAAGTTAATGCCGAACAACCACTGTTTAATGTTGACACTCGATGCACGGTCTGGTTCATGAGTGACTAACTGCAATAACTGTTCTTCATATCTTGACTATAAAGTTGTGGTTCCTGTCTTCCTTTTCTTCACCCTTTATTCAAACCTTTATAACCTGTATTCTACCACTATAGGAACCTCTTATCACTATAAATAGAATGCACTGTCTTGACTACTCAACTAACGCATGATCAAACAATGAACTTCTTCAATGCAGTAAAACATCAAAACTATAGATTGTTTTTGTCTTCTTCCTTCTGACAGTTTAACATTTGAGATCCCTATTACAATATGTATATACTATTTACTATTACATTCTTGTTTAAGTTGAGTTGAATCCTCGATGTTTACAGATAGGTTAAACATATGACTTTCAAATAGCATAGATCGATGAAGATTGCGTTATCCTCCAAACTCAAATTTGGTTTTGTGGATGGTTCTTGTGTTAAACATGTTAATTCTGCAATTCAATTGTTGCTGTAGAATCGTTCCAATAATATTGTTATTTCATGGATCTTAAACACCGTTTCTCCAGAAATTAGAGTAAGTGTGATGTATATGGCTGTTGCTAAAGATGTTTAGGATGATCTTGCACTTTGATTTGCTCAAATTAATGTCCCTAAGATGTTTAATCTGAGAAAGGAACTTTCATCACTTAATCAAGGAAATTTATACATCTCTACATATTTTACAAAGTTTCGAACCCTAAGTGATGAAATAGATGTTTTATCTGACATACATAGATGTGATTGTGGAAAATGCACCTATGTTAACAATGCAAAACTGGAAAAGTTTAATAAGAGTTTGAAGTTGTCTAATAAGAGTTTGTAAAACTGTATGTTTGCACACAAATATTACTCTCACAGATGTGTTATATGTACCCAATTTTAACTACAATCTATTGTCTATTTCCAAACTCAATAACATAGTTGATTGTCATGTTTATTTTACTAAAAATGCTTTTTATTTGTAGGATCATATCTTAAAGAACACCATAGAGATTTGTGAACTTCAAGAAGGCCTAATCTTCTTCATCATTCTATATCCATCTCTTAGAAGCTTCCTTTTATGTCAAACACTATTTCTACTAGTATCTGCAATTTTTCAAAAAATGTTGTAAGAAATACACCTTGTGGCATGCTCGTTTCGGGCATCCATCTGTTACTTCTATGAAATTTCTGTCCAACTCAATGTATCTTACTTCTGTAATGTTTGATAATTGTGATACTTGTCATTTTTCCAAATCAACAAGATTAAGTTTTTCTGATAGCAGTTCTGTGTTTGAATTAACTCATGCTGATGTTTGGGGTCCATATCGACATAAAACTCATAGTAAGTGTAGTTATTTTTTAACTGTGGTTTTTTAATTGTGGTTGAAGATAAATCAAAGACTACTTGGATTTTTCTGTTTACAGATAAGACTCAGGTTGCTAATCTACTTTTGCATTTCTTTGCTTATGTACATAGGCAAGTCAAGTGTCATGTAAAAGTTCTTAGAACTGGAAATGGTTTTAAATTTGTCATAACTCTTTCAAAGTCAGCTGTGTACTCTTGGTATTGTTCATTAGAAAAGTTGCACATATACTTCACAATAAAATGGTGTTGTGGAGCGGAAGCATAAGACCTTGCTTAATACTTCCAGAGCCTTAAGAATAACAGCATCTCTTCAATTAGTTTTTAGGGTGATTGCATTTTAATAGCTAACTACCTATTGAAAAGAAAACCTGCCTGTAGTCTTAATGGTTTAACACCTTATCATGTTTTATTTGAGAAAGCTCTTTCATATGAGCATTTAAGAGTATTTGGTTCTTTATGCCATGTCATAAACACTTGACCACATAAAGATAAATTTGATAACACAATATGCAAATGTCTTTTTCTGGGCTATGCTTTTGCATAGAAGGCTTATAAAGTTAAGAATCTTGAAACAAGAAAGGTGTTTGTGTCTAGAGATGTAATTTTCAGTGAATCCATTTTCCTTTCCAGTCAATTACTTTACCTACTCCTTCCCCTCACCTTTTCAATTCTCATGTCACTAAGTTACTGGATCCATTTTGTGACATTTCACCTACTTTGGATTGCACTATTCTTAGCTCTGTTCCTAGCACTCAGACACCTACATCTACTTCTACATCTCTCTCTCCATTTGAATTAGCTAATGACCCATATATCTTCATCTGTTTTACTTGTAGTGTCACAGTCTTTATCTCTTAGACAAAGTAAAAGAGCAAAAATTGTACCTACTAAATTTCAAGATTTTGTTGGCTTACCAAACACTATCAAATCTTCTATAAATTCATTTACTGTTACGTCTCCTCTATTTACATCATCTTATCAGTCCTTTATTGCTAATATCACCCAGGTTCCTGAGCCTACTTCTTATAAAATGGCTTGTAAACATTATTTTGGTGTGAAGCCATAGCAACTGAGTTAGCTGCACTCGAGGCAAATAACAATTGAAAAATTGTTCCTCTCCCTCCTGGTAGGAGTGTTGTCAGTTGTAAATGGTTATATAAAGTAAAATTTAATTCAGATGGCATTGTGGAGCTTTATAAAGCTCATTTAGTGGCTAGAGGCTTTACGCAAACATAAGGACTTGATTTTTTTGAGACTGTTGAGTCATACATGTTTCAAGATGATGATAACAAATACCACAAGGTAGAAAAAGAATCAAGGAACCGAAGCTGATAATCCAATCAGAAAGCCAGCTGTATTGCTACAGATAAACAAAGGCTACATCTTGTGAATGAAACACTGCAAATAGTTAGGGTTTAATCTATGTAACAAGCCACAACATGCTACAATCAGATATCCGTAATCAATAGAGGGGTTTGCCATAACCATGCAAGTATATTCGAGAAGTCAAGAAAAGATGAGTTCGAGAAGTCATTCGAGAACTCTACTAAAAAGGGTCTATTCGAGAAGTCCCAGTTCGAGAAGTCAGAGTGTTATATTCGAGAAGTTCTAGTTCGAGAAGTTCAGACTGTTCTATTCGAGAAGTCTGCAGCAACTCTAATCGAGAAGTCTATGCAAGGAACTATTCGAGAAGTCATTCGAGAACTCTGAGGAACTATTCGAGAAGTCATCATTCGAGAACTCAAGATACATCTGTTCGAGAACTTAACCCTGTGTTAATAAAACAGAGTTCTCTAAAGGAAACATATCGAATGAAGATCAAACCCAGAAGTACTTTGCAACCCGTGACTTATAGACATCGATCAATTACACAGAGGATGTTACGAGTAGGGAGTCAAATTGTAAATATTCGAAGGCTCAAACTCTTCCAAGTGAAAGGTAAAATCAGTCACTGTTTATTCGACTTCAAGGGAAACAATAAGAGTGAAAGCAACCTCCAACATGATTACACATCTACTGAAAGACTCAAAGGATATTTCGACAAATGCATAAAGATCAACCATTCTGTCTTGGAAGTTCTAGCACAGCTCAATAAGCAGAAAGGCTTATTGACTCTCAAAAAGGATTAACCCTTTTGATAAAGCTACTTTCAGAGACAAAGATCCAAAAGCAAAATGATCTTGTGCAGAAAGCATCACGTGGGCTTGGAAGCTAAGTCACCTCAAGAACTTAGTCACTTTTGAAGAAAGAAACATACACTATCTCAAAGCCTACTGGGATTGTCCAAATCAAGAAGAGAAGACTTTCAAGATAATTCCAGAAATGGAAATCACTTTGAGTATGTGTGTGTGACAAGTTATATCAAAAAAAATGTATCATTACATTTTATGTAACTTACTTGTCTTTATATAGTTTTAATAAGCTGTATGAGCAGCATAGTTTTAGTAGAGAAGAAAACACTGATCACAAGGCTGATAGCTTTAGGTTTTCTTGCAAACACTAAAACTTTGTAACCGCAGCAGTGTATTATTACGCAGAGAATTATCTTCAAATACAACCATCAGGTGGATCAAGCTGATAAGCCAACCCACCTGAGATTTTTTATATCGTGTGTTGTATATGCTTTAGATATTCTATTTATCTTGTTTTGTTTACATTCTAATAACAATCTATCAAGACCTCATCAATTCGAAAGAATTTAGTTGTGATTGTAATCAACCCCCCCCCCCTTCTACAATCTCGTGGTGTACAACTGGGACATATCAATTGGTATTAGAGCAAGCTTCTAACATACAAGAAGTTTAAAGATCACCACAATGGGATTCAAGGATGCAGGAGTAAAAATACCAATCCTCGACAAAGATAATTACTTTTTCTGGAAAGTAAAGATGTACCTACATCTCTCATCCATCGATGAAGGCTATGTAAACTGCGTAGAGAGAGGTCCTCATATCCCTATGAAGGCCAACACTGTAGTTGGAGAAGCAGCTGGATCTGGAGTTGCTGGAAGGCCATTTCTCAAACTGCCAGCAGAATTCACAGATGAAGACAAAGAAGAAGTCCAGAAGGACAAAAAGGCCATGAATATATTGTTCAATGGCATTGATCAGGACATGTTCGATAGTGTAATCAACTGCACCACTACCAAGCAAGATTGTTTAAAGGAACAATTGAAAAAGAAACAAGATCTAATTGCTAAGTGGGGTGGATCAAAGGTTAAAACTGAAGAAATTTGTAAAGTTCAAGGAATTAGATCCTTCCACAAATTAGTAGAAGCAAAGTTAGATGTTGATAGAGAGAGTGCATCAGACAGTGACTCTGTGGATGATGATTGTCCAAAGGAGTTGAAACCTGTCAGTAATGCAACCCTGACTAAATTGGATAAGAAATATGGACCTATCACCAAAAACTTTGTGTTAGGAGAGTGTAGCAAAACCAAGTTAGTTGAACAAAGCAACATAGGCAACTTGTCTACTAAGAAATCAACGGACAAGTTAGAGAAGACTGAATCCAAAACTAAGGCTAGTAAGAAGAACAGAAACGGCAAGGTAGGAATTAATAAACACAGTAACTACACACCTGATAAATATGCTCCTCGAAAGGAATGTGCATACTGTGGAAGCGTAAATCATCTGTCTACCAACTGTAAATCTGTTAAGAAAACTTCTGTGCCTAGTATGCCTATGTCTGTGCCTGTGCCTGCCATGAATGTTATGCCTAACATGTTTGCTCAACCTGCTCATGCATCTAGTCACTATGCTAACATGCAATTCATGCATAATCCATACTACAATGCTTATAAAAGGCCTCAGTTGCCATGGATGATGAATAACATGTTTGCACAGAATATGCCAAATTGTACAACTAGCTTGAATGAATATAAGTATGTGAACCAACCTGTCTTTCAGAGTCCTACACCTAGAGTAAAGATTGATTTAACTCAATCAGAACCCTTGGGTGGTAAAGGCTTGAAAAACAGGAGAAAGGCTAACAAGGCAGGACCCAAGGAATCTTGGGTACCAAAATCAACTTGATTTGATTTTGATGTGTGCAGGGAGACAGACAGAATCTTTGGTACCTGGATAGTGGTTGTTCTAGGCATATGACTGGAGATTCTACCCTGCTCACTAAGTTTGAGGAGAGAGCTGGCCATAGCATTACCTTTGGAGACAACAGCAAATGATATACTAGAGGATATGGCTTGATTTCACAAGGAAATGTTGTCATTGAAGAAGTAGCACTGGTTGATGGACTTAAACATAACTTGCTAAGTATCAATCAACTGTGTGATAAAAATCAAAATGTGTGGTTCACATCTGAAGCTTGTATCATTTTCAAGAAGAATGACAACAAGGTAGTGATGACAGGAAACAGAAAAGGAAATGTATACATTGCTGACTTCAACTCAACGAGTACCAACTCGGCTACATGCCTCTTCAGCAAGGTAAGCATGGATGAATGATGGCTTTGGCACAAACGTCTGTCATACTTGAATTTTAAAGCCATGAATGAATTGGTCAAGAAGGATTTGGTCAGAGGTATCCCAAAATTGGAGTTTTCCAAAGATGGACTCTGTGATGCTTGCCAGAAAGGAAAGCAAAGAAAAACCTCTTTCAAATCTAAGTCAATGTCCTCAATCGATCAAACCTTGCAGCTTCTGCACATGGATCTATTTGGACCAGTCAATGTATTGTCGATAAGCAGCAACAGATACTGTCTTGTAATTGTTGATGATTTCTCCAGGTTCACTTGGACCTTCTTTCTTCGTTCAAAAGATGAGACATGCGAGGTCATTATCAAACATATTAAGACAATCAACAACAATCCACACTTCAAAGTGAGAAGGATTAGAAGCGACAATGGAACTGAGTTCAAGAATTCTATGCTAAGAAAGTTCTAGGAAGAAGAAGGAATCACTCAAGAATTCTCTTCACCAAGAACACCTCAACAAAATGGTGTGGTGGAGAGAAAGAACAAAACTCTCATTGAAGCAGCAAGGACTATGCTTGAAGAATCAAAACTGCCAACATATTTCTGGGCTAGAGCTGTTAATACTGCATGCTATACTCAGAACATTTCTTTGATCAATCAAGCAAAAGGCATGACACCTTACCAACTGTTCAAAGGCAAGAAGCCAACAATTAACTTTCTGCATGTATTTAGATGCAAATGCTTCGTATTGAAGAATTATGGCGAGAGCCTTGGAAAATTTGATTCAAAGGCAGATGAAGCTATATTTGTTGGATACTTTGCTGGAAAATCTTATAGAATCTACAACCTAAGACTCAACATTGTTATGGAATCCATACATGTTGTCTTCGACGACAAGAAAATATCTAGTCTTGTAGATGAAGGTTTTCATGAGTCTTTCTCATTTGAAAATGAGACAAGTGGTGGAGTAAGTGAAGATGATGATGAAGATAGGATAACGATTGGTGTAATCAACAGACATGGACCATGAAATGAAGTGTAGAATGGACCATTTGTAGAAGAGCAACTCACACCATCTAATGAGAATCATGTTGAAGCATCTGTTGAGAATCAAAGGGAAATATCTGTAGACAACTCTATTAGAACTCCTCTCAACTCGAGGATCACCCACTCAGGGGGAGTTTCTCACAGTCAACACTCAACAATGAATCAAAATGATAAACATCAAGAAAATGAAGCAACTTCAGCAAGATCAAACTTACCACCTCAAAGAAAATGGACTAAGGATCACCCTTTTGAGCTGATAATTGGTGACTCCAATGCAAAAGTCCAAACAAGGAGAGCAACTCGAGAAGAATGCTTGTATAGCAGCTTTCTTTCTAAAGAAGAACCAAGGAAGGTAGAAGATGCTCTTCTAGATCCAGACTGGGTTTTAGCAATGCAAGAGGAGCTAAACCAGTTTGAAAGAAATAAAGTTTGGACACTTGTACCCAAGCCTAAGGGCAAGTCAGTGATCGACACTAAATGGGTATTCAAGAATAAGATGGATGAAAATGGCATAGTCACAAGGAACAAGGCTAGACTAGTTGCCAAAGGCTACTGTCAAGAAGAAGGAATTGACTTTGAAGAAACCTTTGCACCAGTAGCAAGGTTAGAAGCAATCAGAATCTTCCTAGCCTATGCAGCCCATGCCAATTTCAAAGTCTATCAAATGGATGTCAAGAGTGCGTTTCTAAACGGGCTTCTGGAAGAGGAGGTGTATGTTAGTCAACCTCCTGGCTTTGAAGATCCAAACTTCCCAGAATATGTTTACTACTTGCTCAAAGCACTCTATGGCCTGAAGCAAGCACCTAGAGCCTGGTATGACAATCTTTCACAGTTCCTCATTGAGAATCACTTCACCAGAGGTACTGTAGATAAAACTCTCTTTTATAGATCTGTCAATGGCTCTATGATACTTGTCCAAATTTATGTAGATGATATAATATTTGGGTCTACTGATGAGAAACTTTGCAAAAGGTTTGCCAAACTTATGCAAAGTAAATATGAAATGAGTATGATGGGAGAATTAACTTATTTTCTTGGTTTACAAGTTAAACAAGTAAATGAGGGAATTTTTATAAGTTAAACAAAATACGTTTTTGATCTACTAAAAAGGTTTGACTTAGCAGACTGCTCTTCTGCAAAAACACCCATGACCACTGCCACCAAGCTTGAATTGAATACTAAGGAAAAGAAGGTGGACATTTCAAGCTATAGAGGCATGGTTGGATCTCTTTTGTATTTAACTGCTAGTAGACCTGATATTATGTTTGCTACATGTTTATGTGCTAGATTCCAAGCTGATCCTAGGGAATCTCATTTAGTAGCTATTAAAAAGATTTTCAGGTATCTCAAGGGGACACCAAACCTTGGCATTTGGTACCCTAGAGATTCTGGTTTTAATCTAATAGGCTATTCAGATGCAGACTATGCAGGTTGTAAGATGGAAAGGAAGAGTACCACAGGCACCTGTCAATTTCTAGGAAACAAGCTGGTCTCTTAGTTCAGTAAGAAGCAGAATTCAATTTCAACAGCTGAAGCTGAGTATATTGCTACAGGAAGCTGTTGTGCACAGATTTTATGGATGAGAAATCAACTGCTAGACTATGGAGTTAAGGTTGAGAAAATTCCAATTTTTTGTGACAACACAAGTGCAATTGCAATTTCTGAGAATCCAGTGCAACACTCAAAAACCAAGCACATAGACATCAGATACCATTTCATCAGAGAGCATGTGATGGAAGGTACTGTGGAACTTCATTTTGTTCCAAGTGAGAAACAATTAGCAGATATATTTACTAAAGCTCTGGATGAAGCAACCTTCTCAAGGTTGGTAAGTGAGCTCGGTATGTTGAACTTCTCATAATCTTGAAGTATCTATTTAATTTGTTGCATCCAGTGAATCTTATTCTCTGGATTTTCTTTATTATTTTTTTATTTTATTATTTTTGACTATTCTTGAGTTATCGAACATTTAATTAACAAGAGATATCGAATGGTTATGTGCACCAGTTTGAGTTGTCGAATGGATATTATGCTTGAGATATCGATCAACTAATTCTCTGAGATATCGAACTAGTGTAACTAGAGATATGGACTAGTGCAATGTTGAGAGATGTCGAATAAGTAAATGTTCAGACAAATCGAATTGTCATGGTCTAAGATGTCGAACTGATTAATTATTTGTTTATATCATATTGCACTATCTTTCGTCCTGAATAATTGAATCTTTTGTGTGCTCTGTACTCTAGAAATATTTGTCTTTGTTTTATTAGACTTAAGCCGTCAGATATAAATGTTTTTGGAACGTATCACACACATAATATATTTCTTTTTACTCTTTCTAAATGATCTGTCAGGATGAGTATAGGTTACCGTGTATCTCTTTTGCATGCGTAAGTGTGCATTAAAGGTGAGTGACCCTTGGTTATCCTTGCACTCGGTTTTCTCCTAGTTTTTAAGACGTGTCTTTAGGACTTCTGGGGTTATAAATAGGGAGAGGTAGAGATCATTTAGACATACTCTTAACAAAAACAAAACCCTTTCTCTCCTTCTTCAAACCCTCTCATCAAAGATGACCAGGAGCATTCTCAGAGTCTCGGTAGAGGAGTTCGAGGCCATGCCCTTCTATGAGAAGGTGATGGTCCTCCAGGAGAAGATCGACGAGCTCCTCACTGCGGAAGAGAGGAACCTTGCTGCCATGCGAGTGGCACTGGAGGTTCTCCGCGCTCGCAACCGGGAGGACGCTGTTGAGGACCTAGAAGGCCCAGCCAAGGCTGCTTAGTTGGCTTAGGTGGGGGGGGGTCTAATTTTAAGTTTTTGTTATTTTTGTTTTGTTTGTTTCAATGGTCTTTTTGACCATTTTTGTCAGTTTTTTTATTTGTATGAAATGAAGTTTGTTCTTATCTATATCTTGTTGATGCTTGTTATAGTCTTGATCTACTTGCATGTTCCTTTGGTTCGACTTGTTAGATTCACTTTGCTTGACTTGAACACATCTCTGAACACTTAGATAAGATTAAAATAAACAGTGTATGAATCACCTAAGTTGCCTTCATAACCTAATTTGTGCGAATTAGTGTCTTAAGTCAACTTATGCGTTTATCAGATTTGTTAGTGATTTGGCACACATTTCATTTTGTTATCAATAATCTAATCAACCTGTTTTGTTTTCTGAATCAGACTGACTAGATTTGATAACTTAGATATTATTCATGTTATTTTAATTCTAATTTCACATTATCATCTAACCTTACAAGTGAGCCTTAAAAGGTACACAATTGCATAGTTTCGTGTCTAAACTGCAGTAATCCATATGACTCAAACTGACAACGAAGGGTAATGATAAGGAAGTGATGTGCTCTACACAGCAAACTTGGTGATTGCATCAACCAGGTTCAATAATTCTTTCATATGCCATGTGCAAACATACTCAGAATTAGAATTTAATTAGAAAAGAACTGATCTATACTCTGTTGTAAAACAGGACTCATTAGTTAATCCAAAACACTTGAATAAGTATTTTTGCTGATCAAACTCATGCTTCGAATTGACTAACAATGGTATTAGGTTTAAGTTTCATATTTTTGCAGATGATTAAATGTATATCCATGACTGTCTCTGCAAACCTTTTCTTAAGTACAACTACAAGTAATGTCAATTTGATCGATCATGTTCAGTAGTGCTCTGCAACCTTAAGAGACTAAACCTTCATGTGGAGAAGGCTCTTACAGCAGTTCACTCAGCTCAGGTATTGAGTTTCCTTTTCATCAGCATCTTCTTTCCTTAATCTTTGCCTAAATTTGCTGAACTGAGAATTGCTGGAATGTCCCCCAGATTCTCTACCCACTCAGCATACCATACATTCACATTCCCATCCTTAAACCCCCTCTATAGTTTCTCAACAAACTGTAGTTGATAATACTTGTAAATCTTACCTTGAGGGAGTGAACAGGAGGACAGTGAGGGTGAGGGAAGTGGTGAACATCAAGAAGCCACAAGGACAAGGAAGGTAAGGGTGTGTAAAACCAGCCTAACCATCCTATGTCTTCCCAAAAAGGCATAGTGATTAAAAAGGACATCCACATTTCTAGTTCTAGTCTCTCAACAGGCTTTAACTATTGAATCAAGTTCCCATCCAGGAACACAATCAGTAAGGGTAAGGGACACAGTTGTGCAACCTATATCACTTGTCAACTAGCCAGGAGTTAGTACAAGATGCATTGACACAGGGGGAGCACACACATGTTACTCTTAACTATTTCTCAAATTCAGGTTGATGGATCTTCTGTAAATGTGAAGATTAAGCCCCACTAATGGATACCTAATTTGTGACAATCAACCACTTCATTAACAACTCCAAACAATCTTGATTCTTCATCTCATTTCTTGAAGAAGCCAACACTCAATCTTTAGCTCACTGAGCTTACTCTTCACATAGTTTTACTGCTCCTCTATCACTAATGTTAACATCAATTTCTCTTCAGTCTTTATGTTTTTCCTTTAGGATTGAGGGAAGGGAGTGAAAAACAGGAGAGGCCTGATTGTTTCAGGGCAATAGGTGAGGTGTGATTAAGATTGGTCTCCTATTTCTTCCAGTAGAGCAAAAGGAGAGATTGAGTACCCATTTAGAAAGGGAAGGTGAGTTGTGAGAAGTGAGCCAGGATGAGATCCTGATGCAAAAACAGAGAGATTACAGAGAGAAATATTTTTTTTGCAATTTCTAGGTTCTCATCCCTCTGCTTTCTAATTCTACTACTCTGATCCTGCTGATAACAAAAAAGGGGGAGAAGTTACTAGAGGGAAAGTGACTTCGACCAAGGGGGAGAAGAGGAAAAGTGACTTCGACCAAGGGGGAGAAGGGTCAGTTTTATCTTCAGACCAATCAGCATATGGTGAATCAGAACAACCTCTCAGAAAAATATATGCTATACTTAGGGGGAGCAGGGAGTAGTTCTAAGCACTCAAGGAAAGTGAGTAGTACAATTCAGAAAATGTGTCAAAGAAGCTTAATTTCTGCTCTGCTGAAAGTCAAATTTAAAGAGTGGTTTTTGTTATCATCACTCTCAGGATTTATGTTCTTTCCTCAAGACAAAAATAGGGGGAGATTGTTGAGTCATACATGTTTCAAGATGATGATAACAAATACCACAAGGCAGAAAATGAATCAAGGAACCGAAGTTGATAATCTAATCAGGAAGCCAGCTGTATTGCAGATAAACAAAGGCTACATCTTATGAATGAAACATTGCAAACAGTTAGGGTTTAATCTATGTAACAAGCCACAACATGCTACAATTAGATATCCATAATCAATAGAGGGGTTTGCCATAACCATGCAAGTATATTCGAGAAGTCAAGAAAAGATAAGTTCGAGAAGTCATTCGAGAACTCTACCAAAAGGGGTCTATTCGAGAAGTCCCAGTTCGAGAAGTCAGAGTGTTATATTCGAGAAGTTCTAGTTCGAGAAGTTCAGACTGTTCTATTCGAGAAGTCTGCAACAACTCTAATCGAGAAGTCTATTCAAGGAACTATTCGAGAAGTCATTCGAGAACTCTACCAAAAAGGGTCTATTCGAGAAGTCCCAGTTAGAGAAGTCAGAGTGTTATATTTGAGAAGTTCTAGTTCGAGAAGTTCAGACTGTTCTATTCAAGAAGTCTGCAACAACTCTAATCGAGAAGTCTATTCAAGGAACTATTCGAGAAGTCATTCGAGAACTCTGAGGAACTATTCGAGAAGTCATCATTCGAGAACTCAAAATACATCTGTTCGATAACTCAATCCTGTGTTAATAAAATAGAGTTCTCTAAAGGAAACATATCGAATGAAGATCAAACCCAGAAGTACTTTGCAACCCGTTACTTATAGACATCGATCAATTACACAGAGGATGTTACGAGTAGGGAGTCAAATTGTAAATATTCGAAGGCTCAAACTCTTCCAAGTGAAAGGTGAAATCAATAACTGTTTATTCGACTTCAAGGGCAACAATAAGAGTGAAAGCAACCTCCAACATGATTACACATCTACTGAAAGACTGAAAGGATATTTCGACAAATGCATAAAGATCAGCCATTCTGTCTGGGAAGTTCTAGCACAGCTCAATAAGCAGAAAGGCTTAATGACTCTCAAAAAGGATTAACCCTTTTGATAAAGCTACTTTCAGAGACAAAGATCCAAAAGCAAAATGATCTTGTGCAGAAAGCATCACGTGGGCTTGGAAGCTAAGTCACCTCAAGAACTTAGTCACTTTTGAAGAAAGAAACATACACTGTCTCAAAGCCTACTGGGATTGTCCAAATCAAGAAGAGAAGACTTTCAAGATAATTCCAGAAATGGAAATCACTTTGAGTATGTGTGTGTGACAAGTTATATAAAAAAATGTATCTTTACATTTTATGTAACTTACTTGTCTTTATACAGTTTTAATAAGCTGTATGAGCAGCATAGTTTTATTAGAGAAGAAAACACTGATCACAAGGCTGATATCTTTAGGTTTTCTTGTAAACACTAAAACTTTGTAACCGCAGCTGTGTATTATTACGCAGAGAATTATCTTCAAATACAACCATCAGGTGGATCAAGCTGATAAGCCAACCCACCTGAGATTTTTTATATCGTGTGTTATATATGCTTTAGATATTCTATTTATCTTGTTTTGTTTACGTTCTTATAACAATCTATCAAGACCTCATCAATTCGAAAGAATTTAATTGAGTTTGTATTCAACCCCCCTTCTACAATCTCGTGGTGTACAACTGGGGCATATCAATTGGTATCAGAGCAAGCTTCAAACATACAAGAAGTTTAAAGATCACCACCATGGGATTCAAGGATGTAGGAGTAAAAATACCAATCCTCGACAAAGATAATTACTTTCTCTGGAAAGTAAAGATGTACCTACATCTCTCATCCATCGATGAAGGCTATGTAAACTGCATAGAGAGAGGTCCTCATATCCCTATGAAGGCCAACACGGTAGTTGGAGAAGTACCTGGAAGGCTAATTCCCAAACTGCCAGCAGAATTCACAGATGGAGACAAAGAAGAAGTCCAGAAGGACAAAAAGGCCATGAATATATTGTTCAATGGCATTGATCAGGACATGTTCGATAGTGTAATCAACTGCACCACTGCCAAGCAAGTCTGGGACACTGTTCGGACACTTTGTGAAGGAACTGAGCAAGTCAGAGAGAATAAGAAACAACTTCTCATACAATAGTATGAACATTTTCACTGTAATACAGGTGAAGGCTTAACTGACATATTTAGCAGGTTTCAAAAACTGTTAAATGGGTTAAAGTTGTATGGAAGAATTTATGAAACCAAAGACTCCAACCTAAAATTTCTAAGGTCTTTACCTAAAGAATGGAAGCCAGTGACAGTCTCATTGAGAAATTCTCAAGACTACAAAGACTATACACTTGAGAGACTGTATGGAATTCTAAAGACCTATGAGCTCGAGCTTCAACAAGATAAAGAATTTGAGAAGAGCCAGAAGAAAGGTGGAAATGTAGCTTTGGTGGCCAATATTCCAACCTATCAAGATGGAGAGAAGATAAAGGATGTTGAAACCACACCAAGTCAGAGAACTTGTGAAGGTGGAGCTGGAACTAGCAAAGGCAAAAGCAAGATGATTAAAGAACTTGATGCACTGAGTGAGGATGAATCTGAAGATGTAGATGAATACTTGGAATTTCTATCAAAAAGGTTTTCAAAGCTAAGATTCAAGAAGAATCCAGCAGGAGCCGGGCAATTCAAGAAAAGCCATCAACCAAATAAAGGTATGGTTGAGAGGTCAAAGATCAAGTGCTATAGCTATGGAATTGCTGGCCACTTTGCTAGTGAATGCAGAAAATCCAAAGCTGAGAATGAAAAGAAACAGTCTGGAACTGATGACTATAAGAAGAAATACTTTGATTTTCTCAAGCAAAAGGAAAGAGCATTTGTGTCTAAATATGATGAATGGGTAGCTGGAGGAAACTCAGATACAGAAGAAGAGTTTGTCAATCTTGCACTTATTGCAAAAGAGAATGATGAAGAGGCTAGTTCAACAAGCAACCAGGTATACTCTACGAACCTAACTGAGCTTTCTAAAGATGAACGTGATGATGTTGTCAATGAAATGTCAAATGAACTGTATAACATGCATGTCACATTGAAATCACTTAACAAAGAGAATAGCAAGATTAAGGATCTGAATGCTAAGTTAGGTGACAGGAATACACTGTTAGAAACTCAGTTAATTGACTTTGAGACAATGAGAAGAGACTACCAGTATGTAAAAGGGACAGTCTCAACAACAGGAGTTTCCGTTTGGTTAACCATCTTGTTAATTAACAATACATAACACAATTATTCTCTTCAAGATTGTTGGGTATAATTAACTATAACAACAATGAGGCAGTGAGATATATATATTAAAATAAGAACAAGCAAATAACCAATTAACAAAACAAATCACGAAGGCAAAACAAGAATATAATTAGAGATTAACGAGAAAGTCAAGAGTAACTTATCTCCCATAGAAGCTTATGGCAAGTACTGATAAGAGATTGAATAGCTGAGTCACCAAGCCCTGCGAGAAGACTTGGTTGTTCTTGAAGAGAGTATTGCCCAACTTACGTTGTAATTGGGTTGTAGCGATATCACTTCTAGGATAAAACATCACCGATCAAAGGGTTCACAAATACTCCAGTGATCAACAGCGACCAGCACCTCAGTTCGCCTGAGAATTATGTGTTGTATCTGTATGTGTTGAGAGATAGCAGAGAGAAGGCTGCTAGGGTTTTCGTATCCTTAGAAGTGTATCTATCAATGTTCTATTCTGTATGTATATAATACAAAAAATAAAACGTACTTGATACTCCATAAAAGGAAAGTAAATATTCTTATTTAATTTCATTAACTGTATCAATATTTATTTTTCAGTTACAACAGCAGGATCTGATGTCCATCAGGATTGGTAAACATCAGTATCTGATCCATCAGGATTTTGGTCCGTCAGGATCTGATGCCCATAAGTATTTAGTTATGCTCAGGGGTCTGTCCATCAGGATTTGATCTCTGATCAGGCCCAATAATCCAAATACTGATCCAATAGCAGTAACAAATAAAGTCTGATTTTCTGTTAAAATAAATCAATATTCCAGGTAATAAAATCCCTCGCCCAGGTCGCCTCGCGTACGCGAGACGCCAAGACATTCTCCCAAATCGCCCTTCGACCCGACCCGACCCGAGGTGAGGCGTGGCGTGGCGAGGCGGGCCGCGGCGGCGCGCGCGTGTGTGTGTGTGCGCGAGGCCCACTCTACATCCATGCATACCCACATGCCTTAGTAGTTGTGCACTACACTTGCACATGGAGCTATATAAAGCCACCAACCTTTCATTACCAATTCTATGTGGGACTCAAGTTATTTCAACTAAATAACTCACATAACCCATTTCAAGCAAGCAACTTCAATTCAATTTATTTATGGATTCCACTAAGAAAATGTCTTAGATCCAAACATGAAAGTTTAAGTCCTCATTACAAGGAATAACCTTCACTTGTTAGTTTCCGGAAATGACATCTAGAACATATTATAAATATGCCTCAAACTTTCCATTTTCTAACAATCCCCCATGAATCCATAAATAATTCATATCGATTCTCATCATGACTTGTTTTTCAGAGTAGGTACCCTTCCGGGTTTGAACCCTCCTAAGTCCTCTACTTCGATGGCTACCGGATTCAGATGGAATGTTTCACCTTGAATCTTTATCCGTTTGGTGTAACCACACTCCATAGACGACGACAAGTCAAAGGCTATGGTGCTAATCTACGGCTTAGAGACGTTAATGGTCATGTCTCGATCCTGTTCGTCGAATGTTTCAAGGAATAACCCTTTCCTCTAATTGCGACCACACAATTACATTCGCTTAGCTGGGCATCTCTAGAGATGTACTGCTAGCATCTCGTCAAATGACTTGACCCCATTCAGAGTTCAAATAACTCTTGCTATTCTGGCAGTTATAGTACCTTTTAGGTTTACAGGGGACAGACTCCAGATACGTGAGTATCATCTATGTAGTTAAAGGTACAACCAATTCACCCTTACAACTTGTTATTACCACATTGAATACACTTTCGAGGGATCTCCTCTCATGTGTATTGGGTTCCCGCTGTAGATGAATCATTATGGGCTATCAGTCCCATCCCCAACCTAGACTTAAGGACAACAGCATGCTCAAGTCCCTTAGTCAAAGGATCAGATAGGTTTTCTTGAGTTCCAATAAACTCAACAGCTATGATCCTGTCAGACATTAGACCCCTTATAGACTTTAGTCTAACTTGAATATGTCTCTTTGTTTTCACATTATACTTCTTGTTGTTAATCTTATCGATAGTTGTACGGCTATCACAATGAACAGCAAAAGCAGGAAGTGGACGACTTACTACAGGTAACATCGACATCAGTCCATGTAACCATTTAGCCTCAGTCCCCGTGGCATCTAATGCACATAACTCAGCCTCAAAAGTAGACTGAGTTATAATAGTCTGTCTCGAAGACTTCCAAGACACTGCTCCACCCGCAAGGGTAAACAGATATCCAGTCACTCCATTGGAACCAGACTTCTTAGCTATCCAACTAGCATCACTATATCCCTCTAGTGTTAGTGTATACTGAAAATATTTATTTTAAGTATATACATTTATTTCTGGCCCGGTTTTATTGAGAATCATTTAAATGTTTACATGCTGTCGAATATTATATATTGTGGACAATCTAGTATCAAATGGGATACAGAATATTAGATTGTTAAATACGGTTTATATAATATAATAAGGTTCACAGCACATGTGGTGTTGGACAATCCACTGGTATGGCTGTAGTATTATTTAGATTAGTTTATATTGACTAATAAATAATACTAGTATACTTTGTGTATATTGAACAAGATCAAATTTAGAATTGTTCCCTTATACTGATTAAGAAGGAGAACTAAGATTTTATGTTATTATTAATGCTTAGGTTCTTAATCCGGATATAGTAATTGACACGTGTATATTATTTACATGCTTTGATTTATATATGAAATAATTCTTTTGAATTATATCATTATATTTTGGATGATGGAATTATATACATGGTGAATATTATTTATAAAAGGAATCCATGTCCTGATAATATTCGGGTTAATGATGTCCCCTTGAAAGCTCAAAAAGATTTAATTATGTGAAACCCTGCAGGTGGATTTATTCCGGCATAATTAAATAAAGGTTGAGTGGATGATCAAGGATAAAAGATATTAATTAAATGAATTATCAGTAATTTATTTAATTAATGGGCATGCGCTATTTTAAACATGGGGAATTTAATAAGCAAATAATATTGGAACCCAATTAAATAATTAAGTTGCGGTATTAGGAAATGTAGTGCAAATATTAATTCTTTAGTGGATTGAATTAATATTTAATTACATTGGGCTAGGCCCAAGATGTAATTAGAAGGCCCAACCTAATTATCCATGATCCCTATTGTAGCCCTATATATATTCTTATTCTCTTCTTGCTAGGGTGGGTTAAGAAAAATTTTGTAGCCACCTAGGAGCAAGAAGAGAGGTTAACTTGAGGAGACGAAGGCCACACTTCGCTCAAGGGAATTTGGGAATACAATAGAAGAGCGTGGAATCAACCGTTAACAAGGTGACTTTTGTATTCGTATTCATTAATTTATTGTATCAAAAATCGCAGGGCCATGATCTGATTGTCCCAACAATTGGCATCATGAGCCTGGTTCTATGGTTCTGCGATTTTTGATATGATGTCCATGTCGTAATTATATATGCATGTGTATGGTGGTAGGCTTGTATATTTTGTTTTGCAGGTTAGTATCCACTATTATGGCCATGTATATTTAATTATATGTTTGGATCCCACGTGATTTAATCCTGGTTAATTTTTGTTTGGTTTCCACGTGGTTTATCGTGGTTATAATTTACACGAGGGTTGATCGTGTTAGAATAGATTTACAAAATTAGTTTTGTATTTGATCTATTTTTTATGTAATTGGTTGATGGATTTTGTAAAAATCCGGGTATCTTGTAACAATTTTGTGTGATCGAAGGAGACAGTAATTTTTCCGCTGCGAGGCTGCTCTTAATTGCTGGTGTCGTTTTCTTTTTATCACTACCGTGGCAGCCAACAGTACAGTAAACAGAACAGCAGGATATGTTTAAGTTTTGGCTGAGAAGAAAAGTGATAGACGCGTGGAACACAGGCGCGTGGGTCACACGCGCAATACTCCACTTTCCAGCCGCGCGTGGTCATCAAATCTGCATGTTTTTTGTTTTCCTATTTGTTTTCAGCCGAGAACTGTTGGAGGAACAAGGGGCTGCAACAGGAGTTAATTAACAGGGGCCATAATAGTGGATTATTATTTTATTGTTTTTATTTTAATTCTGCTATTTTTTAATTATTGCTTTAATTAATTATTATGTATGTTGTTAATTATGTGTGTAATTTTTAATTGCATGTTAACATAATTAGGACGACATGGACATAGATTATTTTTTTATTGCTTTAATTAAATGTTATATGTTGTTTAATTATGTGTGTATTTTGAATGCATGTTAGACATAATTATAACGACATAGGCCCCATTTAATTTTAAAATTCCTCATTTTTAATAAAAATTCTAAGTGGGTGAGGGAATTAATTAGGAATTAAATCCCACAGTCTCCATTATTGTTTGTATGTAAATTTAACACTAAGACGAATATAAATTATATATAGTCCACCCTAACGTGGCATATGATTTATGGTGTCAGGTAGTGTTATGGATATTACTAGGACAAACTTCTTAAATTAAATTACGAATATTGAAAGGTATACATGCCACCCATCGTGGCGTACCAAGTTTCATAGAATTTGATTAATTAGAAGGGTACCAATGATTGAATATAGATTTTCGATATTGAGAGAAAGGATTATTCTGTCTAGAAAGGGGTCTTAAGTGACGCCTCTTGACAATGCTCCCCCCGATCTGGGAATTATCCTATTATCGATTATTGATTTGAAATATTTAATGGTGGCATCCGGTCTTATTGTTATTAATTTAAGATTTGATAATGGTATACACTTAGCTATGAAAGATTATATATAGTCCACCCTAACGTGGCGTATTATTTAGCAATAGGACCGAATTAATATTTAAGCGAATTTAAGTGGTATATATGTCACCCATCGTGGCGTACCAGATACTTATGGTGTTTAAATATTAGTGCATTAATTTTAATTAATTGTTAGAGGAAACCAATAGGTTTTAAGATTTGTGCAACTCTCTAATTATGTGTTACATGTATGATTCTCAGGATTAGATCATTACGGGCTTTAATCCACTATTCACCATACTTAAGGATAACAAACTTACGGGACCAAACTATATTGAATGGAAACGTAATTTGGACATAGTGTTGACTACTGAGGAGTACAAATTTTGCACTTATGAACCCAAACCAGATCAGCCTGCTGAAGATGCTCCTGAAAGTGAAAAGGAGTATTATAAGCGGTGGCTTAAGGCTGATGAGATGTCGCGATGTTACATTCTGGCAGCAATGTCAGGTGTTTTGCAACATCAGCATCAGGCTATGGACACAGCTTCAGATATGCTCTTTAATCTCAAAGAACTTTTTGGAGAACAGAATAGGGCTGCAAGGCAAGTAGCAATGAAGGCTTTAATGAACACTCAGATGAATGAAGGAACACCTGTAAGGGATCATGTTCTCAGGATGATGTCTCATCTGAATGAGATGGAGATCCTTGGTGCTGATATTGATGGAGAAACCCAGATCGATATCATCCTTATGAGTCTGCCGAAAAGTTTTGAACAGTTCCGCTTGAATTACACCATGAACAAAAGGTTGTATAGTCTCGCGGAACTTCTGATAGAACTTCAGGCAGCTGAAGGACTCTTTAAGCAGAATGTTCAAGTGAATGTGGCTGAGAAAACTTCTTCCTCTAAGCCGAAAGGTAAGAAGAAGAAAAAGGTTCAGACACAGAAAGCTGGAAAGGTTGCTAATGCAGTGGGAGTTCAAGATGCTGTGAAAAAGCTTAAGGGCAAGTGCTTCAGGTGCAAGCAGTCAGGTCACTGGAAACTGGATTGTCCTCTTCCTAAGAAGACAAACAATACTGGTATGTCTCTTTCTCTAGTTACAGAAACATATATAGCGGCTATATCTACGAGCACTTGGTGTGTAGATACATGAGCCACTGACCATGTTTGTAACTCTATGCAGGGGTTCCAGCAAACCAGAATGCTTTGAGATGGCGAGATATATGTGTTCATGGGAGATGCTACGAAAGTAGCAGTAGTTGCAGTTGGAATAATTACTTTATCTTTTGGCGATGATAGGATTTTGGTTTTGAACAATTGTCTTTATGTACCTTCGTTTAGAATGAATTTGATTTCGGTTTCTAAACTTGCCATGGATGGTTATAATGTTTGTTTGGATCGTAATGTTTCTATTATGATGAATAAACGAGTTATATGTTCTGGTACATTGCAAGACAATTTATATATTATTAATCCTATCCAACCAATGCTGCAACAAAAGAAATCTAATAACATTCTTTCTAGCTCAAACAAAAGAAAGAATCCTTCTGAATTGAACCAAACATATCTTTGGCACTTAAGATTAGGTCATATTAACTTGAGGAGGTTTCAAAGACTGGTAGTAGATGGGCCATTGGGCTCGTTGGCAGTGGAGCCATTTCCAGTTTGTGAATCCTGCTTGGAAGGTAAGATGACTAATAGGCCTTTTAAAGCAAAGGGGAATAGAGCCAAAGAAGTGTTAGAATTGGTTCATACTGATTTATGTGGACCTATGAATATCCAAGCAAGAGGTGGTTATGAATATTTTGTCACTTTTATTGACGATTATTCTAGATATGGATACATTTATTTGTTGCGCCGTAAATCAAAATGCTTTGACAAATTTAAGTTGTTCAAAGCTAAAACGGAGAAACGACATAGAAAATGTATCAAGTCACTACGATCAGATCGTGGTGGCGAATACTTGCTTGTAGAATTTAGGGAATATTTATCAGAAAATGGGATTACATCCCAGTTGTTTGCACCTGGCACACCTCAGCAGAATGGTGTAGCAGAGAGAAGGAATCGGACTCTTTTAGAGAGTGTTAGATCGATAATGAGTTATTTAGATTTACCCAAGTCGTTCTGGGGATATGCTATAGAAACAGCGGCTTACCTTCTGAACTTTGTACCTTCTAAGTCGGTTCCCAAGACTCCAATAGAATTGTGGACTGGTAGCAAACCAAGTCTAAGACATATTCGGATTTGGGGTTGTCCAGCACATGTGCTGAACAAGAATGCGACCAAGCTAGAATCTCGTACCGAAGTAAGGTTGTTTGTAGGCTATCCCATGGGAACGAAAGGTTATTCATTTTATAGTCCTAGGGATCGAGATGTCATTGTTAGCACCAATGCTAGATTCTTAGAGGAAGACTATATTATGAATCATAAACCCATGAGTAGTATCGTTTTAGAAGAATTAGTGGGAGGGACAGATAATCCCCAAGTGCCAATAGTACAAGTAGAACAACCACAAGAAAATGCACAACTTGACACTAGTACCGCACCAGTGCCTCGTCGTAGTGGGAGGGTTGTTCAACAACCAGAAAGATTCATGTTTTTGGGAGAGTCCTCAGACTTGGTCTCTGGTGAACATGATGAGGATCCCAGGACATACGAAGAGGCAATTCTAGATAAAGATGCAGATCTTTGGAAAAAGGCAATGGAATCTGAGATGGAATCTATGTATTCCAATCAAGTTTGGGAGCTCGTGGAACCACCCAAAGGTGTAAAACCCGTTGGATGTATGTGGATCTACAAGAAGAAAAGAGGATCTAACAAAAAGGTGAAAGCTTGGAAAGCACGACTTGTTGCGAAAGGGTATACTCAGAAAGAAGGGATCGATTATGAGGAAACCTTTTCACCGGTTGTTATGCTTAAGTCGATCCGGATTCTTTTGTCTATAGCAGCTCATCTCGATTATGAGATTTGGCAGATGGATGTCAAGACAGCTTTCCTTAATGGAAGTCTTGAGGAAACCATCTATATGCAACAACCAAAAGGATTCATTAGGGAAGGCCAAGAGCATCTGGTTTGTAAGCTTAAGAGGTCTATTTATGGACTTAAACAAGCTTCTAGGGACTGGAATATTCGTTTTGATCAGGCAGTCCAGTCATATGGATTTGATCAAAGTCCAAGCGAATCATGCGTGTATAAGAGAAGTGAGGGTAATGCAGTGGTTTTTCTAGTACTATATGTAGATGACATTTTACTCATTGGTAACAATGTTAAGATGTTGTCATCAGTAAAGGCATGGTTGTTCAAACAATTTGAAATGAAGGACTTAGGTGAAGCGGCATACATCCTTGGGATCAAAGTAATAAGGGATCGCAAGAAAAGGATGTTGACTTTATCTCAAGAGCCCTACATTGATGAAGTATTATCTCGTTTTAACATGCAGAACTCTAAGAAAGGTTTTCTACCTTTTAAACATGGAGTTGCTCTATCCAAGGAGCAGTGTCCTTCGACACCTAAGGATATAGAGAGTATGAAAGCAGTTCCTTATGCCTCGGCATGTGGAAGCTTAATGTATGCTATGTTATATACGAGGCCTGACATCTGCTTTGCTGTAGGCATGGTTAGTAGATATCAGTCGAACCTAGGTCAGGAACATTGGAGTGCAGTAAAAACTATACTCAAGTACCTGAGAAGGACTAAGTAGTATATGTTAATTTACAAGGCCTCAGATCTATTTCCTTTGGGATATACTGATTCAGATTTTCAATCAGATAGGGATAAGAGGAAATTAACCTCGGGATATGTTTTTACTTTGGGAGGTGGAGCCATTATATGGAGGAGTGTAAAGCAGAAATGCATTGCAGACTCCACCATGGAAGCCGAGTATGTAGCGACCTCTGAGGTTGCTAAGGAGGTTGTATGGTTCAGGAACTTCTTTTTGGACTTAGATGTGGTACCTAATTTGCCTAGAAGCTTGACAGTGTATTGTGATAACACTGGTGCTGTGGCAAATTCAAAGGAACCGCGAGACCACAAAGCAGCTAAACATATTGAACGTAAGTATCATCTCATGCGTGAAATCGTAAAGCGAGGAGATATAGTTGTGGCTCACATATCATCAGAAGACAACTGGGCAGATCCTTTCACGAAGAGCTTGCCAGCCAAGGTTTTTGACAGGCATGTGGAAGCGATAGGAGTCAGATGGATGGACACATAGTTTTCAATGTAATAGTGGATTAAATAAACACTGATATACTCGTAGAATATTTTGAGTATAAGTGGGAGATTGTTAGTGTATACTGAAAATATTTATTTTAAGTATATACATTTATTTCTTGCCTGGTTTTATTGAGAATCATTTAAATGTTTACATGCTGTCGAATATTATATATTGTGGACAATCTAGTATCAAATGGGATACAGAATATTAGATTGTTAAATACGGTTTATATAATATAATAAGGTTCACAGCACATGTGGTGTTGGACAATCCACTGGTATGGCTGTAGTATTATTTAGATTAGTTTATATTGACTAATAAATAATACTAGTATACTTTGTGTATATTGAACAAGATCAAATTTAGAATTGTTCCCTTATACTGATTAAGAAGGAGAACTAAGATTTTATGTTATTATTAATGCTTAGGTTCTTAATCCGGATATAGTAATTGACACGTGTATATTATTTACATGCTTTGATTTATATATGAAATAATTCTTTTGAATTATATCATTATATTTTGGGTGATGGAATTATATACATGGTGAATATTATTTATAAAAGGAATCCATGTCCTGATAATATTCGGGTTAATGATGTCCCCTTGAAAGCTCAAAAAGATTTAATTATGTGAAACCCTGCAGGTGGATTTATTCCGGCATAATTAAATAAAGGTTGAGTGGATGATCAAGGATAAAAGATATTAATTAAATGAATTATCAGTAATTTATTTAATTAATGGGCATGCACTATTTTAAACATGGAGAATTTAATAAGCAAATAATATTGGAACCCAATTAAATAATTAAGTTGCAGTATTAGGAAAGGTAGTGCAAATATTAATTCTTTAGTGGATTGAATTAATATTTAATTACATTGGGCTAGGCCCAAGATGTAATTAGAAGGCCCAACCTAATTATCCATGATCCCTATTGTAGCCCTATATATATTCTTATTCTCTTCTTGCTAGGGTGGGTTAAGAAAAATTTTGTAGCCACCTAGGAGCAAGAAGAGAGGTTAACTTGAGGAGACGAAGGCCACACTTCGCTCAAGGGAATTTGGGAATACAATAGAAGAGCGTGGAATCAACCGTTAACAAGGTGACTTTTGTATTCGTATTCATTAATTTATTGTATCAAAAATCGCAGGGCCATGATCTGATTGTCCCAACATCTAGCACTCCAGGAAACCTCCTGTAATGCAAACCAAGATATATGGTGCCTTTTAGATATCTAAGCACTCTATCAAGAGCATCCCAATGAGTCTTGTTTGGACAGCTTGTATATCTTGCTAACTTAGACACTAAATATGAAATATCTGGCCTAGTACCATTAGCAAGATACTGCAAACTCCCAATAATCTGAGAATACCTTAACTGAGACACAGGTACTCCTGAACTATTCTTGACAAGGGCAATTTTCGGATCATACGGAGTAATTGCGATTCTACAATTTGAATAACCATACTTCTCAAGTATAGATTTCTCTTTATAATGAGACTGTGACAAGGTTATTCCATCAGTTGACTGAGTCAACTTGATACCAAGAATCACACTAGCCTCTCCCAAATCCTTCATATCAAAGTGCCTTTTCAAGAACCTTTTAGTCTCGTTAATAATCTTAATATTGGTTCCAAACAACAAAATATCATCCACATACAGGCACACAATAATACATTCATTCCCTTTAACCATGTAATAGACACACTTGTCACTTTCATTAACTACAAATTCTGATTCTAAAATAGTTTCATCAAACTTTTTATGCCAGTCTCTTGGAGCTTGTTTTAAGCTATATATAGACTTGATTAACTTACATACTTTTCTTTCATTTCCAGAGGCAACAAATCCCTCAGGCTGGTCCATATAAATCTCTTCTTCAAGTTCACCATGAAGAAAAGCTGTCTTTACATCCATTTGATGGATGATAAGACCATGTACAGAAGCCAATGCTATAAGCATTCAGATTGTTGTCATTCTAGCAACTGGGGAGTATGTGTCAAAGTAATCAATGCCTTCCTTTTGCTTAAAGCCCTTAGCTACCAGCCTAGCCTTATACTTATCTATTGAGCCATCAGGGTTCATCTTCCTTTTGAAGACCCATTTACATCCTATAGTAGAACACCAAGGAGGTAGATCAACCAACTCCCATGTTCCGTTAGAAACAATAGAGTCAATTTCACTTTTTATAGCACCTTTCCAGTACTTAGATTCTGAAGAATCCATGGCCTGTCGAAAAGTTAAAGGTTCATCCTCGATATTGTAAGTGATAAAATCACTTCCAAAATCCTTGACTACCTTAGCATGCTTACTCCTTCTAGGTTCCTCTACTTCATCAGGAATAGAGCTACTATCAGGATCTGCCCCCACATTTGTCATCCTTTCCACATGATCAGGAATGGACCTCGATGTGTGAGTGGGATCATCATCAGGAATACCCTGAGGTATACCGGTCTTCATAGGAAACACAATCTTAAAGAATGTTGCATCACGAAATTCAACTATAGTGTTAGCCACTATTCCGTCTATGTCATATTTTAACACTAAAAATCTCATAGCCGTAGTGGTTTCAATATAGCCCAGAAAGATGCAATCAACAGTTCTCGGTCCTAGTTTCTTTCTCTTGTGTTCAGGGACAAGTACCTTTGCAAGGCACCCCCACACACGAAAATATTTTAAACTAGTCCTTTTCTCTGTCCATATTTCATAAGGCGTCTTGTCCATGTGTTTCAGAGGTACTCTATTCAGAATATGGCAAGCCGTTTTCAGAGCTTCTCCCCACATGTACTTGGGCAACCCATAATTAATCAACATACTATTGATCATATCCTTAAAGGTTCTATTCTTTCGTTCTGCCACCCCATTAGACTCAGGTGTGTATGGTGGAGTTACCTCATGAACTATACCATTGGTCTTGCAAAATTCATTAAACGAGTTACTCGTATACTCACCACCTCTATCTGATCTCAAACGGTTAAGTACTTTACCAGTTTGTGTTTCAGCTTCAGTTTTGAACATAATGAATTTATCTAGTGCTTCATCTTTATCTTTAAGCAAATAAACATAACAATATCTACTACAATCATCTATAAAGGTAATGAAATATCTATTATGTTCCTTAGTCAAAACACCACCAAATTCACATATGCCAGTGTGCACTAAATCTAACACATTCGAATCCCTAACCACATTATGAAAGGGTTTCCTAGTTTGTTTAGCTGTCACACATACTTGACATTTAGATTTCTTATCAATGGCATGTTTTGGAATCAGCTCTAAGTTCATCATATTCTTTAGAGCACCAAAATTCAAGTGACCAAGACGTGCGTGCCACAAATCAGATGATTCAACACAATTAACAGAAGGAGCAACATTATTATTAACAAAACTACCCAAAACAGGCTCAACATTTATTAAAAATAATCCATCCGACAAGTAACCTTTGCCAAAAAAATACACCAGTATGTGTAATAACTACTTTATTACATTTCAAAGAAACTTCAAAACCATTCTTAACTAAACAACTTCCACTTATTATATTTCTACGAATGTCAGGAACATGATGAACTCTAGTGAGGGATAGAACACGCCCAAAAGCGAACTTCAGGTCCACGTTTCCTATTCCAAGTACTTGAGCTGCACTAGCATTCCCCATCGTCACAGTCATTCCATGAGTCTGTTGATAAGATACAAATAGAGTAATATCAGTACAAATATGTACATTAGCTCTAGTATCAACCAACCATTTATGAGACGAATAGGTGGAAAGAAGTACAGGGTTGTAGGTTACATACCCGTTGTCAGTTTCAGAAGCAATAGCCTCACCAACAACCATGTTAACCGTAGGCCCACCAGTGGTACCAAGCACAGTGTTAGCTTGTGCTCCCACAACAGGTTTCTTAGCTTTCTTTACAGGACAGTCCTTGATCCAATGACCAACCTGTCCACAAGACCAACATGGTTTGTTTTCCTTTGGTTTCTTAGCCTTGTTCTTGTCCTTAGACTTAGTGTTTTCCTTCTTAGTGACAGACTTTCTTTTCTGTCCTACAGTCACTACATTCACCTTCGAACTCCCAGCATGTTCAATAGGCATCACATGTCCTTGCTTGGACTTGTGTTGCTCTTGCACAGAGATGTCCAACATCAGGTTTGTCCAAGTGATCTCTCCTTTCTGTCTTTTCAGTGAGAGTGCAAACTCTTCCCAAGACTTAGGGAGCTTTTCAATCACAGACATAACCTAAAACTTTTCAGGTAGGTCCATTCCGGACTCCTTCAAAGCATGAACCAACATCTCAAACTCATGCACTTGCTCAGTCATGGATTTCATATCCACCAGTTTAAATTCAAGGAACCTAGCCACAGAATACTTTTCCAATCCTTGCGAATCAGTATTATGTGTCTGGTCAAGCTTCTCCCATAAGAGCTTAGCAGTGTAGGAGTCAGCTGAATATACATCGAATAGAGTGTTCGCTAAAGCTGCTAGAATTTCAGCCCTAGCCACCCCATCCTTTTCCTCCCACATAGTATAAGCCTTAACAGTTTCAGCTTTCTCCTTAACCACAATTGGTTTCTCATACTGCACCACTGGCCATAGACCCTTTACCGTTAGCCACAGTTTCATCTTTTTCTACCAACGAGAAAAACCAACACCCCCACCGAATTTATCAGGCATTCCTGACAAATCAATAGGCTGTGGGAAACGGTACGTGGTCCAATCTGTAAGAACCCAGATTTTTGGGTAGAATTAAAACTTTTATTATGTATTGATGTAAGAGTGAACAATGGTTACAACTACAAGGTAATACTGGCTTTAAAGAACGAATAATGAAAGGATATATATTCCAAGGTTATATGGCCTGAAGGATGCTATTGGGTGATAACTTAGATTAGAATAATCTATCTCCTAGAAAGTTAAGATAAGATCCCCTAGAGAGAAATAGATACCCTCATGTCATCCAAATCAATATCTATTATAAGCCCAGCGGTTCCGTAAAAAGGTTAAGGAACACTCGAGGGTGAACCAGGTTCATTTTCCTAATTATAGGAATTAAATAAAAATAAGTGATGAATAGTGATTTTGGGTGGAATTTGGAATATTATTATAATAATGTTATACCCGGTATTCGGAACGGATTTCTGAGTTCGTATTAGTGATCCAGGAGGAAAATAAGTGTATGTAAAAGCTGTCGGATTTAGAAAAAGAGCACTTTTATTTTCTCCGAGATTTCCCTGGGCACTGCAAGACTTAAAGATTTATAAAAGGGAATTAAGGGATTTAAATTCGAGAAGTATTAAGTAAGATGGAGGGTGGTATTATAATTATTAAGAAGGTTTTCGGTAAAACCCTAATTAGAAACAAATGAGTTATTCCCTCGAACGATCAACGAATTGAGCAATAAACGGACAAAGAAACAAGAAGGGGACCAAGACACATGCATGTTCTAGTGGATAACATCAAGTAACTAAGTAGTTACCAAGGTAACTAGCAATACTTAGACACCAACTAAGCAACTAAGCTTACAACATACACCATTCCACAAAATCACTTCCACTTGGCTAGATGATGCATGCAATGACCTATTAGCTTTAATAAAGCTACTTTATGCTAGATATTTTCTAAAGACATAACAATAATGCAAGATTGGATGAGAGTAAATCAAGCAACCAAGCAAAAATGCTCTCTCTCCCTCATTTCAAGCCATTCGGCTTTTTGATGAAATTCAAGAATCAAAATCTATCTTCCCACCATTGTTTGCTCTCCAAACTTTTATCATAGATCCTATATTTCATAAAAATGATACCCTAGAAATCTTATCCTCAAAATCCATTGTTTCCATTTTCAATTAAATCATCAAAGTCTAGGGTGAATAGTAACCTCAAGAACATAACTTTTGGATCTTGATTTTGGTTGATGATCCAAGCTTCATGGAGGCTATACAAGGACTATACAAGGCTTACTAAGTGCATACACACCCCAAGGAAGGTATAACACACTTGAAAACCCTAGATCTTACTTTGAGATTATGCATGTTCTTGGTGATTTAAGCTTAGTTATGTTATTAGTGATTATAAGCATGATTATGATTTGGTTTTAGTAAATGTTAAAAATAGCTTAGATGAACGGAAAGGCATTGCTTGGCCTCAGTTCATGGTTATAAATCATGTATATGTTGTTTGGAGTATATATCATGATTATTGGGAGTTTTGGAATTTGGTAAATATCCGATTTATAGCCGTCGTAATGCCGAAATTTCGTTAACCTTAAGAACACGAGTTTGACAGTAGATAAAACTCACTGCATAGCTTCGACTTATGCCATGATTAGCTAGATCATGTTACAAGCTTCGTTTTGATATAAAGATCGCATGAAATGGACTTACGGTTTAGGAGTTATGATTAAATTCGTAAAAGTGGTTCGAAATCGTAAACGAAAGTTCGTAATTGAAATTGATTCCCTTAAATGTCGTTTAATCAGTGGCGAATCTTATTAATTAAATATTAGAGGTAAAAAGGAAGGTGTGGGAGAAAACCACATGTCGAATGGATCGTTTTCCGATTTTATAAAAATGTTTGAATCGAGGTTAAACGCGAACGAACCCCTTAAAGGTATGACTTTGGTTATAACTTAGAAAACGGGCGATAACACTCGAGGTATAATCTTGATTCGTAAACGACCAACCTTAGAACTTATACGACTTAAGTATATACCAAGTATAAGCAGGATGACATGTCTTGATAATGAACGAATGTCGGATCGTATCGGTGATAAAAAGAGTTACACTAAAAGAGACGTAACGAGATAACTCGAAAACATGTTTCGATTTAAGTGGAGTTTATACTTAGCCTTTTAAGAAGCGTTAAGTGATTAATCTTAAATATTCTGATTGTTTATAGATCGTCGAGCTGACCCGGGACACACTACCCCTACCCGCACTCGATTCCCAGGCAAGTTTCCAATACTTGGAACTGTTGTTGTGATAATATATATGATGATTGTTTTATACATATGCCATAGAATGCATGCCTACTTTCAAGTTAATATTGAATTACTTGTTCCCTAAATTGATATCGGCTTATAGAATATATATGAAATATCAGTTATAAGCCGGATCGTTTGGTTAAGACCCTTAGCGAAGGGCGTATGATATTCATACTTCAAATATAGACCGGGAGTCGATATTTTGTAATATATAAATAGTCGTGGAAACCCGGAGGGATCCCAGCGACAAATTTATTACTTCGAGGATTTTTATTCGATTACGAATCTTTCGAGGAACGTTATTTGAGTATTACCTCAGTGAAGGAATATTTAATGAATATTATTTTAATATTCATTTAGAATGTCATTTATTAAATGAATATTATTTTGATCATTCATTGGAGTTATTTAGTTAATGAATATTATTATGAATATTCATTAGAGTTATTTGGTTGACGAATATCATTCCCAAATATTCATTTGGCTTACTTATTATTATTTGGGATATTCATTTGATCTTTATTTATTTAATGAATATTACTTTTGAATATTCATTTAAGGTTTGATTTACTTAATGAATATTATTTTAAAATATTCATTGGAAGTTCTATTTACTCAAGGAATATTACTTCGAATATTCCTTTAAAGTTTTGATTACTAAATGAATATTTTCGGATATTCATTTAGAATATTATTTGTTAAATGAATATTATTTTGGGATATTCATTTAGAATATTATTTGTCTAATGAATATTATTTGGATTTTCATTTGGAATGTTATTTGTTAAATGAATATTATTTTCAAATATTCATTTAAGGTTTGATTTATTCAGTAAATATTATTTTAAATATTTATTTAAGTTTATTTATTCAATGAATATTATTTTAAATATTCATTTAAGAAGAGATTTATTTAATAAATAGTTCTATATTCATTCGAGGATTACTCACGAGCAAGATTATGATTTAGTAATATTCCGTAATTATTATTGACTTAATAAATATTCTTGGAATATTTAATTAAATTCTTTTGAATTCTTTTTGTAATGAATTATATTATTCAAAGGTTATCCTTCACCTTCAGATATTATGTAAAATATTTCGAAGTCTTTTATGACTATTTATATCAAGGGGAGGTTCCTAAACTTTAATTTCATTTAAATCTGTCTTAAAGAAGATTTAAATACTCGCTCAACTTCCAAACGTATATAAGGGGACCTCACTTGAGCGATGTTATTTATTGGATTGCCCGGTCCTATACTTGCTAAAACTGTCTTGTCACTCACATCTTGATTCTTTCAAGCATCGATATGAGTCTTTTGGTTACCTCCTCAACGCTCGAGGGGTATGATTGATGCAACAAGTTTATATCCATTAACAAGCTTCAGCTTGGGAAATATGGGTGAATTTTCCTTTCCAATTAGATACGACTACTTTGTGGAGTCCTATCAACAAGTGTTACACTTGGGGAAAAGGGGAACGAACTTTACGTTTCAGAGTCATGGATGATATTCGAACTAGGAGACGCGTAAGTGGCCGAGTGGCGCCGGTCCAGCAATAGCCCAACCGTCGGCTGAGGAGTTCCAGAGGGCGGTAGATAAGTAAATCCGTCGGAGCTACCTTCTACATGTAGAGAACGACTGATGAGATGCATGACATACGACTGATCATCGTAAACGTCAGGGCATCTGGCGCGGCAATGCTCCCGTATTAGTTCATCTTCTAAAAGTGAGAAATTTCTGCAACACTGTTGGTGTTGGCAAGGTGAAAAAGTGTTGAAACCGGAATTGCAATATTTTTCCTGCAAGTTCCTCTTTTATGATAATTGAGAATGTCTTGCTTATCTTTTGCATAGCAGATATTTATTCAAAACAAATATATTTTTGAGTTACCTTGTAACTTCATCTCATACCTTATATTGGTACTACATCGTTAATGCATGGCATATGGTTTCAAAGATATTTTGGACTGTTATATATTATCCTTGTTCAATTATATTTCTGGTGGGCTATTGCTCACCCTTGCTTTATTTATTTATATCACAACAACAGCTAGATCAGATGGCCGCGCAAGGCGCATACAGCGTAAGCAGGTGTCAACCGTCAGAGGTTTACCGCTAAGGTCTTGGCTACCTTTGTTGAGGATGCAACTACTGGTAGGCTAGTTGTTAGCAATTGAGCCTCAATGTATTTATATTATGGTATCTATTAATGGATGGCAAAGAGTATGTAATTGTACAATTGTAATTCTTTGGGTTGTAAGAACTCACACTTGTGATTAATAATATTGTTGGTTACTCTGATTTCATCTCTGGGACTATAACGGGTGTGTTTTATGTTGTTGTTTTGGGTCACAAGGTTGTAATTTAATTTATGTTGGTTTTGTGGATGGATATTGAGACCGTAACGACCAGATCCCTGACCCCGGATCTGGGGGTGTTACACAATCAATGGTAGGTACAGTAACACCAGACCCAGAGACAGTCTCAACAACAGGAGTTTCCGTTTCGTTAACCATCTTGTTAATTAACAATATATAACACAATTATTCTCTTCAAGATTGTTGGGTATAATTAACTATAACAACAATGAGGCAGTGGGATATATATATTAAAACAAGAACAGGCAAATAACCAATTAACAAAACAAATCACGAAGGCAAAACAAGAATATAATTAGAGACTGTAATTAACGAGAAAGTCAAGAGTAACTTATCTCCCACAGAAGCTTATGGCAAGAACTGATAAGAGATTGAACAGCTGAGTCACCAAGCCCTGCGAGAAGACTTGGTTGTTCTTGAAGAGAATATTACCCCACTTACGTTATGATTGGGTTGCAGCAATATCACTTCTAGGATAAAACAGCACCGATCAAAGGGTTCACAAATACTCCAGTGATCAACAGCGACCAGCACCTCAGTTCGCCTGAGAATTATGTGTTGTATCTGTATGTGTTGAGAGATAGCAGAGAGAAGGCTGCTAGGGTTTTCGTATCCTTAGAAGTGTATCTATCAATGTTCTATTATGTATATATATAATACAAAAAATAAAACGTAACTGATACTCCATAAAAGGAAAGTAAATATTCTGATTTAATTTCATTAACTGCATCAGTATTTATTTTTCAGTTACAACAGCATCAGGATTTAACCATCCTCAGGATCTGATGTCCATCAGTATCTGATCCATCAGGATTTTGGTCCGTCAGGATCTGATGCCCATTAGTATTTGGTTATGTTCAGGGTTTGTCCATCAGGATTTGATCTTTGATCAGGCCCAATAATCCAAATACTGATCCAGTAGCAGTAACAAATAAAGTCTGATTTTTTGTTAAAATAAATCAATATTCCAGGTAATAAAATCCCTCGCCCAGGTCGCCTCGCGTACGCGAGACACCGAGACATTCACCCAAATCGCCCTTCGACCCGACCCGAGGCGAGGCATGGCGTGGCGAGGCGGGCGGCGGCGGCGTGCGTGTGTGTGTGTGTGCGCGAGGCCCACTCTACATCCATGCACACCCACATGCCTTAGTTGTTGTGCACTACACTTGCACATGAAGCTATATAAAGCCACCAACCTTTCATTACCAATTCTATGTGGGACTCAAGTTATTTCAACTAAATAACCCACATAACCCATTTCAAGCAAGCAACTTCAACTCAATTTATTTATGGATTCCACTAAGAAAATGTCTTAGATCCAAACATGAAAGTTTAAGTCCTCATTACAAGGAACAACCTTCACTTGTTAGTTTCCGAAAATGACATCAAGAACATATTATAAATATGCCTCAAACTTTCCATTTTCTAACACAAATTAATTAAGTTATTGTACGGACTTCGACAATGACCACAAAAACTAGATTTCGATTTTACACATGCAAGTTCTTATCACAGTCTTTTTATTCTGGCTACATTTGTTAGTTTTCTTGCTATTTTGGTATATGTAGATGATATTTTAGTCGTTGTAAATAATACTTCTACTATTGCTGAGATTAAGTCTCGTTTAGCAAAGCATTTTTTTTTGTAAAATGGCCAAGTGGCCACGGTGAATTTCTCATTCATGAATTGTATCAAAATACAATAATCGTACAAGGGGATTTGTTAAATATAATTGATGTAATTACTAATCAGTGTTTAAGTGATACAGTGTTAAATCAGAGTTTAAGCTGGAAGCAGTCAGAGTTTGTTTAAATGCTGACGGATGGAAGCGCAAACGTTGATGGATGGAAGCAACAGAGTTTGTTGAATTTTGTTTGACAGAAGCATCTACAAGTCAATAGTGATTGAAGATAAATATGGAAGCAATATCTTTGGAGATTGAATAGCTATCAAAGAGATTGAGTTGACTTAGAAGATGTGTAGCAATCGTGATTGATATCAATTGTATAGCTTAATTATAGGAGTATCAATTCATGATTGTACAGTAGTTGTATGTTTTATAAATGCAGTTAGGTTAACCCTATAAGGGTATCGAACATTGAAATATTCATTCATTGTAACCTAAGCAGCTCTCTGTGATATTTTACATCACTGAGAGAGGAATTATTAATTCCAAATAGTTTTTAATTACAAAAACGTGTGTTCTTGTTAATCTCTCATACAATACTTGATTATATTTTTTGTATTCGACCTAACAAGTGGTATCAGAGCCAATCTGTTACTTTATTAAAGTTTATGATCCAAACACACAATAATCAATGGCAGAGATTCCTCCTCCATCAGGTTCTGAGAAGGCTCCTACAACTATGAGTCGTTATGAAACAATTAGAGTTCCTATTCTAAGACCATCAGAATATGCAATCTGGAAGGTAAAAATGATTATTTTCTGGAGGCTACAGATCCAGAATATCTTGACAGGATTTATGAAGGACCTCATAAACCTACAAAGCTATCTGTTGCAACTGCTGGTCAAGAAACAAAAACAGTTCCAAAGGAGAAGAAGGACATGACTCCTGAAGATTTGTCATCTATTGCTAAGGATGCAAAAGTTAGGCATCTACTTCACAGTGCTTTAGACAATGTTATGTCTAATAAGGTTATTAACTGCACTACTGCAAAAGAAATATGGGATGCACTTGAAGTTAGGTGTCAAGGAACGGCTGCTATAAAAAAGAATAGAAGAAACATACTCACTCAAGAGTATAAGCACTTTGAGGCTAAATCTGAAGAAACCATGACAGAAACATTTGACAAATTCTGTAAACTGCTCAATGATCTGTCATTTGTTAACAAAGAGTATGATCTAGAAGACTCAAATCTCAAGTTTCTTCTTTCTCTACCTGAAAAGTGGGATGTGAAAACAACCACTATTAGAGATAACTATGATCTTGCTGATACTGAGATTGATGAAATCTATGGACTGCTCAAAACTCATGAATTGGAAATGGAGCAGAGAAACAGGAGATCAAGCAAGAAGTTAAAGTCTGTTGCTCTTAAGGTTGAAGAGAAACCATTGAAGAAGAAAACTAAAGGAAAGGCTTTAGTCATTCATTCTGAAAGTGAATCATCAAACTCTGATGGTGATTCAAACACTTCTGATTCATCTGACTCTGAGGATGATGAAGAAAAAATGAGGAAAATGGCTATATTAATGGTGAAGACTTTCAAGAAAATGGGTTTCAAGAACTTCAAGAAGAGAAAAAGGTTTTCTAGAGATTCAAATGAAGACAGAAAGAGTTTCAGGAGGTCTGAAAGGAAGGATACCAAATCTGGGAAGAAAGACAAGTCTGAGATTCAATGCTACAAGTGTAAGGAGATGGGTCACTATGCTCCTGAGTGCAAGAAGGGTAAAACTGGTAAGGCACTTATCACAAAAGGTAGAGATTGGGCAGACACTTCAGATTCAGATGAGGAAATCAACTATGCTCTCATGGCTTCTATTGAGACAGATTCTGAAACCTCTGAAAACAAGGTACCCCTTACTACCTATGCCTATAATACTGATAATATAACTGAATTGAGAATTTATCTTAAGGCATTGCATATTAGTTATAGGGATCAGACTTTAGAAAATGAGAGAATAAAGTCTGATAATTCTAAAATTAAAGAGAGGAATAGAATTGTTGAAGAAAAACTTGAAAACATGCAACAAGTTCAGAAAGAAAGAGATGATGCTGTCTATCTAGAACAGGAGTTGCTAGAAAAATATAAGCAACTAGAATCTGAGTTGGAGGAGAAAAATTACATAATTAAGACATGGACTCATTCTGGAAAAGACACACAAGAGGTTTTTCAATCTGTCACTGTAGGTCTAGGTTATTTTGAGGAAGATGAACTTAGGTTTCAGAATAAAGTCAAGATTAGACCACCACTTCCATCTAAGAAATTTGGAACATTTATTAATGGAAATAAATGAACCTAGGTTTGAAGGTGGTAAACAAGCTGTCAAGAAAGAACCAATAAAAAATAGTGTTAAACAGGTTAATATTGGTTCAATGACAGATAAACAACTCAAGCATAAGCTTAAGGAGTTAAAATCTGTTAAGGAACAGAAAGTGTCTAGAAAGAACAGAAATGGTAAAGTAGGCATTTCTCAGGGTAATTATCCAATGCTTGCTACTTTTGCTCCAAGAAAGACATGTCATAAATGTGGTAGTACTAACCATCTTGCTAGTTTTTGCAGGAAGAACAAAAACATTAATTCTTTACCTTCTAAGTCTGAAGTAAAGAAAGTTAATGTTAGAACTAGACCACAGACTTTATGCAATCATTGTGGAAGTACTTGGCATTCTATTTATACTTGCAAAGATTATCATACTATTTATCATAATTACTATGAACCCAAGCCAAATTTGAAATGGGTTAGAGTTAATTCTGCAAGTGTAAACTCTGATAAAGTTAGCTTCAACTCTGATAATTTAAATTCCGCTGCAAAAGCTAACAAAGTTAAGAAATCCAAAGGATCCAAGCAAGTCTGGATCCTTAAAACTAATCCTCAGTAATTGTTTATGATTGCAGGGCACCAGGGAAAGTACCCTAGTCGTGGACAGTGGATGTTCAGGACACATGACTGGAAATAAAGCCCTACTATCAGAGTATGTGGAAAAGGCTGGCCCAAAAGTTTTCTATGGAGATGGCAACATAGGACATACTCTGGGATATGGCAATATCAATGTTGGAAGTGTCATCATCACAAATGTAGCTCTAGTTCCAGGACTCAAGCATGATCTGCTATCTGTGAGTCAAATCGGTGACAGAGGATATCATGTAGATTTTCAGCCTGAATACTGTGAAATCATCAGTAAATCTACAGGGAAAGTTGTTCTAGTTGGACACAGGCATAACAACATTTATGAGATAAAGTTGTCAACAAACTCTGAGGGCAAAACAGTGTGTCTGTCAACAAGAATGTCCAGTGAAGAGAGTTGGAAATGGCATAAGAAACTCTCTCATTTGAATCTGAACAACATCGATGAGCTGATAAGAAAGAATCTTGTTAGAGGGCTCCCAAAATCCTTATTAAATGTTGATGGCCTATGTGATTCCTATCAAAAGGCCAAACAAAGGAAGTCATCTTTCAAGAGCAAGTCAGAATCTTCAATTGTTGATCCTTATCACCTTCTACATGTTGATCTTTTTGGTCCAGTAAATGTGATGTCTATTGGAAGAAAGAAATATGCTTTAGTCATTGTTGATGAACACACCAGATATAAATGGGTGTATTTTCTAGCAAAGAAGGATGAGACTACATTAACTCTGATGGAGCATGTAAAGCAACTGGACAAAGGATCAAAACACAAAGTCAAGATTATCAGAAGTGATAATGGAACTGAATTCAGAAATGCAACAATGGAAGAATTCTGCAAAGACAGAGGAATGAAGCAAGAATTTTCTGCACCTGGTACCCCACAGCAAAATGGTGTAGTTGAAAGAAAGAACAGAACTCTCATAGAAGCTGCCAGAACTATGCTTGATGAAGCAAAGTTGCCAACCTATTTCTGGGCAAAAGCTGTTCAAACTGCCTGTTTTACTCAGAATGCCACTCTGATCAACAAGCATGGAAAAACACCATATGAAATGGTGAGAGAAAAGAAGCCAAACCTGAAATATTTTCCTATTTTTGGGTGCAAGTGCTTTGTGCTGAAAACCCATCCTGAACAGTTGACAAAATTTGAATTAAAAGCTGATAAAGGAATTTTTGTTGGCTATCCACTGTCAACCAAAGCATTCAGAGTTTATAATCTGAGAACCAAAGTGATCATGGAGTCTATACATGTGTCATTTGATGATAAGAAAATAACTGGACTTGAAGATGTAGATAAACATGATCAACTACACTTTCAAAATAAAGATTTATTCTCTGATGAAGTAAACTCTGATGAAGCTGATCTGACAAACTCTGTTGAGCTAAACTCTGAACCTCTACTGGTAAATACTGAAGAAACTTTTCAATCACATACTAGAGAAGAACCAGTTGAGGGGGAGCATGAAGAATCACTTCAAAGTGATGACTCAAAATCTGATAGTGAGTCATCTGAAAAATCTGGATCAAACTCTGATGACTCAAACTCTGAAAGTCCAAAATCTGATAGTTCAAACTCTAAGCAGTCACATTCAGGGAGAGCCTCAGAGAATGAAGAAAGACATCAAGAAAATCAGGAGAACATGGATCGAGGGGGAGGATCAAACTCTGAGAGAAGTCATTTGCCTTCAGCTAGGAAATGGACCAAATCTCACACACCTGATTTGATTATTGGTGATCCAGATGCAAAAGTATGGACAAGAAGTGCAACAACAAATGAATGTCTGTTTCATGCATTCTTGTCACAAATTGAGCCCAAGAAGGTTGAAGGAGCTGAATGAATTTTAAAGAAATGAAGTTTGGATACTTGTACCAAGACCAAAGAATAGGTCTGTTGTTGGTACTAAGTGGGTTTTCAGAAACAAAACTGATAGTGAGGGGGTTGTTATAAGAAACAAAGCTAGACTTGTGGCAAAAGGCTATTCACAGCAGGAAGGAATAGATTATGATGAAACTTTTGCTCCAGTTGCAAGGTTGGAGGCAATAAGGATGTTTCTAGCATATGCCTCTCATAAGAAATTCAAGGTATTTCAGATGGATGTGAAAAGTGCCTTTCTGAATGGGAAACTTGAAGAAGAAGTGTTTGTTGAACAACCACCAGGATTTGTGGACCCTAAATATCCAGATTATGTCTACAGGCTTGATAAAGCACTTTATGGACTTAAGCAGACACCAAGAGCATGGTATGAGACACTAGCTCAATTTCTTCTAGAAAGTGGGTTTCACAGAGGCACAATTGATAAAACTCTGTTCTACTTTAAATCTGGTAGTGATCTGCTTTTGGTTCAAATATATGTTGATGACATAATTTTTGGGTCTACTAATGATAAACTCTGTACAAAGTTTGCCAAGCTAATGCAGTCCAAGTATCAAATGAGTATGATGGGAGAGCTTAGTTATTTTCTAGGCCTACAGGTGAAGCAAACAGATGATGGAATTTTCATAAATCAAGCAAAATATACCAGGAATCTTCTCAAGAAATTTGGTATGCTTGATTGCTCATCTGCATCAACTCCCATGGCAACTGCAACTAAATTGGATAAGGATACAGGAGTACAGTAGATATGACAAACTACAGAGGCATGATAGGGTCTCTTCTTTATCTGACAACAAGTAGACCTGATATCATGTATGCAACTTGTCTTTGTGCAAGGTTTCAAGCTGATCCCAGAGAACCACATCTCACAGCTGTGAAAAGAATTTTTAAATATCTCAAGGGCACCATTACTTTAGGTCTATGGTATCCCAGAGAATCAGATTTCAAGCTACTTGGTTACTCTGATGCAGACTTTGCAGGCTGTAAGATAGATAGAAAGAGCACCAGTGGAAGTTGTCAATTTCTGGGTGACAGACTGGTTTCTTGGTACAGTAAGAAACAGAAATCAATTTCTACATCTCCAGCTGAGGCAGAGTATATTGCTGCTGGTAGCTGTTGTGCATAGATTCTATGGATGAAGAATCAGTTGCTGGATTATGGATTGAGGTACAGTAAGATTCCTATTTACTGTGATAATCAAAGTGCTATTGCTATGACAGGTAATCCAGTACAACATTCAATGACCAAGCACATCAGCATAAGGTATATATCACTTTATCAGAGAACATGTAGAGGAAGGAAACATTGCGCTTCATTTTGTGTCTACTGACCAACAGCTTGCAGACATCTTCACCAAGCCATTGAGTGAAGCTATATTTACAAGGCTGGTAAATGAACTTGGAATGGTCTCTGGTTTTGACTAGAGATACTGGTTAGACTCAAATTTCAATTATGTAATGCATTACTTATGTTTTTGTGATATGTTAAATGCTATGTGAACTCAGTTTTTAAACTTTGCTATGTAAACTCTGTTCTTTGTCAGTCAAACACTGTTAACATGCTGGATAAACTCTGATTAATTCTGATAATGTTATTGTCTGAGATACTCACCAATGAAGAAAATTTATGAAGCATGATTTTCAGTTATTAATCATGAATCTTTCTGAGTTATATGTGATCTAATCTTAGACTGTACAGAAATTCAACACAAGCATGATACTGTTTCATATTTATAGCATCTCTTAGTTCATTAATCCTAAACTCTGAGTCTGTAAATATTGTGTGCATTGCCTCTCATGAATAATTTCTGATAATGATGATTCCTAAACTCTATTAGTGATACTATGTTCCCAAAGAAATTCACATTGTACTTGATAATTCCTTGTTTGTGCTTGTGAAAATTTATAAACCTGAGATATGTCTCTGTTAATTTTGGTGAGTACTAAAGCATGCTTACACCCTGTGAGATTTTGAGCCTATCAGTGATTGATACATTTTATATCAATCAAATTTTATTGTTGTGTGCTGTTCATCAGTAAGTATGTTGCTCTAGAACTTGTTTTAAACCATTTTGAGACTGCATGGTATGTGTGTGCATGAAAATGATAAAGGCACTAGGATTTACCACATTTAACCAAACACTGTAAATAAATTTTCAAACCCTTAGTGAACCCCTTTGAGCCATTTTATTTTATTTTTTTTAAACTCTGATTGTTCAAGAATAGTCTGATTTTATTAGGGGATTGATGGGCAAATAGTTGGGAATTTATTTGTAAAGGAAAGTTCATTTAGTAGATATACATAAAAAAAATGTATATTTACTGATTATCATCTACAGTTATGTATTTGCAGTACAACTGGACACTTTGCTCTATTAACACTGTTTAGTTAGCAATTTTTTTTTCTTTCTTTTCATTTTTTTTAACCACATTACAACCCTGAACAAAGTCCTTTTGATTTGTGCATACATGTATTCAAAGTAGTGTAAATTTGGTGGACAACCAAGTATATGGTAGCATCTGCTTTTACTGATTGAACTTGAGTGTAAACACTTCACTTAAACACTTGTGTGACTTGAGAGATCTGTGAGTTCTTATATCCATGGCATGGTACTCACTGAATGATGCATTGATATTTATTTCTTGATATTTTTGTCTTTATAGACTGTGTGCTTACTTGGAATATCCTGGACATCAAGGAAAATAGATTAATACAGAGCTCTGTATATAGGCTACTACAGAGTTTAGCATTCATCATATATTCAGTGTTTACAATGAGAGTTTGTGCATCCAGTGTTTACTGGTTTATTTTTTTGGATTTTATGAAATATTAGATGCTCTAAAAATTGGATCTGTAAACTCTGCTATCCACACACAAATATTCACATCTGTGCAGTTTTTGAAAGGTACAGTAACAAAGTTGGAGAATTGACAAACGCTGATTGATTTTGTCTAAATACTCTAAGGTATATTTTATTTCAGATGATTTCAAATTTGGGGTAAAATAAGTTTTTGACAGCTATTGATAAGTGTCAAAGTGTTTAATTGTGTTAATAATTAGAGAGAGAAAGTAGCAGTAATTATGGTTGTAATTACTGATCATGCACGTCTATTTCGTTAATTATGTGACACCTGTCCCAATCACACATTTTTCAATGATCGTGTCCCACTACACATGGTAACTGGTTGCATGTTTTACTGCTAAAATGTTTGAGTTTAACATTTCTCTTCATATTCACTCATACACATTCACTCACTCATTTTTTTTTCACAGTTACAACATATTCTCTTTTTCACTTGCAAAATTCATCAAACATCTTTCACTCAAATCATTTTCTTTCGTATTTCTTCTCAGTGAAAAGGCCACAATTGAGAAAAGAATGGAGTTTCTTCTTCGACTGTATTACAAGGGCTTTCGAGAACAAAGTCACCAACTGGGATGCAATTCATATTGATAGTCTTCAAATCGGGTATTCTCTTCTCTATGGTAGTCATTTTGATTTTGGAAGACTTGTGTTGATGAACTTAGGTGATAGGTTGTCAGTATCTAGAACTGTGTATTTTGCTAGATTTTGTCAAATGCTATTTACTGCTTGTGTGCCAAATGTTGAAATAGCTGAAGCTGATGTGATTCAGCCATTTAAGGTCAATAAGAGAATTTTCTCTGACTTGACAAATAAGGATGTTAATAAGGATGTGCCTGCTCTGGTTTACCCTCTTGCTTTACATAACTTTATAAATTAACCCCAAGAACCTCCACAGCCTGAACAACCTTCTCAAAACACTGATCACACTTCAGTCCCAGTATCTACTTCTACTACACAACAACCTCAACCTTCATCCACTCTACCTGAACCACTAAACACTGAACCACTAAACACTGAACCATTAAACACTGAATCATTAAACTCTGAACCTCAAACACCTCAACCACAACCTCAGTCTCCTACTCAACCTCAACCCCAACCTGACCAATAACCCAAACCCAAACGTGAGGGTAGAACCAAGCATACTGCTCACAATTCCAGGCATAGCTTGGCAAGGGCTAAGAGGGCCAGAAAAGAGAAGAAGGAGAGAGCTAATAGGTCTCCATCATCCTCTGTTGTTGAAGAAGAGTCATCTTCTGATGAAGAAGAGATAGAAGTTGAGGTACATACCTACAAAAGAAGGAAGTTAAGGAAGTTGGTAATCTCTGATTCTGGTGAAGAGATAAATGTTGAAGCTCCAGAGGTTCCTTCTACAAAAATACCTGCTGTTGAGGTAAACACTGAAGAAGAGGCTGTGAAATCACCAGTACATATGCCAATGGATTAGGAGAACAGAGATGGCTTTCCTTCTTTGGATGATTTTGCTACTCCTATCATGCCATTCTCTGATCCTGTTGATATTCCTACTTCCTCTCTTCCTGTTCAATCTGAAGAAACTGGTGCAGCTGATCAGCCTACTGTACTTCTTGATGAAACAGTGGCTTCTCACACTGATATATTCTTTGATGCTCACCAGGATTCTGAACATGGTGAAGAAGTTGAAAAGGCAACTAAGGATGTAATCTCTGATACTCTAGCTGAAGCTATTGATAAGAATGTTGAGTCTAAAAAGCAGTCTGCTAAGCATGTTGAAGAAGTTGCAGAGGTAGTTGCTGAGTTTGCAGAGAATGCTGAAGTTGTTCAAGAAATTGTAGATGCTGTTGCAGAGAATGTTGAACTGCATACAGCTGATCCTGTTTTAAACACTGTGGATAGTATTGCAGAGAATGCTGAGATGCTTCATGCTGATTCATTTCCAAATGCTAATGTTGCAGTTGAAGCTGAAGAAAGTGGAGACTCTGATTCTTTTCAAAGTGCTCTTATGCAAACTGATGCCAAGCATGCTCCTTTCACTCAGCCTTCTACATCACATGAAGTTGAAGCAGAATTCTTTGCTAAATTTTCTGAAAACTAGCACAAGGAAGATTGTATATTTCCTAAAGAGAGAGCAGCAAAGTTTGTGAAACAAGCTGCTACAGCAATTTCAAATCCAGACATTCTTTCTTGTTTGAAGGCCACAGTGGTGCAAGTCAAAACACTGGATGGCAGACTTGATGATTGTCAAAAGGCAGTTACTGATCTGAAAACTGACCTGAAGGCTAAAGACATGACTCTAGAGTTTGATACTAGACTCAAAATTTCTAAATTTTATAAAGCTCAAGATGAAATGTTTATCAGGCTAAACAAAATTGAAGAAAATCAGAATGTCTTGTCTGGAAAAGTTGATTCTATTGCTACCTCCTTGGAGCTAATTACTTCAATTCTGATTCCTGATGATGTCAAAAAGGGGGAGAGATATGCTAAGACTAAATGCAGGCAGTCTCAAACTCTGACTCAGAAGGATGATGCAGGAGATGGATGTAACACCCCTAGACCCGGGGTCGGAGATCCAGGCTGTCACTTTGTCCTTAATTCCCATTTTAATAAACATTATTCTTCATCTTCATTTTAGCATGCGGTGACCCCTCAGTCAAACATAACATTTACAGATTATAGGCTCAGAGACGAAATTAAAACGTTACTAAGTTATTACAACTATCTTGAAATAGATATTACAAACCCAATTTGTCATAATCTTAAAAGTTCAACTTAAAAGGATTACCCTCTAAGGCGGCATCTACAGCCACAATACGGTTTGGTTTTCAGAAGCTTACACAAGTCATGCTTGTAAATAAACCTAACCAACCTAAGCTGTAAACCTATCCAACTTAGTCTGCTCACCTGTGGTAATGCTACTGGGTGCGGCCTCGGCACCTGCCTCGTAAATAGTCTCCTATACTGCTGACCGTTTAGCACGCTTTTGCGGGGGTTTGCCTTGTTCTTGCCATGCTTATCTGTTGTTGTGTGGTGGTATATATAAAAGAAAAGCAAGAGTGAGCAATATAGCTCAACCATATAATAATAGTTTTCAAAGTACTTTTGTTAACGTAAACCATATGACATATCATATACTGATATTGTATCATCATTAAACATTTCCATTCTTTATTCAGAAATATAATGAAGAATTTCTGAGGTACTTTGAATAGTTCATCATTTTGTCACCACTATCGGTAATTGAGCACCTAGGCTTTCATTACAGTGTTGCAATACAATTCCAATTTGAAGAATGGGATTATGCTGGAGCCTCTTCCACGATATCTGGTGATCAGCCAATATACCGTGCCTCTGCTTCTCTACTAGTAGAAGGACGACGTTCCCTTATCGGGTTGCACCCTGACCGCATATGGGCCTTAATATTTGGACTACGCTCAAAGGCGATGTCCCCTCTTCCTCCAATCCCTTAGAGAATTCTATGCATCGTAGGAACAGAATTTTAATTCAGTTTTCCCCAAGCACAAAGCTTGACGACTGGTTTGATAATCATTACTAACTTTACTTCCATGAGTAATTGAGAAAGTAACTCTGATGTGTGGGTTGACTTTAGTCAACAAATTTCGATTACTAAGAATCGCTTCATCAAACATAACTTGGGAGTTGGTCGGAGTTTTGAGTGTTTAGTCAAACCTGAGCCCCTCCTTACTAGGTAGGGTGCATTTCTTGTTGGTAGCGAAGGGAGAAAATAATTAATACTAGCTCCCAAAACCTTGGGTTCCCGAGTTTTGATAAGTTTGAGCGAGGTAGCGATACTTTTCGATGAGTGAATCTATAGTCAGTGAAGAAATGAGAACCCGCTCTATTTTTAAATACTTTTTCGACGATCAGAAAATATTTAAAATAATTTTTAAAGTTTTAAATAACTTTTGAAATAAATAATATGATTTGTAAATCATCCTGGAATATTTAATAAATATTCAAATAATATTTATTAAATAAATAATCAGCTTAGAATATTTAATAAATATTTAAATAATATTTATTAAATAAATAAACCTTCAGACTATTCTCAATATGAAAATAATATTCAAATTATTAATAAATATTCAAATAATATTTATTAATATCATCAAAGGAATTTTAATCCGAAAATATCCAATTTATATTTATTGGAATATTTTAAAAATATACGTCATATAACCCTTCCGGTGACTTCCGGTTTTTATGTCCTTATCCGGACGAAATATCTCCGACTCCCTTATTAAGAAAAGGTATTATCATACTCTACTGGAAACTTGTAACACATCATCGTATACATATATATACAAGAGTCTATGCATACGTACATACTTAACAGGTTTATAAATCCCTGTAAACAACCATATATCATATGCTGATTCGCAAAAATACTAACAAACAGTTCATATCATTTATACCACAACAACAACAGTTTGAAAATACTTGAAATACAAGTTTCGAAAACTTGCCTGATAGTGTTGGAATAGTCTGGGCTCTGTCTCTAGTGTGATGATCTATAACAACCAATAAGGTTCGGTTAGTTCATTAAACTATCCCGTCGAACCAACTATTCATACAAAGACACAACTTCGTAACGATACATCCTTACTACACGTTTGGCTTATTATAAGCCCATGATATCCTTTAACCACTTTTGATAATTTATGGTCTTATAACGACTTTCGTTAAATGTCATTTTCAACGAAACTAAAGTTCGTCTTAATTCGTCCCCTAAAAGGGTTTTCACTTGCGCAACTATGATTCGAAAAATTCTATAAAATTGAAAACTAAACTTTTTCATGAAATTCTTTTTCTCACTTCTTCTTAACTGTCCAGAGGATTTTTCATCCAAATTTCATAATTAAGAACATCTTTTTTTTGCTAGCTCAATTGTTGCTCTAAATATAGCTTCTTTCTGCAGTAGTTTCTCATGCGCATTCTTGACTTAAACATTTCTATAAAATCGAAAATTAAGCCTTTTGTCTTCATATTTTTACAGGGACATAACAACGGACTAAGTTACCCTCTGTAAAAATTTCATAATCACAGACCATTTTTAAAGGGCTCGTTTGACTTGGTAAAGTCAGTCCATCTTAACGATTCGTTCGTTTTAACCGGTTTCACTAAAACGAGCATATCCCATAAACCGTAAATCGTAATCACATGATCTTGGTGTCAAAACAAACTACAAAACAAGTCCTACTGGTTTATGGCCAAAAACTTTCCAAGAAACACTTGTTTAATTCGGCATTATCTGCACAATTAACCTAATGAAATTTTGACATTATAACGGCTATAATCCGAACATTTCCAAATTCCATGAACTCCATCTAACCACTTAATTCAACCACACACCATCAAGATCATCATCAAGGATCTATAAGACCAGTGGTAACATCCATTTATCACTATCCAAAACTTTACCCATACTTATAAAGCTTAAAACATCACAATCTCCTTAAACATGTACATACTTGCATCAACCTTTCAAATCAACTTATAGCTCATTAAGTTTAAGGTGGGTGTGAGTGTTTTACCTTCCTTGGAGTCTTAACAACCTTAACCAAGCTTGAATTTCTGTAAAAACACCTTAGATAGCTTTAACAACCTTCAATCTTCAAGATCTAAACAACCAAGTTTAAAATTTTCGGAGTCAGCATTACCACTTTTTAAAGAACTGGAAAAACGAGGGTCTTACCTTGATTTTCTGGACGAGGGTTCTAAAGAGGAGTTGTAGACCATCTCAATACCTTTCCAAAAAGCTATAGAACACAAAATTTCATTGAGAAATGAGAGAGTTATGGCAGGTTGAAGTAGCTGCTCTGTTTTTGGCCGAAAATAAAGAATGTGTGGGAGATGATTTTCTTGCCTTGGCTAGTTTTGTGTATAAGTGTTATATTAATATATCCTATATTTGATACCTTGATTGCTGAATTAGATTGTCAAGTATGGCCATACCTTACCATTATTAAGCCACTTTATGTCTATTTTGGGTGGAATTAGAATCCTAAGTGAAACTAGAATCCTAAGTGAATAGCACTTGGTTAATTTGGTTGGGTTAATTATCTTGTAATTACTACTTACTCTCTTGGTTACTAGCATGACACTTGCATGGGTTTGCATGGAAGTAGTAGCATCCTTAATATTTTCCATAATTATTTCTAGGTTACAAAAATAATTCCTTTGAAATAATTTCGGTGAAAAACTTTCTTCGAGTAGTCTTTAACCTTCCAACCCCTTAAATCTTTGTGGGATTGTCTCATGAAGTTTTCATCTTATACTCCCCTTTATCTTGACATGATACTCTTATTGATCGATACCTCGTAGAATATACGAATTTTTATATTTCGGGATTCTTCGATTTCTGGCGGCATTTGCATACACTTATTTCGTTTGTAAAATCATAAAACGAACTTGACTTCCTAATATACATAATACATATGTGGGAAATGGAAGTCACTTTTAATAAGTTTGAAATTACTATTCATTCATGTCGTTTACGATAGTACAAAAATCAGTGTTCTTACAACCTTCCCCCCTTAAAAGGATTCCGTCCCGGAATCCGGTTGAAAATAAATGGGGGTACTTCTCTTGCATTGCACTTTCCAGCTCCCAGGTGGATTCCTCTATGTTATGATTCTGCCACAAAACTCTGACTAATCTGACCGCCTTGTTCCTGAGTACTTGCTCCTTGTGGTCCATGATTTCCACCGGTTGCTCTATATAAGACAAGTCTGGCTATAGATCTACATGCTCATATTCCACCACATGTTTGGCGTTGGGGTTGTATTTCCTCAACATAGATACGTGGAACACGTTATGTATTTGTTGCAGACTTGGAGGTAAGGCTAATTCGTAAGCCACTTGTCCAATCCGCCTTAATATCTCGAAGGGTCCGATATACCTCGGGCTCAACTTTCCTTTCCAAACCTCATCAGTCCTTTCCAGGGAGATACCTTTAGCAGCACCATGTCTCCTACTTCATACTCTCTGTCCTTCCGAGCTAGGTCGGCATACTTACGTTGTCTATCTTGGGCTGCTGCCAGTCTTCCCCTTATTAGGACTATCACATCTCTTGTCTGTTGTACCAGTTCTGGTCCTAATATTTTCCTTTCACCAACTTCTTCCCAACATAAGGGAGAACGACATTTTCGGCCATAAAGGGCTTCATACGGGGACATACCAATACTTGAGTGATAACTGTTGTTATAAGAAAATTCAATCAGTGGTAAGTGTTCTTCCCAACTTCCCTTGAAATCCATAACACACACTCTCAGCATGTCCTCTAAGGTCTGAATTGTTCTTTAACTTTGTCCGTCAGTCTGGGGGTGGTATGCAGTACTCTTATTTAGCTTGGTTCCCACACAGTCTTGAAAGCTCCTCCAGAACCTGGAGTTAAACCTTGGGTCTCTATCGGACACAATGGTCACAGGAACTCCATGTCGTACCATAATTTCTCTTATATAGATGTCTACTAATTTATCGATAGTGTACCTCTCGTTGATTGGGAGAAAGTGGGCGGACTTGGTCAATCTATTGACGATTACCCATATCGCATCGTGGTTAGTCTTGGTCCTTGGGAGTCCTACTATAAAATCCATGGCTAGGTGCTCCCACTTCCATTCTGGAATCTCTAGGGGTTTCGGTAGTCCACTAGGTCGCTGGTGTTCTACCTTTACCCGTTGGCAGGTCAAACATCTATTTACCCATTCTATCACATCCTTCTTCATGTTGGGCCACCAATAGTATTCTTTCAAATCTCTATACATCTTCGTGGTACCTGGGTGCACAGAGTACCTTGAGTTATGTCCTTCATATAGGATTTCATCATTTAGTTCTTGAACATTTGGGACCCAAATTCTCGTTGCATATCTCATGATTCCTCCTGCATCTCTTTCGCACTTAATTTCCTCCCCGGTCAATATCTCTTCCTCTGAGTTCTTTTCCTCTTCCATCTTTTGCTCTTGGCACATTCGAATCTTTTCCAATAACGGAGGTTGGATTTGAATTCCCATTAACACTTCTTGGCTACTTTTCGATGTCTTAACTTCGATTTCTAGCTTCTCCATTTCCTTTATCAATTCTTCTGCCGATGTCATCATCTTGAGCCTTTCCTTCCTGCTAAGGGCATCGGCCACCACATTGGCCTTTCCTGGATGATAACGAATCTCACAATCGTAATTCTTGATTAACTCTAGCCATCTTCTCTGTCTCATATTCAATTCTTTCTGGGTAAAGATGTACTTGAGGCTTTTATGATCTGTGTAAATTTCACACTTTTCTCCATATAGGTAATGCCTCCATATATTTAATGCGAAGACTATCGCGGCTAGCTCTAAATCATGGGTAGGGTATCTTACTTCATACTCCTTTAACTGTCGGGAAGCATATGCAATCACCTTACCATGCGGTATGAGCACGCAACCTAGTCCTTTATGCGATGCATCACTATAGATCACAAAGTCCCCCTTATCATCTGGCAGTGCCAGCACTGGGGCGGTCATTAACCTTTTCTTTAGCTCCTGAAATCTCTCTTCACATTTCTCATTCCATAAAAACTTTTCAGTCTTTCTGGTGAGTCAGGTCAATGGGGCTGCAAGCTTGGCAAAGTCTTGTACAAACCTTCTATAATATCCGGCTAGTCCCACGAAACTTCTTACTTCGGTCGGGGTGGTCGGTCTTTCCCATTTTGATATTGCCTCTATTTTGGAAGGGTCAACTAGTACTCATTCACTACTAACCACATGACCTAAGAATTGCACTTCTTTCAGCCCAAAATTCGTATTTCGAAAATTTGGCATATAACTTTTCTTCCCTCAAGATTCCTAGGACTATCCTCAAGTATTCTGCATGTTCTTCCTCAGTCTTAGAATAAATCAAGATATCGTCAATGAAAACTATGACGCACTTGTCTAGGTACTGTTTGAATACTCGGTTCATCAAGTCCATGAATACCGCGGGGGAGTTAGTCAATCCAAAGGACATCACTAGAAACTCATAATGGCCGTACCTAGTGCGAAAAGCAGTCTTGGGTATATCTTCCGGTTTGATCTTTAACTAATGGTACCCCGTTCTCATGTCTATCTTCGAAAAGTGAACTGCTCCCTTGAGTTGGTCAAAAAGGTCGTCAATCCTAGGCAAGGGGTACTTGTTCTTAATGGTTAACTTATTCAGCTCTCTGTAGTCTATACATAGCCTCATACTACCATTTTTTTTCTTTACAAACAACACTGGGGCACCCCATGGTGACATACTTGGTCTTATCATGCCCTTGTCCAACAGTTTTTGTAACTGAGTGGCCAATTCTTTCATCCCAATGGGGGCCAATCGGTAAGGGGCTTTAGAAACTGGTGCAGTTCCTGGTGCTAATTCTATCGCAAAATCGATCTCCCTATCGGGTGGTAACCCAGGGAGATCTTCTGGAAACACATCTTTAAATTCCCTGGCAACTGGAATGTCCTTCAATTCAGGTGTTCTTTTCTTCGTGTCTAATACATAGGCTAAGTAGGTCTCGCTACCCTTTCGTACTAACTTTTTGGCTTAAGCAACAGTCAAGAATTTTTGAGTCTGTCGCTATCCTTTGAATATGACCTCTTTCTTTCCTGACACCTTTATCCTAACTTTCTTGCTCTTGCAATCAATCTGGACACCGTTACTTGCCAACCAATCCATTCCTAAAATGACATCGAATCCGCCTAACTTAAACAGAATTAGGCATGCCCGAAAGTGGTGACCTCCTATTACTATATCGCAGTTAAGATATATCTGGCTTACACGAACCACTTCGTGGTTAGCTATCTCTACCATTAGCCGTTCCTTTAACATTTCCAATTTCAAGTTCAGTTTCCATGCAAAATCTTGCGATATAAAAGATTTGGTAGCTCCAAAATCAAACAAAGTATTTGCACTCAAGGTGTTAAGAGAAAGGGTACCTGCGATGACATCCGCATCCTTCACTGCATCCTGCAATGTCATGTTGAAAGTCCTAGCGGTGGGTGGTCGATTGGATGTAGTTCCGCTCATCCTTGATCTTGTCGATTTCAATTTAGGGCAATCTTTCTTCCAGTGGTCTGTACCTCCACACTGGTAACATTTCATGAGCGCGTTCCTCTTGGGGCAATTATTGGAATAGTGTCCAATCTGTCCACATTTAAAACATGTCGTCGTACCCTGAAGACATACCCCTGAATGTTTCTTTCCACAAGTCTTACAGTTAGGTAGGGGAGGGCGCGACTGTCCTGATATGGGTGCCCTGGTTGATCCTCCTCCTTGGCCAACACTCTTGCTTTCTGCTCTGTTAAACCCCATGCTTTTGGCTGGCTGGGACACCGTTCCTCTAACAAACTTGCTAGAGAAACTCCCACTTGCAGCACCACTACTTCGACTTTCAAACTTCCTTTTCTTCATGATCTTGTCCTTCTTGGACTGCTCACTTCCTGCCTCTACAATCATTGCTTTCTGTACTAGAATGGCGTAATCTGTAATTTCCAACACCGCGACACGGTTCTAAATCCACTATTTCAATCCTTGTTGAAACCTCCTTGTCTTCTTAATTTCAGTGTTCACATAATCTGGAACGAACCTTGACAGCTCAGTGAACCTAGCCTCATATTCAGCTATAGTCATATTGTATTGTTTAAGCTCTATGAACTTGAGTTCCATCTGGGTCTCCATAAACCTTGGAAAGTACATTTCCAGGAATAACTCTGTGAATCTGTCCCATGTAACCACTCCAGATGGTTCCATATTTTTCTTGGCCTCCCACCAGTAGTTGGCCTCTCCTTTAAGCAGGTATGTAGCAAAGATGGTTTTCTGGGCTTCCCCAGTGCCCATAATCTCAAAGGTCTTCTCCATCTCCTTCAACCAGGCCCTAGCCTCAACGGGGTCTGCAGTCCCATGGAATTCTGCGGGTTTAAGTGACTTAAATGCCTTAAAGGCATTGGCTACTGTGTTGTTGGGGCCGCGGGGTGGTGGTTGTGGCCGTGGCTGGCGTTCTAGATTTTGCCTCATCAGACGCATAAATTGTTCCATAGGGTCCTCTTCCTCTTATTCATAATCTTCATCATCAAACTCATTGTACTCTTCTTCCTCATCATCCGGTTCTAGATGACGGCATTCCTCTTCCCTGTGTTGGTTACTACCATGAGTGGTAGACTCGGCAGGGTGAGTTCTTGTGTTTCTTCTTGGTGGCATTTTTATGTCTTCCTATCCGAGGGAAAGTTTTACGTGACTGACATCACTACAAAAGTAAAACTACTACAACATCCCCATGTACTAGAAGACTGAACTGGTCAACCATCCATCAATCTGTGTGAAAGCGTATCGCCTCCTTAACTCGGTGCATAGTCCTCGAAAGGACTCTCTCGGCATCACTCCTGCGGATCCTCCTACCGCGGTGGGAACGTGGAAGTGTTCTGAGTCAGGTGAGATCCTCCTCTCAATCCCCAGTACCGCCCGCCTCATCTGTCTAGCTCTCGCGTCTCTCCCCTGGGAGTATAGTCTCGCTCGTCTCTCCTCAGCTAGTTGGAACCTCAGCTCAGCTACTCGAGCCTCCGCTACACCAAATCGGTGGTCATACGGGTCACCATCCAGTCATACTCATTGGTCCTAATAACCTGTATGGGAGGACTAACCGGCTCGCTCTCCGGGACAACCTCAGTCTCGACATCCTCTTGTATAGGCTCCTCAAAGTCATCCTTTAAATCTGTGTCCCAATGATATCCACTAGGGGATGAATCCTCTATGAGGGAAGGGGAATACATAGGGATATCAATCCACACCACCTCCTCATCCTCAGGCTCCTCTCCATGTATGGGGTCAGCTGGAACATCGTCCATGGGGTCCTCCTCTGGGTCCTCCTCGGGATCACCTTGTGGCTCATCTGAGTCCACTGGGTCCTCTACAGGCATATGGTCATCAGCTCTGGGATCCTCCTCGGGATCCTCCTCTTAGACTATCTCTCTCTCTCCCTCCTGCTGAGGGTCAACATCTGACTCAGCATCAGGCTCCTCTATAGCTCTTAGAAGAGCATCATCTTGTCGCTGCTCGGAACTCTCTGGTAGCTCTACGTTCTCGGGTATCTATAAAAAGAGGAAAACAAAGTTACTATCCTTGAGGTTCTGATAAGTAGTTCCCTTATTGGCTTAAGGTTGTTAGGGCTATGTCTATTAGCCCGACAATTTTTCGGTAAGGGTTTGAGTCCTTAAACCTTCCTATCGTCTCTGAGATTATAACCTAATTCTCTTATACCATTTCTGTAACACCCCTAGACCCGGGGTCGGAGATCCAGGCTGTCACTTTGTCCTTAATTCCCATTTTAATAAACATTATTCTTCATCTTCATTTTAGCATTGTTAGAAATGATTGATGAGAACAGTGTTTGGAAGCTAAGGTGACAAAACAGAGTTTAACTGGAAGCAGTCATAGTTTAGTTAAACACTGACTGGAAGCGCAACAGAGATTGTTAAACTCTGTAGCGAAAGCGTTTGAGAGTCAACAGTGTTTGAAGGAAGATTGATACAAGATAAATATGGAAGCAATATCTTTGAAGATTGGATAGCTATCAAAGAGATTGAGTTGACTTAGAAGACGTGTAGCAATCGTGATTGATATCAATTGTATAGCTTAATTATAGGAGAATCAATTACTGATTGTATGAAGCTGTATGTTTTATAAATACAGTTATGTTAACCCTAGAAGGGAATCGAACATTGAGAAATTCATTGATTGTAACCTAAGCAGCTCTCTGTGATATTTTACATCACTGAGAGAGGAATTGTTAATTCCAAACAGTTTTTAAGTGTTAAAACTTGTGTTCTTGTTAATTACTCATACAATACTTGATTACATATTGTGTATTCGACTTAACAAGTGGTATAAGAGCCCAATCTGTTACTTTATTACAGTTTAAGATCCAAACACAATAGTAATCAATGGCAGAGATACCTCCTCCATCAGGTTCTGAGAAAGCCCCTACTACTGTTAGTAGGTATGAAACGATTAGGGTTCCAATACTTAGGCCATCAGAGTATGTAATTTGGAAGGTGAAGATGACCATGTTTCTGGAGGCTACAGATCCAGAATATCTTGATAGAATTTATGAAGGTCCTCACAAACCTACAAAGTTATCTGCTGCTGCTGCTGGTGAGGAATCAAAGGTGATTCCAAAAGAAAAGAAAGATCTAACTGCTGAGGATCTTTCATCTATTGCAAAGGATGCAAAAGTAAGGCATTTACTTCACAGTGCTTTAGACAATGTGATGTCCAATAAAGTGATTAATTGCACAACTGCAAAGGAAATATGGGATGCACTTGAGGTTAGGTGTCAAGGAACTCCTGCAATCAAGAAAAATAGAAGAAACATACTCACTCAGGAGTATGAGCATTTTGAGGCAAAGTCTGAAGAAACCATGACAAAAACATTTGACAGATTCTGTAAACTGCTAAATGATTTGTCATTGGTTAACAAAGAGTATGATTTAGAAGACTCAAATCTCAAGTTTCTTCTTTCTCTACCTGAAAAGTGGGATGTGAAAACAACCACTATAAGAGATAACTACGAACTTGCTGAAACAGAGATTGATGAAATATATGGACTGCTCAAAACCTATGAATTGGAATTGGAGCAGAGAAACAAAAGATCAAGTAGAAAGTCAAAATCTGTTGCTCTTATGGTTGAGGAGAAACCATTAAAGAAGGAAGCATCAAGGAAGAAAGCTAAGGGAAAAGCCTTAGTCATACATTCAGAAAATGAGTCATCAAACACTGAAGTTGACTCAAACACAGATGGAACATCTGATTCTGAAGATGATGAGGAGATGATGCAAATGGCTGCATTGATGGTAAAGACCTTCAAGAAGATGGGATACAAGAACTTCAAGAAGGGAAAGAAATTCTCCAAGGATTACTCAAAGTCTGACAAGAAAAATTTCAAGAAATCTGAGGGAAAGGACTTTAAATCTGGTAAGAAAGACAAGTCTGAGATTCAATGCTACAAGTGTAAGGAGATGGGTCACTATGCTCCTGAGTGCAAAAAGGGTAAAACTGAAAAGGCACTCTACACCAAAGGTAGAGATTGGGCAGACACTTCAGATTCAGATGAGGAAGTCAACTATGCTCTCATGGCTACTACTCAGAATGAAGATGATGATCTAAAGGTACCCCCAACTACCTATGCTTATAATATTGATAATATAACTGAATTGAGAATTTATCTTAAAGCATTACATATCAGTTATAGGGATCAGACTTTAGAAAATGAGAGGATAAAGAATGAGTGTTCTCAACTCAAAGATAGAAACAAACTTGTTGAGGAACAGCTTGAAAACATGAATAAAGTTCAGAAAGAAAGAGATGATGATGTGTTTATAGAAAAGGAGTTGCTAGGTAAGTATAAGCAACTAGAATCTGAATTGGAGGATACTAAACACATTATTAAAACTTGGACACACTCTGGTAAAGACACTCAAGAAGTGTTTCAGTCAGATATAGTAGGTCTAGGTTACTCTGAAGGAGATGAACTTAGATTTGAAAATTTGGTAAAAGTTAGACCACATCGTTCATCTGAAGGTAATGTTATGGGAACAGGAGGACCTAAGACTGAAGCTGAGAAAAAGGCTGTTAAAGAATCATATGCTAAGACTTTTGTTAAAGAGGTTAACATTGGTTTAATGACAGATAAACAACTCAAGCATAAGCTTAAAGAGATAAAATCTGTCAACAAACAGAGAATGCCTAGGAAAAACAAAAATGGAAAGGTAGGCATAACATCAGGAATTAAGCCAATGCTTGCTACATTAGCTCCTAGAAAAACATGCTTTAATTGTGGTAGCACTAATCATCTTGCTAGTTTCTGCAGTAAGAATAAGAATATTAATTCTTTGCCCTCTAAAACTGCAGTAAAAAATGATTATGTGAGAACTAGACCACAGACTTTATGTAAACACTGTGGAAGTACTTGGCATTCTATTTACACTTGCAGAGAATATCATGCTATTTACCATAATTACTATGAACCCAAGCCAAATTTGAAATGGGTTAAAGTAAACTCTGCAAATGTAAACTCTGAAAAAGTTAGCTTAAACTCTGATAATATGATTTTCGCTGCAAAAGCTAACAGAATTAAGAAAGCCAAAGGATCCAAGCAAGTCTGGATCCTTAAAACTAATAATCAGTGATTGTTTGTGATTGTAGGGCATAAGGGAGAGTACCCTAGTCATGGACAGTGGATGTTCAGGACACATGATTGGAAATAAAGCCCTGCTATCAGAGTATGTGGAGAAGGCTGGCCCAAAAGTTTCCTATGGAGATGGCAACATAGGACATACTCTGGGATATGGCAATATTAATCTTGGGAGTGTCATCATCACAAATGTAGCTCTGGTTCCAGGACTCAAGCATGATCTGCTATCTGTGAGTCAAATCTGTGACAGAGGATATCATGTAGATATTCAGCCTGAATATTGTCAAGTCATCAGTAAATCTACAGGGAAAGTTGCTCTAGTTGGAAACAGACACAATAACATCTATGAAGTAAAATTATCAACAAACACTGATGGCAAAGCAGTGTGTCTGTCAACAAGAATGTCCAGTGAAGAGAGTTGGAAGTGGCACAAGAAACTCTCTCATTTAAATCTGAACAACATCAATGAGCTAATAAAGAATGATCTTGTAAGAGGTCTACCAAAGTCATTGTTGAATGTAGAAGGGCTGTGTGATTCTTGTTAAAAGGCCAAACAGAGAAAAGACTCCTTCAAAAGCAAATCTGAGTCTTCAATTGTTGATCCTTATCATCTCCTACATATTGATCTTTTTGGACCAGTGAATGTTATGTCTCTTGGAAAGAAGAAATATGCTCTAGTCATTGTTGATGAATATACCAGATTCACATGGGTATATTTTCTTGCAAAGAAGGATGAAACTGCATTAACACTGATAGAACATATATTACAACTGGACAAAGGGTCAGAGAATCAAGTGAAGATTATCATAAGTGACAATGGAACTGAATTCAGGAACTCATCAATGGAAGAATTTTGCAAGAGTAAAGGAATCAAACAAGAGTTTTCTGCACCTGGCACTCCACAACAAAATGGTGTAGTGGAGAGGAAGAACAGAACCTTGATAGAAGCTGCAAGAACCATGCTAGATGAAGCAAAGCTGCCAACATATTTCTGGGCAGAAGCAGTTTAAACAGCTTGTTTTACTCAAAATGCAACACTGATCAACAAGCATGGTAAAACACAATATGAAATGGTGAAAAAGAAGAAGCCAAATCTAAAATATTTTCATATTTTTGGATGCAAGTGCTTTGTATTGAAGACTCATCCTGAGCAGTTGACCAAATTTGATCTAAAGGCAGATGAAGGAATTTTTGTTGGCTATCCACTATCAACTAAGGCATTCAGAGTTTATAATCTGAGAACCAGAGTGATCATGGAATCAATTCATGTGTCATTTGATGACAAGAAAATAACTGGACTTGAAGATGTTAATGAACATGATCAACTGCACTTTGAAAATGAAGATTTATTCTCTGAAAAAGTAAACTCTGATCAGACTGATCTGACAAACTCTGTTGAGCTAAACTCTGAACCTCTACTGGTAAATACTGAAGAAACTCTTCAATCAGAAACAAGGGAAGAACCAGTTGAGGGGGAGCATGAAGAATCACATCAAAGTGATAATTCAAATACTGATAGTGACTCAGTTGATAATTCTGAATCAAACTCTGTTGATTCAAACTCTGTTGATAATTCTGAGCAGTCACATTCAGGGGGAGCATCAGAAAATGAAGGAAGGCACCAAGAAAATCAGGAAAGCATGGATCAAGGGGGAGGATCACATAATGACAGAAGCAATTTGCCTTCTGCAAGAAAATGGACTAAGTCACACACACCTGATTTGATTATTGGTGATCCAGATGCAAAAGTAAGGACAAGAAGTGCAACAACAAATGAATGCCTGTTTCATGCATTCTTGTCACAATCTGAGCCAAAGAAAGTAGAAGAAGCTCTTAAAGATGCTGACTGGATAACAGCAATGCAAGAAGAGCTAAATGAATTTGAAAGAAATGAAGTGTGGACCCTTGTACCAAGGCCCAAGAACAGATCCATTGTTGGTACTAAATGGGTTTTTAGAAATAAAACTGACAGTAAGGGTGTTATCACAAGGAACAAAGCAAGACTGGTTGCAAAAGGCTATTCACAGCAGGAAGGAATAGACTATGATGAAACATTTGCTCCAGTTGCAAGATTGGAGGCAATCAGAATTTTTCTAGCATATGCCTCTCATAAGAAATTCAAAGTGTTTCAGATGGATGTGAAAAGTGCATTTTTAAATGGAAAACTTGAAGAAGAAGTGTTTGTGGAACAACCACCAGGTTTTGTAGATCCAAAATATCCAGACCATGTCTACAGGTTAGACAAGGCACTCTATGGACTTAAGCAGGCACCAAGGGCATGGTATGAAACTCTTGCTAAATTTCTACTAGAAAGTGGGTTTCACAGAGGTACTATTGACAAAACTCTGTTTTACTTTCAATCTGGTAGTGACTTGCTCTTAGTTCAGATATATGTTGATGACATAATCTTTGGATCTACTAATGATAAACTCTGTAAGAGGTTTGCCAAGCTCATGCAGTCAAGATATCAAATGAGTATGATGGGAGAGCTAAGCTATTTTCTAGGCTTACAGGTGAAGCAAACAGATGATGGAATTTTTATCAATCAAGCAAAATATACAAGAAATCTTCTCAAGAAATTTGGCATGCTTGACTGTTCATCTGCAACAACTCCCATGGCAACTGCAACAAAATTGGACAAAGATGCAGGGTCATCAGTAGATATGACAAGTTACAGAGGAATGATTGGTTCTCTACTCTATTTAACAGCTAGTAGACCTGATATCATGTATGCCACTTGTTTGTGTGCAAGGTTTCAAGCAGATCCAAGAGAACCACATTTAACAACAGTATAGAGGATTTTTAAGTATCTCAAGGGCACTATAACTCTAGGGCTGTGGTATCCAAGAGAATCAGACTTTAAGCTTCTTGGCTACTCTGATGCAGACTTTGCAGGATGTAAGATTGACAGAAAAAGTACCAGTGGAAGTTGTCAATTTCTAGGTGATAGACTTGTTTCCTGGTACAGCAAGAAACAGAAGTCAATATCTACATCTACAGCTGAAGCAGAGTATATTGCTGCTGGTAGCTGCTGTGCACAGATTCTATGGATGAAGAATCAACTGCTGGATTATGGATTGAGGTATACCAAGATACCTATTTACTGTGATAATCAAAGTGCTATTGCAATGACAGGTAATCCATTACAACACTCAATGACAAAGCACATCAGCATACGGTATCACTTTATCAGAGAGCATGTAGAGGAAGGCAACATTGAGCTTCACTTTGTGTCTACAGAACAACAACTTGCAGATGTCTTCACCAAGCCATTGAGTGAAGCTACATTTACAAGACTGGTCAATGAACTAGGAATGGTCTCTAGTTTTGACTAGAGATGTTGGTTAGACTCTAGATCTTACTTTTAAAATATATTGCTCATGTTTCTAAAAATTGTTGAGTGCTATGTGAAACTTAGTATTAAACTCTGTTATGCATGCTTATGTTTAAACTTTGTTAAACTCTGTCAGCATGTCTGTGTGCTAAACACTGTTAACATGTTAGATACACTCTGTGAATTCAGAATTGATTATTGTCTGAATGAAAACACCAATGAAGAAAAATGTATGAAGCATGATTCTCAGTAATTAAATCATGATTCTTTCTGAGTCACTGTAATCTAATCAGATTTTGTGCAGTAAATCAACACAGCATGATACTGTTTCATATTTATAGCATCTCTTAGTTTATTCAGTCCTAAACTCTGAGTCTATGAATATTGTGTGCATTGCCTCTCATAAATAATTTCTGATATTGATGAACTCTAAACTCTGATAAGTGACATTCTGTTCCCAAAGGTAATTCATGGTTCTTGATGATTCCTTGTTTGTACTTGTAAAAACTATAAAACTTGAGATGTGTCATTCATTAGTTTGGTGAGTTCAGATTCATGTCTGCACCCTGTGAGATTTTGAGCCAAGACAGTGATTGATACATTTTCTATCAATCAGTATTTATTGTTGTGTGATGTTCATCAGGAAGTATGTTTCTCTAGAACTTGTATTAAACCATTTTGAGACTACATGATATGTGTGTGCATGAAAATGATAAAGGCAATAGGATTTACCATTTCTTCAAACACTGTTCAAAATTCTTTTGAACACTGTTCAAACACTGTTCATAAATTCCACCCTTAGTAAACCCCTTTGAGCCTAATTAACTGCTCATTTTTCTTAAACTCTGTAATATTAAGAGCAGTTATATTCTTTTGAAAAATCAAATGCAAGCAGGTGACTGTTTCTCAAGAAAAGAAAAGTTTCCTCAGTATATATGTTAAAATAAAATAAAAAAAATAAATAAAAATAAAAATAAAAAAAAGGACATATATACTGATCATCTTGTACAAATATGTACTAACAGTGTGACTGAACACTTTGGTCAATTAAAATGTTCAGCTTGAAATTCACTCATGATTAAAACATCTCTTCCCATCTGTTTGATCTTACTACATTACAACCCGGAATAAAGTCCTTTTGATTTGTGCATATATGTACTCAAAGTAGTGTAGATTTGGTGGACATTCAAGCATATGGTATTATCTGCTTTTACTGATTGAATGTGAGTGTAAACACTTTACCTAAACACTTGTGTGCTTTGAGAGTTTGTGAGTTTATCAAGTTCATGACTGTTACTCACTGAATGATGCTCTGATTTCTATCTCTTGATCTTTTTGTCTTCAAAGACTGTGTGCTTACTTGGATAATCATGAACATCAAAGGGAATAGAAGTATTCAGATCTCTGTATTACAGTAACTACAGAGTTTAGCGTTCATCAAACAATCAGTGTTTACTATGAGAGTTTGTGCATTCAGTGTTTATTGATTTTTTGTTATGGATTTTATGAAATATTAGATGCTCTAAAAATTGATTTTGGTAAACTCTGATTCACACACATTCATATTCACAACTGTGCAATTTTTGAAAGGGTTTTAGTGATAAAGTTGGAAAATTGACAAACACTGTTGAGTTGTGTTAAGTACTCTAATGTAAAGTTTCATTGAGATAATTTGATTATTTTGGAGTAATTGGGGTAGTTGACAACTGTTAATTAGTGTAAATATGTCATAATGTCGTGATTATAGGAATGACAGCGGTAATTATTAAGTGATCCATTGGTTGTTTGACACGTGTCCCATTATTGTGTCCCACTCTCACATTACTCTAAAATCAGTTGCGTGCTTACAATACATAAACGATTGAGTTTTTTTTTACTCTAATCGCTTTTGTTTTCTCACTTCCCATCGATTCATATTCACCCACTCATAGTTACTTGCATACTCAATCACTTTCAAAACTCTCGTTCACTCTCTTTCACATTTTGATAAACACTTATCATACACATCTTTTCTCTGAATATTTTCATATCATCTCTCACTAATGGCAACCAAAGCTTTTGATGCTACAGGGTTAGTTTTTCTTCCTAGCAATTATGCAGCACCACTGGACAATGCAAACGTTCCAGAGGCGTTTCATTTGTTTCAAAATTTCTTGAAAGATTCCGAAATTGGGAAGGCTTTAACTGCACCACCAACACTCTCTGCTTCACAAATTGCTACTTTTTGGACAAACTCTGTGTATGATGATGGAGAAGAGTCTGGTACTCCAACAATTACTTTCACTCATGATGAATCAGAGTATATCATTACTCCAACTACGGTTAGGGATGCTCTGGAGTTTGAGACTCACACTTCTTACAGTGTTGTTGGTCACGACCAGTTGCGAATAATGTTGCAGCAAATTGGTTGTTCAGGAAATTTGAATAAGCTGGGATCTCTTAGAAGGCCACTTTTGCGAAAGGAATGGAGTTTCTTTTTCGATTGCATTACAAGGGCTTTTGGAAAGAAGACAACAAATTGGGATGCACTTCCTCTTGACACTCTCCAAATTGGTCATGCTCTACTGTATGGAGGTAACTTTGATTTTGGTAGACTAGTTCTAATGAATTTGGGAGAGCGTTTGTCTGAGCCTACATCTGTTTATTTTTATCGATTTTGTCAAATGCTATTCAATGCTTGTGTGCCTAATCTTACAATTGCTGAAGCTGATGTCATTCAGCCTTTTCAAGTTGCTAAAAGGATGTTTTCTAATTTGACAAATAAAGATCTTACTAAACAGCAAATACCTGACATATTTATGCCACTAGCCTTACAAAACTATGTCAACCAACCTCAAGATTCTCAATCTACACAATCATCACCATAACCTGAACCACAACAAATGCCTGAACCGTTAGACACCATACATTCTCATCCTATATCAACACCTGAGCCAACACCCACTCATCAACCACAACCTGAACACATAAACTCTGAACAAATAAACTCTGAATTCATAAACTCTGAGTCAGTACCTACTGATCAACCCAAATCCAAACCAAAAAGGAAAATACACACTACACAGAACACTAAACACTCAAAGGCTAAACAGACATTACCTGGAGCTGTTTATACCAGAAGAAAGAAACAAAAGGCAAACAGACCTTCACTTTCACCAACTAAGGAGAGCTCTAGTGAAGAAGAAGAGGTGACTGCAGTGCCTCAAGCCAAGAGAAGGAGATTAATTCTTTCAGAATCTGATGATGAGCAAGTTCATGAAGCTCTAGAGGTGGTTTCACAGCAAACACCTACTGTTGAGGTTACAGTGAATGATATACCTACAGAGACTGTTATACTTGCAGAGGTTGAAATACCTGCAGAGGATACTGTAATTGTGAATGCTATGCCTGCAGAGGTTAACATGCCTGCAGAAGAGGATCACAGAGATGGTTTTTCACCAATGAATGATATTTTTGACTCATTTCAACCAATTCTTGATCCTATCTCACCTGTTGTTCACACTGAAGCTCCTGGTGTAGCTGATCAGCCTGCAGTTATTCTTCCTGAAACTGTAGCATCACACACAGAGCTGATATCTGATGCTTATCAAATTCCTGACAAAGGTGATGAGGTTGAACAAGCAACTAAGGATAACTCTCAATCTATGCCAGTTGAAGCTACAAATATAAACTCTGTTGCAGAGCCTGTGCAACATGAGGAGAATATTGAAAAGATTGCAGAAGTTGTTGCAGAAACTGTGGCTGACAAAGCTCAGCATAGTGGTTCTTTACAAGATGCTCAAGCTAATGATGCAAGTGTTGAAGATGAAGCTGAAAGCAGTGCAAACTCTGATTCTTTTCTCAGTGCACCAACACAGACTGATAACAAACATACATCTTTTGATCAGCCTTGTCCATCTCATGCAATTGAAGAAGAGCATCTTGCTAAATCTACTGCTAACTGGTATAAAGAAGACAATATTTTTCAAAAAGGGAGAGCAGCTAATTTCATTAAGCAGACTGCTAGTCAAATTTCAAATCCAGAGATTTTATCATGCTTAAAGGCAACTGTGGTACAAGTCAAAACTCTGGATGGAAATTTTGCTGACACAAAACAACAAATTGCTTCTTTGAAAACTGAGATACAGACTAGAGAAATGAAAATGGAAAGAGAGTCAAAAATCAAAGCTGCACAGCTTTCTAAAGTTCAAGATACTCTCTTTGCCAGGTTAGGGAAGGTTGAAGAGAATCAGGCTTCCTTGTTTGAGAAGGTTGATTCAATTGCTAACTCCTTGGAGCTCATTACATCTATACTCATCCCTGATGATGTCAAAAAGGGGGAGAGAGTTGCTAAGTCAAAATGCAAAGTTTCTCAAACTCTGCTCAAAAAGGATGATGCTGGAGATGGAGGAGCAAGTGATAAGGCTTTAAACTCTGAGTCACTAACTCTGAGATCTGGCAAATCTCTTAAGTCACGGTCTGTTGGGATAAACACTGAAACTCAAGGTACTTCAAAGACCAAGAGTTTGGAATTAATATCTAATCCGAGATCTGGCAAATCTCTTAAGTCACAGTCTGTTGGGATAAACACTGAAACTCAAGGTACTTCAAATACCAAGAGTTTGGAATTAATATCTAATCCAAAGACTGATGAAGAGTTAGCTGTTAAGCTCTTCATGGAAGAAAATGCAGAAGGAGTTACTCTAGAAGATGCTAAAGCTGAAGAAAAGAGTCTGCAAGAAAAGCATTTAAAAGCTTTAAAGTCTGATAAGTTGAAGAAGAGTGAGAAAGTTGTTAAAGCTGCAAAGCCTGTTCTTAAAGGCATTCAATTCAAAGAACAAGTTGGTACTAATCAAAGGGTGCAAGTATCCAGAAAACCAACAGATGCAGAAGCTAAGCAAAAGTTGAAGATTGTTGTTACAACCTCTGTTGATACACATGTTGTACAGAAGAATGAAGACACAACCTCTGTTGCTGCATAAGTTGTGACCACACCACTATTGTCTTCTCAGTTGAAATCAAAGTTTGGAAAAGGTGTTCTTCATGATTCAAGTCTAGCAGCTACAGCTCCAGCTACAGCTCCAATGGATTTCACTGATGGTAGAGCCTTATCTGGTAAAATCGGATACAACAAAGGAGGCATAGGCTCACACAGAGACAAAAGACAATATGTTGGTCCCAGAGATCCTTCTTCACTGGCTGTTCCAGGTCGTGGTGTCACTCAAGAGAGTTTAGACAGACTGGAGTCAGTACAGCTTGTTTATCAGAAGAGTTTAGAGAAGGATTTTCTGCTATATTTTATGGCTGATGGAACAGTGTTTAAGGTTGATGAGAAGGATATTGATTTAAAATACTGGGAAGAACTAGAATATGTTCTGTATCTTTTCAGAGTAAGAAATCAAAGAGCTCAATCAGTTGCAAATGTACTCAGACAAAAGATGATTCAAAATCTTGCAAGAAGAAGTATGAAATTCAACAGTAAGTATGTTCCTAAGTACAGAGATTGGAATGGCAATCTGATAGAAATGGAGAAGGGGACTACAAAGCTGAAGACAGATCTTGGAATTACTGTTCTGGATTTTAATGTGAAGTCTAAGGAAGTGAAGTATATCAGGTTGGGAAATGAAATGAGGAGAAACAAAATCTACGATCTTAGAGCTGCTATCTATCAGACTGATGAGAATGATCCTCAGTTGAGAGAAATCAAGGAAGCCATGCAGATAGAGCTTGAAAATGCTGAAAGAAGATTGCTTATAGACTATCTCAGAACAATGCCAGATCTTCAAGAGATTGGAAATTGAAGTTTGTAAGAATTTTCTTATTTTCTGTAGAATTTGTTAAGTAAAAGCTTAAACTCTGTTTGTTAAACACTGTAGACTTTGTATTTGTTTTGACATCATCATTTACTGTAAACTTGTACATTCTTGCTAATGAACAAGTTGGGGGAGATTGTTAGAAATGATTGATGAGAACAGTGTTTGGAAGCTAAGGTGACAAAACAGAGTTTAACTGGAAGCAGTCAGAGTTTAGTTAAACACTGACTGGAAGCGCAACAGAGATTATTAAACTCTGTAGCAGAAGCATTTGAGAGTCAACAGTGTTTGAAGGAAGATTGATACAAGATAAATATGGAATCAATATCTTTGAAGATTGGATAGCTATCAAAGAGATTGAGTTGACTTAGAAGACGTGTAGCAATCGTGATTGATATCAATTGTATAGCTTAATTATAGGAGAATCAATTACTGATTGTATGAAGCTGTATGTTTTATAAATACAGTTAGGTTAACCCTAGAAGGGAATCGAACATTGAGAAATTCATTGATTGTAACCTAAGCAGCTCTCTGTGATATTTTACATCACTGAGAGAGGAATTGTTAATTCCAAACAGTTTTTAAGTGTTAAAACTTGTGTTCTTGTTAATTACTCATACAATACTTGATTACAGATTGTGTATTCGACTTAACAAGCATGCGGTGACCCCTCAGTCAAACATAACATTTACAGATTATAGGCTCAGAGACGAAATTAAAACGTTACTAAGTTATTACAACTATCTTGAAATAGATATTACAAACCCAATTTGTCATAATCTTAAAAGTTCAACTTAAAAGGATTACCCTCTAAGGCGGCATCTACAGCCACAATACGGTTTGGTTTTCAGAAGCTTACACAAGTCATGCTTGTAAATAAACCTAACCAACCTAAGCTGTAAACCTATCCAACTTAGTCTGCTCACCCGTGGTAATGCTACTGGGTGCGGCCTCGGCACCTGCCTCGTAAATAGTCTCCTATACTGCTGACCGTTTAGCACGCTTTTGCGGGGGTCTGCCTTGTTCTTGCCATGCTTATCTGTTGTTGTGTGGTGGTATATATAAAAGAAAAGCAAGAGTGAGCAATATAGCTCAACCATATAATAATAGTTTTCAAAGTACTTTTATTAACGTAAACCATATGACATATCATATACCGATATTGTATCATCATTAAACATTTCCAATCTTTATTCAGAAATATAATGAAGAATTTCTGAGGTACTTTGAATAGTTCATCATTCTGTCACCACTATCGGTAATTGAGCACCTAGGCTTTCATTACAGTGTTGCAATACAATTCCAATTTGAAGAATGGGATTATGCTGGAGCCTCTTCCACGATATCTGGTGATCAGCCAATATACCGTGCCTCTGCTTCTCTACTAGTAGAAGGACGACGTTCCCTTATCGGGTTGCACCCTGACCGCATATGGGCCTTAATATTTGGACTACGCTCAAAGGCGATGTCCCCTCTTCCTCCAATCCCTTAGAGAATTCTATGCATCGTAGGAACAGAATTTTAATTCAGTTTTCCCCAAGCACAAAGCTTGACGACTGGTTTGATAATCATTACTAACTTTACTTCCATGAGTAATTGAGAAAGTAACTCTGATGTGTGGGTTGACTTTAGTCAACAAATTTCGATTACTAAGAATCGCTTCATCAAACATAACTTGGGAGTTGGTCGGAGTTTTGAGTGTTTAGTCAAACCTGAGCCCCTCCTTACTAGGTAGGGTGCATTTCTTGTTGGTAGCGAAGGGAGAAAATAATTAATACTAGCTCCCAAAACCTTGGGTTCCCGAGTTTTGATAAGTTTGAGCGAGGTAGCGATACTTTTCGATGAGTGAATCTATAGTCAGTGAAGAAATGAGAACCCGCTCTATTTTTAAATACTTTTTCGACGATCAGAAAATATTTAAAATAATTTTTAAAGTTTTAAATAACTTTTGAAATAAATAATATGATTTGTAAATCATCCTGGAATATTTAATAAATATTCAAAAAATATTTATTAAATAAATAATCAGCTTAGAATATTTAATAAATATTTAAATAATATTTATTAAATAAATAAACCTTCAGACTATTCTCAATATGAAAATAATATTCAAATTATTTATAAATATTCAAATAATATTTATTAATATCATCAAAGGAATTTTAATCTGAAAATATCCAATTTATATTTATTGGAATATTTTAAAAATATACGTCATATAACCCTTCCGGTGACTTCCGGTTTTTATGTCCTTATCCGGTCGAAATATCTCCGACTCCCTTATTAAGAAAAGGCATTATCATACTCTACTGGAAACTTGTAACACATCATCGTATACATATATATACAAGAGTCTATGCATACGTACATACTTAACAGGTTTATAAATCCCTGTAAACAACCATATATCATATGCTGATTCGCAAAAATACTAACAAACAGTTCATATCATTTATACCACAACAACAAAAGTTTGAAAATACTTGAAATACAAGTTTCAAAAACTTGCCTGATAGTGTCGGAATAGTCTGGGCTCTGTCTCTAGTGTGATGATCTATAACAACCAATAAGGTTCGGTTAGTTCATTAAACTATCCCGTCGAACCAACTATTCATACAAAGACACAACTTCGTAACGATACATCCTTACTACACGTTTGGCTTATTATAAGCCCATGATATCCTTTAACCACTTTTGATAATTAATGGTCTTATAACGACTTTCGTTAAATGTCATTTTCAACGAAACTAAAGTTCGTCTTAATTCGTCCCCTAAAAGGGTTTTTCACTTGCGCAACTATGATTCGAAAAATTCTATAAAATTGAAAACTAAACTTTTTCATGAAATTCTTTTTCTCACTTCTTCTTAACTGTCCAGAGGATTTTTCATCCAAATTTCATAATTAAGAACATCTTTTTTTTTGCTAGCTCAATTGTTGCTCTAAATATAGCTTCTTTCTGCAGTGGTTTCTCATGCGCATTCTTGACTTAAACATTTCTATAAAATCGAAAATTAAGCCTTTTGTCTTCATATTTTTACAGGGACATAAAAACGGACTAAGTTACCCTCTGTAAAAATTTCATAATCACAGACCATTTTTAAAGGGCTCGTTTGACTTCGTAAAGCCAGTCCATCTTAACGATTCGTTCGTTTTAACCGGTTTCAATAAAACGAGCATATCTCATAAACCGTAAATCGTAATCACATGATCTTGGTGTCAAAACAAACTACAAAACAAGTCCTACTGGTTTATGGCCAAAAACGTTCCAAGAAACACTTGTTTAATTCGGCATTATCTGCACAATTAACCTAATGAAATTTTGACATTGTAACGGCTATAATCCGAACATTTCCAAATTCCATGAACTCCATCTAACCACTTAATTCAACCACACACCATCAAGATCATCATCAAGGATCTATAAGACCAGTGGTAACATCCATTTATCACTATCCAAAACTTTACCCATACTTATAAAGCTTAAAACATCACAATCTCCTTAAACATGTACATACTTGCATCAACCTTTCAAATCAACTTATAGCTCATTAAGTTTAAGGTGGGTGTGAGTGTTTTACCTTCCTTGGAGTCTTAACAACCTTAACCAAGCTTGAATTTCTGTAAAAACACCTTAGATAGCTTTAACAACCTTCAATCTTCAAGATCTAAACAACCAAGTTTAAAATTTTCGGAGTCAGCATTACCACTTTTGAAAGAACTGGAAAAACGAGGGTCTTACCTTGATTTTCTGGACGAGGGTTCTAAAGAGGAGTTGTAGACCATCTCAATACCTTTCGAAAAAGCTATAGAACACAAAATTTCATTGAGAAATGAGGGAGTTATGGCAGGTTGAAGTGGCTGCTCTGTTTTTGTCCGAAAATAAAGAATGTGTGGGATATGATTTTCTTGCCTTGGCTAGTTTTGTGTATAAGTGTTATATTAATATATCCTATATTTAATACCTTGATTGCTGCATTAGATTGTCAAGTATGGCCATACCTTACCATTATTAAGCCACTTTATGTCTATTTTGGGTGGAATTAGAATCCTAAGTGAAACTAGAATCCTAAGTGAATAGCACTTGGTTAATTTGGTTGGGTTAATTAGCTTGTAATTACTACTTACTCTCTTGGTTACTAGCATGACACTTGCATGGGTTTGCATGGAAGTAGTAGCATCCTTAATATTTTCCATAATTATTTCTAGGTTACAAAAATAATTCCTTTGAAATAATTTCGGTGAAAAACTTTCTTCGAGTAGTCTTTAACCTTCCAACCCCTTAAATCTTTGTGGGATTGTCTCATGAAGTTTTCATCTTATACTCCCCTTTATCTTGACATGATACTCTTATTGATCGATACCTCGTAGAATATACGAATTTTTATATTTCGGGATTCTTCGATTTCTGGCGGCATTTGCATACACTTATTTCGTTTGTAAAATCATAAAACGAACTCGACTTCCTAATATACATAATACATATGTGGGAAATGGAAGTCACTTTTCATAAGTTTGAAATTACTATTCATTCATGTCGTTTACGATAGTACAAAAATCAGGGTTCTTACAATGGAGGAGCAAGAAGTCAGAGGAATCTAAGGTCAAGGGCAACTGATAAGAGTTTCCAAACTGGCAACAATTCTAAATCAAACTCTGATGCTGTAAACACTGATACTCAGGGTACTTCCAAAACTCGGAGTTTAGTTTTATCTTCAAATCCACAGACTGATGAGGAATTGGATGCTAAGTTGTTCCTTGAAGAAAATGAAGAGGGAGTTACTCTTGCAGACATTCAAGCTGAGGAAAAGAGTTTACAAGCAGAACATAAGAAGGCTTTGAAGTCTGGCAAGTTGAAGAAAAATGTAAAAGCTGCTAAGCCTGTTCTTAAAGGCATTATGATTAAAGAGAATGTTGGTGCTGTTCAGAGGATGCAAGTATCCAGAAAACCAACAGAAGCAGAAGTTAAGTTGAAAGTAAAAGGTAAAGCTGTGGAAGAAGAAAGAGATTCTAAAAAGTCAAGTACAATCTCTGTTGCTACACGAGTTATGCAGAACTCTTTATCTTCTACATTATAATCAGTTTTTGGAAAAACCTCAGTTTTTGAACAAACTCCGGAGACTGGAGGTACTATGGATTTTTCTGATGGAAAAGGTTTAACAGGAAAGATTGGAAGAAATAAAGCTGGTCTGGGCTCACATAAAGATTCAAGGCAACAAACTGGTCCTAGAGATCCTTCCTCACTGGCTATTCCAGGTCGTGGTGTAACTCAAGAAAGCTTAGACAGACTGGAGTCAGTACAGTTGGTCCATCAGAAGAGTTTAGAAAAAGATTTTCTCTTATATTTTATGTCTGATGGAACAGTATACAAGATTGGTGAGTTTGATCTTGATTTGAAGTACTGGGAAGAATTAGAACATGCTCTATATCTTTTCAAAGTGAGAAATCGAAGAACTGAGTCAGTTGCAAATGTGCTTAGAAAGAAGATGCTTCATAACTTGGCAACTAGAGGCATGAAATACAACAGCAGATATGTTCCTAAGTACAGAGATTGGAATGGAAATCTTATTGAAATGAAGAAAGGTACTACAAAGCTGAAAACTGATTTGGGTGTTACAGTTCTTGATTTCAACTCACAATCAGAGGAAGTGAAATTTATCAGACTGGGAAATGATATGAGGAGAAACAAAATTTATGATCTGAGATCTGCTATCTATCAGACTGATGAAAGTGATCCTGAATTAAGGGAAATCAAGGAGACAATGCAGAGAGAACTTGAGAATGCTGAGAGAAGATTGATGATAGATTATCTCAGAGCGACACCAGATCTTGAGGCAATTTGATAAAAAATGCCCTGTAAGAATTTCTTGTTTTTCTGAAGATTTTGTTTAAGTAAGTAGTTTAAACTCTGATTACTTGTTAAACACTGCATTTGTCTATTTTGTTTTGACATCATCAATTATCATTAACTTGTGCATTTTTGCTAATGAACAAGTTGGGGGAGATTGTTAAATATAATTGATGTAATTACTAATCAGTGTTTAAGTGATACAGTGTTAAATCAGAGTTTAAGCTGGAAGCAGTCAAAGTTTGTTTAAACGCTGACGGATGGAAGCGCAAAAGCTGACGGATGGAAGCAACAGAGTTTGTTAAATTCGGTTTGACAGAAGCATCTACAAGTCAATAGTGATTGAAGATAAATATGGAAGCAATATCTTTGGAGATTGAATAGCTATCAAAGAGATTGAGTTGACTTAGAAGATGTGTAGCAGTCGTGATTTATATCAATTGTATAGCTTAATTATAGGAGTATCAATTCATGATTGTACAGTAGCTGTATGTTTCATAAATACGGTTAGGTTAACCCTAGAAGTGTATCGAACATTGAAATATTCATTCATTGTAACCTAAGCAGCTCTCTGTAATATTTTATGATAAAGTATATTTTTATATATATTTTAGAGGATTTTGTTCCCACATTTACGGTGCTTTTGTGAATAATCGTGTCAATTTAATTAGTTTTATTTGAGTTTATTGCAGGAAATAAATAAATGCCAAGTTGGAAGGGATTTGACATTATTTGATGATTTTACGGTGTTTTTAATTCGAAGGAATGATTTTATGAATTTATGAGGAGAAATGATGAAATTTTGGTTCGTTTCTAAGCATTTTGGAGCAGAATTTTGTGATCAACAGGTGCCACTTCGAAACAGGGGACAGGAAATTATTAATGGCCGTGTAGTATTTGGGGTGGCCGTGCTAATTGAAGCCAACAGAATGGGAGGAACAGATATAAAGTAATGGCCATGCGGGTTTTGTGACACCCGTGCAGAAAATTCTGTAAAAAAACAAAATGGACCCGCACTTCACTTCTTTTCACTTGTCTAGCGCGTGGAACGAAAATATAAAAAAAAATAAAATTATAAGGCGCGCGCGTGATTTTGACGAACAGCAATTGTAGCTGTTTCTTTTCTGGCGCGGCTCTACATACATGCGGGCCACCCTCCAGACAATTACAAACATGATGTTGTGCAACATAAATAAACAGCTGGCTTGTGCGTGTACTGATTGGGAAGAAAAAAAAAAGAATTCGTTTTTGTCATCTCCTATTTTAACTCTATTAATTATTATTCCAGTTAGGCTCTATTTAATTGTAACAATTATTTTAGCCTTGTAACGATATATAAACTCATCTAGGTTATTAATTTAAGGATCGAAGATTTTATTATACACACAACTTTGTAAACACTTTCTTCTGGAGATTTTTGGGAGAATATTTATTTTCTTTGAAGATCAAGATTAAAGGTTTTTCTTCTATTCTTATAATTATGTGTTCAATTATTAATTCTTGTTTTATTAATTCAATCATGAGTGAGTAGATAATTAATCTAGGGTTAAGTAGAACCCTAGTTATGATTGATGTGTGATTTTCTCAATTCCCCCAATTTAATTGTTTAATTGCTCTTGCTTATTGAGTTGTTTTAATTAGCAATTACAAATCAGACGTGATTATATGTATTGTTTGAACCAATATCTAATTATCAACTAGAGTTGGACTTAGATGGTTGTGATTTATCCAGTAAGAACATGAAATTCTCCATGAGAATAGGTAGAATGGATTGTTAGGAATTTAGGGTGCTGTGATTAATGTCTCTAAATTACATGATACCATGAGAATAGGCTTGATTGTATTTTAAGAGAAGCCATTAATACTCGAGAGAGGTTATTGGTATTTATAGGGCGCATCTTTCCTGTTGAGCAGCGTACGATTAATTGGGGCGGGAATTCACAATTGCATCAATTCATGCTAGTGGGGACACTTAATTCTGGATGTTTTTAATATTTGATTTAATATAAACACAATTCGTTTTAGTATAAGTTTAGTTTAACAAATTCTCAATATTTATTGTGTTACTTGCTTAGCCGAATTAAATCAGAAAAAAAACTAGTGATTGATACGTTTGTCTCTGTGGGATCGACTCTGACTTACCCTACTACATTGTTAGAAGGATTAGTTAGATATTAATATTTGATAGGCACGCGACGGCCTTGTCATTTTACATCACTGAGAGAGGAATTATTAATTCCAAATAGTTTTTAATTACAAAAACGTGTGTTCTAGTTAATCTCTCATACAGTACTTGATTATATTTTGTGTATTCGACCTAACAGGATTTATTCATTCAAGAAAATTCATCATCTAACCAAAAAGTACACATGTTGCCTCCGGACGTTTAGATAATAAAACTTTCAAGTCTGAAAGGAAGAACCCCGCAAAAGAAAGGCCTCGTTAAAAAAACTCAAAAGCAAAACCCTGTGGGAAAAAACTCAAGGAGGAAAAAGAGTGCCTTCAAAATATATAAATACATCATTTTACAAATTTTCCAAAACTTACGCTAAGGACTTCTTGTTGATTCCGCTACAAAACCCAAGATTCTGCCTCCATCCATCTTCTTTTTACAGTTCTTCTCACCCAAGAAAACTGAAAGATCACCAAAACAATAACAACAATTAAAATTATGTCAATGAACCATATATCAAATATATTACAGATATTTAATATATGCAGTATACTTAATAAAATTGAACAGTTTTATATATCTAACCAAAGGGGTCCCCTTTGGTTAGGCATATAAAACGCCGAGTTTTCATACAAAATCATAAAAATCTAAAAAAGTTTGGTTAGGCACATAAATGCTGGATTTTCATAAAAAAAAAGGATTAATAGTCATATAAAATGACACAAATTTGTCAACTGACGACAGATAACAAACCCCAATATATGGTCCAAAAGCCGTAAAAAGCGGCACAAAAATTAAATTATTAGATAAAATTGAGCAAAGCATTTTAAGATCAAGGATCTTGGCCCTTTGAAATATTTTTTGAGTATTGAGGCTGCTCGATTTCCTAAAGACATTTATCTAAATCAACAAAAATACACACTTGACATTATTAATTAAAGATGTTGGATTTGAGACTACTAAGATTGCCACTGTTCCTAAATAGATCAGAATCACACTTTGCTGAGTAATGATACATCTCCGTTTCTGTTAAACCCTGCTCCTTATCGTCATTTGGTTGGACGATTGATTTACTTAAAGATTACACGTCCAAACCTATCCTATGCAGTTCACATTTTGTCTCAGTTTTTGTCCTCTCCTCGTCAATGTCACCTTGATGCTGCTCTTAAAGTTATTCGTTATCTTAAGCATACGGTGTGACGCCCCTGACCCCGATTCAATTTCCTCTGGAAGAACCGGCTCGAGGGTCCGTCAAAACTACATCACAACCTACTCAACTTGCTAAAGTTTTTTTTTTTAAACTTTATATCTCAACTAAATCATTTTTTTCCATAATGTTGTTACACAACCATAAAGAACTTCGTTCCCCTTTAGAAACGAATGCTATCTCCATTTATACAAATCTAAATCACAATTATTTAACAAAGTCTATCTTACCAATAAAAGATGCCTTATACAGCGGATCTCATCTACTATCTGAAGGGTACTACCAATTGTACACTACCAGTCAACTATGTCCTGCCTTATCTCGAATCAACATACAATCAAGATCCACAACGAGTGCTTCAACCATAAGTCAAACTACAACATTAGTGCGTGAAGTTCCACTGCTAAGTCAAGTACCAGCTCTGCTGGTCCATCACTTATTTCTACCTTCCCAAGAATCATCTTCTAATCTGTAATACCCTCCAGTAATAATTTATAAAATAAAAGAATGAGCCACAAAGCTCAGCAAGCATATATTGCAGAGTATGACAAAAATGATTTTTGTCGCATAAAACAATTAATGAAGCCTTTCCAACATATCATAAAACCTTACCAGCATGTGAAGTGTCAAGATAGAAAATATTGACAAGATCTTCAATTGACAATAATAAAAAAAAAAGACTTGTAACACTTTAACATAAAGAAGATTTGTTTGACTGAGCGACCTCATTAGGTCTCTTAACCTTATCATTTCCAGATGCAATTATGATCATCTGTCTTACTATTACCATTTGGTAATCTTCGTAACCACGAAATGGATCCATTCGTCTTTCCAGATGCACTTTAGGTCATCTGTCTTAACAATTACCTTTCGGTAATCTTCATCATCAATACCCCATAAAATGGGTTGTTAACTCAGTCGAATATTTATCATTTAACTTGAACTACCTCATTCTTGCTTATACTTGAAACATAACCACTAGCCAGAACAATTGGCTAGTTAACTTAATAACATAATTGCTAGCTGAACAATTAGCTAGCGATCTCAACAAAATCTTGATTTCCGTTAAGTCGTCTGGATCGACTAGCTCATAATAATAATTTCATCATAACAGAGATAATGAAACAATATTAGCCATTTATTAGGGAAATCATTATAGGATTGAATAAATGTCCATTTTGGATAATACCCATTAATGAATATTATCTCCACCAATAAAAGTTAATTCAGATAATACCGAAAGATAGGTATTATCTTCACTGATAAGAATTAACTTGAATAATATCAACCAAAAGTACTATTTTAACCAATAAGAATCAACTTGGATAATATCGACCAATGAATATTATCCCGGTCAATAAAAATCAATTTGGATAATACTAACCAAAGAGTATTATTGCTAACAATAAAAATCAATCTGGATAATGGCAGTCAGTGGATATGATTACCAATAATAAAAAGTCAATTTAGATAATCTCGACTAATGAGCATTATCTCCATCAATAAAATCAATCTTAGATAATACCGATTAATGGATGTTATCTTCACGAATAACAATCATAAAATAATAATATTGACTTAACGGTATGTACGCATATAACATAATACGTACAGCTTAACAATATTCAACATGTACGGCTCAACAACATTCAATATGTTATGAACAATGTAACACCTAGATAACCAATTAAAACAGAGACAATATATACTTACAACCACCGCTATCCAAGCAGTCCAACCTTTCCTCAACTCACTTCTCCAATAACCTGGACAAGAATCAATAAACTCTTCAATCGTATATTCTAAATAATAAACATACTCGTATCTTCACAAAGCAACATGACCTTAGAATGATCAAATTGTACAACTTAGTTCATTTCTAAAATTATTTACTAAAATAAATCACGCATTCTTAGGTCTAGGTGAATGTCCTTCCTAAAGAAAATTGGACATGACCTTGTCGTAAAATGAACATTCCCCGGTGAACACACCTCAAATCAATCCAAAGACATCCACGACACTAATCAATATCCAACTCCATCTCCAATCACAATTCATCTATCATTTTCAACTATTACTCCTTAAAAATTCTAAATCAAACATTAACCACCATCTCAATATATACCATACTCGAAACAATTAGATAAGACCAAAACTAAGAGCATCTCCAAGGATACACTCTTTTCTTAGCCCCTAAAACAAGGATTATTAATAATATAGGAAATCAAAATGATATTTCACTCCAATGATAATCCCTATATAGATACCCTATATTTTAAAAGTTTAATTTTTAAAATTTAAAAGTTTGAAATTTAAATAAATCAACCAATGGGAAGGGGAGCAGATGACCTGGAGAAAGATAGGGGTTGATATTTGGATCCTCATGTAGGGATCTATTTTCTCTCCCCTAAAATATATTGGGAAGGGGAGAAGTGGTTGGAGAGTGTTTTTTGGAAGAAAATCCCTAAAATTGGTAAGGGGTGTGCATCCTTGAAGATGCTCTAACAAATTTCATTCTTTGACCAACATCAAATAAGGTCATTAACTCTTTCAAAACAACTCCCCAAAACAGGGAAGACAAACTAGAAAACAAAAATGCAACTGCGTACTCTTTACTCTAACATTTTTCATAAATCGAAAAATAATAATTTTAATACCAAACTTTCCAGATTTCATCTTTGATATCATTTCAATCTCCTATAAAAATTTCATCTCAGAATTAATCATATAACCAAGCAAACCATTTGCTCAAACTTGCTACAGAACACAGAAATTTCTGCGCTGCGCTATCTTTACTAAAACATTCATAACTCCTTACTCGTATACTCAAATGACTTGAAATTTACGCATAAATAAACTAGAGACCATATAGAACAACTCCATCACAGAGTTACTGCCCAGAACAGCTTCTAACAAACCCAGAATAGCTGAACAGTAGCAATACATAACAGAGCAGTTTCATAACTACTAGAATCAGCCCTGTTCCAACAGCTATATCTCCAGTTTTACAAGTCTGGTACGTATCATCTTTGGTAACCACAAAGGAAAGACAAAAACCTACAACTTTCGTTCTTTTACCATTATCAAATAAGGCTTTTACACTCTTCAAAACCCCTTCCCAAAGCAGGACATTCATCCTGGATATTTTAAAAGTTACTGTGCACGGTTTACTCAAACATTTTTAATAAATTGAAAAATAATCATTTTAATACAAAATTTCATAGACTCCTTCCTGAATATCAACATAATCTTGTATAAAAATTTTAGCTTTAAAACATTTTATTTATGCCAAAAACGAACTAAATCAACTCACAAACCGGACAGCAAATTTCAGATTTGCGCGTCCTTTACTAAAACTCGCATAACTTATTACTCCTTAACTCAAATGACACAAGTTTTCGCGTGGACAAACTAGACTCCGAGTAGAACGTTTCCAGCCTATACCCACTGTCCAAAACAGGGGACAAGATTAACAGAGAAAACAGGGCAGTTTCTATGGCAAAACTGAAATTCTAGTTCTTAAACAACAATCATCATTCGCTACTTACTACCAAGAAATAATCAACACTTAATTTCAACAATCAAATCCAACTCATAAAACCCCCCAAATTCAGTCATGACATCAAATATAATTAATTTAAACAACCATGTCAAAAGCTTAAAGATTAGGAGTTATACCTCTAATCAACCAACCATACTCAAGAACACCACTATTCATCATCTTCTCCAAATTCTTTCCTTCTCCTTTCTTGCTCTTGCTCTTCCTTTGGGTTGAAAATGAAAGTATAGACATGGGGAAGAGATGAGTTCAACTTCTTCATCTCTCTCTTTCTCTCTTCACCCCCTCTTTCTCGCTCTTTCTTTCTTTTTCTCTCCTCTCTCTCTTTCTCTCTTCAATCGGCAAAATGATGTTGTAAAAGAGAGCTGACTTAGAGCATCTCCAATAGAGGTTGCCAATATAGTTGCCAACTTCTACCACATCATCATATATATTATTTTTTTATTTCTTCTCTCCTCCATCTCATTGTTGGCAACTTTTGCTACAAATCTACTCCAATAGTTGGCAACTTTAAAAGTTGTCAATGTGGTCCCATACATAAATTTATATTATCTTATTAATACATTTAAAATATGGGAGATATACTTGATCCACTTGGAAGAATAACCCATTATTACTTTACACCAAAAGTTTTTCTCTCTCTCTCAACTTTGAAGAAAACACAGTAGGTTCCCTCACTCCGGCGGTGGTTCTCTACCACTGACCGGAGGTTTTAAATTTCAGTTTTTAATTTCCCGTTTGGTTCAATAACGAGCTTACCCATTTATTGGGTCTTTTCTCCGTCCTTTTTGGATCGTGCTTTTTCTGCCCGTTTGGGTCGTGTATGTTTATTTTTCTTTGTAGTTTTTGGGAATCTGACGAGATAGATCAAACTGAGATTCGACGCAGATGCTATTTTCAACAAGATGATTGTACCGTTATTGTAACGAGGATCTCTATCAAAGATGCAAAGAAGTCATCGACGGAGCCGTTCTTGCAGCGTTTATGCTTTATCAATCGTAGAGAATGTTTTTGTGATGATATTTCAGCTATGTTCTTGTTTGTCATAGGAAAGTTTCTTGATTGTAGATGCCGTTTGGCTTTATGTTATTGAAATTTTCCGTTCCCGATCAAAAAAAAAATATGGGAGATATAAAAAAGGGTAAAGTTAAATATATTTTTGGGGAGTTGTATGTGTTTTAACTAAATGGGGAAGTTGCCAATTTTTGGCAATTTTGGTTGGCAACTTGTTGGCAACATTGATACTCCAATAGGTGGGCAACCAAGAGTGCCATGCCACATAGGACTTGGCAACCTCTTGGCAACCCATATTGGAGATGCTCTTATGTGGTAGAGATGGGTGGATTAAAAAGCTTATCTCCTTTTATAAATATCTAACTCGCAAAAAGATCAAAATGCCCTTCTTTCTACTACTTAATCGTATTTCCATAATTTCATTCCCTTTATTCCATTTATATCAGAACAATTATCCACTTACTTCTCAAAATAAATTCTACTTCTTAACTTAAAAAAATAAAGTTGTCAAACTCTCCAAAATCTCATATATTAAATAATTGAGAGTCTACTTGCAAATTTCCCGAAAATAAATCCTAAAAATCATCTGACGTCAAATAATTAATATTTGACATAATAATTCCATTCTTAACCAATAAAAGAAATTATTCCTCAAAATCCACAATATATCGTTTCGATCTCTAAATTCTTCATTATTCCCAAAACGATTCAAAATTAACCTCAATAAATCTTATTCCAAATAAAATAATCAAAATTAATATTTTCGGAATCGGGGTGTTACATACGGTAGGTTAGGGGACTCTATTATCTGCTATTAGTTTGCTTACTTTAACTACATATGCAGATGCTGATTGGTGAGGTTGTCCTTTAACTCATTACCGTGTCACTTTGGGTTCTTCATTATTCTCTTGGAAATCCAAAAAGCAACATATGGTTTCACGATCATTAGCAGAAGCTGAATATCGAGGTCTTGCATATGTGTGTTGTGAAATAACTTGGTTACTTAATTTACTTAATCTGTTACATTGACCATTTTGTGATAATCGTTCAACCATGTATATAGCTGTCAATCATGTGTTCCATGAGCGGACGAAAGACATTAAGATTGATTGTCATTTGGTTCGCAAGAAATTACAACGAGACACCATCTCTGCAGACCTTCTTACCAAAGTAATTCCATCCTATGCTATGATTTCATTATTGTCCAAGTTATAAGATTTCATTATGTTCTCACCTCCTAGCTTGAAGGGATGATTAGATTACTAATACACGTCATCAAGTCAACACACAAGGATGATTAAGTCAAACAGAGCTTCTAACAGAAAAGTTAGTTAGAGCATCACAATTGTTAGTTAGAGAATGTACCAATAGATTAGAGATCGAGAATATTGTTTATGAGTAATGCTAGGGAACCAAAATAATTCTCCAAAAATGTTCCCAAAATGATGTGACATGTGTGACTTGGCAAAATGTGAAGTTTTAATTGGGGAATTCATATGAATGCACGCGGGGTCTATCACATTAATTATTTAATTAGCCAATAATAACAAAACACGTGTCATTTTGGACACTTTTTTGAAATTTTTGTTTGATTCTCTAGCATTTTTCATTATTTATATAAAATATTAACCTAAAGAGTTAGTTAGACATTATATCAAAACAATACATTCCGTAAATACAGGATGATGAAGCTTCTTCTTCTTTATTAGCTATAAGAGCATTCACAATCCCTTCCCCATCCCTATAATTTGCATAATATTATCAGTTTTAGCAAAAAAATGAACTCCATCCGGATCCCCATTTTGAGGTTTGATTTTGCAGACAAAGTTTCTATCCCCATTTTTGGGGACTTTGGTTATCATGTGCAAATCCTCTCTTTCTTCATCTAATAATATAAAATAATATTTGTAGTAGTGAGTGTGTTTTAGTAGTTAAAATTGTAAGTGAAAGAGAGAGAAAGAAGTAATATAAAAAAGAATATAGGGATATGAGGATGGAAAATGAGGAATGGGATGTAGAAATTTTTTGATAATTGTGAGGATTTACTATTTTTGTTTGAAGATTTACTATTTTTAGTAAGTTTTTTAGGATGAGGATGAGGGACCGGTTGGAAATGCTATAATGCAGACAAAATTTACTTTCTCATTTTTACACTAAAATTTACAAAATTTTAAACAGACCGCAACAGTAGAAAGAGGAAGTCCAAGCATTTGGTTCCCTTTATTAGTGCGAACTAGCATGATAGCCCGTGCAAAGCACGGGTACCATTTAAATTTGTCTAATTTAATTGTTATGATTCTTAAGATAGATGATTCGTAATTTTTGAAATATAATAAATAAAAAGTGTGATACATTTAATAAATTATTTGAAGTATGATACATTGTGTGTATACATCTATAAACTATTATCACTCGACAATTCTTTAATGTCAGCAAATCGACCAACACTCTAGAAATAACTTGCAAACACGTTTGTCACGAATTCCAACCACCCTACACCTCCGATCACTCATTCATCTCACTTTTCATCCTCTCACATAAGATCCGAGTTTATAAAGCCCATTCACCCACTCTACCACCGTCATACCAGCACCTTCGAACACTATTAGATTTTCAGATTTTGAAAATTTTGGTAATTGCGTTCAAAATTTTAGTGATTTGGATTCAAATTTTAGTGATTTAAGTTGAATGTTCGGTCATTCTACTATCATTTTGATTTTTAGTGGTGTAGAGCCTAATATTGATTTGATTTTAGTAAAAATTTAGTGATTTCACTCGTGATTCTAGCGATTATGTATTATATATACAATTTAGTATTTTTTTTAAATATCAATCTTTCATTAACATAACTATACATCTTAATCTCATAATTAATTGTGTTGCATCTATAATATAATTTATAATGTCGTGTCCTAACCCAAGTCCAACTACGCTTTTTAATTTAATTAAAAATCAATACAGTGTTTGTATCTCATATGTAAATTATTTAACTGATCATAAAATTATGTTTTAAATTATTATAACGGGTATATTGAATTTTTATAACTCGTCAAAAATCATTTTGACCTATACTAAACATAATACACAAACAACATAATTCATTTGATGCTCATACTAAACATAATAGATAGATAACATAATTCATTTGATTAAAATTTTTAATTCCCAGCAAGGTAGTAATATTAAATAAAATAGAACATGGGAGTTATTTGTGCATGTAGTAAATGATTTTTAAAAATGTAACATAAATTCTTCTTTGGTGTAGTGGTTAAGAACATGGGTTCAAGCCTTGGTTCCAACATTTTTTAATATATTAAAATTGTCAAGGGTAAACACGTAATTTAATAAATAAGGGTAGATGGGAACATAATTCCTTTCTAATCCAAAGAACATGGGTTCAAGCCTTGGTACCGACATTTTTTAATATATTAAAATTGTCAGGGGTAAACACGTAATTTACTAAATAAAGGATAAACATGTAATTTACTAAATAGCCTTGAAATACCTTGTTGGCATATATTATATATAAAGGAAGGATGCAGAATAATGTTTAGCATCGTCCATATTCACGCTTCCCCGTAAATATTCCTCAGCATATTCGGACATTCTAATTTTGTGTAGCAAACTAAGATGCCTCTGCAACATAAAAATAAATTAAACTCATATTTCTTGTAAAAAAAAAAAGTTAACTCATATTTTTAAATTAAAAGTGAATCACGACGAAGAAAAAAATAGACTAGTGCATCTATAAATTTAGTGAAGATATAATTGTTAGAAAATGGAAAGTTTGAGGCATATTTAAAATATGTTCTTGATTTAATTTCCGGAAACTAACAAGTGGAAGTTGTTCCTCGTAATGAGGACTTAAACTTTCATGTTTGGATCTAAGACATTTTCTTAGTGGAATCCATAAATAAATTGAGTTGAAGTTGCTTGCTTGAAATGGGTTATGTGGGTTATTTAGTTGAAATAACTTGAGTCCCACATAGAATTGGTAATGAAAGGTTGGTGGCTTTTTATAGCTCCATGTGCAAGTGTAGTGCACAACTACTAAGGCATGTGAGTGTGATGGATCAGATACTGATGTTGATGGACATCAGATCCTGAGGGATGGTTAAATCCTGATGTTGTTGTAACTGAAAAATAAATACTGATGCAGTTAATGAAATTAAATCAGAATATTTACTTTCCTTTTATGGAGTATCAGTTACGTTTATTTTTGGTATTATATACATACAGAAAAAACGTTAACGGGTTAGAGGATACTTCTAAGGATACGAAAACCCTAGCTGCCTTCTCTCTGCTATCTCTCAACATATACAGATATAATACATAATTCTCAGGCGAACTAGGGTGCTAGTCACTGTTGATCACTGGTGTGTATGTGAACACCTTGATCTGTTGCTGTTTTATCCTGGAAGCTATATTGCTACAACCCAATCACAACGTAAGTGGGGCAATATTCTCTTCAAGAACAGGCAAGTCTTCTCGAAGGGTTTGGTGACTCAGCTGTTCTTCTCTTTCTGATCAGTAGTTGATAAATCTTCTGTGAGAGATAAGTATTCTTGCCTTTATTGTTAAATTATAGTCTCTGATTATATTCTTGTTTTTGCCTTCGTGATTTGTTTTGTTAATTGGTTAATTGTCTGTTCTTGTTTTAATATATATATATATATATATCACTGCCTCATTGTTGTTATAGTTAATTATATCCAACAATAATCAGGTAAGACTAACAAATAAACAAAATTAGGAAACACATATATTACTTTTTTGTTTTATAAATAAAAAAACATATATTATAAACTTTTTACTATATTAATTGTCCCAGATTTTAATTTCGATTGGCTTTTATTTGAAATGAAAATGTTAAAGAATTTAAAAAAAATATCTAAAAATTGGCTAAAATACTTACATGTCATTATCCAAGTGATACCTTTTTCAATAAAAATTTGAAATAATATTATGTGCTCACAAATTAAATGTTGTCATATGTCATTTGAAAAAAATTTGGTATACAAATTTATGAAAAAGTGAATAAAATGTACTCATTTATTGAAATCGGTCGATTTCTGAAAAATCATCGATAAACGATCAAAAATCGGTCAAAATTTTGGAACCGATTGGAAGAAAAAGGGAGGTTGAATTACATCCATGCATTGATCATGCTAAAATGAACACAGTATCAAGGCCGTAAAAGAGTGCATAAAGCATTTTATATTTATATAAAAAGAATAATACCGTAAGTAAAATAAAAAGAAGAAAGAAAATTACTCCAAATCCGAGTTTATTTATATAAGTCTAGTTAAGATGTACACCCAAGAGGCCAAGACAAACATACATAATATATATATATATATAGGCTTTTGCTCAAATACAAACCAATCCTTAAATACAAACTACAAACTAACACTAAATTAATTATATTTCATCTATTCTAAGTTTCCCGCCAAGGGTACCTTCACGAAAGATGCTTAAAATAATTGGCTCTATCCAACAAAAAAAAAAATCTTGCCATCGAAATGCGAAGCATTTAAGACAGTAAACGGATGAGTTAGGTAGTCATGAGGGCCGAAGGCCCTCGACACACCCGTCAATTGTCTATTGCCTTTACCATTGATTGTCATTCCTTACAACTTTAGAATGATAAAGGCGCGAAGCGCCGTACAAGAAGGTGCGAAGCACCGTTAACCAGTGAAATCCACTGCCACGTCATAACGTGAACAGTGATTTTTTTTTTGTTGGATAGAGCCAAGTATTTTAAGCATTTTTTGTATTGGGGTACACCTAGTTTGATCATTAGATTAGCATGAAATGTTGGATTAGTGTTTAGTTTTTAGTTTGTAGTTAATTTTAGTTTGTAGTGGAGTAGGACCCTATATATATATCTCCTGCTCAAGTGTTGTGAAGGTACGAGAAAACAGAAGTTTCTTCGAAATAGTACTCTTTCATTTCTCTATTTTTCCAAGTACTGCATTCATAATATTTTACTATTATTTATAAAAAATACAAGCTACCTACTTGTATATTAATTAATTATTGAAACTTGTTTTGATAAATTGTAGGAGAGTGATATGGGAAGTAGAAATTTGGAAAAGATGGGTTCAATAGATGCACAATTGAGGATGTTGGCACCAAGAAAAGTATCAGAAGATGATAAGCTGGTGGAGTATGATGCTTTGCTCTTGGATCGTTTTCTTGATATTCTTCAGGATTTGCATGGACAGGATATACGCCAAACGGTATGCAAAATTCACCCACGTCTCCACTTCCGACTCCTACTTTTATTCACAAATTTCGTGGTTGGGCCTTTTATTGCTTGTTTTCTTCTCTTCTTGTATACTGTGCTGTATCGTTTGGGTCTTTACTTTTCAATTTTATCTACACTTGTATCATTTTACTTGATTTTAAGGTGCCATCTACTAGTTTTTTTTCTTCTTTTTTGATTTCTGGCAGTGTAAAATTCTACTATGACTGAAAAAGGTCTTACCAATAGATTATAGATCCCACTTCAGTGCGTGGAACCACTAATATTTCTTGATTATTCTTCTAGTAGTGTAATTACAAGTCTGGGGAAAGCCCAGTACCTCTTGATGTCGAGGGTTCGAAGTGTGCGTGTGTGTATGTATAAGTAGCAAAGAAAAAAGTCAGGGGGAGAAGAATGCCAACATTGCAACCAATGAGGAAGACATATAACAGAGTGTTAGCATAATAGTGATTAATGAGGAATGATTATTTTTGGGTACAAACCCACATCAAACTATCTTAGGTACTCTAACTTCGGTCAAAATTTACAGTTATTAGTAAGCGGAGGCAAACACCCAATTTATTTGTCAGTATTTGATAACTATAAATTCAGGCAATGGCGCATGACCTCCCTTCCCTGCTTTGCTTTGCTGAATTCTATTGGCTTAATGTTAATATAGAATTTCCGTGTTATGGTTACCAGCTTTTGAATTTTTCATGAGTTTCTGTTATAATCAAGGAAATCGTAGAACATTAAGTGGTTCTGTAAGCATTCACGCTTGTAACAGATATAAAGTTTATAAAGTTTGAATATCAGAATATAGTTAGTTGTGCTCTGTATTTATTTTATTTAAATCCTTGATCAGGTACAAGACTGTTACGAGTTATCTGCTGAGTATGAAGGTAGTACTGACCCTAAAAAATTGGAGGAGCTTGGAAGTATGCTGACATGTTTAGATGCTGGGGATTCTATTGTGGTTGCTAAGTCCTTCTCCCACATGCTTAACTTGGCCAACTTGGCTGATGAGGTTCAAATAGTTTACAGGCGAAGGATCAAATTGAAGAAGGGTGATCTGGCTGATGAGTCATCTGCAACAACTGAGTCAGATATCGAAGAGACTTTCAAGAGATTTGTGGGGCAACTGAAGAAGACCCCAGAAGAAATTTTTGACGCTTTGAAGAATCAGACAGTTGACTTGGTCCTCACAGCGCACCCTACACAGTCCGTTCGTAGATCTTTGCTTCAGAAGCATGCAAGGTAGGTCCGCTCACCACTTCTCCGTCAATGGAATAGATTAAATTTATGCTCCTTTACCAAAGTTATACTTATTTCCTTTTATGTTATTCCAGGATACGTGATTGTATGGCACAGTTCTATGCTAAAGATATCACTCCTGACGATAAACAGGAGCTCGATGAAGCCCTTCAGAGAGAGGTATGTATCATATCTGTTCCGTTAACTTCTTTACTTAATCAAAATGAACTGGAAGAAATTGTTGTTTTAAGGTGTAATCACAAGGAAAATATCTTTATTTTCATATTACAACTTAAAGGAATTCTGACTATACTAAAAGGGCATTACTTGTATAAAGTTCTTGTAACAGGGTAGAAAGTATTATGGATGTAAGACTACAAGTATGAATAGTACCCATCTAAGTACAAACAAACTCTTAAAGATTTTTATAATTGTTTTATGTCCAATTATTTCTTTTCTTGCATGTAGATACAAGCTGCATTCCGCACTGACGAAATCAGAAGAACTGCGCCAACTCCACAAGATGAGATGAGAGCAGGAATGAGCTACTTCCATGAAACAATTTGGAAAGGAGTGCTGTTGAATTATTTGTAAAGCACAAATACCACTAGCACACCACAAATCCCACTCTATCAATTTCAATCATTGTGTCTGTTTTAATCATTATGTCTATGTATCATTTTACTATTAAATGAGGAGTTTTCCTCCGGATGTAATAACCCAAAACATCCAAATATCAATACAATTGTTCTTGTTTTTCTCTCCTTCTATATTCTAACATGGTATCAGAGCATGTACAATTCTAGGGGAAGAAACACAGCAGCAAAGCTAGAAACACAGCAGCAGACCATAAGCCCAGAACCAAAAATACCATCTGCTTCAAAAACTCGAAAATCAAAACACATGCAAACAGAAATGTAAATATACCACAGTATAGTGCACACACAGAGGAGCTCCAAGAATTTTTCAGATCTCAGAAAAGACCAGCCACGCGCCGCCCCACGCGCGGCAGCGCCGCTAGACGCACGCTACGTGCCGGCGCGTGAGGCCAGTTCCGGGCAGTTTTTCGACTTTTTTCTTCAAGGACTCTTAATCTCCTCCTAATTCCGAATCTATGTGTAGTAAAATTTCTCGAATCTAAAAACTTTCAGTTTCTCCTTTTTTGTGTTTTTAAGATCTGTTGTATTATCCGCTGTGTTTATTTGAAGGAGAGAACTGGAAAAAACAAACCAGTTTGTATAATGAACACAGGTACAAGCATGTTTTTTAGTTTAAGAATTTGCCCCGGTTTGAAGATTTAATTGTGCAGCAAACAACCGGTCGAAAGATATTACGGTATCCCACCATTTTATGATGTTGTTTTGAATTAAATAATTTAGGGGGCGTTATTCCGACGAAGCAGCAGAAGTAGTACACAGTTCACTGCCACAAAATCAAAGCAGCAGAAGTAGTACACAGTTCACTGCCACGAAATCAAAAGAGCAGAAGAAGTAGTAAAATTACACAGTTCACTGCCCCAAAATCAAAGATGCATGTGCAGCACCTTCTGTATTTTTGACATGGCCTAAAATATACCGTGTGATCGCAAGTTCGAGTCCCGGTATCCCAAAAGACTCAATAAACTCAAGATCGGTCGATCCAAAAATGGGAATAGTTGGACGCTCAGATTAAGCTTAAGGGCTACTAGTGTCCACTCTTCAATCCCAAGATAGGTCTTTCGTCCGAAGATGAGATTTCGAGTGAGGGGGCGTGTTGAATTATATGTAAAGCACAAATACCACTAGCACACCACAAATCCCACTCTAGCAATTTCAATCATTGTGTCTGTTTTAATCATTATGTTTATGTATCATTTTACTATTAAATGAGGAGTTTTCCTCCGGATGTAATAACCCAAAACATCCAAATATCAATACAATTGTTCTTGTTTTTCTCTCCTTCTATATTCTAACAAGTACCAAAATTCTTGCGTCGTGTGGATACTGCTTTGAAAAATATAGGATTAAATGAACGTATTCCTTACAATGCGCCTCTTATTCAATTCTCTTCATGGATGGGTGGTGATCGTGATGGTATACCCTTCTAATATATACCAATTATTTACAAGCATTTCTCTTTTACATATTTCATTAGCTGCAGAACTTATGATTGTATACTTAAAATTAGTGGAAGAATGAATCTTATTTCATACTTAACACTTACTTCATAGTACAACTTCATACACTTATTTATAGCCTCTACATACTCTAAATACATCATGGCTTACATCATTTACTAGCCTACAATTGACTAGACATTATTGTTGAATTTGTTACAGCCATCGTGGATGTTTGTTGCAGCCATCTTTGATCTTTGTTGTAGCCATCTTTGTTGACAACACACAAAATACCCATAACTTCAAGTTACGGGTTTACCACACCAAATACCCCTAACTTCAAGTTAGGGGTTTCTTTCTAGAATGATAATTTAACACCCCCTCTCAAGTTGGTGCATAGATGTCATATAAGCCCAACTTGTCCAAGAAATTTGAGAACACTCGGGTTGATACAGCTTTGGTGAGGATGTCCGCCAATTGATCTTCTGATCTTATTTCTGGAAGTTCTAAAGTATTGTCTTCTATTTTTTCTTTGATAAAGAATCTATCCACCTCAACATGTTTAGTCTGATCAAGGTTAACAGGATTGTAAACCATGTCACGAGCAGACTTATTATCACAATACAACTGAATTGGTTTCTTTGTTGCATATCCCAAATCTTGTAATATGAACTTCAGCCATAAACCTTCACACATTCCCAGAGCCAACCCCTTGAGTTCAGATTCTCCACTTGATCGAGAAACAACATGTTGTTTTCTGCTCCTCCATGTGACGAAATTGCCACCTACAAATGTAAAATATCCAGAAGTGGACCTTCTATTTGTCTTGTCTCCTGCCCAATCTGCATCAGTATATATATCTATGGTCTGCTCCCCTTTATTTCTAGAAAATAAAATTCCTCCACCTGGAGCTGACTTCAAGTATCTCAAAATGCGCATAACTGCATTCATGTGTTGTTCTCCATGGTTATGCATAAATTGACTAATAACCCTTAATGCATATGCAAGGTCTGGTCTTGTATGGGCCAAGTACATTAATCTGCCAACAAGTCTTTGATATCTACCTTTGTCAACTGAAACTTGGTCCTTTTTGATACATAGCTTTAATCCTTCTTCAACAGGAGTATCAATAGGTTGACAAGCTGACATTCCCGTTTCTTCTAGCAAGTCTAGGACATACTTTCTTTGAGATAAATAAATTCCTTTCTCTGATCTTGATACTTCTATCCCAAGGAAGTATTTTAAATTACCAAGATCTTTCATCTCAAATTCTTTGGCTAAATGTTCTTGTAAAGCTTTTCTTTCTTCTGGATCATCTCCTGTGACTATCATGTCGTCAACATAAATGATAAGTGTTGTGACCTTTCCTTATTTTTTCTTTATGAACAAATTATGATCAGAATTACTTTGTTGATATCCAAAGGCTTTCATTACCCTTGTAAATCGTCCAAACCAAACTCTTGGAGATTGTTTCAACCCATATATAGATTTCTTCAACCTGCACACCATCTGTTTATACTTTTCTGGAACCATGCATCCTGGTGGCAGATCCATGTAAACTTCTTCTTGTAATTCACCATATAAAAAGGCATTTTTTACGTCAAATTGTTGTAATGGCCAATCCAGATTTGCAGCAAGAGACAATAGAACTCGTACTGTGTTAATTTTTGCCACGGGGGCAAAAGTCTCGGTGTAATCGATTCCATAGGTTTGGGTGTACCCCTTTGCCACCACTCTCGCTTTACATCGCTCGATTGTACCATCAGCTTTGTATTTGATTGTGTAAACCCATCGACAACCAACTGTTTTCTTTCCAGGTGGAAGCTCGACAAGTTCCCATGTTTTATTTTTCTGCAGAGATTTCATCTCCTCGTTCATGGATTCTTTCCATCTGGGATCAAGAGAGGCTTCCTACACACTTTTAGGAATAGATACAGCAGTTAATTTATTCATGAAAGACACATTTGATTCTGATAAGCGATGGTTGGAAACATAGTGGCTCATTGGATATTTGACTTTGGAGGATATTTCAGGTTCATATGTGAACTTAGGGATACCTCTGTTGTGATGTGGGGGCAGTTGCCTTCTTTGTATCTTAGGAACATCCTCAGTAAGAGATTGTTGTGGTATATCGTCCGAGGTGGAAGCTATATTATCAGAATTTGATCGATCTGGAGATGCATCATCACTTCGGTCCTCAACTAAATGAGGTATACCACTACTTTGATGACTTTCATATGTTTCCTGATTTTGATCAGTTTGTGTGTTATCACCACTTTCATCCAAAACAATTACATTGTGATTGTCGTCTTCATCATAAATGAGAGTTTGAATTTCTCTCCTATACTCCCCCTGAAATTCAGTCTTAGAGAAGTACATATTATTTTCATGGAAAACAACATCCATTGTGACAAATACTCGATGAGTTGGAGGATGATAGCACCTGTAGCCTTTTTGATGAGTAGCATACCCGACAAAAATACACCGCAAAGCTCGAGGTGTTAATTTCGTACATTGGTGTTTATGAAGATGAACAAATACTACACATCCAAATATCTAAATAATATAGCTTCCCTCTTCTAATACCACAACCAATCGTCTTCCTGGTATTGATGTCCTTAAAAATACAGAAATCCGGCCAAAAAATTACAACACAAGATAGGTTAGTTGTCATTTGAGAAACAGACAATAAATTATTTTCTAAAGATGGGACAACTAGAACAGAATTCAGATTTATGGAATTAGTTAAGGTTAATGATCTTTCCCCGATGACTGGGGCTGATCTTTCATTAGCAGTAGACACACATTTTTGATTGGAAGATTTAAGAGGTGAAACATGTCTAGACTCAACTGTCATATGATCGGTGGCGCCAGAATCAATTATCCATGTATTATATGCAATAGATGTAGACGAAGTAAAGACCTTACCATCACTATTTGAAGACATGACAAGTGCTGAAGATTGTTTGGTACTTGTGTCTTCCTTTTTTGTTCCACCAGAAGCTATATTAGAGGACCCTTGAAAATTTTTTGTTCCACTTTGTTGAGTCTTGCGACTACGATCCCACCACTCTGGATAGCCCACTAGTTCAAAGCATTGCTCTTTCGTATGACCAATTTTCTGGCAGTGATAGCACTTCAGAGATGACTTGTCCATATTTTATGACCTGGGGTAGTTAGGTCGATGTATGGTGGCCAAAGCGGTAGCATCTTGCATTGTTGAAGTGAAGGTACTCTGACGCACTGCCTCCCTCCGTACAATCGAATAACATTCCTCCATGTCCGCAATAGTATCCTTTCGTAGAATTTCTCTACAGATTTGTTCGAAGTCTCCATCCAATCCGGCAAGAAAGATGTGTACACGTAATCGATCAACAGACTTCTTATATTCGAGGACATCATCATGATCCTTCATCTTTGTTTTGTCACGATGATCAAGTTCTTGGAAAATTTCTGTGAGCTCTCCATAGTATATGGATAGCGGTCTCACTACACCAAATATGGCCTATTGCAACACCAATATATATTTTTGCTATAAAAGTGTTACAATAGACACAAAATTTGGTAGTCTATTGCAATATTTTTAAAAATGTTGCAAGAAATACGAAAAGTGTTACAAGCAAAATGAACATTTTGAAATTTTAGAACAATTGCAATATTTTAACAAAAGCGTTACAATAGACATTACATTTTGTCCAAAATTATAGGCGGGAACTTAATTTTTTTGCTGGGCGGGATAAAAAAAGGGTACCAAAATATTTGACACAATTAAAACAAAAAAACAATCCCAAAAACACATCTCACCACTCACCCCCTCTATTTCGACCTCTCTCCCTCAGACCTCTGTCTCACTCATCTCTCAAATCCCTCATCTTTCTCACCCATCTCTCTCACTCATCTCTCAGATCCCTAAAATCGATTAGAACACCCGAAACCCTAAAATCCCAAAACTGATGGAAGCTTCGATTAGAGTAAAGATTCAATTAAATCTTCAATTAGAGATGAAGTGCCTATTCTTTCATTATATATGTATATGTATAATTTCGATTATAATTAGGGTTCATTATCCAAAACACATAGGTTCGATTAGAGGTATGTGCACAAGATTGTCCCATTATTCATGTTGATCGATTATATTCTTAATTTCTGGAAAATTAATTGAAGTTGCTATTTGAAATTTTCAGTTTATTTATGGTAATTTTGTGTTGGATTAGACCACAATTTTGTGTTTATTTAATTCTCTTACTGGACTTCCTTCTATGTCCTACCCTCCTTCACAATTTTTTTCTGGTTTTTTTCTGATATGTGCAGCTCCTAACAGCGCAAATGGCCTTGACATGGAAACTCGCTCTACTATGGAGAAGATGATGGTAAAGAGATCTATCTGAAAACTCCACTTGTATGTTCTATTCTGTTTGTGCTTAAAATGCTGGATTGTTATTTATGTTTGTGTTTGTTGTGATTTTGAAAGGCTGAGTTGAAGAAAAAGTTGACTGAGTTGTATACTTATTTAACTTTATTTAATATGAGTTCTGTTTAGATACTTGATTTCATTTGCTTCACTTAATTAGTTTAGCACCCCTGTTATCTGATGTATGTAGTTGTGGTTTCGTTAACCATTGCTGAAATATGTTACTTTTTTTCTTGAAAGATATATATTGATAATATTCTTTGTATGATATGTGTGTTTTTAATGTATACATGCTTAATCTTCTAACACAGAAACAATGGAGGAATACACTAAAAATGGAGTAGATGCACTCAGCGTCTTACTCTATCAGACGGACTTCGATAGGACTCTGTTTTTTGTCTAATTAATGTGTTATTGTTTATATTGATAGATTTTCAGTAGACTTAACATTTTTATTTTTGTTCTTTAGATCTCACTCAGAGGAAATATTCCCCCCATTGATAGCATATTGAGAGCGTGAAAAAGAAAGATTTATAAATAAACCGCTGTTGGTGGATGTGCTGATTTCTCCTTTAGTTGCCGAACGGCAACGCCTGTTCATGAAAAGGGTCTGTACATATTTGTCAATACACACTTGTATATGTTTGTAATATGTGTACTTTTGTTTATTTTGGAAGTTATCAAAGCTGTCGACTATAGTATGTTATCAAAGTTGTCGACCGTAGTATGTTGTACAACAGAATATGTAGTCTTTTTTTGTTGTAAATGTCTGTTATTTCTATTATTTTTTATATGACGAGCCTACTGATTCTTATCTTAGTGGCCGCAACTTGAAACCTATACTTAGTATGTCTTGCTGGATTGCTTCTAATAGTTTTCTGAAGCGAAATCTCCTTAAATTATTTTATAGTTCTTGGAGTGAAATATTGTTGTTTTATAGGCTCTCTTACATATTTGTTGATGCTAAGTTCCAAAATCCATATTTTGATCATTGTTTAAGCGATCTCATGGAGTCATCTGACCCCCAGTGCCGAGACCCTGTGAAGTTGTACGACACAATCTTGTGGTTAGATTATTTACCTGAAGGAGGTAAAAGAACGTCCCTATTTTTTGTCTTTTTTTAAATAATTAGAAAAATTGAAATCTGGTATACTGAGGAAATTGCACCTAACAGACGCAGGATTAGCTGATTCTCTAAGCTCTGGTGCTGTTCAGCAGCTTTTTCAAATCCTTGTCAAAATTGATGAGAACAAACACAGGGAAGATCTCGACATCAACTTCCAGGTATGTTGTGTTGAGCCATTGTGCACATCCTAAATATCATTAGGACTGTTATATATTTCAAGTACACATTTCATTAACAGATCTGCACTTCCATAACAGAGTCTGATTATTCGCATCCTCTCGCGTGCATTCTCACATGCAAGTTTTCATGCCCTCTCATGGAACTCAATTCCAGACTTTGTTAAGCTTTTGTCTAATCCCCTTACCGACTTCAATATTGCGGTAATATTCACTAAAGTAGCAAGTTCCAAAATTTTGGTATTCATAAGCAGGTGTAACAAGCGATTCTATCTAAATATTTAGGGTCTGATGGCATTGAGTAGTGCTTAATAAAAAAGAAATAGAATTCGTACCTCAAAATATAACGGCCTATTAAACACAAAATATGATTATAATGCATTCATTATGCAAGTCATGTCAACATCTTATTAATTTTTTTATTATCAACTAGATGTGTTAATTCATGGGAACCAAGCTTTGTATTTTTTCACATTAAAATCTAATGTTATGTTTGCCCGCATATTAATTAATTAGATTATTATATATAAGTATCTGCATTAACATATTACAATATTTAGTCTAATTAATAATTGTTATAAATTCAACCTAGTTTAACACCTGATAGTTAGCACATGAGCATGAATTGGTTTAGGATCACTTTGTTGAGTTGATCAAATAATAAAAATATAATATTCAAGCACAAGATTTTAGTAGCATATTATATTGGTTTCATTGTCCAAGTAAAGTCAGAGTACATATACATGTTTATTAGCTAACAGGAATTCAAGGAATTCAAGGCATTGCGGTTGCTGTATATGCATATGGTATTAATAATTAATTTATTAAAATGTATGTACTAGTTTGCCTATAAAGACAGGGAGATTTATGTTGTTGCCAGCAAGGTGTAATCATCAAATTCTAGGCAATGTCAACATGGTTTAGTTTATCTATATTAATAATTAAATTGTTCAATAAGCTATAAATTTTGTTAGTGTAATTTAATTATAAATACATATTAGTAATGAATTATGATTTGATAATTAGATCGGAGGCCCGGAGTTTAGCATGTCATTTTCGAATTTGTTAGTATTCAAAAGACTTTGGCAATTGAAGGAGAAACGTGGGACATGTTGATTAGAAGGCTCATCGGTCTCATCACGTGAGTAGATTAGTTTAATTTTTTCATGTGGTCTCATCACCAAGTTTGATTGTGATAGGGTTGCCTTCTGTCCACCCACGAGATTCGGAAGCCTTGTGCTTGCTGGTTCTGCACTTGGAGTAGTTGGGAATATTACGAGATGGGGAGATACTAACCAGATTCAGGTATGACCAAGTGAAACATTTTCTGAAATATGATCTTGTCCATTCCGACAAACTTTTATAAATAATAAAGCAATACAAGCTCCATATTTTTTTTGGTTAAATATACAAATCTCTGCTCTGGTTTTTACATGATTTAGTGTATATGCGACACTATGTAATAATGTGTGTGTACGTGTGCCAGGTCTCTGTGCTGTTGGTTATATTTTCCATTCCTATTTTGCCTTTTTGCTTGGCTAAAGCCCTTTTCAGTTTTGTTTGTTTTCTTGTCCGGTAAAGTATGTCATTTTCCAACTGTTTAAGTGGTTTTGTTCATATCTGTTACTTGTGTTTTTTATGCAAAAGTATATAATATAGATAGATGAATACATAGTTATCAACCTAATAATATTATCTTACTACCAATTAGTAAAAAGTAAATATCTTTTTTCAAATTTATTGTGCAACACTAGCTTTTGTATCTTTTCTGATTTATCATTTAGATAAAAACTTATGTTCGATATGCATAGTGTGAAAGATGGTTTAGAATGTCCTACAATAGACTGTATAAGTCTGTGAATTGTGTTGATCTCTGTCAGTGTTTGTCACTATGCGTGCTTGTTTCTGAAGTGCTCCTCATTGTGTCTAATAAACTATTCATTCTTGCAGACACTGGCTAATGATTCTCGGCTTCTGCAATGCCTTAGAAAGTTCTAATGTTTTAATCCTATGTTCTGGTTTCTGATATTCCGAGGACAGTGACGAAAGTGATCAAGAGCAGGAGGACGATGATCGTGATGGTGACAATGCTCACGAGGCCGACGACAAACATGATGATTGATGATCAGTACTTAAGTAGTGTTTTCTATATGCGTACTTTTGGTAGTATCTTGGTACCTTAACTAATTAGACTACGCGTTTAATGTAGAATTGTGGTGTAAGTCGACATATGTTTCGACTTTAGACTTAAGAAGATATTGTCCTAAAAGCTAACTATGTTTGGGTTTCATTGACATGTGTTTGTTGGACATTGAAATGTAATTTATGGTTTAGTATATGCTTTCATACATAGTATATTGAAATTTCAAATAGGACATTGCAATGTGAACTAATAAAAGTGTTGCAAATAAGTGTTGCCAGTAAAATTTAAAAGTATTACAATAGTATTTAAAATGTTGCATGCTAAAAAACCTGAAAGTATTGCAAAAGGTATCAAAGTGTTGCAGATTATTGTTGCAAAAATATCAAAAAGTATTGCAAAAGGTTCCCAAGTGTTGCATATAAATGTTGCAAAAAAACCCAAAAGTATTGCAAAATGCATAAGAATGTTGCAAAAAAATGTTGCAATAAACTCAATTTGTAACATTTTTAAGTCAATTAATGTTGCAAAAAAGTGTTGCATTCGTCTGTTGTAACACATTCAAAATGTTGCTAAAACATTCAAAAGTGTTACAAAAAATTACAACAAACTCTTTTTGTAATACTTTTAAAAGCGTTGCAATAAGTTCAAAAACCGTTGCTATAGAAGGCTATTGCAACGCCGGCAAATGCAACATCGAGTTTTAGCAAAAGTGTTGCATAAACATCTATTGTAACACTTTTGGGACCTAATATTACACTTTTTTGGTGTTGCAACAGCCCATATTTGGTGTAGTGTCTTCCATTTTGTTTTGCAGCGAAGGCTTGTCGATTCAATGTGAAGACTTGCAATTCATCCTTGTCATTTGAAAAAGCTTTTTCCAGGGCACTCCAAACTTCACGAGCAGTAGGTAAACGTAGATAGCGTTTCATTATGTCCAGAGACATTGACATTAGAAGCCATCTTTTTACCTTTTGATTCTAAAATTGCCATTTGTCGTAACCACCATCTTTTTTCTTTGGTGGTTCCTTATTTCCATTGATATATGATAACTTCCTCTTTCGGTGATGTGCATCTCCATAATCTGAGACCACACATCATAGTTTGATTCTGTAAGAATCATTCCTGCATTGAATGCACTTTCAGATTGCACGTATATGGGGACAGATCACATTCCTATTTCGCTGGATTTCTCACCAGTTGCTTCACTTTCTTTGTCAGACATTTTATTGTATTAAATGGTAATACTTTTTCTGAAGCATGACAACGATGGCCAAGCTCTGATACCAACTTAAAATTAGTGGAAGAATGAATCTTATTTCATACTTAACACTTACTTCATAGTACAACTTCATACACTTATTTATAGCCTCTACATACTCTAAATACATCATGGCTTACATCATTTACTAGCCTACAATTGACTAGACATTATTGTTGAATTTGTTGCAGCCATCGTGGATGTTTGTTGCAGCCATCTTTGATCTTTGTTGTAGCCATCTTTGTTGACAACACACCAAATACCCATAACTTCAAGTTACGGGTTTACCACACCAAATACCCCTAACTTCAAGTTAGGGGTTTCTTTCTAGAATGATAATTTAACACCCCCTCTCAAGTTGGTGGATAGATGTCATATAAGCCCAACTTGTCCAAGAAATTTGAGAACACTCGGGTTGATACAGCTTTGGTGAGGATGTCCGCCAATTGATCTTCTGATCTTATTTCTGGAAGTTCTAAAGTATTGTCTTCTATTTTTTCTTTGATAAAGAATCTATCCACCTCAACATGTTTAGTCTGATCATGGTTAACAGGATTGTAAACCATGTCACAAGCAGACTTATTATCACAATACAACTGAATTGGTTTCTTTGTTGCATATCCCAAATCTTGTAATATGAACTTCAGCCATAAACCTTCACACATTCCCAAAGCCAACCCCCTGAGTTCAGATTCTCCACTTGATCGAGAAACAACATGTTGTTTTCTGCTCCTCCATGTGACTAAATTGCCACCTACAAATGTAAAATATCCAGAAGTGGACCTTCTATTTGTCTTGTCTCCTGCCCAATCTGCATCAGTATATATATCTATGGTCTGCTCCCCTTTATTTCTAGAAAATAAAATTCCTCTACCTGGAGCTGACTTCAAGTATCTCAAAATGCGCATAACTGCATTCATGTGTTGTTCTCCATGGTTATGCATAAATTGACTTATAACGCTTAATGCATATGCAAGGTCTGGTCTTGTATGGGCCAAGTACATTAATCTGCCAACAAGTATTTGATATCTACCTTTGTCAACTGAAACTTGGTCCTTTTTGATACATAGCTTTAATCCTTCTTCAACAGGAGTATCAATAGGTTGACAAGCTGACATTCCCGTTTCTTCTAGCAAGTCTAGGACATACTTTCTTTGAGATAAATAAATGCCTTTCTCTGATCTTGATACTTCTATCCCAAGGAAGTATTTTAAATTACCAAGATCTTTCATCTCAAATTCTTTGGCTAAATGTTCTTGTAAAGCTTTTCTTTCTTCTGGATCATCTCCTGTGACTATCATGTCGTCAACATAAATGATAAGTGTTGTGACCTTTCCTTATTTTTTCTTTATGAACAAAGTATGATCAGAATTACTTTGTTGATATCCAAAGGCTTTCATTACCCTTGTAAATCGTCCAAACCAAACTCTTGGAGATTGTTTCAACCCATATATAGATTTCTTCAACCTGCACACCATCTGTTTATACTTTTCTGGAACCATGCATCCTGGTGGCAGATCCATGTAAACTTCTTCTTGTAATTCACCATGTAAAAAGGCATTTTTTACGTCAAATTGTCGTAATGGCCAATCCAGATTTGCAGCAAGAGACAATAGAACTCGTACTGTGTTAATTTTTGCCACGGGGGCAAAAGTCTCGGTGTAATCGATTCCATAGGTTTGGGTGTACCCCTTTGCCACCACTCTCGCTTTACATCGCTCGATTGTACCATCAGCTTTGTATTTGATTGTGTAAACCCATCGACAACCAACTGTTTTCTTTCCAGGTGGAAGCTCGACAAGTTCCCATGTTTTATTTTTCTGCAGAGATTTCATCTCCTCGTTCATGGCTTCTTTCCATCTGGGATCAAGAGAGGCTTCCTGCACACTTTTAGGAATAGATACAGCAGTTAATTTATTCATGAAAGACACATTTGATTCTGATAAGCGATGGTTGGAAACATAGTGGCTCATTGGATATTTGACTTTGGAGGATATTTCAGGTTCATATGTGAACTTAGGGATACCTCTGTTGTGACGTGGGGGTAGTTGCCTTCTTTGTATCTCAGGAACATCCTCAGTAAGAGATTGTTGTGGTATATCGTCCGAGGTGGAAGCTATATTATCATAATTTGATCGATCTGGAGATGCATCATCACTACGGTCCTCAACTAAAGGAGGTATACCACTACTTTAAGCACTTTCATATGTTTCCTCATTTTGATCAGTTTGTGTGTTATCACCACTTTCATCCAAAACAATTACATTGTGATTGTCGTCTTCATCATAAATGAGAGTTTGAATTTCTCTCCTATACTCCCCCTGAAATTCAGTCTTAGAGAAGTACATATTATTTTCATGGAAAACAACATCCATTGTGACAAATACTCGATGAGTTGGAGGATGATAGCACCTGTAGCCTTTTTGATGAGTAGCATACCCGACAAAAATACACCGCAAAGCTCGAGGTGTTAATTTCGTACATTGGTGTTTATGAAGATGAACAAATACTACACATCCAAATATCTAAATAATATAGCTTCCCTCTTCTAATACCACAACCAATCGTCTTCCTGGTATTGATGTCCTTAAAAATACAGAAATCCGGCCAAAAAATTACAACACAAGATAGGTTAGTTGTTATTTGAGAAACGGATAATAAATTATTTTCTAAAGATGGGACAACTAGAACAGAATTCAGATTTATGGAATCAGTTAAGGTTAATGATCTTTCCCCGATGACTGGGGCTGAACTTCCATTAGCAGTAGACACACATTTTTATTGGAAGATTTAAGAGGTGAAACATGTCTAGACTCAACTGTCATATGATCGGTGGCGCCAGAATCAATTATCCATGTATTATGTGCAATAGATGTAGACGTAGTAAAGACCTTACCATCACTGTTTGAAGACATGACAAGTGCTGAAGATTGTTTGGTACTTGTGTCTTCCTTTTTTGTTCCACCAGAAGCTATATTAGAGGACCCTTGAAAATTTTTTGTTCCACTTTGTTGAGTCTTGCGACTACGATCCCACCATTCTGGATAGCCCACTAGTTCAAAGCATTGCTCTTTCGTATGACCAATTTTCTGGCAGTGATAGCACTTCAGAGATGACTTGTCCATATTTTATGACCTGGGGTAGTTAGGTCGATGTATGGTGGCCAAAGCGGTAGCATCTTGCATTGTTGAAGTGAAGGTACTCTGACGCACTGCCTCCCTCCGTACAATCGAATAACATTCCTCCATGTCCGCAATAGTATCCTTTCGTAGAATTTCTCTACAGATTTGTTCGAAGTCTCCATCCAATCCGGCAAGAAAGATGTGTACACGTAATCGATCAACAGACTTCTTATATTCGAGGACATCATCATGATCCTTCATCTTTGTTTTGTCAGGATGATCAAGTTCTTGGAAAATTTCTGTGAGCTCTCCATAGTATACGGATAGCGGTCTTCCATTTTGTTTTGCAGCGAAGGCTTGTCGATTCAATGTGAAGACTTGCAATTCATCCTTGTCATCCGAAAAAGCTTTTTCCAGGGCACTCCAAACTTCACGAGCAGTAGGTAAACGTAGATAGCGTTTCATTATGTCCGGAGACATTGACATTAGAAGCCATCTTTTTACCTTTTGATTCTCAGATTGCCATTTGTCGTAACCACCATCTTCTTTCTTTGGTGGTTCCTTATTTCCATTGATATATGATAACTTCCTCTTTCGGTGATGTGCATCTCCATAATCTGAGACCACACATCATAGTTTGATTCTGTAAGAATCATTCCTGCATTGAATGCACTTTCAGATTGCACGTATATGGGGACAGATCACATTCCTATTTCGCTGGATTTCTCACCAGTTGCTTCACTTTCTTTGTCAGACATTTTATTGTATTGAATGGTAATACTTTTTCTGAAGCATGACAACGATGGCCAAGCTCTGATACCAACTTAAAATTAGTGGAAGAATGAATCTTATTTCATACTTAACACTTACTTCATAGTACAACTTCATACACTTATTTATAGCCTCTACATACTCTAAATACATCATGGCTTACATCATTTACTAGCCTACAATTGACTAGACATTATTGTTGAATTTGTTGCAGCCATCGTGGATGTTTGTTGCAGCCATCTTTGATCTTTGTTGTAGCCATCTTTGTTGACAACACACCAAATACCCATAACTTCAAGTTACGGGTTTACCACACCAAATACCCCTAACTTCAAGTTAGGGGTTTCTTTCTAGAATGATAATTTAACCTATGTATTTTTACAAATGTTGACAACAGTGTTTATATCTAGGCTTGCTAAGCAAATGGGAAGTAACTGCATGAACGATGATCCAAAATTGATTCAAGTGGACATAAATCACTGGATCCATGACAATGACCCTTATCTATATAAACCTCCCTTAGTTGTCCTTATTGCACCCAATGCTGTAAGGCAGTAAATCTACGTATTTCCAAGTTGGACTGCCTCTTAATACTGCTTGCACCTAAAATTTGTCAACTTAATCCAATTTTCGACTGCAGGAAACCCGAGGGTGACTCCCGAAGTCACAAGGGATGTCTGTCTACTGGCTAGGATGATGGCTGCAAATATGTACTTTTCTCAGATAGAAGACCTTATGTTTGAGGTAATAATATTTCCAGTTCTTATAATCTTTTTTTGATCAAATTACTCCTATCAAATTGATTTTACATGTTTCACATTTTGCTTCTAATCTAAAATCATTTGCAGTTATCAATGTGGCGCTGCAGTGATGAACTTGGTTCTCGAGCAGATGAACTTCATAGGTCCTCAAAGAGAGATGCAAAACACTATATTGGTATGCACATGATTTTTGTTTTAGATTTTTATCATAAAATTATCTTACATTAGTACCATATTGGAAAATCCAGATGTCAGGGCAAGGGTCCTCGAGAATCTAAAATAGTTGAAATGTCAGCAATGATTTATATTCAACACTAATAAGAAGCCGTTTTCAGCTTTCTTTTCAAATTTAATGTGGCTATTAAGCAAGCACTGAGCGTCCTCTTTACACCATTTTATCAACTAGCTTTCATGTTTATTCTCTGTCATGATATGTTGGTTACTTATGTAATTATATGCAAATAGTGACATAGTCTGTTGGTACGTGAGATGGGCGTGCTTGCAATTAAATTACCGACTAGGCTTATCTTAGTATTTCATGTTTTATTGAGTATATCATTACTCCTTTTTACAGAGTTCTGGAAACAAATACCTCCGAATGAGCCCTACCGTGTCATTCTTGGTGATGTGAGGGACAAACTTTATAATACACGTGAGCATTCTCGTCAGATATTATCCCATGGGGTATCAGATGTTCCTGAAGAGACAACTTTCACAAATGTTGAGCAGGTTCATACGCCTTATTTATTAGTATTTGTCTCATATACTGTTACTATTTGGTAACCTTTTTTCCAGTCCTTTTAACTAGTATCTGCTGGTAAGGTAAGTAAAGTCATATTGTTCCAGTAAAGTCAAATTGTTCCAGTAATAGAGTTATTTACAATTGATTCAAATGTTTCTTACTGTCCCATGTCGAACTGGAACTTTCTAAAGTGGTGGCTGGTAGTTGGAAGGCAAGAAGTGTGCACCTCTGGAGTTCTATAAGGATTTAGATTAGGGAAAGGATAGGTTTCCATCCTCAAATAATCAAAATTTTCAGCAACTTATATTGCATGATAAGTTTATAACATCATTTCAAGTAAAATTTGCTTGTCTACAAGTGATAATATAAAAGTACTAATTGTGGATTCCTTTTGCCTGTAGCTTCTGGAACCCCTTGAACTCTGCTACAGATCCCTATGCTCCTGTGGTGATCAGGCCATTGCCGATGGAAGCCTTCTTGATTTCTTACGGCAAGTTTCTACCTTTGGTCTCTCGATCGTGAGACTTGATATCAGACAAGAATCAGATAGGCACACGGATGTGATGGATGCTATTACAAAGCACTTGGAAATTGGATCTTATCGGGAATGGTCAGAGGAACGCAGGCTGGAATGGCTTTTATCTGAACTTAGTGGCAAGCGCCCTCTGTTTGGTCCCGATCTTCCTAAAACTGAAGAAATTGCTGTTGTATTAGATACCTTTTATGTAATTTCCGAACTTCCTTCTGACAGTTTTGGTGCTTACATAATTTCAATGGCAACTGCACCATCTGATGTACTTGCTGTAGAGCTTTTTCAACGAGAGTGCCATGTGAAGACTCCACTAAGGGTTGTTCCTTTGTTTGAGAAACTAGCTGATCTTAAGGCTGCACCTGCTGCCTTGGCTCGTCTTTTCTCAATTGATTGGTATCGGAACCGGATAAATGGAAAGCAAGAAGTCATGATAGGGTACTCAGATTCTGGAAAGGATGCAGGCCGTTTCTCAGCAGCTTGGCAGCTATATAAGGCTCAGGAGGAGCTTATAAAAGTTGCAAAACAATTTTGTGTAAAGCTTACAATGTTCCATGGACGCGGAGGAACAGTGGGACGAGGCGGGGTCCAACACATCTTGCTATACTATCTCAGCCACCAGATACGATCCAAGGATCGCTACGTGTCACTGTACAAGGTGAAGTTATTGAACAATCATTTGGTGAGGAGCACTTGTGTTTTAAAACACTCCAAAGATTCACAGCTGCAACCCTTGAGCATGGGATGCATCCTCCTATCTCGCCAAAGCCAGAATGGCGTTCACTATTGGATGATATGGCAGTCATTGCTACAGAGGAATATCGTTCAATCGTCTTTAAAGAGCCTCGATTTGTTGAATACTTCCGTCTTGTGAGTTCTCTTCATATGCTTTTCTCTTTTACTATTGCATCAAAAACCCTTACAAGAAATATGGGCTATTGCAAGCCCAATATACATTTGTGTTACATAAAGTGTTACAATAGACACAAAACTTGGTAGTCTATTGCAATATTTTTATAAATGTGGCAATACATACGAAAAGTGTTGCAAGCAAAAGGATCATTTTGAAATTTTAGAACAATTGCAATACTTTGTCCAAAACGTTACAATAGACGATACATTTTTAGTCACAATTGCAATACTTTGTCCAAAGCGTTACAATAGATATACTTTATCTCAAAATTGTAGGCGGGAACTTTATTTTTTTGCTGGGCGGGATAAAAACCGGGTACCAAAATATTTCCTACATAAAATTAAAATAAAGTACAATCCCAAAAACACATCTCATCTCTGTCGACCGCTATCTCGACCTCACCACTCTCTCTCTCTCTCTCTCGACCTCACCACCTTCTCTACCGCTCCTCTCTCTCCTCACCACTCTCTGCCTCTCTCCCCTCTCTCTCGTCTCTCACAAATATACATCTCTCATCTCAAGTATAATCGATTCAGCAAAAGCCCAAAACCCCAAACCTAATTGAGCAAAGATTTGAGTAAATCTTCAATTAGAGGTAAAATACCCATCTTTTTCCGATTTTAATTAATTATACATGTATATATATGTATGCGTAAGAAATATTTTGATTATATGTTGGATTATATGTGTTCATAATTTTTGTTCGATTAAAGCTCTGGTATTAGGTGTTAAATTAGTAGAATTTTTGAGTTAAATTTGTGCGAAACTAGTGGAATCTTTTGTTAATTTGTGTTAATTTTTATTGTAATTTTGTGTTAATTAATGGAATAATGTGTTAATTTGTCTATTTTTCAACCTTAGGAATCTGCTGTGCTAAGCACTAAATCTTCTTACTAGTGAGTGGACACTTGAGATATAATTATAAGTTTCGTATGGAGTATTGAGTTTGTTTTCGTCTTCTGGAATATAATTATACATTAACATCATAGAAATGTCAAGCAACTTTTATGACAAGGAGTACTTTCATATAATGATTGAAGCATCTAACATGATCATGTTTGCAGATTTTGTTGGTTCGATTTAGTTGCTTGATAAGCCATGTTATATACTTTGGACCTCTCCTAATAGTTATGTTGATTTTTTCTGAGAATACTTGGTATTACTTGGGTTTGTTCTAAATGAATTGTGGCTTTTGCAGTGTAAGGTTTGATATGCATGTTTTTCTAAAGGATTGACTGGCTTCCTTCAATCTTCAGTATGCTACAATATTTCTTCACATACAAGCCTAAGCTTCTCTTGGTTCTTTTCTTGCCTCCCAGCATCCTTGGTTTGTAGGATATTGTGGTTTCAGCGGAATCGTGATGGCTCTTGCTAGTAGAATTTTGACATCTTTCCAGAATTCCTCATTTGGGGAAACTATGGTTAGTTAACGTTCCATTGCCATTTATCATGTCTTATTATAGATATACTTAGATAAAAAAATTTGTGTTGCTTTTTAGTCCCGGTTAAACGAAGCGAATTTTTTTCCCTTAAGAAAATGCACAGTCGTTTGCAAGCTAAAGGACCCATTTCCAGTTGCCTTGATTGCACACCTAAGTAAAGACTCTTTAATAGAGCCTTCTTGTACTATTTTTATACTCATCATTTGCACCGTTAGAAATTGTATAGTAACGACCCAGCATTTTAGTTTCTTAACATATTCTTTTAATCTATAGGCAATTGGCAATTCCTATTTGCAGAGCTCTCCGACAAACAATAGTAAACCTTCAAAAGCAGCTGCAAAGTAAGTCGCAACAGGGAATCATCATACCCTGTGATACTTGCTTGGTCACATGAAAAGATAGTATAAAGATATGTCACCTGATTCATGCTTAACTAGTTTACATTCCAGCCTTCTCAAAGCCATTCACACAGAAAATATATCTCAAAATACACAAGGATTGTTATCATTATTGACTACATCTGAAGCTCATTTAGTTCGACTTAAAAAATAAAGTAAGATCTCAAATTCGAACACCAAAATTATGAATAAAAAAAGTGTAAATTGATGGTGAAAATTGTTTCTATGGACACCAGCTTTTAAGGATCCTGTTATTGACGCAGCTTTCAAGGGTCTTGTTAAGCGAGAAGAGGTTAAGATTTTATAATTGATAATCAACTCGATGAACTGCAATAAATAAAGAGCTTTGTACTCACAAATCTTTGATCGGTTTTATCCTTTAATGTGCAGATACGTGGTAATAGACTTATTTACCAAGACAAAACCCGGTTGAAAATAGCTCTAGAAATGCTCTAGATACGTGTTTTATCCTTTAGATATCTGATTTTTTTTTTCTTTTTTCTGAAATATATACCTTTGACTATTCTTCTTTTCTTTTTCCAAATTTTGGAGATGTTTATTAACTTATTGTATATGTCTTTAGGCGTGGTTTAGAGAACTACCAGGAGGTCTATTGGATACCCTTTCTCCAGAACAGGTAATGCAGTGCCAGTCGGAAGAAGACTGCTCTGCTCTAGTTAGGCTGCTACCTACAACAGAAGGTGTTTTACTAAATAACTGTAGATATATTTAGTAGACTCACATTTGGTATAACTTGTAAGAAACTGCTTTATTTAAATGAATATAGAGACCATAATGTTTCTTAATTTTCCTTGGTCTTTAACTCTTATCCTTAAAAGATCTTTTCCTCCCTGGTTTTATAGATATGTTTGTGGTAATTTTAAAGACAAAATACTCTGTAAATTTAATTTTGTCTGTCCTGAATTAGGTTTTTGTGTTTTCTTCGTAGTACTTTTGTGAAATATGTTGGTATTGTGTGATTTTTATCTGAAATATATTTTTATTATGTGAATAATGTGTTCTCTTCCTGTTTTGAAATATTCTTGTAATCTGGTGAAATTTTTAGTACAACAATTCAGCTATTTTTGTATAAACTATAAAGGAAAGTATGTTTTTTTAAAGGAAAGGATATTTTTGTATGTTGGACTTGACCAACCTGTGATCCAGGCTACAACAGAACTTACTCTGTCTGGCAACATAGCTGCAGTTTTTGTAGAACCTATTCAGGGTAGGGTTGTATATACAGTGCAACAAAGGACTTCCTACAGTCTCTGCGTGCTGCATGTGATGCGGCTGGATCTCTGCTTGTCTTTGATGAGGTACAATTGCTCTGCTAGAAATAGGCGCCATATAATTGTTTGCATTTGGTTGCCACTTCCTGAATAAACAACAAGATAATATTACGGAATGCAGGAGATGGTGCTGGGCCCCTGTCAAAATATAAGTTGGGCAATGTGAAATAGGCCACAATTAAACATTTCTTTCCTGATTCATCTCATAGATTAGAACTGGATTAAATTTAGACAAATAGTTAAATCCAGGTTGAACCATATCAGACTATAATATAAGTTTTTCGTGTAGAGGTATTCTTTATTGGTTTTATGTTTAGCTAACACCTTCAGGACTTGATGATAATACTATATCAATTACATAATAGTCTGTAGAAAGCTAACAGTCAGTATACTTTATGTTCATTTTATATGTATAGTTCCGTTTTATTCTTCTTATCTTGTCAATAAATACGACCCTTGTTACAATCGCAACTCTGCTATAACCTGTATAAATATCGTATCATATTCCAAAGATGTTTAATATTCCAAGGCATCAAATAAATCAACTTATTTAGAGAATACGATTTAGTTAATACAGTTGAGCTAATAAACCTCAAGATGAAAAAGCAAAACGTGCAGATTCAAAAATTATGATATTATCATTCATTACGTGAAATGCAATACATACTTACAGTTGGATTAATAGTGTGCATGTCATCTCTTCTTTTTCATGCATGCAGGTAGATGAGTTCGCCATTGGGTAGATGAGCTAATGTACATGTGAGTTTATCTTCCCCTTAATTTTTGAAAAATATAATGAAGTAAACATTTACGGCTCTAATTACTATACTCATTTAAGTTAGCTATCTAGATAATCATATGTTTATCACTTGTAGACCGTAATTTATATTTACATGTCACTCATGCAATATTAATATGTTATCTGTACCATTCCTCTTTATTGTGTGCTAGATTTTTATTTTTCACAAGGTGCATGATAAATAATATAGCAAACATGTATTTTGAAGTTGAACCGAGGAAAAATTACTATCTTTCATTTTTAATGTGTAGTTTTTCTCATTCAAGGGAGGCTTTCAATTTTAATGTAATCATGTTTATTTGTAGACTTAAAATGTTGAAGATGGCAGTGGTGAGCAGTCAAAAAACCAAGTCTTGGTCCCAGTTGGCTTTTGGGCAGATTGTGCAAATATAGAATCATGGCTGAAATGGAGGAGATGGTCGATAGAAAGGTGTCTGAAAAAATGACAAAGGTAATACTGAAACTAGGAGGACAACAATGATCAATTATCAACAGGAAGATGATCGCGAGGATGACAATCACGAGGACGATCTAAACGAAATTCATGATGATGTGCGTACTTTTGGTAGCTTGGTACTTTAACTAGTAAAGACCAAGTTTTATTTAAATATTTTGGAGTGTAAGTCGACTATGTATTTCGACTTTGGATTTATGTACTTTCGACATATATTATGTTGAATTTGCTAATTTATTGTATAAGCCGACTCTGTTTGGGCTTTATGGTACATTCTGTTGAATTGGAAATGTGATTCTGGTTTGATATGCTTTTGTATTGGTTTATTGACATTTCAAACAGGATATTGCAAATTGAATTAATACAAAGTGTTGCACATAAATGTTGCAATAAGTATATAAATGTAATACAATAGAAACAAAAGTGTTGCATATAACTGTTGCTAAAAAACAAAAAGCATTACAATAGGGGAGAAAGTGTTACATAAAAATGTTGCAATAAATTGACTTTGCAACACTTTTAATTAAAATATGTTAAAAAATGGTGTTGCAATAGTCTATTGCAACATCTTAAAAGTGTCACTAAACATGACAAAAGTGTTGCACTAAAGGGGATATTGTAATACTTAAAAAATGTTGCAATAAGTAGAAAAAATGTTGCTATAGGGGTCTATTGCAACGGCCGCAGATGCAACGCTGAATTTTGGCAAAAACGTTGCAAAAACCTCTATTGTAACACATTTGGGATCTAATATGACACTTTTTTGGTGTTGCAATAGCCCATATTTGGTATAGTGCCTTTTCGATCTCACTCTCAGCATGTGTTTATTAGCTACTTTGTATCTTTTGCTGTTTCTGATAAAATGTTGCTCCATTTTTTATAATTTGCTGCTTACTTCTTCATGTCTGCAATTAGAATTACTTTATGATACTTAAATCACTGCCTCACTCTAAAAGCTCTGAGGATCTAGTAATGACATTACATGCACCATTATATCTACCTGTATATAATTAGAGTAAAACAGTTATTTGACATGGCATGGTATGGTCATCACAGTACCCTAACTAAAAAATAGGGCTAACTAAAAATAGAGCTATCGTGTGATTGTCACATGGGTTCTACGAAACTAAAAAATAGCTAGATATCATATAAATAAAAACTAGAACATATTTTAGGGCATAATGGAAAGTTTGGCATAAAAATACAGATAGAAAATATCTTCTTTTTTTTTTGAAAATTGGAAATTCCATTAATTCAATAAATCGGACAAAAGTGTCTCCAACAAACAACTTGGAGGAAACGGGATTACAACGAAGCTACTAAGTTCACATGGAATTCTAGCGATTCTATGAGCAACTTGGTTCGCTTGTCTTCTAACAAAACTAACCTTAAACCTTTTATTAACTTCTAACGAGGCCTTACAATGTTGTACTAGGTCTCCAAATTCAAGCAGATTATCCTGGTTGTTCTTCAAAGCATTGACAGCAAGTAACGAGTCACTTTCAATTTCCACCTCTCCATCCGCTACCTCTTGTGCCCAAGCTAATGCTTCTGCTACTCCTGTCAACTCTGCTTCCAAGGCTGGAACCCTACCTACACATCTCATTACCTTGCCAGCAATATAGTCACCCTGATGATTTCTGATAACCATGCCCAGAGAAAACGAGTTATGACCTTCTATGACTGATGCGTCTACATTAAGTTTTAGACTACATTTATTAAATACCAATAAAAAGGCATCATAAATAAGGCATAATCGTCACGCGAATCCTGTATAACTAAAAAATAAGTGTAAAATTAGAAAATATTTTAAAATATTTAAAGAAAAGATAGTATAATAATTAAAAAAATCTACATCTTGAAATAAATAACACTCTTTCCACTAGATGCCCATTTAAAAATATAATTAATATAAAATATCTAATACTTTTTTATTCATATTCATATATATTAAAATAACAATACAAGTAAATAATTAATATAATTAGATTTTCAATAATATTGTATATAATATAAAATAAATGATAAACATATGTCACTGTAAAATACATAATATAATATTGACTTTTACTAAAAATTAATAGAACTAAATTTTATATTAAATCAACACAAATATAAATTTAAACAAAACAGTAGTATTAAGAAATAAATAAACTTAATCTATAAAAGCTAGTGGAAGATAATACATGCAAGTCTGATATTGCATATGTTTGCAATATGCAGGCAACACCAGAGCAGGAATATGGTCGCATGAACATCGGTAGTCGTCCATAAAAAAGGAAGCCGAGTGGTGGAATAGAATCTCTGCGAGCAATCCCATGGATCTTCGCATGGACCCAGACGAGGTTTCATCTCCCAGTGTCGCTTGGCTTTGGAGCTGCATTTAGGCATGTACTAGATAAAGATATAAGAAATCTTCAAGTGTTAAAGGAGATGTACAATGAATGGCCTTTCTTTTGAGTGACAATAGATTTGATTGAGATGGTTTTTGCAAAGGGAGACCCAGGGATTGCTGCATTGTATGACAAGTGTAATGGACTGGCCCAAGTCAGAAGTAGGCCCAATGAGAGGCCCAAGAAAGCTTAGAACGTGCAGAATAAAAGAGGGGAACAAGGGAAATGAGGGTTATCGATTGTATTGAGTATTCCTTCTTTAGTTGGCTGTGGAGAGAACTAGACCTCTCGAAAGTCCAAATTTAGCCTTTGTAATTGTTTAATTCGTACTTGTTCTTGTTTGTGATCAACTGAGTAGCCATTTCATAACAAGTGGTATCAGAGCATCCGATCTAATGGGAGAGATGTGGACAGATTTTGGAGAGGAGATGAAGGAGTTGATTAAGAAAGGGGTGGAGGAGGCATTTGAGAAAGCCATGGAGGTAGTGCAGAAATCATTGGCGGAGTGGGCGATGGAGAGCCGGAGCACATCTCATTTACCCAATGAGGATAAGGGGGAAGATAGTGATAAGGTTGAAGAAAGTACCCACTCAAAGGAGACATACTCCGATGTGTCAAAATTGCTAACCGAGGTGCCCGCACTTCAGGTGTTTGATGAAAAGCCTGAAAGAGTATTGGTTCAAAAAGCTCCACTCTCCAAAGGTACAAATCCTCTCATCTACTCTCCTAATCCGTATGGGAATGTTTTGAAAACACATTGTCAAAGAGTTATGGTTTATAAACTTCATGAGAATGAGTACGGTAAATGTGATAGGAAATTTGAGAATGTGATTTTTTTAAGGTTTTTATTTAAGAGTATGCTTCTGATTGATATTACACAAACTATAATTGAGTTTGGCGAGAGTCTTCCGGTGAGAATTGGAGTTTGGTCTATTGCCTTTAATGGAACACTGAATGATAAGAGGAAGGAATTTTATAGAAGTAAGTATGAACACAACGGGGAAAAGAAAAATATGGCAGTGACACAGTTTGAACCTGCTGATGCCCGAAAGTGCTTCCCATGTTGGGATAAACCTTCTTGTAAGGCTACTTTCAAAATCACTTTAGAAGTGCCATATGAACTAGTAGCTCTTTCAAACATGCCGGTTGTTGAAGAGAAGGTGAACGACAATCTGAAAATGGTTCAGTATCCAGAATCATCAATCAGGTCTACATATTTAGTGGCGGTAGTGGTTGGTTTGCTTGATTATGTTGAAGACCATACACCGGAGGAAGTTAAAGTTTGCGTATATTGCCAAGTCGGAAAGGTATATCAAGGGAAGTTTGCTTTACATGTTGCTGATAAAACACTTGGCATATACAAAGAGTACTTGGTCAATGGAACTTTAGCAACTTTTATTTTTGGCGGTGTGAAGCCTAGTTGGCAACAGAGGAACCAGATTGCATTAGGCATCGCGAGAGGGTTGGCATACCTCCATGAAGAATGCAGCACACAGGTTATTCGTTGTGATATAAAGCCACATACTATTCTTCTTGATGAATACAACAATGCTCGGATTTCAAATTTTGGTTTAGCAAAACTTTTGATGCTCAACCAGAGTCAAACCAATACTGGAATTAGAGGAACAAAAGGTTATGTTGTACCTGAATGGTTCAGAAACACCCCGATAACTGTCAAGGTTGATGTGTATAGCTTTGGTGTTTGGTTTCTGGAGATCATTTGTTGCCGGAGAAATGTGGAGGATACAGAGATTGGAGACAATGCCATCTTAACAGATTGGGTCTGGGATGGCTTTAAGGACGGTAGAATGATTGATTTGGTAGAAAAGGACAGGGAGGACGTTTTGGGTGATTTCGTGAAGGTGGAGCTTCATTGCTTAGGTGTGCTCTTGGATCTTCAGAAGGGCAATCCCTGCAACAATATCAAAGACAAAGAATCCCTTGTTTTAAATCTTGTGTCTGGTCTTCAGTTGCCCAGTGAAGAGATTCGAGGGGAGATTCTCTTTGTTCTTTCCAAGATCTTAGTCTTTCAGAACACAATTTTTGTGTTTCAGCTTAGCAGGCTATCTGGACCCGTCCTTGATTGGATGCTAACAGGAGGAAGTGCGATTGATCTTTCATACAACAATTTTACATTAGGAAATTCGGGGACCTCACACTGTCAACAAAAGAATGTAAACTTGTTTGCTAGCGCTTCTAAAGGCAATGTATCTTGAATAGCTTCATGCTTGAATTTTTGTTGCCCACGAGATTGGTACTCTTTCCATATAAATTGTGGCGGACGAGAAGTCAGTGAAGGAATTACAAATTATGAAGCTGATACACCAGGTGGACCTTCAAATTTCTTTCAGAGTAGGACTAATTGGGCATCCAGCAGCACTGGTCACTTCTTGGATAAAAATATTTCTAAAGATGTATATACTTGGATGAATACTTCGAGGATCTATGGGAACCTGTCCATCATTTACACAACTGCAAGACTATCTCCGATATCATTGACATATTACGGTTTCTATCTACTTAAAGGAAACTATACAGTACTGCTTCAATTTGCAGAGATCTTGTTCGCTGATGACAAAAGCTACAGCAGCCTAGGAAGACGTGTATTTGATGTTTACATTCAGGGGAAGTTGGTGTTGAAAGATTTAAATATTGCAACTGAAGCAGGCGGAGTTCGAAAAGAAGTTGTAAAAAGGTTTACTGCGGTTGTAAACAGTAGTACCTTGGAGATCCGCTTTTATTGGGCTGGAAAAGGGATGATAGGCATCCCTATTAGAGGTGTATATGGTCCTTTAATATCAGCTATTTCAGTGAATACCGATTTTATTCCACCGTCGGGTAAAGGAGCAAGCATATCAGTGAGCAATTTTGTTGGGATTGTGGTTGCAGCAGTATCTGTTGTAGTCCTGGTTTTGGGAATTCTTTGGGGGAAATGTTGCGTATAGGAAAAAAACAGAACAGACCTAGATCTGAAGAGTCTTGACCTGCGTACTGGTTCTTTTACATTGTGTCAAATTAGAGCTGCAGCTAATAATTTCGATGTTGCAAATAAAATTGGGGAAGGCGGGTTTGGTCCTGTTTACAAGGGACTTCTACTGGATGGAATCTTAATTGCCGTGAACCAGCTTTCTTCAAAATCTAAGCAAGGGAACCGTGAGTTTGTTAATGAGATATGCATGATTTCTGCAGTGCAACACCCACACCTTGTCAAGCTATATGGTTGTTGTATTGAAGGAAACCAGTTACGGTGGGTGTATGGATATATGGAAAATAACAGCCTTGCCCGAGCTTTTCTTCTCAAACGTGCAGGCCTCGACAAAACTTACAAATCTCTGTTGATGAAGGACCAGGTTATGATAACTTCCCAGAACAATGGAAAAAATATGGAAGAGGAAAATGTTGCTGAGGAATGGGAGAAAAAAGTGGCATTTGCCCTGGTGGGCCATGAGTTTGGTCTACTCTTCGAAGCTTTAGCTGAAGGATTAAAGAGTACACATGCAAAGTTGCATTCAGCCTGTTTTTTGTCAGCTACCTGGCTCGTAGACATGCTCACCAAACTTCCAGATACTGGGATCCAAGGAGCAGCCCGAGTCGGCTTGCTCAAGCAGTTCGTCTCAATCTTTAAGTCTGAGGATGACATAGAAGATAGAGCTATTTCCATGCTCGCTCTAGGCAGCTTTATCCACGACCCTGCGGGGCTGCATGATCTGACCTTATACGTGGAAGATATCCTGAAAGGCCTGTGGGAGCTTAAGAAATCTTCTGAAGTGGCTTTCGAGGTGCTCAAAAGTTTAGCGGATGGAAATGACTCTAGTAATGAGCTGTGGAATCATAAGGAACTATTTAAAGAAGATTGCAGTGCAAATGGTGAAGTAGGTCAAGGTTGGTGGGGTATCACTTTCGACCTTGAGGACAAGGTCTTTTTTTGGGAGCGGGGTATTGTAATGGACTGGCCCAAGTCAGAAGTAGGCCCAATGAGAGGCCCAAGAAAGCTTAGAACGTACAGAATAAAAGAGGGGAACAAGGGAAATGAGGATTATCGATTGTATTGAGTATTCCTTCTTTAGTTGGCTGTGGAGAGAACTGGACCTCTCGAAAGTCCAGATTTATCCTTTGTAATTGTTTAATTCGTACTTGTTCTTGTTTGTGATCAACTGAGTAGCCAGTTCATAACAACAAGCTCCTTGTTTCAGAAGAACTATGGCCATTTGGTGAGCGACTGAGAACAATATATGAAGAAACCAAGAGGCTTCTGCTCCAGGTAATCTGGAATGCAAAATTTACTATATTTGGGTAATTAACTGTATAACCTAAAGAAAAGTAAAATTGCTTAACCTAGCAGATATCCCTCTTCCATAGTTGGTTTGAGCTTCATTTGGGGCAAATTTTGGTGTGACTATTTAAATTGTTCTTTTTAACCGGCCTTATCAAAAAAACAAGCAAAGTAAATGTTGGGTTTGTGGAGTCTATCAGGTTTCAGAATTGGAATTGGATTCTGACTTGAGTTAGGAATTCCTGAATTGGACTCTAATTAGAGTTAGGATTAGAGTTATGATTTCAGAATTAGACTCTGATTCTTAGACCCAGTTTCTTCTCTTATAAATACTCATGTAATTGTAACATAATAACACAACACAATTGTGAGAGATCAATACAAAATTAGTGCGGCTTGTGGAGTAGGAATTTCCGAACCACGTTAAATCTTTGTCTTGTGTGATTGTCGTTTATTTTCTTGTGCTTGTTTATTCGCTTTGGGTTTTGCTTTCGTTGTTGTATACTCAACAGTAAATTGTTAGATTGCTTCATTTTGGGAAAAAGATTTGGCAGATTGTCAAGTAGTAGGGCATGGAGCACCATTACGGACAGATTTTATGATCATTAAAGTTCTTAAAGAAAATCTCAAGGAAAAAGGTGGACATGTAACATTATTCTCTTCTTTGGTTTGGTAGATTGGGGGGCACAAGGATTTGTTAGAAGGAGATCCATATTTGAAACAGAGGCTCGAAATTCGTGAGTCATATATCACAACCCTGAATGTTCTCCAAGCCTACACATTGAAGCGGATTTGTGATCCAGGTTATGAGGTTAAAGTGAAGCCACATCTTTCAAAGGAAATTATGGAATCGAACAAACCAGCTGCAGAGCTTCTCAAGCTTAACCCTACTAGTGAGTACCCTCCTGGACTGGAAGATACACTTTCTGACCATGAAGGGAATCGCTGCTGGGATGCAGAACACTGGCTGAGAAGATACCTTGTCATTTGTTACATAAATAATATAGAAGTTGTGAATTACAAAATGACATGCCCGTGTATTTGCAGTTTATTAGTTTGTTATGTTTTTATTAGTTTGTAGTAACATATTTGCGACACTTTTTTTGCGACTTTTAAATTGTTAAACTATTAACAATCCTTTTACGTCTACGTACATATCCGTATCTTTGAATTTGTTTAACTTACAAACCACAACATCATTGAACCTAGACATATCCAAACAAATCAATTTAGTTGCTCTGGGACTCTGGTACCATTTGTAACTTTTCCCGCCCAAGTATTCTGGTTTTGTGTTTGGGAATGGGTGCAGTGACAAAATTTTTGAAACAAAGTAAACAAATATAAAACAAAATAAAAAATTCACACCCTAAATGAAAACGATCATATGTTAAAAGAAACCTCTGTCACATGTAGTGCCGAGTCAATTTATTTTATAAATAATCGTTATTGAAAAGCATAAATTATGAGATATTTAAGAGGGATACAGCATAGAGTTCTATATTCTCCTCTCAAGAAAGAAAGGATAAAAGAACAACGTTACATAAAAGTACTTTCAGACCCCTCTGCAGTCTGCTACATTACTGGGAAACTTAATAAAGATATCAAAAATTATTAAAAGCAGCAGATTTCCGAAAACCAGCCTGACTAAAAAAAATTTTAGTAGTTGATGTCCAAATCAATCCGCGGACTGCCGTGGTACATACATTACCCTGGTGTCATAAGTCATAATGCAGAAGCCACCTTCTTCAAAACATGTTAGTTCATGCCAGAACAAACTTGTATTCTCAAACAGAAAACCTCTCAAATGTCCAAAATATTCCTCCTCTTCCACAGGGAGACCAGCTGCTTCTTTTCTCGGATTCGTTTGTACATAGGAATGATCATATATGCAATTATAGTTGGATCCTGAACCCCGGTGACTGCTTGTAGTTTGCGAATTATCCATGTACTCCCGAATATCCTAATGGCACCGCTTGCAGATGCTGATCGTATATGCTTTTACGCCATCGTAGAATCCTTTCCCTTATAATCCCAGGAGCCACAGTTCTTTTGTCTCCATGGTGATTCTTCGTGTATTCGCCAGTGAGCACTGCGTGATTCTTCGTGTAATCGCCATTGAGCATCAACAGAATCATGTCGGGTGGCGTAGTACTGTTGTTGGAAATATTGACTACTACAGCAACATAGAGGCAGTTATATATCGTATTTAACAAGCCAAGGCCAAGCAAACAATTAACGAAACAAAACACGAAGGTATAACACATGCAAATCAGTAACTGATAGAACAAAGGAAGATAAGAAATCATACCAGAAGCCATAGCTATGCAGGTATAAAATAAGAAACAATCAGCTGAGTCACCAGGCCTTGCAAAGAAGTCCTGATTGTTCTTGAAGAGATAATTGCCTCCACTTACACTGTGTCAGGATGCTGGCAATATTCTTCCAGGATAAAACAGTTCCGAGTTAGATGGTCACAGTCACCAGAAAACTCGACTTCGACTAGCACCTCAGTCGCCAGAAAACCTACTGGGTGGAGTACAGAATATAAAGGGAGAACAGAGTGTAATGTATGGTGTGGACAGTATATTCAGTGTATTCCACAATCAGTAGCTTAGGTCTCTATTTATAGGAGAGGCCAAACCTAACTGATACCACCCAATTAATATTGTAACTCCCATTCCAATTAATCAGAATGAAACGGTTGATTTAACATAATCAAAACGACTGTAACAGCTGATTTTATATTAAATAAATCGTAACAGTTTGTCAAAACCACACAGAAGTTACTGTCAACAAGTCTCGACAGTACCTTTAAAGTAACTGTCAACAGTTTGAACTTGACAATAAGTTTACTTCCTTGACAGCAACCTTGTTCCTGACAGTAAGTTTACTTCCTTGATAGCAACCTTGTTCCTGACAGTAAGTTTTACCTTTCTTGACAGCAAGTTTCAGCTCGAGAGTTTACAGGATAGTCCAACTCTTGACAGCATGTTTATAATATTAAAATAAGTCAATAATACATGCAATAAAATTCCTCAAAATAAGTCAATAATACATGCAATAAAATTCCTCGCCCAGGTCGCCTCGCGCTGTCATGTTTATAATATTAAAATAAGTCAATAATACATGCAATAAAATTCCTCGCCCAGGTCGCCTCGCGTACGCGAGACGCCGAGACATTCGCCCAAATCGCCCTTCGACCGAGCCGACCCGAGTCGAGACGTGACGTGGCGTGTCGTGACGTGGCGGGGCGGGCGGCGGCGGCGCGCGCGCGTGTGTGTGTGTGTGCGCGTGGAGCACACAGTAACACCATGCACCATCATACACCTTAGTAGTTGTACACTACCCATGTGTGTGATTCTATATAAAGCCAACAACCCCCCTTATTTATTTCAATGTGGGATAAATACACATTCTCATTTCAAGCTTATTCAAGCTACTAACTTCAACTCCATTTCTCTATGGGTTTCACTAAGAAAATTACTTAGACCCATATATGAAAATTTAAGTTCCCATATCAAGGAACAATTTCCAATCGTTAAAATCTGGAATTAACATCAAGAACATAAAATAATTATGCCCTAAAAACTCCATTTTCTAACAATCCCCCACAAATCCATACAGAAATGTTCCAGGTTTTCCATCATGACTTGTTTTTCAGAGTTGGTACCCTTCCGGGTTTGAACCCTCCTAAGTCCCCTACCTCGATGACTACCGGATTCAGATGGAATGTTTCACCTTGAATCTTAATCCGTTTGATGTAATCATGTTCCATAGACGACGACAAGTCAAAGGCTATGGTGCCAATCTACGGCTTTGAGACATTAATGGTCTTGTCTCGATCCTGTTCATCGAATGCTTCAAGGAATAACCCTTTCCTCTAATTGCGACCACACAATTACATTCGCTTAGCTGGGCATCTCCAGAGATGTACTGCTACCATCTCGTCAAATGACTTGACCCCATTCAGAGTTATAATAACTCTTGCTATCTAGCAGTATCAGTACCTTCTAGGTTTACAGGGGATAGACTCAGATACAACAGTATCATCTATGTAGCAAAGGCACTACCAATTCATCCTTACAGCTTGTTATTACCACATTGAATACACTTCAAGGGATCTCCTCTCATGTGTATTGGGTTCCCACTGATGATGAACTTTGATGGGTTGACAGCCCCATCCCCAACCTCGACTTAAGGACCACTGCAGGTTCCAGTCCTTTAGTTAAAGGATCAGCTATATTATTCTGAGTTCCTATGAACTCTACAGCTATAATCCTATCAGACACTAAACCCCTTATAGACTTTAGTCTAACTTGGATGTGTCTCTTTGTTTTAGCATTATACTTTTTACTGCTAATCCTGTCGATAGTTGTTTTACTATCACAATGAATAGCAAACGCAGGAAGCGGTCTGCTTACTACAGGTATCGTGGACATAAGTCCATGTAACCATTCAGCCTCCGTCCCCGTGGCATCAAGTGCACACAACTCAGCCTCAAAAGTAGACCGAGTAACTATAGTCTGTTTTGTCGACTTCCAGGATATTGCTCCACCTGCTAAAGTGAACACGTATCCAGTCACTCCATTGGAACCAGACTTCTTAGCTATCCAACTTGCATCCCTGTACCCCTCAAGTACACCAGGAAATCTCCTATAGTGTAAACTTAGGTACATTGTGCCTTTTAGATATCTTAGTACTCTATCAAGAGCATCCCAATGAGTTCTGTTTGGACAGCTTGTATATCTAGCCAACTTAGATACAGAATATGAAATATCTGGTCTAGTACAGTTAGCAAGATACTGCAAACTCCCTATAATATGAGAATACCTTAACTGAGACACAGGTACTCCTGAAGCATTCTTAACAAGGGTAACTTTAGGATCATAGGGTGTACTAGCGATTCTACACTGTGAATAACCATATTTCTCAAGTATAGATTTCTCTATATAATGAGACTGCGATAAAGTTATTCCCTCAGCTGACTGAGTCAGCTTGAGACCAAGAATCACACTCGCCTCACCCATATCCTTCATTTCAAAATGCCTTTTTAAGAAAGCTTTTGTCTCGTTAATTATCTCAAGATTGGTTCCAAACAATAATATGTCATCAACATATAGGCACATGATGACACACTCACTACCTTTAACTTTGGTGTAGACACACTTGTCACTATCATTAATATCATAACTGAACGGCACTATAGTTTCATCAAACTTTTTATGCCAATCCCTAGGAGCTTGTTTCAAGCCATAGATGGATTTGATCAACTTACATACTTTCCTTTCGTTACCAGATGCAACAAATCCCTCAGGCTGATCCATATAAATCTCTTCTTCAAGTTCACCATGAAGAAAAGCTGTCTTTACATCCATTTGATGGATGATAAGACCATGTACGGAAGCCAATGCTACAAGCATTTGGATTGTTGTCATCCTAGCTACAGGAGAGTATGTGTCAAAGTAATCAATGCCCTCCATTTGCTTAAAACCCTTAGCTACCAGTCTAGCTTTGTACTTATCTATTGAGCCGTCAGGGTTCAACTTTCTCTTAAAGATCCATCTGCACCCGATAGTAGAACACCCAGGAGGGAGATCAACTAACTCCCATGTTCCATTAGAAACAATAGAGTCAATTTCACTCTTTACAGCGCCCTTCCAGTGCCTAGACTCTGAAGAATCCATAGCTTGTCGGAAGGTTAAAGGTTCATCCTCGACATTGTAAGTGATAAAATCACTTCCAAAATCCTTGACTACCTTTGCACGCTTACTCCTTCGTGGTTCCTCTACCTCCTTAGGAGTAGAGCTACTACTAGGTTCCGCCCCACATTTGTCATCTTTTCCACATGATCAGGAATAGAACTTGATGTGTGAGTAGGATCTTCATTAGAAGTATCTTGAGGCATACCAGTCTTCATAGGGTAAACATCCTCAAAGAATGTAGCATCACGAAATTCAACTATCGTGTTTGCCACTATACCATCTATGTCAGATTTTAATACTAAAAATCTCATAGCTGTAGTGGTCTCAAGATAGCCTAGAAAGATACAATCAACAGTCCTCGGACCTAGTTTCTTTCTCTTGTGTTCAGGGACAAGTACCTTAGCAAGGCACCCCCACACACGAAGATACTTAAGACTAGTTTTCTTGCTCTTCCATAACTCATAGGGTGTCTTATCCATGTGTTTCAGAGGAACTCTATTCAGAATATGGCAAGCCGTATTCAGAGCTTCTCCCCACATGTATTTAGGCAACCCATAATTAATAAGCATACTATTAATCATATCTTTAAATGTTCTGTTCTTTCGCTCAGCAACCCCATTAGACTCAGGTGTGTATGGTGGGGTAACTTCATGAACTATACCATTGTTTGCACAAAATTCATTAAAAGCGTTACTCGTATACTCACCACCTCTATCAGATCTCAATCTTTTAAGCACCTTACTAGTTTGTTTTTCTACTTCAGTTTTATATATAATGAATTTACTAAGTGCTTCATCCTTATGTCTAAGTAAATAAACATAACAGTATCTACTACTATCATCTATAAAGGTAATGAAGTATCTAAACTGGTCCTTAGTCAACACACCACCAAATTCACAAATATCAGTGTGTACTAAATCTAACAAGTCTGAATCCCTAACAATATTATGAAAAGGTTTCCTTATTTGTTTAGCAGACACACATACTTGACATTTAGAATTCTTTTCTATAGTGTGTTTTGGAATCAACTCTAAGTTCATCATATTTTTAAGAGCACCATAATTTAAGTGACCAAGTCTAGCATGCCATAAATCAGAAGATTCAATACAATTAACAGAATGAGTAATATTATTAATCAATCCACCCAAAACGGGTTCAGCATTTATCACAAATAAACCATTCGACAAGTAACCCTTGCCAAAAAATGTACCAGTATGAATAAGAACTACTTTATTACATTTGAGAGAAACTTCAAAGCCATTAGCTACTAAACAACTACCACTTATTATATTTCTACGCATGTCGGGAACATGATGCACTCTCGTCAGGGATAGAATACGTCCCGAAGGAAACTTCAGGTCCACGTTTCCTACTCCATGTACTTGAGCAGCACTTGCGTTCCCCATCGTCACTGTCAAGCTATGACTCTGTTGATAAGATACAAATAAACTAATGTCAGCACAAATATGCACATTAGCTCCAGTATCAATCAACCATTCATTTGACAGATAAGTGGAAAATAGTACAGGGTTGTAGGTAACATACCGGTCTACGTTGGTTTCAGAAGCCAAAGCCTCACCAACAACCATGTTCGCTACAGGCCCACTTGAGGTTCCAAGCACAGCATTCGCTTGAGCTACCCCCTCGGCTTTCTTCGCTTTCTTTGTAGGGCAGTCCTTACTCCAGTGCCCAACCTGCCCACAAGACCAACATGGTTTGTTTGCCTTTGGTTTCTTGGCCTTATCCTTGTTACTCTTAGATTTATTACTATTACCCTTCTTAGAGATAGCCTTCCTTTTCTGTCCTACAGTAGCTACATTTACCTTCGAACTTCCATGCTCAGTTGGCATCACATGTCCCTATTTGGACTTGTGTTGTTCTTGTACCGAGATGTCCAGCATAAGGTTGGTCCAGGTGATCTCTCCTTTCTGTCTTTTCAGGGAGAGAGAGAACTCTTCCCAAGACTTTGGGAGCTTTTTAATCACACTCATCACCTTAAACTTTTCGGGGAGGTCCATTCCAGACTCCTTCAAAGCATGCACTATCATCTCGAACTCATGCACTTGCTCAGTCATGGACTTATTGTCCACCAGCTTGAAATCAAGGAACCTAGCCACAGAATACTTTTCCAGACCTTGTGAGTCAGTATTATGTGTCTGGTCCAGCTTCTCCCATAAGAGTTTTGCGGTGTAGGCATCAGAAGAGTACACATCAAACAATGTGTTGGTTAGAGCAGCCAAAATTGCTTCCTGATAAGTGGAGTTTATATCCACTTGAAACATTCTAAATCGGCTTAAATTGATTGTCTTGAGCTCAAGTTTCTTGTAGTTTTGATGTGTTTTGTTTAGTTGTGCAGATTTACAAGGATGTTGATTATGGTGGATGTTTTTGTCATTTTTGGAGATTTAATTTATTAAAATTCGGATTTATTGGGCTGCACGCGTGAGATTCACTGTTTGGGCCATATCTTGAGTTCTATAAGTCTGTTTTCAGCCCGTAAGCAGTCCACGCGAAGATAACGAGATTCTCTATCATTCTAAGGTGGTCCAGAGGCCCAATTACGTCTGGAACGGCTCTGGAAAACAGAAGAAAAGTCAGCTACGAATTTCCCTTTAAAACAGAATCAGTTTAGGAAACGTATCTTGCAGAAATTCTATTATAATTCTGTTTTGGTATTTTCTTGCTGGGCAAGACTTTTAGAGCCTATTTAAACACATCCTACCATTGTAATAGATATAGACACATTATCATAGTTTTATTACTGTAACCAGCTTAGATCTGCAAGGGAGAAAAGGAGAGAAGGATTCAACGCTCGTGACAAGCAACGGATCTAGATCTACTTCATCTTTTGTTATAGATTTGTTTTCTCAAACTTTTGTTTATTTAATATTATTTCTTTTATTCATATCTTGTTATTTACCATGTTTTCATCAAATCCCATGACGATGAACGGTTCAATTATGGGCTAATCGTTGTCATGGGATTCTAACGGAGTTACTTATGGAACTTAGTATCTTGATGCTTTAAAGATCTATGTGTGGTGTATATCTAATATCCTCGTATGGTTAATCTTAATGCTTTTAGATGCGTAGCTAACATCTAAATTGAATTGTTAATCTCTTGTGAAGTGAAAGTGGATCTTGAGATTTAGAACTTGCCATGCTAGCATAGGTTCATAATTGTTTATCAATATGATTCGTGGGTGAGATGAAAATACTCATACTGCCCTGTGTGATCTTTATGGATAACTTGTTCTTCAACCGTTATGTTTTCAAATTCTATAGACATATAGGGTCTAAGCATAATTGGTGTCTATTCATCTTCTATCTCTTTTGTGGATGTATGTTTAGTTTGGTATGCGTATGCTGACAGGTAGCGTATACTTGTTTCGTGTTGTCCGATCAGATATCAAAACCATTGCACATAGTGATTAAAGGCGTCAGATCTAAGGGAAGTATTTAATGAAGTTAGAGTCCCATGTTTTTATTCTCATAAGTAACTCGATTTCTATTCTTATTAGTTAATTTAATTCTTAGTTTTATAATTTGCATCTTAGTTTAATTTAGTAGTTAATAAAAATCCAATTTGTTATTTGTCTTAGCAGTGGATAAAAACCATACATCGGTGCATAGGTACATTAATTGAATTGAACACCATTCTAGATCTCTGTGGGAACGAACTTGATTTAATCATATATTACTTGTGACAACGTGCGCTTGCGTGATTTTGCATAACACTGCCCTAGCAACCCCATCCTTCTCAGCCCACTTCGCATAACTCTTAACTGATTCAGCCTTCTCTTGATCCACAACCGGCTTCTCATATTCCACAACAGGCCACAAACCCTTTACAGTCAACCACAACTTCATCCTTTTCTGCCAACGAGAAAAGCCAACGCCCCCATTGAATTTGTCAGGTAAGCCAGTCAATTCAACGGGTTGTGGAAAACTGTAAGTGGTCCAATCAATGACCCCAACAGATGCAACCGAACTACCACTAGCAGGAATCTCACTCTCGTTAACCATTATGCTAAATACTATATAACGAATTATCTCTTCAAGAATGTTGGAAATATTGACTACTACAGCAACATAAAGGTAGTTATATATCGTATTTAACAAGCCAAGGCCAAGCAAACAATTAACGAAACAAAACACGAAGGTATAACACATGCAAATCAGTAACTGATAGAACAAAGGAAGATAAGAAATCATACCAGAAGCCATGGCTATGCAGGTATAAAATAAGAAACAATCAGCTGAGTCATCAGGCCTTGCAAAGAAGTCCTGATTGTTCTTGAAGAGATAATTGCCTCCACTTACACTGTGTCAGGATGCTGGCAATATTCTTCCAGGATAAAACAGCTCCGAGTTAGATGGTCACAGTCACCAGAAAACTCGACTTCGACTAGCACCTCAGTCGCCAGAAAACCTACTGGGTGGAGTACAGAATATAAAGGGAGAACAGAGTGTATAGAGTGAACAGAGAATGTATGGTGTGGACAGTATATTCAGTGTATTCCACAATCAGTAGCTTAGGTCTCTATTTATAGGAGAGGCCAAACCTAACTGATACCACCCAATTAATATTGTAACTCCCATTCCAATTAATCAGAATGAAACGGTTGATTTAATATAATCAAAACGGCTGTAACAGCTGATTTTATATTAAATAAATCGTAACAGTTACGTTATATATTTATCCACATTATGACTTCCAATTAATAGAATAAACACTCAGACTTTACTGTCAAAACCACGCAGAAGTTACTGTCAACAAGTCTCGACAGTACCTTTAAAGTAACTGTCAACAGTTTGAACTTGACAGTAAGTTTACTTCCTTGACAGCAACCTTGTTCCTGACAGTAAGTTTACTTCCTTGACAGCAACCTTGTTCCTGACAGTAAGTTTTACTTCCTTGACAGCAACCTTGTTCCTGACAGTAAGTTTTACTTTCTTGACAACAAGTTTCAGCTCGAGAGTTTACAGGATAGTCCAACTCTTGACAGCATGTTTATAATATTAAAATAAGTCAATAATACATGCAATAAAATTCCTCGCCCAGGTCGCCTCGCGCTGTCATGTTTATAATATTAAAATAAGTCAATAATACATGCAATAAAATTCCTCGCCCAGGTCGCCTCGCGTACGCGAGACGCCGAGACATTCGCCCAAATCGCCCTTCGACCGAGCCGACCCGAGTCGAGTCGAGTCGAGACGTGACGTGGCGTGTCGTGACGTGGCGGGGCGGGCGGCGGTGGCGCGCGCGTGTGTGTGTGTGTGTGCGCGTGAAGCACACAGTAACACCATGCACCATCATACACCTTAGTAGTTGTACACTACCCATGTGTGTGATTCTATATAAAGCCAACAACCCCCCTTATTTATTTCAATGTGGGATAAATACACATTCTCATTTCAAGCTTATTCAAGCTACTAACTTCAACTCCATTTCTCTATGGGTTTCACTAAGAAAATTACTTAGACCCATATATGAAAATTTAAGTTCCCATATCAAGGAACAATTTCCAATCGTTAAAATCCGGAATTAACATCAAGAAAATAAAATAATTATGCCCTAAAAACTCCACTTTCTAACAACTGTTTCATTGATCACTTGACCCAGAGGCAGTAGTTTGTCAATACAAAAATCTCCTGTAGAGAAGTTGAACTTAAAGAACCATGCATTATTTTCTGATTTACACAGAGGGCACTTTCTTTGCATGTTACTCCATTTTTTAATGCAATCAATACAGTAAGCATGCATACACCCTGTAATTACTGCTGCTGTTTGATGGTCAATGTTGTTTAAACATATCGGGCATGGATTTCTGTCAATGGCATGTGCAATATTGACAAATTGTATAGTTACAGAGAGAGAATGAGAGAGATAGAGATAAGAGAGATAGAGAAATGAACTTGTAAATCTAAATTTCTTAGAGAAGAATCTGTTACAGAGTTTGTTTATATAGACTCAGACTTTGCTTAATTAGTAAGTCAAAGCTGTAACTAACTTGCTGTAACTAACTCTATTTACTGAACTTGCTAATTATAGAAATTGTAATATTCAACATCCCCCCTCAAGTTGAATGTGAATGAAACAGATTACAAACATTCAACTTGGAGCTAAAATACTTAATAGCAGCAGCACCAATGGCCTTTGTAAACATGTCAGCTGGTTGATGATTTGTAGGCAGATGATAGGTTTGAATGACACCCTTGAGAAGCTTTTCACGAACTAAATGATAATCAATTTCAATATGCTTTGTGCGTTCATGAAACACGGGATTAGATGCAATGTACAACGCTGACTTATTGTCACAGAAGAGAGAAACAGAATCTTTATGCTCAATCTGGAAGTTTTTGAGTAAGGCAATTATCCAAGTGACTTCACAGCAAGTATCAGCCATAGATCGATACTCAGCCTCAGCTGATGATCTTGAGACAGTTAGCTGCTTTTTACTACGCCAAGAGACTAAGGAATCACCAATCATAATACAGAAACCAGTAAGGGATTGACGAGTTTCTGGACAACCTGCCCAGTCAGAATTTGAGTATGCTGTCAATTTAAGAGAACTAGAAGCTGAGATAAGAAGCCCTTGACCTGGAGCTTGTTTAATGTACCTCAGTGCACGATAAACCGCTTGAAGATGATCCTGACGAGGAGCAGAAAGAAATTGAGATAACACATGAACTGTATAGGACAAGTCAGGTCGAGTTATAGTGAGATATATTAACCTTCCAACCAACCGTCTGTATCTGGATGCATCAGAATTAGTTAGCAAGTCTGAAGCATTATCAATTAATTTGTGATTCTGTTCTATTGGCACAACAGATGGCTTGGCAGCAGTTAAGCCGGTTTCTTGAAGTAAGTCTAAGGCATACTTTCGTTGGTTAAGATAGAAACCAGTTGTAGACCTGGCCACTTCAACACCCAAAAAATATTTGAGGGCCCCCAGATCTTTGATTTTGAACTTAGAATGCAAGAATGCCTTCATTTTAGCAATGTGAGAAGATGAAGAACCAGTAACTAGTATGTCATCCACATAGATGAGCACAGCCATGAAAACAGAATCTTTGGTGAAAGTAAATAAACTACTATCACTGTATGACTGCTTAAAACCATAACTCTGCAAAGCAGTAGACAAATTAAGATACCAGCATCTAGGAGCCTGTTTCAGATCGTATAAAGACTTCTTAAGTTTACACACATATTGTGTGGAATCAGACTGAAGAACAGAAGAAAGCACTCTGTATCCAGGTGGCAGTTTCATGTAAATGGTTTCATTCAAGTCACCATGCAAAAATGCATTGGTGACATCCATTTGAGTAACATTCCAGGCTTTATTTACAGCAACTGCCAGAAATAGTCGAACAGTTACCATCTTTGCAACTGGTGCAAAGGTGTCAAAGTAGTCAATTCCAAATTCTTGAGTGAATCTTTTTGCTACTAAACGAGCTTTGTATCATTCTACTGAACCATCTGGATTGTACTTGACTTTGAATAGCCATTTACATTCAATAACATGCTGCTCAGGTGGTAAAGGTACTAAGTCCTATGTGTGATTAGACTCTAAAGCCTGAATTTCAGTTTTCATAGCTGCACACCAGTTAGGATCTTTAACTGCTTGATTAAAGGTGTAAGGTACTTGAATTGTGGATGTAGCTTCTACAAAAGCTTTTTATTTAGGAGTAAGATTATGATAAGAGATATAATTTTAAATAGGATAAAGACAAGTAGAGTGTGATTCAAGAGCTGTAGCAGAAACAGAAGGTAATCCCACATAATCCTTATATTTGGAGGGCACTGTCTTAGTTCTAACTGGTCTGTGAGTCAATAATGGCTCTGGAACAGTAGATGTAGTAGACTCAGATGACACTATAGGTGAAGCTTCAGTAGATACTATAGGTGATGACTCAGAAATATCAGTAGGATTATTCAAAGTATTCAAAGTTGATGAGATAATTTCAGTGGTATTTACAGGAATAAGGTCATCAAAAGAGTTGTCACAATGAGGAAACAGAGGTGTAGATGCATTTGATTCAGTGATAAAAGGAAAAACATGTTCAACAAAATGAACATCTCTTGATATGAAACATTTTCTGGTGACAAGATCAAGAATTCTATAGCCCTTTTTTGCATAAGGATATCCCAAGAAGATTCCTTTGATTGCTCTAGGACCTAATTTATCAGGTATGGCTGTGACATTTGTAGCATAGCATAAACATCCAAATGCTTTTAAATGAGAGTAGCCTGGAGATTTATTGTATAAAAGCTCAAAAGGAGTTTTATAGTTCAAGGTTTTGGCAGGTAGAAGATTAACAATGTGAGCAGCAGTTAAGATAAAATCTCCCCAAAAAGAATTAGGTAAGTGAGATTGAAATTTCAAGGCTCTAGCAATGTTAAGAAGATGTTGATGTTTTCTTTCAGCTCTGCCATTTTATTGTGGTGTTTTAGCACAGCTGGTTTGATGAATTATTCCATGAGAATGAAGTAACTCAGTCATGTCATGAATAGTAAATTCTGTGCCATTGTTAGATCTTAAAACCTTAACAGAAGTCCTAAACTGATTTTTGACATATAGTAGAAATGTGGTGATTAGATTGGACACTTGAGTTTTGTGTTGAAATAAAAATATCCAAGTAGCTCGAGAATAATCATCTACTATGGTCAAGAAATAGGAACATTTATTGTGAGTGATTTGTTTGTAAGGCCCCCAAACATCAACATGAATGAGATCAAATAAGGCACTGCTATGAGACTCACTGAGATCAAACGTCAATCTTGCTTAGAGAAATGACATACATCACAACTGGAAAACTCACAATTGTTTACAGTAAGAGTAGGTAATTTTCTGAGTACATCCACAGAAGGATGCCCCATTCTGATTTGCCACAGAACAGCATTATCAGTAGTTGAACTAGATTGATAAGAAATATTACAAGATGTAGGAAAGATACAAGTATGAGAATTAGCAGCAGATGCAGGATGAGTAATGAGTGGAGAAGAGAGATGAGAGCTTTGTAACTTGTAGAGGCCATCTTTCAATTTACCAATCTCTTTCTCCCTCTTCAAGATAGGGTCCTGCATATAGCAAGTATGTTCAGTGAAATTCACAGAACAAGAAAGATGTTTTGTAAGTTGAGAAATAGATACAAGGTTGCAGTGAAAAGAAGGTACACACAGTACTTCAAGAAGATAAAGAGATGATGATAATTGAACAGTCCCTATATGAGTAATAGGTACAGTAGTGTTGTTAGGCAAATGTAACACAGAATTTACTGGTTTTGAATGACTAAGAGTATTATAATCAAAAGTAATATGATTAGTGGCCCCTGTATCTATGATCCAATCATAAGAATCTAAAGGATTAATGACCCCAGTAGTATGAGCACTTATAGTAGTAGAAAAGACAGCATTAGAAGTAGGATATGTCATACCAGACAACTGAACATGAGAGGTCTGTTGATGTTGTTGAGATTGTCTTATAGATTCCTGAATCATTCTTGCCAATTGTTGACATTGAGAGTCTAAAAAAGCACTAGTAGTATCCTTGACAGAATGCTCAGATGAGTTTACTTCAGAAGTAGTGATATGAGCTGCGGCAATAGATTTTGCAGCTGATTGCCCTTGTTTTCTTGGCTTAGGTTTAGGTTTGCCATGAAGCTTATGCTATTCTGGATATCCATGAAGACAAAAGCATTTCTCTCTTGAATGCCCTGTCATTTGACAAAAATCACACACAATGGATGAATCCCCAGTTTTCCTTTGACCAGCATTAGAGACTCCCTTGGCTCTGAAATTAGGAGTAAATTTGACATTCATGGCCATATTCTCATTTACAGGAAATTGAGTATTAGCAGCAAATTCTCTCTGAGATTCTTCCTGTAGCAGTAGTGAAAAATCCTGATTGAGAGATGGTGCAGGTGTCATCAATAGTAACTGACCACGAATTGCAGTAAAGGAGTCATTTAAGCCCATAAGAAACAGACTCAGCTTGAGAACCTCTTCATACTTGTCCAACTTAGAAACACTGTTACAAGTGCAAGTAGTAGTAGCAAAGATACACTTAGGAATTGGTGCTAGATTATCAATTTCTGCTACCAGTGTTTTGAATTTGGTGAAATAGGTTGTGATAAGTGGATTTTATATCCACTTGGAGCATTCTATATCGGCTTAAATTGATTGTCTTGGACTCAAGTTTCTTGTAGTTTTGATGTGTTTTGCTTAGTTGTGCAGATTTACAAGAATGTTGATTATGGTGGATGCTTTAATCGTTTTTGGAGATTTATTTGATTAAAATTCGGATTTTCCGGGAAGGCTGCGCAGCTTACACTATTTTGGCCATATCTGGAGTTCTAGAAGTCCGTTTTCAGCGATCTTACTGCCCACGCGAAGCTTGGGAGATTTTCTACAACATGGAACAGGTTTTACAAGAGCAAGTTGCGCGTGGTGGGGGCAGGAAGCACGACAAGCAGACTGTTGGAAGCAGTGAAATTACTGTTTTGCCCTTTTCAAGTTCTAATTGTATTTTGGGCAGTTTTTAGCATCTTAATTAAATTCTAATTGTAATAGAAGACAATTTCTTTCTGGGCAAGAATTATAGAGCGTATATAAACACATCCTAGCATTGTAATCATGATCGCTTTATTATTATATCATAGCTTAGATCTGCAAGGGAGAACTTTTACTTTCTTTGAAGATTACAGGTTTTTCTCTTTTCTTATAATTATGTGTTCAACTTATAATTCTTGTTTTGTTAATTCAATTATGAGTGAGTAGATTATTAATCTAGGGTTAAGTAGAACCCTAGTTATGTTTGATGTGTGAATTTCCAATTCCCCCAATTTGATTGTTTAATTGCTCTTGCTTATTGAGTTGTTTAAATTAACAATTACAAATCAGACGTGATTATGTGTATTGTTTGAACCAATATCTAATTATCAGCGAGAGTTGGATTTAGATGGTTGTGATTTATCCAATAAGAACATGAAATTCTCCATGAGAATAGGTAGAACGGATTGTTAGGAAATTAGGATGCTGTGATTAATGTCTCTAAATTGCATGATACCATGAGAATAGGTTTGATTGTACTTTCAGAGAAGCCAGTAATACTCGAGAGGGGTTATTGGTATTTATAGGGCGCATCTTTCCTGTTGAGTAGTGTACGATTAATTGGGGAGGAAATTCAAGATTGCATTAATTCATGCTAGTGGGGATACTTAATTCTGGATATTTTTAATATTTGATTAATATAAACACCATTTCTCTTTAGTATAAAATTAGTTTAATAATCTCTCAATATTTATTGTTTTACTTGCTTAGCCGAATTAAATCAGAAATAACTGGAGATTGATACGTTTGTCTCTGTGGGATCGACTCTGACTTACCCTGCTACATAAGTTGGAAGGATTTGTTAGATATTATTATTTGATAGGCACGCGACATCCTTGTCAAATTTTTGGTGCCGCTGCCGGGGACAAAGCAGTGTTAGATTAGTTAATTTTTGAATTGATTTAGCTAAGTCCTTTTGTTGTTTTGCTTTGGCTGTTATTCTTGTTCCGTTTTACTCTTTGCTTGTGGATTTTCTTGTTTCTTGCAAAATTTGAGTTTCAGCTTCCACCAACAAGAAATTAAGCAAGTGAATAGAGGAAGAAGAAGAATGCATGGAGGCATTGGTTAAGATTATGTAGGCATTATCTCAAAAGATCGATGAAATTGAGTCAAGAAATTCATATTTGGTACCTACTTGTGAAGTTTGTGGTATACAAGGACATACTCAAAATTATTGTCAATATAACACCCCTTATTACCCAAACCAAGCACAGTATTGGGATGGTAATTTTCGTTGCAATACCCATTACCATACTGATCAAATACCACAATACAATCATTATTCTCACACATGCAATTCTAGTTGGGAAAATTATTCTAATTTTTCCTACCAAAACAATCCACTTCAACCAGAAAAGTCTAGCTTGGAAACTACCTAGGAAACTTATCTCTTTTCATGTGCTCCAAACCAACAATTTAATGATCAATTTGAAGAGATATCAGTTAGTCCATGCCAAGCTCAACTACCTCAAATCAACTACTCTCAGCCACCACCAAAATCTAACTTGGAAAATCTTGTGGAAGGATTTATTGCTGCACAGCTGAGCAAGAAAGTAGAAGTTGAGACAAGTCTCAATGAGATGAAAGCTCACAACAAGTTGATTGAAAATTCATTGGCTCAACTAGCTCAAGAGGTAACTGAATTCATTGAGATGCGCACTCAAACGGTGAAAATACCAATGAGTCAATTTGATGATGCAACTTTGTGGAGTGGTAAAGAGTTCAAAGAGTCGCAAAATGAGGTTAGTAATAGTAAGCTAATTTTTGATGATTATGATGATGAAGATGATGATTTTGAAAGTCTCACTATTATTGACCCATATGCTTCTCAAGAAATTAACTCGTGTGAAAACTCGTTTGATAGTAATGAGATTGATTTCTTAGATGACTCTTTTTGCACGCTATTTGATGAGGGTGATAGTATGGTTGTGGTAGATATAAATTTGAATAAGGATAATGTGATTCCAATTGTGGTAGATGAGATATAGAACCGAATTTGGATAAACTTGACTTGAATGATGTTAAAATTGAAAATATGTGTATGCCTTTTGTTGACCCAATTTGGGAGGAATTTGTGAAAAGTAACTATAGCCATGTTGGAGATGATTTTTCGAAATACTTTCACATGCCGAAATTTCTTGAGCATTACATGAGCCTCACATGTCAATTTATATATCTTTTTGGTAATTTAATTGGCGCTCACATCATTAAATTAATTCGAATTAGGAGATATGTACATTTGTTTGCTTTTTCACCTAATTGATGATCTAGTTATTGATAAGAAGGTCAAGCTAATGACCTTAAAAAAAAAAGCGCTGCTTGGGAGGCAACTCATGATTTTTATAAGGTTAGTAGATTTTTTATTTCATTCTCTTTTCTTTGAAAAAAAAAATCGAATTTTGAGTGTGTAACGCAGGTTGCGCCTGCGTTTCTGTCTTTAGTGCAGGTTGCGCCTGTGTAACGCAGGTTGCGCCTGCGTTACTGGTGTTGGAGCAGCCTGCATGGCTGTTGCGCAGGCTGCACCTGCGCGTCTGGATGTTGAGCAGTTTGCGCAGCACGCGCGCAGCTTGCTTCCTGTAGTGTTTTTGCCCGCCTTGTTTTCAGCTGATGTATATATATAAAAAAAAAAAAAAAACTTTACACTCCCATTCTATTTATACCCCTATTTTATCTAATTATTTTCCTATTTCAATTCCAAAACCCCTCATCTCTCCTTCCAAATTCTAAACCTATATCTATTGTAATTCATATTTATTATTATTATTATTATTATTATTATTATTATTTATTTAGTTATTTATTTTCATTTTTTATTTTTAATCCCTAAATCCTATTTCTATCATACATCAAATTTCATACCTTCTCCAATTTTTTCTTTTTACATTAAAATTTATTCATCTTATCCATCATCTTATATATATACCACCTATACATACAATTCCAATTCCTCTTCTATTTATTTAAATCTCTAAAAATTCAATAATCTCAGCAGTTGTCGAAGGGAGTCCATCGTGAGTAGTTCGAGTTCTTCCTTGAGGTTCTTTACTTGCACGTCGCCTCCTTGGAGCTTCATCACGATCGTAATCATCGTCAGAGGATGACTCATCCGTATAAGGACCAGAAAAATCGCGATAATCTCGATCTCGGATATACAGGGCATGACCACTTGATCCAGCTCATTGGGTAGGAGGGTAGTTAGGCAGCCCATACATCGGATTGGTGCTTTTGGGGAGATCCGTAGTGTAGATCTGAACCCCTTGTGGAGGGTTGTTGGGATCTACAATCAAGGAAGAAACCCCCACCTGGAGGGGGTTAGTCCCTGGATTTGTGTGGACGATCGGAGGTAGCGTACTCTCAACATGGGAAGTCGTCCCTAGGGGTTGAGAAACTTGATACGGAACGATAGTCCCGGATGTTGGAGGTACTTGTTCAGTGACAGGCGGAGCGGAGCTAAGAGGTAGAGCCTCGGTTGTGATTGGCTCTGTAGTGCTGGGTGCTGTTCTTCGTGTTTGAACCATGGTTGATGTCTTTTTCCCACAGATGGCGCCAAATGTTGTGGATTAAAATCTGGATCACGAATTTGTGATTAATGCTAGGGTTCGGGAGCTTCTTGCTTTAATGGCTGTTTCCGTGTTCGAGACTGATCGGTCCTCACAGAGTGCCTACGTATCTCCTTATTGAGAATCAAGCCAAGACGTAGTTCTAGGAATGAGGGGTCAGACCCTTTATATAGGTTGAGAAGCCCAAAAATCGTAGTAGGGTTAGGTGACTTGGTGGACAAGTCACCGACTAGAAGAAGATTCTAGTCTCCTTCCATGTATGAATCAGTTTCCATGTTGAGATATGTATCTTGGAGGCTAAGTCAGGCAAGAGTCATATTCTTGTTTGACTCTTATTTGCTGAGCTGTTTTACTATCCTTAATATTAATTACGAAATTAATATTATAATTAGGGTTTGGGCCCATCTGGTGGGCCCAACATTTGGATCATTCTAGGTTTAATTAATGCCACATTAAATGTGTCTTTAGGGCTTACTTTCAGCCCATATCATTTTGCCAAATGTTGTGGATTAAAATCTGGATCACGAATTTATGATTAATGCTAGGGTTCTGGAGCTTCTTGCTTTAATGGCTGTTTCTGTGTTCGAGACTGATCGGTCCTCACAGAGTGCCTACGTATCTCGTTATTGAGAATCAAGCCAAGACGTGGTTCTAGGAATGAGGGGTCAGACCCTTTATATAGGCTGAGAAGCCCAAAAATCGTAGTAGGGTTAGGTGACTTGGTGGACAAGTCACCGACTAGAAGAAGATTCTTGTCTCCTTCCATGTATGAATCAGTTTCCATGTTGAGATATGTATCTTGGAGGCTAAGTCAGGCAAGAGTCATATTCTTGTTTGACTCTTATTTGCTGAGCTGTTTTACTATCCTTAATATTAATTACGAAATTAATATTATAATTAGGGTTTGGGCCCATCTGGTGGGCCCAACGTTTGGATCATTCTAGGTTTAATTAATGCCACATTAAATGTGTCTTTAGGGCTTACTTTCAGCCCATATCATTTGCCCCCCAACTTCTAGGAAAACTGATCAGGTTTTCCTTGAAGTTATAACGGCCTTATTCGAGACTTGGGTCAGGGTTTATTGCTCTTACGTGAGTATTTTCAACAATATCATCTTAATGTAAAGCGTGGAGCGACCGACGCATTTACGACGATGTTGAACGACACTAAGCGGTGTTAAATGGCACTAGACAGTGCTATTCAGCCATAAACAACGTTTAAACAGCGTTAAACAATGTTAAATAGCATGAAATGGCACTAAGGGCACTAATCGGTGCGAAACAGCGCTAAACGGCACTAATTTGTGCTAACAGGCACTAATCAGTGCTTAAACAGCACTAAACGGTGCTAATCGGCACTAATTTGTGCTTAACCGGCACTAATCTGCGCTAATCGGCACTAATTTGTGTTAATCGGAGAAGACTCGGGACAATTGCAGCCTCTTCCAGGCTGCTAGCCAGCCGACAAGGGTCCTAGTCAGCTGCCAGGTGCTCCTGGTCGGTTGCCAGGTGCTCCTGGTGGGCTGCCAGGTGCTCCTGGTCGGCTGCCAGGTGCTCCTGGTCGGCCAGACCCTTCCCATGGCACCTGGTCGGCTGCCAGTGCTCCTTGGTGGCTGACAGGTGCGCCTTGGTGGCTGACAAGTGCACCTTGATGGCTGACAAGTGCACCTCGGTGGCTGACAAGTGCTCCTGGTCGGCCAGACTTCTTCCATGGCACCTGGTCGGCTGCCAGTGCTCCTTGGTGGCTGACAGGTGCTCCTGGTTGCCTGCCATGTGCTCCTTGATCTCCGGCAAGTTAATGGGAGACCCATGTTGACTTTTAATGATGCCACACGATGTTTAAACGACGTTTCAATGTTTGTTAAACGACGTTAAATGGCATAAAACGGCACTTCATGGTGCTAATAGACTCTATGCGGCGCTAAGTTGAAGGTCGATGTTTGTTCTGAAATGTAAGGAAACTTCAACAAAACCATCAAACGATCCTACCAACTGATGGGAGGTGCCAAGATGGGTGCCGGTAAATCAGCTGATCCCCCTTCGTGGCACCTGGTCGGCTGCCAGGTGCTCCTGGTCGGCTGCCAGGTGCTCCTGGTCGGCTGGACCCTTCCCATGGCACCTGGTCGGCTGCCAGTGCTCCTGGTTGCCTGCCAGGTGCTCCTGGTCGGCTGCCAGGTGCTCCAGGTTGCCCGGGAGTGCTTGAGCGACATTTCAATCTACGTTGAACGACGTTGAATGGCATAAGACGGCACTATACGGTGCTAATCGATGCTTGAACGACACTTAGTTGGAGGTCGATGTTTGTTCCGAAAAGTGAAAAATCTTCAACAGAGCCATCAAACGATTCAACCAACTGACGGGAGGTATCAGGAGGTCGGATGAAGCTCCTCTGTGGCACCTGGTCGGCTGCCAGGTGCTCCTGGTCGGCTACCAGGTGCTCCTGGTCGGCTGCCAGGTGCTCCTGGTCGGCCAGACCCTCCCATGGCACCTGGTCGGCTGCCAGTGCTCCTGGTTGCCTACCAGGTGCTCCTTTGCTGCTTTGTCATGCCTCTCAGAGCTTTTCGCAATGCTTGGAATCTTGTTCTTGAATCACGTCCTTGACATTCGTATGTTGTATACTCCCTTTCAGGGCATAATCAGTCTCTTTATTAACAAAGACTAACTGATAGTGTTTTATCTTCCTTAAACGTAATCAGCTTCTTAAGCTTAAATGAGTGTCCTAGCATAACTAATTATTATTTCCCCGCGTAGATCCTTCTTTTCTTTCCCGGAATCATACGAACTGATATAACTTTTTGCCAGATATAGCAGATGAGTTCCATTTTCTTTCATGCATAAACGATAGATGACCTGCAAACACGAACCGAGCTGTGTTTCAACCTGGTATAGGAGGTCACCCATCTTCTATAAAAGAATGGGGGGAGCCTTCATTTTCATTCACTTCACTTCTTCTTACTTCTAAAATTCTCTCTAAAGCTTTCAAGCTCTAAAGCTTTCAAGTTCTAGCTTCAAGTTCGAGCTTCAAGATGGAAGATGGCAACCGCGCTTCGGCTTCGTCATTCTCTATGTCGGAGGTGATGTCCAAGAGAACCTTGGCCAAGACATTGCGAGGTAAACTTAGACTCAGTCCCCCTTTGTATATTGATAGTAGATTTGATTCTTTGTATGACTTGTTGAGTACCATGAGGGATGCATTCCCCAACAACTCTGAATTAGCTACATATCATAGCCCGTGCAAGTTTGACAAGAAGGATGTTAACAAAATCAAGGAGCTATATGGCTTCCCGGATGTGATCAAGGTTCGCCTTCCTGGCTTAGCTGATAGAACCTGTAATTGGCACCCAGAGAGGCTATGTGTCTACAAAGGTGCCCTTGAAGCAGGCCTGCGATTCCCTGTCGATCAGTTCATCATAAGGCTCCTAGCAGAGCTTCAGGTTCATCCTTGCCAATTGTATCCTAATGCATGGCGGGCTATCATCATCTTCATGCTGAGGTGTCGGGATCTAGGTATCGAACCAACTACTACAATGTTCCGGAGTATATTCGCTACCAAGAACTCATTTGAGCTTCAAAAGGGATGGGTATCTATTCAGCACCGAACTAATGTTCCACATATTGTGAATGCATTTTCATTCCCAGATTCCCATCACTCCTGGGACAGAGAGTTCGTGATTCTGGTATGGAGTGGTGGCGATTGGGGCCAATTCTTTGTGTCTAAGTTTGGGGAAGTGCATGACGCGACACACTTTGTATGTGATCCTGACGCGAAAGAGCTTCTTGATCGTGATAGATTACTTGCTGACGATGGCCGTACTCACTACAAAGTTTTCTTAACCGAGAAGAGACTTGTAGAAGCTGGCCTTAGCTTACTTTCTGCTGAGGGTAAATTTTTATTTGCACATTATGAACTCTGTTTGTTCTTATTCCGATATTTTTTTTTTCTGTTGCCATTTCAGTTGCGGAGGAGATAGACAGTCGGCCTGAGAACCAGCCGAAAGTTACTAGAAGGATGATCAAGAGAGCCGAGGCGGCTGGCGTCCAACCTGAGCCAAAGATCCCGCAGTTCCTGTCGGGGTGTTCTTCAAAGAGATCGCGAGATGCTGACGGGAGAGTCAAGACCCCCTTCATCCCTGGTTGGGGTATATGTGAGCAAGATTCTGTCTTGGGATGCCCAGAGTCGGCCTTGGATTGGTCCAAATTCTGCATCACTCCCCCCGATCTTTTGACAGTGACTGCCGGGGACAAATTTGATGAGGCGGAGAAATGAGGAGCTCAAGCCCTGTACCAGGTTCCTAAATTTTCATCTTAGATGTAGTATTTTCACATAACTTATGATTATAAATGTCTCATTGATTCTTTGTTCCAGGCCAATGCCCAGTTCCAGGCCACCGCTCGCATAGGCCGTGCATATCGAGAGGAAAATGTGGCCTTGAAGAAGGAGAAGGCAACTTTTGATGAGAGACGCCAAGACTTGGAGTCTAGGGCCATCCGGGCTGAAGCTGACGCTCATTCTCTCCAGAGACAGTATGACTCCCTGTATAACAAAAGGGCAGCAGATTACAAGCTAGTGGTAAAAGCTTACCAGGAGTCCGAGGATTTTTTCCGTCTTATAGATGAGCATGACGATGAAGTACGCCCGGGTATTATGTCCGTTGGTTGGGATCGAGCCATCAATGCCGTGAGCAAGAGGCACCCTACTGTGATTAACCCGAGGGACTTTCCAAGTCCTTATAATCAAGTTGCTTCGGGCTTAGAAGCCAACCCAGTAGCTCAAGCTTCAGGTTCAGGCTCTAGAGGAAGTCGCCGCCGTTCTGGCTCCGGTTCGAGAGGGGGTGTCCGGGCCAAGATGGACGATTCAGTTTCCTCGGACCCTCGGGGGAAACGGCCTATGACCGTGCAGAAAGGGAGAGTGGCTCAGATCGAGGATAGCTCATCTTCTAAGGAGGAAGAGGTTGTGCCTCAACCAATGGTGATGGCCGAACCAGATAAGGGCCCTGACGAGGAAAGCTCGGAGGAAGAGAGCGGTGAGGAAGATAGCAGTGAAGAAGAGAGCGGTGAAGAGGACGATTCAGATGAGTAGTTGAGATTGCTTTGTGGCCTTGCATGGCCTAGCTTGGCCGCATGTGGCTTTGTATTTTTAGCTTTCAATCAAGGTCCTTCGGGATCAAACTTTCATTTGCCTAAGTGATGTAACCTAACTGTGGCCCTTCGGGGTCTTTATTTATGCACTTGTTTCTTTCATTTGTATGTTCATTTATTTTTCGGTACTTGATCTTTCTAGATTTGCACTCAGCAGGTGCTAGGTACTTAAATAAAACATAGACTCATGAAATGGAAAACAAACTTTGCATTAATAACTCAAATGGGTTCAACCCTTACATAGCTTATTATTGTCCTACTCGGGGTATTAAACCCTGGAATGGTTTCATCGAACCTTATTTCTACTTCTCCTACTAGGTAAATAAAAAGCTACATTCTTGCAGAGGCAGCTTATACATAATAAATCTTGAGGTTCAAGGCATGCCAGGTACGGGGCACCTCAACCCCGTCCAAGGTTTCCAACTTGTACGATCCACGTCCCAGCATCTTCCTAACTCGATATGGACCTTCCCAGTTTGGGGCTAGTTTTCCCCTCTGGCCAACTCCAGAAGCCTCGATCTTCCTCAAAACTAAGTCACCTTGCTGAAAGAACCTCTCCTTAACCCTGTGGTTGTAATAGAAGGATGATTTCTTTTGATGCTCCGTATTTCTGGCGTTTGCCTCATCCCTGATTTCATCAATTAGATCTAGGGCGAGCCTCATGCCTTCTTCATTAGTCTCAGGTTCAAATGCCTCGACTCGAGGTGACGCATGCATGATCTCTAGTTGCACAACTGCTTCAGCTCCATAAGCTAGCAGGAACGGGGTTGCTCCGGTGCTCACCTTACAAGTAGTGCGATAAGCCCATAGTATAGGTAGCAACTCGTCCACCCAGGTGTTCCTTAAACGTTCGACCCTCTTCTTTAGTCCATCAAGGATGATCCGATTGGCCACCTCGGCCTGTCCATTTGCTTGCGGGTGTGCTACTGAAGTAAAATGAAGCTCAATAGCATTCTCCTCACAGTACTTTTTGAACTCCTCATTATTGAACTGCGTCCCATTATCCGTCACAAGGATTCGTGGGATGCCGTACCTACAAATTATGTTCTCCCAAAAGAACTGGGCAACTTGATTGGTGGTTATCTTGCCTAGAGGCTTAGCCTCAATCCACTTGGTGAAGTAGTCAATGGCGACTATCAGAAACTTCCTCTGTGCCGACGCCATAGGGAAAGGGCCAAGAATGTCCATCCCCCACATTGCAAATGGGATAGGAGAATTAATCGAAGTTAACATCTCAGGCAGCTGCCTTACAATCGGAGCGTGCTTCTGGCACCTATCACACCTCTTGACATAATTCTGTGCATCAGCCAGCATCTCCGGCCAATAAAATCCCAGACGAGTTATTTTGTGAGCCAAAGCCCTGCCCCCCAGGTGCTGCCCACATATTCCTTCATGAACCTCCTCCAAGGCTTCTCTTGCCTCTTGGGGCCTCAAGCACTTCAAGTACGGGATGACAAACGATCTCTTGTAGAGGATGCCTTCAATCAAGGCATATCTCAATTCTCTCACTGACAGCTTTTGTGCCTCTACGGCATTGTCAGGGAGCCAACCTGTTTCGAGGTGAGCTTTGATAGGATCAATCTAGCAACCTCCTACATCAATCGGTGCTACCAACTTAGAGTTGATAGTCGGGGCCTTCAAGACCTGGAAGTAGACACTTCCTGCGTGATTCTCTATTTCAGAAGAAGCGAACTTAGATAGGGCATCGGCCTTAACATTTTCTTCCCTTGGAATGTGTTCCACATAGCATTCTTCAAACTAAGTCATAACAGCTTTAACGACTCTCAGTTATTTTGCCATAGTTTCATCCTTGGCCTCAAACTCACCATTCACTTGCGAGACTACCAATCTTGAATCTCCACACACTTTGAGGTTCTTAACCCTCATGACTCTAGCCAAGCCTAAACCGGCTATCAAGGCTTCATATTCAGCTTCGTTGTTAGTTGTCTAAAAATCCAACTTCAAAGCATACTCGACCGTGAACCCATCGGGGCTTTGCAAGACTAAACCTGCACCACTAGATTTTGTTTTTGATGCTCCATCAAAATAGAGCACCCAATATTCTTTTAGATCAGGTACAAGCGCTTCATCCTTATTTTCACATTCTTGGTTGGGTACTATCTCCTGCCCCCTGACTTCTTGGTTGATAATGGTACATTCAACCATGAAGTCAGCCAATGCCTGAGCCTTGATGGCTGTCTGAGGCTTATACGTTATGTCAAATTCCCCGAGCTCAATTGCCCATTTGATCAATCTTCCACTAGCTTTCGGGCTGTGCAGTATGCTTCCTTGAGGCAGTTACTAATGCCAAAGCAAACTTCTCAATGGGGGAGTAATTCAACTCAGCCCTATGCAACACCTTGCTCACATAGTAGATGGGTTTCTGAACCTTCTTCTCTTCTCTAACAAGAACTGCACTCAATGCTTGTTCGGATACCGCCAGGTACAGATAAAGAGTCTCCCCGGGACTAGGCTTGGCCAACAACGGGGCTTCAGCCATGTACTTCTTCAACTGTTCAAAGGCCTCTTGGCTCTCTACAGTCCATTCAAAATTTTTCACGTTCTTTAACGCCTGAAAGAAAGGCAAACACTTGTCACCGGACTTGGAGATGAATCTCCCTAGGGCTGCAACTCGGCCAGTTAGCTTTTGTACATCTCGTACAGAGCGAGGTGGTTCCATGTCCAAAATTGCTTTGATCTTGTCAGGGTTGGCCTCTATGCCTCTCTTTTAAACCATCAGACCCAAAAATTTTCCTAATCCAACACCAAAAGCACACTTGGCTGGATTTAACATCATCTTGTGGTGCCTCAGCACTTCGAATGTTTCTCTGAGGTGCTTAATATGGTTAGCCTTGAGTAGGCTCTTGACTAACATGTCATCAACATAGACCTCCATGGTTTTTCCAATCAGATGAGCGAATATCTTATTCACCAATCGTTGATAAGTAGCTCCTGCATTCTTGAGACCAAAAGCCATAACAAGATAACAGAAAACACCAAAATCAGTAATGAAAGATACCTTTGGGATGTCATCCTTGTGCATCTTAATTTGATTGTAACCACTGAAGCCATCCATGAAACTCAACATCTCGTGTCCAGTTGTGGCATCTATTAGGGTGTCAATCCTTGGTAGAGGGAAACAATCCTTTGGGCATGCATCATTTAAATCTGTGAAGTCGATACACATTCTCCACTTTCCATTCGCTTTCTTGACCATGACAGGGTTAGCCAGCCATTCAGGGAACTGAATCTCTTCAATAAATCCAGCTTCCAAAAGCTTGTCAACTTCCTGCTTAATGGCCTCCTACCTCTCAGGAGCAAAGTTCCTCTTTTTCTGCTTTATGGTCTTCCGTTTTGGATCAACATTCAATTTATGAGTTATCAGTTGGGGGTCAATCCCTGGCATGTCCGCTGCTATCCAAGCAAATACATCACTATTCTCTTGCAAGAACATTGTCAACTCGCCCTTCAGGGGTTCCTTCAGAGATGCTCCTATATACGTAACTTTCTCAGGGTCGCCCAGCTCTAAAGGGATGGGAGTTAAATCCTCTACTGGCTTCCCTCGATGTTCATCATCATCACGGACATCCATGTCGTCAATCGGGAGTACCTACCCCCCGACTCCATCAGCTCTTAATGCAGATACATAACAACTCCTAGCCATCTTCTGGTCGCCCTTCTGTTCTCCGACACCATTCCGGGTTGGAAACTTGACCTTCATGTGGTAAGTAGAGGCAACAGCCTTGAATGCATGAAGTCCAGTTCTACCCAGAATTGCGTTATAAGTGGAGGATGCCTTGATTACTAGAAAATTCAACATCTGAGTAGATTCTTTAGGTTCTTGCCCGATTGTCATGGGCAACTGAATGGTTCCCTCAACTTTAGACTCGACTCCATTAAATCCGTAGATTGGCATGTTTGTTGGGGTTAGCTGAGAGTCATTATACCCCATCTTTACGAATGCATCGTGAAACAGAATGTCAACTGAAGCTCCATTGTCAATCAAGACCCGCTTTACTTCTGAGTTCCCAATCACAGGGGTTATGACCAACGGGTCGTCGTGGGGAAATTTTACCCCTTCAAGATCAGAATCATCAAAACCAATCACTGTCTCAGTTTTAGCACGTTTCGGGGCCTCTCCCACAATGTGCATCACCTCTCTGGCATATGCCTTACGAGAATTTCGAGTTGTACCGGCCGTTGTCGGGCCTCCCCAAATCATGTTGATAACTGGCCCTCGAGGCTGTGGGTTACGATCACGATCATTATCCCTTCTATCATTGTCTCTCCTGTTGTAGTCTCCTCTTTGGGTTCCACGATCTCCACCCTTTGTGAAATTATTCAGTTTTCCTTTCCGAATCAAGAACTCAATCTCATCTTTTAACTGCCTACAATCATCTGTATCATGCCCCACATCTCGGTGGAACCTGCAGTATCGATCTTTGTCTCTTTTTGCGGGATCACCCCTGAGTGGCTTCGGCCATCGAAAGTCCTTATCCTTCTCGATTTCTATCAAGATTTGACTCCTTGGAGCATTCAACCTTGCATAATCAGAAAATCTCGGTCCAAAATTCTTCTTCGGTGGTGAGTCGGAGTCTTTGCTAGTCCGGGGATACTTGTCCCTAGCGTCGTACTCCTGCTCTTGCTTTCGCTTCTTCGTATCATTATTACTCTTGCCATTGTGTATCACTACATCCTTCTTGGTACTGTCCTCGGCCTTGATATATTTATCAGCCCTTCGTTGGAGTTCAGCCATATTCTCAGGTGGGTGCTTTGCCAATGACCTTTTTAAAGTACAGATCAGTGGTGCTGTGCTCCAGGGCTACCATGGCCACCTTGTTCTCTAAATCAGTGATATTCAGAGTCTCCTTGGTGAACCTCTTAAGATAATCTCTTAGATTCTCATTCTTCCCTTGTACCACATATATGAGAGATGCAGAACTTTTCTCATGAATTCTTCCGCTGATAAATTGACTCACAAAGGCAGCGCTTAACTCCTTAAAAGAGCCAATCGAGTTTGCAGGTAAGCGGCTGTACCATCTTTGAGCCATACCCGACAGGGTTTGAGGGAACGCCCTACACTTCAAGGCGTCACTTGCAGGTTGCAACAACAGTGCGTTTGAAAACGTCCTGACGTGATTTGCGGGATCACCCGTTCCGTCATAAGCCTTAATAGTTGGCATCTTGAACTTCTTGGAGATACGAGCATTCATTACCTCCTCAGTAAACGGGGGTGTGGGGTCATCCGGATCTCCTAGTGGCATCAAATCTTTGGTGTTACTCCTAGGAGTTTCTACCCTTGCCGTTTTATCAGATTGGGTATCAACCCTTCTTTGCCTCCTCGGAGGTCTTTCCAAATCAACAAAAGGGATCCCTCCTGAAGTTGGAGGAGGTCCATTCTTGTTCAACCTCGCTTGTTCCCTTGCCATATCTTCCTTCAATTTAAGATCTCGGCCTCATAAGCCTTAATCCTCTCAGCAGTTGTCAAAGGGAGTCCATCGTGAGTAGTTCGAGTTCTTCCTTGAGGTTCTTTACTTGCACGTCGCCTCCTTGGAGCTTCATCACGATTGTAATCATCGTCAGAGGATGACTCATCCGTATAAGGACCAGAAAAATCGCGATAATCTCGATCTCGGATATACAGGGCATGACCACTTGATCCAGCTCCTTGGGTAGGAGGGTAGTTAGGAAGCCCATACATCGGATTGGTGCTTATGGGGAGATCCGTAGTGTGGATCTGAAGCCCTTGTGGAGGGTTGTTGGGATCTACAATCAAGGAAGAAACCCCCACCTGGGGGGGGTTAGTCCCTGGATTTGTGTGGACGATCGGAGGTAGCGTACTCTCAACATGGGAAGTCGTCCCTAGGGGTTGAGAAACTTGATACGGAACGATAGTCCCGGATGTTGGAGGTACTTGTTCAGTGACAGGCGGAGCGGAGCTAAGAGGTAGAGCCTCGGTTGTGATTGGCTCTGTAGTGCTGGGTGCTGTTCTTCGTGTTTGAACCATGGTTGATGTCTTTTTCCCACAGACGGCGCCAAATGTTGTGGATTAAAATCTGGATCACGAATTTGTGATTAATGCTAGGGTTCGGGAGCTTCTTGCTTTAATGGCTGTTTCCGTGTTCGAGACTGATCGGTCCTCACAGAGTGCCTACGTATCTCCTTATTGAGAATCAAGCCAAGACGTAGTTCTAGGAATGAGGGGTCAGACCCTTTATATAGGCTGAGAAGCCCAAAAATCGTAGTAGGGTTAGGTGACTTGGTGGACAAGTCACCGACTAGAAGAAGATTCTAGTCTCCTTCCATGTATGAATCAGTTTCCATGTTGAGATATGTATCTTGGAGGCTAAGTCAGGCAAGAGTCATATTCTTGTTTGACTCTTATTTGCTGAGCTGTTTTACTATCCTTAATATTAATTACGAAATTAATATTATAATTAGGGTTTGGGCCCATCTGGTGGACTCAACGTTTGGATCATTCTAGGTTTAATTAATGCCACATTAAATGTGTCTTTAGGGCTTACTTTCAGCCCATATCATATATCTATCCTAATTCATATTTATTATTATTATTATTATTATTATTATTATTATTATTATTATTATTTATTTAGTTATTTATTTTCTTTTTTTATTTTTAATCCCTAAATCCTATTTCTATCATACATCAAATTTCATACCTTCTCAAATTTTTTCTTTTTACATTAAAATTTATTCATCCTATCCATCATCTTATATATATACCACCTATACATACAATTCCAATTCCTCTTCTATTTATTTAAATCTCTAAAAATTCAATTCTAAAGAGGAATTAATTGCAAGTTCACCTCTTCGATTCGTATTGGGTAAATATTTTTCTCTAATCTTATTTTTATTACGAATTTGTGTTCTTGTCAATTGGGGGTTTTGTAGTATTCAGGCAAGGTGGCCAGTCTATGGAGCTCGTACGCAGTATCCACCGCCTGATTCATCCGAGGATGAGGACGAGTAGGTATGTTTTCTATTATCCCTCATATTTACTTCCATTTAATGCGGACATTGAATATTTTAAGTTTGGGGGTGGTTTGAGGGATTAGTAGTTGTTGTTGTATTATGTGTTCATGTAGGATTTCATGCTTTGCATATTAGTAGTAGTAAATTATGCATTTATGTTCGTGTTATTTACGTTTGTTTCATATAGTCAACCTTTTCTTTGAAAAACAACTACGCGTTTTAACTGGTCAACAATTCCTACATCTCCGGTAAGGGGTATCGATTCTCGATGGTATATGTAAGATGTCATACGCTCGTCCTCTTTCACAACTGGCGCCAATCGGCCTGAGGCCTGCATGCTGCTGCGATTCCCAATAAACTTGATTAGGTGGTAATCTCGAAGGATCATTGGGATATATCCATGCATCCATTTGCTATTAGGGGCGTTTTAAACTTTATATCTCTCTATGTGCATCAATCCCTTTAAGCTAAGTAAAGCTTCACATTCTTGCCACGATATTTCTTCCTTTCTTGTCCATCTCACTTCCATGTTAGTTTCCTCTAAGGATATGTCTTACATCACAATTGATTTGCATTTCTTGGACCAGGAAAAGGCTTGGTAACTCCAGAATCTATTAATATAACATCCTGACAACGGTTGGGAGGAGCGTACTCCCAACCACCTCATCATTTCTTATAACCTTCCTCACACTAATATTAAAGTCTTGTGGTATGCCCCGTCATGTTATTCCTACTTTAAATAATTACTCGGCATAACGTTCTGGCTACACAATTACAACATTTGGTTTTTTGATCTCATATTGGTGCAACGGTTCACAATTGTACCTCCCGTTCACCCTTGAGTAATCACTTTTGAAAGGAATGGTTTCAAAATGACAAGGTCCAATAGATAATTTCAATAAGAATTCCACATTGGATGTTCCAAGAATGTTGATGGTTTCAAATACTAGGAGTCTCGATTTTCGGGGATGTAAGGATGGACAGAAAGAATACAACAAGGTTTATTCCTTCATGTCCTGATAATTTTGTAATGTGATATCATAGAGAATGTTGCACGAGGGCAATGATTGTTGGATACAAAAGTCATAAAGATGGTCTTTATACAATTCTTACATCTGGTGAATACTTTTCCTCTTGGAAAATAGAGGATCTAAAAAGTCCCATTGATAAAGGTCAACCGATCGAAAGCAATTCTACTCTATGACCATAAAAAAATGAAGCAGTTTATCATTCAAGTAATCTATGGTTTCAAATGAATCTTCATTATGTGAATGAAAGAACAGAATATTCAAGTGACATAAAGTCTGATACGAAGATGGGTAGAATTCAAGTTGAGTGGGCGACCTCACTAGGTCTCAATCAAGTTATTCGTCAAAACTTTCATCATCATACTTTACCACATGCAAAATGCATTGCGGAATTGCTGAATGAATTAAATAGGGAGTTGGACCAGTGAAACAATAACTAGTCCTTTTCAAGAAACACTAGCAACTAGCTAGAAAAAATTTGCTAGTTCACCTGTTTGAGACATCACCACTAGCTAGGACAATTAGCTAGGTGTTCTTTACAACATTACAATTTTGACTAGTTAGAACAATCAACTAGTCATTCATACTAACATATCGACTAGCCAGTTTCAATTGGCTAGAATGGAATTCCAACATCGTAGCCACTGAAGAAACTTTAGGCTACTCGGACAACGAATGGAAATAAGAAGTTATTAAGTTTGAAAAAAGAAAACTATAAAATCTGAAGAGAATGTTCTAGGTATCGGAACAATCGATATCCTCTCATCAAATATTACTTATCAGTGAAACGGGCCACCCAAGGGTGCCTCCGTACACATGCTTTATCAGATCCTACAATAGAATTAAATTCGGAATACCAATATCAAAATGATATCCTTACTATGATTTTAATGTACGATGTACAATCTCATTTTGAATAGAAGAAAAGAATTCATGAGGGATGTCTGGACATTAGATCATCCATGTCCTCAGTAATTTGTTAAATATTTATGAGCTCAAATAAAGAGTACAAGTATGAAAGAAGCAATCAAATATCAATATTCGTTAAGTAATATGCGTCGATTAATTAAGGAAATATTTGTTGAACATTCCTTGGATAATTGAAAGAAAGTGTAAATAGGCTTGAGCCGAACAAGATCATCATAAATTTTTGAATAGAATGTTCATGGATCAAATAAAATTACTTCGGATAAGTCCGGCTTTAGGGAAAGAATATCACTGGTTGTTATTCCATAAGTTTGAAGTAGAAAGCTAGAAGGGTTACCTGATATAAACTAATCGAGGTAACATGGTTAGTGAACAGTTTAAAATGAAGTAGTGCACCAGCCGGTAGTTACCAAAATAAGTTAATAATCATTCGTGCATCTCATTATCACCATTATGAGGGTAACTCCATCTCTTCTTCTTCGTAATACAAGACACCAACTAGTGCGTCTCTCAATCATCATCTTAAAGTCATTTATCTAGTTAGGGTATCACAAATATATCCGTCATTTCCGTGCTTTATCTTGAAGACCAAGCTTCACATCATTCCGGGGACACCTGCTAAGTCCCTAGGGTCCTACTTCATGCCTTCCGACATGAATCACAAGTGGCCAGTTCCCCCTGGGAACAGATCAAAGAGATCTCTCAGGGATCTCAGTGCAGTCCATAGGTTCAGTGGCGGGTGTATGCATGTGAACATATACCAAAAATATTAAGGTCTACAATACATATATACGTAGTCCCTGATAATATCTCTATCAAAGGATCCCACTCTAGACCCACTGGTCTTTTCTTTTGGTAGACTCTGAGATCACTGTATCGCTCGTTGTAACCATATTCAACTTTACTTGAGTCCCTTTCTTAATTCTACTTATTTGTTCTCTAGGTTGAACTACCATGCTCTAGCGTCCGAATCATGCGTGGAATTATCTAGCACGCTCGTCTTATGATAACATTCTCGTATAACACATGTAAAATTCGCCATCAAGGGTAATGAAATCCATAACGACATAGTAACCACCTTTCAGGTAAACCCGTTACTTATCGAAATCGGATCTTGTAGCCAAAGTAAAAGACTTTCATTATTCCAAGTACTAAGTACCCTTAATTATGTAGGGAAGTCTAAACTTCTTGACTCTTAAAATGCCGCCTCCTAAACTGTGGAGGACTATGGGCCACAAAATTTATGCCAGCCTAGTCATTCGATCATATTGGCAATATCGCCTCTACTGCAGCTGCTCTTTAGATTTCACTCTGCTTCCGTCATCATTACATCTGATAAGTCAGGTACGACTCCCAACTCTCAACTCATCATTCTGAAGGCCTCTAAGGATTCTATCGATCCTAGTATAATACCTCCAGTAAACACTCCAGTCCATTCTACTCACCGATACCTCTTCCGGTAGTCCAATAATAAGTTGACTACGATCTATGATGTAATTCTCCTACTTAGACTTAACTCTCAACACTATCGTTTCTGAGTACTGTAACTTATCTCTCTGATACCATTTCTGTGACGCCCCCAAATCCGAGGTCAGAGATTCAGGTCGTCACGTCACCATCCAACCATATCATACCTGTATTAACTTTACAACTCAACAATACCTCTATCCAGACCTCAATCTTACGCACATACAAGTTAGAGCCTCAGAAACGATAATCAAAAGTAACACTAAATATTACAATTCATCTGTACAATCCAGAATCTTACGCACTTCCACTTATACAACTACACTTGAAGACATGTCTTACTATTACAAATGAAAACCTATCAGGCTTACTCTGTAGTATTTATCGGGAACTAAATCATCTCAGGGGTAAATCTTCTACTCCTCTCCTGCTGGTGCGGAGTTAACCAACCAAATTCTTCTCTTTCTGAAAAGTTTTTATAAAGAAATAATGAGCTACATAATGCTCAGCAAGTTCACCATTTTGAAAATAATAATGTCATTTATTTCGAAAACGTTCCCAACTGTATGGGTATATATCTCAGATTTCAAAACATAATTCGACAATATATATGTTCGAGTTTGAATAAAATATTTATACTCGCTAAGGAGCTTTAAGAATAACATATGAATCCTTTATAAGGTTCCCATTTCAATATATCTCAGGTTTGAAAATATATACATATTAGTATATCATTTTCGGCAAAACACTCTACGGTTAACATACTGTACAGGGAATACATTATTGCAAAATCTCTTTCCTTCCATTAGCTTAGAAGGTTTCTCATTCAAAAACATTTCATTCTTTGAAATAATAGCAAGAGTGCACTAACGCGTGCCAATCTTTATAGAAAATCTTGCAGTTCTAGATACTGCACGATGCCAATATTTTTCTTATCAAAAACCACACTATCGGCAACTTGGCACTTAGGCCCAAGAAGCAGTGTTTGAGTATTTTTCCAAAGTGGAGGATGGGACTTGAAGAAAACATGAAACCTGACAGGGATTGACGATGATCAGTCTTCACATCCAAGTCCAATAATCCGCGGGTCTTCTCTACCGGTAGAAGGATAGAAACTACATCCGTAACTATCCTCGAGTGAAAACTACATCCGTAATCACCCTCGATGAAAACTACATCCGTAATCATCCTTCGGCAACACCTGGGCCGGAATAATAATTGATGGACCGCCTGGCTCACGGCCGCTTACACATCCCGGGAATCGTTCGTCAACGATTTCCACACCTGCCAGAGTCCCTTTTTTTTTTCTTTCTTGTCAAAAATCATTTTGATAGAAAATTCGAGTAGTTGAAGTTCGACCTCAGTCGATCGATAATTCTTGAAAAACATGCAAGAGCAAAACCTGACCGGGGGTTTTCGAAAGTGTTTTGGGTTCGAAAGAGTTCGAGTTTGAAAACGCTAAAGATATCTTGGATTAGTTTTGTCTTTAAAATAATGAACAATAATTAATAAATGATATTTTGAGATTTAATATAAACAATTAATAAAATAATTATTTAATTTAAAATAAGTTTTTAATCCAAGATAGATATTTTTGAGTATTTTTAACAGCGTAAAAATAATAATTACTTAAGTATACGATACTTCCCGAATGACTCTTCGGGTTTTCGCAATTTAATCACGATACCACTATATACCGCTCCCCGGTCAATAGTATATTTGGACCGCTACGACCTCTATTGCTAGAGTCGTTGTCCGAAGAAAACACTTTCGTTCTAAGTTCAAGGGTGTACGAACACATATGTATATATCTCAAACTTCAACATAATCTCATAAAGCATAAGCATATAATACGTTTGGAAACTACAAACACAACAGTGAAAAATCCTTATATATAAGTTTTGAAAAGTAAACTTGCCTTGGTAGGGTGGGGTGGTCGAGCTCGCGACGTGGAACGAAGATCTATACATAATCAATATTCGTACGTTAGTGCCTTAACAACGCTACTTAATCGTAAGGTTTTAAAGGATGCAAGACCAACTTAACGACTCCAATTTGTGACCACTAACCCTCCCATATGACCATGTCATCACTTTATCACATTCGTTACCCATTCAACTCGAATCCATTCCTCAAACTTGAAACACAAGTGAGTACTCTTAAAACTACGTTAAACTAACCTCCTAGGTGATTTTTCACTCGCGCGCACTTCGCTCTAACATTTTTATAAAATTGAAAACTACAAATTTTACTCAAATTCTTTTTGGACAGCCTTCACAACTGTATAATATGACTACGCTCAAATTTTCATAACACTATCATAATTTTAAAGGGCCCTAACTCAGTTCACAAGTGGACAACACAGTGCAGTCCGAATTCCAGAACCACACTGTACAAATCCGACCGTAACTCAAGATCTACACATCTCCTGGGTACGAACCTTATATTTCTAGAAACTACATTCAATTATCTTTCCAACCATATAAATTGGGTCTTAAGGGGACAAGTTTAAGGGGTTCAAAACCCTCCTGCAAGTCAGTACATGCTCCCAGAATTTATACACAGCACACATTCTTTCTCAAACATTCAAGAACTCACTTTATACATCACATCTATCATCAAAACCACCAAGACTTGACTCTCTAGCATACATGGGGTTACATACTCCAAGTACAAGCTTTAAAATCACATCAACAACATATAACCTCAAGATTTTCATCATCCATAACTCATGTAACCAAGATATGCACTAAAATGTTTAGATCTAACAATATAAACTATAATCAATCCATGACTAAGAGTGGTTAAGGTTTTATACCTTCTTGAGTATCTAGGAACCTTGGATGAGCTTTATAATCTCTAAGAACACTTGGATGAGCTCCTACAACCCTTAATCCTTCAAGATCTAAAAGATGAACAAACTTGGTTACTATTCACCCAATCCTTCAACAATTTTTATCTCAAGATTGAATGGACAAAAGGGGTTGAAATTGATACCATACCTCTATTATGATGTAAGGAAGCTCCAAGATTTTTACTAAGATTTGTAGATGAGAGGAAGATGAAGAGAAGAGCTCTCTTCTTCTCCTATTTCTTGCTCGGCCGAGAGCTTCAAATGGGGGGGGGGGGAGAGTTTTGCTTTGTTGTTGTTTGAAAAGTGGGGTGTAAGATGATATGTATTGATATGTGGGTGTATAAGGGTCACATGTTGCCAAGCTAGGGGGTAGGCTAGCCTCCACCATGCCCTATTGTCCCCTAGGATGCAACACCCATCACTTGTCACTATTCACTATTCACTTTATGCTTTATGCTTTTTGCTTTCTAGTTCATTTCCTAACTAGCTAGTTACATGACACTTGCATGCAATATCCTTCCTTTTATTATTATTTCTCCACCAATGGTTGTCACTTAATCCTTAATTCTTAACATATCTTAAATAAACTCCTCGTAATAATATTTTGTCGCGTAGAGATTTCCTTTGTAATTCCTTAAGTACTTAATTGTGTAAATCCCTTAAATATCCATAACTCCTTGTCATAGTCTCTTAAAATATCCTAATACTCTAATAACTCTCAAATCCCAAGTTTTTATGAATCTTAATAGCAGTAGGCCTCTTTCCTTCAGCAATCTTCCCTTTTTCTTACACAGTGAATATAACAACATTAATTTCTCAGATAATCAATTCCATTAAACAACATGGGTGACTTAAAAGGCCTCGAATTCACAATGTCATATGATATTATATTCTTAAAAATATTACAAAAATCAGGGTTCTTACATACAATCTTTTAGATCACAAAATAAATAGATGAAAAAATCAATGTAGGGTCTTCTACACTGAATAGGATTAATGTAAAACTTCGTAATTATATTTTCTTTTGAGATTCAGAGTGTTTCCATTTCGATAATAATTGTTAAATCATTACTAAATTAAAGATAATTTTATGAGCTTCCCGTGGGCTATAAAATCATCTAAATCTTATTTATAGATATCAAAATACATCTCAAATAGTAAATATGAACTTTTTTAAATTTTAATAAAAAAAATTCAATTTTATTCCTTTTTAATTATATCCTTTTCATATTATAATTTCTTTTTAAAATTCAGTTCTAATACAAACTTTTTTAATTATATCATTTTTAGATTATAATTTTCTTTTTAATAAGATATAATCTTGATCGTCTATTTAAAAAATTATTAGATTCAACAGTTGTAATTATTTTGGTAGTACAGTGACCAAAATTATGAAAATAATTCCATTTTACGCTTATTATATATAAGGATATAATATTTTTATAATCCTAATTAATTTTAATTTAAAACACTATTTATTATAATTATTTTTTGACATTAAAAAAATATATAATATATCATAATTGATTTCAAAATAAAATAGTAATTTTTTTAATAAACCAAATCATTGTATCATTATTGTATTTAAATTAGAAGTGTTAAATAATCATGATTAATGAGGTAGGGTGAAATTGTAAATAAGGAAAATATGTATTTATGGATATGTAAATATTAAAAATATGTATTTTTGGATATGTCTAATAAAATCATTATTGTATTTAAATTAGAAGTGTTAACTAACCATGGTTAATGAGGTAGGGTGAAATTGTAAATAAGGAAAACTCTTGATATAACATGATTGGTCTAAAATTTAGGAATTATCTCTGATTGGTTCTAAAATAATTAATAGTTTTCTGATGGGTTAACTGAACATTGGTAGACTCAGGTATTATAATAAAGGATGGTACTTACTAGCTTTTGACACTTCACCTGTTTTGGCTTATTTGACATACCTTATCCCTAACCCCGTTACAAACCAAATAAAGACCTTTTGATTATCGTCATTGATGTATGTTGTGTTAAGAGTTAGATTGATACCAAATGTCAAGCATGCTTATGATTTTGTTGGAATTGAGTGATGCACTTACCCTTGTTCTTGAGTGAATATTCTTTTGTGAGTGGATTGTGAGTGTTTGCTTGTTTTTGCGTATGAGATCCCGAGTTTTGTCTCAAAGATGTACTCTTGTAGGCTTAGCTTGTTTACTAACTTATTCTTACACTTGACATGAACTTGTGAGAACTTATGCATGTTCATTGAGTGGACTATGTGAATACTTGCACTTTCGACACCAAGACATTGCGTATTTACTTTGATTCTTAAGTTGATATGGCATAAGAGGATTTGAAGGTATGGTAGGATTTTAGTACTAGATTAATTGCATTTGCATATTAGTTGCATTCATGCATTGCATTGCATTAGGTTAAATGGATTTTGTGGGTACATTCGCTATAGGCCCTCACGAGACCTTACTCGTCCACTAGGGCTGCCTAGGGGTTTAAAGGGCTTGTTGCATATGTCAAATGCAACCGTGATCACCTACGGAAGTGGTACTAGTTAGTTAGTTAGTTGTAATTGTTAATGCTTGAGGACAAGCATCGATTTAAGTTTGGGGGTGTTTGATAAGTGGATTTTATATCCACTTGGAGCATTCTAAATCGGCTTAAATTGATTGTCTTGGACTCAAGTTTCTTGTAATTTTTATGTGTTTTGCTTAGTTGTGCAGATTTACAAGAATGTTGATTATGGTGGATGCTTTAATCGTTTTTGGAGATTTATTTGATTAAAATTTGGATTTTCCGGGAAGGCTGCGCAGCTTACACTGTTTTGGCCATATCTGGAGTTCTAGAAGTCCGTTTTCAGCGATCTTACTGCCCACGCGAAGCTTGGGAGATTTTCTACAACATGGAACAGGTTTTACAAGAGCAAGTTGCACGTGGTGGGGGCAGGAAGCACGACAAGCGACTGTTGGAAGCAGTGAAATTACTGTTTTGCCCTTTTCAAGTTCTAATTGTATTTTGGCAGTTTTTAGCACCTTGATTAAATTCTAATTATAATAGAAGGCAATTTCTTACTGGGCAAGAATTATAGAGCCTATATAAACACATCCTAGCATTGTAATCATGATCGCTTTATTATTATATCATAGCTTAGATCTGCAAGGGAGAACTTTTACTTTCTTTGAAGATTACAGGTTTTTCTCTTTTCTTATAATTATGTGTTCAACTTATAATTCTTGTTTTGTTAATTCAATTATGAGTGAGTAGATTATTAATCTAGGGTTAAGTAGAACCCTAGTTATGGTTGATGTGTGAATTTCCAATTCCCCCAATTTGATTGTTTAATTGCTCTTGCTTATTGAGTTGTTTAAATTAACAATTACAAATCAGACGTGATTATGTGTACTGTTTGAACCAATATCTAATTATCAGCGAGAGTTGGATTTAGATGGTTGTGATTTATCCAATAAGAACATGAAATTCTCCATGAGAATAGGTAAAACGGATTGTTAGGAAATTAGGATGCTGTTATTAATGTCTCTAAATTGCATGATACCATTAGAATAGGTTTGATTGTACTTTAAGAGAAGCCATTAATACTCTAGAGGGGTTATTGGTATTTATAGGGCGCATCTTTCCTGTTGAGTAGTGTACGATTAATTGGGGAGAAAATTCAAGATTGCATTAATTCATGCTAGTGGGGATACTTAATTCTGGATATTTTTAATATTTGATTAATATAAACACCATTTCTCTTTAGTATAAAATTAGTTTAATAATCTCTCAATATTTATTGTGTTACTTGCTTAGCCGAATTAAATCAGAAATAACTGGTGATTGATACGTTTGTCTCTGTGGGATCGACTCTGACTTACCCTGCTACATAGTTAGAAGGATTTGTTAGCTGTAGCAGTAGTGAAAAATCCTGATTGAGAGATGGTGCAGGTGTCATCAATAGTAACTGACCACGAATTGCAGTAAAGGAGTCATTTAAGCCCATAAGAAACTGACTCAGCTTGAGAACCTCTTCATACTTGTCCAACTTAGAAACATTGTTACAAGTGCAAGTAGTAGTAGCACAGATACACTTAGGAATTGGTGCTAGATTATCAATTTCTGCTACCAGTGTTTTGAATTTGGTGAAATAGGTTGTTACAGACATATTTCCTTGCTGCAAAGAAGCCAATTCCTTTCGAAGTTGAAAGGTACGAGGCATATTAGTTTGAGCAAATCTGGTTGCCAAATCATCCCAGGTCTGTTTAGCAGTTGTGAGATAAGCTACATTATTTCGTATCTCAGTAGAAATGGAGTTTAACAACCATGACACCACCATATCGTTGCACCTAGTCCACATAGCAATATGAGTAGCATTACCAACTGGTTTTGGCACTGAACCATCAATTAGCCCTAATTTGAGTTTAGCAGACAAGGCAATTGACACAGAACGACTCCATTGATTGTAATTCTGATCAGATAAGAGCTGAGTAACCAGAGAAGTGCCTGGATTATCAGAACTTTGAAGGAAATAAGGATGATTATTATCAATTACTCCAGTAACAGTGGAGGTATTTGTAGTTTGTGTAGTATTTGTGCCAACAGTTGCAGCAACATATGAGTACGCCATTATCAACAACAGAGAAATCAAGTAAATGTCTATGAAATAGCGAATATTATGATGCACAGAGAGAAATCAGAGATGCACAGAGAGATTGAGATCGAGACACAGAGAGATTAACTCAGAGAGATCGATACACAAATCGTAACAATATTCTGAATACAGAGATCTTATTCAGAGAGATGAAACAACATAACCTCAAGAGATAGCTCGTAGTTGCAGAAACATGTCGAACAGTACGATCTCGATGAACATGATGATCTCAATGAACACGATGAGCGTGATTTGTTAGCTCTGATACCATGACAAATTGTATAGTTACAGAGAGAGAATGAGAGAGATAGAGATAAGAGAGATAGAGAAATGAACTTGTAAATCTACATTTCTTAGAGAAGAATCTGTTACAGAGTTTGTTTATATAGACTCAGACTTTGCTTAATTAGTAAGTCAAAGCTGTAACTAACTTGCTGTAACTAACTCTATTTACTGAACTTGCTAATTATAGAAATTGTAATATTCAACAAATATGCTTGGATACAAAACCTTAAGCTAGATGGACGTTTTTGTGATTTTCTGCAGGTAGGTAACGGTGATGAAAAATAAGTTGAAATCACGATGCTTCATGATCAGATTAGCCTACACTGATGAGAACCCGAATCTCTTGGTCACAGTAAAAAGAGAAATATCTACAGCCCTACCACATATACAATAGTAAGGAACTAGAGATCATGTAACCTCTTATATAGTGAAGATTGAAGAATACTTTCTTTTTTTTTTGACAAAAGCTAGGATTTGATTAACTTGATAAGTCCATTACAATGCAAGATTGAATGGTGGCAGGAATAGACCACCTATCGAAAGTACGATCTGAGTAGCTATATGACTCCCTAGCAAGCTGATGGGCAACCATATTTGCAGATCGTTTTACAAATAACAATTGAGTATTGTTTAGATGACATAAGAGCTTCCTGCAATCCGAAATAATATCTCCAAAACGAGACCTCATCGGAGCAGCAGACCTGATAGCTTGGACCACAACCAAACAATCAGACTCCAATATGACTGACGGCCACTTGTTGAAATCAATCCAACTTAAAGCCTCTTTCACAGCTATGGCCTCTGCAAGAACAGGAGCTATCAACTCCAACTGAGTCAAGACCTTTGCTTGTATCAACATGCCATCTGAATCTCGCGCAACCTTTCCGAAACCCACCTCGTTCCGGTCCTCAAAAATAGCTGCATCAACGGACACCTTAACTGAGTTTGGTTGGGGCTTTACCCAGGTAGTCACTCCATCTCCATTATATTGTGGTTGAAGAAGAGTGCTAGAAGACCTGCTCTGGGCAATCATCCATTATATTGTGTAAGATTGAAGAATACTTAAGTTAGTTGGAACCGGATAATGTGAATCCTAATCTTATTATAAATGGGTTAATTATCAACTGGGTCACTTATTTCACTTCAATATATCAAAGGAGTCATCAATTTCATTTAGGTATCATTTGAATCACTAAAGTCATAATAAATATCAAATAGATAACTTTAAATATGCGTTTGAAAAATAAAAGTATTCTTTTTTTGATTCTGCACATTTTTCTTCAATGCTACCGCAACCAAATGAATAATTGTCAAATTCTAGTATTTTAGATAAAAGATATTTAGATTTTAAAAAATTCATTTACTATTTATTTTTAATTTTATAGTTATTTTCCTTGTTTTAATTAAAAATAAATAGTAAAAGACTTTTTAAATTCTAAATATGTTATCTGAAATACTAGAATTTAACAATTATTCATTTGGTTGCAGTAACATTCAAGAAAAATGTGCAAAATCAACAGAAGATTACTTTTATTTTTCCAACACATATTTACAATTATCTATTTGATATTTATTATGATAATTAACCCTATTATAAATTGGGGAATGAGCTACAAAATTATTACCATATCAGTTATACTTCGAATAATAGTAGGATCACGTAAATTCATGCAAAAAAATAAAATAAATTAGATTGATTAACATAAATACTATATATCATATGAGAAGGAACCTAGAATCAATCTCTAAGTACATGTAATTGTATGACCGTGCACTAATAGATTTTGAAAGATTGTGTATATCAAAAAATTATTTATCAAAACACATTCATTTGATACACTATCCGAGGAAAGTTCCCAGGTTCCTTATTCTCTATAATTAAAGAGTATCATGTTCCATAGATCACCTCACCAAATTACATGAGAATATAAAATTTTGAAATTACCGCTGAGAATTGCCACTACTTTTCTGTACTGGAAAACTCAGATAATTTTTTCTTGAGCTCAACCTCGTGAACTTTTTTCACATAATTAAATTGTGCGTACAAATTGATACATTTTCAGAATATTATAAGTAATAAGAAAATGATGTTTGTTGTAGGATCGAAAGCAAATCTTCAATGAGCTACATACTTTCCCTAAATAATAATTACATTGTTGCTATCATTACGCTGCCTATTAGACATGCTTAACCTGTAGAACCTAGCTGCAGCTTCTTTTAGGCTTCCCTGGCTTCAATCTTCTTTCCTTAATATAATCTTGGTCTCCCTATCAATCAAATGGAAAAGAGCAATTAGCTGCACAAGAAAGTGAAACTAAGAAGAAAAACGACATAATGAGTGTAAAAGATTCAGAAAATGTCAGGAGGTCCTGTGAGACCCATGCAACATTAAAGTGTAAGCGCCCAAGGCAACATTTGCAAACCATAGCCATACTGTGAAATTTAAGCCAAGTCTATCCAAATTAAACCACTAGCTACTTCAGTCAGAAACCATAGTTTTACAGTGGGAGTTTAGACACCTAATGCGATTTGCGAGTTTGGTTACTTTGCCTTCCAAATTATACAGTTCAAACATGCAATTATGTTGAATATATGATATGATCCTAGTAAGCCCGCTTCCCTAACACCTTGAGGTTTTAGGAGAACGGGAAACTTAACATGGTATCAGAGCTCTAGTTGTGGGAGGTCTCAGGTTCGAGTCCCTCCTACCCCCAATATTCTCATTAATTGAAATATTGAAATTGTGTGCTATGGTGGGCCCAAAAAGGGACGAGATCCCCACCTAATATTAAAAAAACGGCGAATCGGACACTAGGGCCAAAAAGGCACGAACAACTCTTGACCCATTAATGGGCTTTCGAGTGAGGGGGATGTTGAATATAGGAGAACTGTTCACAACCTTGATACAAGTTTGGTGAATCCCCATAGTGGCATACCTTTGTTATCTTCACCTAGAACTGTGAGAAAACATCATCCTCATCATCACCTTACACCTGACTCTTTTTCCCTACTACGGTCAACGCTTCCTCAATAGCTTGAGTAAAAGTGGCAATTTTGTATGTAAAAAACCCAACCAGAATAGGTATTAATTCTAGGTGCATGATCCCATATTCCGGAACCAAAATCCTGTACAAACCATTAAATCCTAGTGAAAAAATGTTGCAAATAGGTTTCACAAAAAAAAAAAAAAAAGATGACAGAATGTAATAAATAATGGCTATACAATTACAACTAAAATGAATCAGATATGACAAAAGAATGTCAGGCCACTCACCCATTCCAACGGTTAAATATCATTACCAAAACAACAGGCACCAGTAGTCTTGGTTGCCCAATAGCTCCTCTGCAATTTGAATTTTTTAATTAGCAAAGTTATAAGGAGATTGAAACATTAATATATGCCTTTTACATGTTCAACATGGCACAGATAGAAATCTCCTTTAAATAAATTAATATTCAAGAAGATTATTAACCTCCACAACAAAGGGAGGGTCCCACATGTAATTAACTCTGTGGGAATCTAAAGCAACTGAAATCGAATATCACAGCAACACACACACACACACACACATATCAATACAAAAATTCGCATTTAAGGGGAAGTCACATACTTGACAACCCCCCTGGCTCCATCAGCCATAGAATCCACGCTATTACCAAGCATTCGCATGTAAGCCAATGAGCCAAGAAACCCAACGCCGTAACTGAACACGCAAAATGCAAATTTAATTTAAGATTAGATTAGCACAACAGAATGATGTCAATTTATGCAGACAAGGTAGAGTCTTCAACCTAAAATCAAAGATTTGCAAATCATTTTAAAAATAAGAATTACCTTGCTGTAATCTCTGGAGTATAAGATACATATGCGGCGACTAAACCAATTCCACCTATTCCAAGAGTAAGCAACTGCATTTTATTCTTCAACTGCCAAAATTTTAATAATGGGGAAAGAGGAGCATATATTCAGGTTATGAATTCAAAAACTTATAGAGTTTAATTCTCTATGAAAAGTTGAGTTGTTTGATGGAGTTAACCATATGTAAGAATACCTTGAAATACTGTTCCCTCGACTCTGCAGCCAAAACCTCCGGATCACCAACAGGCTTTTTAATTTCCCGTAACATAAATTCCTATAGATACAATTACAACCACTAAGATCAACACTCTCTATCTAGATGCATCTGTCATTTGTAAATACGTCTACATATAGTAGAGTTAAACAAAATCCAAATAAAGAAATCAAACCAACGAAGAAATCCCTAAACTGCCTGACTGGGTAAAATCATTTTCATTTGTACTGAAAGAGAAAAGGGAAAGTAGAGGTAATACACTGCCACCAGTTGCAGCCTTGTATGCTCTATCCCACTTATCTTGCTCGCGTCGTGTAGGTGCTGGTCTCCATTTTTGCTTTAAATCCCCACTAGTCTGAAAGACATTTAACTTAATCATAAAAACAAGATTAAGATACATTACAGCCTCCAAAAAGCTTACAGAGTTGGAAGAAAAAATATTACTCGAGCTCTCTCAACTTTTGTTTCTTTGACAATTTTCGAAGGTGCTGTTAACTCTTTGCTAAAGTCAGCATCCATGCTGTGTTACAGAATTAATAACATGTTAGTGCAAAGATAGAAACAATAAAATGCAAGATATCTAAAAGGTCAAAATGTGAATAAGCACATACTTGTCAAGACTCATAACCCTGTTTAAGCTAAGAAAACCTGAAGATTCTTCCTGTAAAAACACACCGAATACAAAGTTAGCATCCAGATAAAACAGTTTACAAAGTAATTAGTGATCAGCATAGACGTCCAAAACAAATATTCCAGGTTATGATTTAAGTACATTTTTATTTAAGATATACAACATAAATATTCACAGGAGTCTAAGGCTTAATATAATAAAGCACATCCAGTCCACGATTCAATGATAGTGGCAAGTCTCCTTGTCACCACCCCTCATCACGACTACTCCTCATCACAGTCCTGGGTGCCAATCCTAACTCCCTCGGCCATATGGTTAAATTCAAATGCAGTAACAAACATATTGTTTTAAGTTTATACACTAATCTTGAATCCGATAGCATTAGCTTTAGAATGACACAAGTTTATGAACACAAAACACGAAATTGCCATCCCTAATTGAACTCAACAATCAAAACACCTAAAAATCTTCACAACAATCATAACTAAATTAAAAAAATGGAAAGAAAAACCAATTCCATGGATTCGAATGAACAAATAGTAAACAAATTTCCACTTAAAAAAATCTGCAAACAAAAAAGAAGGCAATTCAAACAGAAGAATCTCAAAATAAATAAATAAATAAAAACAGATTGTACAAATAGACAGAACCTGAGGTGTATTAAAGAGGGTATGTTGAGAAGGGTCCTTGAACAAAGATTTCATACGAGGCATAAAATCCTTATTCCAAATATAGTCATCAGAAGTGATGGGGTCTTCACCAGGACCACCCCAAGACTTTCTAAGCTTAGTAGTCAATGGTGGGCCACCATATTCACCAGGAGCCATTCCAGTAGACCATTTCTCAGGCTTCTTTTTGGGCAACATTATCTTGGTGGGTTTTGTGTTGTTGGATACTGGGATTGTGTTAGTTGTGGAGGAGGAGGAGTCTGAGGAAGATATGGATTTGGCTGTGCAGGTTATAGATACACAGTAGTATACAGATGATGCCATTGTTGTTGATTCCACTGCAAATTTTGGAACTTCAACCAGGATATATATATGGGAAAAGATACTTATTATACAGACAATTGTCATCCAAGCGTAAACAAAATATCGCCACTATGTGGATGGCCCTATTTAGTTTGCATTTACATTTACTGGCTGAAAAACCAAACTACCCATATTTCCATTCCATTTGCCCAAAATATCTGTTTCCATTTCGGTCCGTCCTTTTTACCCACGGATCATGCATTACACACATGCGTGGTCTGTATACGCATCTGGGAATTGCGTGGTCGGAGGCCACGCATATTTACAATGTGTAAACTTTGTAAATCTGATAAATGAATTCATGAACAGTAACACCGTATACGCATCTGGGAAATGCGTGTAATCCTATACGCATCTCAAAGATGCGTAGTTGAACAGTACTTCGTCGTCTCCACAGCAGCCGCCGGAGGCGTTTTTCGACGAAAACTTCGATCACTTCCACCGTTCTTTTCAGGCATCTACCGTTGGCATACTATACATCAAAGTGATCGTCTCTTTGTACTCTACAAGTCTATACCAAACAATTATCATTAATTTAACCGGAATCGAAATCCCCAAAACGAGTTTTTTTCCGTTCACGTTCTCAGATCTGTTCGAACTCGCCCCTGCGGGGCCAAATCTCAATAAACGACGTTGTATAAATGTAGAGCAAGGCCTGGGCATCTTTTTGATGTGCTCAGTTGTTGTAGAGGTGCTCGAAATTGGCTGGACAAGAAGAGGCGATTTTCAGGCAATTTTTCGCTCGTCTGAGCTTCGTTCACGTTCATGGAGAAATGACGTCATCTGACGTCAATACGCATTCTGTGAATGCGTGACTCAACATACGCATACCCAGAATGCGTATCGTAGACTCCGCATCACTGACATGCGTAGTCAGTGGTTAAAAAGGGCGGACACTCCCGCATATGGATATTTCGGGCAGCTTCTATAGAAAAGTGGTGTAGTTTGGTCATTTTCTCTTTACATTTTTCGTTTGGAAAAAATTTTCTTTTAAATTTAGGGAACGTTCGATTTGTAAATAAAAATCGAAATCGAAAATCGGAAAGAATAGAAAAAAGGGTAATCTAACCAAATGTTCAGAAATGGGAATGAGTTTACCGAATCAATATCTTGGATTACTATGGAATGGGAATTTAAAATAATTTTCTTTTTGAAAAAATAAAATAAAATAAATAGAAAGCAAAAAAGTAATTAGTTTATTAATATATTCTCTTTTAAGAAAAAGTAAAAAAAAAAAGACTTGTTACTATTATTTATTGTTATTTTCTTTTCTTTTGGAGATAAATGACCAAACTCATATTCTTATTTTGATCGCCAAAAATCAACTCAAGTGAATACAGAGAGGCAACAAAATAATATGCAACATTAGTTTACAAGAAGTTCTTAAATGTTTATTTTTAGTCAAAACAAATACTCCCTCCGTCCCAATGGATTCTTTACACTTATTATTTTGGGCCGTCTCATTCATTTCTTTATATTCCCAAAATAGTAAGTTTTAACACTATTACACCCACTACTTCACTTATTTTAACAATACTTTATACTATTACACCCACTACTTCACTTATTTTAACAATAAAATCACTATTACACCCACTACTTCACTTATTTTAACAATAAAATCACTATTATATACACTAATTCATTTATTTTAACAATATTACACCCACTTTATACCCACTTGTCTTGTCCTCCGTGCCCACCAGGAACGTAAAGATCCCAGTGGGACGGAGGGAGTAAAAATAAGAAATCTTAAATGTAGTAGATTCTATTTCTCATATTTCTTTATAAAAAAAACGTGTTGTTAAAGTAGAACATACAAATTGTCAATCCTTTGACAAGTTGGGGTTACATGAGTATATTTTAATGGGCCTTACTCTCTAAGTGGGCATTCAATCCCCCTAAATACAAATAAAAGATCTTTAGATCTTTTTTTTTTTTTTGAAGAACAATAGAATTAATTCATAAAATAAAAGCCATACGGCATCTACAAAAATAATCGAGTCGAACAAATATAAAATAGAAACAATTGCCTATCATCATAAAAAGATAGTCTAGCAATTTGTTGAAGATGATATATTTACATATACCCTTCACTTCACCCGCTTCTTCGAAACCTGTTTGAGCTATTGACCATGATTGTAGTTCCATACAAACCTTCATCCATAAATAAAAACTAGCCCTCACAATAAAGGAGAGAAAATCATACCCACTCACCAAGGAGAGAAAAACAATACTGAAATTGCAAACTAAACATTCAAATGAAAACATCTTAGATCTGGAAGGTGAATCCAAGATAACCAATTCACTCTCGAAATCAAACCAAACAAAACAAAAGAAAGAATTTATTGAAGAAAAGAAGAAAATACAACGAAAATGAAAGGATTTGGGGCTTTCCACCAGTGGAAATCCGGTGGAAGCCCCGCCGGAAGTAAGAACGAAGAAGAAAAGATGAGCGGCGCTGAAGAGAAAAGAGAGAGGAAAAGAGGAATCCTAGCCTAAAATTGATCTTTAGATCTTTTAACTACTCATTTTACAAGCCCAATCTTAAAAGTATTACAATTCAAAAATAATTATGGGAAATGTATAAAAAGAATTTTTTTTCCTATTTCCAAGATTTTAGTCAGCATGTGGCAGTGATTTTATTGATCCACTTACTTGTCTTTTCCACTTTTCCATGCTTTGGAGGTCGTGTTTGGTAGTTGAAAAGGTAAAGAACTTCTTTTCTTTTCTTCTATAAAGGCTTTGTTATTTTTCCTCAGGCACATGAATCCCTTTCTTTATAATCAAGACTTCGGCAAATTGGGAATTAGGGCTTTGGCAATCAACCTCCTCCATTTTTTATCTTAATTTCTTCTTCTCCATCTTCGAGCATTTGACAGGTATGTTCAATCTTAATTTCTTACCTTGTTGTATTCCTTGATCATACTTTGTAGAATGTGTGGGCAAGTACAAAGATTGCATATTGCAGATATCTTGATTTAGACAAATTTTTTTAATATGATATAATCTTGATCGTCTATTTTTAAAATTATTAGATTCGACAGATTCGAACTTAAACTAATGAAAATATTTTTAATATTAGAAAATGAATCTATCTATTACTATATATTAAACTTCAACACAAGGGCAAAATTTGTCATTTTAATGGGTTAAATTTATGATTGTACCCCTATATTTTAAAAAATCACAAAAATGTCATCCTATGATAATTATGTAAAAATTGAGAAATTATGTTTATACAGGGATTCGAAGCACTAACCTTCAAGTCTCAAACTCATGCCTTAACCAATTTTGCTATAGTTAATTTTGACTTTTGTTTAACAATACTATTATGATAAACCACATCTCTTCTTTTTTTGTCTCATCCTCTCATTTTTTTTTTGAATAAATTAAATATTGGTTCATATTATTTCTAGAATATTGGACAGATAAAATTATAAAAAATATGAGCATACTCTACAATTCTATTTTGTCATTTTAAATAATTGATATAAAAAAATAGATTATTCATAATGCAACCGAGTCCAAATTTTTTTTTATTTACATGCATCTCTATGTAGATGTTAAATTATTTCAATAAAAAATAAGATTTGACTTTAAAAAATACGTAAATTTTAGTTATCAAATCTTAACATAATTGATAATTGCATTACATAACTTTTTAGGTATATAAATTTTAAATATTTGACTCATACTAGAGAGTTTTGGTCGACCAATTATTTCGATTGTCAATGATTTAAATATGCGAGTCATATAATTATTTAAATAAATACAAAAAATATTTGAAATCTATATATTATAAATTAGTGGATAACCCATATTCAGGTTCAGATTAAATTTTTTAACTTTATTTAGATCCATGGACTATCCATATTTTTGGTTTGGTATCTATTTTTTGTCAATAGAATATCAATATGATAATTTGACCCATTTTCCATTATGGAAAGTTTGTATATTAAATTTAAATATTATTAATACGATATATATTATCTATGGTAAGTTTATTAATATAAATCGATTTGAATTAATCTTTAAATTTTGGTAATTTGATTAATGCAAATGATCTCATAACATATATAATAAATATAATAAAATATTATTTATTAAAATGAGCCCCGCTAGGGGCACTCTTTTTATACACACGGAGGTTTGGTATCCATATTTAGGTTTGTACAAGATTTTGTATTGATTTTGACCCACTGGATAATCCATTTTTAATATACAAATTTAAATACTATTAATATATTCTCTTAATATTTATGATAAGATTATTAATGAAAATTTGAATAAATTTTTTAATTTTGGTAAGCTTATTAATACATATTATCACATTATAGATATAGAAAATCTAAATAATTTTATTTTTGATTGCATTTGTTATAATATAGAAAAATTATATTTTATTAATATTATTTCTTTTAAGATTAATTTATTTGATCTTAAATATAAAGTTATTTTCTTTATTTAATCGTTTTTATTATATATCATAACTATTATGAAATTTAAATTTAAACTACCGTGTGCGTAGCACGGGTTATAATCTAGTTATGTTAAAAAGATGAAAATTCTAAAAATATGATCTATGTGATATATAAAAAATAATATAATTAACACGCAAATTAAATCAAAAAAGATATCCTAAATATTAAAAATTACAATAATTATTTAAAATGATCAATTAGATGTTAACTCGCCAATAAAATATGGTACATATAAATTTTTATATAATATATTGATCAATATAATATATAATGGTTGAGTTATAACATCCATAAAATCAAAAAATTTGATTTTAGATTTCATGTACATGCACGGGTTATTAAGGTTGTCATATTTTACATCGATTGAAATATTTAGAAAAATTTATAATTGAGTTAAAAATTAATTCAAAATTATAATATAAAAATATTTCAATTTACCCAATTTTTTTTTATTGGGTGAAGCACGAGAATACCCACGAAAGGGGGGCTGTCCGCCCGAAATACCCATACGCGCTACACTTTGCCCTTTTTGCCCTCTGACTACGCATGTGGTTCATGCGTACACTGACCACGCATGATACACATGCGTAGTCTTTGTAATTTGAATGCCCAGGTTTTACTGCGTATCCGGGTTACGCATTTGTAAAATGCGCATATCCTAATACGCATCTCCAAGATACGTATTCATCACTGTTCACCGTCTCCCACAGAGGCGACGAGGAAGACGATTTTCGGGGAGATTTTCGAGCTTTTTCCGTCCAAGATCCGTTCAGGACCATACCATAACTTTCCAGACACATTAATTATACAATTCGATTCGCCTTATCACCCTCTATAACTACATACGATTAGTTTTTCGTTTTTATTCCCCGATTATATACCGGATTATATATCAATTTTCATCTCCGATCCATTTTTTCGATCGATTTTACACGCCCCTGCGGGGCTAGATCGATACAAAGAGGTTAGGGGAAATGGAGAGGAGGATGTGGCGATCGTTTTGATGTACTCAGTGAGGGTGTTCAATGAGAAACGAGTGAGAGAGATGAAAGAGAGACGAGAGAGATAAGTCGCCGGCGGCTGAGGAACGAGGGGATGATGAACAGTGTAGGGATACGCATTCTCCTAATGCGTATCACCTATACGCAGTGCCAGAATGCGCACTCCGTGGGTAGAAAGGGCGGAAGGTTCCGCCCGTAGGCATTTCGGGCACTTGGTTCTGAAATATAGGTATTTTGGGCATTCTTTCATTTTTATTGAACTTCTGTTTTGTTTAATAAACATTAGACTAAAACTAAACATTTAAGTTTAAAAATGTATAAATGTATTTGTTTTAAAAAAATGGCTGAGACAAGCATAAGGATGATTTTTACTCAATATTAAGAGATTTTGAAATATGTCTCAAAATATAGTCTTATATATATGATCAACTTTTTACAACAAAATTAATAAGTTTACATACGTATCTATTACTAAGATAATTATATATATTATACTCAAATGTTCAATTTGATAAAGTTCATTTCACGCAATTGAAAATTAAATTAATAATTTAACAATCACAAGTATCCATGTGATTATTATCGTATGAATATTTATCCAAATTTTATGAAATCTAATCAAATTATAAATATTTGGTTCGAAAAATTGGTATACAATATTACAAAATAATTATAAAAACATTCGATAAATCGAAAACTTATCGTTTATCATATTTTTAATTATCATAGTTTAAATTACAAAATTAATTTAATATATACATTTTTAATGAGAAATTAATTCAGTACCCATGCCTCGAGCATTTACGCTAGTATTCTTTTAGTATTAGATCTAACGGTTCTCATTTATCTATCTTAAAATCTAATAATTATCATTTAGTGTATCGAATTTAGTGAACCAAACGATCAACTAAATAGAGGCTACATTGCTTATAATAGTATAGTATAGATAGATTTCAATTTGTTAAAAGAATATATTATTTTAATATGATAATTGATGATGTGGAGTTTAGAGTTTCGACAAATATAACCAACTTGATTGCATTATCTGAAATTTTAACTAACAATAATGTTCTTTAGGAAATGAATTTTTTACATTTTCTTTATAATTTTTGTCTATGACATGTTCAATACATTTTTAGCTAAAGAATTTACATTGGAGATGCTCAAATCAAACAAATGAACATTTTTGCGAATCAGCCCGAGCTGCTACCCGTTTTAACTTTAAATTTGTAATAGTGACAATAAAGTCCGCCATTTTTGGTTTTAACTTTCATATTTTAGAAGGGCTCCGTTGCTTTTCTGTATATTAGGTTGCCATTCTTTCATAAATGGTATATCTAGGTTGGAATTTGCAAAAATGGTACAGGGCGCACAAACAAGTGGCATTATCCTACTTAACTTTTTTTATTTTTACTTTGTTTATAATGCCCTTAAAAATGTTATAAAATTTATAATTTTTAAGTTCAATTTAAGTCCATTCTAAATTCATATTTAAATTTTGTTTATAATAGCATAATATAATTGTATTTTCACATTTTAAGATACATATTTTTATTCAAATTTAAAACAATTATAGAAAATGGGAAATAATATAGTATAAAATAAATGCATATATGAAACAAAGGAATTAAACACAAATTGCAAAACAACATGAAGCATATAAAAATCATAAAAAATTTAAAATGAACTTAAATTAAACATAAAAATTGTTAATTAAATTAAATTTAAAATTTATAAATTAAAGTTAACTTTAATTGAAAAATTAAGTTTAAGTTAAACTTAATTTATAAGTTATTTTGAAGGAATTCTCATTTCAAGAAAGGGCCATACGTCCATTTTCATGGACGTAGAAAATCTATTTTTATAAACAAAAATTCTGATTTGTTTTTTTATACTTGAATATTATGATAGCATTTGTAAATAAAACAAAAAAAAAAGAAATATGTGTAATTTATTAGTATAAATTTTTGTTATTTAAACTTTTACAAAATTAATATTTTTTTACCATTTTTGGGATCTAAAAATCATATTTTAGTAAAACAAATTATATTATTTTTTTATGTAAAAGTATTGTGATTAAATTTGTGCATGGATAAAAAAATATAATTTATGTCAAAACAATTTTTTTTTTACCCTCAAAAAATAGTGTGCTAGCAACTACAAAATTAGAGAGACAAGAAAAAAATAAAGGGACGCAGTTATATAAAATAAAATTTTAAGATTGGAGAAGATAATCACATTTTAATTACTTAAAATACATACTTTTATTTAAATTTAAATATTACAAAAAATGAGAAACAATATATGAAACAGAAAAATGGAAAATAAAATCTTTAAAAACATGTTTTTTCTATCCATGAAAATTGCTCATGACTTAACTTATGTAAAATTGATTATTTTACTTTCATTTTAAAAAAAAAACATATTTTTTATATTCAAAATTTTTTCACTGCAAATTTATTATTAATCCACTATTGTATTAAAAAAAGATTAGATAAAAATGTTAAAATAATTTGAGATCCAAATAATATTTGTTTGTTTGCAAGAATAAAAGGAAAAAAGAAAAAAATTAAGTTACATAGGATCCAAATAATACTTGCTTATTTGCAGTGAAGGAAGACCAAAAGGAAAAAAGAAAAAAAATTAAATATTAATATTTTAAAATGTTAAATACGATTATATTATGCTATTTTAAACAAAATTTAAATTTAAAAATGAACTTAAATAGACTTAAATTGAACTTAAAAATTATAAATTTTATAACATTTTTAAGAGCATTAAAAACCTATAAATTAAATTCATATTTTTTATAATTAAATATTATGATAGCATTTATAAACAAAGTAAAAAAAAAAAAGTCAAGTAGGATAGTCCCCACTTCAAGTAGCGTCAGTTTGCTGGGTCCCCACGGCGCCATTTTCGCAAAATTCAACTTAGTTGTACCATTTATGAAAGAAAGGCAACGGCATATTAATATACCAGCAGAAAAGTAAGGGAGCCCTTTAGAAGTACTAGTTCAAGCATGATGGAGTGAAGTGACTAGTGTCCTCGTACCAGTCTTTCTTTGAGGCTCATTTTACTCGATAAGCCACACCTATTGAATAAAGAATTAATGAAATTAAAATGTTCAGTTGGAAATTTTGAAAAATCTATGTATGATCTATCATTTACTTGTCCCTGATCCCATCTAGATGATTTATTTGTTTTTTTATATCCATTTTTGTATGATTTAATGGAAAATATCCATTTTTGCACGATTTAGTGAAAATTTTTCATTTTTTGCATGATTTATTGGGAAAAAATCCGCGCTCCACGCGATCATTTTTTTTTAGAATTTTTGGACCGCTCGCTCTAAGTCCGTCACTGATCGAACACCATATGATATTGTATTAACTCAACTTACTAACCACCGTCACTTACAATTGTTCAATTTAAACGGCAAAAGTTGGATAAAGAAACACAATTTAGCCTAAAGTACAGGTGACATGCCGATATGGCGATATACATTACCATGAAATGAATTCAAGAAGTTGCTCCCTCTGCAATCTGAACCTGCTCTTTCAAGCTACCGTACAGGGTCTCAACCACATTCAATAAGAATTTATCACAGCCATTTCTTGCCAAAAGAGACATTGACACAGGAAGATTATCATACATCCCTAGTGGTATGCTCACCTGTCCATCCAAGCGAATATCGTATGAGATGGGCTTCTATGGACTATGTATCAAGAAAAACAAATGTAAAGAGAGATCATTAACCTGGCAAAATCCAGATACTCCGGCCACAGATAGTAAACTAAATGCCCTAACTCGAAATGTTTCTAATGAAGCTGCCTCTGTTTTTAGCTTTGGTGGAGGTCCAGGAACTGTGGGGATGGCAAGTACATCAAGATCCTATGCAATCATGCAAAAAAAGAAACAAAAAAAACACATACGTCAAAAAGTGCATCAACTATAGTATGGTGTACATTGTAATACCAATGTATCTCATGTAAAATATGATAATTTTTGACAAAAAGTAAAAAAATTATGCCAACTGATGAGTGACGAGTTGCAAATATTGTTGACTTACACTACTGGGTGGCAAGTAGAAGACATAATTTAGATAACTAGTTCATTAATTTCCAGCAGACAGATAGAGAGACAAAGAGAGGGAGAGAGGATTACTCCTAGGAGACCTCTGAGAGCAGCTTGCAGCTCAGTCTTAACCAAGAAGCATGCATCAATATTATCATCTTTTGCGTTAATGGCTTCCCATACCCTTTCAGCTATCCCCGGACCCAAATGAGGTTTCACAGTTTTGACCCACTCACCATGATTATTCCTGAACTCACACCTACGGTACAGAAGGTAAGGCCGCAATGAAGAAACCAGAACAATAAATCATGAGAGGATCGTATCAAGATATATAAGAGAAAAATCATCTGCACCTCTGAAGCAACCTCATAGCATTTGATAAAGCCACTAAAGGCTCAATGTTATATTCATGGTTTTGTAGATCTTTGCGCATAAATTTCTTTAGGCTTGGAACATTGCTCTCAACAGTTTTCCCCAGGTTTGCGTAATTTAGTATATCATCTGCAGCAATACATCCATGTATAATGTTCACACGTTGAATACAAATATAAAGATATCGAACAAACTGAAACAATAAATAAATAGAAAATTTGCGTGCGTTAACCATTAGTTTAAAATGGTGCATTGACAAATTCAAATGACTGTTTTATATCATTTTACCTCCATATATTTGTTTGACTGCTTCCACAAGAACATTTGTTATTCGACCACTAGGGATGCTAAGAAGTTTGAAACAGTCTTCAGCTATAATGATTTTGGATGGTCTCACCAGACCATGGTCAGGAAGTTGCAATAATGTACTACCAACTCGACTCAATATCAGAGGATCCCTTGCAAACCATCCTGTCAAAGTGTAGTAGTCCGATAATGACTTTTAGATGTTCAACACTGTTACCTTATCATTCTGATCAATTTAGGAAATGTCTAAGTTCCTATAACAAATTTCAGCTTCTTTTAGATTTTCTGAAAAGTTGCTATTATCGATTAAGTATGTACAGTAACAGCTTAGAGCATCTCCAATGGAAAAACCCTTGGCTATAATATCCTATGTGGGACATATTCTAGATAATAAGTAAAAGAAATAGCACTCCAACGGATCAATCTCCTTAACAAAAATTATAGACAATCATACTTCATTGGCTATATTTGTCGAACCAATATTCCCCATAGCAAAAATTATATCCAATCATTATTTTAGCTATGCTCATTGGAGTTCCCATTGTCCCCCTTATCTAATATTTTAACTATTTCCTATTTTTAATTTTTTTTTTTGCCAACCATGATAACTAAAGAAGAGTATGCAGAGTACCACTATACTACAGCACATATTCTACCAACATTGGTTACCCGGACTTGGCTGAAAGTGTCCAACATGGATATGTATCCAAGTTTTGGACTCGGCAATCTCTTTAACGTGTATCATGTTTTTAGCCTAATATAAGTGTCCGACATGGGTACTTGAGGCAAAATGAAGAGTTAGGGTAACAAAGCTTACTTTAAACCTAAACTACATGACATGCTTGTAAAACTAAATACCACAAAACACTAAATTACCTTTAAATCATATGTGACTGTAGGTCTTATGACTACAGAAGATAAATGACTGCTGAGAACAAATATAAAACTATATCAAATTTGTGTTCTAAATTTTCTCACCTGCAGTGTCGAAACTCTGGGCCATTGGAGTTACGCCAGTAGTTGAAACAGCTCCATGAGAAGGCCGAAACCCGAAGATTCCACAATATGATGCAGGAACTCTAATGCTTCCTCCAGTGTCAGTTCCTGCAGATGATGGCTTTCTAGCTTCAGTCAATTAAAGCTGACTACATAAGTACAAAACTAGAATTCTCGACTAAGGAATGTTTTACCCAAGGAGAAATCAACAAGGGATGCTCCAACTCCAACAGCAGATCCACTAGAAGATCCTCCAGGTACTCTATCTGGTGCACAAGGATTGGTGGGTGTGCCATAATGTACATTTTCTCCATTTATGCTATACACAGAATAAGTACGTTATTATGCATGCAGATCAGTCTTCTCCTCCTTGAGTTAAATTACTGCTCAAAAGACATACATATTATAGCGTAGCTCTACACTTGGAGTGAAGTTTTTGTAAAAAGTAAGAATTGCAAAGGTAAAAAATTGTCGATATAAATTAGTGTCAAAACCAAAAGTACCGTTATAACTCCAATTAAACATCAATAATACGGACAAAACAAATCTATTAATCAAAAAAGCAACCCCAAAAGCCAATAAAGTCCTGGATTCTTCAATCCAAGTTCCTTTTAGTTAACAGCTTATGCTACTCTATCATGTTTACTCCGCAAAGATTTCTACCAAAGGGAAAATCAATTTTTTTTAGATACATGAAGACCGTGTACTACTTCTACATGCAAACAAATGAGCTTAGGGCATACATGCGCACAAACACAGTGTGTTTATTACTTCAGTACTTCAGTGCCATCTTATCTTACATATTTAAACTTCACCTCTATTATAGAGCCACAAGCAATCCTACTTAAGTTGTGGATATAGATGTGTTGCCCACGAAAAAGCCAGAGACAAGTAACAAGGAGTTAGTACCATATACGGTAATGTTGAATTGGTGGGATGATGGATGATAATACCTACTAAAATAATTTTGAATTCGACATGAATGATAATGAAGTACAAGGGAAAATTGAAGTGCTGGCTGTTTCATGAATTGCGATTGACAATAATAATTAGTTCTCCCTATAACTAAAGACTAATTATTAGGCAAGTAGATGATTAGTTTTCTTTTCTAGTGATGGAAATATGAACTGTTTCTCAAGCATTATCCAATGTTCTTACTTTTTGTATTGGGTAATTACATTGTGGGAAAAAAATTCTGAATTTGGAGTACGAATTCCTTGTGAAGCATACTATGAACATATTAGTTAACTGCTTTAGTGGCAAGTTACATAAACAAATAAAATGATTCATTTTAAGTATGTTCACATCAAAATTTTGTAAAGACATAGGCATACACCAACGCAATTGGTTAGACATTAAAGCCCCACTTGAAAAACTAAACTTTCTTAACATTATATATTTATATACAGACTTAATATGCGCAAGGCAGAAGTTTAAGTTTATCAAACCTGTATGCCATTTCATCCATGACAGTTTTACCCACACATGTTGCACCAGCCCTCAAGACCGCCATAACAGCTGGTGCTGTTGATAGAGCAGGTGAATGAGTTTGTGCCCAATCGGGGTTTCCAAATCCAGTGACATATCCATCCATATCAAATCTGATTTCAGATTTCATATATATAAATATTTCACCAATAGTATTCATAATCCAAATCAGACAACCTAATAAGTTCAATTTATCAGGGGCCTCTATGCTTCAAATTCTCTGTACAACAGCAAGAAGCACCTACTAAAGTGTGCAAGACACTGGCAGTGGAAGGGGGTAAATATTGTTTAAGAATTAAGATCTTGCACTTTTTTGGGCTCTTAATACAGATTCAGGGGTAAATATTTTGCAACAGCCTATACTTTTTCAGACTGTCAATACAGACGCAAATATACAAATTTAGAAAAAAAAAATTATCCAATTTTTTTACAGAACTTCCATAGTCATAATTTACATAAAAGCAAACTTGAAACAACTCTACAAAAAAATATTTTTTGGAATAGTTATCACGGAATATTACACAATTTACACAATATTCAAAACACTTCCAGACTGTCTAATTAATAAACAAACCCCAACGATGTGTCAATATTTTATTCCAATCGTCCTAAACGGTCACATTATGTCTCTATCATTGCTTTTATTATCTGACGGGGGCTAGTTTTTGTCCCTCGCTAAGATTTATCTAAGTGTTCCATAACACGCATAAACTAATTCTATAAGTTGCATTATGCCAGTGACCTTATTGTAATAACAGATAGCTGATAGCTTGGTGATTTGCTATGCAAATAAGACAACAAATTTCTAAAAACATCTAACTTACTCAACAAAAAATTTCAACTTATATCATATTTTTGATAATAAAACGAGTACTATATTTCTCAGATAATTGAAATAACAATATAATAGAGTCTTAACAATACTACAGAGAAACAGAAAGCTACCTCAATTTTCACAAAGTTAAGAAATTCAATTATGATATCAAAAGAATAGAATACACTCGTAATTGCCTTGACATTGGCAGTTGTACATACTACTAACATATTAAAAATGAAAAACTGCCTTGGTAATCATGTATGCTACTGTGGGAGAGGAAAAACAATGGAAAGTTGTACATATGATCCTATATCATCGAAACATTTAATGCGTGCGTAATTATTTAAATTTCTGTACCATTGATATTATGGTATTGCCCAAAAAAAACATTTAAAAAATGTAGATAGTATAATAAATAAGAAATGAGGAAGTAGAAAAGTGGTTACTTACATATCTTTAACAGCAAAAGTGAGGCCATTCAAAAGAGAAGAGGTGGGTTGTACTTGTAGTGTGAATCTCTCCATGAAAGCTCCATAATCTTGATCTCTCTCCATTCTCTAGCTCTTTCTCTTTTGTTTTGTTGTAGATAAGGTCTTTTTATTAATTATGAGTCAGTGTTTAGTTGATGGATAAGAAGAAGAAGAAGAAGAAGAACATATGGAGTTTGGAGTTCTTGTGCAGTGGTCCAAAAATGAATGATGGACCCCCAAACTAATACTCCACTAATATTCAACAGTCAGCTATCATCCAAAAGTTTAGCTACCAAGTACCAACTCCTCTTCAGTCTTCATGCTAATTTATGGCAGAAAACAAATAGATACTCCCTAGTCCCTCCATTCCGTGGAGTTCTTGTCATTTGATATTTACAGAGACACCAAGATAGTGGGTGTAATATTATTAAAATAAATAAAGTAGTGAGTATTATAGTGATTTTATTGTTAAAATAAATGAAGTAGTGGATGTAATAGTGTAAGTGTTGAAAAAGTGGAGTGAAGTAGTGGCTGTAATAATGTATTTTATTGTTAAAAGTTACTCCCTCCGTCTCTAAATATCATTCCTGTTTTGACGGGACACGTTTGCCAACGCACACTTTTGATCGTTAATATCTTCAATTTCGTATTAGTTTTAAATATAAAAACTTCACTGTATTAAAGTACTCATAAATACGAATCCAACAAGATCACTCATTACTATATTTGGTCTTAAAGATTAAACGTAAATTAGTAATTTGTCTCATGTTATGAATAATCCCTACATTTCAAATAAGAACAATAAAAAGAGACAGAGGGAGTACTATTTTTAGTAATGTAAAGAAATGGAAAGGACGGCCCAAAATAGAAAGTGTAAAGAAATGAAAAAGACGGAGGGAGTAATAGATAGTGTAAAATCATTATTTCTCACATTTTTTTATTAAGAGTGAAGATTTTTTAAAAAAAAAAAAATTGAATCCTTTGAATAATTTTTCATTATTATTTATCACTAAAATGTGTATGTTTATGAAATGCCCCTATTAAAAAAATTAATTACCTATATATTGTTTGTATTATATGGTCCATAGTAGAGATAGGATGGTTGAAGAATGAAGAATACAAACTTTAGCTCTTATATACTAAAAATATTATAATAAATAACAAAATAGATTAACAATTTTTTGATTTTGGAGATAAACAGTTAGACATATCTTCCTTGTATATACATTACCCCCATGGAAAATTTGATTTCGTCCCCTTTAAAATTATTTTTACACCCCTTGTGAGGTGCATGTGGATCATTTAAAAAAAAAAAAAAAAAATCCCCCCTTGAAAATTTTATTGATAAGTTGTAGTGTGGATGTGCCAACCTTTGCTAAATAGAACTTTTCATTGTTATTCAAGAAAAAAAATAAAAAATCTTTGCACTAAACAGAACTTTTTCATTGCTCTTCAATAAAACTGCTTCAAATTAAGGAGATGACGATTCCAGTAAAAACATAGTAAATCATGTTTCCAAATGTATAACAACAGGAGGTACATTGTAAAAAACCAGCAATTTTTAATATGTGATAATTATTCTATATGTACATCATACAGATCCTCAAGAAGTTTAATAGTATCCTTACTCGGCATAGAGACTGATAAATCGTCCCATGGCTCATCTGTTGATGCTGTGCTTCTCATTCCGAGACTTGCTTGAGAGGAATGTGCTTGGCTGTCATTGCGTACAAGCTTTTTACAGACTTTATACTTCATATTGTCATTTGTTGTGGTGCGTGTGTCAATGCAGGGTGCTTCAACTATCTTATTCTCTTCCAACATAGTTACAACGGTGGACATAGATGGTCTGAGGGTAGGAGATGGATTAGAGCATAGTAGAGCTATATTTAACATACTTGTCGCCTCTGTGGTGGAGTAATTTGTTCCAAGAATCGGGTCTACAATTTCCAAAAGATTTCCCTGCTCTTGAAGGACGTAGGCCTTCAAAACATTTACAATCAGAGGTGGTAAAATTGACAACATTTAGTGCCTTATATGGCTAATGAGTATAACTGAACAGGATGAATATTAAATATTTGATAAATGAGGAATTATACTGAAAACTTAGGGGCTGCTAATCATATATAGAACAAAAAGATATATATGCTAACATATTATCTGTAAATACCACATCCAGGGAAAATAAATTGTAGTATGTGGATATCTGTACTACGTTCTACGTAGGTGCGCAGTGCTGTATGGCTGATCTAATCAGTCCAGAAATCTTGTTAAACTTGGCCCGGCATCAGGATAAAACACTAAGTCGCTAATGCACTTTGGAACCTTGTGTTAGTTGGAAGAGTGAAATTGGAGAAAATGGAATGAAATTTGAACTAGATTAGGGGTAACTGTTCAAAGTTTCATTTCTTCCTCCACTCCATTCCTAACAACCTATACTAGATGTCCAGACCTCAAACCCCTAACATAAGAAGGAATCCCCGTTCCCCGTCAATACCCATTTTCTTCAGAAATATAAGTTTTATGGAAAATTTGAACTAATTTTTTTCAAATATTCTCTCCTACCTCTAGTTTTTCCCTTTAATTTCATTCATCATATTCACTCCTTTCCATCCTCTCTAACCAAACATATCATTAGGGAATCCCAACCTCAGAATCAGCATCAGGTCGTGACTTGTGTGGGTAAGTTAATACAAGTGACAACAGCCCTACTATCTCTAGTAACTTTATATTTATGCTCCCTAGCCCTATTTGTCCCTGAGTGTGTAAAATTTTGTGCAATATACTTTGGTCTGTTTAAGGACCACCAACTTCCATGAGGCTCAATTGTTTTGCATGACCCAAGTTTTATCTAGCCAGCCAAAAAATTAGCAGCAAATTTTGGATGCGGAGGCCATTACATGGTTTCTGTGTGTGTGACAGTGTGTGCACATGTAACAGAAACTCACAGCAAAGTAAAGGACAAATTCAAAATTCAATGAATCACAATGTTACCCAATCAATAAAGCTCTCAAAATCCTCCTTCAGCACGTAACCTGTGTTGCTTTTCCCACTAACAATCTCTAGCGCAACAATCCCAAAGCTGTACACATCTGCTTTGTCAGTCAAATAACCCCGCAGTGCATATTCCGGAGCCATATATCCTCTGCACGGAGAAATGCAAAAATTGCTTTTAAGAGTTTCGTATTGTAACTCTGTCAACACCTGATACAACTTCACTCAAAGGAAGCTTAGTTCCATTTGCATATTATTCACTAAAGCATGCACAGTCGGGAGAGATCATTAACTACATTTAAAATGAAATATTTAAGATCTTCTACTAATTTCTTATGGTCGATGTGTAAGGAATCTGATATAACCAAGTGTTAGAATATAAGATCTGGTAAGGGCTTCCTTTGACACCTTAAGATTTTAGATGGATAGGTTACTTAACATCAGGGACGGAACCAGGAATTTAGATTGGGGTGGGCTTGACAAATCACTAACGAAATTTCACACGCCGATCACCCATATCATCAAATTCATCAATCATCGACTCTATACTAATTTTCTTAGCAAATTGTCTCTCTATATAGATGACCATGATATCTCCAAGAAATGCATCATCCATCTTGCTACGCAGGTCAGTCTTGAGAATTTATCACCTGAGAAAATAAGGAAACAAATTAATAAGCAAGAAGCTGCAGACCAAGAGAGGGAGACTCGGTTGTTTTTCTTTGGATATGTGTTTCTCAGCTTCTGCCTCGCACTCGCAACTCGCTCCTCGCTCATACACTCTGTTTGTCTTTAATTTTCTAACTAAATATTAATGGGTTTTGACTCATATGGGCTGGGCTTCATGTATGTTTGGGCTAGAAAATGTTACTATATATATAACAACTATTTTTTTTTTAAATTCCTCCTGGGCTTAAGCCCAGGTAAGCCCCTACATACTTCCGTCCCTGCTTAACATGGTATCAAAGCTTAGGCACGTAGAGGTTCCAGGTTCGGCTCCCTACGACCCCCAATATTCACAATATTTAATATGGACACGAAGACAAGTTATATCCCAAAGATGGGCGCCTGTGATCCACTCTCGACCCAAAAATGGGCTTTCGAGTGAAGGAAAGTGTTAGAATAATATAAAGATCCGGTTGGGCCTTCCTCTAACACCTTAAAATTTTAGAGTGACTGGTTAGTCAACATGATGATATCAGGGCTCGCCGGGCTCACCTTAGCAGGGAATCATGGCGTGGCACAGGCACATATTGGGAGATGCTGGCGGGAGACTCAGGTTCGACTCCCTGCCACCCCCAATATGAGTGATGAATGAGGGGATGTTAGAATATATGATCCCGATAAGACCTTCCTCTAACACTTTAAAATTTTAGATAAGTTGGTTACTTAACACCAAGTTTCTTTTGGATAAAACTTTCTTTTAAGATCCTTTCAACCTTATATTTTACTGGAAGACATTGCAAAACCCAAACCAAAACTGAGGACCATTTTTTTATTAAATTTTCCAATCATCATGCTTAAGTAACTACCAATCTAGTTTAGCATACAATGTTACTACATTCATAAAGACACACTTTAATTATGTGATAAGTTGGAAAGTTAAAGTTAAAATCAACCTGCATAATCTGCATAACAATACAACATTAATTCTTGGGTCCGTTCTTTGGTAATTGTTTGCCAAAGGACTGTTTGGCAACAAATGATTTTGTAATCGTTGGGTCGTTGATCCAACGGTCCTGATTTAAAAAAAAAATATACACCGTACCGGAGAAATTTTCAGCTGTACAGGTAAATTACCAAAATACCCCTACTGTTCACGTATCGCAGAAAGTTTCTGTGGTAGGTGTGAACAGTAGATTTCTGATGTGAAAACAGGGGGCATTTTGGTAATTTGCCCCTACCGCGCAAAATTTCTGCGGTACGAATTTTTTTTAAACCCCAGCCGTTGGATCAACCATCCAACGATGTAGGAACCATTTGTTGTGTAACAGTTTCCTGGCAAATGTTTGCATGAATGGAATGGAATGAGAATCGGAATAAAATGATCTAGGAATGGAATAATGGTGGAATGGAATGATTAAGGAATAAAATAGTGATGGAATAGATTGATCATTCCATTCATGTGTTTGGTTTGCAATTTTGGGAATAAATTGGTCATTTGATATTTTTTTAATTTTTTTTTTAAGATTTAAATATTTTATAAATTCACAATATTAGGAAAGGAGAATAATTGGAAGTTTGCGTGTTTATATATGTATGAAAAATTAATAACTTGGAATGAAATTTTGGCTATTTGTTTAAATCTTTGGATGAATTTTCTTTCGAACTAAATTAATGATTGAGTTATAAATTTATAATGAAATAATAATAGTTGAAATATGAGAGTTAAGTTCTATAGAGACCAACATTTGAGTGGAGATTGCGGAGACAATATACATTACGCACTCAAAACATTACAAAATATATACTCCCTCTATCCCCCTCATTTCTTTACAATTTTTTTTCACTGCTTGACACACATTTTAAGGCTCCTAAAAAATATAGTTCCATAACTTATTTTTAAAATTTTCTTTTTTGTATAAAAATAGAACAATTCTATTTTTATACAAAAAAAGAAAATTTTAAAAATAAGTTATGAAACTATCCGCAAAATGCACCTTAAAATTCGTGCCAGAATTACGTCCCCAAGGTAAAGAACCAAGGGGGACAGAGGGAGTATATAGAGTTTGATTCAAATGAGAACCAGTACCTAAAAGAGAACCGGACAACCATTGGATCCTACTGCAGAACCTATTTTGTTTCGTAATAAAAATATAGTGTTCTGCTACTGAATTCAAAGTTATGCACATGAAATAAAAATTTCTACAACTGAACTTGCTTCTTCTACAAAATTTTACAATCGAATTTACCTACCATTGAGTTCTACTGCAAATCTATTTTATTTCGTACTAAAAATATAGTGTTCTGCTACTGAATTTCAAAGTTATGCACGTGAAATTAAAAGTTCTACAACTAAACTTGCTTTTTCTACAAAATTCTACAAATGAACTTACTTTTTAAACAAACATTCTGCTGCTGAACTTAAAAGTCTGAATTTAAAGTTACGCACATGAAATTAAAATTTCTACAAATGAACTTGCTTTTTCTACAAAATTCTACAACTAAACTTACTTACTATTGAGTTCTACTGCAAAATCTATTTTGTTACGTACTAAAAATATAATTTTCTGCTAATGAACTTTAAAGTTATGCACATGAAATTAAAAGTTCTACAACCGAATTTGCTTTTTCTACAAAGTTCTACGATTGAACTTACTTTTTTCAACAAACATTCTTCTATTAAACTTAAAAGTTATGCATCTGAATTTTGAAATCAAACACATGAATTCTAAAGTTCTGCTACTGAACTTATTAGAGTTCTCAGGTTCTCTGTTTAATGGTTCTCCAAGGAACATGACCGTATATATATATATATATATATATATATGCAAAGAATGTTCAATGAACATTATTATTTCAATCAAAATCTTAAAAATTAAATATGATTTGCAAGAAGAACATGTTTTGCAGAACAATACGTTCTGCAATATTATGTTTATAGAACATACATGATTTCCAAGATTTTTAATGAAATTTGCATGTAAAACATATATGATTTTCAATTAAACAAATGAAATAGTGATTTCATAGAACACGGTTTTCGATGAATAAGTTTTTGTATGGTCTCCGACTCTCCGGAGAATCGAACATGTGACCTATCGTCAAGGTATCAATCTTAGCCTTTGCCACTAGGTTAGCACCTCATCGGTTTATAATTATGTATTTTCATTGAAAATATTTATCATACCACACCAAGATAATTAGTTACATTTCGTAGAAGCTGATTATGTATTATGCAATAATAATATATATTTATCTATTTTATTATATTAAAGTCGAAACATTGAAAGTTCGTCGTTTCGGTTTTCGGTTTTTGGTACGGTTATCCAGGTTATTAAAATAAATAATAACATAATATAATTAATGATAATTAGTCGATTGCCTTTTTAACATTTAATTTTATTTGAAGATATACCTTATATAAACACCTAAAAACATCAATCGTACCATATCTTCCAATCATTATTATTTCCTTTCAAATTAAAACACGTAACATTTTTTATTTAAAACTAATCTTACAATCATTAATATATACCCGAAGATATCACACCATATTTTTCTATTATTAATAGAGTATATTAAAAATCTGTAAATGTTGTTTATAATAAGGGAAAAATAATATAATCTGTAAACATGATTATATTAAATCATATTAAATTATAATTAAAAATAATTAAATATAATGATTATATAAAAACATAATTGTAATATTAAATAAAATTTATAACATAATAAAAGGAACCCGTACGAAGCATGGGCATTGAAAATTTGTCAGTATGGTTTTCGGCACGATCATCCTAGTTACTAAAGTAAATAATAATATATTATAATTAATGATAATTTGCCAATTACCTTTCTTAATTAAAAGACGGTGAAATCCCTAAATAACCAAATTATAAAGTTTTTTGCCCAAAATAACGAATACCGGGAGTGCATTCCAAAATAACGACAGAGCTACGCATTGGTGCTGTGCGTGGGCGAACACGCATTCTTAAACTGCGTATACACCTAATTACGCATCTATACTATACTATAATAAGTAAACTAGGGGATAATTGGTATTTTGGTAGTTTGGTTCAACCCTATTTTTTAGCTATAATTTTAGCTCAATTAAAAATAAATTTAATTAATATTTTATCTACCTAAAAACATTCCCGGGTAAGCAAAGATTTAGCCGAGAGTTTTGATCGAGAGGAGTTTTAGCTATAATTTTAGTTCAATTAAAAATAAATTTAATTAATATTTTATCTACCTAAAAACATTCCCGGGTAAGCAAAGATTTAGCTGAGAGTTTTGATCGAGAGGAGTGGCGTGTGTGTGCGTGTTTTTTTTTAATTTTATTAACAGGAGAGTGTTTAACAGGAGAGTGTTTTGTGTGTTTTTTTACATTTTTTTTATTATTAATAATAGAGATTTAAGCAAATAATATTAAAATTAATATTTATAATATTATATTACACTATAAACAAATTATAAAAAATTAAAAGCAACCCGTGCTTTGCACGGGTTATAAGCTAGTATTACTAATGCGTGGACTTCGTTAAATTTACTTCTACAGCTTGTGAACATTGCCCTGTGATACGCATTCTGAGTTTGCGTGACTGAGGATACGCATTTTCGACATGCGTATGTGCTACTGTTCACCGTCCCTGTCGAACGTTCCGACCACATCTTTCACCTCTTTCCAGCCATCTTTCACTACCATGCTATATACCAAATTGCTCGTCTTTTCCTCCTGGACAAGGCTATAATTGTAGCTTTTCATTTCTTTCGCCAGATTGAAAAGCCCCAATTCGAGCTATATTTTCCGATTTCTTTTCCGTTTTGCTCGTTCACGCCCCTGCGGGGCCAGATTTCAACACACGATTATGGCAAAGTGTAGAGCAAAGTCTGGACATCTTTTTGATGCACTCAAAAGCTGTGGAGGTGGCCGGAATATGGAAAACGAAACGAGGCGATTATCAGGAGATTTTAGAGCTTCAGAGGACGCCGGAGTAGAAACGGAGATAATGACGTCATCGCGCATCTGGGGGATGCATTACCCCAGATGCGCAATCTGAAAATGCGTATCATGGCTACGCAGACCGTCAATGCGTAGCCTCGTCGTTATTTTGGGCACTGTTCGCGCGAATCGTTATTTTGGGTAGCGTGGGTGTGTTTTTGTGTTGTTTTGGTCATTTTCTCATTAAAAGATGTTTACTTTTAATTAATGATATTACCTTTAATATATTTAAATTACTTAACTAAAGATCTAAATTTGCAATGCCATCAAAAACATATTTAATTTACAAATTTAAAGTATTAGTTTTAAACCATGCATGTCATTAATTATATATATTTATGTTAAATTGCAAGAAATTAAAATAAAATATCTATTAAAATAATAATTATATAAAGACATAATCATAACATAAAATTAAAATTTTTAACATATTTGAAAAAACCCGTATATCGTACGTGTTATAAGTTAATATGTACTGTCTCCGTCCCTCCCAATTCCTTACATTTTCTATTTTAAGATGTCCCTCCCAATTCTTTACATTTCCAAACTTTCCAAAAATAGTAAAGTTTTAACCTTTAAACAAATAAAAAGGGCCCACCATTTTCCACTACTTTCCTCTATCTTTCTAATCTATTACTTAAATATTGATAGTACCCACAATTTTACCCACTTTCCACTAACTTTCTTTCTCTTCCCACTTACTTTTTTCTCCTTTCTTAATCTCCGTGTCCAACCCAAATGTTAAAAATTGGGAGGGAGGGAGTAAGTATCTATTTTTAAATAATTTTAATTAAATTTAGTTAAAAATTAAAATACGCTAATGGGAAGGAATGACATATCTGCAACTCTGGATTGCTTTAGTCCGTTGGAATAATCTATACTTTCAAAAGAAATGGATGGAAGTAAATAACCATCATCAAATTTTATCAACACTTTAAACTCCAGTGATAAGATGCATGAGAAACATTAGACTTATGATAAAAAGTGGAAATGCTTACACTGTTCCAGCAATTCTTGTGCTAATATGGGTTTTCTCTTCTTCATCAAGCTTGGCCAAACCAAAGTCTGAGATCTTTGCGTTTAGATCTTTATCAAGCAATACATTGGTAGCCTTTATGTCTCTATGAACTATTTTCAACCCTGATTCCTCATGAAGATAAGATAAGCCTCTTGCTATCCCCAATAAAATCTTCTTTCTCGTCGTCCAGTCGAGGTTGAGTTGTTGTCCATCACGCCCTTAAAGATGGAGGATGAAGTTAGAGTGAGACAGAGAGAATGTGAGAGAAGGAAAGAAACCATGAGGTGATAGTAATGACATGCTCAAAGATTTACACTTTGTTCATTACCAAAAAGGGCTCGAGCGAGACAGTTGTTTTCCAAGTACTCATATATTAGCAACAACTGATTTCCTTCAATACAACATCCATAAAGCTTCACAAGATTTGGGTGTTCTAAAGCAGATATAATGCCTATCTCATTAATAAATTCTCGATTTCCCTGCTTTGATTTGGAGGAGAGCTGTTTAACAGCAATCTCTAGACCATCTGGTAGTATGCCCTATACGCAAAGCCATTAATATACAGTTGTTAAATTATAATAACGAAAAACATATATAACCCATTTTAAACTTAGGAATGCTTGCAGCCTCACTACAAGAATATCCTATTCTACCAACAGAAATATCCGTTGGCATGGGAAGGAAATCCGTTGCTAAAACAACATACCAACGGAATGCCAACGGAAACAATCTGTTGGTATAAACCTCGTTGGGAAGTCTCTAACAACGGATTTATTTCCGTTACTAAACTTAACAACGGAATGCCAACGGAATTCTTGCTTTCACAAATAACCATGCCCCAACCGACTTCCTAACGGATATTCTGTTGCTATTTCTAGCAACCAAATGCCAACGGAATTTTCATTGCTATATTTAGCAACAGATTGCCAACGGTTAATCTATTGAAAAGCACCCCTAAATCGTAGAACCCTGTCAAACTGTTAGCAATCCGTTGGTAATTAACAACAGATTAAATTCCGTTGGTAAATTCTGTTGGTATAACAGAGAATTCTTGTAGTGCCTGCAGGCACGACTTGAATTTATCCGGACAAAGTGCTACTTAGATTTAGTGATGATGTGAGATAGATAAACTTGATTGGAAGTTGTTCACCTTGTAAACGGGTCCGAATCCTCCTTCGCCAATCTTATTTTCAGAGGCAAAGTTACTCGTTGCAGCTCTGATGTGTCTTAAACTAAAATAACCTGTCTGTTGTTCTATTGCTCCTCGCAGTTCTGAACACATATAAGAATTAGAATTTTCCACAACTGGTCATAAAAGACATAATAGTTTTACAAGATTACAACATATATACAGAAAAATTTTCTTTGAGCATTCTTTAGATTTCAAATATATGAGAAATGTGTATCTGCAGTCTGCAGATGTTCATCAGCAGTATCTAGGTAATTCTCTTTAAAACCATGTATTTAGCAATGCTAAATTTATAAAGCACCTAATGCTCTGTTCGAACATTCGGGTCTTGACTCATTAAATTCAATAACCATAAACTGTCATTTACATTACACCTAGTTACCGAGCATATATGACCTCCCTACATCCATTCACTATAACAACACTTCAAAGACTGTATATAATCTGAAATTTGGCAAAAAATATCTGCTAATTTATCTTTTCTTTGTGCATCTAATATTTTTAAGTGAGGAGATATGTATTTTGCGTGAATGCCCTATAGTTCGTACTGCAGATGCAAAAAGTAGTTTATACAATATTCAGGATCTTGAATTAGATACTACTACAGTGGCTGTAAGCTTTTATCATCTAGTTGGTTGATGTCTTGGACATCATCAAGACATCAACTTGGTCCTATGTAATACACCAATGTGAAGGTCTTTACCCTAGAGACTTATATTCACAGGATAGTTAGATATGTGAAATTCTCCAGTAAATATTACACAAATACAAATGATAAGCTATAGTCTATAGATTCACATGTGCATCTGATATTGGGATAAGATACCAACCTTTATCTTCAACGTCTGTTCCTCCAAGGAAACCACTGATCCAGAGTACAACTAATATCAATGCAAGGCTAAGAAGTGAAATAACCACAATGCCAACTATTGTTCCAGTTGATAGGCCTCCAGTTTTGACGCCAAATTCTATTCAGATAAAGCAAATTAAATTACAGACTAGGTAGCAAGAACATTAGTGGAAATTCTAGAATTTAGGATATACTGACTTGGTGTTACTGAAATTGCTGATATAAGAGGTCCATATACACCTCTGTCTGGAACTGCAGTCGTCCCCTTCCCAGCCCAGTACAAGTGAATCTCCAGAGTGCTACCATATACATTAACATTGCGCTCCAAGGTGATTCCTTTTCCAAATCCTCCAGCTTTCTCTGCAATGTTGAAGTCTTTCCAAACAACCTTCCCCTGTAGAGAAACAACCGAAACTTAGGCAGAAAGCTAGACCAGCCCTATTTTCAAGGCTTAAGAAAGAAATTAACTGGACTCCCTAAAATTTTAATACTGGGAGTACAATTAATCTCAACTAACATAAAAAACCTCTTACTCACTTGGATAGATATATCAAAAATACGCTTTCCAATGCTGTTAAACGTTGCATCACTAGAGAACTGTATTTCGGCAAAGTGGAGACGAACTTTGTAGCTACCCTTTCGCAAGCAAAGACCATAGTACTTGAGTGAAGAAGGGGAAAGGCGAGCTGTTTGATAGTATTCTTCACCTGTCACATTGGTATTACTAGCAACGAAATTGGATCTGTCATTATACATGAAAACACCTGTACTGCTAAAAGCCCATCGATCGGTAGGATGAAAATATGATGCCCCTTCTGTTACCAAGTCTTCTTCATACTCCTTGCCCCCTGCCTCGATTTTGGATCCTCCACAGTTAATAAATAGTGAATAATCTGCAATATGAACAGGAACTTCCATCACTTTTGTAGTTGTCTGGCACCGCATAGATGGAGAACTATACATGCTATATAACTTACATTGGGCTGTCCCGGGGCAAGGGAGGTCTTTCTTCAAGCACCACAAGGTTCTGAAATTGATAAACAAGACATTAGTTGGCTTACTGCTGATGAAGCTTGCATTGCAAAATGAATACATTTTAATATAAGTAGGAAATTTTACGAATTGCTGGTTGAAGATGATTGGCTAGCAACTAAGTTCCTGCAAAACATAAAAATTGTCGTTAATCTAAATGATTGTAAAACAAGTAATAGAATTTTAATGTGGATATGCTTACACTCTGGATTCTTGGCATCTATATTGGGATGTTGTCTGAGTAAAATTGTTGTAAGATACATCACTGCAGTGAATGATAATAGGAGATTAAACATCGAGAATACAGTGCCACTTCCCTTTATAAAACAAAAGTTCAGACTCTATCACAAAAATAATAGCCATGGTAGCAACAACAAAACCAGAAAGCATACTGACAAATTTTTTTTGCTGTCAGATATCCACCTTGGTATCACCCCGCTTAGTAAGTTACTATTCAGATACCTATATCCAAAGATACTAATCACAAACTCAGTACAATACAGAGATTTATCTACAGTGAAACATAAACGTTCAGAAAGAAAAACATGCGGCAGCTAAAAGAAAATACAGGAACAAATTTAATGTATTCAAAAAACTTGTTGCTGCTTCCATCAGAGTTATAGATATCTATTTTCAGCTACGCACAAAAAGTTCAGACTGGACTCCAGGGGCTGAATTGAATCCGGGATTTGTCCAAATAGCCTATTAAAGCTCAAATCTCTGCAAAGAAATAAAGTTTATATGACCCCAATAAAGTAGGAACGATGATCAATATAAATATTAGTGGAGCACTTTCAAAAATACTGTCCAGATAATAAATTACTTTAGCTCAGAAGATTTCTGATGTCCTTGAGAATCAGCACTAAATAGAAGACTAATATTAGTGACTGATGTCCTATGAAAGAACAGATTTAAAGATCAATGTACAGGGTATTTAAACTTCTCATCTCGGCGATATGTGCTGGAATTGAATCTTTTATCAAGCAATTCCTCAGTATCCTACATGATATATATAAGAAACAGATTTTTCGTCAGCAGAACGACCAATTATAGACATAATGCATTTGTAGACATAATTAATTTCCCTGATCAACTCACAAGTATTTCATATCTGTCATATCTCGCAAGTTGGGGAAACTTGAAAAAGATCCACTTAAATCGGATATCCTCCTGCAGATAAGAATCACAGTAAATGACTACATATATTCAGATCCAATACATATTAACTCGAAATTAATAGACTGATTCAGATTGTGCTTACAACTCCTGTAGGCTTCTCAAACGGGAGATACTGGAAGGAATAGGACCCGTCATAGATGTACCTTGCAGATTCCTGCAACGAATTGAAGGAGCTTACTCAAATGGTAATAGATGTCTACATGCAGTTGACTACGTTAAAAAATAAGCAGGGAAAAACTGTAACATAAACATGATATAAATGAAAATTTATTAGGAAAACTTACAATATTGTCAATTTAGTCCAACCTCCAATAAAATCAGGTATCTTTCCCGACAATCTACTCCCATCTATCCTACTAGGCTACTATAATGAACATATACTATTCAGACACTATCGGGCATATATTTGTAACAAACAATATTAAGCATGGCTTACAAGTCTGATAGTTTCTTTAGAGCACGAAATGACTTCGGTATGGTTCCAGTGAAGTTATTAGAAGATAGCAGGCTGCATAAAATTGTAAACTTATACAGTTACGTATTAATCTTAGCTTTACCTTGAAATGTATCAGCAACCAGAAGAAAAATAAAGCAACAAACTAATAAGCAAACTGGAATAGGTAAGGCGAAGTTGGAAATGGATAGGGAATTAGTGTTTATCTCCAAGTTGACTCCAAACAGCTAAAACAGCTGCAGCATTCACTTTAACAGTACTTTTATCATTTCTCTCATTAGGCACAATTTCCTTCGGTTAAAGTGTTACATAATTTTCTTTGTATCTTCTACCTCTTTGTATAATCTAAGCTTCTGGGAACATAAGACCTTTTCTCTATCTGAAAGCAGTTTTAAATATGTTACGGTCATTATAAAAGATCAACCAACGTTTTAGTGGTAAGGTTTCCTAGGAGTAGAAAACCGGAACACTTAACAGTCCTCTTGCTAAGTAGATCGATGATGTCTAGGTTTCCATTTTTATTCCCTAAGTCGACAGATTTTGTCTTGATCTTTCAGACTAAAACCTCAAATCAGCAAAAGAGAGGATCTACGTGGCACATGCCTATGATTACCTTAGGTATGATTAATATTTAGCCTAACAGTAACTATAATGAAATAAGTTATTCAAACTTCTGCAGAAGACATATATTGAAAGACTCGTAATTACAGTCTTCTCAAGTTCCTCAAACTTCCAAGGGCTGTCGGAAGAGATCCTCCCAACTGATTATCTTCCAAGATCCTGCATTATTTCAAGTTAAGCTCAAGAAATTGCCGTTAAAAGTATAACATATACAGATATATGGGTGTACATATATATCTTTACTCACAGCTCTTCGAGTGTTGATATATTAGCTAATTCCCATGGAATAGAACCACTGATACGATTATCCACAAGGCTTCTGCAGCATAATTCCCAAGTTACCCATCATATTAGATTTGTCAAACGTACAAACATGTTGCTGTTTAGACCATAAACAGAAAATATTGTCTTCGGACTAAAGTCCTATTATGAAATAAAAGCACTTACAGAGTTATGAGAGGAAGGTGACCAAAAGAAATGGGGATAGTTCCATATATATAGTTTTGAGCCAACTCTCTGCCAGTGAAAATCAAAATTGGACAAGTTCTGATTAGAAAACACAATTTTGACAGGAAAATCTCCTGCATGAGATGCAAAAAGAATCCCGATCCTTGTGCCAGCTTTTTTTTTTTACCGTACTGTGCTCAGAAGTGTATTAACTCTACTGTAGTACAGATGAGCAATGCATGACTAGGCATCTGCCAATTATGCACAATAGTCAATACACATTCCTGTAGTGCGCAATATTCCATGCGCGAAGTCTTACTAAATTTTGAGAAGACATGTGACAGTTATATGTGATTTTCTGTTAAACCAAAAACAAAATTATGTTTTGGTTTCGTTCCATGGTGTTGTGTCCTTATTGCCACCCCTGGCCGAGACACAAACTACAACAGGAATTTTCCATCTGTCAAGATATTTCTGTTAACTAATGCTATGATGTAATGAGAACCTCCCTCCAGGCTTCATTATAAACATAAGCAGTTTCGAAATTTCATGCCCTCTTATATCATTAACTATGCATATAGTTTGACCAAAATACACTTTCCCCAAATCATGTTCAACTGGGGGTTAAGCATTATAAATATGAACCTAGTATACAAGATACACTTAGCACTCTGTATTAATGGAATATCATCTGGACAAATTCATGAAATTACATTGAACAAAATTTCATTGTTAAATAATGGTAGAATATTATACGATTTCTTACAATTCCTGTAGAAAGACAAGTTTTGAAAATTCGGAAGGTAGTTCTCCTGTCAAATTCAGGCGCTTCAGCTGGCTGCAATGCATGTGAATTGCAGAAAATCAAAGACAAATTTGCTAAGGCATACTTAGAATCTTTTTCTAGAGTAAAGTAATTAAGTATGACAAGAAAAATCAAGGGGATGATAAATTAATTTGCAGAAAAGAACAAACATATGAGTAACATGGCAAACAGAATTGTTGCTGAATGTGCAATCGCAAGTCACATTGCTAACGGGCTGAGGGATGTCGAACGCTACACTCAAACCTTCACCTCCACTACAAGAATTCCTTTTAACGTCCCAATGTTTAATTTTTAGCTTCATTGCAATTGCTTCAAGAGTCTCAACTGTCACCAAGGAAGTTTAATTGCATTAAAATGTATTCAACATTATAGATGTATTTTGTTTCTGTATACATATATAATGTAGACTAAAACCGAGTCAGGACAACATAAAGTTTCGGCTACCAAATTAGTAGTCAGCTAATTTGCAATAAGTTTATTGGCTTGCAAAGTACTAATAACAATATTAAGAAGATCATTTCTAATTGGTATAAGTAACACAATGAACCCTTAAAGCCTTTATAGAGGTGAATAGTAATCACAAAAATATAAGCAGGAATAATTAAGTTTAAACTCTTTGTAGATATAACTTAGAACCTTCACTATAACCCGACCTCAAAGATTCAGTTTGGTTTTTAGCCTCAAACTAAAGATACACTACTTTACTCAAAGGTATATCTTTTTAAAGTAAATATATGTGCAATTTTAGAATGAGATGCAGGCAACGTTATAAACTCTATATATTTCATGCAAGTTGACTTACAAATATATGAAACCCCGTCGGTTCCACCAGAAGTAAGTGTTACGAAAATACGAAATCGTGCAGATTCAGGAAAGCAAATTTATGTCAACAACAAGTTTACACATCCAAATTCCTTTACACACATATACACCAAATTGCAAATAATACATAATCGACCATTGTAACATATCTAAAGAATTCGACTTGCTAAACGAAAGCGAAATGAAGTGCTGTTGCATATGCAGAAACTAACCTTCTCCAGGAGGCAAAAGCTGGGCAACACATGTCGTATCATTGATCAACAAGAAACTAAGAAGCAGACAAACAGATATCAAGCAATGAAGCAAGAAGAATGAACCATTTGTGAATCTAATTGTAGTACCAACACTGTGGTAATGGTGCCCCATTAACGTACGTAGAACTATATATAGAATGTGTGTGAATTAAAGTGTGTTTTATGTATATTCGTACACCAATGTATGTATATAGGAATTAGGATGGCATGTAACTATTTAAGAGGAGACGGTGAATAAGAGTACAAGGAGGATGAACACACAGAGTGGTGTGTGAAGTGTGAACTATATATTAGCGCACACGCACGTGAGAGATCAAAGGGGTGCCTAGTCATTGCTTGATTGGAAGGTTCCGTTTGTTATACTATTTGAGTATTTGTTATAAGAAAGTCAATTCAATGTATTTTTCAACGTTTTAAATATTTATACGGGAAAAGTGAATCTTTTTTTTTTTCCAGAAAAATAAAGGTTTTCATTAAATTGAACACACACACAGCCAGGACAAACCCCCAACTTTCAGGTTGAAAAACAAAGGCAAGCTAAAACACTTAGCTGATTTGTTTCCTGACCATTTGACAATACAGAATTGAAAAATTTTGTTAACTGAAAATGAAATCAAAGACAACCCAATAAATCCAAATTGCACCAACATCCATGAATACAGTAATATCACAATTGACCTTAACACGTAAGAACCATTCCCAATAATTTGAACTAGAATTCTAACCCACATGTTTTGGAAGGAATGCTCCATTCCCCATCTTCATCATTTTCCTTGCAATCTTCATCATAAAAAACTTCTTCTCCCTCATATTTGTTCATTATTTCCCCCAACATCCCCCTTTCTTCACAAATTTTGATTACAATTTTCATTCCATTCTTTCCAAGTGAAAGGGTTATAATAGAAAATTTTTCTAAAAATTATAATAGAAAAATTTTCTATTAGTGGAAAATTATATCTTTATATAAATTATACAACTTAAATTTGCACAAAAACTATTATACAACAATTTTTTTGACATAATATTCACATTCGTATGATTGAATTGTTGAAAAACATTTAGCAAATATGAGTATAAAATCGATTATTTTGTTAAAAAATGATTGATTCAAATCATCAATTCATTTAAAATTTGCATATTTATTTATTTTTACTAAATAATTACATTTGTACGGTTGAATTTGTAACTAAACGTGTATTGAATTCAAATCGCACTAATAGAAAACTTTTATATTTTATATATAGATTTTATACATGTCATTAATTTAACATTTTTAAAATTTTAAATTATTTATTAACCATTAATTCAGAATAATATATTTATAAAAAATTAAACTAACATGTTTTAATTAAGTAAATTTGTGAATACTATGATATACGGTACATAATAAAATCATTAAAATATATTCATATCATCTTAAAATACATCATATATAATCAAAGCACAATTTTATATCACATTTGCAAGATATTCGTTGAAAGCGATATTATTTTTGATAGAAAACATATAAGGGTTGTCATTCAACCTATAATTTGAAGTTAGTGGATGTAAACTGTAATTTATGAAACTACATTTGCAAAATTGAATTTGGAGTAAAGCTGGGAATGTAAAGTGCAATTAACTCATTTATTTATATTATCAAAACTAAATCTATAATGTTAGATATAATTGATGTGAATAATAATCAGTGTTTAAGTGTTACAGTGAAATATCAGAGTTTAGCTGGAAGCAGGCAGAGTTTAGTTAAACGCTGACAGATGGAAGCTCGACAGAGTTTGTTAAACTCTGTCTGGAGGAAGCGTCTATTGGTCAACAGAGATTGAAGAATACTTATGGAAGTAATATCTTTGAAGATTGGATAGTTGTCAAAGAGATTGTGTTGAATAAGGAGACGTGTAGCAATCGTAATTGATATCAATTGTATAGCTAATTTGTAGGAGTATCAATTATCGATTGTATAGCAGCTGGATATCTTATAAATATAGAGCGTGTTTGGCATCGGAGAGAAACGGACTTATCTGAGGATAAGTCCGTTTCAACTTATTTTGGATCGTTTGCTTGTACAAGTAGAACGAACTTATTTTTCCAAATAAGTTGATAAGTGATAAGTTAGTAATGACGTACTTTTTTCTAACTTATTTCGTATTACTTGATTTTTTAACTTGTTTAATATTTTATATTTTTACATTTATATTTATAAATGTCATATGCATGTACTGGGATTATTATATTAAATAATTAATATTTTTTAATTTAATTCAATAAAAATTTTACCAACTTATAAGTTAAACACCCAAACACGAAAATATAAGTTGTAAGTAACTTATTACTTACTTCATATAAGTTACTTACTTCATATAAGTGTTAAGTAACTTATTTTAAGATTTCCCAAACGGCCCCATAGTTAGGTTAACCCTAGTAGGGTATCGTGTAACGAATTATCATTCATTGTAACCTAAGCAGCTCTCTGTGATAGTTTACATCACTGAGAGAGGAATTATTAATTCCAAACAGTTTTTAATTGTTCGAAAGTGTTTTACTTGTTATTCTCTCATACGAACTTGATTATAATTGTGTATTCGGCCTAACAAGTGGTATCAGAGCTAATCTATTACTTTATACAGTTTAAGATCCACACACAACTATAATCATGACAGAGATTCCTCCTCCAACAGGTTCAAGTTCTGAGAAGACTCCTACAACAGTGAGTCGTTATGAGACAATTAGGGTTCCTATTCTCAGGCCAGCAGACTATGCAATCTGGAAGATGAAGATGACTATGTTTCTGGAGGCTACAGATCCAGAATATCTTGACAGAATTTATGAAGGTCTTCATAAGCCTACAAAGCTATTTGTAGCTACTACTGGTCAAGAAGCTAAGACAGTTCCAAAGGAAAAGAAATATCTGACTCCTGAGGATATTTTCATCTATTGCTAAGGATGCAAAGGTAAGACATCTGCTTCATAGTGCCTTAGACAATGTTATGTCTAACAAAGTGATTAATTGCACTACTACCAAAGAAATCTGGGATGCTCTTGAAGTTAGATGTCAAGGAACTGCTGCTATCAAGAAGAATAGAAGGAACATACTCACACAGGAGTATGAGCACTTTGAGGCTAAATCTGAAGACAGAAATATTTGACAGATTCTGTAAACTGCTCAATGATTTGTCAGTGGTTAATAAAGAGTATGATCTAGAAGACTCAAATCTCAAATTTCTTCTTGTTTTACCTGAAAAGTAGGATGTGAAGACAACCACCATAAGAGATAACTATGATCTTGCTGATACTGAGATTGATGAAATCTATGGGCTGCTCAAAACTCATGAATTGGAAATGGAGCAGAGAAACAAGAGATCAAGCAAGAAGGCAAAGTCTGTTGCTCTTAAGGTTGAAGAGAAACCCTTGAAGAAGGAAGCATCAAGGAAGAAAGCTAAGGGAAAGGCTTTAGTCATACATTCTAAAAGTGAGTCATCAAACTCTGATGTTGATTCAAACACTGATGAATCATCTGATTCTGAGGATGATGAAGAAGAAATGAGGAAAATGACTGTCTTGATGGTGAAGACTTTCAAGAAGATGGGTTTCAAGAACTTCAAGAAGGGAAACAGGTTCTCTAAAGGTTCAAATTCAGATAGGAAGAGTTTCAGAAAGTCTGAGAGACAGGAGACTAAATCTGGGAAGAAAGACAAGTCTGAGATTCAATGCTACAAGTGTAAGGAGATGGGTTATTATGCTCCTGAGTGCAAGAAGGGTAAAACTGGAAAAGCACTTATCACAAAAGGCAGAGACTGGGCAGACACTTCAGACTCAGATGAGGATGTTAACTATGTCTCATGGCTTCTATTGAGAATGTTTCTAAAGACTCTGAAAACAAGGTACCTCTAACTACCTATGCTTATAATACTGATAATATAACTGAATTGAGAATCTATCTTAAGGCTTTGCATATCAGTTATAGGGATCAGACTTTAGAGAATGAGAGAATCAAAACTGAGAATTCTGAACTTAAAGAGAGAAATAAAATTGTTGAAGAGAAACTTAAAAACATGCAACAAGTTCAGAAAGAAAGAGATGATGTTGTTTATCTAGAACAGGAGTTGCTAGGAAGATATAAGCAACTAGAATCTGAATTGGAGAAGGCAAATCACATAATTAAAACATGGACTCATTCTGGAAAAGACACTAATGAGGTTTTTCAATCAGACACAGTTGGTTTAGGTTACTGTGAGGGAGATGAACTTAGGTTTTAAAATCAAGTCTGAAGCTGAAAAATGAGTTGTTAAGAAAAAACCAGTAAAAACTAGTGTTAAACAGGTTAATATTGGCTCAGTGACAGATAAACAACTCAAGCATAAGCTTAAGGAGTTAAAATCTGTTAAGAAACAGAAAGTGTCTAGGAAGAATAGAAATGGAAAAGTAGGCATTACTCAAGGTAATTATCTAATGCTTGCTACTTTTAATCCAAGAAAGACATGTCATAATTGTGGTAGCACTAACCATCTTGCTAGTTTCTGCAGGAAGAATAAAAACATTAATTCTTTACCTTCCAAGTCTGAAGTAAAGAAAGATAATGTTATAAATAGACCACAGACTTTATGCAAACATTGTGGAAGTACTTGGCATTCTATTTATACTTGCAGGGATTATCATGCTATTTATCATAATTACTATGAACTTAAGCCCAATTTGAAATGGGTTAAAGTTAATTCTGCAAGCGTAAACTCTGAAAGTGTTAGCTTAAACTCTGATAATATGAATTCCGCTGCTAAAACTAACAAAGTTAAGAAAGCCAAATGATCCAAGCAAGTCTGGATCCTTAAATCTAACCTTCAGTGAATGTTTGTGATTACAGGGCATCAGGGAGAGTACCCTAGTCGTGGACAGTGGATGTTCAGGACATATGACTGGAAATAAAGCCCTGCTATCAGAGTATGTGGAGAAGGCTGGCCCAAAAGTTTCCTATGGAGATGGCAACATAGGACGTACTCTGGGATATGGAAATATCAATCTTGGAAGTGTCATCATCACAAATGTAGCTCTGGTTCCAAGACTCAAGCATGATCTGCTATCTGTGAGTCAAATCTGTGACAGAGGATATCATGTAGATTTTCAGCCTGAATACTGTGAAATCATCAGTAAATCTACAGGGAAAGTTGTTCTAGTTGGACACAGGCGCAATAATATCTATGAATTAAGTTTGTCAACAAACTCTGAAGGAAAAGCTATGTGCCTGTCTACAAGAATGTCTAGTGAAGAGAGTTGGAAGTGGCATAAGAAACTCTCTCATCTGAATCTGAACAACATTAATGAGTTGATAAGAAAGGATCTTGTAAGAGGACTTCCAAAATCTTTATTAAATGTTGATGGCCTGTGTGATTCCTGTCAAAAGACCAAACAAAGGAAGTCATCTTTTAAGAGCAAGTCTGAATCTTCAATTGTTGATCCTTATCATCTTCTACATGTTGAGCTCTTTGGACCAGTGAATGTCTTGTCAATTGGAAGAAAGAAATATGCTCTAGTCATTGTTGATGAACACACCAGATACACTTGGGTGTATTTTCTAACAAATAAGGATGAAACTTCATTAACTCTGATGGAGCATGTGAAGCTGCTGGACAAAGGATCAAAACACAAAGTCAAGATAATCAGGAGTGATAATGGAACTGAATTCAGGAATGCAACAATGGAAGAATTCTGCAAGAACAGAGGAGTGAAGCAAGAGTTTTCTGCACCTGGTACGCCACAGCAAAATGGTGTAGTTGAAAGAAAGAACAGAACCTTGATAGAAGTTGCCAGAACTATGCTTGATGAAGCAAAATTGCCAACCTATTTCTGGGCAGAAGCAGTTCAAACAGCCTGTTTTACTCAGAATGCCACTCTGATCAACAAACATGGAAAAACACCATATGAGATGGTGAGGGAAAAGAAGACAAACCTAAAATATTTTCATATTTTTGGGTGCAAATGCTTTGTGTTGAAAACTCATCCTGAACAGTTGACCAAATTTGAGTTAAAAGCTTATGAAGGAATTTTTGTTGGCTATCCGCTATCAACTAAGGCATTCAGAGTTTATAATCTGAGAACCAAGGTGATCATGGAGTCAATTCATGTGTCATTTGATGACAAGAAAATAACTGGACTTGAAGATGTAGATGAACATGATCAACTGCGCTTTGAAAATAAAGATTTAATCTTTGATGAAGTAAACTCTGATGAGGCTGAACTGACAAACTCTGTTGAGACAAACTCTGAAACTGAACCTCTACTGGTAAACATTGAAGAAACTTCTCAGCCTCAAACAAGGGAAGAACCAGTTGAGGGGGAGCATGAAGAAGCACTTCAAAGTGATGACTCAAATACTGATAATGAGTCAGCTGTAAAATCTGGATCAAACTCTAATGACTCAAACTCTGAAAGTCCAAAATCTGACAGTTCAAACTCTGAGCAGTCAAATTCAGGGGGAGCCTCAGAGAATGAATAAAGGCAACAAGAAAATCAGGAGAGCATGGATCAAGGGGGAGGATCAAACACTGATAGAAGTAATTTACCTTTAGCAAAGACATGGACAAAATCTCACACACCTGATTTGATTATTGGTGATCCAGATGCAAGAGTAAGGACAAGGAGTGCTACAATAAATGAATGTTTGTTTCATGCATTCTTGTCACAATCTGAACCAAAGAAGGTACAAGAAGCTCTTCAAGATGCTGACTGGATAACAGCAATGCAGGAAGAGTTAAATGAATTTGAAAGAAATGAAGTTTGGACCCTTGTACCAAGACCAAAGAATAGATCTGTTGTTGGTACTAAATGGGTCTTCAGAAACAAAACTGACAGTGAGGGAATTGTTACAAGGAACAAGGCAAGACTTATGGCAAAAGGCTATTCACAGCAGGAAGGAATAGACTATGATGAAACTTTTGCTCCAGTTGCAAGATTGGAGGCAATAAGAATTTTTCTAGCATATGCCTCTCACAAGAAGTTCAAGGTATTTCAGATGGATGTGAAAAGTGCCTTTCTGAATGGGAAACTTGAAGAAGAAGTGTTTGTTGAACAACCACCAGGATTTGTGGATCCCAAATATCCAGATTATGTCTACAGGCTTGATAAGGCACTCTATGGACTTAAGCATGCACCAAGAGGGCATGGTATAAAACTCTGGCTCAATTTCTTCTAGAAAGTGGGTTCCATGGAGGTACAATTGATAAAACCCTGTTCTACTTTAAATCAGGGAGTGACTTGCTTTTAGTTCAAATATATGTTGATGACATAATTTTTGGGTCTACTAATGATAAACTCTGTACAAAGTTTGCCAAACTCATGAAGTCCAGGTATCAAATGAGTATGATGGGAGAGCTTAGTTATTTTCTAGGCCTACAGGTGAAGCAAACAGATGATGGGATTTTCATAAATCAAGCAAAATATACCAGAAATCTTCTCAAGAAATTTGATATGCTTGCTTGTGTTAGTGTATACTGAAAATATTTTAAGTATAAACATTTATTTCTGGCCCAGTTTTATTGAGAATCATTTAAATGTTTACATGTTGTCTAATATTATATATTGTGGACAATCTAGTATCAAATGGGATACAGAATATTAGATTGTTAAATACGGTTTATATAATATAATAAGGTTCACAGCACAGGTGGTGTTGGACAATCCACTGGTATGGCTGTAGTATTATTTAGATTAGTTTATATTGACTAATAAATAATACTAGTATACTTTGTGTATATTGAACAGGATCAAATTTAGAATTGTTCCCTTATACTGATTAAGAAGGAGAACTAAGATTCTATGTTATTATTAATGCTTAGGTTCTTAATCCGGATATAGTAATTGACACGTGTATATTATTTACATGCTTTGATTTATATATGAAATAATTCTTTTGAATTATATCATTATATTTTGGGTGATGGAATAATATATATGGTGGATATTATTTATTGAAGGAATCCATGTCCTGATAATATTCGGGTTAATGATGTCCCCTTGAAAGCTCAAAAAGATTTAATTATGTGAAACCCTGCAGGTGGAATTTATTCCGGCATAATTAAATAAAGGTTGAGTGGATGATCAAGGATAAAAGATATTAATTAAATGAATTATCAGTAATTTATTTAATTAATGGACATGCGATATTTTAAACATGGGGAATTTAATAAGCAAATAATAAAGGAGCCGATTTAATTAATTAAATAAATTACCGGAATTAGGTGGGTGGTGCAATATTAATTATTTAGTGGAATTAATTAATATTAATGATAAAGGGCTTGGCCCAAGTTATCATTAGAAGGCCCGACCTAATTTTCTCCTTGATCCCTATTGTAGCCTATAAATACTCTTTATGCCTCCAAGAATAGGGGTTCGGAATTCTAGAGCTTGGAGGCTAAACCTTGGAGGATCGAAGGCCACACCTCGTTCAAGGGAGTAAGGGAATACAATAGAAGATCGTGGATTTGAATCGCTTGCGCCGTAGCGATTAAGGTAAATCATTAAACTAGTTAAACACATATCACTATGATCCAAAGGGACCAACAATTGGCATCAAGAGCCTGAGGTTCAGTGGACTTGTGTTTGTGTTTGATGACGTCCATGTCGTAATTAAAATTGGTTGTGTATGTATAGTGGTATGCTTGTGTAATAATCTTTTGCAGGTTGTTATCCACTATTATGGCCATGTTTTTTTAATTATGTGTTTGGATCCCACGTGGTTTAATCGTGGTTATTTTGTTTCGTTTCCACATGGTTGTAATTTACACGAGGGTTGATCGTGTTAGAATAGATTTTACAAAATTAGTTTTGTATTAGATCTATTTTTTGTGTAATTGTTTGATGGATTTTGTAAAAATCCGGATATCATGTAACTATTTGGTTCGATCGGAAATCAAAACGGAGAAAAGAATTTGTTCCGCTGCGTAACTTTGATGGGGCTGCTGTTTTTGTTGATTAGTCGTCATAAAATCAGTACCATAGGCTAAGCAGGTGCAGGCGACATGAATCAGTAGCAGGCTGGAGGAATCAGTAGCAGACTGTTGGAGGAATCAGTAGCAGACTGTCACGCAGTTAGCGCATGCGTGACATGCAGGCGCTGGTAAGGCACCAGTCACGCATGTCTGGCAGGCGCGACAGCTGTGCTGGCAAAGGATGGTCACGCGGATTCAGCATGCGCAACAGCAACTCACCAGTTTGGTTTTGGACGAACAGGGCTGCAGGAAATTCTGATTATTGGGGCCATAATAGTGGATTTAAATTATGTTTTTTAATTTTAATTCCGCTATTTAATTTTTTAATTATTGCTTTAAATAATTGTTATGTGTGTTGTTAATTATGTGTGTAATTTTTAATTGCATGTTTAACATAATTAGGACGACATGGACATAGATATTTTATTTATTGTTTTAATTAAATGTTTTATGTTGTTAAATTATGTGTGTATTTGGAATGCATGTTAGACATAATTGTAACAACATAGGCCTCATTTAATTTTAAAATTCCTCAATTTTAATAAAAATTCTAAGTGGGTGAGGGAATTAATTAGGAATTAAATCCCACGGTCTCCATTATTGTTTGTATGTAAATTTAACACTAAGACGAATATAAATTATATATAGTCCACCCTAACGTGGCATATGATTTATGGTGTCATGTAGTGTTATGGATATTACTAGGACAAACTTCTTAAATTAAATTACGAATATTGAAAGGTATACATGCCACCCATCGTGGCGTACCAAGTTTCATAGAATTTGATTAATTAGAAGGGTACCAATGATTGAATATAGATTTTCGATATTGAGAGAAAGGATGATTCTGTCTAGAAAGGGGTCTTAAGTGACGCCTCTTGACAATGCTCCCCCCGATCTGGGAATTATCCTATTATCGATTATTGATTTGAAATATTTAATGGTGGCATCCGGTCTTATTATTATTAATTTAAGATTTGATAATTGTATACACTTAGCTATGAAAAATAATATATAGTCCACCCTAACGTGGCGTATTATTTAGTAATAGGACCAAAGTAATATTTAAACGAATTTAAGTGGTATATATGTCACCCATCGTGGCGTACCAGATACTTATGGTGTTTAAATATTAGTGCATTAATTTTAATTAATTGTTAGAGGAAACCAATAGGTTTTAAGATTTGTGCAACTCTCTGATTATGTGTTACATGTATGATTCTCAGGATTAGATCATTATGGGCTTTAATCCACTATTCACCATACTTAAGGATAACAAACTTACGGGACCAAACTATATTGAATGGAAACGTAATTTGGACATAGTGTTGACTGCTGAGGAGTACAAATTTTGCACTTATGAACCCAAGCCAGATCAGCCTGCTGAAGATGCTCCTGAAAGTGATAAGGAGTATTATAAGCGGTGGGTTAAGGCCGATGAGATGTCGCGATGTTACATTCTGGCAGCAATGTCGGGTGTTTTGCAGCATCAGCATCAGGCTATGGCCACGGCTTCAGATATGCTCTTTAATCTCAAGGAACTTTTTGGAGAACAGAATAGGGCTGCTAGGCAAGTAGCAATGAAGGCTTTAATGAACACTCAGATGGCTGAAGGAACACCTGTAAGGGATCATGTTCTCAGGATGATGTCTCATCTGAATGAGATGGAAATCCTTGGTGCTGATATTGATGGGGAAACCCAGATCGATATCATCCTTATGAGCTTGCCCAAAAGTTTTGAGCAGTTCCGCTTGAATTACACCATGAACAAAAGGATGTATAGTCTCGCGGAACTTCTGACAGAACTTCAGGCAGCTGAAGGACTCTTTAAGCAGAATGTTCAAGTGAATGTGGCTGAGAAAGCTTCTTCCTCTAAGCCGAAAGGCAAGAAGAAGAAAAAGGTTCAGACACATAAAGCTGGAAAGGTTGCTAATGCAGTGGGAGTTCAAGGTGCTGTGAAAAAGCCTAAGGGCAAGTGCTTCAAGTGCAAGCAGTCAGGTCACTGGAAACAGGATTGTCCTCTTTCTAAGAAGACAAACAATACTGGTATGTCTCTTTCTCTAGTTACAGAAACATATATAGCGGCTATATCTACGAGCACTTGGTGTGTAGATACAGGAGCCACTGACCATGTTTGTAACTCTATGCAGGGGTTCCATCAAACCAGAATGCTTAGAGATGGCGAGATATATGTGTTCATGGGAGATGCTACGAAAGTAGCAGTAGTTGCAGTTGGAATAATTACTTTATCTTTTGGTGATGATAGGATTTTGGTTTTGAACAATTGTCTTTATGTACCTTCATTTAGAAGGAATTTGATTTCGGTTTCTAAACTTGCTATGGATGGTTATAATGTTTGTTTGGATCGTAATGTTTCTATTATGATGAATAAACGAGTTATATGTTCTGGTACATTGCAAGACAATTTATATATTATTAATCCTATCCAACCAATGCTGCAACAAAAGGAATCTAATAATATTCTTTCTAGCTCTAACAAAAGAAAGAAACCTTCCGAATTGAACCAAACATATCTTTGGCACTTAAGATTAGGTCATATTAACTTGAGGAGGATTCAAAGACTGGTAGTAGATGGGCCATTAGGCTTGTTGGCAGTGGAGCCATTTCCAGTTTGTGAATCTTGCTTGGAAGGTAAGATGACTAACAGGCCTTTTAAAGCAAAGGGGAATAGAGCCAAAGAAGTATTAGAATTGGTTCATACTGATTTGTGTGGTCCTATGAGTATCCAAGCAAGAGGAGGTTATGAGTATTTTGTCACTTTCATTGACGATTATTCTAGATATGGATACATTTATTTGTTGCGCCGCAAGTCTGAGTGCTTTGAAAAATTCAAAGAGTACAAAGCAAGTGCGGAGAAACGACATCTTGGAAAATGTATCAAGTCACTACGATCAGATCGTGGTGGCGAATACTTGCTTGGAGAATTTAGGGACTATTTATCAGAAAATGGGATTACATCCCAGTTGTCTGCACCTGGCACACCTCAGCAGAATGGTGTAGCAGAAAGAAGGAATCGGACTCTTTTGGAGAGTGTTAGATCAATGATGAGTTATTCAGATTTACCTAAGTCGTTCTGGGGATATGCTATAGAAACAGCGGCTTACCTTCTGAACTTGGTACCTTCTAAGTCGGTTCCCAAGACTCCAATAGAATTGTGGACTGGTAGCAAACCAAGTCTAAGACATATTCGGATTTGGGGTTGTCCAGCACATGTGCTTAACAAGAACGCGACTAAGCTAGAATCTCGCACAGAAGTAAGGCTGTTTGTAGGCTATCCCATGGGGACGAAAGGTTATTCATTTTATAGTCCTAGGGATCGAGATGTCATTGTTAGCACCAATGCCAGATTCTTAGAGGAAGACTATATAATGAACCACAAACCCATGAGTAGTGTTGTTTTAGAGGAATTAGTGGGAGGGACAGATAATCCCCAAGTGCCAATAGTACAAGTAGAACAACCACAAGAAAATTCACAACTTGACACTAGTACCGCACCAGTGCCTCGTCGTAGTGGGAGGGTTGTTCGACAACCTGAAAGATTCATGTTTTTGGGAGAGTCTTCAGACTTGGTCTCTGGTGAACATGATGAGGATCCCAGGACATACGAACAGGCAATTCTAGATAAAGATGCAAATCTTTGGCAAAAGGCAATGGAATCTGAGATGGAATCTATGTATTCCAATCAAGTTTGGGAGCTCGTGGAACCACCCAAAGGTATAAAACCCATTGGAAGTATGTGGATCTACAAGAAGAAAAGAGGATCTGACAAAAAGGTAAAAGCCTGGAAAGCACGACTTGTTGCGAAAGGGTATACTCAGAAAGAAGGAATCGATTATGAGGAAACTTTTTCACCAGTTGTTATGCTTAAGTCGATCCGGATTATTTTATCTATAGCAGCTCATCTCGATTACGAGATTTGGCAAATGGATGTCAAGACAGCTTTCCTTAATGGAAGTCTTGAGGAAACCATCTATATGCAACAACCAAAAGGATTCATTAAAGAAGGCCAAGAGCATCTTGTTTGTAAGCTTAAGAGGTCTATTTATGGACTTAAACAAGCTTCTAGGGACTGGAATATTCGTTTTGATCAGGCAGTCCAGTCATATGGATTTGATCAAAGTCCAAGCGAGTCATGCGTGTATAAGAGAAGTGAGGGTAATGCAGTGGTTTTTCTAGTACTATATGTAGATGACATTTTACTCATTGGAAACAATGTTAAGATGTTATCATCAGTAAAGGCATGGTTGTTCAAACAATTTGAAATGAAGGACTTAGGTGAAGCGGCATACATCCTTGGGATCAAAGTAATAAGGGATCGCAGGAAAAGGATGTTGGCTTTATCTCAAGAGCCTTACATTGATGAAGTATTATCTCGTTTTAACATGCAGAACTCTAAGAAAGGTTTTCTACCTTTTAAGCATGGAGTTGCTCTATCCAAGGAGCAGTGTCCTTCGACACCTAAGGATATAGAGAGCATGAAAGCAGTTCCTTATGCTTCGGCATGTGGAAGCTTAATGTATGCTATGTTATGTACGAGGCCTGACATCTGCTTTGCTGTAGGCATGGTTAGTAGATATCAGTCGAACCCAGGTCAGGAACATTGGAGTGCAGTAAAAACTATACTCAAGTACCTGAGAAGGACTAAAGAGTATATGTTAATTTACAAGGCCTCGGATCTATTTCCTTTGGGATATACTGATTCAGATTTTCAATCAGATAGGGATAAGAGGAAATCAACCTCGGGATATGTTTTTACTTTGGGAGGTGGAGCCGTTATATGGAGGAGTGTAAAGCAGAAATGCATTGCAGACTCTACTATGGAAGCCGAGTACGTGGCGGCCTCTGAGGCTGCAAAGGAGGCTGTATGGTTCAGGAACTTCCTTTTGGACTTGGATGTGGTACCTAATTTGCCTAGGAGTCTGACAGTGTATTGTGATAACACTGGTGCTGTGGCAAATTCAAAAGAACCACGAGACCACAAAGCAGCTAAACATATTGAACGTAAGTATCATCTCATACGAGGAATCGTAAAGCGAGGAGACATAGTTGTGGCTCACATATCATCAGAAGACAATCGGGCAGATCCTTTCACAAAGAGCTTGCCAGCCAAGGTTTTTGACAGGCATGTGGAAGCGATAGGAGTCAGATGGATGGGCACATAGTTTTCAATGTAATAGTGGATTAAATAAACACTGATATACTCATTGAAATATTTTGAGTATAAGTGGGAGATTGTTAGTGTATACTGAAAATATTTTAAGTATAAACATTTATTTCTGGCCCAGTTTTATTGAGAATCATTTAAATGTTTACATGTTGTCTAATATTATATATTGTGGACAATCTAGTATCAAATGGGATACAGAATATTAGATTGTTAAATACGGTTTATATAATATAATAAGGTTCACAGCACAGGTGGTGTTGGACAATCCACTGGTATGGCTGTAGTATTATTTAGATTAGTTTATATTGACTAATAAATAATACTAGTATACTTTGTGTATATTGAACAGGATCAAATTTAGAATTGTTCCCTTATACTGATTAAGAAGGAGAACTAAGATTCTATGTTATTATTAATGCTTAGGTTCTTAATCCGGATATAGTAATTGACACGTGTATATTATTTACATGCTTTGATTTATATATGAAATAATTCTTTTGAATTATATCATTATATTTTGGGTGATGGAATAATATATATGGTGGATATTATTTATTGAAGGAATCCATGTCCTGATAATATTCGGGTTAATGATGTCCCCTTGAAAGCTCAAAAAGATTTAATTATGTGAAACCCTGCAGGTGGAATTTATTCCGGCATAATTAAATAAAGGTTGAGTGGATGATCAAGGATAAAAGATATTAATTAAATGAATTATCAGTAATTTATTTAATTAATGGACATGCGATATTTTAAACATGGGGAATTTAATAAGCAAATAATAAAGGAGCCGATTTAATTAATTAAATAAATTACCGGAATTAGGTGGGTGGTGCAATATTAATTATTTAGTGGAATTAATTAATATTAATGATAAAGGGCTTGGCCCAAGTTATCATTAGAAGGCCCGACCTAATTTTCTCCTTGATCCCTATTGTAGCCTATAAATACTCTTTATGCCTCCAAGAATAGGGGTTCGGAATTCTAGAGCTTGGAGGCTAAACCTTGGAGGATCGAAGGCCACACCTCGTTCAAGGGAGTAAGGGAATACAATAGAAGATCGTGGATTTGAATCGCTTGCGCCGTAGCGATTAAGGTAAATCATTAAACTAGTTAAACACATATCACTATGATCCAAAGGGACCAACAGCTTGCTCATCTGGATCAACTCCCATGGCAACAGCAACAAAGTTGGACAAAGATACAGGAGCTTCATTAGATATGACAAGCTACAGAGGCATGATAGGGTCTCTTCTTTATTTGACAGCAAGTAGACCTGATATCATGTATGCAACCTGTCTCTGTGCAAGGTTTCAAGCAGACCTCAGAGAACCACATCTAACAGCTGTGAAGAGAATTTTCAAGTATCTCAAGGGCACCATTAACTTAGGTCTGTGGTATCCTAGAGAATCAGATTTCAAGCTACTTGGTTACTCTGATACAGACTTTGCAGGCTGTAAGATAGACAGAAAAAGCACTAGTGGAAGTTGTCAATTTCTGGGTGATAGACTTGTTTCTTGGTACAGCAAGAAACAGAAATCAATTTCTACATCTACAGCTGAAGCAGAGTATATTGCTGCTGGTAGCTGTTGTGCACAGATTCTATGGATGAAGAATCAATTGCTGGATTATGGATTGGGGTACAGTAAGATTCCTATTTACTGTGATAATCAAAGTGCTATTGCTATGACAAGTAATCCAGTACAGCACTCAATGACCAAGCACATCAGCATAAGGTACCATTTTATCAGAGAACATGTAGAGGAAGGAAACATTGAGCTTCATTTTGTGTCTACAGAACAACAGCTTACAGATATCTTCACCAAGCCATTGAGTGCAGCTACATTTACAAGACTGGTAAATGAACTAGGAATGATCTCTGGTTTTGACTAGAGATAGTGGTTAGACTCAAAAATTACTTATGTAATATGTTGCTCATATTTCTGTGATATGTTAAATGCTATGTGAACTCTACTGTTAAACTCGGTTAGCATACTCTGTAGGTCATACACTGTTGACATGCTGGTTAAACTCTGATAAACTATGATAATGTTATTGTCTGATATGAACACCGATGAAGAAATCTGTATGAAGCATGATTCTCAGTAATTAATCATGAATCTTTCTAAGTTATTTGTGATCTAATACTGTGCAGAAACTTAACACAAGCATGATACTGTTTCATATTTATAGCATCTCTTAGTTTATTTATCCTAAACTCTGAGTCTGTAAATACTGTGTGCATTGCCTCTCATGAATAACTTCTGATGTTGATGACTTCTAAACTCTGTTAGTTAAACTCTGTTTAGTTAGATGTTGTAGTTAGTAAACCCCCAAAGAAATTGTATATAGGATGTTAGAATTTCTTTCAGATTATGTTGTGACTAGGAAGACCCAGGAACTTGCTGGTAAAGAGTAAGGGCTAAAATTCTCTAATTTTTGGTGACTAATCAGATACTAGGAAGAACCAGGAACTTATCAAAAGATAAGGGCTAAGATTCTCTAATTTTTGGTGACTAGTCAAAGACTAGGAAGACCGAGGAACTTATCAAAAGATAAGGGCTAAAATTATAGGATTTTTGGTGACTGGTCAAAGATTAGGAAGACCCAGGAACTTATCAAACTGATAAGGGCTAAAATTATAGGATTTTTGGTGACTAGTTACAACCTCTGATTATTAAAAAAAAATATTAGTTAGAAAAGGGGTATAAGTTAGTTCAGAGTTTCTGTATATAAATTTTCTACAGAGTTTAACATTCATCATACATTCAGTGTTTACTATGAGAGTTTGTGCAAACAGTGTTTACTGATTTATTTTATGGATTTTATGAAATATTATATGCTCTAAAAATTGAAGTGGTAAACTCTGCTATACACACACATATATTCACACCTGTGTAGTTTTTGAAAGGGTTACAGTAATAAAGTTGGAGAATTGACAAACACTGATGAATTTTTGTCTAGCACTCTAAGGTAATATTTTATTTCAGACAATTTCTATAATTGGGGTAAAAAGCGTTAACTGCCAACTGTTGATCAGTATTAGAGTGTTAAAGTGTATTGGTAATAGGAGAGAGAGTAGCAGTAATTATTGTTATAATTATTGAGTATGGATAGCTATTCCATTAGATATGTGCCGCATGTCCCACTCACACATTTTTCTAGGATCGTGTCCCACTTACACATGGTAATTGGTTGCATGTATTAATGTTAAAATAATTGGTTTTAATTTTTAATTACAAATCTAATCATTTCACTTAAACGGTTCATATTCACTCACCCACTTACACACTCACTCACAGTTACTTTGCATACACAATTTCTCTCAGTTATTCAATTCTCTCTTGCGCATTTTCACAAACACCTTCCATACACATATTTTTCTCTAATATTTTCTTCTCACATCGATACTAATGTCCACCAAAGCTTTTACTGCTCAAGGGTTCTTGTTCGTTTCTAATAATTATGCAGCCTCATTGAACAATGCAAACGTTCCAGAGACGTTTCATCTGATTCAGAATTTCTTGAGGGATTCAGAAATTGGTCAAGCTCTAGTTGAACCACCAATGCTTTCTACCACCCAGATTGCTACTTTCTGGGGGAACTCTACTTATGACGATGGAGGAGAGAATGGGACTCCTTCAATCATATTCACACATGAAGAAACAGAGTATGTGATTACTCCAACTATAGTCAGAGAAATCTTGGGTTTCGATACACACTCTTCATGCAGTGTTGTTGGTGAGAAACATCTAAGAGAGATGTTGTAGCAAATTGGGTACTCAGGTTCATTAGCAAAATTTGGATCAGTGAAGAGGCCACAGCTGAGGAAGGAGTGGAGTTTCTTCTTCGATTGTATAACAAGGGCTTTTGGAAAGAAAGTCACAAACTGGGATACTATTCCTACTGACAGTCTACAAATTGGGTATTCTCTTCTCTATGGCAGTAATTTTGATTTTGGTAGACTTATTTTAATGAACATTGGTGATAGATTGTCAGAGTCTACTACTGTCTACTTTGCTAGATTTTGTCAATTATTGTTTACTGCTTGTGTGCCTGGTATTTTGATTGCTGAGGATGATGTTATTCAGCCTTTTAAAGTCAATAAGAGAATATACTCTGATTTGACAAATAAGGATGCAACCAAGGGGGAATTACCTGCTATGTTTTTAACCCTTGCCCTTCAAAACTTTCTCAATCAACCTCAAGAACCACAACAGCCTGAGCCTGAACCTTCACTTTCATAACCTGAAAACACTGATTAACCTCAACCCACTCAACCTGAAATTAATGAACCAAACACTGAACCTCCACAACACACAAACACTGAAACACTAGCAACCACTCAACCTGAACCTGAACAACAACCACCTCTTCCACGGGCTAAACCAAAGAAAAGAGGTAAAACCAAGCACATTGCTGTAAAAAGGGTTCAAAGAGCTCCAAAGGAAAGAGCAAACAGGCCTCCATCTCCATCTATTGTAGATGAAGATTCAACCTCTGATGAAGAAGCAGTAGCAGTTGAGGTGCTTACATACAAGAGAAGGAGATTGATACTCGATGACACTGATGAAGAGGTCAATATTGAAGCTCCAGAGGTGATTTCTCTGGAAATACCTATTGTTGAGGTACAGATTGCAGAAGAAGCTGTTCATACAACTGACCCTGTAGAGAATGTTTATAAACCTGCAGAGAATGTTGTAGATGCAAATACTGATGTTGAAGATGAAGGAAGTGCGGAGTCAAACTCTTCTCAGAGTATACCAGTGCAAACTGATGCAAAGCACACACCTTTTACTCAACCTTCACATTCACATGACATTGAAGCAGAGTATTTTGCTACATTCTCTGAGAATTGGTATAAAGAGGATTGCATTTTCCAAGAAAAAGAGCATCTAAATTTGTGCATCAATCTGCCAAGAAAATTTCAAATCCTGATATTCTTTCAAGTCTACAAGCAACTGTTGTTCAGGTCAAGAATTTGAATGAAAGGTTTGATGAGTCTCAAAAGGCCATAACTGATCTGAGAGCTGATGTTGTTGCTAGAGACATGACCATGCAGAGAGATAATCAAACAAAGTTTCAGAATTTCTCTAAAGCTCAAGAAACTCTGATTCAAATGCTAGGCAAAGTTGAAGAAAATTAGACTGTCTTGTCTGGAAAGATTGATTCTATTGCTACCTCCTTGGAGCTGATTACATCTATCTTGATTCCTGATGATGTCAAAAAGGGGGGAGAGAGTTGCTAAGTCAAAATGCAGGCAATCTCAAACTCTGACTAAGAAGGATGATGCTGGAGATGGAGGAGCAAATGAACAAAAGAGTTTACAATCAAAAGCTGATATGAGTCTAAAATCTGGCAAATCTTCTAAGACAAAGTCTGATGGAGTAAATACTGATGCTCAGGGTACTTCAAAGACCCAGAGTTTGCTATTCACTGACAATCCACAGACTTTGATGAATTGGTTGCTAGATTGTTTCTTGAAGAAAATGAAGAAGGAGTTACTACTGCAGACATTCAAGCTGAGGAGAAGAATCTAGAAGAAGAACATCAGAAAGCTCTGAAGTCTGGCAAATTCAAAAAGAATGTAAAAGCTCCTAGGCCCGTTCTTAAAGGAATTACTATCAAAGAAAATGTTGGTACTGATCAGAGGATACAGATATCTAGAAAACCAACAGAAGCAGAGACTAAACAGAAGCTGAATGGTAAAGTTGGTGAGGAAGAGAAAGTTTCAAAGAAGGTAAATAAAACCTTTGTTGCTATACAAGTTGTACAGAAGCCATTGTCTGCTCAATTGCAAACGATTTTTAGGAAACCAACAATTCGTGAACAAACTCTGGAGATTAGTGAGGCTGGAGGTAATTTTCTGCAAAGCAGAGCTCTAATGGGTAAGCAAGGTCGAGATAAATCTAGTTTGGGTTCCTATATATAGAGAAAATAGAATGAATACCAGTCCTCAAGATCCTTCATCACTGGTTGTTCCAGGTCAAGGTGTTACTCAAGAGAAATTAGACAGACTGGAATCAGTACAGTTGATTCATTAAAAGAGCTTAAAGAAAGATTTTCTTCTGTACTTCATGGCTGATGGGACTGTATACAAAATTGGTGAGTATGATCTTCATTTGAAGCTTTGGGAAGAATTGGAATATGTTCTGTATATTTTCAAAGTGAAGAATCAAAGGACTCAACAAGCTGCAAATGTGCTAAGAAAGAAGATGCTGCATAATTTGGCAGTTAGAGGTATAAAATACAATAGTCAGTATGTCCCAAAGTACAGAGATTATCAAGGAAAGATTGTTAAGATGAAGAAGAATAGTGCTAAGCTGAAGACAGATTTGGGTATAACAGTTCTTGATTTTAATTCTGAGTCAGAGAAAGCACAATTCATCAGACTGGGGAATGAAGTGAGAAGAAACAAAATCTATTCTTTGAGATCTACTATCTACCAAACTGGTGAAGATGATCCTAAGCTGAAAGAGATCATGGAGGTTATGCAGAAGGAACTTGAAAATGCAGAAAGAAGATTGCTTATAGACTATCTCAGGTCAACACCAGATGTTGAAGAAATTAAGGAATAAAGCTCTTTAAGAATTTTCTTGTTTTCTGTAGATTTTGTTAAGTAGAAGCTTAAACTTTGTTTGTATACTAAACACTGTATTTGTCTTATTGTTTTGACATCATCAATTATTATAAACTTGTGCATTTTTGCTAATGAACAAGTTGGGGGAGATTGTTAGATATAATTGATGTGAATAATAATCAATGTTTTTAAGTGTTATAGTGAAATATCAGAGTTTAGCTGAAAGCAGTCAGAGTTTAGTTAAACGCTGACAGATGGAAGCTCGACAGAGTTTGTTAAACTCTGTCTGGAGGAAGCGTCTATTGGTCAACAGAGATTGAAGAATACTCATGGAAGCAATATCTTTGAAGATTGGATAGCTGTCAAAGAGATTGTGTTGACTAAGGAGATGTGTAGCAATCGTAATTGATATCAATTGTATAGCTAATTTATAGGAGTATCAATTATTGATTGTATAGCAGCTGTATATCTTATAAATATAGTTAGGTTAACCCTAGAAGGGTATCGTGTAACGAATTATCATTCATTGTAACCTAAGGAGCTCTCTGTGATATTTTACACCACTGAGAGAGGAATTATTAATTCCAAACAGTTTTTAATTGTTCGAAAGTGTTTTACTTGTTATTCTCTCATACGAACTTGATTATAATTGTGTATTCGGTCTAACATATAACATTTATTAATAAGCCAAACCCCTTTTTAATACACTATTTTGTACCAAATTTGGTTCATACCATATTTTGGTTTCACCCCTAAAATCCTATTTCTCCTGGAATTCTATGTTATTTTATAAAATAGATAAAAACATCTTTTTACAATTATAATTTTTTTATTACAGTTTAATCAAAAAAGATTACAAATACATATGTTGATCTAAGGAGACATACTTATCTATAACGAAATTAATCCATTTTTAGTGGTACCAAAATTTGATTTCATCCTTAAGATTCCTAATTCTATATTATTATTTAATAATATAATAAAATTGTTAAATACTACTATAATTGTAATTTTTTTATTACAACTCTATTCAGTTAAAAAATAACGCATTTATCATAATTATATATATTTTTACGTGTATATCGGAATCATTTAGTTTTTTACATGTATATAAAATGACCTTTATTAAAAAGCAACTTTTTTTGTAAATAACATAATTTTTTATAATAAATTAATGATCAATTTATTTAAATTTTCTCGGGCCCGCGGTTCGCACGGGTTATCATCTAATCTATCTATGCTATTATATTAAAACTGAAACATTAAAAGTTTTGGTTGTTTTGGTTTTCGGTTTGGTTATCCTATTTATTAGAATAAAAGTTTTGGTTTACGATTTGGTTATCCTATTTATTAAAAAAAAAATATAACATAATATAATTAATGGTAATTAATCGATTGTCTTTTTCATATTTACTTTTAGTTGAATATATTACCTTTTATAAACACCTAAAAAATCAATCGTATCATATCTTTCAATCATAATATTTTTTTTCTAATTAAAACATGTTACCATTTTGATTTAAAACTAATCTTATAATCATATATACCCGAAAATATAACAACATATTTTTTAATTATTAATAAAATATATTAAAAATCCGTATACATTATTTATAAATAGGGAAACAATAGTATAATCCATAAACAAGAGTATATTAAATTATATTAAATTAAAATTTAAAAAATGATAATTATATAATAATGATTATATAAATACATAATTGCAATATTAAATAAAATTTATAACATAATAAAAGAAACCCGTGCATCGCACGGATTGAAAGTTTTTCGATTCGATTTTCAGCACGATCGTCCTAATTATTTATAAATAGTAAAATAATATAATTAGTGATAATTAGCCGATTGCCTTTTTTTTAATTAAAAAAGGTTTACTTTTAATTGATTGATGATATTACCTTTTATTAATACCTAAAATATCGTATCTTCCAATCAATAATATTTCTTTCTAAATAAAACACATTAACTTTTATTTTAAAATATAATCTTACAATAATTAATATATACCCAAAAATATAAGGGTGATGGCCCAAAATATTCATATGGGAGCCATGCTGGCCCTTTTTACTGACCAGACACGTTAGACCGTGTACCGTGATATAGGAGGTGTTGCGGAACATGATCTTCCATATCATGCATAATACGGTACATCGTGTTCCGTATCATACACGAACACGATACACCGTGTTCCGTATCATGCAGGAACACGGTACACCGTGTTCCGTATCACGCTAATACGGAACACCGTGTTCCGTATCATGCATAATACGGTACACGGTGTACCGTATTCAGCTAATACGGAGGCCGAAATTCCGTATCCCATTTGTATTTCGGGCCATTTTTTTCAAAATCAGTATTTTGGGCAAAAACTTGTGAAAAATAGGCATTTTGGTAATTCTCTCAAAATATAACACTATATCGTCTAATAACTAACAAAATATAATAGAAATTTGTATACAAATTTTACAAAAAATTCAAGTTTCGAATCCCGTCAACGACATATTTAAGTTAAAATTCTATAATATAAACTTTAAATCATGCATATCATTAACTAAATTTATATTAAATTATATTAAAATAATATTAAAATAATTTTTACAAAATAATGATTATATAAAAACAAAAATATTGCATAAAATAAAATTTATAACATTTTAAAAGAAACCCGTGCATCGCACGGGTTATAAGCTAGTATCTTATTAATAAGTGAAATTCTGTTTTAATGATTCTTCCTTCTAGATTCGTATTTCCTAGAATTATTGAAATTCTGATGTAATTACAATTTTTTTATTATAATTTACTGAATTGCAGAAATAATGTAATTTTCTTTTATACTTTTATCATTTTTTAAAGTATTTTTTTGTAATAAATAAAATATTTCTTATGAAAATTTAATAAAAATATTATCAATTTAAATAAATTATCTCGATCCGTACTCCCTACGGGTTATCATCTAGTATTAATTAAAAAATAAGTAAGAGTTCGAGTTGCTCACAAATATTTTGAATCGAGTTGAGTTTGAATTGTTGAGTAAAATATTAATTTTTCAAATTCTTTTGAGCTTATTCAAACTAAATGGAAATTGACAGAAACCAGAATTTATTAGACTGATGTTTTTTTGGGAAATTATGAATGGTACCCCTCTGTTTTTGGCTTTTACGAATGGTACCACTACTTGTTTTTTACTTACAAATGGTACCACCGTGTAATTAAACGTTTATTAAAACAGCCACTTCGTCCATGTGTCGTTAGTTAAAATGTTACCAAATCCAGAATAAACACGTATTTTACTTTAATTAAAGGGAAATTATGAATGGTACCCCTCTGTTTTTGGCTTTTGTGAATGGTACCACTACTTGTTTTTGACTTACAAACGGTACCACCGTGTATTTGTCCGTCAACTAAAAATAGCATTGTGACAAATGTTAAGTACACTTAAAAAAAGGCAATTACCAAAAGAAAACAACTGTCACACCAGTGTAAAACTTCAAATTTCCTAGGTAAATAAAAACTGCCACATTGTGACAGTACCAAAATATAATCATTCACATGTCTAAACAAAATAACTTATCCAGGAACATTTACCATAGTCTAGAACATGGTTTAAACCACAAAATAGGATAAAAACAGAGTACAATTCTAATTTTCTTGCTGAGAGTGATAATCTGGGAAATGTGAGGTGTTGGCCTGGGATGACTGAGTAGATGCTGCCTTTTCTGCCTTTGTTGCTTTAGTTTTTACTTCCTTGGCTGCATAAGATTGGTCCCTCACTCTAGGATTTTTTATAACAATATTCTTCCCACTCTCCTTTATCTCATTCTTTTGCTGTGCTGTTAAACCACCCTTGCAGGTCCTGGAATTGTGTCCATAGGCTGTACATTTTTTGCACTGAACTGTCTAGGACCTTTTACCCTTTTGTTCCTCTCCCTCTTCTCTCTTCCTGTTCCTGCTAGGTCTTCCAATCCCCCTTTTCATGGTAGGTGGACTTATAGCAGGTAAACCCTCATAAACAGGCCATTGGTCTTTGTCAGGAACAGGGAAAATGCTATATCCATAGGTCTGTCTGTATGTTCTAACCATGTACCATGTACTAACCACCTTAATTGGATCTATTCTGGCATGAATCATAGCCCTAATGGCATGTCTACAAGGGATCCCAGAGATTTGCCAAGCTCCACAGGAACATATCTTATTATTCAATGACAAAGGGAATTGAGATTTACCTTCATGTATCTCATATTCCCCTGGTTTAGACATGTATGCCTTGCAGCTTATGATATCCTTGCTTATCTTTTTCACCAGCTTGGCAATTTTGGGGCACACATCATCATCCTTCCAATTCAGTGTTGCTTCTTGTCTAGTTGCCATCCTCACCATACACACTCTCCTTATTCCTGTTAATGTAATGTTACACAATTAAGAAAGCCATTCAAGTAATGTAATGTAAGACAGCCATTCAAGTAAGAATTAGGTCTAGTGTACCTTCAAGTAAAGTCAAGACAGGTCTACATCTGTCAATTCCCAAGGTAGAATTGAAACTCTCTACAAAATTTGAAGTATTTGCATCATTGCACACATTAGGGTCAAATTTATGCTTGCTCCAACCTGAAGGATCACCTAATTTTCCAAACCACTCAAGTACTTTGTCACCCCCTTCTTTCTGTAGTCTCTCCATTGCCTTTCTGTAGGTGAACTGAGATGTAGCATTGCAAACTCTCCAGAATAGTATGTACATGAGAGGACCAGGGAATTGTTTCTTAAAATTACTACTCAAGTGTCTGCAACAGTACCTCCTTTTTACAGTTGGCTAAACCTTCTCAATAGCAAGATCAATTCCCTAAGAATGCAATACACATATATATACTGTAAGAATGCAAGCAAGCATAAATTTGTAAGAATGCAATATTTTAAGTAAGAATTCATACCTTCTGTCTATCTGAAATTATAGTCCAGTCCTTTCTACTAGATTCCTTGATGATATTATATAGATTCCACAAGAAAAAAGACCAGTTGTCCTTATCCTCAACACTCACAATGGCATAAGCTAAAGGGAATATTTCATTATTCCTATCTAAAGCTACAGCTGACAGCAAGATGCCCCATTATTCCCCTTCAAATGAGTCCCATCAATCCCTATTAAAGGTCTACAACCCCCCCCCGGAAATCCCTTCCACATAGCAACAAATGATATGAAAAATGTACTAAAAAGTAAAGTCCTAGGAATGCTTTCAGATTGTACATAAGAACAAAATGCCTTTGATTCTACATTAGTTTCACATATCACCCTAGCATATGCAGGCAACAAAGCATATGACTCATCATGCCCCCCAAAATCTCATCAATGACATGTTTCTTGGTCAAATAAAGTGAAGCTTGCTTCAAGTAAACACCATACCTTTGAAATAGCAACTCATTTAGAGCCTTGCCTAGAATGTCAGGATTTGCTCTAATGTCCTCCATGAGCTTGCCAGCAGCCCACTTCACATTGCAGACTGGATTGTATGCTTCCAAACCCCTGCAAGTGTGCCTGTTTGGTTCAATTTTTTTGATGGCCCAAGTGATTCCATCAGGCAGCCTACTAGCACGTAACCTCCAGTTACACACTTCTGCAGAGCAAGTACATCTGTATCTTCTGTTATCAGCAGCCATGACAGTTATAGCAAAGCCTTCTTGAATGCAAAAGTCCTTCAATACACTTTTGAAGTGCTGTTTATCCATAAATATCATCCACTGCCTTAACTCTATCTTCCCAAAATCTTTGCTGTCATACATCTCTCCATTTTTGTACAATCTCTGATAATACTCATCATCATCATCCTGATCTAAGAAGTCATGCCACTTTTCAGGCTTCCACATGTCTTTTACTTGGGGCATTGAGGTGATATTATCTTCATCATCGGGCACAGGCACATAATCAGGTAAATCTTCACTGTCACTATCATCAAATTCCACCTGTCTTTTCACATTCTTGATTCTGTCACTTGGTTCCCCCAACTCATATATTTCTGTATTCTGTGTGGCATTCCCTTCCTCTATTTCTGAATTTCCTTGTTTTTCAGAACAACTATACAGCAACCCCTTCCTTTTGGCTGTGGTCTTTGGGATTTTTCTGCTGAATAAACCCTGGTCTGGAATTGTTATGGTTGACTGAGTTTGAGAAGGGTTTGTTGCAGCAATAAATCTGGGACCCATTTCACCACAAACAGCTTTCAAATCCTTAACTGTTAGGAGGAGTCCCAAGGCATAATTTAAAAAAAGTTTTTTGTTCAAACTATATTAAACCATGTTGAGTTTGAGTTTGAGTTCCTTATCAACAAGCTCGATTCGGTAACAACCGTAGTATAAATTACTGGAACATCGACACATGATTAAAATGGTATAAATATAGGAAAATGATAGGGGTACTAAATTGGATCCTAAAATAGTTTCTAAATGATAAATGTCACAATTTTATTGGTGTTTCACAAATATTTAATGAGATGGATCAATGTATTCACATTCATGAACTAATAAAAATTTTCTAAACTTACACGTCAATTCTGCTACGTCATTTGGTAACAAATTTTGGTATCAAATTTGGTATCCAATGGTGCCAGTGCTCTCATCTACCGCCAAAATACCCTTCCCCAGGGGTGGCAATGTACTCGACATTCTTGATTAGCTCATCTAGAAGAATTTAGAGCACAAAAGTTATTAATAATTTACCAATATCTATCTGTTAATTAGAACAAGGTCATAAAAATTAATTGTTGTAACAAGTAAAAACCTACATGACTGCTTTAATATGAGTTTTGATATAGCATATTTGATGCGTCATGCATGTATGAACGTGTAGTTACATGTGTGTGAGAGAGTGTAATATCTAAATATGGCAGAGTAAATTATGGAGTATGTGCAAGTACCAGCATACTTTCCTACGAAGGTAGACATTTTTATGTTGAAGATGGTAGCTAGCAGTGCAGAACAATAACAAGAAAACAAGAAGCTCTTTTCTTTAATATAGAGATAAAGCTTCAGAGAATATGCCAATTGGGATTCAGTTGTGCCAAAAAAAAATAACACGTGTCAAGCAGATTAGCCTGTGGAAAGTTATCATCCTGCAGGGATAGAAGAACGAGTGATCAGTAGTCTCGGCTCCAACGTTTTATCTCTCCGGCCTCAACAATTTCCCCTCATCCTTATTTTTTGCCATTTTTTGTTAATATTATTATGGGTCCTACTCCCTAACATTCAATTATTGCAACTATTTATTCGAGATTATTTGTCGCGGATAGTAAAAAAACCGACTAATTACGTAAATGTAGGACCTTAGTAAGAAAAAACGAAAAACTGGTCGACAACATTCATTTGTTAAGGACCAGCTATGTATTACTGTTATATGTATATATGTACACGTCAAGTAATATGGGCTTCTGAGAACGGAGAATTTTGAGAAGGTACACAACAAAACTGCAGAGGCCATTACATAGAAATTTTTCGGTCTTGCGTTCCTATGTAAGAGCAAGTCCGATGCTAGATGCTAAATTGCTATTGCTATTGCTATAATATAGAACTAAAAAGTGAATTTTGGTGCTAAAATAGAACTCACCCTCCAAAGCTAGTTCTATAACTAGTTTCAAATATAACCAACTCTTTTAACTTTACCTAATTCTTTTAACTTCTATTGAATATTCTAGTTAAATGATAATGTAGCATGATTGCATAAATGCATCCTTGGTTTTAAATTTAACATCAAGGATGCATAATATAGCAATAGCACCAAGGATGCATCAAACTATAGCACCCCTTTGGAGATGGGTTTTTTAGCACTTGGTGCTATAATATAGCAATAGCACCAAGGATAGCATTGCATTGGACTTGCTCTAACACATACACAATTATCTAAGTACATCTTCCTTGGAGAAGAGATGAATACTGAGGATCCTAGGCCTATGAAATGATAAGTGCAATTCAATAAATTTCAAGCTGGATAGTGTTATGCCCAAAATTCGGTTCGAGTATTCTAAAATGGATTCGGGTCAGATATAGGTTCAATTTGGGGATTTTCAGAATAAATTAGGGTTTTGATAAAGATTTGCAGAAGAAGGACGCGCCCTCACCTCCCGTACGTGGAGGACGCACCCTGAGAGACATAAAAATAGTCAAAAAGGATGCTTGTTAGTTTTACAAGAAATTAGGTCGCGCCTTCTCCTTTTCTATAGTTAGGGCGCGCCCTAAATACTAAAACATGATAAAGATTTATATTTAAGTTTATTTTCCAAGAAGTCACTGAAGAAATCTCTCCTGGGATTCTACTCAAGCTGGGATTCTACTCAAGCTGGGATTCTATTCAAGCTGGGATTCTAGAAGTTGAAGAATTCCCTCATGTCGTATCTCAGGAGGGGGATGTCCGTCGTAGAAGGCCTCCAGGGGTTTTCCTGGATTTGGGGACCTTTCTTATACACTGAGGGCATGTTCTCCTCGGTGGAAAGATAGGTCTCTCTTTGGTATGTGCTTTGGAGTTCTGTTCCTGTATTCAATGGGCGCGCTCTCATTGGGGAACTTTGGAGTAATCTGCACTTTGCACCCAAAAGCTCTGGATCACCTGTCCTGCTATCTGGTGGGTGCTTCTCATTCGGGGGACAGGGATGCGTTCTGCACTTGAGGTAAACCATGGCTATACCTGCATCCTTGAAATCAAGAAATAGCTCGTAGCAGATAGGACTAGTCCTCGACGGGGGAAGTTTCCTTATCTGTGAAGTCTTGAGATCTTGGATGAGCCTTGGGCCTTTTGTGGTTAGGCCTCATATTAGAACATTCCGGATGCTGGACCGACAATCCAAGCCCATTTGGGTTTCTTGCTCTCCAAGAACTACGTATGGCTTGATCCCCTATAAATACCGGGGTACGTAGGCCAATTGAGGGGTTGGAAGTCGAGAGCTCTGAATAGCCGCCACTAACCCTCTCAATCTCAGCCCTCAATTCATCACAGCCACCACACTCCGGTGACTTTTCCGGCGAAGTTCCACCATCATAGATCTTGATTCCGGCGACAGACCTCAAACTTTGTTGTTACCAAATTCCTCCGTCAACAAATTGGCGCTAGAAGGAGGGGTGCTGATCAAGATCAAAATCCAAGGAGGATGGATTTCTCATCACGAGGAAGGCTCTTATGAAGCACCAAGCAAGATCTGGGGGGTAGCCTCCGATGAAGGTGCAGGCCGGCGATTTCGAGGAAGATCCAAGCATGGCAATTTCTAACAGGAGGTCAAAAAAAGATCTGAAGAAGGATTCACCGAATACAACTTGGATTCGAAGGATGGCTCTAGAGATGATTCTTGGACTATTGCTACGAAAAGATGGTTCTAGGTATTTTCGATGGCGACGATTTCCGACCGGCAACGTTTAACTAGGTTTCCGATGAGGAGTTTCCAAATATATATGATTTGAAGAAGGATGTTCCAGGGAAGAGGCACGATTATAGGGAATTCGTCCTCATCATCAGGACACGCCCTCATCATCAGGACGCGCCCTCAAGGTAACCCTTAACTTGTTTTTGTGAATTCTGTTATCTGCTTCTTGAACTTTTGCAGAAAGGAGAGTCCCTAAGAGATCTCAGGGCGCGCATTGGGGTGGTATCCAAGGTTTAGGTGATTTCCAACAAGTCCTGGGAGAATTTGATGATTAAACACGCCCTCATCTCCAGGATGCCTCCTCCATGTGACATCTAAGACTTTTGGTTAGATGAATTGTTGCAGGTGGAAAATCTTGTTCATAGAAGATCTCAAGAATTTGTCAAGCGCAGCATTCCAATTTAGGAGGATGTTTCTTTAGAATATTAGATATTCCCGAGAGGCATTTCCCTCTTAGGGCACCCTCAAGTAACATAGGTCAGGGCGTGCCCTCAGTGAAATCCAGCAAGATGAGGAGAACCATGCTGAAAAGAGAAAGGAAAGGCACTTGGAATCGAGGCCCCGTGATCCACAACGTGTGCCCCCTGATTAGAGGTCGAGGCCCCTTGGACATGAGCGAGCCCTTCCTCGTGATGCTGTTCCACCGAATTTAAGGTTATGATTCTCATCATGGTTTGTGTTGTGCCGCACGCGCTATCTAAACTGTATGGGTCAACAATAATTTAATAAGCTTCGCGTGGGTTGTAAAATCGTCTAAATCAGACTTCTAAATCAGAATTCAAGCAGAGCATGCCTTAGGAGATTATTAAGAAGCGCGCCTTCCCATGACTGGGCGCGCCTCCAAGTAATATCCAACCTCTATATTATTTTGCTATATATATTTATTGCATGTATAAGGTTGCAGGGGTTTGTCTGGTGAGAAGGTCTACATGGTTTTTCCTGGCCAGAAGAAAGGGGAACACCTGGAATCGAGGCCCCGTGATCCACAGCGCGTGCCCCCTGATTACAGGTCGAGGCCCCATGGACATGAGCGAGCCCTTCCTCAAGGTCGTGATCCACAGCGCGCGTGCCCTGATTATAGGTTGAGGCCCCTTGGACACGAGAGAGCCCTTCCTTGAGCTCTCATTGGAAGATAGTGAAGCCAAGGATGTAGGAATGATTTTGCTTGGCCTGATCATCACGTGAAAGATAGGGTGAAAATCCTCAACCCTGGGAAGATGCTCAACATCAGGATTCAACTTCAAGGAAATGCACTTCTTCAGGAAAATCCTCCAACATAGGACGCGCCCTCAAGGAACTCTCCCTTAGAGGACCTTTCTGGTTAGGGCGCGCCCTCAAGGAAAGATGCAAATGCTCAGGCGGACTCCAATATCTACGAGGGTAATTTACTGCTTGGATTCTAGAAGGAAAAAAGCTGTTGAGTTACGGCCCCACGAACCATAGAGTGTGCCCCTTGATCATTAGGTTGCGGCCCCAAGGTCGTGAGCGAGCCCCTCTATGAAGAAACAATGCTTTGCTACAGAGGACACACCCTCGTATCTACAATGACCTGAATGATAGGCATCAGGGCGTGCCCTAACTTATCAACCTCATGTTGTGGCTTCGTCTGCAAGTATGATCGCAACGATCCATGGCATATCTTTTGCTTAAAGAAAATTGTATTGATGTGCGGCCCCATGAATCTTAGAGTGCGCCCCCTGATAGGCAGGTTAAGGCGCCAAGGTCATGAGTGAGCCCCTCTACACAAGAGTGACATTCATCCGGACTAGAAGAGACTTTGGCATCGCCCTCAGCAACTCCAACGGCTCTCTCTTAAAATTCCCCTCTTGGGATGCCTATTTAAGAGACGCTTCTTTAAGGAATGATATTTTGATGCTGGGGGGTAGTACTGATGCACCTCCCTAGCCTTACATATACATGTATTTCAGGTTTGTGTGAACAGCGGAATACCCCCATGGGGATGCCTCTTCGTGAGATGCCTTTCATAGGAAGCCTCCTTGTGAGATACCTCTTCGAGAGATGTTATTCATAGGATGCCTCATTTTGAGATGCCCCTTCATGGGATTAGATTTGAAGTAGCCCGTGACCGGAGAATGCACTCTTTTTACCAGAAGTTGATTGAAGTAGAGCAATGCCTGAATAGTAGACTACAAGGTAAATTAATTACCTCCAAGTCTAGGGGTAGTCCATGTACACTTTGTGTACACTTTCCCTAGTGAAATTTTTAACTTTTTCGAGAAAGCAAGATTATGTCTGTAGGGCGCGCCCTGAAGGGTGAGTTTGAATAGTTCTCGTACAATGGAGGACGCGTCATCGGGTAAAAGATGCGATGCGGAACTTTTCTTGTACTCATGCAAGCCTTCCCTCTTTTGAGGACGTGCCCTCCATCTCCACATCCTTTTGAAGCCCCAGTGCAGTTCTCTTAGATTTGACGGTTGCAGCTTCCTAAACTCTGAAGTCATCAACCACTTCTTAGAGGGCGCGCCCTCAGCTTGGGGGGTAACCAAGACCACCGTGAAGCTTATGTTCAGCAAGACAAAGCAGAAGAAAATCTCGGAGCATCCCATGAAATCATCATTGAACAAGGAGAGCACTTCAAGTTAAAGAAAGTTCTCGAAGAGGAAAAAGAGGTGAAGAAGTGCAAGAAAGGATGTTTCAATTGGTTGTCAGATGTTCAAGGGAGAGCGCACCCTCATCCTCATTGCTCTGGGCGCCCACTATTGAAATCCAGTGGGATGAAGGGAGAATGGCCAAGAAAGACTTTGCAAGCTTGAAGGACGCTTAGTGACGACGATCTAAGGATGGTACTCCTTGAGCATCAGAAGAAAGAAAAGCACTTGGAATCGAGGCCCAGTGATCCACAGCGCGCGTGCCCTGACTACAGGTCGAGGCCCCTTGGACATGAGCGAGCCCTTCCTCGAGATGGTGATATACAGCGCGCGCCCCCTGATTACAGGTCGAGGCCCCTTGGATATGAACAAGCCCCTCCACAAGGTGATGCTGGAAGAAGAAGTAGTTGAGACCATGAAGATTAGAGGACGAAGAAGTATCAAGGAGAGAGGCGACTTCACAACAAAGAGGATGCGCCCTCAGGAGAAAGAGCTCCTCGTATCATTCAAATTCCTTCAAGTACTTCTAGTGAAGTAAGGTCGAGGGCCCACCCTCCCTCTAAAGTAAAGCATCGAGGAGGTTCCCAGGGAAATCCACGACCTCAAGGGAATCCACAAATTGAAGGAAATCCACAAGCTCAGGGAATCCACGGATTGGATGAAATCCACAAGCTCAAGGTCAAAAGGAACAAAATCAGACTCAAGACGTAATTCTCACACAACTTCATGCCGGAACTCCAGGAAATGCTTAGACGATAGCTCAACCTCCACCCTTGATGGGTACTCAAACAACTATGCCATCCAATGCTCAACATATTCCAGGTGTGAGGATTTTTAATGTCGACAACTTGAAAAGGCTTCTTTCTCATTTGGATGGATGAAGGATATCTGCTACAGCACAAACTCATTCTCCATTTTCAATAGAGCTTAGAGAATCACAGCTCCCTACAGGATATAGGTCTATAACCAATGATTTACGTTTTCATGGAAATGCATACCCCGTGAAGTTTTGATATTGAGATGGATGTTTATCAAGTGATTGCTTTAGCAAGGTGCCGATTGTTGGTATCAACTTTTCAGGGAGAGCGCTCAAAAATGGTTTCAGAAGTTTGGACCAGGGGTAATCACCTCTTGGAAAGGGATGAGGACTTTGTTCTTAACTAAATTCCAAGCAGTGGTGAAGTACGCTCCTTTTGTTGCGACCTTGGCCAACATCAAACAAAGCCAACATCAAGCAAAGGGAAGGAGAAAGTTTGTAGTCTTATTTCAAGAGATTCAATGCAAAATCCACCTTAGTCAAGGGAGCAACAGATGAGACACTCAAGAGTTTCTTGATAGTTGTATTACAGGTAGGAATAGATTTCTGGAAGCATTTCCAAGGAAGAGACTCGGCTACTTTGGCCGATGTGTTTGCACAAGCTGAATCTTTCAAGATTGTTGAGCAAACCTTGGCAGATAATCGAAAAAAAGATGAACATGGAAATTCCAAAGAGAAGACTAGTAAGAGGAAGGATAGGTCTATGAGTCATGTTCTCCCTGCTGGACTGGGTGCTAATCGGGTGAATTCAACTGAAGTTGGAAGAAGTTGGGGACCTCCGGATACTTACATTTATGATAGGAGGTCAAATAATTACTCCCTTGGCGGCTTCAATTGAGCATACCTTTGAGGTGAACAAGGATAAGGGATTCTTCAGAAAGCCAGAGCCTCTATCTATTTGGGAAAGCAAAGACAAGAGGAAGTATTGCGAGAATCAGGAGTCTACAGGGCACAACACTTACGAGTTGAAGAATGAAATTGAAGACTTGATTAAGGAAGGATTGTTAGAGAAAGTCAAGAAGCACAAAAAAAGTTCTGTTAGAAGATATGGAGGGCGCCCTCCGTAATGAAGACAAACCCGAGAAGAAATTTATCAAAGGGAGTATATCTTTGGAGGACAACACTTGGGGGGTGATAATTACCATGCTTTGGAGAGGTATGCTAGAGACGTAAGGCGTAGACCTCTTACTGACGTGAATAGCTTGGAGTTGAGACCGCCTAAGTTTTTTAAAGGGAAGTTTGCGGGTATCACTTTAACTTAAGATAAAGCTAGATGGGTGCACCACCCTCATAATAATGCCTTGGTTATGGATTGACTCTAAGAACGTGCATCGGGTTTTTGTATACAATGGAAGTTCAGTGAATATTCTGTATTACGACACTTACAAGAAGTTGGGATTTCCAGACAATGCATGGATTTATGGTTTTTCAGGAGAAGTGAAGTGATCGATGCAATCAGGTTACTGGTAACTCTTAGAGAAGGTTCTCTCTCAGTAACTCGGATGATAGAATTTATGGTTTTGGATCAGGAGTCAGCTCACAATACCCCAGTAGGGTGCCCCTTGTTGAAATAAATGAAGGTAGTGACTTCCATTTTTCATCTTACTATGAAATTTCCTACACCAAATGGTGTGGGCACTGTTCGGGGATCGCAGCATGATTCAAGGGAGTGCTACCACAAGGCAATTCAAGGTTTCAGGAGAATAAAGGGATGAGGACACGCCCTCATTGAAAGAAGTTCTGGAGGAATCATGAACAACATCCAGGGAGGAATTCAAGCTCATTATTTTGTTCAAAAACCATAGGATGAGGAGGCGTCCACCCAGAGGGCGCGCCCTCAGCATTAAAGGTGAAAAGATCAAGGGAAGAAGAATGTTAAGGGAAGGCTTGGTGAATGCCCTTGTCGAGGAAGAATTCCCTCTCAAAGAGGATGTGCCCTCCAAGGATGGATCCATGATTGAAGACCCTCGAAGTCTTGATTTAGATATTGATCCAAGAATGCCTCAACCGGTGGAAAAGACATATTCGACGGAAGATACAATCTCAATTTTGGTGGATGCTAGGGATTCAAGTAAAATTTTGAAGATCGGTTCTTAGTTGAATTCTAATTAAAGAGATATGCTCACAAACTTTCTTTTGACAAATTGAGATGTTTTTGCTTGGAGTCATGCTAGTATGGTGGACATCGACCCAAAGGTAATGTGTCATCACTTGAATATAAATCCTGACAAGAAGGGTATTAGGCAGAAGCGACGTCCGGTAATTGGGGAAAGAGCTATCACATTGAAGGAAGAAGTTGATAGATTATTAAACGTTGGCTTAATTAAAGAGTTTTACTACCCGGAGTGGCTATCTAACCCGGTTCTCGTTATGAAGCCTAATGGGAAATGGAGGACTTTCGTAGATTTCACTGATATGAACAAAGGCTTGACCAAAGGATAGTTTTCCTCTTCCTCGGTTTGGTCAGTTGGAAGATGCAACAGCAAGGCATATTCTCTTGAGTTTCATGGACGCTTATTCGGGTTATAATCAGATTTCCATGTATGTACCTGATTAGGAGCACACTTCTTTCATCACAGATAGAGGATTATATTGCTACATTGGAATGCCCTTTGGCTTGATTGATGTAGAGGGAACTTGAAAAGACCATGAAAGTGTATGTGGACGACAGCTGAAGAGATCCGTATGCCTTAATATCATGGGGTGCGCCCTCTGTAAATATATATATTTAATTTTAGTGCGAGCCCTGTGAGAGGTTTACACTTGTGCATACTATCTCTTGTTTCTTACGCCGAGTAAGCTCATGTAAGCTTAGAGATATGGTGCATTTGTGTTATTCCTCTGCGAAGAAGTTAAAACTAGAGTTGTCCAGGAGATAAAATTTTGGATTGAAGAAATTGAGGACGCGCCCTCCGCATAGAATCTTGAAGATAAGAGGAATGAGGACGCGCCTTGGAGAAGAAATGTTACAAAAATTTTGGTGTCATTTAGATTGAAATTCCATGCTTCATCTTTGATTTTACATGGAATTGGGGGTAGTTGTTATGCCCAAAATTCGGTTCGAGTATTCTAAAATGGATTCGGGTCAGATATAGGTTCAATTTGGGAATTTTCAGGATAAATTAGGGTTTTGATAAAGATTTGTAGAAGAAGGACGCGCCCTCACCTCCCGTACGTGGAGGGCGCACCCTGAGAGACATAAAAACAGTCAAAAAGGATGCTTGTTAGTTTTACAAGAAATTAGGTAGCGCCTTCTCCTTTTCTATATAGTTAGGGCGCACCCTAAATACTAAAACTTGATAAAGATTTATATTTAAGTTTATTTTCCAAGAAGTCACTGAAGAAATCTCTCCTGGGATTCTACTCAAGCTGGGATTCTATTCAAGCTGGGATTCTAGAAGTTGAAGAATTCCCTCCTGTCGTATCTCAGTAGGGAGATGTCCGTCGTAGAAGGCCTCCAGGGGTTTTCCTAGATTTGGGGACCTTTCTTATACACTGAGGGCATGTTCTCCTCGGTGGAAAGATAGTTCTCTCTTTGGTGTGTGCTTTGGAGCTCTGTTCCTGTATTCAATGAGCGCGCTCTCATTGGGGAACTTTGGAGTAATCTTCACTTTGCATCCAAAAGCTCTGGATCACCTGTCCTGCTATCTGGTGGGTGCTTCTCATTCGGGGGACAGGGATGCGTTCTGCACTTGAGGTAAACCATGGTTATACCTGTATCCTTGAAATCAAGAAATAGCTCGTAGCAGATAGGACTAGTCCTCGACGGGGGAAGTTTCCTTATCTGTGAAGTCTTGAGATCTTGGATGAGACTTGGGCCTTTTGTGGTTAGGCCTCATAGTAGAATATTCCGGATGCTGGACCGACAATCCAAGCCCATTTGAGTTTCTTGCTCTCCAAGAACTACGTATGGCTTGATCCCCTATAAATACCGGGGTACGTAGGCCGATTGAGGGGTTGGAAGTCGAGAGCTCTGAATAGCCGCCACTAACCCTCTCAATCTCAGCCCCCAATTCATCACAGCCACCACACTCCGGCAACTTTTCCGGCGAAGAGCCACCATCATAGATCACTAACCCTATAAATTTGGTTGTTACCAAATTTCTCCATCAACAGATAGTAAAATAATATGTTTTTTAAGTCTCTCAAATTTCTTCAATCACACCAAACCATCAAAAATTAAGTTACCATATATCACTCATGATGTCGTTTAGAGCATCTCCAAGAGACTCTTAAAATAACTTTTAACTTGAGATTTGAGGAGAGAGGTGATATTTTTTCACTCCAAAGACTCCTAGTGACTCTTAAATTCACTAAAATTCTATTCTCTCTCCTCAATTTTAAGAGCTACTAGCAACTCTTAACTAATACTATTATATTCTATATTTATAAGATAACATTATCTCTCTATCCACTTGCTTTTATACTTTTATGGATGTAGCTTATTTTTAATAATATAAAATAAAATGAGGAGTCAATATAAAAAGCATTGTTGGAGATGAATGCACGTTAAATCACTAAGAGTTATTATTTTATAATATATTTAAGAGTGATTTAAGGGACTCTTGGAGATGCTCTTACAATACTAATATGGACTCAAATTATCTAGTAATTTAGCAAACCAAGATTTTTGAGACTTATGAATCCTATTAATCGTAACAAAATTCAAAGAAAGTTATAACTTCTTCAACTACAGATTTTGTGAAACAAAGCCAGGCATTTGAGTCTCCCAAATGTATGATTTCCGGTGAATCCTACTCTTGTAATATCTCAGAATAATATCTGCCAGTGACACCTTTTATCTCTTTATTGCTGCCTGTGTGACTTTATCCACACAGGAAAATATCTTTCATAACTTTAAACTTCTGGCATACATAAAAAACTCCGTCCCGAGTTTTTTAAGATAAGAAAGTAAATAAATGTAAAATTTGAGAAAATTACACTACCTATCATTTGCTTTCATTCTCAAAAAAGATTCAGGAGCATGAATCGAAAATACAGACTTCATTCTTCACCAGTGCATATCGAAAGATAGAGGTACAATGTATTTCAGAAAACTGGCAAAATTATCTCCATCCACTTGTTTTAATACATACATCATAAATGACTCTCTCTTACCTTACTTTCCTTTACTTCCGAACTGAAATTAACCAAAATTCAGGTTTTGAAAGTAACCAGAAGCAATCACACAATTTCAGGTTACTTCTTTTCTTATAAAACTCTCTTCTTAAACAATGCCAAGGGTACATTGTACCCCCATTCCATTATAAACCCTCTCCGTCCATTATTCCCAACATACTCAAGGTAATGGTGATGGACATATTCATCCATTACCATCATATATATCACAAACCACTATAATAAGTCCGCCTGATCATTAAAGTAAATGTGTGTCTGCCTCATAATGCTTACAAGTGATAATAAGCACCATTACAGAATCCAAACAACTTCAAAACTGGACATGAGCTCTTTAGCATTCGAAACAACTCTTCTCATCTCTCTAGAAGTGAACATCAGAGATTGATTGAGGTTAAAAACGAGCTCCTTTAAGACCATATATAATGATGGAAGCCACATGGTGATCATTCATCATCTGTGCCGAAATATCTGTCTCCAAACTCACCCATACCAGGAATCACACGAAACTCTTTGTTCAAACCAGTTTCAATCTCTGAGGTGATGATCTTAATTCTTGGAAAGAGCTTGCAAACTACATGCACTCCTTGTGGTGCCTGGTAAGAGCAGAGAAATTGAAATTAAGATTCTAACTTTACTTTCAACAAGTTGCACTTTAGGAACTATTTAGCTTACAGATATAAGATTAAGAAATATGATGTTGGTCTCTGGTACACCCTTCCTTAGTAGTAAAGAGATAGCTTGAACAGCGGAATTTCCTGAAGAGATAAACAAAGCATAAAATCATAAAACAAAAATACTATGTCATTTATAAATCCTGTATGTAACACAGTGGCGGACGCAGGAAATAATTTGAAGGGGGGGGCCGTTTACATAAAAAAAATTACATTTTTTTATTTTAATTTTAAAATAATTTAAGTCATGTCCTCATGTTAATAACGATTAAATTTACTGTTTGATAATTAGTGATAGTGTTAGAACTTAGAAATCTTTAAATATTTAGAAACTTGTAAAACAGATTGAATGGAAAATTTTAAGAAGTAAAACCAAATAAGAACTACAGAAGACATATGATGACGATGAACTAAAAATTACAAATTTTAACTTAGCCAAGACCCAAGAGATGAGTTATAACTTATAAAACAAAAAAAAACAACCAACAAGTAACATAAAGACATAAGAATCGAACTCGGGCCTCCTACCAAAAAATACAGCAAATGACCAACTGAGCTACAGAACACTATACTAGGAAGAGAATGTTGGATATTTTAGTGTAATTGGATTGACTAGTTGATCAATGTAATCGTAATGTTACATCGAACAAGTCGGGAGAGTGCGGAGTGCATGCTCTGTTCGAGTTCGTTATGATTTCAGTATTATTGCTTATGAGACATGTCTATTGACATCAAACACATCTGTTAGAATGAGATGAATGAGATGTGTCTGTTGGCAAAGACACATCTTGAGATGTGTCTGTTGGCATTAGACATGATTGTTGGAAGAGATGTGTCTGTTGGAAAAAGACACATCTTGAGATGTGTCTATTGACAAAAGTCACACCTGTTGACATCTATAAATAGGTGTTGCATTGATCATTTTCAGTGAGGGTTCATTTGAAATTCACAACAAAACACATTCTCTCTTCTTGCAGAATTTCTGACTTTATCCGATTGAATTATTTGGGTGAACCACAAATAACTTCAATCTGAAAGTGTTCACACGACTTCAGAAAAATCCAAGTAATTACCCATATTCCCCAACAGAGAATACTACCCAGGTTTTATTCAAATCTCAGGGGGGTCCCTAACCCCCCTAGATCTGCCTCTGACGTAACATCATCATCCCTTACAAACATTTTTAGTTTTGAGAATAATAACAAACTATCTTAAGAACCCGAAGAATGAAGATAAGCAAAGTTGTAGCTCTGATTTGAACTCAGCTCAATAGACATAACTGAACTCTAGAAATACACAAGGTGAAATGAAAAAAATAGTAAAGAAAACCACAGAGAAATCATACCGTCAAAAATCCCTAGCATCGATATTCAAAAAGAAAAGACAGAAAGGGCTTCATACATAAAAAATCAGATAAGTGTGTTATGGTGCCATCCATACAGACAATGATGCTTAGTTTAGTTGGAGAGAATGAATTGGGAAAGGAACGACATGACATATATGAACAAAAATTATTATTTATTGTATTTTATAGTGCTTTGTCACGGATTATTGTTTCTATTTTTTAAAAAATATTTTTGAACGATCCAACCGTACGGATATCAATATATATCTAATGTAATGATATTCCCAAAGTTTTAGAAAATAAAAAATTAATTTGATTGGAGATCTTAGTAGATCACTACTATTTTCAATATGACTCGTAACTAGTGCTTTGTTACGGATTATTGTTTCTATTTTTAAAAAAATATGTGTGAACGATCCAACCGTACGGATGTCAATATATATCTAATGTAATGATATTCCCAAAGTTTTAGAAAATAAAAAATTAATTTGATTGGAGATCTTAGTAGATCACTACTATTTTCAATATTACTCGTAACTAGTGCTTTGTTACGGATTATTGTTTCTATTTTTAAAAAAATATTTGTGAACGATCCAACCGTACGGATGTCAATATATATCTAATGTAATGATATTCCCAAAGTTTTAGAAAATAAAAAATTAATTTGATTGGAGATCTTAGTAGATCACTACTATTTTCAATATGACTCGTAACAAGTGCTTTGTTACGGATTATTGTTTCTATTTTTAAAAAATATTTTTGAACGATCCAACCGTACGGATGTCAATATATATCTAATGTAATGATATTCCCAAAGTTTTAGAAAATAAAAAATTAATTTGATTAGAGATCTTAGTAGATCACTATTATTTTCAATATGACTCGTAACTAGTGCTTTGTTACGGATTATTGTTTCTATTTTTTAAAAAATATTTTTGAACGATCCAACCGTACGGATGTCAATATATATCTAATGTAATGATATTCCCAAAGTTTCATAAAATAAAAAATTAATTTGATTGTAGATCTTAGTAGATCACTACTATTTTCCATATGACTCGTAACTAGAGCTTTGTTACGGATTATGGTTTCTATTTTTAAAAAATATTTTTCAATGATCCAACCGTACGGATGTCAATATATATCTAATGTAATGATATTCCCAAAGTTTTAGAAAATAAAAAATTAATTTGATTGGATATCTTAGTAGATCACTACTATTTTCAATATGACTCGTAACTAGTGCTTTGTTACGGATTATTGTTTCTATTTTTTAAAAACTATTTTTGAACGATCCAACCATACAGATGTCAATGTATATCTAATGTAATGATATTCCCAAAGTTTCAGAAAATAAAAAATTAATTTGATTGGAGATCTTAGTAGATCACTACTATTTTGAATATGACTCGTAACTAGTGCTTTGTTACGGATTATTGTTTCTATTTTTTAAAAAATATTTTTGAACGATCAAAACATACGGATGTCAATATATATCTAATATAAAGATATTCCCAAAGTTTTAGAAAATAAAAAATTAATTTGATTGGAGATCTTAGTAGATCACTACTATTTTCAATATGACTCGTAACTAGTGCTTTGTTACGGATTATTGTTTCTATTTTTTAAAAAATATTTTTGAACGATCCAATCATACGAATGTCAATATATATCTAATGTAATGAAATTCCCAAAGTTTAAGAAAATAAAAAATTAATTTGATTGGAGATCTTAGTAGATCACTACTATTTTGAATATGACTCGTAACTAGTGCTTTGTTACGGATTATTGTTTCTATTTTTTTAAAAATATTTTTGAACGATCAAAACATACGGATGTCAATATATATCTAATGTAAAGATATTCCCAAAGTTTTAGAAAATAAAAAATTAATTTGATTGGAGATCTTAGTAGATCACTACTATTTTCAATATGACTCGTAACTAGTGCTTTGTTACGGATTATTGTTTCTATTTTTTAAAAACTATTTTTGAACGATCCAACCGTACGGATGCCAATATATATCTAATGTAATGATATTCCCAAAGTTTTAGAAAATAAAAAATTAATTTGATTGGTGATCTTAGTAGATCACTACTATTTTCAATATGACTCGTAACTAGTGCTTTGTTACGGATTATTGTTTCTATTTTTTAAAAAATATTTTTGAACGATCCAACCGTACGGATGTCAATATATATCTAATGTAATGGTATTCCCAAAGTTTTAGAAAATAAAAAATTAATTTGATTGGAGATCTTAGTAGATCACTACTATTTTCAATATGACTCGTAACTAGTGCTTTGTTACGGATTATTGTTTCTATTTTTTAAAAAATATTTTTGAACGATCCAACCATACGAATATCAATATATATCTAATGTAATGAAATTCCCAAAGTTTAAGAAAATAAAAAATTAATTTGATTGGAGATCTTAGTAGATCACTACTATTTTGAATATGACTCGTAACTAGTGCTTTGTTACGGATTATTGTTTCTATTTTTTAAAAAAATTTTTTGAACGATCAAAACATACGGCTGTCAATATATATCTAATGTAAAGATATTCCCAAAGTTTTAGAAAATAAAAAATTAATTTGATTGGAGATCTTAGTAGATCACTACTATTTTCAATATGACTCGTAACTAGTGCTTTGTTACGGATTATTGTTTCCATTTTTTAAAAACTATTTTTGAACGATCCAACCGTACGGATGCCAATATATATCTAATGTAATGATATTCCCAAAGTTTTAGAAAATAAAAAATTAATTTGATTGGTGATCTTAGTAGATCACTACTATTTTCAATATGACTCGTAACTAGTGCTTTGTTACGGATTATTGTTTCTATTTTTTAAAAAATATTTTTGAACGATCCAACCGTACGGATGTCAATATATATCTAATGTAATGGTATTCCCAAAGTTTTAGAAAATAAAAAATTAATTTGATTGGAGATCTTAGTAGATCACTACTATTTTCAATATGACTCGTAACTAGTGCTTTGTTACGGATTATTGTTTCTATTTTTTAAAAAATATTTTTGAACGATCCAACCATACGAATGTCAATATATATCTAATGTAATGAAATTCCCAAAGTTTAAGAAAATAAAAAATTAATTTGATTGGAGATCTTAGTAGATCACTACTATTTTGAATATGACTCGTAACTAGTGCTTTGTTACGGATTATTGTTTCTATTTTTAAAAAAATATTTTTGAACAATCAAAACATACGGATGTCAATATATATCTAATGTAAAGATATTCCCAAAGTTTTAGAAAATAAAAAATTAATTTGATTGGAGATCTTAGTAGATCACTACTATTTTCATTGTAACTAGTGCTTTGTTACGGATTATTGTTTCCATTTTTTAAAAACTATTTTTGAACGATCCAACCGTACGGATGCCAATATATATCTAATGTAATGATATTCCCAAAGTTTTAGAAAATAAAAAATTAATTTGATTGGTGATCTTAGTAGATCACTACTATTTTCAATATGACTCGTAACTAGTGCTTTGTTACGGATTATTGTTTCTATTTTTTAAAAAATATTTTTGAACGATCCAACCGTACGGATGTCAATATATATCTAATGTAATGGTATTCCCAAAGTTTTAGAAAATAAAAAATTAATTTGATTGGAGATCTTAGTAGATCACTACTATTTTCAATATGACTCGTAACTAGTGCTTTGTTACGGATTATTGTTTCTATTTTTTAAAAAATATTTTTGAACGATCCAACCATACGAATGTCAATATATATCTAATGTAATGAAATTCCCAAAGTTTAAGAAAATAAAAAATTAATTTGATTGGAGATCTTAGTAGATCACTACTATTTTGAATATGACTCGTAACTAGTGCTTTGTTACGGATTATTGTTTCTATTTTTTAAAAAATATTTTTGAACGATCAAAACATACGGATGTCAATATATATCTAATGTAAAGATATTCCCAAAGTTTTAGAAAATAAAAAATTAATTTGATTGGAGATCTTAGTAGATCACTACTATTTTCAATATGACTCGTAACTAGTGCTTTGTTACGGATTATTGTTTCTATTTTTTAAAAACTATTTTTGAACGATCCAACCGTACAGATGCCAATATATATCTAATGTAATGATATTCCCAAAGTTTTAGAAAATAAAAAATTAATTTGATTGGTGATCTTAGTAGATCACTACTATTTTCAATATGACTCGTAACTAGTGCTTTGTTACGGATTATTGTTTCTATTTTTTAAAAAATATTTTTGAACGATCCAACCGTACGGATGTCAATATATATCTAATGTAATGGTATTCCCAAAGTTTTAGAAAATAAAAAATTAATTTGATTGGAGATCTTAGTAGATCACTACTATTTTCAATATGACTCGTAACTAGTGCTTTGTTACGGATTATTATTTATATTTTTAAAAATATTTTTGAACGATCCAACCGTACAGATGTCAATATATATCTAATTTATTGATATTCCCAAATTTTCAGAAAATGAAAATTGACACGTCACCCAGGTGGGTCCCCCAACTACCACGTAAGCATTTTAAAAAAAATTAAAAATAGCTAATGCAACGCTTTTAAAGGCAAATGCAACACCTCTTTCACCTAATGCAACGCTTTTGCCACGTTAACCAATGACACGTCAGCAAATGTGGGTCCCACATTTGCCACGTCAGCAATTGTGGGCCCCACATTTGCCACGTCAGCAACTGTGGGCCTCTGCCACGTCACCCTGGTGGACCCCACACTGCCACGTCACCCAGGTGGGTCCCAAAACTGCCACGTAATCATTTTTTAAAAAAATAAAAAATACCTAATGCAACGCTTTTAAACAGCAAATGCAACACCTCTTTCACCTAATGCAACGCTTTTGCCACGTCAACCAATGACACGTCAGCAAATGTGGGTCCCACATTTGCCACGTCATCAATTGTGGGCCCCACATTTGCCACGTCAGCACCTGTGGGCCTCTGCCACGTCACTCTGGTGGACCCCACACTGCCACGTCACCCTGGTGGGTCCCACAACTGCCACGTCATCATTTATTAAAAATTCAAAAATACCTAATGCAACGCTTTCAAATAGCAAATGCAACACCTCTTTCACCTAATGCAACGCTTTTGCCATGTCAGCAAATGTGGGTCCCACATTTGCCACGTCAGCAATTGTGGGCCCCACATTTGCCATGTCAGCACCTATGGGCATCTGCCACGTCACCCTGGTAGACCCCACACTGCCACGTCACCCTGGTGGGTCCCACAACTGCCACGTCAGCATTTATTAAAAATTCAAAAATACCTAATGCAACGCTTTTAAACAGCAAATGCAACACCTCTTTCACCTAATGCAACGCTTCTGCCACGTCAGCCAATGACACGTCAGCAAATGTGGGTCCCACATTTGCCACGTCAGCAAATGTGGGCCCCACACTTGCCACGTCAGCAAATGCCACGTCAACACGTGTGGACCCCACTGCTGCCACATCAGCATTTTTTAAAATTAAAAAATATCTAATGCAATGCCTGCTGCTAGTGTTGCATTATGTGAAACACCGTGGATCAAATGCAACACTAAATTATATGTAATGCAACACCAGTTCAAGTTCTGTTTCGTTAGAGCCAAAATTTCATACCTAACGAAACACTTTCACTGAAACACTTTCTAAAAGCGTTGCATATGAGCATTTATGGCGTAGTGAACATATTTGAAGTTTAAAGATCAACACACTTCCAACATGTCTAAGAAGGATTATGGAGTAAAGATACCAGTTCTTGATAGAGAAAATTACTTTCACTGGAAAGTAAAAATGCGTCTACATCTCATGTCTATTGATGAAGGTTTTGTAGATTGCATTAAGAAGGGTCCTCATGTTCCAATGAAGACTGCTTCAAGAGTTGGCCTTGCTGCAGATGCACCAGACACTTACATTCCCAAACCTGTTTCTGAGTGGAGTACTGAGGACGTTGCAGAGGTCCACAAAGATAAAAAGACCATGAATATTCTGTTTAATGGCTTAGAAATAGACATGGTTGACAATGTTATCAACTGTACTACCTCCAAGGAAGTATGGGACATTGTTCAAACCCTTTGTGAAGGTACAGAACAGGTAAGGGAAAACAAGATGCAACTACTGATCCAACAGTATGAGCACTTCCATTTCAAGAATGGAGAGACATTGAATGACACATTTAGTAGATTTCAAAAGCTACTGAATGGCTTGAAACTATATGGAAGAATCTACCAAGTGAAAGATTCTAATCTCAAATTTCTGAGATCACTGCCCAAAGAGTGGAAGCCAATGACTGTTTCTCTAAGAAACACTCAAGAGTACAAGTCATTTACTCTTGAAAGGCTCTATGGAACTTTAAAGACATATGAACTAGAAATGGAGCAGGATGAAGAAATTGAGAAGGCCCAAAAGAAAAGTGGGTTAGTTGCACTTGTTGCCAACTTGGAGCAGAAGGAGGAGAAGAGGACTGAAGTTGCTAAATCTACACCAAACAGGGAGGTTTGTGAAGGTAGAACAGAATCAAGCAAAAGCAAGGAAAAAGTGTCTGAAGAAATGAGTGTCCTTCAGCAGGATGAATTGGATGAGATAGATGAGCATTTAGCCTTTCTATCTAGGAGATTCTCTAAGCTAAAATTTAGAAGAAACTCTGGGGTGGCTAAGCCATTTAACAAGGATTTTTCCACAAACAACTATGTGGATAAATCCAAAATTAAATGCTACAATTGTGGAATTGCTGGTCACATGATAAGTGAATGCAGGAAGCCTAGATCTGAGAACAAGGGAAAGCCAACTGAAACTGTTGACTACAAGAAGAAATATTTTGATCTTCTCAGACAGAAAGGAAAGGCATTCATGACCCAAGAGTATGACTGGGCTGCTGATGGAAATCATTCTGATGATGATGCTGAGTTTATCAACCTTGCATTGATGGCTAATTCTGAGCAGGAAGCAAGTTCAGCTAGCAATCAGGTATTTTCTATTAATCTCTCTGAGCTCACCAAAGAGGAATGCAATAGTGTTATAGATGATATGTCTACTGAACTATATCACTTGAGTGTTATTCTTAAATCACTTACTAAAGAGAACAATAGGACTAAAGAGACTAATCTGTTTTTAAGTGATAGAAATGCTGCTCTAGAAACTCAATTTCTAGAATTTGAGAAAATGAGAGTTGATTGCAATGATGCTAAAAGTGAACTTGAGGCTGTGTTAAAAAGAGAACTGATTTTAAGAAACCAGCTTGAAAAAGAACAAGGGATAATTGCTAAATTTGAAAGCTGTAGAAATATTTCTCAAAACATAATAGAAGTCCAGGGAATAGAATCATTTGTAAGGGATACCTGGACTCAAAAGAAAAAGGAGCTAGAACCTTGCCTTGAGGATCTAGAGACTATTTTTGAATCAACGGATAGTGATCATCCGTTGACAGATGAACCATCAACGGATGAGAGGTATCCGTCGACTAACAAAAAGTCTGTTAGTAAGAAGGAACTCAAGAAACTGAATAATCAGTATAGTCCAGTAGCCAAGAACTTTGTTTCTGGTGAAAGTAGCCAAGCCAAATCTAGTGAGAAGGCTAAGGCAGGTGATTTACTTAACAAAAAGGCTGTTGGTAAATCAGTTAATGAAAAGGTAGAGACTGAGGGTAAAAAGAAAAAGAACAGAAATGGTAAGATAGGCATTAACAAGAAAAACAATTATTCTCCTGACAAGTTTGCTCCTAGGAAAACTTGTGGTAATTGCAATAGTGTCAATCACCTATCTTCTAATTGCAAGTCTGTTAAAAGGACTCCTGTTCATGTACCTCAATCTATGCCAAGTATGCCTGCAATGCCTGGTTTGTATCAGAATGCTAGTTTTTCAAATCCATATGTGAACATGCCATATGTGTCTAATCCTTATTTTCAATCTGTGAATATGCCACAAATGTCATGGAGCATTCCTAGCATGGATAATATGTATGCCAATTTTCCACAAATGCATGCATCAAATATTTATGCAAATGAGCATCTGTCAAAACCTATCACTCAAGCATCTACACCCAAAGTGAAGATTGCTAAGAGTGTAAAACCAAAGGCTAACAAGAAAGGACCCAAGGAAACTTGGGTACCAAAATCAACTTGATTTGTATTTTGGAATGTGTGCAGGAAAATAAAAGGAATCTATGGTACCTAGAGAGTGGATGTTCTAGGCATATGACAGGAGATTCAACCCTGCTCACAGAGTTCAAGGAGGAAGCTGGCCCTAGAATTACCTTTGGAGATGACAGCAAAGGATATACTAAGGGATATGGCTTGATTACAAAGGACAATGTCATCATTGAAGAAGTGGCCTTAGTTGAAGGTTTGAAGCACAATTTGCTGAGTGTCAGTCAGATTTGTGACAAAGACTATGAAGTAAAGTTCACTAAAGAAGCCTGTGTTGTTTCTGCCAAGGAAAACAACAATGTGGTTTTGATAGGCTTTAGAAAAGAAAATGTTTACATAGCTGACTTCAACTCAGTATGCTCAGAATCCATTACTTGTCTCTTCAGCAAAGCAAGCAAGGATGAGAGTTGGCTATGGCATAAAAAGCTGTCACATTTGAATTTTAAAGTTATGAATGATTTGGTAAGAAAGGATCTTGCTAGAGGAATCCCTCAATTGGAGTTCATCAAGGATGGATTGTGTGATGCCTGCCAATTAGGGAAGCAAAAGAAATCATCCTTCAAGAGCAAGACAGAGTCATCCATTGTTAAGCCCCTTCAATTGCTGCATATGGACTTATTTGGTCCAGTAAATGTCATGTCCATTTCAAAGAAGAAATACTGTCTGTTGATTGTAGATGATTTTTCTAAGTTTACATGGACCTTCTTTCTGCACTCCAAAGATTGTGCAAGTGAAATCATCATCAATCATCTCAGACTAGTAAACAATGGTTCTGAAGTAAAAGTACAAAGAATCAGGAGTGACAATGGTACTGAATTCAAAAATTCCACAATGAAGATTTTCTGTGAAGAGAATGGAATTGTCCATGAGTTTTCTGCTGCTAGAACACCTCAACAAAATGGGGTTGTTGAAAGGAAAAACAGAACTCTCATTGAAGCAGCTAGAACAATGCTAAGTGAATCAAGATTGCCAACATATTTCTGGGCTGAAGCTGTCAACATTGCCTGTTTCACTCAGAATATTTCCTTGATCAATCAAGCTAGAGGAATGACCCCTTATCAGTTATTCACCAACAAGAAACCAATGTTAGCTTTTCTTCATGTCTTTAGATGTAAATGTTTTGTGCTAAGAAATCATGGAGATAACTTGGGCAAATTTGAAGCAAAGGCAGATGAAGCTATCTTTGTTGGATATGCAGCAGGGAAAGCCTATAGAGTCTACAATCTAAGAACCAACATTGTTATGGAATCTGTACATGTTGTGTTTGATGATCAAAAGATTCTAGGTCTAAATGATGAAGGATTCCATGAAGAGTTGAGATTTGAAAATGAGGTAGAAGAAAGAATGTACATTGATGATGATGAGGAAAATGAAGATCATGGCCATGGAAATTCACCTAGAGTTGTTGGTCCAACTAGAAGTGATGCTAACACTGGAAATGAAGCATCAGTTGACAGTCATACTAGAGCATCAGATGCATCTGTTGACAGGCATTCTCATGCATCCGTCGACAGGCAAAATGGAGCATCCGTTGATAGACAAAATGATGCATTCGTTGACAGTCAACTTCATAATTCCGCAAGGACAACAAACTCAGGGGGAGTTTCTCAAAGTCAAAACTCAATGACCAATCAACAAGATCATGCTCTCTTAGATGAAGCAACCTCATCTAGATCAAACCTTCCACCTTCAAGAAAATGGACCAGAGATCATCCTTTTGAGTTAATCATTGGTGACTCAAACTCAAGAGTCCAAACTAGGAGGCCACACAAGAAGAATGTCTATACAGTAGTTTCCTATCTCAAGAGGAACCTAAGAAAGTGGAAGATGCCCTTCTAGATCCAGATTAGGTCTTAGCAATGCAAGAAGAGCTAAACCAATTTGAGAGAAATAAAGTATGGAAGCTTGTGCCCAAACCTGATGATAGAGGTGTCATAGGTACTAAATGGGTTCTCAAGAATAAGACTGATAAAAATGGCATAATTGTGAGGAATAAAGCTAGATTAGTGACAAAGGGCTATTCTCAAGAAGAAAGGATAGATTTTGATGAAACTTTTGCTCCAGTGGCAAGACTTGAGGCAATTAGAATTTTCCTAGCCTATGCAGCACATGCCAATTTCAAAGTCTATCAGATGGATGTCAAAAGTGCCTTTCTAAATGGGGAACTGGAAGAAGAGGTATATGTCCATCAACCTCCTGGCTTTGAAGATCCAGAATTTCCAGAATATGTATATCTTCTCTTGAAAGCACTTTATGGTTTGAAGCAAGCACCAAGAGCCTGGTATGACACTTTATCTAAATTTCTTTTGGAGAATCACTTCACTAGAGGTATAGTAGATAAAACCTTATTTCATAGAAATGTCAATGGTTCTTCAATACTTGTTCAAATCTATATAGATGATATTATTTTTGGGTCTACAGATGAGAAGCTTTGCCAAAGGTTTGCCAAACTTATGCAAAGTAGGTATGAAATGAGCATGATGGGTGAATTAACTTACTTTCTTGGTTTACAAGTAAAGCAAGTTAATGAGGGAATTTTCATAAGTCAAACAAAATATATTTATGATCTTTTAAAGAAATTTGACTTAATGGATTGTGCCTCTGCAAAAACACCTATGGCCACTGCAACTAAGCTTGAGTTGAATACTAAGGAAAAATATGTGGAAATCTCAAGCTATAGAGGCATGGTAGGCTCACTTCTATATCTAACAGCTAGTAGACCTGATATAATGTTTTCCACTTGTCTTTGTGCTAGATTTCAAGCTGACCCTAGAGAGTCTCATTTGATTGCTATTAAGAGAATTTTCAGGTATCTCAAGGGAACACCAAACCTTGGCATTTGGTACCCAAGAGATTCTGGCTTTGATCTAATTGGCTATTCAGATGCAGACTATGCAGGTTGCAGAATTGATAGGAAAAGTACTACAAGCTCCTGTCAATTTCTAGGGAACAGGCTTGTGTCATGGTTCAGTAAGAAACAGAACTCAGTCTCCATTCTACAGCTGAAGCTGAGTACATTGCTGTTGGAAGTTGTTGTGCACAGATTCTTTGGATGAAAAATCAACTTGTTGACTATGGTCTAAAAGTTGAGAAGATTCCAATTTTCTGTGACAACACTAGTGCTATTGCCATCACAGAGAATCCAGTGCAACATTCGAGAACCAAGCATATTGACATCAAATACCACTTCATTAGAGAGCATGTGATGAATGGTACAGTAGAAATGCACTTTATGCCAAGTGAAATGCAGCTTGTAGATATCTTCACCAAGCCTCTTGATGAATCTTCATTCACAAGGTTGGTAGGTGAACTAGGTATGCTTAATTTTTCGTAATTCCTAGTGATATCTAATCATACTGTATTGCAGCTAGAAATGTGTTTTGATTTACTTGAGAATTAAAAACTCTCAGAAAATTTTTAGCAGAAATTTTATCTAAGGCAAAATTTGCTTATCAACGGATATCCTTTTATCCGTTGGTAGTAAACACATTACTAGATTTTCGTATGTCAACGGATAACAGATTGTCCACGTCATCGATGGATAAACTGTTTTCTCAACCGTCCATTCTTTATCCGTTGATATACATATTTTTTTTATATATATAGCCGTTGGTAAACGTGTATATTTAGTCACGGCTGTACTTCTTTTCTTTTCATTTATTATCTGACAGTTACTTTTGTCCAATGGAGTAATTACTTTTAATCATTTCATTTTTAATTCTTGAAAAATATAAAAGGCTGTTTTGTGCTCTCACATCTCACTTTTATTCATCTTCAAGAATCTCATAAGTTAACTGCATCTTCTTCACTAAAACTCCCTCTGCAACAAAAGTTCAAACACTTCAATGGCGCCTATTGTCAAGATGATGTCTTCCACTGGGTTTACCTATGAGAAGAACAATTTCGCAGCATTTGTTGATACAGTGAATGCTCCAGAAGCATATCACATCATGATGAATTTCGTGAAGAAATGCAAACTGTCATATGCTATGACTGCCACCACTCCTCTCATCCACGAGGTAATTGAAGAGGTGTGGGCATCTGCTGAGTACATTGGCACAGACGGTACACTTGATTTTTCTTTAAAGGGTAAAAACTATGTAGTTAACTCTGATGTGATAACTGCTTGTTTAAAATTGCCTGAGAATAACTGTCTGGAAATACCCAGTAATGCTGAAATTGTTACCATGCTAAATTCCATAAACTATACCCTTAGTACTGAGAACTTAGGGAAAATTGTTAGGAAAGGTATGGTTAAAGAATGGAGTTATTTGTCTGATGCCTTCATTAAAACTTTTTCTGGCAAGATTAGTAACTTTGATGCTGTTACCAATTCCATGCTAGTTATGCTATGTATGCTTTTGACTGATAAATTCTATAATTTTGGCACACTAGTCATGTATGAGATAGCAGCTAAATTAGGTAAAAAGGAAACTAGGAGAAAGAATGTTTATTTTGCTAGATTTTTGATGCTCCTAGCACTGCATGTATCTGAGAATGAGCTATCCATTGCTAACCCGGATAACAAGTTCAATTGTTTTGTTCAGGAGAAGAGAGTCTTAAGTGATTTGATTCGAATGAACCTAAATGCAGAAGTACAATTGGTATATCTACCAATTGTTCAGGTAACTGTTTCCAACCCTGAAACTCCTATCTCCAACCCCCAAATTTCTTTGCCTTCTAGTGTCACAATGGAGTCTGTGGCTGTGACCAAACAGGCTCCTACCAAAGTGACCAAATCCAGAGTTCCAAAACCACAATCTAAAAGACAAACCTCAGGTGTCTCTCAAAAGGCACCTGTTGCAAAAACTACCAAAACTCTTGAGGGGAGTGTGAAGGAGGTAGTGAGTGGTGAGGGACAGGGTGAACATCAAAGAAGCCCTAAGGATAAGGAAGGTGAGGCAGGTGCAACCAACATTTCAGTCTCTCAAAAGATTGTTAATGAACCTTCAAGCCAACTTCTAGTTGCATCCTCTCAACAGGGTGTGACTTCTGATTTAAGTTCCACTCCAGGAACACTGCACAAAGGGCAAGAGACACAGATAGCTCTCACTCAAAAACCTATGGTAGAAGAGTCAAATCCAAAACCATTGGGGAATCACAGGGTGCACACACAGTACAGCAAACTCTACCTTCTCAAATTTAGTTTGATGTGACTTCAATAAATGTGGAGTCACAGCCCCTTGATCTTAACCTTCAAATCGATACACATTTTAATCCACCATTACCAACTCCATCTCTGGATGTGGATATGATATCTACATCAATTCCTGATTCTCCATCTTTAAAATTCTTGGAGAAGCCCCACTCAACAATTGGTGGTCATCATCTTTTAGATGATTTGTTGGGCCATCAATCTTCCATTCCTGAATTCACAACACTATCTGTGGTCTCTTCCTTAAAATCTATCACCACAGATTCAGTGTTGGTTTTCACTTCAATGGATACTCTTTTTCCTTCATCAACGGATATCCTTCATCCGTTGACAAGTATTTCTCCATCAACGGATGTGTCTACAACTAATCATCCGTTGACAGCAATAACTACTACATCAACGGATACACTTTATCCGTTGACAACTCTCTCTACCACTGCAAAATGTGACATTCCCATGTCAACTATGGAGGAGTTTGTAGTAGTTGAAACACTTTTAGGAATGAGGGAAGGGAGTGAGAGGCTGCCTTGTGAGCAGGCAAAAGGAGAGAAAAATAATGAGAGGCTGACCATTTCTTCCGGTCAGGCAAAAGGAGAGCAAGAGAGTTCCACCTTAGTAAGTGAAGGTGAGGGTGTGAGAGGTGTGAGCCAGGGGGAGCCCCTGATGCAAGAAAAGAGAGATGAGAGGAGAGAAGGGACTACAGGAGCAATAAGGCAGGAAGATTCAGCCATTGCTAGTGAGTTAATGGAGGTTAATGAAGTTTCTAAGGAGATGGAATTTCAACAAGAATATCAGTCAATCATTGACTCCATCTCTTTGGATCCTGAAACCTTTACTCATCCTGTTTCTGCCTATCAAGTCATGGCACAACAGGGCAATGTGGAGGCAGAGGAGTAAATGCACCTAGTGCACACCTCTCAATCTCTACAAAGAGCAAAGGAAGCTTTGACAGCTTTGCCTTCAGATGCTGACAGTGAAGAGTTTGGCAATAGTGACAGTATTGGCACCTCAAGTGATGAAGAAGTCAATATAGAAGATACTCCAGAATGGCTATTTTCTTCTACCACTGTGGTTGGTGACTTCAATGTGGAGATTATGAAGCAATATCAATCTGCTATGGCTGAGCACCAGAATGCAGATCCACAGAGGAAGGCTGTCCTTCAGCAAATATTGGCCTCCCTCAAACTTCACAAGATGCATATGGTTATTCAAAGAACCCAACATGAGGATGTGCAAACTGCAATAAGGGAAATGAAAGTGGAACTAGATGCCAGGATTGAGGCACTAGCCCCTACTACCACTCAGAAGGTGCTGACTAGCAAGTTATTGAAGGAAGATAGTCTGGCCAAATCAGTTCAGCATCTTTCCTCCAGAGTGGATAGTATGGAATCCCAAATGCAGACAGTAATTGCAAATCAAGCCAAACAGACTGAGCTACTGGAAAAGCTACTTGCAGCCTCATCTCCAACCCTTGATGCTAACAAAAAGGGGGAGAAAAAGGTTGTTGCAGCTAGTCAAATTATTCCAGCATCCAGTAGCAAGTTAGCACAGAGTGAGGGGGAGCAACAGCCAATTATAGTGGTCAATCCAACAGAGTACTCTATAGAGGCTTCCCCTGTGAAGAAGAAGAAAATGGATTTGCCTGAGGTTAGTATATCAGAAATCTCAGATGGTGAAAGGCAAGCCAGAATAGAAGCCTTAGAAAAGATCAACAAGGAGGCAAATGAAAGAATTCTGAGGACAGAGAGGATGATTAATGAATCAATTGTATCAACTCTGTTCTCTACTCAGTCCTCAGCCTCAACAACATCAACTACAATTCTGAAGGTGCTCACTCCAGAAATTGTGGCTCCTACATTCTATGATGCTGAACCATCCTATGTCAAAGAATTTGAACCATACATAAGAACCAGGGCCTACTCTCCACCAAAGGCAAATGGGAAGAACAAGCTTCAATTGGACTTTCCATTTCCCAAGGATGATGATGAGAAGCTAATAGGAAATACAATCAAAGAGTTCAAGAAAAAGACAAATAAGAATGTAAGAGATTGGATGGCTGTGATAATAAGGAATGGAAAAGTGTTAAATATATCCAACAACCATCCTAGATTTGTTGAAGCAAAAAGAGAGGAAACCTCCAAACTTCTAAGGGAAGCTCATCCAAATGAAGAAAATAAATATAAAAACTCAGAAGAGAAGCAAGCCAGACTAGCTCAGGAGTTAATGGATGAGGTAGAGGATGAAATGAGGGAACCTGAGGAAGTCCCAAAATCCAAAACTAAAAGGAGAGTGAAATCAAAGGGAAGGAGGCCTGTCTCTCCAGAAATTGTAAGAAGAGAAACTGTTGGCTCATCACAATCCTTTTCTGCACAAGTAATCGACCCAGCTGTGAACTTCCATGGTGACCCTATACTCCCTAAAGAGGAACCAATGAATCTTGACTCCATTGAGGTTCCTTCATTCTTGCTGAAGCCTCAACAGAAGTCTAATCAGAAGAAAAGGATACCAAGGAAGCAACCTTCAAAGGAACCAATTCAAGTTGCTAGGGTACCTGCTATTGTCAAGCAGTCAATCTTGGAAAACAAGGATGATTTTATCTATCAGGCAGATATTGAAGAATACTCTGGCATGAATCTGTATCTGGATGAATTGTCAGAAGTAAGAGGAATTGAAAAATATAAACATTTGCCTGAGAGATTGGTCTTTGTATACAAGGGAGGAAAGGAAAGGACATGGCCACTACAGAGGGTCCTTGGAGAAAACTATCTGACCTTAACCAAAGTGTTCTCTGCAATCAAGAGATACACAGGGTTCTCCAGGATAGCAAAAGGGGAGATACTGGACAGAATAGAGCAGATAAGGAGAGAATGGAACTCACCATCAAGACTACCAAGGAAGATGAAGATCCTATACAATGGACAGAAAATTCATCTTCAACCCTTCTGGATGATGGAGTTCAGGGATGAAGATGGTAACATGAGATTCTTCAGGTTATAAGACCTACTATCAAAGGCTAGTTCTCAATACCTGAGATGGTTACAACAAAAGCTAAATCCAAAAGTTGTTGAAGAAGATGCCTTCTATAGGCAACTCCAAATGCAAATTGAGTCCAACTCTGCCAAAGAAGGAAAATCAAGGGTGATGCCAACCAGAGAGAAGAAACAGTATTAATATGCTCAGTCTAGAGGAGCACTTCTCTGTAAATTTCTCAAACTTGTTGTATTTTAATTTTTGTAGCTTAATACAATTTTTGCATAGTTATATGTATATTCTTAGGAATGTTTTGTTATCATCAAGGTCCTAAATTTATGCTTTATTGCCATCAAGTATAAATTGGGGGAGATTGTTAGGAATATGTTGTACTTGATGATAACTTCACAATCAATCAAAATTGTATAAGTCAAGTTTTGTAACTGTCAACGGATGAGACATTATAACTCTATCCGTTGACAGGTAGCTCATCAACGGATGAGGTTTTGTAGCATTTTGCAGTACCTCTATGCTATCAATGGATAGTGCTTTTATTCAGAGTCATGTTGACCATCAATGGATAGGCAGAATAGGGTAGCCAATTGTAAATAAGCTATGCTATGTAATTCTGTCTAATTGAAAATGTATCAACGGATGAGAACAGGACTCTATCAACGGATACAACTCAAATCTATTCTATCAACGGATACAGCTCAAATTACCATCAACGGATGACTGTGTACAACATCAACGGATAATCATTAACACTTTCTTCTATGCTAGCTGGGAATTAGCAGTTGATAAGGACAGGTTTGACTGGCAGACCACATGGGTTGATAGTAGGTATAAAAAGCAGTATGGCAACCATACTTTGGAAACACAGTAGAAAGAAGCATTCCACTTACACAGTACATACAAGAAAGGTGCAGGGGACATATCTGTTCACAAGGACAACCTTTCGGCTACATGTGGATTTGGAGTGGAGTAGAAAGTCAAATTGAATTAGATTAATATTATCTTATTCCTGTAGTACTTGTAAACTTGGGATATATAACCAAGTGTAGCAACTCTTTAGAAACTAAGAAAACAGACATATTTGCTTAGGGTTTCTTGAATATCCTTAGAAGCAAAGAGTTGTAAAAATAGAAGCTGTGTACATTTGTATCACAGAGTTTTCTTCGAATAAAAGTCTCAGGTGGTACATTTAACCACCTGATTTTTTATGTGTTTGTGAATCATTTCTCATTCAGCAATTATCTCCTTATAGATTTCTGTGGTTTTTATCAGAAATTATAATTATCAAGAATTGTATTCAACCCCCCCCCTTATACAATTATACAAGTGTGTAATCTGGGAATAACAACTGTCATGAGAAGTTACTATCTTGTGTGCTACTTGTTTATTTTAGTTTATGTTTGCTATGACTATGCTAAATTCAAATCACATGCCTGTTTTAACTTATGTAATGAGTAGTCACGTGACATTAAATTAATTCATGCGCATGCTAGTGATAAGTATTCGCGTCATTTGAAATGACCCCGGGTATTTGTCAGTTTTTTTAATTTAAAGTTTAATTACTTTATTAAAAAGAGGCAGTTGGAAGCTGTAGAGTCACTTAATGTGTTATAAATAAGACTGAAGCCAAACCCTTAGTTCTCACTTAACACACTAAGAAATTCTAGAAATAATGAGTAAGAGGAAGGCTGAAGACATGTCTACATCCAAGGCGCCAACTGCAGAAGGAGTACCGAAACCACAGGAGGTGGTTGCTGCTGAGCATCCCCTTGATCCATTCTTTGGTAAGCTTCAAGCTTATCTGGATGCGAAAGGGATCACAGAGGAGAAGGAGATTGAAAAAGTTGTTGAGCAGCTGTTGGTGGAAGCTCTTTAAGAGCTTAATAAAAAATAATGTTCAGTTCTTAAGAACTATTTTGTATTGTTTTTAAGTTTTTTTAATAATAAAAAGTTCATCATTTTACATTCCCAGTGTGCATGTTGTTCTTATCTTTTTACTCTCAACTATCTGTGAATGGTTATCTGTTTACTTGTTTGTGTGTATGGATGTTTGTGGATATGTGCCAAACGAACAAATATGTGCTTAAATCAATTAAAATGCTAATTGGTAATTTTCGCTTAACCAATAGGCAAAGTCGATTAAAATTCATGACACAAATAATTTCCGCTTAAGTTGTTGTCAATAAGTGAAGATGCTGTCACGATGTGCCTTGACAACAAGTTTCTTAGACGACACAATGGAAAAAGTCTCTGTCCAAAAATTTAAAGGAAATTGTATAAATTGCTTAATGATGACAGTATGTTCTTGCGACGATGTTACTGTCAAGCAAAACCTGCTGTCATCCTCTCAAAATTACTAATGAATTTGTTACAGCGCACAGGTTACTGTCAAGATTAGTGGACCGAATTAATTGGGATTTTACCTCCACGATTTACAGCCACTAAAAAGTAACTACCCACGACACCACGTGACTGATTAATGGGCTTAGACATTACTACTTTCCCCTTTCTTAGTAAAACATTTGCTATTTTCATGTAAGCAACTGTCAAACACACAAACACTTAACTCTCAACAGAACCTCTCTCTCTCAAAACCAAAAATCTATCTTCAAAGCTCAAAGCAAGAAATTGCACCCAAACAATCCTCTTCTCAAACAAACTTTGCTGGTATTCTCACTGCTGGAGATGCTGGTGAAGGTTTTAAAGGACTCGTATCCTTTATCAACAAGTCCTATCTGGGTCATGCTATAACATCTACACCATCTTTGAACCTGGAAAGACTTGAAGAATTATGGAATACTGCCCATGTTCTAGGAGTGCAGGTAATGATACCATCAATTGCACAATCAAAGGAGTTACCCGCACTCTTACAATTAAAGGCATCAATGAAGCTTTGGGAACTGGACTGCAAGCTAAAGAATCATACAAGGAACTTGCAAGTGATGAAACCCTAAAGAAGTTTTTCTTGAAAATTGGGTATTTTGGTCCTGTTCTTGAAGAGGGTACATCAAAATGGTACTCTACTGGTGAAATGGACAAAAAGCATTTGAGAAAAGAATGGAGCATGGTTTTTGATGTCGGTGAAGGTTTTCTCAACCAAGACCACTGGCTGGAATGGAATTCCCTCCTATATCAAGAAGCTCACTCACTCTCTAGTCCATGGATACAAAGTGGATGTAGGAAGGTACATGTCTATCCTCGCTTTCTTACAATATGTTTGAATTCATTATGTGGTATTGATGATAATGCATTTCTTACTATGGAGTGCAATGTTTTGAAAAGAAATACACACACATCACTCAATTCACAAAATTCAAATGCACATATTCCACTCTGTTTCACCAAGCACATGGCTGATCAAGAGCCTAATCTTGATTTTGCACTACCCTCTGGGTATGTTATTTTCTCCTTTGAGAATAAAACTGAATGAGACCATATTCTACTCAATACATTCCTATCAGATCATCTAGACAACCAAAGACCACAAAAACAACTCTGCAAGACTCCAAGAAAAGACCCTTGGAAATTGGTGTTGGTAGTAGTTCTGAGAATGTTGAGGGAGAAACTGCACTAGATGCAGCAAATAAGGATGTTAGTACAAGTGAACCCACAGTGGTTCCTCTTGAGCCTAAGAAGAAGAGAGCTAAGAGGGGAAAAGCCACTGTCAGCCACCACACAGTCTCACAAAAGGCTGTGGAGGATAAAAGGGAATCAAACACCTCCCTAGGTGATTCTTCTCAACAAGAAGTATCTATTGAAACTGGCATGTCTCCCAAGGCATCCTGTAAAGAGTCAGCACAACTTCATGTACTCACTCATGAGGAGCCTACACTTGCAGAAATGCACAAAGAGTTAGGGCACAGTGAGGGTCATGAAACTTCTACTCTTGATGTTCAACAAGTTGCCCCTGTGGAACAGTCAAAAATCTTTTCTATACCATCATCTTCTTTATTCTCTAATCCATCAATTGTTTCTTCTCAACAACCTAGAGAAGGGGACACTCCCAACCCTTCAGGTTTTGATCATCCATCTCAAGTCATGGATGAGCCCCCATCAAGTGGTCCACAAGAACCCATTTCTCAAAGTGAAATGGATACCACTCCCTCAAACATTGAGCTAGATCAAGATGGTACTCTGCCAGAAAATGAAACAGCCAACATCTTGGTCGAACTCCAAAAAGCAACTGACCTTCAGGAAGTTGCTGTCACAGCCTCAGCTGCTGTCAAAGACATCACAAAAGTTGCTGTCAACCCACCTGTGGACAATAACATTTTGGGTAAAGCTGTTGTCACCTCTACACAGCTTGATCATGATACAGTAATTGTTGAAGATGCTTCAGATGATGATCAAATCACTATCTCTGCTATAAAGGTACAATCTAAACTTTCTACTTCTTCAACTAAAATGCATGCAAGTACTGCTCATACCCATGCATCTAGGATAAGTGATGGAGTGAACAAAAAAAGAGAGATAAAAGAAAAGAGAGGTAAGCATAAAAATGAGAGGCAGCCAAACGAGCTGGCAAAAGGTGAGGGACTTGAGCATGTCCAGAGTGAATTTGAGGGAACCCCACACACAAAGGCACTAGGCCCCACACACAAAGGCACTAGGCCTTGAGAGTCATTCTGTGAGGAGTGATGAGATCACTCAGAAAAACAATGAGAGTGTGAGAAACCCTATAGCCTCCTTGCCTCAGTCTCTTTCTTTGCCATCAAAAATATTGAGAACTGATGGTCCTTCTAAACAAGTTGAATCAAGGTTGCAATCCCTTGAGGGCAGATGCGCATCCATGGAAGCTAAACTTGATGCTTTATCCACTATGGTAGCTACTGGTTTTACTGAGATTCAACTGACTCTTCTATCATTCTCTGCTATCCTTGGTGCTGCCAACTCAACTAAGGGGGAGAAAGTGGTAAATCAGAATAAGGGTAAGGGAGAGCTAGTGGTAGATCAGGAGGAAGTGTTAGATCAGAATAAAGTAAACCTGGTAGAGAAGGAGAAACAAGGTGGAGCTACAGGTGAGGGGGAGCCAAGAAGTGAGGGGGGCAAGTTATGGATGGAGATGGAAGTGAGGATGAGCAAGAGGAAGAAGAAAGAAACTTTGGTGAAGAACTGAAGGAAGCAGGAATTGGTGAATTGATTGAAGGAGAGATAGATGGTGAGGCAGTGTTGTTATCTAAAGAAGTGTTGGAGCAATTAAAGAAAACTCAAAAGTCTGAGAGAACAGTACTGCCACCACCAAAAATCAATGAGCCTAGTTCTGAAAATGTCGAAGCTCCATTCCAGAAGTTGCAAAAGGAATGGAGAGAAAAAGAAATTCAAAATGCTCTGGGTAAAGGCAAAGGCAAAATGCCTGAGTGTGTGAACATATCTACTGGAACTACTTGGTCAGATGGAAGTGAATATGCCCCTGAAGATGCAGAATTGATGATGGTTGACCACATGGAGAGTACTTTGAACAACAGAGATGAAGAATTCAGTAAGTTGGTGGATGAATCAATTAGTGAAGCAGGGGGAGTGTAACATCCCTGTCCTAATATACGATTAATTAAACTAAATAAGATTTGTTTATGAATAATACGACTCATAGGACTTTGATTTGTTAACATAGTATTAACGAGCGTTAAAAATGAATGTATGCGTATTCGATTTGTTTTCGAAAATTTTCATTTTTGAGATTTCTAGGGGCATGAATAGTAACTACGGAAATGAATAGTAACTCAGGGGATGAATAGTGATTTTGGTGGAAAAATGTTTTTATAGAATATGATGTAAAATATTAATTTAGGAACTTTATCCTTCTACGACATTTGAAGATTAGACTCCTAAGTATCTACAAGGGAAGTTAGAATGTTTTATCGTAGGTAATGAAACTTCCAGAAATTTTATAAAATCAACCGTAAGTCAGAAAATGCAAATGAATACTCTATACGAAGGTATGAATGAGAATAGAATTAAGAAAATATGAGGAGTATTTATTGAGGAACCTATTTTGAAGAACTATTTAAAACTTATAGATAAGTGAATAGTATGGATGAATAGTAAAAGTTTTCGGACTGCCTTTGAGTCCATTTTTCAGAGGTAGCTTCCATATATTAAATGAGGATCTATTACGACTTTAGATTCAATTTCGGGATTTAGAAGTCATTAATCTACCTTAAGTACATGTTGGTCGAATTTTTGAAAGAAAATAAAAGAAGTAAAGATTTCATTGGCTTGTTGTATAAGTGTAGAAGTATTTGTGATTAAGGCTTATCAAAGAAGCTTTGTAAAACTTCCAAGTTTAGCTAATGGTTAATAAGTAACTTAACATTAGTAGGTATAGATATTTAACATAACAAAGCTCATCTTCCTTCCTTATTACCTAAAACTACCGAATGCTTCATGTAGAGAGAAAAGCTTGACAAAATATTTTATCTTTCATCTACTTGCTTCATAAATCACAAGATAAATATATAGTATATATAATACATCTACAAACACTTTAGTTGGCTGATATAAGAAGAATAAGGGCTAGAATAAGGAGAAAGCTAAGGGTTCAAGGAGGTTATTTCAAGGAAATCAAACAACTTTGCAAGGGGTATAATTCTATACATGAATCTTTCTATTTTAATGATCTTTTATGATGTTTTGTAGTTGTTTTTATACATATATTATTTTGGGTTTATGATGTATACACAGAGGTTAGTATATGATGATGGCTAGTAGCATGATTAAGAGGATTAAGAGTGATATTTTATGATAATGAATGAGTTAGATTAGTATTCCAGATTTTGGACAGATTCTGCCCAGTTTTGGTGTGATTAATTAGAATCACTTAAAGCCCGTTTTGGCTAAGGTTTGTAAACAAAAGTTATAGTACTCGGAGTGTAGTTTGCGTGACCGCAAACGGTGCATCTATTGGATTAACGAGCTAGGAGATATGCCCGTTTTAGTATAAGGGTGTCAAAAAGCTACGAATTTGTAGAAACCGAACTTTGGGAAAATATTTCACCAACCTAAACTCTTTAATTCGAATTGAAAAATTTATGTAAGATGTATATATGACTAAGAAAGAGTTCTGTGGAATTTGGTAATTTAGTGAATATTTATGGATTTATTAAAAATACTAGAGTAAGAGGTGCGCAGTGAAGTCCTGTTTTCCAGGTTCACTGTCCTGCCCTGTTTTTGAGGAACAATTAGAACTACTTAGGATCATGTAAGGGCAGTGGATTTTCTGGTTCTATAATCTATTTTGAGTCTAGTTTACACCCTCAAAAGTTTCGAGTGGTTTCGTTTAGCGAGTAAGGAGTTATGGTCGTTTTGGTACAATTAGCGCATAAGGTGCGAATTGCTGAAACATTGAACTTTGGGGAATTGTTTCACCTAGCTAACAACCTTAGTTTAAAGTGAAATTGTGGGGAATAATAAAACAATGAGTATAGAAGGTCTCAGAGGTGGATTCATGTTAAAATGATCATTCTATGATTTATGGTGAATTTTGAACATGGCTGATCAGTGAGGAAGTGGATGGTTTTTTACTTTCTACGAGTAGCAGACATTTGACCTAGCTATACTATTGTCTTTCTACAAGTATCTTCAGACTTGTAGTTGAATGTTTTAATGCTGAAAAGGATACTATCAACAAGGATACTGTCAAAATGGCTGAAGACACCCAAGTGAAAGATGCTGTCAAGAGCCAAACAGAAGAAGCTGTCAAAGATGCTGTCACGAAAGATGCTGTCAAGAGTTAAATTGAGGAAACTATCAAAGTACGAAAGCTTGTTAAGAACTTCACGTCTAACAGAAGAAAGACAATAGCACAAGCCTATCGTACAACCAAAATAAAAGGGAAGACAGTTGCAGCAGCAAGGAAAAAGAAGCATGGAGCAATTTTGACAGAGAAGCCCATTGATAAGAGAAAAGTAAATAGTTTTGAACTATTGAAAAAGTCAGTTGATGGGAGCATTACATCTGTCTCAGTGGAACTGGACCTAGTCAATAGCAACGTACGCAAGTATGATCTCAAGGACTGTGGAACTACAATCATAATTGTAGCACTAGATTTCACTATGGAGATAGTTTCACATGTGGTAGGCAGTTTTGATCTATCGTACAAAACTGTAAAGGTGAGGAGAATAATTGATTTCTTCGTTCTGGAAAGGATGATCACTCTCATGGAAACAGACCAAGATGTTTCCAGCAGTATCTTAGAGCATGTCAAAGAATACTATGATAAAAGATATGCTGAATTTTATGAGAAATATGGTGATTGGAGAGCACATGATGATGCAGACCTGAAAGTTAGTTCTGATGGGGAACCAATGCCTGATGTGAACCTTACAGAAGCACATCACCCTTTTACAAAGGCTGGCATGGCTGAATATGAAGCAGAACAAGCTTTTCAGGCTGCTAGAGCTAAATCATCCCAACCTACTAAACCTGCCAAACAAAGTGCTAAAGATCTCGAAGCTCAACTGAAGGAAAACCACAAGAAAATTAACAAGCTATTCAGTGAGGAAGCAGTTTATCAGCCCTGTGTACTGGATGATCCTCTGAGAATTAAAGATGAAAATTAAGAAATCTATGTTGATAGTTTTCACAAACTGAGGACCAGTGTACTGAAAGATCTCTACTAGAAAGTTGTTGGATCAGTTCATAAGCTCGAAATGCTAGTTGCTTGGGAACTAGAGGTTATATTTTATCAAATGAGAGATGAAGATCCAAAGCTAGACAGAAAGAGAAGAGCATCTCTGAATGCTTTTCCTGGAAGAAGATTCAAGATCATCCAAGGAATTCTGAAGTTTAGAACATACACTTATGATTTTGAAACTTGGTTTGTTCTAAAAGATGCTGAAGTATTTCCTTCTCGAGTGATTCAAGGGTACATTGAAGACATTGAAGATGATGCCAAATCACCAGAAGAAAATGCTTTAGTTGAAGACCTCAAGAAGGCACAACATGAAGCTCTCAGAAGAGAGGGAAAAATCTGAACAACTGGAGACTGCTAAAATCAAGTTAAGTTAATTTCTGATTCGCTCATTCAATAGGAGCAATTGATTTGCAATTAGTTCATAAGCTTCATGTGTTAGTGTATACTGAAAATATTTATTTGAAGTATATACATTTATTTCCGGCCCAGTTTTATTGAGAATCATTTGAATGTTTACATGCTGTCTGATATTATATATTGTAGACAATCTAGTATCAAATGGGATACAAAATATTAGATTGTTAAATACGGTTTATATAATATAATAAGGTTCACAGCACAGGTGGTGTTGGACAATCCACTGGTATGGCTGTAGTATTATTTAGATTAGTTTATATTGACTAATAAATAATACTAGTATACTTTGTGTATATTGAACTGGATCAAATTTAGAATTGTTCCCTTATACTGATTAAGAAGGAGAACTAAGATTCTATGTTATCATTAATGCTTAGGTTCTTAATCCCGATATAGTAATTGACACGTGTATATTATTTACATGCTTTGATTTATATATGAAATAATTCTTTTGAATTATATCAATATATTTTGGGTGATGGAATTATATACAAGGTGAATATTATTTATAAAAGGAATCCATGTCCTGATAATATTCGGGTTAATGATGTCCCCTTGAAAGCTCAAAAAGATTTAATTATGTGAAACCCTGTAGGTGGATTTATTCCGGCATAATTAAATAAAGGTTTAGTGGATGATCAAGGATAAAAGAAATTAATTAAATAAATTATTAGTAATTTATTTAATTAATGGACATGCGCTATTTTAAACATGGAGAATTTAATAAGCAAATAATAAAGGAGCCGATTTAATTAATTAAATAAATTACCGAAATTACGTAGGTGGTGCAATATTAATTATTTAGTGGAGTTAATTAATATTCATGATAAAGGGCTTGGCCCAAGTTATCATTAGAAGGCCCGACCTAATTTACTCCTTGATCCCTATTGTAGCCTATAAATACTCATGATGCCTCCAAGAATAAGGGTTCGGAATTCTAGAGCTTGGAGGCTAAACCTTGGAGGATCGAAGGCCACACTTCGTTCAAGGGAGTAATGGAATACAATAGAAGATCGTGGATTTGAATCGCTTGCGCCGTAGCGATTAAGGTAAATCATTAAATTAGTTAAACACATATCACTATGATCCAAAGGGACCAACAATTGGCATCAAGAGCCTGAGGTTTAGTGGACTTGTGTTTGTGTTTGATGACGTCCATGTCGTAATTAAAATTGGTTGTGTATGTATAGTGGTATGCTTGTGTAATAATCTTTTGCAGGTTGTTATCCACTATTATGGCCATGTATTTTAATTATGTGTTTGGATCCCACGTGGTTTAATCGTGGTTATTTTGTTTGGTTTCCACGTGGTTTATCGTGGTTGTAAACACGAGGGTTGATCGTGTTAGAATATATTTTTCTTTGTAATTGTTTGTTGGATTTGTAAAATCCAAGAATTTTGTAACGATTACATGTGATTAAAATCGAAACGGAGACCAGTATTATTCCGCTACGCAACTGTTGAAGAGTGCTGTTGACGGTTGATTGACAGAGAATGAACAGCAGCTGGCGAAGGTAACAGGCGCTGAAAATCCTGGTCAAAGGTTGTAACACAGGCCTAACCTGCGTTAACAGTTAAAATGATTGTTGCGCATGGGCTGGCTGCGCTACAGGATTTAGCAGAGTGTAACGCTGTTAGAGCATGCGTGAGTTCCCTGGAAGGCAGTAAATTTATTTTTTTTTCTCCAGCAGATGCACGTGCGTGGTTAGCAACTGTTTCAACATGGGCTGCTGCAAATTAATTTTTAGGGGCCATAATAGTGGAATTTTTTTATTTTGATTCCGTTATTTTAATTTTTAATTATTGCTTTAAATAGTAATTATTATGTGTGTCGTTAATTATGTGTGTAATTTTTAATTGCATGTTTAACATAATTAGGACGACATGGACATAGATTTTTTTATTTATTGCTTTAATTAAATGTTATATGTTGTTAAATTATGTGTGTATTTTGAATGCATGTTAGACATAATTGTAATGACATAGGCCCCATTTAATTTTTAAAATTCCTCAATTTTAATAAAAATTCTAAGTGGGTGAGGGAATTAATTAGGAATTAAATCCCACGGTCTCCATTATTGTTTGTATGTAATTTAACACTAAGACGAATATAAATTATATAGTCCACCCTAACGTGGCATATGATTTATGGTGTCAGGTAGTGTTATAGATATTACTAGGACAAACTTCCTAAATTAATTACGAATATTGAAAGGTATACATGCCACCCAACGTGGCGTACCAAGTTTCATAAAATTCGATTAATTAGAAGGGTACCAATGATTGAATATAGATTTTCGATATTGAGAGAAAGGATGATTCTGTCTAGAAAGGGGTCTTAAGTGACGCCTCTTGACAATGCTCCCCCCGATCTGGAAATTATCCTATTATCGATTATTGATTTGAAATATTTAATGGTGGCATCAGGTCTATTTCTATTAATTTAAGATTTGATAATGGTATACACTTAGCTATGAAAGATAATATATAGTCCACCCTAACGTGGCGTATTATTTTGTAATAGGACCGAAGTAATATTTAAACGAATTAAGTGGTATATATGTCACCCATCGTGGCGTACCAGATACTTATAGTGTTTAAATATTAGTGCATTAATTTTAATTAATGGTTAGAGGAAACCAATAGGTTTTAAGATTTGCGCAACTCTCTGATTATGTGTTACATGTATGATTCTCAGGATTAGATCATTATGGGCTTTAATCCACTATTCACCATACTTAAGAATAACAAACTTACTGGACCAAACTATATTGAATGGAAACGTAATTTGGACATAGTGTTGACTGCTGAGGAGTACAAATTTTGCACTTATGAACCCAAGCAGATCAGCCTGCTGAAGATGCTCCTGAAAGTGAGAAGGAGTATTATAAGCGGTGGGTTAAGGCTGATGAGATGTCGCGATGTTACATTCTGGCAACAATGTCGGGTGTTTTGCAGCATCAGCATCAGGCTATGGCCACTACTTTAGATATGCTCTTTAATCTCAAGGAACTTTTTGGGGAACAGAATAGGGCTGCTAGGCAAGTAGCAATGAAGGCTTTAATGAACACTCAGATGGCTGAAGGAACACCTGTAAGGGATCATGTTCTCAGGATGATGTCTCATCTGAATGAGATGGAGATCCTTGGTGCTGATATTGATGGGGAAACCCAGATCGATATCATCCTTATGAGTCTGCCTAAAAGTTTTGAGCAGTTTCGCTTGAATTACACCATGAACAAAATGATGTATAGTCTCGCGGAACTTCTGACAGAACTTCAGGCAGCTGAAGGACTCTTTAAGCAGAATGTTCAAGTGAATGTGGCTGAGAAAGCTTCTTCCTCTAAGCCGAAAGGCAAGAAGAAGAAAAAGGTTCAGACACAGAAAGCTGGAAAGGTTGCTAATGCAGTGGGAGTTCAAGGTGCTGTGAAAAAGCCTAAGGGCAAGTGCTTCAGGTGCAAGCAGTCAGGTCACTGGAAACAGGATTGTCCTCTTCCTAAGAAGACAAACAATACTGGTATGTCTCTTTCTCTAGTTACAGAAACATATATAGCGGCTATATCTACGAGCACTTGGTGAGTAGATACAGGAGCCACTGACCATGTTTGTAACTCTATGCAGGGGTTCCAGCAAACCAGAATGCTTAGAGATGGCGAGATATATGTGTTCATGGGAGATGCTACAAAAGTAGCAGTAGTTGCAGTTGGAATAATTACATTATCTTTTGGAGATGATAGGATTTTGGTTTTGAACAATTGTCTTTATGTACCTTCGTTTAGTAGGAATTTGATTTCGGTTTCTAAACTTGCTATGGATGGTTATAATGTTTGTTTGGATCGTAATGTTTCTATTATGATGAATAAATGAGTTATATGTTCTGGTACATTGCAAGACAATTTATATATTATTAATCCTATCCAACCAATGCTGCAACAAAAGGAAACTAATAACATTCTTTCTAGCTCAAATAAAAGGAAGAAACCTTCTAAATTGAACCAAACATATCTTTGGCACTTAAGATTAGGTCATATTAACTTGAGGAGGATTCAAAGACTGGTAGTAGATGGGCCATTAGGCTCGTTGGCAGTGGAGCCATTTCCGGTTTGTGAATCCTGCTTGGAAGGTAAGATGACTAATAGACCTTTTAAAGGAAAGGGGAATAGAGCCAAAGAAGTATTAGAATTGGTTCATACTGATTTATGTGGACCTATGAGTATCCAAGCAAGAGGAGGTTATGAGTATTTTGTCACTTTCATTGACGATTATTCTAGATATGGGTACATTTATTTGTTGCGCCGTAAATCTGAGTGCTTTGAAAAATTCAAAGAGTACAAAGCAAGTGCGGAGAAGCGACATCTTGGAAAATGTATCAAGTCACTACGATCAGATCGTGGTGGCGAATACTTGCTTGGAGAATTTAGGAAATATTTATCAGAAAATGGGATTACATCCCAGTTGTCTACACCTGGCACACCTCAGCAGAATGGTGTAGCGGAGAGAAGGAATCGGACTCTTTTAGAGAGTGTTAGATCGATGTTGAGTTATTCAGATTTACCTAAGTCGTTCTGGGGATATGATATAGAAACAACGACTTATCTTTTGAACTTGGTACCTTCTAAGTCGGCTCCCAAGACTCCAATAGAATTGTGGACTGGTAGCAAACCAAGTCTAAGACATATTCGGATTTGGGGTTGTCCAGCACATGTGTTGAACAAGAACGCGACCAAGCTAGAATCTCGTACAGAAGTAAGGCTGTTTGTTGGCTATCCTATGGGAACGAAAGGTTATTCATTTTATAGTCCTAGGGATCGAGATGTCATTGTTAGCACCAATTCTAGATTCTTAGAAGAAGACTATATTATGAATCATAAACACATGAGTAGTATCGTTTTAGAGGAACTAGTGGGAGGGACAGATAATCCCCAAGTGCCAATAGTACAAGTAGAACAACCACAAGAAAATGCACAACTTGACACTAGTACCGCACCAGTGTCTCATCGTAGTGGGAGGGTTGTTCAACAACCAGAAAGATTTATGGTTTTGGGAGAGTCCTCGGACTTGGTCTCTGGTGAACATGATGAGGATCCCAGGACATACGAAAAGGCAATTCTAGATAAAGATGCAGATCTTTGGCAAAAGGCAATGGAATCTGAGATGGAATCTATGTATTCCAATCAAGTTTGGGAGCTCGTGGAACCACCCAAAGGTGTAAAACCCGTTGGATGTATGTGGATCTACAAGAAGAAAAGAGGATCTGACAAAAAGGTGAAAGCCTGGAAAGCACGACTTGTTGCGAAAGGGTATACTCAGAAAGAAGGGATCGATTATAAGGAAACCTTTTCGCCGGTAGTTATGCTTAAGTCGATCCGGATTCTTTTATCTATAGCAGCTCATCTCGACTATGAGATTTGGCAAATGGATGTCAAGACAGCTTTCCTTAATGGAAGTCTTGAGGAAACCATCTATATGCAGCAACCAAAAGGATTCATTAAGGAAGGCCAAGAGCATCTGGTAGGTAAGCTTAATAGGTCTATTTATGAACTTAAACAAGCTTCAAGGGACTGGAATATTCGTTTTGATCAGGCAGTCCAGTCATATGGATTTGATCAAAATCCAAGCGAATCATGCGTGTATAAGAGAAGTGAGGGTAATGCAGTGGTTTTTCTAGTACTATATGTAGATGACATTTTACTCATTGGAAACAATGTTAAGATGTTGTCATCAGTAAAGGCATGGTTGTTCAAACAATTTGACATGAAGGAATTAGGTGAAGCGGCATACATCCTTGGGATCAAAGTAATAAGGGATCGCAAGAAAAGGATGTTGGCTTTATCTCAAGAGCCCTACATTGATGAAGTATTAGCTCGTTTTAACATGCAGAACTCCAAGAAAGGTATTCTACCTTTTAAGCATGGAGTTGCTCTATCTAAGAAGCAGTGTCCTTCGACACCTAAGGATATAGAGAGCATGAAAGCAGTTCCTTACGCTTCGGCATGTGAAAGCTTAATGTATGCTATGTTATGTACGAGGCCTGACATCTGCTTTGCTGTAGGCATGGTTAGTAGATATCAGTCGAACCCAGGTCAGGAACATTGGAGTGTAGTAAAAACTATACTCAAGTACCTGAGAAGGACTAAGGAGTATATGTTAATTTACAAGGCCTCAGATCTATTTCCTTTGGGATATACTGATTCAGATTTTCAATCAGATAGGGATAAGAGGAAATCTACCTCGGGATATGTTTTTACTTTGGGAGGTGAAGCCGTTATATGGAGGAGTGTAAAGCAGAAATGCATTGCAGACTCTACCATGGAAGCCGAGTACGTGGCGGCCTCTGAGGCTGCAAAGGAGGCTGTATGGTTCAGGAACTTCCTTTTGGACTTGGATGTGGTACCTAATTTGCCTAGGAGTCTGACAGTGTATTGTGATAACACTGGTGCTGTGGCAAATTCGAAGGAACCGCGAGACCACAAAGCAGCTAAACATATTGAACGTAAGTATCATCTCATACAAGGAATCGTAAAGCGAGGAGATATAGTTGTGGCTCACATTTCATCAGAAGACAACCGGGCAGATCCTTTCACAAAGAGCTTGCCAGCCAAGGTTTTTGACAGGCATGTGGAAGCGATAGGAGTCAGATGGATGAACACATAGGTTTTTATGTAATAGTGGATTAAATAAACACTGATATACTCATAAAATATTTTGAGTATAAGTGGGAGATTGTTAGTGTATACTGAAAATATTTATTTGAAGTATATACATTTATTTCCGGCCCAGTTTTATTGAGAATCATTTGAATGTTTACATGTTGTCTGATATTATATATTGTGGACAATCTAGTATCAAATGGGATACAGAATATTAGATTGTTAAATACGGTTTATATAATATAATAAGGTTCACAGCACAAGTGGTGTTGGACAATCCACTGGTATGGCTGTAGTATTATTTAGATTAGTTTATATTGACTAATAAATAATACTAGTATACTTTGTGTATATTGAACTGGATTAAATTTAGAATTGTTCCCTTATACTGATTAAGAAGGAGAACTAAGATTCTATGTTATTATTAATGCTTAGGTTCTTAATCCCGATATAGTAATTGACACGTGTATATTATTTACATGCTTTGATTTATATATGAAATAATTCTTTTGAATTATATCAATATATTTTGGGTGATGGAATTATATACATGGTGAATATTATTTATAAAAGGAATCCATGTCCTGATAATATTCGGGTTAATGATGTCCCCTTGAAAGCTCAAAAAGATTTAATTATGTGAAACCCTGCAGGTGGATTTATTCCGGCATAATTAAATAAAGGTTGAGTGGATGATCAAGGATAAAAGATATTAATTAAATAAATTATTAGTAATTTATTTAATTAATGGACATGCGTTATTTTAAACATGGGGAATTTAATAAGCAAATAATAAAGGAGCTGATTTAATTAATTAAATAAATTACCGGAATTAGGTGGGTGGTGCAATATTAATTATTTAGTGGAGTTAATTAATATTAATGATAAAGGGCTTGGCCCAAGTTATCATTAGAAGGTCCGACCTAATTTACTCCTTGATCCCTATTGTAGCCTATAAATACTCATGATGCCTCCAAGAATAAGGGTTCGGAATTTTAGAGCTTGGAGGCTAAACCTTGGAGGATCGAAGGCCACACTTCGTTCAAGGGAGTAAGGGAATATAATAGATCGTGGATTTGAATCGCTTGCGCCGTAGTGATTAAGGTAAATCATTAAACTAGTTAAACACATATCACTATGATCCAAAGGGACCAACATCATGTTCTAGATTTTTCTTAACATTTATCAGATATGGTATTTCAACTATTTTGATCTATGTTAGTTAAGTTGTCAGCACGTTTTAATTGTAAATTTGTTGTTATTGTCCATAAAAATGGGGGAGATTGTTGGGATTTATGGGTGATAGCATAGAGACAACTTAACTGTATTTCCCTATACTTAGTTTTTACTAAGTTGAACATACTGTCACAACCAGAGTATGTTCTTATAATCGAATAATTGCTGTCATGTAATAATTGTATGATTTGGGAGAAGTTCATACGTTTGTTCAACCCTCAAGGAATACATCCAGAAGACAGCAAGAATAAAAGTTACTGTCATGTTCTTGACAGTAAGGTTACAAGAAGACAAATGTTGCAAAGTCACGACTAAGCTATATCTGACAACAACATTGGCTGAAGCATGGGATAGTAACATTCTCACACTTGATAGCAAGTCTGAAGTTCCGACAACAACATTGGCGGGACCTCGTACTGTCAACTACTGAATATTCCTTTGACAGCAGACTCGGCGGTTAAGGTTACTATCACATTGAATTATTTGATTTGGGTACTTTTCTCAGTCAAAGCCCGTGACAGGTTACATGTTCAAGAAACAGATTTGCTATAACATTCTATCGTTTGTAGCAGACCTGCAAAGACTACGACAGAAGCTTAAGAGATTCAGAAGACAAGGCTGGTCAATTCGAGGTGTATGTTATATCTACATCTACTAGAATTGTATTAGCTAGAAATAGAAAGAATCCAGGTTGCTTTACTTGTAAGGTTTATCCTGTCTGTATAGCAATTTAGGAAAGTCACATGGGTGTGCAAATTGTCAGGAGCTGCCACTTGAAAACGACAACAGCTCAACACCCCATGCGGTAGAGACAACAGGGTATCTTAGTCTACTTAGATACACATCTCAGATTCTTTTCTATGTACATGTACGCACACGAAGCAATCTTGTAATCTCACAACACAACGAAGCTGGAGAAACATTTTCTCTAGGTTGTAGCAACACTTCACACAAGATAAATAAAACATTTATTTTGTGAGAAATCTTGTTTCACTTATTGCTTGCATACTTCTACTGATAACTTATAATCTTTATCATTGTTGTTGTTTTAAATATTGAATTTTATCAGTATTGCATTCAACACCCCCCCTCTGCAATACTCCGGGACCAACATAATCTAAACAATTAAATCTCATAAATCAGACGATAAATAATTGGCATTTGCGATTATTTCATAAAAAATAAGATATGGACTTTAGTTTTAAACATATATTAACTTGCAAAATAATTTATCTATTTAAACTTTTAATAAAAAATATTATATTATAAAAATTAATTTTTTTATGTAGAAATTGACTAATCGGTTCGGTCCCAAAACTGAATATAATAGGTTTAATATACTTATCGGTCCTTCGTTGGAGCTCAGCCATATTCTTAGGGGGATGATTTGCTAATGACCTTTAAAAGAAGAGATCAGTGGTTCCGTGCTCCAAGGCTACCATGGCCACCTTATTTTCCAAGTCAGTGATATTTAGTGTCTTCTTAGTGAATCTCTTGAGGTAATCCCTCAGTTTTTCGTTCTTCCCTTGTACCACATACATAAGAGATGCGAAGCTTTTTTCATGAACTATTCCGCTAATGAATTGGGTGACGAAAGCGGCACTCAACTCCTTAAAAAAGCTAATCGAATTCGCAGGCAACCAGCTATACCATATCTGAGCCATACCCGATAGGATTTGGAGGAACGCCCTACACTTCAGGGCATCACTTGCAGGCTGCAACAGCAGTGCGTTTGAGAACGTCCTGACGTGATTTGCGGGATCACCCGTTCCATCATAAGCCTTGATTGTCGGCATCTTGAACTTCTTAGAAATATGAGCATTCATCACCTCCTCAGTAAATGGGGGTATGGGATCATCAGGATCCCCAAGTGGCATCAGATCTTTGGGGTTACCCCTGGGGGTTTCCACCCTTGTTGTTCTTCTAGTTGGGGTATCAACCCTTTTATGTCTCCTTGAGGACATCTCCAAGTCTATAAGGAGGTTGATTTTGATTCAATCTCGCTTGCTCTCTCGCCATGTCATCCTTTAGTTTTAAGATCTCGGTCTCATGAGCCTTGATTCTCTCAGCAGTTGTCAAAGGGGGTCCATCATGGATAGTTTGAGTCCTCCTTCGAGGTTCTCTGCTAGCACGTCGCCTCCTCGGGGCTTCATCGCGATCGTCATCCCCAGATGGTGAATCATCAGTATAAGGACCAGAGTAATCATAGTACCCTGGTTCAGGGGGGGCCAAGCCGCTGATGTATGGAGGTTGATACGGCTCATGGATCTGCAAGGCACAACCGCTTGGTCCAGGGTCCCTTATTTATTGGGGATAGTTAGGCAACCCGTATGCTGGATTGGTGTTAACGGGAAGCAGAGTGGAGGAGATCTGAACGCCTGAGAGAGGTGGACGACTGTCTAGAGGGAGACCACCATCTGAAGTTGGTTAGTCTCCTTTCATGGGGGAACAATCACTGGTAGGGCTCTCTCAGCATGGGGAGTCGTCCCTATAGGTTGAGAACCGTTAGTCTAAGTGATCGCCCCTGTTGATGGGAGTACATTCCCTTGTTCAGTAACAGCAGGTAGAAGCAATGGGGATTGCCTCGGTTGAAACTGGTGTTGTTCTTCGTGTGGTTACCATGGTTAATGTTGTTTTTCCACAGATGGTGCCAAATGTTGTGGAATAAAAACTAGGGTTATTAAATTGCGGCTAGGATTCGTGAGCTTCGCGCTTTAATGGTTGCGCTTGTATTTCGTGACCTAATTCGGGTCCTCACAAGATGCCTACGTATCTCAGAGATGAGAATCAAGCCAAGACGTAGTTCTGAGAATGAGGGGTCAGGCCCTTATATAGGCTGAGAAGCCTAAGAATCGTAGTAGGGTTAGGAAACTTGGTGAGCAAGTCACCACCTTCAGGAAGGTTCTAGACTCCTACCTTGTAGGAGTTTGTTTCCTTGTAAGACTATGTGCCTTTGAAGTTAAGTATTCCTCAGAATAGGTGATTCTAGAACGTTCCTGATTTATGGACCAGGCCCTTGTTAGAAACGAGCTTATACCAGGCGTCCCCGGTTTGGGCTATTTCTTGGGCTTAATAATTAATTACGAATTTAATGCCCAACTAGGGTTTCGTGCCTTATTAATGAGACAATAAATATAACATTAATTATGTCTTTAAGGATTTTTCACCCATATTAGGGATGTAGTTATAATTTTTGTTAAAAGTCATTAAAAGTCATTCTCATTAAAAGTCATTGACTTTTTGAAAAACACGATACTTATAAAGAGAGTATAAATGTCTAAATTCAATACCGCCCTACTTTCAAATTCTTCTGAAAAGTCTTAATAATAACACTGTATTTTTAAAGACTCTTTAAATGTTAGAATTAAATACCTCGTGACTTCTAAAATCATTAAAAGTCTTTAAAAATCTTAATACAATACACCCTTTAGTGAGTTGAGCTATGATAAGCAAAATGGTGTGTAAATCAAACTACAAATTATCCTATGTTTTACTTATTATAATTTAGTGTAGATATATCACTAGTACAGAATAGGCTTTTAGCGTCGGTCAAAATAGGCATTAGGCGTCGGTTATTGGGCATAATATATGAAGGCGACACTATAGGTATAGGCCTATGGCGTCGGTTAATTGGGCGACGCATATTATGCACTAATAGCGTCGGTTATTTAAACAACCGACGCTTAAAGTTTATTATAGGCGTCGGTCATTTAAATAACCGATGCTTAAAGTCTGGTTATAGGCATCGGTCATTTAAACAACCGACGCTTAAAGTCAGTTATAGGCATCGGTCATTTAAACAACCGACGCTTAAAATCTGGTTATAGGCGTCGGTCATCTAAACAACCGACACTTAAAATCTGGTTATAGGCGTCGGTCATTTAAACAACCGACGCTTAAAGTTAATTTAAAAAAAAAATTAAAATTGCAATTTTAATAACCTACTACCAAAATAGTATATGACAATTACAATACCTGCCAACAAACATGAGATTTATCATCTAAAGAACTAATCTTAAAATTCAAGAACTGACCACATTCAATCTTATTAATAATAAAAAATAATACATAATCTTATTCTCTAAATCAAATTTGATGTGATGTTTCCACACTATGAATCCATAAAAGAGTATAGCATCTTATCCTCATGCTATGGCATCTTATCCTCAAGCTCTGTCCCAAGGGCGATTGCAGTTTGTTCATACATTAAAAGAGTATAGCATTAATAAATAAAGACACACGTGTGTGATGGAAGGTAAACTTGAACTAATTGCCTCAAGAAACCAGTGTTATATATATTGTCTCTGCCAATTTTAAGCAAAAATGCAAGTAACACCCAGGATGCTATGAGAAGTATAACCTGTGCAATCATAATTTCGTAACTTGTATAAATTTTTTATCAACAACACAAAATTCTGATTTTAGTAATAAAAAGGAAGATTTTGTGTTGTCCAAATTATGATCGCAGTACCGCTATGAGAAGTACAACCTGTGCAATCAGAATTCTCAAATAATGCTAACATGATATTTTGCATCAAATGGTGTCTACTACTAAGTTCAATAAGACATGCAAATCTATCCTAAGAAAGATCTTGTCATGGAAACCGAAGTCTTAAGGCATATCACAGGAGTGTTCCTAGCACATACCATTTTTTAAGGAGGCCGCTTGAATAAAGAAGCGCATGAACATCACCATGTCCATGAGGCTTAGTCTGAAACAAAGATCCGTAAAAAAGAGTATGCATAAAAAGAAAGAATATCTTGTACCAAAGCTTAAAGCAAACTAGTGCAAACAAACTTATGAAATATATAACTACAATTAAGGAAAGTCAATAGACACCTGAATTGTGAAAGCATTTTGTGGGTCCACAGCCAGTTGGGCATCATTATCATCTAAACAAGCCACTTTTTCCTGAAGGCCAGGTCAATACTCTTGGTATACGATTCTTATTTTTATAAATTAAAATGACTTTGACACCATGTACTGTAAGAATAACCTGCTTCAAAAGGTGTACTTGCTTAGGATTCATTCCGAAATAATTATTGGTCTTTAATACCAGCAAAATGTTTGCTTTCATGATTCTGAGTCCAGCTAATGGTTGTGCATTTAATCTATGCATTTAAAAAATAATGTATACCTTATCAAACCATTCATATGAATTTCTTCCAGACAACTGTATTACTCTCTTTTTCGACACGCTCCTTATCTGTTAGATAGGAACAAAGATAAGAACACAGTAACATTAGGATAATAATAGCCCAAGTAGAACAAATTGATCATATAAATGATCAAAAAGACTTTAGATATATTTTTTAAGTCCCTACAATAAAGAGTGTCGTACAAACATGCGTTTAGCAGTCATCAAATAAGCTATACCTAAATATTTACCAGCAGAGATGTATAACAAAAGGGAGGTGATAAAAAAACACTTTCTTAAAAGGAACAAATCGAGTGAGTGTCATAAACAAGCTTGAAAAAGTTGGTTTAAATTGCTCATAAGAATGACATCTCCAGCATATTCGCAAATGAAGGTGTCGTAGTGTCAGACTCTAGTGTGGAACTGTCATGTCATGCGTCCAAGATTTTGCTTTATATATATGTATGTATAAATTTTTAATAAATAGAAAAATAAAAGGGGCCTGACATGCATCTATATTTAAGGTATAATAAAAGGAAAGAAATGTTCAAAAAGTAAAAGGAGTACCTCTTTTGTGTAACCTGACATTCCTACAAGTTGTGAATCACGCACAGCTTTATAAAGATCTGCATGAACTATTGGTTTCTGTAAATGAAAGCCAATGTAAGTTAGCAAGTTGGTCGTCCAATATCAGCCACACAAACAAACACATCTAATTAATATATTGTCACAACTAAGTATATTCCGGGAATTGTCATGGAAACATTAACAGACGTAAGTAAAACGCTAAATTTACATAGGAAAATTAACATCTAAAGTCTATACTCTAATTCAGGGTATAGAAGCTTATGAAAAGAAAACAATCTTGCAGCAGTGATGTACTTTGACAACTCTCTTCTAAGTACTTGATTTCTTCTAATAGCATAACCACTCCCAAGTTTGCATACACCGTTGTACACCAAAATAAAAATAAATTAAAGAGACATTTATTGGGGGGAAAAAGAGAGAGGGACCACTGCATATTACAGAGTACATTCTGCTCACATTTTCATTATATGTTCAGTTTAAATATGCGTAATCTAGTAGACAGTGCATAGGATACAGTATAAATGATTAGAATTCACTACTTCCAGAAAACTGAAAACATGTGGCGAAATTCGATGTAGCAAACTCAAAAGCAATCCGTCCACTAAAGGTCAAAGAGGTTCTACAAATTCTATAAAGCTAACACTTACAAATAAGTGTAACGTTTTAACTATAATAATAAACTTCAAGCTCTGTAGCATACCTAATGATCAGATGCAAACGAGATTTGAAACTGCAACTTTAATCCCACTAACCCTCTCAAAAATGATAAAAACCCATACCGCAAATGTATTTACCTAAAAGACTCAAGGTGAACCTGTAACCCTAGGAAAGAGTTCTGATCTTTTATTGAAAACATCCATCACCTGAAATGTGAAATAAGAGAAGACAAACTTAATCTTTTTCTATCAAACTGTAGCAAGAAAAAGTGCAACAACTATAGAAAAAGGTAAAACGGGAAATACATGACAGCAAGTGTTTGCACCCTTCTCATGAAAAGGATAATCAGTAGTAGTTTGCAAGGATGGTTGTAAAACTATAATTGATCTCATCAAAAGGTATCTCACTGGAAAGTTTCTGCATGCTTGTTTATGGAAAAACAGAATTTTATCCTAGCACGGTATCAACCCCCACTATCTTTCATCTTTAAATGCCTTTTTCCTGCCTCTCAAAGATTTTTTTTCTTTAAAAGAAAAGAATGCAATTTTTTTAACATTAGATAATTTTGTAGCATTTCTATAAATTTAAAACTTTTTAAATCAAAAGCCAGAGTTTTCGCAGAAACAGCCTATCTACTCCCCAAACCCTACTTCTGCTTGGTGTATGTTTGGTTTGTTATGATGGACAAGATAAAAGATATTAGAAAACCCAGATGTAACACTGGCTGAAAAGATTTACTTTTGCTCTTCCCCTTTTTTTCTCTTTTTTTTCCTACAAAAATAATCTACATTCTCTATTCCTAGCATAAGCTCACACCAAACCAAACAACAAAATTATATTTGGCAAGTTATCTCCTTGTCATTCTGATACTTTGCGATACTCAATGGGTTTTGAAAACACTGCAAAAGTGAAAAAACAATCAGACATAAGATACAAATTTATAAGCATGTAATGACATATAATGCAATAATCCCCCCCACCCCCAAAAAAAATAGAAAAATATATAAAGGAAAGGTAAATCAGAAAGAACATACATCCATTATGGCAGTTTGAACTCTAGGAAAGGTAAATTAGAAAGAATATACTACACAAAGTGCTTATGTTTCTAGGCCAGATATCTTGAAGTAAATTACTGATGTTCTCTTGCAACATCCATCACAAGCAACCAACAGCATAAGTGCATAATTTTTTGATCCAGTAGGAGCAGCGATGCACTAATCTGGACCGCCTTTCCTATTTAAATCTAAAAATTATGCACACTTAAAATATGATATGGTGCCAAAAAGGAGCACCCTGCATCTACGAAAGTTAGCTAGAGAGCTGCTGAAAAACACGAGCTTGCAAGAGCAACTAAAATTAGTTGCAAGATTATAGACATCTGTAATCTATAATAAAGAAAAACTAATTTAGTCATATGTCCTACTGTTGAGTATTGAATACAGTAAAAGAATACAGAGGGGGGGTGAATGGATTCTTGAACTTTTCTTGTTCTTGAGTCTATGTAGCAAGATAGGTGTTTGTGTGTGCAAGGATATGAGTGCGGATAAAAACAACACAAGACACGATATCACTTTAATCTAATATTGTATTAGATAAAGGTTGCTACAATCTGTGAATACAAATGATAGTATTCTCAGCTTCGTTTTTCTCAGAGAGATATGACTTACAATATATGAAAAACTTGACTCCACTCAAAGTTAACAACTAAGGAAGTGAGGCTGTATCCTTATAGAACATGGATACAACCTACTTACTGCAAATAAGGTAGCTCAACAAATTACTTTCTAGTCTGTCTATCCTTTTTGAGTAAGTGTCCAAATGGTTATAGATTTGACTTTGCAAAGTCTGTTCAGATCCACTTCTTTAGCCCTTTGTCTCTTCTATATCTCTCCAAGCTTCCTTGTAGGCTTTCCAGAGCGCATTACAGATTGTGGTCCATAAAGTGCATTGGCTTGTTGCAGGCTTCTGACTTGTACAATTTCTTCAGTATTTTGTCTCCAAGAATGTATTCGATAAGTGACTAAGTAAGTGGTTCGAGAACTAGGATTGACTTGATCGATAAATCTGAGTTCTCGAATAATGTTATATGACATATTGAGTCACTTCTCGAATAGTTCTTTTCTCTGGAAATCCTTGAGTTGTCGAATAGAGCATTTTGACATGTCGAATCCCTGAGATATCGAATAGCTTTCTGAGTCCTTAAGATATCGAATGGAACTTTGACTTGTTGACTCTTTGAGAACTCGAATACCACTTTGACTTGTTGACTTCTTGAGTTCTCGAATAGAGCAGTAGACATATCGAATCTCTGAGATATCAAATGAGATATCGAACAGTGTATTCAGAGATATCGAATAGTGTCTTGAGATATCGGATCCCTGACTTCTCAAATGCTGGACTTCTCGAATAGACAAAAATACTTCTCGAATTGGTACTTAGGCAAATTCTTCATTTCTTCAAATCCCAACTGTGATTTATTTGACAGTCTTCATCTATTTGCTTGAGGCATGAACCTTGGAACTTCTTTCAAGCATTATTCTTGACTCAATAAGTACAGTTACACAGCTAGAATCTGATGCCTACTTCAAGTACAGAACAAGTAGAAACTCTACAACTAGAGGTTCCCTCAGTTAAGAGGTCATGTAGGTAATGCAAAGCATTACAAATAATTAGGCTTGTTATTAGAGTTAAACAAGCATGTCTCTGTGACTAACAATCTCCCCCAAATTGTGAGTAAGACCCTTAGTCACAATTTCATGTCTGATAACAAGCCTAACATACATAAAGATAAAACTTGAAAAAGTACAGGTATTTAGATTGATTGAAGAAAATACATAAAAGTTTTCTTACAAGTTATGAGGAACAACTAGCCATATCCTTTTGGATTCATCTCTTGAGCTTTGGCTTGCAGATTCTCATTTTTCATTTTCTTTTCAGCTTCTTTAGCTTTCTTCTTTGCATTTTCTTCCATGGCAAGAATAATATCTTCCATTGCAGTGAGTTCTTCAATTAGAGGGGAGCCTGACAAATCCTTGAGTACTTCATTCAGCTGTTTCTCAAAATAGGAACTGATGTAGTCCATTCTAATCTTTACATTTCTACCATATTTCTTGTACTCAATGATTTAAGGATTAAACTTAACTCTACACAGACCCATAGCCCTCAATTCATCAGCCTTAGCTTCCATTGCATCAAACTCCTCCTCCCTTTTCTTTAGTAGCTCTTCACTTTTCCTTTTCATTTCTGCCTGGTGATCTCTCTTCATTTTAACAAAGTCAATTAACTCTAGCTTCCATACCCTTTCCACTCTGTCTTCAGAATCCAACATTGCAATTATTCTTTTTATGTCATATAGCCTGCCCCAGTGCTGACATGTTCCTTGTCTGAATTTCTTCTGTCTTCCATCAATATATTTAATTTCAAGAAAATCATCAACAATGGCAACATGATAGATTCTTTGAGCCCATAGGAACTACAGTTGGTCTTCATCATAGTTTTCATCCAGAGGTGGTAGGTTTAGTCCTGGAATTATTGTCAGTGCCTTTGACTTGGACAACTTCACCCTTCTTGTAGCATGCTTGAATTTACCACGACCACCTGCTCTACGTACTCACATTCGGCCGTCTGAATCTTGCACGATTGAATCTCTCTCTCTCTACTTGTCTCTCCTTTGCTCGTCGAAATTGGTAAGAATATGCTTGTCTCCTCCAGCCTCTACACGAATATCTCCTCTATGATTTCTAGGGTCTTCTCTATTGAAATTGATGAGCTCAATTTGAATCAAAACCCTAATTTCTTAAATTAGGATTTTTAAATGAAAACCCTAATTTCTTAAATTGGGTGTTGTCATTTACTTGGATGTATTTGTTATCCCCTAATTATTTTGAAATTTTTTTACAGGACCTTTGTCACTTCGTTGTGGTTATGGCTGTTATTTAGGTAATTTTTTATTTTTGAATTTCTTAGTTGAATTTCTGAAATGTGTTATATTAATATGATTATTTACATATGTAAAATGTGTATTTACATATTATATTGATGGTCAAGTTATATATTAAATCTACATGAAAAGAATTAGACAAAGAGCATTTTAAGTTAATGTTATTATATATTTATTGCAGTATCCACTTAACTGACAATTTTGTCATATTGCAGTCTGTGATCAAGAAGAAATATGGCTAGGATGCAACTAATGTTGGTGATGAGGGTGGCTTTGCTCCTAATATTCAGGTCACGAATAATTCAATTTTCAGTGAGAGTTTGAGGTTGTTGTACCTTTTTATTATTGTATATGCAAGTACTGATTTCAACGGTTTATTCCCTTGTACTGCCCTGTAAATATTTCAGCAAAACAAGGAAGGTCTGGAGCTACTCAAGACTGCCATTGAGAAAGCTGGTTACACTGGAAAAGTAAGTAGTTTATTCCTTATATGTGATCTCTTCATCTATTGTGCAGTTTGTCATGACATAGGACTCATAATATTTTTCTTTAAGGTTGTTATTGGAATGGATGTTGCTGCATCGGAGTCCTATGGATCAGACAAGACCTACGATCTGAACTTTAAGGAGGAGGTTGGTTTCTTAAACTTTTGTAGTTAGTATAAGACCTTCATCATCAATTAATATGCGTGGACTCTAGATTAATATTGTTAGTAGAGCATTGTGTAAAGTTCATTCTTTAGTTCCATGCACATTAAGGCAATATGTTGGTAAAGAAAGATATCATACATTGGTAAAAACATCATATATTTATATTTCTATTGACTTGATGTGCAGGATAACGATGGGTCGGAAAAGATATCAGGAGAACAACTTAAAGATCTTTACAAGTTGTTTGTATATGAGTATCCTATTGTGTCGATTGAGGATCCATTTGATCAGGATGACTGGGAGCACTATGGTAAAATGACAGCTAAATGTGGAGTACAAGTGCAGATTGTTGGAGATGACCTTTTGGTCACAAACCCAAAGGTTAGAAACCTGTCCCACTGGCACTACTGCTCTCTTAGTCAATCTAGTACTAAATTCCTCCTTGTATTATTATTTGGTCTTTACTTGGTTCTTATTTGCCATGATTGAACTTTGAGTGCGACTGGATTTGCAACCTGGATAGTTAAGCGAACATAATACTTTTTCTTTTTTCTTTCTTTGGTTGTAACAATCCATTATTATTGTTCCCTTGCACATAGAGTTGAGAAGGCAATCAAGGAAAAAACTTGTAATGCTCTTCTTCTTATACAAACAAACGGTAAGTATGCAGGTCCCATAATATCATAGTTATTGATATTTAGGTATTCAAACAAAATTGCAATTTGATCCTATTAATGTTTGTTCTTAAAACTTGTTATTCCCCGATTACACACTTGTATAATTGTAGAAGGGGGGGTTGAATACAATTCTTGATAGTTATAAATTTTTGATAAAAACCACAGAAATCTATAGAGAAATAATTGCTGAATAGAAATGGTTCACAAACACATAAAAAATCAGGTGGTTAAATGTACCACCTGAGACTTTTATTTGAAGAAAACCCTGTGATACAAATGTACACAGCTTCTGTTTTACAACTCTTTGCTTCTAAGAATATTCAAGAAACCCTAAGCAAATATGTCTATTTTCTTACTCTCTAAAGAGTTGCTACACTTGGTTATATATCCCAAGTTTACAAGTGCTACAGGAATAAGATAATATTAATCTAATTCAAGTTGACTTGCTACTCCACTCCAAATCCACATGTAGCCGAAAGGTTGTCCTTGTGAACAGATATGTCCCCTGCACCTTTCTTGTATGTACTGTGTAAATGGAATGCTTCTTTCTTCTGTGTTTCCAAAGTATGGCTGCCATACTGCTTTTTATACCTACTATCAACCCATGTGATCTGTCAGTCAAACCTGTCCTTATCAACTGCTAATTCCCAGCTAGCATAGGATAAAGTGACAATGATTATCCGTTGATGTTGTGCACAATTATCCGTTGACGGTAGTTTGAGCTGTATCCGTTGATCGAGTAGATTGGAGTTGTATCCGTTGATAGAGCCATGTTCTTATCCGTTGATACACTTTCATTTAGAAAGAATTACATAGCATAGCTTATTTACAATTGGCTACCCTATTCTGCCTATCCATTGATGGTCAACATGACTCTGAATAAAAACACTATCAACTGATAAATAGAGATATTGCAGTATGCTACAAAACCTCATCCGTTGATGAGCTACCTGTCAATGAATAGAGTTATAAGGTCTTATCCGTTGACAGTTACAAAACTTGACTTATACAATTTTGCTTTGAATGTTAAGTTATCATCAACTACAACATATTCCTAACAATCTCCCCCAATTTATACTTGATGGCAATGAAGCATAAATTCAGAACCTTGATGATAACAAAACATTCCTAAAGATATATACACTACAGTATGCAAATATTGTATTAAGCTACAAAAATTAAAAATAGAAAGCTTTAAGAAACTTATTAGAGATGTGCTCCTTTGGATTGAGCAAATTAATGATGTTTCCTCTCTCTGGTTGGCTGCACCCTTGACTTTCCTTCCTTGGCAGAGTTGGACTCAATTTGCACTTGAAGTTGCCTATAGAAGGTATCTTCTTCAACAACTTTTGGATTTAGCTTTAGTTGTAACCATCTTAGGTAATCAGAACTAGCCTTTGACAGTTGGTCTTCTAACCTGAAGAATCTCCTAGTGCCCTCTTCATCCCTGAACTCCATCATCCAAAAGGGTTGAATGTGGATTTTCTGTCCATTATATGGGATCTTCATTTTCTTTGGTAGACTTGAGGGTGAGTTCCATTCTCTCCTTATTTCTTCTATTCTGCTGATTATCTCCCTTCTGGCTGTCTCAGAGAACCCTGTGTGTCTCTTGAATGCTGAGAACACTTTAGTCAGTGTATGATAATTCTCTCCAAGAACCTTCTGTAATGGCCATGTCCTCTGACTTCCTCCCTTGTAGACAAACACTAATCTCTCAGGCTGATTCTTGTACTTGTCAATTCCTCTTACTTCTGACAATTCATCCAAATATAGATTCATGCCAGAGTATTCTTCAATTTCTGCCTGATAGATAAAGTCTTCTTTGTTTTCCAAGATTGGTTGTTTGACAATAGCAGGTACCCTAGCAACTTGAACTGGTCCCTTTGAAAGTTGCTTCTTTGGAGCCCTTTTCTTCTGTTTTGGATTCAACAAGAATGAAGGAACTTCAATTGAATCAAAATTCATTGGTTCTTCTTTGGGCATTATGGGGTCACCATGAAAGTTTACAGTTGGGTCGATTACTGTTGCAGATATAGGTACTGATGAGCCAATGGTTTCTTTTTCTGGAGAGAGTTCTGGAGAAAGAACCCTCTTGGTTTTAGCTTTCCTTCTTTTAGGTTTGGATTTGGGAACTTCCTCAGGTTCCTTCATTTCAACCTCTACCTCATCCATTAACTCTTGAGCCAGCCTGGCTTGCTTCTCATCTGAGTTTTCATATTGATTTTCTGTACGTGGATGGGCTTCCCTTTGGATTCTGGAGATTTCTTCTCTTTTAGCTTCCACAAATCTAGGATGGCTGTTGGATATATTTAATACTTTTCCATTCCTCATGATTACAGCCATCCAATCTCTTACACTCTTATTTGTCTGTACATTGAACTCCATGATTGTTTTTCCCATTAGCTTTTCTTCATCATTCTTGGGAAATGGGTAGTCCAATTGAAGCTTGTTCTTCCCATTTTCCTTTGGTGGTGAGTAGGCTCTGGTTTTGATGGCTGGTTCAAATTCTTTGACAAATGATGGCTCAGCATCATAGAATGTAGGAGCCACAATCTTTGGAGTGAGCACCTTCATGATTGTGGTTGATATTGTTGGAGCAGAAGATTGAGCATTAAGAAACAGAGATGATGCAATTGATTCATTGATCATCCTCTCTGTCATTAGAATTCTTTCACTAGTCTCCTTGTTGATCTTTTCCAAAGCTTCTATTCTGGCTTGCCTTTCACCATCTGAGATTTCTTCTAAGCTTTGAATCTCAGGCAAAGCCACTTGTTTCTTCACAGGGGAAGCCTTTATCTCAAACTCTGTTGGATTGACCACTACAATTGGCTGTTGCTCCCCCTCAATCTGTGCTATCTCACTACTGGTAGCTTGAAATTGGCCAGTAGATGTTGCAGCCTCTTCTGTGCTTGTTCCCATTTTCTCCATTTTCTCCCCCTTTTTGTTAGCATCAAGGATTGGGGTTGAAGCTGCAAGTAGCATTTCCAGTAGTTGAGTCTGTTTTGATTGATTGGCAATGATAATGTGCATTTGAGATTCCATACTATCCACTCTGGAGGAAAGAAGCTGAACAGACTTAGCCAGGCTATCTTCTTTGAGAAGTTTGCTAGAAAGCACCTTCTGAGTGGTAGTAGGAGCTAGTGCCTCAATCCTGGCATCTAGTGCTATCTTCATATCTCTAATTGCAGACTTGACCTCCTCTTGTTGTGTTCTTTGAATAACAGATTGCATCTTTTGTAATTTCAAGGAGGCCATAACTTGCCCAATAACAGTCTTTCTCTGTGGGTCTGCAGTTTGGTGCTCAGCCTTAGCAGATTGATATTGCTTCATGATTTCCACATTGAGATTCCCAAGTTCAGTGGCATTGGAAAACATCCATCCTAGAGTCTCATCCTCATTGATTTCTTCACCATCTGAACTTTGACTGTCATCACTGCCAAACTCTTCACTTCCAGCACTTGGAGACAGGGTTTGTAAAGCTTCTTTTGCTCTTTGAAGAGATTCTGAGGTGTGCACTAGGTGCATTGCCTTCTCTGCCTCCACATTACCCTATTGTGCCATGACTTGATAGGCAGAAACAGGATGAGTAAAGGTTTCAGGATCCAAAGAGATGGAGTCAATAATTGACTGATATTCTTGTCTAAATTCCATCTCTCTGGAAGCTTCATTAACCTCCATTAACTCACTTGCAATGGCTGAATCTTCCTGCCTTATTTCTCCTGTAGTCCCTTCTCTCCTCTCATCTCTCTTTTCTTGCATCAGGGGCTCCCCCTAGCTCACACCTCTCACACCCTCACCTTCACCTACTAAGGTGGAACTCTCTAGCTCTCCTTTTGCCTGACCGGAAGAAATGGTCAGCCTCTCATTGTTTTTCTCTCCTTTTGCCTGCTCACAAGGCAGCCTCTCACTCCCTTCCCTCATTCCTAAAAGTGTTTCAACTACTACAAACTCCTCCACAGTTGACATGGAAATGTCACATTTTGCAGTGGTAGAGAGAGTTGTCAACGGATAAAGTGTATCCGTTGATGTAGTAGTTATTGCTGTCAACTGATAATTAGTTGTAGACATATCCGTTGATGGAGAAACACTTGTCAATGAATGAAGGATATCCGTTGATGAAGGAAAACGAGTATCCGTTAAAGTGAAAACCAACACTGAATCTGTGGTGATTGATTTTAAGGAAGAGGCCACAGATAGTGTTGTGAATTCAGGAATGGAAGATTGATGGCCCAACAAATCATCTAAAAGATGATGACCACCAATTGTTGAGTGGGGCTTCTCCAAGAATTTTAAAGATGGAGAATCAGGAATTGATGTAGATATCATATCCACATCCAGAGCTGGAGTTGGTGATGGTGGATCAAAATGTGTATCGATTTGAAGGTTAAGATCAAGGGGTTGTGACTCCACATTTATTGAAGTCACATCAAACTGAGTTTGAGAAGGTACAGTTTGCTATAAAGTGTGTGCATCCTGTGATTCCCCAATGGTTTTGGATTTTACTCTTCTACCATAGGTTTTTGAGTGAGAGTTATCTGTGTCTCTTGCCCTTTTGTGCAGTGTTCCTGGAGTGGAACTTAAATCAGTAGTCACACCCTGTTGAGAGGATGTAACTAGAATTTGGCTTGTAGGTTCATTAACAGTCTTTTGAGAGACTGAAATGTTGGTTGCACCTGCCTCACCTTCCTTATCCTTAGGGCTTCTTTGATGTTCACCCTGTCCCTCACCACTCACTACCTCCTTCACACTCCCCTCAAGAGTTTTGGTAGTTTTTGCAACAGGTGCCTTTTGAGAGACACCTGAGGTTTGTCTTTTAGATTGTGGTTTTGGAACTCTGGATTTGGTCACTTTGGTAGGAGCCTGTTTGGTCACAGCCACAGACTCCATTGTGACACTAGAAGGCAAAGAAATTTGGGGGTTGGAGATAGGAGTTTCAGGGTTGGAAACAGTTACCTGAACAATTGGTAGATATACCAATTGTACTTCTGCATTTAGGTTCATTCGAATCAAATCACTTAAGACTCTCTTCTCCTGAACAAAACAATTGAACTTGTTATCCGGGTTAGCAATGGATAGCTCATTCTCAGATACATGCAGTGCTAGGAGCATAAAAAATCTAGCAAAATAAACATTCTTGCTCCTAGTTTCCTTTTTACCTAATTTAGCTGCTATCTCATACATGACTAGTGTGCCAAAATTATAGAATTTATCAGTCAAAAGCATACATAGCATAACTAGCATGGAATTGGTAACAGCATCAAAGTTACTAATCTTGCCAGAAAAAGTTTTAATGAAGGCATCACAAAGATAACTCCATTCTTTAACCATACCTTTCCTAACAATTTTCCCTAAGTTCTCAGTACTAAGGGTATAATTCATGGAATTAAGCATGGTAACAATTTCAGCATTACTGGGTACATTCAGACAGTTATTCTCAGGCAATTTTAAACAAGCAGTTAACACATCAGAATTAACTACATAATTTTTACCCTTCAAAGAAAAAGCAAGTGTACCGTCTGTGCCATTGTACTCAGCAGATGCCCACACCTCTTCAATTACCTCATAGATTAGAGGAGTGGTGGCAGTCATAGCATATGACAGTTTGCATTTCTTCACGAAATTCATCATGGTGTGATATGCTTCTGGAGTGTTCACTGTATCAACAAAGGCCGCGAAATTGTTCTTCTCATAGGTAAACCCGGTGGAAGACATCATCTTAACAATAGGCGCCATTGAAGTGTTTGAACTTTTGTTGCAGAGAGAGATTTAGTGAAGAAGATGCAGTTAACTAATGAGATTCTTGAAAATGAATAAAGGTGAGATGTGAGGGCACAAAACAGCCTTTTATATTTTCCAAGAATTAAAAATGAAATAATTAAAAGTAATTACCCCATTGGACAAAAGTAACTGTCAGATAATAAATGAAAAGAAAAGAAGTACAGCCGTGACTAATTATACACGTTTACCAACGGCTATAAAAAGAAATAAGTATATCAACGGATAATGATTGGACGGTTGAGAAAACAGTTTATCCATCGATGACGTGGACAACCTGTTATCCGTTGACATACGAAAATCTAGTAATGTGTTTATACTACCAACGGATAAAAGGATATCCGTTGATAAGCAAATTTTGCCTTAAACAAAATTTCTGCTAAGAGTTTTTCTGAGAGTTTTTAATTCTCAAATAAATCAAAACACATTTCTAGCTGCAATACAGTATGATTAGATACCACTAGGAATTATGAAAAATTAAGCATACCTAGTTCACCTACCAACCTTGTGAATGAAGATTCATCAAGAGGCTTGGTGAAGATATCTGCAAGCTGCATTTCACTTGGCACAAAGTGCATTTCTACTGTACCATTCATCACATGCTCTCTAATGAAGTGGTATTTGATGTCAATATGCTTGGTTCTCGAATGTTGCACTGGATTCTCTGTGATGGCAATAGCACTAGTGTTGTCACAGAAAATTGGAATCTTCTCAACTTTTAGACCATAGTCAATAAGTTGATTTTTCATCCAAAGAATCTGTGCACAACAACTTCCAGCTGCAATGTACTCAGCTTCGGTTGTAGAAGTGGAGACTGAGTTCTGTTTCTTACTGAACCATGACACAAGCCTGTTCCCTAGAAATTGACAGGAGCCTGTAGTACTTTTCCTATCAATTCTGCAACCTGCATAGTCTGCATCTGAATAGCCAATTAGATCAAAGCCAGAATCTCTTGGGTACCAAATGCCAAGGTTTGGTGTTCCCTTGAGATACCTGAAAATTCTCTTAATAGCAATCAAGTGAGACTCTCTAGGGTCAGCTTGAAATCTAGCACAAAGACATGTGGAAAACATTATATCAGGTCTACTAGCTGTTAGATATAGAAGTGAGCCTACCATGCCTCTATAGCTTGAGATGTCCACAGATTTTTCCTTAGTATTCAGCTCAAGCTTAGTTGCAGTGGCCATAGGTGTTTTTGCAGAGGCACAATCCATTAAGTCAAATTTCTTTAAGAGATCATAAATATATTTGTTTGACTTATGAAAATTCCCTCATTAACTTGCTTTACTTGTAAACCAAGAAAGTAAGTTAATTCACCCATCATGCTCATTTCATACCTACTTTGCATAAGTTTGGCAAACCTTTTGCAAAGCTTCTCATCTGTAGACCCAAAAATAATATCATCTACATAGATTTGAACAAGTATAGAAGAACCATTGACATTTCTATGAAATAAGGTTTTATCTACTGTACCTCTAGTGAAGTGATTCTCCAAAAGAAATTGAGATAAAGTGTCATACTAGGCTCTTGGTGCTTGCTTCAAACCATAAAGTGCTTTCAAGAGAAGATATACATAATCTGGAAATTCTGGATCTTCAAAGCCAGGAGGTTGATGGACATATACCTCTTCTTCCAGTTCCCCATTTAGAATGGCACTTTTAGCATCCATCTGATAGACTTTGAAGTTGGCATGTGCTGCATAGGCTAGGAAAATTCTGATGGCCTCAAGTCTTGCCACTGGAGCAAAAGTTTCATCAAAATCTATTCCTTCTTCTTGAGAATAGCCCTTTGCCACTAATCTAGCTTTATTCCTCACAATTATGCCATTTTCATCAGTCTTATTCTTGAGAACCCATTTGGTACCTATGATACCTCTATCATCAGGTTTGGGCACAAGCTTCCATACTTTATTTCTCTCAAATTGGTTTAGCTCTTCTTGCATTGCTAAGACCCAATCTGGATCTAGAAGGGCATCCTCCACTTTCTTAAGTTCCTCTTGAGACAGGAAACTACTGTATAGGCATTCTTCTTGTGTGGCCCTCCTAGTTTGGACTCTTGAGTTTGAGTCACCAATGATTAACTCAAAAGGATGATCTCTGGTCCATTTTCTTGAAGGTGGAAGGTTTGATCTAGATGAGGTTGCTTCATCTAAGTGAGCATGATCTTGTTGATTGATCACTGAGTTTTGACTTCGAGAAACTCCCCCTGATTTTATTGTCCTTGAGGAGTTATGAAGTTGACTGTCAACAGATGCATCATTTTGACTATCAACGGATGCTCCATTTTGCCTATCGACAGATACATGAGAATGCCTGTCAACGGATGCATCTGATGCTCTAGTATGACTGTCAACGGATGCCCTTCAAATGCCTTTGCATCGAATTTTCCAACATATTCTGAATCATCCTTCAATACATAGCATTTGCTTCCAAAACTATGAACATACTTTAGAGTAGGCTTCTTTCCAGTCATCAAATTGTAAGGTGTCTTTCCAGTGTTTTTGTTGATGAAGGTTCTGTTCTGGATATAGCATGCAGTGCTCACAACCTCAGCCCAAAAACATGTAGGCATCTTTGCATCAAATAACATTGTTCTAGCAGCCTTAATCAGAGTTCTATTCTTTCTCTCAACAACTCCATTTTGTTGTGGAGTCCTTGGAGCTGAGAATTGCTGAGAAATTCCATTCTCTTTGCAGAATGCTTCGAGTATGACATTTCTGAACTCTGTTCCATTATCACTTATTAATGCAATCACACTTGCATTGTTGGCCTTTGCTTCCTTGTCAACTCTCTTTATGTGCTCAATGATTACTTGTGGAGCCTCGATCATCTTTTGATGACAGAAATTCCACCCATGTATACCTTGTAAAGTCATCAACCATCACCAAGGCATACTTCTTTCTTCCTAGTGACATAATATTTACAGGTCCAAACAAGTCCATATGAATGAGTTGTAGGGGCTTGGTTATTGATGTCACTGTCTTTGACTTGTGGCTTGATCTTTTCATTTTTCCTCTTTGACAAGCCTCACACACTCCTTCCTGACAAAATTCAAGTGTGGGCATGCCTCTCACTAACTCTCTTTTGACTAGAGAATTAATGGCTTTGAGGTTCAGGTGTGATAATTTCTTGTGCCACAGCCAACAATCTTCATTTGATGCTTTTGAGTAGAAGCAACAAATTTTGTCCTTGTTTGCAGAGTCCATATTGGCTACAAACAGGCTTCCTTTCCTTACTCTAGATAGAGCAAAGTCACCAGTCTTCTTGTGGGTGATCAAACATTCATCTTTGTCAAAATCCACCTTGAATCCCCTATCAGTAAACTGACCAACACTTAGCAGATTATGCTTGAGTCCCTTGACCAGTGCTACATCTTCAATGATGACATTTCCAACTTTCAACTTGCCATATCCCAATGTGTTACCCATGCTGTCATCTCCAAAAGCAACCATTGGGCCAACCTTCTCCTCATACTGTGATAGCAGGGCCATATCACCAGTCATATGATTTGAGCATCCACTGTCCAAAATCCACATGACCTTCTTTTCACTTTCTTTGCCCTGCAAACACAAAGGTATTACTTCTCCTTTGGTACCCAAACAAGTTTGGGTCCATGTGACTTAGAAACAGTTTTATCATAAACAACATGCTTATCAACTTTCTTGATGCTTCTTGTCACTGTTAGAAGTCTTAGAGCCTGAGGCCTCAGATTTAGGTGACAAAGGTACCTTCCTAGCTTTAGGAGGACTTGAAGACTTTGACCTTGTGTAATGTGTGTGAGAATTGTGACTGATACAACCATCAATAAATTGCCTTCTCAAATTAAAACAACTAGTTATAACATTCATGTTGCATGGCATACAGTCAAATTTATCACAGAATGGAGCATCTCTATGTCTTAGAGGCACAGAACAATCATAGAAAGGTTTGGACACACTACCAACAGGTTTCTTGCATGCATGAGTTAGATGATTGGTACTGAAACAGTTCTGACAAGTTTTCCTAGGGGCATTAGGCATATAAGCATAGTTATTATCTTTGTTAATCCCTAACTTGCCATTTCTGTTCTGTTTCTTCTTAGTCACTTTCTTTTCAGATTCACTCTTCCCAGCTGAAACAAACTTAACAAACTTCTTAGGTCTTGACCTATTACCTACTGGTTCCTTGGCTTTTGACTTGACACTCTCACTCTTAGAGGATGCTTGTTGTTCACTGGATTGTGCCTCATATTCATCATTTAACATTTGCTTGATGAGTAAGGCATCCTCATCAATTTCAAGTGTTAATTCTTTAAAAATAGGAGTCTCAGTCTTTTTCAAGATGTGAGGGACTTCCTCTTGAACAGCAGTGTCATCTTCAATGACAGCATAGCCTTTTCTCTGGTTAAGAGTGCCATAGTCAAGTCCAATAGCAGTCTTGGGTTTTGCTTGAATTTTCTCACAGTAGGATTGCACTAGACCAGATGATTTCTTAAACGTTTTCAGTTTGAATTCATTTTCAGCTAATTCATCCCTAAGAGCCTTTTCCACTTGACTAGCACATAAAACTTTATTCTGCAGATATTCAACTTCTTTCTTAAGGTTTTCTACTTGCATAACAGTTAGCTCAAGTTCTCATTTCTTTTGATTAATATTTCATTTTTAGCAGACAGTTTAGCAATTTCCTCATTAGCAACAGTCATACTAGTATGAATATTAAACATTTCAACAGATAGTTGTTCAATCATGCATTTATACTCAGAAACAGACATGTCTATAGAAGGGCCTCACACTTAGCTTCGAGCTCAAGATACTCTCTATCCTTCTTTTTAGGCTTCTTGCATTCACTGGCAAAATGCCCTAGGTCATTGCATCTATAACACCTTATAGATGACCTATCCACTTAAGGCTGGTTTTGAACTTATTCTTGTTTGGTTTCACAGGTGCCTTGCTCTTGTTGAATGAATGGTTTTGGGTTTTAGGTTTGAAGGGTTGATTCCTCTTAAATCTGATGTTTGGAAATTTTCTGGCCATGAAGGCATATGAAGTACCCATCTAGTTCTTCAAGAGTGTAAAACTCTTCTTCCTCCTTCTCCTCAACAGGTTCACTTACCTCAGCTTCAGTTTCTTCATCTTCTACTACCTCCTCTATCCTTAATTGGCTTGTAGATGCTTCTAGGTCCTGAATATATTTGTTGACAATCAAGGCACATGATGTGTTTATCATTCTGCCTTGGTTGGCTTGGATAGCCCTTTTATGAAGCAACTCAAGCTCATGAGTTTTTAAAACCCCATAGAGCACATCATATGTAACTTTGTTCAAATCTCTTTCCCTTAGAGAAATGACCCTTTGCTCTAGATGATTTGGTGAAGATAGCAGAAACTTCATGTTCAACTCTTTGGTGCTGTAAACCTTGTCATTCATTAGCAACTCAGTAACTAGCTTGTGAAATCTCTCAAACATCTCAGTGATGATTTCCTTGGGCTGTGCCATGAAAGCTTCATACTGTGTGACCAGTATCTGTTTCTTGTTTTCTCTGACCTGATCAGTTCCTTCACATAACACCTCAATGTGATCCCACATTTCTTTGGCAGTGGCACATGATGCAATGTTTGCAAACATTGACATGTCCATGGAATCTATAATCAGCAACATGAGATGACTGTCAAGGGCAACCTTCTCCTTTTCTGAGTCTGTCCATTTGGATGGTTCCTTGGCCACATAAGATCTTGGAATTGTTGTGGTTCCAACAGTCTTTTCAGGAATCTCCAGTTGGGGAACAAATGGACCATTCTTGAGAATCTCAGGATATAAAGGATGAGAGGCTTTGATGAACAACATCATTTTTATCTTCCAGAGGTTATAATTCTCTTTGTCAAACTTAGGGACTTTCACCGTTCCTGTAGTCTTTGGTGTATTCGAACTCATGATCGTTTTTCTGTTTTTGAATAAACAGCCCGCTCTGATACCACTTGTTGAGTATTGAATACAGTAAAAGAATACAGAGGGGGGGGGGGTGAATGGATTCTTGAACTTTTCTTGTTCTTGAGTCTATGTAGCAAGATAGGTGTTTGTGTGTGCAATGATATGAGTGCGGATAAAAACAACACAAGACACGATATCACTTTAATCTAATATTGTAGTAGATAAAAGTTGCTACAATCTGTGAATACAAATGATAGTATTCTCAGCTTCGTTTTTCTCAGAGAGATATGACTTACAATATATGAAAAACTTGACTCCACTCAAAGTTAACAACTAAGGAAGTGAGGCTGTATCCTTATAGAACATGGATACAACCTACTTACTGCAAATAAGGTAGCTCAACAAATTACTTTCTAGTCTGTCTATCCATTTTGAGTAAGTGTCCAAACGGTTATAGATTTGACTTTGCAAAGTCTGTTCAGATCCACTTCTTTAGCCCTTTGTCTCTTCTATATCTCTCCAAGCTTCCTTGTAGGCTTTCCAGAGCACATTACAGATTGTGGTCCATAAAGTGCATTGGCTTGTTGCAGGCTTCTGACTTGTACAATTTCTTCAGTATTTTGTCTCCAAGAATGTATTCGATAATTGACTAAGTAAGTGGTTCGAGAACTAGGATTGACTTGATCGATAACTCTGAGTTCTCGAATACTGTTATATGACATATTGAGTCACTTCTCGAATAGTTTTTTTGCTCTGGAAATCCTTGAGTTGTCGAATAGAGCATTTTGACATGTCGAATCCCTGAGATATCGAATAGCTTTCTGAGTCCTTGAGATATCGAATGGAACTTTGACTTGTTGACTCTTTGAGAACTCGAATACCACTTTGACTTGTTGACTTCTTGAGTTCTCGAATAGAGCAGTAGACATATCGAATCTCTGAGATATCAAATGAGATATCGAACAGTGTATTCAGAGATATCGAATAGTGTCTTGAGATATCGAATCCCTGACTTCTCGAATAGACAAAACTACTTCTCGAATTGGTACTTAGGCAAATTCTTCATTTCTTCAAATCCCAACTGTGATTTATTTGACAGTCTTCATCTCTTTGCTTGAGGCATGAACCTTGGAACTTCTTTCAAGCATTATTCTTGACTCAATAAGTACAGTTACACAGCTAGAATCTAATGCCTACTTCAAGTACAGAACAAGTAGAAACTCTACAACTAGAGGTTCCCTCAGTTAAGAGGTCATGTAGGTAATGCAAAGCATTACAAACAATTAGGCTTGTTATTAGAGTTAAATAAGCATGTCTCTATGACTAACACCTACATACCAGCTATGCAATTTGACGGGCAACCACTGGAATTTGATAATATAACGTCAAATAAAATCATTGTACAAGTCTATCAAACATAATTATTATCAAAGCAATTGGCTGGAATATTAAGAATGTTCAAAACTTGGAGGCATCTAAAATGTTGTAAAGGAATATGAGCAACAAAATTATATATCAGTTAATTGGTAATCACAACATCACCTAGCTTATGATAATCATCTGGATTATTTAGACTCTTTGCAGCTCTTCATTCTGCAATACCTATACCATTTGGACAAACAAACCAAACCAACCGAAGTACATTATTTAAACTTCAAATTAAACTATGAAAATCTATTTATGAAAAATAGAGCACATACAATGATTATTCTAGCAAATCCTAAGGAGTAACCATTTATAAAGATGACAAAAACCATGAACAAGCTTTGACTAATAAAACGTATCATTTTTCCCATGGAGGTCACCATGTCACGTGACAACGGCTCTTAGTAGTAACTATCGAAGTTTCGATCATGAAGTAAGGGTAGTTGGTGTAGAACAAATGGCGTGATAGAACTTTCATCCAGATTTGTTAAATTAGAGAGGGAGAGGAAGAGAGGGGGGGAGACCTAATATCAAATTAAAGAGGAAGTTTGACAAACCTTTAATTCAAATTGTAGTACCTGCGAATTGATGTGAACAGAATGCCACAAATTTGATTAATCCCCAAATTCTAGCAGAGAAGAACACAACTCGATTGATCCCCAAGCAATTGAATCTCCCAAATCGATTATCATCGAGTTTTGTATATCAATATATATGTATATATCGTAAGCTTTGAAGATCAGAAATTTATGTGTGTGTCACTAACTCGGGAGTTAAGTAGTCAAGAAGTAGTTGAGTTGAATTTCGGATATGCTTACTTTGAAATCGCTTCTACAGGGAGGAAAGCCCTAACTGAATAACGAGTGAGTGAGAGATGGGAGAATGAACTGAGCTGGGTTTTGCCCAATTTTATTTAATTATTAATACTGCCAAATTAATTAATATCTTTATTTGTATAAAAATATTATTTCTATGTAGTTTAGATTTTTTTAAAATTATAATACTTTTAGTGTCGGTTAAATTGAAGGCGACACATAAAGTACAAATTACAGCGTCGGTTCTACAAGACCGACGCTATTAGTCTATTTTAGGCGTCAGTTGAGTAAAAACCGACGCTAAAGGGTCAATTTTAGGCATCGGTTGGGTAAAGACCGACGCCAAAGGATCAGTTTTAGGCGTCGATTGTTTATGCCGACGCTAAAGGTTAGCTTTAGGCCGGTTAAGTAAAGACCGACGCTAAAAAGTCAGTTTTAGGCGTCGGTTGTTTCATGACCGACGAAAAAAGGTCCAACATCAATGACATTAAGCGTCGGTTAAGCTAGCAACCGACGCCTAAAATATGTATAGGCCACGACTCTCTATATAACCGACGCTAAAAGTGCGACGTTAAAAGATAGTTCTGTACTAGTGTATGTTAAATTTACTTCATTTCGTTTGTACAAAAGTTTAGCGAACTTTAATTGAACATTATAATTATTATTTAAATATAAATATTAATTATCTAGATGAAAGTAAGATTATATTTTGCTAAAATGATGATTAAAATTTATGAGAAAATTGGGCTTGAGAACAATTTCAGGGATGTCTCCTAAGATTATAAGTGATAAAGTGATTTGTACTTATAAAGTAAGGGGTCCCGAACGGGCATTTTTGTAAATATAATTTTTTCAGTGATTTTATATAATTACCCTTAAATTTGTATTCAAAATGTTTTAAACTCATGTAGAAGCCGAAGTCATCCTAAGGTACATGAAATCCAAAAATTATTTCTATTATCTCGTTTTCTTTTTCCTTTTTTAAAATCAGTGTAATTTCGTTTCAACTGTTTTTCAAAACGATTAGAAAAAGTAACACATTCGTTATTCAGTATATTGGGGTGGAAATAAATTTAAATTGTAATTTAAACAAAATTTTAACAAATTATGTATGTTACGAGAAAAGTGTTGGCTTTAAAGAATGTCATTAATTTATATTTAATGCATATAATTTAGGATTTTTTTTCATAAATACGTAAGTCCATAAATTTTCCGCAAAAATACTTTTTTGAAAAAAATAATTTACAAAAATACCATTTTATTTGCAAAAATACGGTCTGCAACCAAATCAACAAATTCTTTAAATACAACCGTTTGTAACTAAATATGCAACGTGCTACGCAGGAATATATGTAACGAGATGTTACATTCCGTATGATTGCATATAGTTGCAGATCGTATTTTTACAAATAAGATAGTATTTTTGAAAATTATTTTTCTTAAAAATGCAAATATTTTAGAAGATGGTAAAATCCTAAAAAAAAATTGAAAAAAAATGATATTTTTGATAAATATTCTATAATTTATTAATCAGAAAAATTATGTTTTATTATTATTATTATTATTATTATTATCACTTTTCATTTTCATGTTTATTACTTTTTTAAAGATTAATAATTTTAGATATATAATCAGCTAATAATTCACGTAAAATGTTTTGAATTTTGTAAAAGAAATTCTTGAAATAATTATCAAGTTTTTTATTTTAATAAAAAGAAAAATATAAAAGTCACACGGTACACGAATAATTAAATAGTTTATTAAAATGTAACAAGCTTTTTTATTTGTGAGGAAACAAATTATAAAGGTGAATGAAATAAGTGAATGGATAAATTTTGGACCAATTTGTAGATTCTAGAACCATCTCTCTATGTATTGAGTTGGATTAAAACAGAGGGGTTATAGAGACCGGGGCGAGAGGAAAAAAGGTGGGGGTTTGGAAGGATCTAGAAACCCTAAATTCATCTCTATATAGTCTCCGCTTCCTCGCTCCTCTTCTTGAAAACAAAACAAATCGTTCCCAGCCTCCTCTTCATCTTATAGTTTAATTTTAATTTACTCTTAAAAATCTTTACATCTAAATAAAATCCCACAATGGCGGACACGGAGACATTTGCTTTCCAAGCTGAGATCAACCAGCTTTTGAGTTTGATTATCAACACTTTTTACAGCAACAAGGAGATTTTTCTTCGTGAGCTTATCAGTAACGCTTCTGATGTGAGTCTCCTTTTTTACTTTAGTTTTCTGTTGCATATATTAATGTTGTTTAGTTGTTTGAGTTTGTTAGTTTACTATTGTCTTTAGATTTGTTGTTGTAATATTCTCGATTGATTTTTTTTTATGAATTTTGATTGAATATTTGATGAATGATGTAACGCTAGCAAGCGCTTTAGCATTACCTGAAATTGGAATAGAGTTGAGATTTAATGTGTTGTAGGGTAGCTTTTCCATTACTTGGTCCAACAGTTTGATTGTAAATATTGTGTAGTAATGAGATCATGTACTTGAAAATTTTAAATTGTGAAAAGGAGCATTGGAACTTTGATTATGATGGTGATTTATTAGAGTGGGTTAAGCATAGGGTGTTGTATTTAGATTACACCAACATTATTATCACTGAAAGACAGATAATATTGATTGCTAGAAACTTTTTAAAATATATATATATTTTTGTAATCATCTGGTGTGCTTTGTAGTTGCATAATCAATCTGATTGTTTCAGAGTTTAAAGTAATTCAATTAAAATCCTCTTGACATAAGAAAACCCCGGACTGACCAATTAGATAGTTGATGATGTACACTTGTGCCTATAGACTTGTGGTAAGATTAGCCTGAGCACTTTCTTACAGATTGTGTTTCTTGTGATCAATTCTATATTCTTTGTCTTTTAAATATTGATTTAGTTGCCACTGCTTATAGTTGCAAAACTTGGCTAATAACATTTTGCTTCAATATAGGCTCTAGACAAAATCCGCTTTGAAAGCTTGACTGACAAGACCAAGCTCGATGCCCAGCCAGAGCTCTTTATCCACATCATTCCGGACAAGGCCAACAATACCTTGACACTAATTGATAGTGGTATTGGTATGACCAAAGCTGGTAAGTAACAGTGGTTCTAAGCAATACTAATGTTTTTTCGCAAGTTAATGTGTTGGTTTTGCCTGACGTGTTGTCTAATTGCTAATCTTCAGATTTGGTCAACAACTTGGGTACCATTGCAAGGTCTGGTACTAAGGAATTTATGGAAGCTCTTGCTGCTGGTGCTGATGTTAGCATGATTGGACAGTTTGGTGTTGGTTTCTATTCTGCCTACCTGGTTGCTGAGAAGGTTATTGTCACCACAAAGCATAATGATGATGAACAGTATGTATGGGAATCCCAAGCTGGTGGATCTTTTACTGTCACCAGAGATACTTCCGGAGAGGTGCTTGGAAGGGGTACCAAAATTGTTCTTCATCTTAAAGAGGATCAGCTAGAATACCTTGAGGAGCGCAGGCTCAAGGATCTTGTCAAGAAGCATTCTGAGTTCATCAGCTACCCAATCTCTTTGTGGATTGAGAAGACCATAGAAAAAGAAATTTCAGATGACGAGGATGAGGAAGAGAAGAAGGACGAGGAAGGTAAGGTAGAGGAAATTGATGAAGAGAAGGAGAAGGAAGAAAAGAAAAAAAAGAAGATCAAGGAAGTTTCTCATGAGTGGTCATTGGTTAACAAACAGAAGCCCATCTGGATGAGGAAGCCAGAGGAAATCACCAAGGAAGAGTATGCCGCCTTCTACAAGAGCCTTACAAATGACTGGGAGGAGCATTTGAATGTGAAGCACTTCTCTGTTGAAGGCCAGCTTGAATTCAAGGCTGTTCTATTTGTTCCCAAGAGGGCACCCTTTGATCTCTTTGACACAAAGAAGAAGCAGAACAACATCAAGCTGTATGTCCGCCGTGTTTTCATCATGGACAACTGTGAGGATTTGATCCCAGAATACTTGAGCTTTGTTAAGGGTATTGTTGACTCTGAGGATCTCCCACTTAACATTTCTAGGGAGATGTTACAGCAGAACAAAATCCTCAAGGTCATTCGCAAGAACTTGGTGAAGAAGTGCCTTGAACTTTTCTTCGAGATTGCAGAGAACAAGGAGGATTACAACAAATTTTATGAAGCTTTCTCAAAGAACCTGAAGCTTGGTATTCACGAAGATTCCCAGAACAAGACAAAGATTGCTGAGCTACTCAGATACCACTCTACCAAGAGTGGGGAGGAAATGACTAGCCTGAAGGACTATGTTACCAGGATGAAAGAGAGCCAGAATGATATCTATTACATTACTGGAGAGAGCAAGAAAGCTGTCGAGAACTCTCCCTTCCTTGAGAGGTTGAAGAAGAAAGGTTATGAAGTGTTGTACATGGTTGATGCCATTGATGAGTATGCAGTGGGTCAGTTAAAGGAATTTGAGGGCAAAAAGTTGGTTTCTGCTACCAAGGAGGGGCTAAAACTTGAGGAGACTGAGGATGAGAAGAAGAAAAAGGAGGAACTGAAGGAGAAGTTTGAGGGACTATGCAAGGTTGTCAAGGATGTTTTGGGCGACAGAGTTGAGAAGGTTATTGTGTCTGATCGTGTAGTGGATTCACCTTGCTGCTTGGTTACTGGTGAGTATGGCTGGACTGCTAACATGGAGAGGATCATGAAGGCCCAGGCCTTGAGGGATTCAAGCATGGGTGGTTATATGTCAAGCAAAAAGACAATGGAAATCAACCCTGAGAATGCCATCATGGATGAACTCAGAAAGAGGGCTGATGCTGACAAGAATGACAAGTCTGTTAAAGACTTGGTTCTCTTGCTCTTTGAGACTGCTCTGCTTACTTCTGGATTCAGCCTTGAGGAGCCCAACACCTTTGGCAACAGGATCCACAGAATGCTGAAACTTGGTTTGAGCATTGATGAGGATGATGCGGTTGAAGCTGTAGACATGCCTCCATTGGAAGAAGCAGATGCTGATGCAGAGGGCAGCAAGATGGAAGAAGTGGATTAAGTGTCTTTTTTTTCTACTGCATGCTATTCCAGTAATGCTTCTACTTTATGATATAGCTTAGTAAGTTTTATTAAATCGTGTGACTTTTGACAAACTGAGAATTTTCGGAAGATGTATTTTGGTTTGGGTTTATATAATCCTGAGACTTTTGGTTGCTGTTAATCTATTTAGTTCTATGTTTTTGGAAATGTCTTAATCTTAGTGTTTAATATAAGAGAACTATTATATTATGCCTTCTGCGGATGCCATATGAATGTCTATTTCACCATCCCAAATTGAAATTCAGTTGAATTTCTTTTGATCCTTGAGACTTGGACAAACTGAGCAACCACATAGGTTGTCCTTTGTAGTATAGAGATCAGTTCATATCTAGTTTGGTATAGTTGCTGGCCTAGAAAAGTCTAAACACTGTGTTTTCTGGATATCTGAGCATATTATGGGCAAGAACGTTGTTAGTTGATGTTAAACATGGCGCCATAGTGATTTCTTTACTATCCACACCCGCCCTAAATCAAACAGAAATTGCTTAAGCTACCCCAAAAATCTTAATTCTGTTGACTAAATTTTGTTTGGACTTCTTTTTTCAACATAATACATACTGTATTCACTTAATTAGAATAAAGTTCACTGGACTGATTGACTGCACAAAACCACTAGCATAAGCTTTGCTTTTCTTCTGAAGTTTTCACATTTTAACATGCCTATCATATGCTCCAGATACGGATACGGGTTACAATTCTTCGAAGTTGACACGATAGATCAACCGAAATTTGAAGTGCACTAACAAACACTAATATTTCTAAGCTTAAGAAAAGTAAACTCAAAGCACCATTTGCGAGCCCTTTTGGATAACCAAATGCATGAATCATGACCCCAGTGGTAAGGTTGACATTTCTTTTAGAAAATTGAAAGTTTGAGACATATTTATAATATGTTCTTGATGTAATTTTCGGAAACTAACAAGTGCAGTTTGTTCCTTTTAATGAGGACTTAAACTTTCATATTTGGATCTAAGACATTTTCTTAGTGGAATCCATAAATAAATTTAGTTGAAGTTGCTTGTTTGAAATGGGTTATGTGGGTTATTTAGTTGAAATAACTTGAGTCCCACATAAAATTGATAATGAAAGGTTGGTGGCTTTATATAGCTCCATGTGCAAGTGTAGTGCACAACTACTAAGGCATGTGGGTGTGCATGGATGTAGAGTGGGCCTCGCGCGCGCGCACACACACCCGTGCGCTGCTGCCGCCCGCCTCGCCACGCCACGACACGACTCGACTTAACTCGGGTCGAAGGGCGAATGTCTCGGCATCTCGCGTACGCGAGGCGACCTGGGCGAGGGATTTTATTACCTGGAATATTGATTTATTTTAGGCTTAATGACCTTTTGGCCCTTCAAGTTTGCACATTTATACCCATAAAGCCCTATAGTTTTAAAGCGTTCCTTTTCGCTCCTCCAACTTCAAAAATGTACCTTTTTGCCACAAACCGTCGTCTACTCGTTCTAAAAGATGACGATTTTGTGACAAAAAGGCGACGATTTTGTGGCTAAAAGGTACATTTCTGAAGTTGGAGTGGCAAAAAGGAACGAGTTTGAACGTTAGGGCTTTATGAGTATAAATGTGCAAACTTGAAGGACCAAAAGGTCATTAAGCCTTTATTTTAACAGAAAATACCAAAATCCTGATGGATCAGATACTGATCTTGACCAATCCTGATGGACATCAGATCCTGAGGATGGTTAAATCCTGATGCTGTTGTAACTGAAAAATAAATACTGATGCAGTTAATGAAATTAAATCAGAATATTTACTTTCCTTTTAATGCATATCTCTTACGTTTTATTTTTGGGTATCATATATATATCGAAGATATAACGTTGAGGAGAGAGAGGTTAAGGAAAACCCTTGTTCGTACTTCTTCTTCTCTGTTCTTTCTATCTCAATACATACAGATGAAAAACATAGGTCTCAGGCGACTGAGGTGCTAGTCGTCGTTGATCTCTGGTGTCTCTGTGAACACATTGATATGTGCTGTTTTATCCTGGAAGTAATATTGTTGCATCCCAACACAGCGTAAGTGGGGCAATATTCTCTTCAAGAATAGTCAAGTCCTCTCGAAGGGTTTGGCGACTCAGCTGTTCTTCTATCTCTTATCAGTAGTTGCTAAATCTTCTGTGAGAGATAAGTATTCTTGCTTTTCTTGTTATTATACAGTCTCTTATTATACTTTGTTTTGCCTTCGTGATTTGTTTTTTAATTGGTTATATGCCTGTTCTTGTTTTAATATATATATCACTGCCTCATTGTTGCTGTAGTTAAATTATACCCAACAATCTTAAAGAGAATATTTGTGTTATATATTGTTAATTAACAAGATGGTTAACGAAACGGAAACTCCTGTTGTTGAGACTGGGTCTGGGTCTGGTGTTACTGTACCCAACATTGATTGGACCACGTACCGTTTCCCACAACCTATCGATTTGTCAGGAATGCCTGATAAATTCGGTGGGGGTGTTGGTTTTTCTCGTTGGCAGAAAAAGATGAAACTGTGGTTAACGGTAAAGGGTCTATGGCCGGTGGTGCAATATGAAAAACCAGTTGTGGTTAAGGAAAAGCCTGAAACTGTTAAGGCTTATACCATGTGGGAGGAAAAGGATGGGGTGGCTAGGGCTGCTATTCTGGTAGCTTTAGCAAATACTCTATTCGATGTTTATTCATCTGACTCCTACACTGCTAAGCTCTTATGGGAGAAGCTGGACCAGACACATAATACTGACTCGCAAGGGTTGGAAAAGTATTCTGTGGCTAGGTTCCTTGACTTTAAACTGGTGGATACTAAATCCATGACTGAGCAGGTGCATGAGTTTGAGATGTTGGTGCATGCTTTGAAGGAGTCTGGTATGGACCTTCTTGAAAAGTTTCAGGTTATGTCTGTGATTGAAAAGCTCCCTAAGTCTTGGGAAGAGTTTGCACTCTCCCTGAAAAGACAGAAAGGAGAGATCACTTGGACAAACCTGATGTTGGATATCTCTGTGCAGGAGCAACACAAGTCCAAGCAAGGACATGTGATACCTACTGAACATGCTGGGAGTTCGAAGGTGAATGTAGTGACTGTAGGACAGAAAAGAAAGTCTGTCACTAAGAAGGAAAACATTAAGTCTAAGGACAAGAACAAGGCTAAGAAACCAAAGGCAAACAAACCATGTTGGTCTTGTGGACAGGTTGGTCATTGGAGCAAGGACTGTCCTGTAAAGAAAGCTAAGAAACCAATTGTGGGAGCACAAGCTAACACTGTGCTTGGTACCACTGGTGGGCCTACGGTTAACATGGTTGTTGGTGAGGCTATTGCTTCTGAAATCGACAACGGGTATGTGACCTATAACCCTGTACTTCTTTCTACTTATTCGTCTCATGAATGGTTGATTGATACTGGAGCTAATGTACATATTTGTACTGATATTACTCTGTTTTTATCTTATCAACAGACTCATGGAATGACGGTGACGATGGGGAATGCGAGTGTAACTCAAGTACTTGGAATAGGAAACGTGAACCTGAAGTTCGCTTCTGGGCGTGTTCTATCCCTCACTAGAGTGCATCATGTTCCTGACATTCGTATAAATATAATAAGTGGAAGTTGTTTAGTTAAGAATGGTTTTGAAGTTTCTTTGAAATGTAATAAAGTAGTTATTACACATACTGGTGTATTTTTTTGGCAAAGGTTACTTGTCGGATGGATTATTTTTAATAAATGTTGAGCCTGTTTTGGGTAGTTTTATTAATAATAATGTTGCTCATTCTGTTAATTGTGTTGAATCATCTGATTTGTGGCACGCACGTCTTGGTCACTTGAATTTTGGTGCTATAAAGAATATGATAAACTTAGAGTTGATTCCAAAACATGCCATTGATAATAAATCTAAATGTCAAGTATGTGTGACTGCTAAACAAACTAGGAAACCCTTTCATAAGGTGGTTGGGGATTCAAATGTGTTAGATTTAGTGCACACTGACATATGTGAATTTGGTGGTGTTTTGAACAAGGAACATAATAGGTATTTCATTACTTTTATAGATGATTGTAGTAGATATTGTTATGTTTATTTGCTTAAACATAAAGATGAAGCACTAGATAAATTCATTATGTTCAAAACTGAAGCTGACACACAAACTGGTATAGTACTTAAACGTTTGAGATCAGATAGAGGTGGTGAGTATACGAGTAACTCGTTTAATGAATTTTGTAAGAGCAATGGTATAGTTCATGAGGTAACTCCACCATACACACCTAAGTCTAATGGGGTGGCAGAACGAAGAACAGAACCTTTAAGGATATGATCAATAGTATGTTGATTAATTCTGGGTTGCCTAAGTACATGTGGGGGGAGGCTTTGAATACGGCTTGCCATATTCTGAATAGAGTTCATCTGAAACATATGGACAAGACACCTTATGAATTATGGACAGAGAAAAGGACTAGTTTAAAATATCTTCGTGTGTGGGGGTGCCTTGCAAAGGTACTTGTCCCTGAAAACAAGAGAAAGAAACTAGGACCAAAAACTGTTGATTGCATCTTTCTGGGCTATATTGAAACCACTACGGCTATGAGATTTTTAGTGTTAAAATCTGACATAGACGGAATAGTTGCTAACACTATAGTTGAATTTCGTGATGCAACATTCTTTGAGGATGTGTTCCCTATGAAGACTGGTATACCTTAGGATATTCCTGATGATGATCCCACTCACACATCAAGGTCCATTCCTGATCATGTGGAAAGGATGACAAATGTGGGGGCAGATCCTAGTAGTAGCTCTACTCCTGATGAAGTAGAGGAACCTAGAAGGAGTAAGCGTGCTAAGGTAGTCAAGGATTTTGGAAGTGATTTTATCACTTACAATATCGAGGATGAACCTTTAACTTTTCGACAGGCCATGGATTCTTCAGAATCTAGGTACTGGAAAGGTGCTGTAAAAAGTGAAATTGACTCTATTGTTTCTAATAGAACATGGGAGTTGGTTGATCTACCTCCTGGGTGTTCTACTATAGGATGTAAATGGGTCTTCAAAAGGAATATGAACCCGGATGGCTCAATAGATAAGTATAAGGCTAGGCTGGTAGCTAAGGGTTTTAAGCAAAAAGAAGGCATTGATTACTTTGACACATACTCTCCAGTTGCTAGAATGACAACAATCCGAATGCTTATAGCATTGGCTTCTGTACATGGTCTTATCATCCATCAAATGGATGTAAAGACAGCTTTTCTTCATGGTGAACTTGAAGAAGAGATTTATATGGATCAGCCTGAGGGATTTGTTGCCTCTGGAAATGAAAGGAAAGTATGTAAGTTAATCAAGTCTATATATGGCTTAAAGCAAGCTCCAAGGGACTGGCATAAAAAGTTTGATGAAACTGTTTTAGAATCAGAATTTGTAGTTAATGAAAGTGACAAGTGTGTCTATTACATGGTTAAAGGAAGTGAATGTATTATTGTGTGCCTATATGTGGATGACATTTTGTTGTTTGGAACCAATATTGAGATTATTAACGAGACTAAAAGGTTCTTGAAAAGGCATTTTGGGATGAAGGATTTGGGAGAGGCTAGTGTGATTCTTGATATCAAGTTGACTCAGTCAACTGATGGAATAACCTTGTCACAATCTCATTATATAGAGAAATCTATACTTGAGAAATATGGTTATTCAAATTGTAGAATTGTAAGTACTCCGTATGATCCTAAAATTGCTCTTGTCAAGAATAGTTCAGGAGTACCTGTGTCTCAGTTAAGGTATTCTCAGATTATTGGGAGTTTGCAGTATCTTGCTAATGGTACTAGGCCGGATATTTCATATTCAGTGTCTAAGTTAGCAAGATATACAAGCTGTCCAAACAAGACTCATTGGGATGCTCTTCATAGAGTACTTAGATATCTGAAAGGCACCATATATCTTGGTCTGCATTACAGGAGGTTTCCTGGCGTGCTAGAGGGATATAGTGATGCAAGTTGGATAGCTAAGAAGTCTGGTTCCAATGGAGTGACTGGATACTTGTTTACCCTAGCGGGTGGAGCAGTGTGTTGGAAGTCTTCTAGACAGACTATTATAACTTGGTCTACTTTTGAGGCTGAGTTGTGTGCATTAGATGCCACGGGGACTGAGGCTGAATGGTTACATGGACTTATGTCAATGTTACCTGTAGTAAGTCGTCCACTTCCTGCTTTTGCTGTTCATTGTGATAGCCGTACAACTATCGACAAGATAAACAGCAAGAAGTATAATGTGAAAACAAAGAGACATATCCAAGTTAGACTAAAGTCTATAAGGGGTCTAATGTCTGACATGATCATAGCTGTTGAGTTTATTGGAACTCAAGAAAACCTAGCTGATCCTTTGACTAAGGGACTTGAGCATGCTGTTGTCCTTAAGTCCAGGTTGGGGATGGGACTGATAGCCCATAATGATTCATCTACAGCGGGAACCCAATACACATGAGAGGAGATCCCTCGAAAGTGTATTCAATGTGGTAATAACAATTTGTAAGGGTGAATTGGTTGTACCTTTAATTACATAGATTGATACTCACGTATCTGGAGTCTATCCCATGTAAACCTAAAAAGTACTATAACTGCCAGAATAGTAAGAGTTATTTGAACTCTGAATGGGGTCAAGTCATTTGACGAGATGCTAGCAGTACATCTCTGGAGATGCCCAGCTAAGCGAATGTAATTGTGTGGTCGCAATTAGAGGAAAGGGTTATTCCTTGAAACATTCGACGAACAGGATCGAGACAGGACCATTAACGTCTCAAAGCCGTAGATTAGCACCATAGCCTTTGACTTGTCGTCGTCTATGGAGTGTGGTTACACCAAACGGATAAAGATTCAAGGTGAAATATTCCATCTGAATCCGGTAGCCATCGAAGTAAAGGACTTAGGAGGGTTCAAACCCGGAAGGGTACCTACTCTGAAAAACAAGTCATGATGAGGATTGATATGTATTTCTGTATGGATTCGTGGGGGATTGTTAGAAAATGGAAAGTTTGAGACATATTTATAATATGTTCTTGATGTAATTTCCGGAAACTAACAAATGGAGTTTGTTCCTTGTAATGAGGACTTAAACTTTCATGTTTTGATCTAAGACATTTTCTTAGTGGAATCCATAAATAAATTGAGTTGAAGTTGCTTGCTTCAAATGGGTTATGTGGGTTATTTAGTTGAAATAACTTGAGTCCCACATAGAATTGGTAATGAAAGGTTGGTGGCTTTATATAGCTCCATGTGCAAGTGTAGTGCACAACTACTAAGGCATGTGAGTATGCATGGATGTAGAGTGGGCCTCGCGCACGTACACACACGCGCGCCGTCGCCGCCCGCCTCGCCTCGCCACGCCACGACTCGACTCGGGTCGGGTCAGGTCGCAGGGCGATTTGGGCGAATGTCTCGGCGTCTCGCGTACGCGAGGCGACCTGGGCGAGGGATTTTATTACCTGGAATATTGATTTATTTTAACAGAAAATCAGACTTTATTTGTTACTGCTATTGGATCAGTATTTGGATTATTGGGCCTGATCAGAGATCAAATCCTAATGGACAGACCCTGAAAATATACAAATATTGATGGGCATCAGATCCTGACGGACCAAAATCCTGATGGATCAGATACTGATGTTGACCAATCCTGATGGACATCAGATCCTGAGGATGGTTAAATCCTGATGTTATTGTAACAGAAAAATAAATACTGATGGAGTTAATGAAATTAAATCAGAATATTTACTTTCCTTTTGAGGCATATCTCTTACGTTTTATTTTTGGGTATCATATATATCGAAGATATAACGTTGAGGAGTGAGAGGTTAAGGAAAACCCTTGTTCGTACTTCTTCTTCTCTGTTCTTTCTCTCTCAATACATACAGACGAAAAACATAGTTCTCAGGCGAACTGAGGTGCTAGTCGACATTGATCTCTTGTGTCTCTGTGAACACATTGATCTGTGTTGTTTTATCCTGGAAGTAATATTGTTGCATCCCAACATAGCGTAAGTGGGGCAATATTCTCTTCAAGAACAATCAAGTCCTCTCGAAGGGTTTGGCGACTCATCTGTTCTTCTATCTCTTATCAGTAGTTGCTAAATCTTCTGTGAGAGATAAGTATTCTTGCTTTTCTTGTTATTATACAGTCTCTTACTATACTTTGTTTTGCCTTCGTGATTTGTTTTGTTAATTAGTTATATGCATGTTCTTATTTTAATATATATATCACTGCCTCATTGTTGCTGTAGTTAAATTATACCCAACATTTCTAATTTAGTAGAACTAGATAGAAAGGCTTATTTCCAGAGTAAAAATTTAACTTCCTGAGCAATAATCTCCCCCTTACATACAAGTAAATGTTCTGCAATCAAGAATTTGTTCCGGAAAGAATAAGAGCCTTATGATAATGATATTTCCAGAGCAATTGTTCTGAAAGCAAAAAAAATTGCTCTGGAATCATTTCCCTTGCACTATCCTGGACAAAAATTCCCTGACTGCATTGCTTTATTACAAGTCAAGAACACAGTTAGTCTATGTGATGTCATAGGCGGCCTTGACCCAAGTGCAAGCTGTGCAAGACTGCAAGCGCACTGGATCCATTGGGATCAAGGGGTCCAAATTTTATAACCCAGGTATATATATGGGTTAGGCTATAAAGAGAACACACTTAAAATTAGAACGAAAAAACACATCATTTAATCATTGAATCTATTAGATCTAACGGCCCCGCCAAGGGCACCCAATACAACAAAATCTTATAATTCTACCCTCTATCCATTCATTAGAAAAAAATATAATTTTTTTTAAAAAAAAAATAATAATGATGATGGTGATGTCACTGTGACGTCATAACAAGTTTTTTGAAATTTTTTTTGAAATTTTTTTTTTGAATTTTTTTTATGAATGGATAGAGGGTAGAAATATAAGACTTTTTTGTATTGGGTGTCCCTGGTGGGACCATTAGATCTAATAGATTCAATGGTTAGATGATGTGTTCTCTCGTTCTCTTTTTAAGGGTGTTCTCTCTAGAAACTTGGCCTATATTATATGTAATTGTGTAATATTTTTTTTTTTCAAAACCCAAAAATTTGGCCCATCTTCCGTTTTTTGGTTTGAGTAAAAAACGCATGTGAACGTGGCAAAAAAAAAAAAAAAACGCATGTGAACAAGTTCTTGTTTACATTAATTTAATATTGGATCGCTTTTTATTTTGTTCGAGGTGTGCTTGCTTTATTAGGTTATATATAAAACACATTCAATTCATTTGAATTAATTAGTCAGGTTTTCCAAACTCCCTACTATATTAATTAATATATATTAAAAAAAAAAACCAAATCAAACCAAACATACCCAGTATATCCCACACAGAGCAGGGTCTGGGGAGGATGAGATGTACGCAGACCATGCCCCTACTTTTTACAGTAGGGAGACTGTTTCCGTGAAAACCCCCAGCTTAGTGCACAACAGAAAAATAGTGTGTGATATTTACAAAGGCTTCATAAATTTTTGTAAAAATCGCAGTCATACCTGAGCCCATGGCTTTGATCACATGGGACTTACCTACGTGGGGGTTGTCCACTCCGTTCTCGAAACACTCTGATCTAGGATGTCTCCTCGAACAGCTCCCTGCACCCATGGCTTTGGACACATGGGGCTTACTTACCAAGGGAATGACTACTCCGCTCTGCAGAACACTCAGGCCTAAGATGACACCTGGCCAAGCTCCCTACAACTGCAAAACCGTAAAACAAAAGACAAAAAACAAAAGAACCAAGACAAAAACAGAAAAAACAGAGAAAAGAGAACGAAAAGACGAACTTCTAAGACATAATACTTATTTAAACATGTAATCATAATACTTATTTTTCTATAATATATATCGTATGATTGCATCTCTAAATTCTACATATTATATATATAAGGAGGTGCTCAAATGAGACCCTCTTATAATGAGACCCTCCCTTACAATGAGTCCCCCTCATATTTCATCTAATCTAAAGGGCTCCGCCAGTGACACCCAATACGAAAAAGTCTTATAATTATATTCTATATTCATTCATAAAAAAAAAGATTTGAAATTTGTTTTTAAAAAAAATAAATAAAACTGCCGCCACGTCATCAATTTTTTTTTTTTTTTGTAAAAAAAATTATTTTTTAAAATTATTTTTTTTGATGAATGGATAGAGGATAGAATTTTAAGCCTTTTTCGTATTGAGTGCCCCTGGCGGGACCCTTTAGAAAACAAGAAATATGAGTGGGACTCATTATAAGTGAGTGTCTCATTATAAGAGGGGGTCTTATTTGAGCAGCCCCATATATATATATATGTGTTAAGTTCTATGGAGACCAACATTTTTAGTGGAGATCATCGGAGATCAATATCAATCAAAACATTAAAAAAAAACTTATTCACTGAAAATCATGTTCTATGAAAATCACTATATCATTTATTTCATTGAAAATCTTGAAGATCATATATGTTTTACATGTAAATTTCATTAAAATCTTGAAAATCATGTATGTTCTGTAAATAAAATATTGCAGAACATATTGTTCTTCAAAACATGTTCTGCTTACAAATCATATACTCCCTCCGTCCCAATGGGATGTTAACATTTGCTTTTTGCACGGAAACCAAGATAGTGGATGTGATATTATTAAAATAAATGAAGTAGTGGGTGTAATAGTGATTTTATTGTTAAAATAAGTTTAGTGGGTGTAATAGTGTAAAGTATTGTTAAAATAAGTGAAGTAGTGGGTGTAATAGTGTTAAAACTTACTCCCTCCGTCCCGATAGGTTCTTAACATGGGGATCGGGCACGGAGACCAAGAATAGTGGGTGTAATATTGTTAAAATAAATGAAGTAGTGGGTGTAATAGTGATTTTATTGTTAAAATAAGTGAAGTAGTGGGTGTAATAGTATAAAGTGTTGAAAAAGTGGAGTAAAGTAGTGGATGTAATAATGTATTTTATTGTTAAAAGTTACTATTTTTGGTAATGTAAAGAATTGGTTGGACGTCCCAAAAAGGAAATTGTAAAGAAATGGATGGGACAGTGGGAGTACTATTTTAGGAAATGTTAACAATCTATTGGGACATCCCAAAATAGAAAGTGTTAACAATCTATTGGGATGGAGGGAGTATGATTTTTAAGATTTTGAATGAAATATAATGTTCATTGAACATTCTTTGCAAATATATATTTTACAATGTTTTGAGTGCATAATGTATATGGTCTCCACAGTCTCTCCACTCAAATGTTGGTCTCCATATAACATACTATATATATTATATATATATATATATATATATATATATATATATATATATATATATCTATATATATCTGTTATAGAAATCGCCCGATTTCTGAAAAATCGCCGATAAATCGGCCAAAAATCGGTCCAAATTTTGAAACCGATTCGGCCGATTTTGCAAAAAATCGCCGATAAATCGCCGATTTTTCAACCAAATCACCCGATAAATCGTAAATCGGTACCTTAACCGAATAATTCCGATTTCCGAAATCTGCAACACTTTATATATAGGGAGGTGCTCAAATGAGACCCCCCTTATAATGAGACCTTCTCTTATAATGAGTCCCCCTCATATATCTTTTATTCTAAAGGGCCCCCCGTTAGGGGCACCCAATACGAAAAATTCTTATAATTCTACCCTCTATTCATTCATCAAAAAAATAATAATTTTTTTTTTCAAAAAAAAAAATGATGGCAGTAGTTTCTTTTATTTTTTTATAATTTTTTTTATGAATGGATAGAGGATATAATTATAAGCATTTTTCGTATTGGGTGCCCCTGGCGGGACCCTTTAGAATAAAAGATATATGAGGGGGACTCATTATAAGAGAGGATCTCATTATAAGGGGTTCTCATTTTATATATATATATAAAAAAAATAAATTACGTGGCAGCAGTTTCTTTAAATTTTTTTTTTAAAATTTTTTTTGATGAATGGATAGAGGGTATAATTATAAGACTTTTTCGTATTGGGTGCCCCAGGCGGGCCCTTTAGAATAAAAGAAATATGAGGGAAACTCATTATAAGAGAGGGTCTCATTATAAGAGGGGTCTCATTTGAGCAGTCCCATATATATATATATATATATATATACTATTATATTAAAACCGAAATATTGAAAGTTTGGTTGGTTTGGTTTTCGGTTTGGTTATCCTAATTATTAAATAAATAATAATATTATTATATTATAAAATACTAATGCAGCGTAATTATATTACAATTAAAATCTATTCTATTATATTAAAGCCTAAACATTAAAAGTTTGGTTGGTACCTATTGAATTTACCTAATTACCCTTACTCAATTACAGATCTATTAACTAATCAATTTCCTTTTTCAGGTTACGCATATTATCTTTTCTATTTTCAAGAACTAAATAATTTCCTTTTCCAAGTAAAATACAATATCTTTTATATTTTATCTAGCTAAAATTTCTCATCTAACTAAAATTTCTCATTTATTAATCAATTTCTTTTTTAAGTTTAAACATATAACCTTCTCTATTTTTCAATTAATAAATAATTTCCTTTTTCATTTAAAATAAAATATCTTTTACATTTTATCTAACTAAAATTTATCCTTGGTTGGTACCTATTGAATTTACCTAATTACCCTTACTCAATTACAGATCTATTAACTAATCAATTTCCTTTTTCAGGTTACGCATATTATCTTTTCTATTTTCAAGAACTAAATAATTTCCTTTTCCAAGTAAAATTCAATATCTTTTATATTTTATCTAACTAAAATTTCTCATCTAACTAAAATTTCTCATTTATTAATCAATTTCCTTTTTAAGTTTGAACATATAACCTTCTCTAATTTTCAATAAATAAATAATTTCCTTTTTCATTTAAAATAAAATATCTTTTACATTTTATCTAACTAAAATTTCTCCTTTTTAAAAACACTACGAGCAATTTTGTTTAAAAAAAATAACTTAATTATATATAATCGCTATTAACTAATCAATTAACTTTTTCAGTCAAAACACGTTACCTTTTCTATTTTCTCTAACTAAAATCTCTCTTTTTCCAATTATATTATGGATGGTTACCCTTTTCAGCAAAACACATTACCTTTTTTCTTTCTTCTTACTAAAACCTCCATTTTTCTAATTATATTACAAGCGTTTCTATTTAATAAAAAAAATATTATAATACTAATAATTAACCAATTACCATTTCAGCTAAAAAATAACATAATTATATATAATTATTATTAACTAATCAATTACCTTTTTCAATCAAAACACGTTACCTTTTCTCTTTTCTCTAACTAAAATATCTCTTTTTCCAATTATATCATGGACGGTTACCATTTTTCAGCAAAACACGTTACCTTTTTTCTTTCTTCTTACTAAAATCTCCATTTTTCTAATTATATTACAGGCGTTTCTATTTAATACAAATAAAATAATAATATTATAATACTAATAATTAATCGATTACCTTTTCAGCTAAAATATATCATCTTTTCTATTTTTTCTAATTACATTCCCTTTTTTTTCTAGAAATATAACGGGTAGCGTTAATTTCTCATTTTCTAAAAACTATGAACAATTTTATTTCGTAAAATAACATAATTAAATTATAATTAATATAAACTAATCAATTACTTTTTCCACATAAATCATGCACGTTACCTTTCTATTTTCTCTAACTAAATTTTTTTTTAATTATATCACGGACGGTTCTATTTAATAAAATAAACTTATAAACTTATAATATTTTTAATTAACCGATTACCTTTTTCAGCTAAAACATATTATTTTTCTAACTAAAATCGACAATATTATTTTCTCATTTTCTAAAAACATTACGAGCAATTGTATTTAGTAAAATAACGTAATTCAATTATAATTACTATAAACTAATCAATTTCCTTTTTCACCTAGAACATATAATCTTTTTAATTTCCACTAACTAAATTCTCTATTTTTCAAATCATACCACGGACATTCTATTTAATAAAATGAAGTAATAATTTTATAATTACTAATAATTAATTGATTATTCTTTTTAACTAAAACCTATCATCTTTTCTATATTTTCTAACTAAATTCTTCATTTTCTAGAAATATCACGAATAACATTTATATAATTATTATCAAATCATCTCATATAAAAAAGAAAGCCTCCAAAATTCATGTTTAAAAAAAATTAATTTTAATTAATGAAATTTTTATATAATATAAAAAAATCCGTGCATCGCACGAGTTTTAGGCTAGTATATATAATAGTTTAAAGTTAATAAATTCTTGATTATAGATTATAATTTTCGTATACATAAGTTTATATATTTTATATGGGTATTAATGCTCGGTTCTTCTTTTTTCTTTTATGAGTTACTGATTTTATATTTTATTTTATGTTAAATTTAATTTATGAATTTTTACCTTGTAAATTTAAATCTATTTTTTAATTATGTCAAACTAATATAAAATCTTTATTGAATTTGCCGGGTAAAGTATTTTCAAGGTGCGTTATTTAAATTGAAGATTTGAGTCAAAACTACTTTAATATTCAAGTTCTATTATTTTTTACTATTTATTTAATTTTTGTAGGTGCAAATGTTCACTAAAAAATATGGATCTGGGAGTGAAAAGAGAAAACAGAGAAAACGGAAAAAAGAGGAATAAGAAAAAATAAAACCACTAAATTTCATATAAAAATTTGTGTTTTTTATTAGTTTCGATTTTACATTTATATATAAGAATTCAAAAGAAAATTTTCACACTGGACCTAGAAAATACTCGGGACCGATTCTGTGTGTTGTGTTGCTAGTCTCCTTATTATCTAGTAACTTTTTAACTTGTCTTCTTGCACTACTACAAATACTAGTAGGGGAACGATCCCTGGCAAACATTTGCCAAGGAACTGTTTCCCAACATATGGTTTCTGGACCGTTGGATCGTTGATCCAACGGTCTTGATTTAAAAAAAAATTACACCGTACCGTAGAAACTTTCCGTGGTACGGAGTAATTACAAAATTGCCCTCACTGTTCACGTATCGCAGAAAGTTTCTGCGGTACGGTGAACAGTAGATTTTTGATGTGAAAACAGGGGGCATTTTTGTAATTACTCCGTACCGCGGAAAGTTTCTGCGGTACGGTATAATTTTTTTTTTAAAATCTGGACCGTTGGACCAGAAACCATATGTTGGGAAACAGTTCCCTGGCAAATGTTTGCCAGGGACCGTTCACCACCATACTAGTAAGGTTGGCTGATCTTTTTCAAGGGCTACACAATCAAACTCATCACTACGGTCAGCTCTTGCGTCTGTAGTGAGGTTGGTTATATTTGAAAATATTAATTTTTTTGAAAAAATAGAATTAAATGATTAAAAAAAAAATTGAAGGTTCTCAAAATTTTATCAAACCATGTATATTATAACATTTTTGAAATATTTAAAAATAAGATTATACATATAATAAAAATTAATTTTTGATATTGAAAGAAAGGTTCTATTATCAAAATTTTCTTTTCTTTTCTTTTTTTTTTGAATTATGATAAAAAATGTTGATTCGATTCGGTATACATAAAAACTTTTTGAACCCCCATTGACGTGAATCCTGGATCTGCTACTCGGTGGGGGTGTCCAGGGACGGATTTAAGGGGGCATGGGGTGGCCATGGTCCCCCAAACCTTCTCCAAGAGCTTATAAACCTTCCCCAAGAGCTTAGTTTTATTCAATTTTATGTATAAATTTTGATTATATAGTGTATTTGGTCCCTCATAACTAATAATTCTTGATGGTCCCCCAAATATATTCATAAATCTTTTATTTTTGGTTTTCATACATATAAATTCATAATCCCTCCGTCCCAAATTATATGCACCCATTTGACTTTTACGAAGATTAAGAAAATATAGTAAAAAAAAGTAAAGTGAGTTGAAAAGTGAATAAAGTGATGGGACCTATTAATATTTAATAATAGATTTGAGATAATGGAGGAAAGTAGTGGGTGTAATAATGTTTATTTAATAAAAAAGTGGAGAAATAGTGAGTGTAATAGTGAAAAGTAGTATTCAAAAATATTAAGTATATTATGTTCATTTTTTTTGGGACGTACCAAAAAGGAAAGAGGTTCACATAAAATGGGACGGAGGGAATATATTACTATTGAAAACCTAGAATATCACATGCACTTTTCTCTTCGAAAATTTTGTTCAAATTTCGCCCCTTCAACCCATATTTCTGGTTCCAACCCCAGGGGTGTCGTCTTTCCAGTCGACTGCTCAGTGCTGCTATTGATACGAGCTGTAAGGAGTCTTGGTCGCTGAGGTGCCATTTCATTCTCGTAACGGGAATGAGTGCGGTGAAAACTAGACAAATAGCTCCCTCGCCTTGCAATAATGACATTTTATCTTTTAAATGAAATCATTTCCTCATGCAGGTATCTACCTTTTCTAAAACTTGAACCAATTAATCCCTCATCAAGAAAAATAAATTAATTTTCATATTTATTTCATTTTTTTACATAATTGTGAAATAGTTCATAATCTAAAAAATTGAGACATGAATATCTAAATACCTCCCATCTACAAAAAGTTATTTTTCTAGAAAACTAGACTAGCATTAAATATTTGACAAAAGGAAAAATAAATTTAATCGTCGTTGAACTATTATTGTTTTCTTATTTTAGGTCCCTAAATAAAAAAAATCCATATTTAAGATCACCTACCTTTTTAATTTTTTGATTTAAGTTCTTCTGTTCAAAAATGAACGTTAAATTAATCGAAATTTGGAAAATTTCCAAAAACCAGTCACCTCATTCCGGCCAATTATAAAAATAGGGACACTTGCAAAATAGTCTCAAAACTCAAGAAATTGATCATCTTACAATTTGTACATCCTTATAACAACTACGATCCATAATTACATCAAAATTCATTCACAGTAATAACAAAATCCGGTGACACATCCATTTACGGTGAACTAAAATCAATGCCAAAATTTTTGAAAAAATTATATAACCCTACAACTACATGAATCTATATGATACACACGCAAAATTTTCAAACGATTGCATAAAAACAAATTCCGGTCAAAATTAAGAATTCGGATGATACCGAAAATTAATGATTACCGAAACTTGATTTTGATGATGGGGTTAAAAAGGATGGAAAAAGGATTATTTTGGATATTCACACGCTCGATAGTTCAGGGACGATAAAAGTTATTTTTACTTACAAAAAGAAGATACTAGCTTTAGATATTATTCATGTTTGACAACCAATATATTTATATTAGTCAACTTATGGCTTATAAGGTTATAAAAACTTATGAACTGTGTTTGACAACTTAACTTATGAAAGATGAATGGTGTTTGACAACTTAACTTATGAACCCGACATATACTTATATGTTGATAAGTTGAATGTTAGTAACGACATATTATTTTCAAAACTTATTTCTTATTGCTTGGTTTATTTACTTGTTTAATAATTTATATTTTTACATTTGAGTTTTCAAATATATATTTAACTTAAAATATAAATATTAAGATTATTTTATTAAAATATACAATTATTTAATTTAATTTACCAAATATTTTACTAATTTATAAGTAAATTTATACAAACAATTATATAACTTATAAATATTTTTTATTTAACACTTATATAACATTTATTCATTTAAACTTTAAAATACTCTTTTTAAGATATTTAAATATTGTAATATTATCAAATATATGTATACAAATTTTCGTAGAACTAACAAAAAATGAAAAAACCGGTTGGTTTAATCGAAAAAAGTATAAAAAAAGTACAAGTGTTACCTTTAGTTTTTGAGTTAGTGTAATATACTCCCTCCATCTCTAAATATGTTGCATGTTTCCTCTGGACATGTTTGCCAATACATACTTTTAATCTTTTAATCATTAATATCTTCAATTTGGTATTAGTTTTAAATATAAAAACTTTATTGTATTAAAGTACTCATAAATACGAATCCAACAAGATCACTCACGACTATATTTGGTCTTATAAATTATGCGTAAATTAGCAATTTATCTCATGTTATGAACAATCCCGACATATGAAATGAGCAATTAAAAAGAGATGGAAGGAGTAGTATTTTTTAAAGTCCGTGTGTTGGTCGTTCAGTCGCCCACAGAGTAATTGAGAGAAGCAAAATTAGGGCACCATTTTATTAATTGGGTGTATCACACAGCGGTGGAAGAGAGGTAAATTTATCAAAATAATACAGTATCCCTTTTGTTCTAGTACATACAAACAGTTTGTATGTATCTCTGCAGTAGTCTTTTTTATATATCGTCTCTCCCACTCCTTACTGTTACTAAACCCTAGACTAGGTACAAAGATGGCACTTCCTTGTGAAATGTTGGATCAAATACTCATCCGCCTTCCGGTCAAGCATCTTCTTCGTTGTCGATGCGTGTCTAAAGGATGGTGCTCTTTAATTGATAGTGCTCCATTTATTAAACAACATCTTAAAACTACAATTGACTACAATGCTGGTGGTGGAAGTCTCCTTATTAATGGCGCTGATGGCAAGTTCTATTTGGCGGATTTCAAGGCTATCAATGCCGGTGATGCTGATGATGATGCTACTGCTGTTCAAATAGGTGATCCGCTCACGACTCTTCTCTCGGGTGCTAGTATTGTTGGTGCTTCCAATGGTTTAGTTTGTGTGCACAAGAATATGATGACTGAGCTTTTGATATTTAATCCAGCAACCCGGGAGTCGAGAAAGATACCCAGTACGCCACATGAATTTCCCCGTTCTTTTCATTGGAATGAATCTTCCTTGTGTGGCTTTGGATATGATCATCTTAACGATGATTACAAGGTTGTCAAAATTGCAGAGTGTTATCTTCAATTCCGTGGCGTAATGGTCATTGTTTATAGCCTCAAAACCAATTGTTGGAAACGGATTCACAATGTTCCTAGTAACACTCGATTCACAAGAGATATGGGAGTGTTTGCAGGTGGAGCTCTACATTGGTTGGCATTCAAGAATCCACCACAAGGCACCGATATCATTGTTGCTTTTGATCTCGGGCTTGAACAGTTCAAATAAATCCTTATTCCAGCTATGGTGGGGCCTGTGGTCAGTTTTAGCACCAGGTGTGTGGTTTCTGATGGAGAATCACTTTGTATTCTTGATAAGTACCCAGATTCTCCAACTGATGTGTGGCTCATGAACATTTCTGGGGCGGAAAATCCTTGGTCTAAACCATTTTCCAATCATGGTATCCTTGGAACTTTTAGGTCTTTTCAACCAGTTCACTTTTTTAGGAGTGGTGAGAGTGTACTCTTAGAGGTGGACAGTGCAAAACTTTTGTGGTATGACCTTGGAAGGAAAATGGTCAAGAATGTTATGATTCGTGGGATTCCAAATAAGTTTCATTCACATGTGTACACTGAGAGTCTCTTCAAGCTCAAGCTGCTGCAGAAGCCCTTACAAGACAAACCAGAGAAACCCTCACAAGACAAACCAGACATAAAACGGCAAAAGAGAAGGTAAAAAATGTTCTGCCATTTTGTGGGTAGTAGTTGTGCTTCTCTGGCAATCATTGTCTTGCTAGCGGTTTTAGTCATTCATAACTCACATTGGCGGGACATTAATATGTTGTGCTGTATATATATATATATTGTAGTATGTATTGTGAAACTATTACTTGATGAGGCCTAACAACACCGGTATAAATATGAATTGTAGTATGCTTTGAGTTTTGCATGGGTTTGGCGGTTCCCTACTGTGGTTAAGACTTTTAAAGTCCATTTTAGGTGCCTAATTTCGGATATATGTGATTTCTTGCTTAGTTTATCATGTATTGTAATTTAGTATAGAAGCATGTGTACATTGCCATCCTTTCTTATCAACATCACTTTTGTGTCCTGTAATGAGTCGTGAGATAATTTTTTCTAGGTTCCCCAATTTTTAATCACTTTGAAGCTCTACACTCTTCGCACAACAAATCCACTTTGAAGTTGACTTATACGATTTCACTTTCTTCATTAAGGTGTCTATGCAGTTACAATGCAGTTACAGAAGTGATAAATGTCTTTTGTGCTGCTTCCTATTGGATTTATGTTTTTCTTACTGTTAAATTTTGTGTAGTTTTAAAATCATATTTTTTTTAGTCAGCATGTGTTGTCTGCTCAAACCTACAAGTCAGACAACTAGACAATAATGTTGTGGTACTTTGAAAGCTCCAACCTTTCTTAAACTTGCTTCCTACATCCAAACTTTTAGATGCGGTAATGGCTTGCCTACTCTGTACTACAACGTGTCAACGTTAACAAGTATTTCTCTTTTCTTTTTCGTTTTTTGGATAGTCTGGTAATCTGGTTTTTTGTTTGCTGTTTCCGAGTGTTCATGCATTAAATGTGGCGTTTAAATGTGGCGTACTAGAAACTTGGTAAGATAGAAAATGCATATTAATTGGCATAATTGAGCATCATTTTTTCCCCTTTTTGAACCATTATCATATAATATCGGTGCATATCTATTATTATAAAGGGAGCATTAGAGTCTTTTGTGTCTAGACCATACTTACCACATAACATGCACTTTTCTTAATTTTGTTTTTTTTGAGATATCTTTTGCGTGATTGCTCTTGATGGATATAATATTCTGGAACTAATGTTCCTTGCTTACATATTTACCGAGTGTTGACCTTATCTGTTACAGGGATGATTTTCTTTCCAAGGGATTCAAACTCAGGCTGTAAGATCTTGGAAGAGTAAAATGTGGATGAGTAGGATAACAAGGTAGAACCTTTTTTTAAATCCAAATATGTTGTTGGGAGGTTTTATAACAACCATATTTTACTTCACCATTGTAAGTTTGAGTCTGTGGTTCCTATGTGGCAACCTTTTTCTGTTGAAGTGACCTCCGTAGGTTGTGTGCACCAGTAGAAGTTTGTCATCATTCAACATAACATGAGTAGTTCATTAAGTTTTTACCTGTACGCGAATAAGCTAACCCACTTAATTGAATCGTATTGGAACAGTATGAACTTGTTTAACCTTACACTGTTGTTAATTAGTAATAGCTTGTATCATAACTTTGAACTTGTGAGCTGACAAGATGGTTTGTGTTGCAGGGATGCACTAGATGGGAGAGAAGTTTGGAAAAAAAGGAGTTCACATGAGCAATGGATATATTAATGTTCTTGTCATTGTTTACTGCCCCCTTTTGTTTGTTTACTTGAATTGTTGGCAAGTGTTTAAGTGTTACAAGTACTGTGTTAAGTTGAGAATTGGAATGCAAGAGTTACTATGATTAAGAATTGTCTGTTGTTTCTGCCAGCTGGTTCAATATAAATAATTAATGTCTTTATTATTTGTTTATGTTGAATTTGGATAGAGAGATGTCCTTCTTCATGTAGAAGAGCTATTTGTGTGTTGCTTTAATTCCTCGGTAAAGTTCTGTAGCAAGGTTATGCTCTATGATTTGGTCGGTGCACTAAGAAGGTATGGATGAATTCTTTGCATCGCATAACTTGTGAATGAAACGGAATCATGGTCAAGTTTCGAATCATTGTGGATTCGATTTTATCACCTAATCGTGTGTGTTTGGCATCTCTTTCAGCTGCGTGTTTGTTGATTCATCTGTGAAAACAAATGCAAAAGGTGCAGGGTTCCCATATTACAGTATATGTAGGATCCATGGGCTTTAATTTTGTTGGAGGCTCACCCAGAGCAGCAGAGCTATTTAGGCTATTTAATAAGTTGGCTGGAACTTTCCAACATGAAATTGGTACAGATTTTACATTAAAGTTTATCACTTCTTACCATTAGTATATATGCGGATGTGCTATTATTGTACATGTATGTTCTACTATCAAATCACAAGTTTATATGTAAAGTGTCACTTGTTGCAGCTCTTAAAACTAATTTTTTTTCATTTGTAAGATCTGTATTTACTAAATGTACGTATTCCGAATCCAACCTTGTGGTAAAATACAATTAAGTTTTGTAATACCAATACTTTAGAATTTTAAACATGATGAAATATACAGTTAAGTCATGTAAATTTGATGGTAATAATTAATAAGTTTATTAAATATGGAGTATATTATTAATTTATTTATTTCACAGTAGATCCATCATAGATCATAATATACATTAATTCCCATATTTAAAATACACAATAGCCGGGCTTGCTGCAATAGATGTCTTAAGTGATTAATAAACTGTGAAGTGGTCGTAGTCACAACAGGGCACAATGACGAGCAACAATAAGTATGGGAGTCCCAAGCTTGTGGATCTTTACTGTCACCAGATATACTTCTGGTAAGGTACTAGGAAGGGGTACCAAAATCGTTCTTCATCTCAAAGAGCACCAGCTAGAATACCTTGATGTTGGAATATTAATCTAAAATTGCATATTAATAGGAGGAAAACTTGAAGGAAAATCAGGAAACAAGTCCAGCAAATAATAATCTAAACGCGGCGTATTTGGCATTGGAGAATAAACCTCAATCAGTTTTGAGATTTTAGGAGGTAGTTTTCAGTCAGTAACTTAATTGTGGGAGTTGCTTGATTATAGCTAGCAGTATTTTCTATTTATTGTAATCATTTTCATTCTGTGTAAAAAACAACAAGAACTAATACAATGTAGTCCAAAAAGTATTCCGGTTTGTACATACTCTTTCATTCTGTTATTCTCAGTATATAGTTCATAGTTGCAGATTGTTTAAAGATTAAAATATAACATGGTATCAGAGCTTCACGGTTAGTAAATGCCTAAGAGTAACAAAATTAACCCTTTTGGTTTGTTTACAAATTATTGTTAATGAGCAATAGTGTTTCTTCTTCTTTGATCAATTTCTATGCTAAGTTTGGTTTTGCACACCATTTATTCGATGAATGTGGGTACTGCGTTTCTATGTATAAAATGGAATGTTGGTATAGAAGGATAAAAGCGTGCAGTCAGAGTAGTGAAAGGAAAGCACCAGAGGCAGCTGCATCTAGGCTTTCAGAGGTGTTTTTTTTGGCGATGCGCTCAAGGCGTTTGAAGGAATGCCGCTGAGGATTTGTAGTGTGTTTGAATGTTAAAAAAGCTTTGGTTGCTGAAGAAGCCAGTACTCCTGGCTGTGTAGAAGAGCAAGCAATCGTAGCTTCTTATTTCGATCCTGGACTGGACGAGTCAGCAGAGACGATAGATTTGGACTTTGACTATGATTCATCGATGACTGGTGAATAGCAAGACGAGGTATTCAGCAACCTTATGGAGGTGAAGCAGGGCGTAATGATGGTTGAAAAGAAGCTAGGCATGAGATGGTAGCTGTGTTACTCTGTTGGGACTGATGCAGATGATGTATGGCCTGAACAAAGTTCTATATAATCACTTTCTCATGAGGGAGAGGGAGAGAAGAAGTTTGTGTTCAACAAAAAAAAAACTGGAGTATGTATAGAAGTTTGATGATGTTGCAGGGGTATGTATGTGTGCATATCATGAGCGTGTATTGTGTGGTGTATGTGGGTTTGAATGTGCATAAAATGTATGTGCATATTGGTGGCTTCTATGTATCCCAAGTGCTGAAGAAAGCTAGGCGGCGTGGTTGATTTTGTTAGTTAGTGATGATGGAAGAGGTGCTGTTGGGATGACATCACAGTGGTGGAGTAATAACGAGGATGGGTTGTTTGTTCCAAGCTTGGAGAGGTTATGCAAAGCCTCCTCTTAGCTTGAGGGAGAGAATTTATAGAGATGAAGAAGAGCACACCAGGAGATGGAGAAAGAATGATGATAAGAGTGTGATGAAGATGGAGGATAAAGTTGAGGAAAACAGAAAATGGATTGAAGAATGGAGAAGCTGTTGCTTTTGCTAAAACGTCGGGACCAAGAGAGCTCGATGATGAAGTACGAGATGAAGGTGAATCCATTGTTCACAAACTGCTAGTGCTGTAAAGCAGGTTGCTGTGAAGAGAGTGAAAAAAAAACTGTGAAGAGGTTGTTATGAAGGTATTTTTTCTGCTGTAACTACAAAGGTGGCAGCAGTTGTATTGTTTCCGAGGGAGGAAGAGAAGAATGAGAAGAAGAAGTAGTTTATGAAGAAAGAAATGAAGATGAATATGATGCTGATTTGCATTGGCTATTGCAAGGTTACGATGACGTTGCTGGTGAGTTAGTTTTATTGGATGCTTTTCCCAAACCTTGGAAGTATGTTCAGTGTTGTTGGGAATCAACAAAAGAATGAAGATTGGGATGAAGAGAGTCTTCGCGAAGAGGGTGAGGAGTATACTTCTGATGTTGGTAATATTGATTCTGATGATAATTTGTGTAGTCCACTGATTTCACGTCAAACAACAAGTTTGGAAAAAGATATGGTTCGACCTGCTTCTAGTGGAAACTTTTTGGTAAATGTTAATGGTGAACCAGTCTGTTTGGGGATTGGTGGAGGTTGGAAGCTTGCCTGGAAATGGACCGAGAAAGAAGGTCAAGATGGAACTAATGAAGGTTATTTTAAAAGAATATATATGCTCCAAGACAGCGCTGCTGCATCTTGTCGTCCGTCTTTAATAAACACTCCTGCTCCTGGAGGTGATGTGCCTGAAGGTGGTGAGTTCATCCAAGCTGATGCTTTAGTGAGTCGAGCGTCTGTTTATTCTAAGGAGATCATGGATTAGCAAACAATTGAGTCTGCTATTATTCATCCTTCTGAAGCAGCTAGTGGGTTAAGTTGGAGAAATCTTTTGAACCAGGAGTTAAGCATGCCTTATTTGTTGATGTTGCTGAAAGAACTAGTTCAGTCATGAGGAGGTTGGTTAGTGTGCTGTGGGTTTGCCTTATTTTTTTTGGGTTTGATAGCTGTCACTGGACTTGTGCAACTTAGTTTTGTCGTTGATCGAGTGTTGAGGTGGTCAGCTAGAGTGTGTGCTTGCAGGATTGATGTATGCAACGGAGGGGGTTTTTTCTTTGTCGTTTTGGTTGGTTCCGAATACAAGAATGCAGAAGGGAGACCTTATTGTAAGGGTCATGGTAGTGGCAAATGTGAGTCTTTAGAGGAGGTCAGGCTTGCCCAAATGAGTGCATGGAGGTGCTACTGTGTGAGCTATGGTCCAGGGAAATGGTTACTTTGAAGTTGCTGTTGTTCCGTGTATGTATTGGGATAGTGATTAAATTGGAATTAATCACCCGATAACTTGAGGCGTGTATGCGCGAGATGCAGAATATGAGGCTGCATTTGATTGCATTGTTTTGGTATTTGTCTGCAGATTCAATAGTAGATTGATTGTGAATCAAGAGTTTCCATGTGTTGGAGGCTAGCTCTTGGGTTGAAGCATCTTGAGAAAGCTAGTAGCACGACTAGTTACTAGTAGTGCAGATGGCAGATGATTGCATAAGTGCAAAATGTGGACGCTGAGGGCAGGAGTATAGGCTGTTGAAAAGGAAACAGGCAAGGCAGAAGAATGTGAGTGTAACGAGAACAGTAGCAATAGTAAAAACATCAGTGCGGTGATGATTTGTTGTGAAGCTGTGATGACCTTCCTGCATTGTGGAGAAAGGGGTGTGTTGTGTGCGCGCCTAGTCCCGGGCAAATGTGAATTGCCAGACGGGTTGTGATGATCTTCCCACAATGTGAAGAAGGGGGGGTGGAGAGTGTGCTGTGTGCGCACCAAGTCCCGGGCAAGTGTGAATTGCCGGACGGGAACAAAAACGTGCCAGTGGGCGCGCAGGAAGTCGTGTTGGTGGGCACGCAGGAAGTCGTGCCATTGGGCGCGTAGGAGTCGACGTGCCAGACGGGCATAGGCGTCGACGTGCCATACGAGCAAATGTGAATTGCCCATGTGAACAGTTTAAAACCAAATGGGTTGATGTAAATTTTAGATTAAGGGGGAGATTGTTGGAATATTAATCTAAAATTTCATATTAATAGGAGGAAAACGTGGAGGAAAATCAGGAAACAAGTCCAGTAAATAATAATCTAAACGCGGCGTATTTAGCACCGGAGAATAAACCTCAATCAGTTGAGAGATTTTAGGAGGTAGTTTTCAATCAGTAACTTAATTGTGGGAGTTGCTTGATTATAGCTAGCAGTATTTTCTATTTATTGTAATCATTTCCATTCTGTGTAAAAAACAACAAGAACTAATACAATGTAGTCCTACAAGATTCCGGTTTGTACATACTCTTTCATTATGTTATTCTCAGTATATAGTTCATAGTTGCAGATTGTTTAAAGACTAAAATATAACACTTGAAGAGCGCAGGCTCGAGGATCTTGTCAAGAAGCATTTTGAGTTCATCACTATCCATTCTCTTTGTAGATTGAGTAGATCAAAGAGAGATAAATTTTAGGTGATGAGGATGAGGTGGATAAGAATAACGAGGAAGGTATGATGAAGAGAAGGAGAAGCATGAAAAGAAGGAGAAGAAGAATAAGGAAGTGTCCCGCGAGTGGTCCTAAGTAACAAGCAGATACCAATTTGAATGGGGAAGCCTGAGGATATCACAAAAGAGGAGTATGATGCTTTTCACTAGAGCCTTACAAACAAGTGGGAGGAGCACTTGAATACCAAGCATTTCTTAGTTGAACGCCAACTGGAGTTCAATGCTATTTTGTTTGTTCCTAAGAGGCACCTTTTGACCCCTTTGATACAAGGTAGAAGCCTAACAACATAAAATTCTATGTTCGTCCTGTTTTATCATGAACAGTCATAAGGAGCTGATTCCGGATTACCTTGGCTTTGTGAAGGGTATTGTGGATTCTGAGGATCTTCCACTTCCATTTCTCGGGAGATGCTTCAGCAGAACAAGATCCTTAAGGTCATCTGCAAGAATTTGGTGAAGAACTGCCTTGAGCTCTTTTGTGAGATTGCAGAGAACAAGGAAGACTACAGCAAAGTTTTATGAAGCTTTCTTGAAGAATCTAAAGTTAGGTATTCATGAAGACTCCAAGAACAAGACGAAAATTGCTGAATTGCTTAGATACCACTCCACAAAGAGCGGTAATGAGATGACCAGCCTAAAGGACTATTTCACAAGGATGAAGGTGGGCCAGAATGATATCTACTATATCACTGGAAAAAGCAAGAAGGCTGTTGAAAACACGCCCTATATCGAGAGGCTGAAGAAGAAAGGCTATGATGTATGTACATGGTTGATGTAGCTGAACAAGAACGGTTATGATGTTCTGTATTTATTGATGCCAATGATGAGTATGTTGTGGGTCAGTTAAAGGAAATTGAGGGCAAGAAGTTGGTTTCTGCTACCGAGGGACCTAAAGTTGAAGAGAGCGAAGATGAAAAGAGAGAAAGGAGGAATTAAAGAAGAAGTTTGAGGGACTCAGCAAAAGTTGTTAAGATGTTTTGGGGTATTAAGTTGAGAAAGGTTATTGTGCCTGGTCGTGTTGTGGACTCGGCTTGCTGCTTGGTTACCGGTGAGTATCCGCTGGACGGCTAATATGTATTAGAAAATGGAGTTTTTAGAGCATAAGTATTTTATGTTCTTGATTTTAATTCCGGATTTTAACGATTGGAAATTGTTCCTTGCTATGAGGACTTAAATTTTCGTATATGGGTTTAAGTAATTTTCTTAGTGAAATCCATAGAGAAATAGAGTTGAAGTGGGTAGCTTGAAAGAGCTTGAAAATGAGAATGTGTATTTGTCCCACATTGAAATAAATAAAGGGGTTGTTGGCTTTATATAGAATCACACACATGGGTAGTGTACAACTACTAAGGTGTATGATGGTGCATGGTGTTACTGTGTGCTTCACGCGCACACACACATACTCGCGCGCGCGCGCCGTCGCCCGCCCGCCACGTCACGTCACGTCTCATCTCGACTCGACTCGGGTCGGCTCGATCGAAGGACGATTTGGGCGAATGTCTTGGCATCTCGCGTACGCGAGGCGACCTGGTTAAATATATATATATATATATATATATATTTCAATTGGGATCAGTACTTGGAATAAATCAGGAACTGGTCAGACATCTAATACTGATGGGCCAAGTCCTGATGGATGAAATCCTGACGGTACCAGATCCTGATGATGATGATCAAATACTAATGGCCATCAGATCCTGACGGATGAAAATCCTGATGAATCAGATCCTGATATTTGGCCTGGACAGAATTTGATGATATATCTATATATATATATCGTATTAATTAAAATAAAAACTGAATGTGTGGATAAAATATATACGTAACCGTTACGATTTATTAAATCAGGCGTTACAGCCGTTTTGATTTTATTAAATCAGCCGTTTCGTTATATTAATTGTAAATCAGCAGTTACAATATTAATTGGGTGGCATCAGTTATGTTTGGCCTCTCCTATTAAATAGAGAGCTAAGTTGTTGGTTTTGATATACCACACCCTACATTCTCTTCTCCTCTCTACACTCTCTACTCCTTTCCTGTCTAAGCTGCTTTACTTGTGGGTTTTTCCAGCGACTGAGGTGCCAGTCGAAGTCGAGTTTTTTGGTTGCTGTGATCATCTAACTCGGAGCTATTTTATCCTGGAAGAATATCGCCAGCATCCTGACACAGTGTAAGTGGGGGCGATTATCTCTTCAAGAGCAGTCAGGACTTAGAGCAAGGCCTGACGACTCAGCTGTTTTTCTTGTTTGTTTGATATACTGCTATAGCAATGACTACTGGTATGTCTTCTGTCTTTCCTTTATTTTTTCAGTTACTGATATGCATATGTTTTACCTTCGTGTTTTGTTTCGTTAATTGTTTGCTTGGCCTTGGCTTGTTAAATACGATATATAATTGCCTCTATGTTGCTGTATTATTGAACATTTCCAACATTCTTGAAGAGATAATCGCTTATATAGTATTTAGCATAATGGTTAACGAGAGTGAAATTCCTGCTAGTGGTAGTTCGGTTGCATCTGTTGGGGTCATAGATTGGACCAATTACAGTTTTCCACAACCCGTTGAATTAACTGGCTTGCAGGAGAAATTCAATGGGGGCGTTGGCTTTTCTCGTTGGTAGAAAAGGATGAAGTTGTGGTTGACTGTAAAGGGTTTGTGGCCTGTTGTGGAATATGAGAAGCCGGTTATGGATCAAGAGAAGGATGAATCAGTTAAGGGTTTTGCGAAGTGGGCTGAGAAGGATGGGGTGGCTAGGGCGGCCATTTTGGCTACTCTAACGAACACCTTGTTTGATGTGTACTCCTCTGATGCCTACACCGCAAAACTCTTATGGGAGAAGCTAGACAAGACACATAATACTGACTCACAAGGTCTGGAAAATTATTCTGTGGCTAGGTTCCTTGATTTCAAGCTGGTGGATAATAAGTCTGTGACTGAGCAAGTGCATGAGTTCGAGATGATAGTGCATGCTTTGAAGGTGTCCGGAATGGACCTCCCCGAAAAGTTTAAGGTGATGAGTGTGATTGAAAAGTTCCCAAAGTCTTGGGAAGAGTTCTCTCTCTCCCTGAAAAGACAGAAATGAGTGATCACCTGGACCGACCTTATGCTCGACATCTCGGTGCAAGAACAACACAAGTCCAAACAGGGACATGTGATGCCAACTGAGCATGGAAGCTCGAAGGTGAATGTAGCAACTGTAGGACAGAAAAGGAAGGCTGTCTCTAAGAAGGGTAATAGTAATAAACCTAAGAATGATAAGGACAAGGCCAAGAAACCAAAGGCAAACAAACCATGTTGGTCTTGTGGGCAGGTTGGGCACTGGAGTAAGGACTGCCCTACAAAGAAAGCGAAGAAAGCCGAGGCGGTAGCTCAAGCGAATGCTGTGCTTGGAACCTCAAGTGGGCCTGTAGCGAACATGGTTGTTGGTGAGGCTTTGGCTTCTGAAACCAACGTGGCCCGGTATGTTACCTACAACCCTGTACTATTTTCCACTTATCTGTCAAATGAATGGTTGATTGATACTGGAGCTAATGTGCATATTTGTGCTGACATTAGTTTATTTGTATCTTATCAACAGAGTCATAGCTTGACAGTGACGATGGGGAACGCAAGTGCCGCTCAAGTACATGGAGTAGGAAACGTGGACCTGAAATTTCCTTCGGGTCGTGTTCTATCACTGACGAGATTGCATCATGTTCCCGACATGCGTAGAAATATAATAAGTGGCAGTTGTTTAGTAGCTAATGGTTTTGAAGTCTCTCTCAAATGTAATAACGTAGTTCTTATTCACACTGGTACATTTTTTGGCAAGGGTTACTTGTCAAATGGTTTATTTGTAATAAATTTTGAGCCCGTTTTGGGTGCTTTGAATAAGATTACTCCTTCTGTTAACTATGTTGAATCTTCAAATTTATGGCATGCAAGACTTGGTCACTTAAATTTTGGTGCTCTTAAAAATATGATGAACTTAGAGTTGATTCCAAGACATACCATAGAAAAGAATTCTAAATGTCAAGTATGTGTGTCTGCTAAACAAATAAGGAAACCTTTTCATTATATTGTTAGGGATTCAGGTTTGTTAGATTTAGTACACACTGATATTTGTGAATTTGGCGGTGTGTTGACTAAGGACCAGTTTAGATACTTCATTACCTTTATAGATGATAGTAGTAGATACTGTTATGTTTATTTACTTAGACATAAGGATGAAGCACTTAGTAAATTCATTATATATAAAACTGAAGTAGAAAAACAAACTAGTAAGGTACTTAAAAGGTTGAGATCTGATAGAGGTGGTGAGTATACGAGTAACTCCTTTAATGAATTTTGTGCAAGCAATGGAATAGTTCATGAAGTTACCCCACCATACACACCTGAGTCTAATGGGGTTGCTGGGCGAAAGAACAGAACATTTAAAGATATGATTAATAGTATGCTTATTAATTCTGGGCTGCCTAAATACATGTGGGGAGAGGCTCTGAATACGGATTGCCATATTCTGAATAGAGTCCCTCTAAAACACATGGATAAGACACCTTATGAGTTATGGAAGGGCAAGAAGACTAGTCTTAAGTATCTTTGTAAGAACCCAGATTTTTGGGTAGAATTAAAACTTTTTATTATGTATTGATGTAAGAATGAATAGTGGTTACAACTAGAATGTAATACTGGTTTTAATGAATGAATAATGAAAGGATATATATTCCAAGGTTATATGGCCTGAAGGATGCTATTGGGTGATAACTTAGATTAGAATAATCTATCTCCTAGAAAGTTAAGATAAGATTCCCTAGAGAGAAATAGATACCCTCATGTCATCCAGATCAATATCGGTTACAAGTACGGAGGTTCCATGAAAGAGTTAAGGAACGCTCGAAGAAGCACAAAGATATTTTCTAAGTACTAGGACTAAAAAGAGAATAAGTGATGAATAGTGTTTTTGATGGAAATAAGAATATTATGAGACGACACTATATAGAAGTACCCGGAATGAAAATCTGAGTTCGTATTAGTGATCCAGGAGGAAAATAAGTGTATGTAAAGGCTGTCGGATTCAGAAAAATAGCACTTTTATTTTCTCCGAGAATTCACTGGACACTGTAAGACATAAGGAATTATAAAAGGGATTTGAGGAATTTAAATTCGAGAAGTATTAAGAAAGATGAGGAATAGTATTATAAATATTAAGAAGGTTTTCGGTAAAACCCTAACTAGAAACGAATGAGTTATTCCCTCGAACGATCAACGAATTAAGCAATAAACGGACAAAGAAACAAGCAGAGGGAGCAAGAGTCATGCACAAGCCACTAGAAAATATCTAGTAACCAACATAGTTACAAGAGTAACTAGAATCAAGGGAATCAACTAAGTACTTAGCAATCAAACCATTTGGTTAGCCTTAAACCACCAAAAGATCAACACATGTCTTCCTAATTTCATTACCCCTTGCATCATCACTTTAATAAAGCAACCAAGGATGAGATATTATCTAAAACCATTCACTTTATGCATTATTGTTCAAGACAACCAAGCAAAAACACAAACTCTCTCCAAGAACATCACATTCGGCTATTCCTTAAATTCAAGGATCAAAATCCTACTTCCAACCATCATTTGATCTTGAAACTTTTTATGTGAGTCCTATAATTCATAAAAATAATCTCCTCAAAATCCTAGCTTCAATCTCTTCTTTTTCCATTTTCAAAAAAATCATTAAAGAGGAGGATGAATAGTGTTCTTCAAGAACTAACTTTGATTTTCATGTTTCTTTGGTTGATCTTAGGTTTGTTAAGGCTAGACAAGGACCATACCAAGCTTTGTAAGGCTATATCACACTCTCAAGAAGGTATAATGATCTTGAAACCCTAGGCCTACTTTGAGTTTATGCATGTTCTTGATAGATTTAAGTGTTAAGAGCATGTTAGTGATGTTATAATCATGATTATGTAGTAGATCTAATGGATTTAAGAGATGATGATTATGTTGGTATAATATTGTGTTCTTGAGCTTGTTGAGATGAGAATCATGTGTATAAGTTGTGTTGGTGCCCGGTGTGGCTTGGTTTTGGTGTTACGATTATTAGAACGTTCGATTTATAGCCGTCGTAATGCCTGATTTTCGTTTAATCTTGAAATCCGAACTTGTCAGTAGATGTAACTCACTGCTTAGCTTCGACTTATGCCATGATTAGCTAGATCATATTACAAGCTTCGTTTTGATATAAAGATCGCATGAAACGGACTTACGGTTTAGGAGTTATGATTAAATTCGTAAAAGTGGTTCGAAATCGAGAATGCAAATTCGTAATTGAAATTGAACCGTGTAAAATAAGTATCGCAGTGGCGAATCTTGGTAATTAAATATTAGAGATCATAAGGATGGTGTGAGAGAAGACCTCGTATTAAAAAGATCGTTTTTCGATTTTATAAAAATGTTCGAATCAAGGTTAAACGCGAACGAACCCCTAGAAGCATGCTTGATTATGACTTTGGTTAATAACTTAGAAAACGGACGATAAAACTCGTAATACAATCTTGATTCGTAAATGATCGATATTAAAACTTACATGGCTTAACTGCGTATTAAGTGTGGGTACAATGACGGGTCATAATAGCGAACGTATGTCGAACCACATCGGTGATAAAAAGAGTTACACTAGAGGTGTATAACAAGATAATGCGAAAACGTGTTTCGACTTAAGTGAAGTCTATATATCTTCTTGTAAAGTGTTAAGTGATTAATCCCGAATGCCTTGGCTCTTTATAGATCACCAGACTGACCCGGGACACGCTACCACTACCCCTACCCACACTCGATTTCCAGGCAAGTTTCAAATCCTTTTTAAAAGACTGTTGTTGTGAATATATATATATATATATGCTTTCTGTTATACATATGCCATAGCATGCATGCCTACTTTCAAAGTCATATTGATATACTTGTTCCCTGAATTATTGTTGGCTTATGAGCTAGATAGTTATTATATCAGTTATAAGCCGGAAATTTCTAAGACCCTTAAACGAAGGGCATCTGAACCTCATTCTTTGATTATAGACCGGGAGTCGTTATTTCTTAATATATTGACATTATTTTCAGAGGAAAATAATTAAGTAAATATTCCCATTTATTATCTGGTGAATATTATTGAGATATTCTTTTGAGATTATTTGATAAATATTATTCGGGTTATTCATCAGATATTTAATTATTCGATGAACATTATCTTTAATATTCATCTAAAGTTGATTTAATATTCGAATATTATTTCGAACCCTCAGTTAAGTTCTTTACTTAGAGAATATTCATTCTTATTTCTTCGATAAATATTATTTTGAATATTCATTCGAGTTTATTTATTTAATGAATATTATTTTAATATTCATTCGAGCCTTATTTATTTAAATGAATATTATTTCGAATATTCATTCAGTCCCTATTTATTTTATAAATATTAGTTGAACATTGATTCGAGCTCCAGTTCATCGATAAATATTATTTTGAATATTCCCTTGAGACGATAAATATTATCTTCGACATTCATTTAAAGTCGATTCAATTATTGAACATAATTTCGAATATTCATTCGATAATCATTTCTTCGATAAATATTATTAAGATTGAATATTCATTATTTATTTAATGAATATTGTCTCAAATATTCAGTCGACAATTATTTCATCAATAAGTATCATTCTTAAGTTGAATATTCATTATTAATTCAATGAACATTATATCAAATATCCAAGGGATGTTTATTTCACCAATAAACATTATGATTTTCAAATATCCATTTAAGATTGGAATTATTTAGTGAACATTATTTTAAACATTTATTTGAGTTTATTTAATTAATGAATATTATTTTGAATATTCATATAAAAGAAGAGAGTTGTTTAGTAAATAATTCTAACTATTCATTCGAGGATTACTTACGAGTAATATTATGATTTATTCATATTCCTTAATTAATATTGAGTTAATAAATATTCTTGGAATATTTATTTAAATCCTTTTAAGTTCTTTTATAATGATTCATATTATTCAAGGATTATCTGTCACCTTCAGATATGGTGTAAAATATTTTGGAGTATTTTATGACTATTTTTATCAAGGGGAGGTTCCCAAAACTTTATTTCCATTTAAATCTATCTTATAAGAAGATTTAAATACTCGCTCAACTTCCAAAAATATATAAGGGGACCTCACTTGGAGATGTTATTTATTGGACTGCCCGGTCCTATACCTGCTAAACTATCTTGTCACTCGCATCTTGATTCTTTCAAACATCGATATGAGTCTGTTGGTTACCTCCTCAACGCTCGAGGGGTAAGATTGATGGAACAAGTTTATATCCATTAACAAGCATCAGCTTGGGAAATATTGGTGAAATTTTCCTTTCCGATTAGATACGACTACTTTGTGGAGTCCTATCAACAAGTACTATACTTGGGGAAAAGGGGGACGAACTTTATGTTTCAGAGTTATGGATGTTATTCGAACTAGGAGACGCGTAAGTGGCCGAGTGGCGCCGGTCCAGCAATTAATGGCCCAACCGTTGGCCGGGGGGTTCCAGAGGGCGGGCGATCCGTCGGTGCTTCCTTCTACATGTAGAGAACAAATGATGGGGAGCATGACATGCGACTGATCATCGTAAATGTTGTGGCTCCTGGCGCGGCAAGCTCCCGTATTAGTTCATCTTCCAAATTGGGAAATTTTCTGCAACATTATCATTGTTGGCAGGTTTGAAAAGTGTTCGAACTGGAATTGCAATATTCTTCCTGCAAGTTCCCCTATTACGAAAACTTGATAATATCTTGCTTATCTTTGACATAGCAGATATTTCTTCGGAACAATTATAATTTAAGTTACCTTGTAACTTCATCTCATACTTTATATTGGTAATACGTTCGTTAATGCATGGCATATGGTTTCAAAGATATTTTGGACTGTTATACATTATCACTGTTCAATTATATTTTGGTGGGCTATTGCTCACCCTTGCTTTATCTATTTATATCACAACAACAGCTAGATCAGATGGCCGCGCAAGGCGTACCTAACATAGGCAGGTGTCAGCCGTCAGAGGATTAACCGCTGAGGTCATAGCTACCATTGCTGAGGATGCAGCTTCTGGTAGGCTAGTTGTTAGCATTTGATCATCAAATGTATTTATTATAAGGCACATACCAATGGATGGCAAAGAATATGTAATGGTAAAATTGTAATTCATTGGGTTGTAAGAAACTCAAACTTATGATTAATAATATTGTTGGTTACTCTGATTTCATCTCTGGGACTATAACGGGTGTGTTTTATGTTGTTGTTTTGGGTCACAAGGTTGTAATTTAGATTATGTTGGTTTTGTGGTTGGATATTGAGACCGTAACGACCAGATCCCTGACCCCGGATCTGGGGGTGTTACAATCTTCGTGTGTGGGGGTGCCTTGCCAAGGTACTTGTCCCTGAACACAAGAGAAAGAAACTAGGTCCGAAGACTGTTGATTGTATCTTTCTAGGCTATCTTGAGACCACTACAGCTATGAGATTTTTAGTATTAAAATCTGACATAGATGGTATAGTGGCAAACACGATAGTTGAGTTTCGTGATGCTACATTCTTTGAGGATGTTTACCCTATGAAGACTGGTGTGCCTCAAGATACTTCTAATGAAGATCCTACTCACACATCAAGTTCTATTCCTGATCATTTGGAAAAGATGACAAATGTGAGGGCGGAACCTAGTAGTAGCTCTACTCCTAAGGAGGTAGAGGAATCACGAAGGAGTAAGCGTGCAAAGGTAGTCAAGGATTTTGGAAGTGATTTTATCACTTACAATGTCGAGAATGAACCTTTAACTTTTCGACAAGCTATGTATTCTTCAGAGTCTAGGCACTGGAAGGGCACTATAAAGAGTGAAATTGACTCTATTGTTTCTAACGGAACATGGGAGTTAGTTGATCTCCCTCCTGGGTGTTCTACTATCGGGTGCAGATGGATCTTTAAAAGGAAGTTGAACCCTGACGGCTCAATAAATAAGTACAAAGCTAGACTGGTAACTAAGGGTTTTAAGCAAAAGGAGGACATTGATTACTTTGACACATACTCTCCAGTAGCTAGAATGATAACAATCCGAATGCTTGTAGCATTGGCTTCCGTACATGGTTATCATCCATCAAATGGATGTAAAGACAACTTTTCTTCATGGAGAACTTGAAGAAGAGATTTATATGGATCTGCCTGAGGGATTTGTTGCATCTGGTAACGAAAGGAAAGTATGTAATTTGATCAAATCCATCTATGGCTTGAAACAAGCTCCTAGGGATTGGCATAAAAAGTTTGATGAAACTATAGTGCCGTTCAGTTATGATATTATTGATAGTGACGAGTGTGTCTACACCAAAGTTAAAGATAGTGAGTGTGTCATCATGTGTCTATATGTAGATGCCATATTACTGTTTGGAACTAATATTGAGATTATTAACGAGACAAAAGCTTTCTTGAAAAGGCATTTTGAAATGAAGGATATGGGTGAGGCTAGTGTGATTCTTGGTCTCAAGCTGACACAGTCAGCTGAGGGAATAACTTTATCGCAGTCTCATTATATAGAGAAATCTATACTTGAGAAATATGGTTATTCACAGTGTAGAATCGCTAGTACACCCTATGATCCTAAAGTTGCCCTTGTTAAGAATACTTCAGGAGTACCTGTGTCTTAGTTAAGGTATTCTCAGATTATAGGGAGTTTGCAGTATCTTGTTAACTGTACTAGACCCGATATTTCATACTTTGTGTCTAAGTTGGCTAGATATACAAGCTGTCCAAACAAAACTCATTGGGATGCTCTTGATAGAGTACTTAGATATCTGAAAGGCACAATGTACCTTAGTTTACACTATAGGAGATTTCCTGGTGTGCTTGAAGGGTACAGTGATGCAAGTTGGATAGCTAAGAAGTCTGGTTCCAATGGAGTGACTGGATACGTGTTCACCTTAGCAGGTGGAGCAATATCCTGGAAGTCAACCAAACAGACTATAGTAACTCGGTCTACTTTTGAGGCTGAGTTGTGTGCGCTTGATGTCACGGGGACGGAGGCTGAATGGTTACACGGACTTATGTCCACGATACCTGTAGTAAGTAGACCGCTTCCTGCACTAGCTATTCATTATGATAGTCGAACAACTATCGACAAGATTAGCAGTAAAAAGTATAATGCTAAGACAAAGAGACACATCCAAGTTAGACTAAAGTCTATAAAGGGTTTAGTGTCTGATAGGATTATTGCTGTAGAGTTCATAGGAACTCAGAATAATATAGCTGATCCTTTGACTAAAGGACTGGAACCTGCAGTGGTCCTTAAGTCGAGGTTGGGGATGGGGTTGTCAACCCATCAAAGTTCATCATCAGTGGGAACCCAATGCACATGAGAGGAGATCCTTTAAAGTGTATTCAATGTGGTAATAACAAGCTGTAAGGATGAATTGGTAGTACCTTTGCTACATAGATGATACTGTTGTATCTGAGTCTATCCCCTGTAAACCTAGAAGGTACTGACATGGCTAGTAATAAAGAGTTATTGTAACTCTGAATGGGATCAAGTCATTTGACGAGATGGTTGCAGTACATCTCTGAAGATGCCCAGCTAAGCGAATGTAATTGTGTGGTCGCAATTAGAGGAAAGGGTTATTCCTTGAAAGCATTCGACGAACAGGATCAAGACAAGACCATTAATGTCTCAAAGCCGTAGATTGGCACCATAGCCTTTGACTTGTCGTCGTCTATGGAACATGATTACACTAATCGGATTAAGATTCAAGGTGAAACATTCCATCTGAATCCGGTAGTCATCGAAGTAGGGGACTTAGGAGGGTTGAAACCCGGAAGGGTACCGACTTTGAAAAACAAGTCATGATGAGAAAGCTGAAGCATTTCTATATGGATTTATGGGGGATTATTAGAAAATGGAGTTTTTAGAGCATAAGTATTTTATGTTCTTGATGTTAATTCCGGATTTTAATGATTGGAAATTGTTCCTTGCTATGAGGACTTAAATTTTCGTATATGGGTCTAAGTAATTTTCTTAGTGAAATCCATAGAGAAATAGAGTTGAAGTGGGTATATTGAAAGAGCTTGAAAATGAGAATGTGCTTTTAAAACCACACACATGGGTAGTGTACAACTACTAAGGTGTATGATGGTGCATGGTGTTACTATGTGCTTCACGCGCACACACACGCGCGCACCGCCGCCGCCCGCCACGCCACGTCACGTCTCGACTCGGGTCGGCTCGGTAGAAGGGCGATTTGGGCGAATGTCTCGGCGTCTCGTGTACGCGAGGCGACCTGGGCGAGGGATTTTATTTATGTGTTTAACAATATTTTAATTAGAATATATATATATATATATATATATATATATATATATATATATATATATATATATATATATATATATATATATATATTTCAATTGGGATCGGTACTTGGAATAAATCAGGAACTGGTCAGACATCTAATACTGATGGGCCAAGTCCTGATGGATGAAATCCTGACGGTACCAGATCCTGATGATGATGATCAAATACTGATGGCCATCAGATCCTGACGGATGAAAATCCTGATGAATCAGATCCTGATATTTGGCCTGGACAGAATTGATGATATATATATATATATATATATATATATATATATATATATATATATATATATATTAATTAAAATAAAAACTGAATGTGTGGATAAAATATATACGTAACCGTTACGATTTATTAAATCAGGCGTTACAGCCGTTTTAATTTTATTAAATCAGCCGTTTCGTTATATTAATTGTAAATCAGCAGTTACAATATTAATTTGGTGGCATCAGTTACGTTTGGCCTCTGCTATAAATAGAGAGCTAAGCTGCTGGTTTTGATATACCACACCGTACATTCTCTTCTCCTCTCTACATTCTTTACTCCCTTCCTGTCTAAGCTGCTTTACTTGTGGGTTTTTCCGGCGACTGAGGTGCCAGTTGAAGTCGAGTTTTCTGGTTGCTGTGATAATCTAACTCGGAGCTGTTTTATCCTGGAAGAATATCGCCAGCATCCTGACACAGTGTAAGTGGGGGCGATTATCTCTTCAAGTGCAGTCAGGACTTAGAGCAAGGCCTGACAACTCAACTGTTTTTCTTGTTTGTTTGATATACTGCTATAGCAATGACTACTGGTATGTCTTCTATCTTTCCTTTATTTTTTCAGTTACTGATATGCATATGTTTTACCTTCGTGTTTTGTTTCGTTAATTGTTTGCTTGGACTTGGCTTATTAAATACGATATATAATTGCCTCTATGTTGCTGTATTATTGAACATTTCCAACAATATGGAGAGAATCATGAAGGCCCAGGCTTTAAGAGATTAAGCATTGGGGGGGCTACATGTTCAGAAAAAAGACCATGGAATGATGGAAATCAACCCTGAGAATGCCATCATGGAGGAGCTCATAAAGAGGGATGACGCTGACAAGAATGACAAGTCTTTGAAGCACTTGGTACTCTCCTCTTTGGCAAAAGGATTCACAGGATGTTGAAGCTTGGCCTTAGCAGTGAGTGCTAATGATGCTAACATGACATGCCGCCGCGGATGCTGAAGGAAGCAAGGTAGAAGAAGTTGATTAGAGTCAACTTTTTCTCCCGGCACTGTCATGGGTTCGTAGTCTCATTTCAAGTGCAAACATTTCCTTTTGTTATGGTTGAAAACTGGATGAATGTTGGTCTTGCCTGAAAAGGTAATTTTATTTCCGTCTTTTAATATGTCAAACGTATTCTGGTTAATTAAAATTTACTAGCTTATAGTTTTGGTTAATTGAAATTTACTAGCTTATAGCTCGTGCAAAGCACGGGTTACTTTTATTTTTTTATAATTTACTTATAGTGTAATATAATATTATAACTATTAATTTTAATATGTTATTGGAATAATTCGAACCTGACATCTTTGTATATAATAATTTTTAGTATTAAATATAAATTAATACGTTGTTGGCGGGGAATCGAACCTTAGGCCTCCGTATAAAATAACCTTTAGTATTGTTGTATCTAACGGTCATGATCTATTTGAGTTGAAGATCTAACGGTTATAAATGAGGGATAACAAAAAATGAGGGGATAACCAAACTACAAATTATACCCCCTTTCATAGTCTTTTTAATAATATATTAATTACAAATTCATGGATTGTTTAAAACTATATGTCATGAATTAAATTTGTTTTTGACGAGATTCGAATTTCGATATTTAGTAGATAGTTTAAATATAGAATATTGCTAGATTATATCTAATGATTCTTATCTATTTAGTAAATATCCAATGAACATTATTAATTTTATGGTTGAATCAAATTTAAAATAATTATACCTACATTTACTTATTATAGTTCAGTATAGATAGATAAGTCGTCAATTTTTTTTAAAAAAATCAAATTTAATTTGAATTAAATGTTTAATCAACAAATAGATTTTAATTTGAAAATAAAAAAATAAAAAATATATATAATTCATTATAAAATTGTCCTTAAAAAGTATATTTACAAGAAATAATATAATATAAATTTAGTCAAATATCAATTGAAAAATAAAAGAACGAGCTTATCAATGACGAATTAGACTTTATAAAACATTAATAATAAACTCTAAATTGAATGCATTGTATTAGAAAATGGAAACAATATTAAATGCAATGATTTGCACAGAAAATTAGTCAAAGTTAAGATTGTAACTTTAACAAATTGCATCTAGTAATTGTGAACTGCAAATAGAAACTATGGGAAAAAAAAAACAATGTCCAACTTTTAATAATCATCTTAGAGCGTCTCCAAGTTACTCTCTATTCTAGCTCTTAAACCAAAAATTGAGGAGAGAGAACAAAAGTGTTGCTCCAAGAGACTCTTAGTGGCTCTTAAAAACACTAAGAGCTTCTTCTCTCTACTCTATTTTAAGAGCAACTAGTAGCTCTTAACCTATTTTTTATTAGTAAAAAATTGATTTTTCTCTCTCCTTTATTGAATGTTTGTATTAGTGAAAATGAAAGATGAATAAAGAGCAATTATAGGGAGTATTGTTGGAATTGACACATAAATCAATGTAATATCTTGTTAGTCACAGAGGCATGCCTGTTTACATCTAATAACAAGCCTAATTGTTTGTAATGCTTTGCATTACTTACATGACCTCTTAACTGAGGGAACCTCTAGTTGTAGAGTCTCTACTTGTTCTGTACTTGTAATAGGCACCAAATCCTAGTTGTGTAACTGTACTTATATAGTCAAGAATAATGCTTGAAAGAAGTTCCAAGGTTCATGCCTCAAGCAAGAAGATAAAGACTGTCAAATAATCACAGTTGGGATTTGAAAAAAGTGAGGAATTTGCCTAAGTACCAATTCGAGAAGTAGTTTTGTCTATTCGAGAAGTCCAGCATTCGAGAAGTCAGGGATTTGATATCTCAAGACACTATTCGATATCTCTAAATACAATGTTCGATATCTCATTCGATATCTCAGAGATTCGATATGTCTATTACTCTGTTCGAGAACTCAAGAAGTCAACAAGTCAAAAGTAGTATTCGAGTTCTCAAGGAGTCAACAAGTCAAAGTTCCATTCGATATCTCAAGGACTCGGAAAGCTATTCGATATCTCGAGGATTCGATAAGTCAAATGTTCTGTTCGACAACTCAAGGAATCTTGATGAAAAAGAGCTTTTCGAGAAGTAATTCGATATGTCAATATAACAGTGTTCGAGAACTCAGAGTTATCGATCAAGTCAATTCTAGTTCTCGAATCACTTACTTAGTCACTTCTCGAATACACTCTTGGAGACAAAACACTGTAGAAATTGTACAAGTCAGAAACCTGCAACAAGCCAATGCACTTTATAGATCTCAATCTGTAACGTGCTCTGGAAAGCCAACAAAGAAGCTTGGAGAGATATAGAAGAGACAAAGGGCTAAAGAAGTGGATCTGAACAGGTTTTGCAAAGTCAAATCTGTAACCGTTTGGACTCTTACTCAAATAGGATAGACAGACTAGAAAGTAATTTGTTTTAGCTACCTTATTTGTAGTAAGTGGGTTGTATCCATGCTCTATAAGGATACAACCTCACTTCCTTAGTAATTAACTTTTAGAGAGTCAAGTTTTTTCATATTCATTGTAAGCAATATCTCTCTGAGAAAAATGAAGCTGAGAATACTATCATTTGTATTCACAGATTGTAGCAACCTTTATCTAATAATACATTAGATTAAAGTGATATTGTTACTTGTGTTGTTCTTTATCCGCACCTACATCGACTCACCAAGAAAAGTTCAAGAATCCATTCACCCCCCTCCTCTGTATTCTTTTACTGTATTCCATACTCAACAAGTGGTATCAGAGCGGGCTGTTTATTCAAAAACAGAAAAACGATCATGAGTTCGAATACACCAAAGACTACAGGAACGGTGAAAGTCCCTAAGTTTGACAAAGAGAATTATAACCTCTGGAAGATAAAGATGCAGTTGTTCATCAAAGCATCTCATTATTTGTATCCTGAGATTCTCAAGAATGGTCCATTTGTTCCCCAACAGGAGATTCCTGAAAAGACTGTTGGAACCACTACTATTCCAAGATCTTATGTGGCTAAGGATCCATCCAAATGGACAGAATCAGAAAAGGACATGGTTGCCCTTGACAGTCACCTTATGTTGTTGATTATAGATTCCATGGACATGTCAATGTTTGCAAACATTGCTTCATGTACCACTGCCAAAGAAATGTGGGATCACATTGAGGTGTTATATGAAGGAACTGATGAGGTCAGAGAGAACAAGAAACATATACTGGTCACTCAGTATGAAGCTTTCATGGCACAGCCCAAGGAAAGCATCACTGAGATGTTTGAGAGATTTCACAAGCTAGTTATTGAGTTGCAGATGAATGGCAAGGTTTACAGCACCAAGGAATTGAACATGAAGTTTCTGCTATCTTCACCAAATCATCAAGAGCAAAGGGTCATTTCTCTAAGGGAAAGAGATTTGAACAAAGTTACATATGATGTGCTCTATGGGGTTTTAAAACTCATGAGCTTGAGTTGCTTCAGAAAAGGGCTATCCAAGCCAACCAAGGCAGAATGATAAACACATCATGTGCCTTGATTGTCAACAAATCTATTCAAGACCTAGAAGCATCTACAAGCCAATTGAGGATAGAGGAGGTAGTAGAAGATGAAGAAACTGAAGCTGAAGTAAGTGAACATGGTGAGGAGAAGGAGGAATATGAGTTCTATACTCTTGAAGAACTAGATGGGATGGAAAACACTTCATATGCTTTCATGGCCAGAAAATTTCCAAACATCAGATTTAAGAGGAATCAACCCTTCAAACCTAAAACCCAAAACCATTCATTCAACAGGAGCAAGGCACCTGTGAAACCAAACAAGAATAAGTTCAAAACCAGCCATGTGGATAGGTCATCTGTAAGGTGTTATAGATGCAATGACCTAGGGCATTTTGCCAGTGAATACAAGAAGCCTAAAAAGAAGGATAGAGATTATCTTGAGCTCGAAGCTAAGTATGAGGCCCTTCTGAAAAAGCAGACACAAGGTAAGGCCTACATAGCTGAAGGGAAGTGTTGCGATGATTCTGACAGTGATGGAGAGGAACAAGAATTTTGCAATTATGCCTTGATGGCCAATTTCAAGGAGGACACATCTCCATCAGACCCTCAGGTACCATCTCTCACTACTATAGACATGTCTGTTTCAGAGTATAAATGCATGATTGAACAACTATCTGTTGAGATGTTTAACATTCATACTAGTATGACTGCTGCTAATGAAGAGATTACTAAACTGTCTACTAGAAATGAAATGTTAATCAAAAAGAATGAGGAACTTGAGCTAACTGCTATGCAAGTAGAAAACCTTAAGAAAGAAGTTGAATATCTGCAGAATAAGGTTTTGTGTGCTAGTCAGGTTGAAAAGGCTCTTAGGGATGAATTAGCTGAAAATGAATTCAAACTGAAAACTTTCAAGAAATCATCTGGTCTAGTGTAATCCTACTGTGAGAAAATTGAAGCTAATCCCAAGGCTGCTATTGGACTTGATTATGGCACTCTTAAACAGAGAAAAAGCTATGCTGTCATTGAAGATGATACAGTTGTTCATAGGTGTAAGAACCCAAAATTTCGGTAGAATTAAAACTTTTCCTATTATGATGAAGTGCATCAATGAATAGTGATTTTGAGGATTAAGAAAATTTTTCATGCCACCTATGTACGAGACGTAGTGTGGATATTCCGAAGTTATACTAGTAATCTACGGAGTAAATAAGTGTATGTAAATGCGATCGGAATTCAGAAATTCCAAATTCTATTTTCGTGTAATATTTGACCGAGCAGTGAATTATATATCAGTAATATCAAGAAATGAGATATTTAATTTGAGGAATTGAGGAGTTAATATTTTGGAATTTTATTATAAGTGATTTGAGAATTTGGAACGAAAACCACTGAGGAAGTGAAACAAACGTTCTAGAAACCGCTGAAACTTTACAACAAGATTAAGCGATCAAGCGAGCGAATCATGAATTGAGAATAGTAAATATTAGAAGTCCAAGGAAGGATATATTATGAGAGGAAAATGGAATTGAGAATAAAATCCTAGAGTTAAAGGAAATGAGAACAATTGAGAAACCGCGAGAATTTTTTTCTGAGATAAAGAGAAAATACAAAGAAAATTGGACACAACGATTGTTTGAGGTATTGGGCCACACTATTACAATGAAGTGCAACATATAAGTTGTAACATATTGATTTAGTAAATATACAAGAAGGGAAGCCCCTTGGTGCAAATAAGAAAAGGAAGGAAGGACTTGGAAACAATATGTATAAAGCAAGGGACTTGCTTGCAATTATGGATGGATAAAGGTAATCCAAATGAACCAATGAGGAGATGACACCACATGGCAAGAAGATAAGATGCATCCAAGTGAAAATATCAAGCATTATTGATCACTTTATCACTTTAAACAAAACAAAACAAACACCAAATACTCCATTCTGCCCAGCAGGAAAGGAGCTCACTAAAACGGGCCTAGAGACTTCATTACTCAATGAAATTTTTTGTTCTGTATATGGTTAGAAAGCTGTGAAGACGCTCTACAACTTTCATTCAGGAGCCTCGACCAGGAAACGATTGCAAGGGCTTCGTTTTGGCTGATCGTTGGGGCATGTTTTTCCAGTCAGGAAACTCACTTCCATGTTCTTGATTTCTTTGGTGAGATTGAAGATGGTGAGCATAGAGTAAGGCTTCCCCAAGGTTAGCCAAGCTTGTTTGAGATTGTAAGAACATCAAGAAGGTATAAAAACCCTAACCCCTCTTGGCCATGTAGTAATTGTGATGTTTAATGTTAGATCCATGGTTATTAGTGTGAATCTTGGACATAAAAGTTATGGATGATGTAGACCTTGAGTTTAAGTGTTGTGGTTGTGATTTTTAGGCTTGTGGTTAGTGTATGTATCTCTATGTATGTTATAAAGTATGATCTTGGTGATTTAGATGTTGGTTGTGATGTGGATGTAAGATTCTTGGTTGGTTTAGTGATATAAGCATGCTGAGTTTTTCCCAGGAACTTGTACTGTCTTGTAGGAGGGTTTTGAACCCCCAAATCTTGTCCCCTGAAGTCCTAATGTATATTGTTGGAAAGGTATTTGAATGTAGTTTCCAGAAATATAAGGTTCATGACTAGGTGATGTATAGATTTTGAGTTATGGCCTGAGAAGTGAAATGTGTTTCTGGATTCCGGACTGCACTAAGTGGTCCCCTTGTGAACCTTTTTTTGAACCCCTAAAAATTTATGTAGGATCGTGGAAAACTTAGAGAAGCTATTAAATGCAGTGGGGAAGGCTACCCAAAAAGAATTGGATTAAAATATGTATTATTCAATTTTATAAAAATGTTGAAGTAAAATCCGCGCAAGTGAAAAACCACTTAGGGGATTAGTTCAAAGTAGTTTTAAGAATGTTCACTTGAGTTTCGAGTTTGAGGAATAGATTTGAGTCGAATGGGTAACGAAAGTGATAATGTGACGACATGGTCATATGAGAGGGTTAGTGGTCACAAGTGGAGTCGTTAAGTTGGTCTTACGATTTTTTTTTAAAACCTTATGATTAAGTAGCGTTGTTAAGGTACTAACGTACAAATATTGATTATGTATATATTTCCATTCCACTTCGCGAGCCGACCACCCCAACCTCACCAAGGCAAGTTTTCCAACCCTAAGTATTTATTTTCAAAAGATTATATTCTTGATTTTACCTATGCAAGTTTACTTTTCAAAACTTATATATAAGGATTTTCACTGTTGTGTTTATAGCCTCCAAACGTATTATATGCTTATGCTTTACGAGATTATGTTGAAGTTTGAGATATATGCATATGTGTTTGTACACCCTTGAACTTAGAATGAAAGTGTTTTCTTCGGACAATGACTCTAGCAATAGAGGTCGTAGCGGTCCAAATATACTATTGACCGGGGAGCGGTATATTGTTGTATCGTGATTAAATTGCGAAAACCCGAAGAGTCATTCGGGAAGTATCGTATACCTAAGTAATTATTATTTTTACGTTGTTAAAAATACTCAAAAATATCTATCTTGGATTAAAAGCTTATTTTAATTAAATAATTATTTTATTAATTGTTTATATTAAATCTCAAAATATTATTTATTATTTATTGTTCATTATTTTAAAGACAAAACTAATCCAAGATACCTTTAACGTTTTCAAACTCGAACTCTTTCGAACCCAAAACATTTTCGAAAACCCCCGGTCAGGTTTTGCTTCTTGTACGTTTTTCAAGAATTATCGGTCGACTGAGGTCGAACTTCAACTACTCGAATTTTCTATCAAAATGATTTTTGAAAAGAAAAGAAAAAGGGGACTCTGGCAGGTGTGGGAATCGTTGATGAACGATTCCCGGGATGTGTAAGCGGCCGTGAGCCAGGCGGTCCATCAATTATTATTCCGGCCCAGGTGTTGCCGAAGGATGATTACGGATGTAGTTTTCATCGAGGGTGATTACGGATGTAGTTTTCACCCAAGGATAGTTACGGATGTAGTTTCTATCCTTCTACTAGTAGAGAAGACCCGCGGATTGTTGGACTTAGTTGTGGCGACTGATCATCGTCAATCCTTGTCAGGTTTTTATGTTTTCTTCCAGTCCCATCCTCCACTTTGGAAAAATACTCAAACACTGCTTCTTGGGCCTAAGTGCCAAGTTGCCGATAGTGTAGTTTTTGATAAGAAAAATATTGACATCGTGTAGTATCTAGAACTGCAAGATTTCCTATAAAGATTGGCACGTGTTAGTGCACTCTTGCAATTATTTCAAAGAACGAAATGTTTTTGAATGAGAAACCTTCTAAGCTAATGGAAGGAAAGAGGTTTTGCAATAATGTATTCCCTGTACAGTATGTTAACCGTAGAGTGTTTTGCCGAAAATGATATACTAATACGTATATATTTTCAAACCTGAGATATATTGAAATGGGAACCTTATAAAGGATTCATATGTTATTCTTAAAGCTCCTTAGCGAGTATAAATGTTTTATTCAAACTCGGACATATATATTGTCGAATTATGTTTTGAAATATGAGATATATACCCATACAGTTGGGAACGTTTTCAAAATAAACCACATTATTATTTTACAAAATGGTGAACTTGCTGAGCATTATGTAGCTCATTCTTGCTTTATAAAAACTTTTCAGAAAGAGAAGAATTTGATCAGTTAACTCCGCACCAGCAGAAGATGAGTAGAATATTTACCCCTGAGATGATTTAGTTCCTGATAAATACTACAGAGTAAGTCTGATAGGTTTTCAACTGTAATAGTAAGACTTGTCTTCAAGTGTAGTTGCATAAATGGAAGTGCGCAAGATTCTAGAATGTACAGATGAATTGTAATATTTAGAGTTACTTTTGATTATCGTTTCTGAGGCTCTAACTTGTTTGTGCTTAAGATTGAGGTCTGGATGGATGTATTGTTGAGTTGTAAAGTTAATACAGGTATGATATGGTTGGATGGTGATGTGACGACCTGAATCTTTGACCTCGGATTTGGGGCGTCACAATAGGGAAGTGCCTCACATTTTGAAAAAGACTGAGACTCCTATTTTTAAAGAATCAACATTTGAAATTGATGAGGATGCCTTACTCATCAAGCAAATGTTGAATGATGAGGATGAGGCACAATCCAATGAACAACAAGCATCCTCTAAGAGTGAGAGTGTCAAGTCAAAAGTCAAGGAGCCAGTAGGTAATAGGTCAAGACCTAAGAAATTTGTTAAGTTTGTTTCAGCTGGGAAGAGTGAAGTTGAGAAGAAAGTGACTAAGAAGAAACAGAACAGAAATGGCAAGTTAGAGATTAACAAAGATAATAACTATGCTTATATGCCTAATGCCCCCAGGGAAACTTGTCAGAACTATTTCAGTACCAATCATCTAACTCATGCATGCAAGAAACATGTTGGTAGTGTGCCCAAACCTTTCTATGACTGCTCTGTGCCTCTAAGACATAGAGATGCACCATTTTGTGATAAATTTGACTGTATGCCATGCAATATGAATGTTATGACTAGTTGTTTCAATTTGAGAAGCAATTCATTGATGGTTGTATCAGTCACAATTCTCACACACACTACACAAGGTCAAAGTCTTCAAGTCCTCCTAAAGCTAGGAAGGTACCTTTGTCACCTAAGTCTGAGGCCTCAGGCTCTAAGACTTCTAACAGTGACAAGAAGACTAACACCAAGAAAGTTGATAAGCATGTTGTTTATGATAAAACTGTTTCTAAGTCACATGGACCCAAACTTGTTTGGGTACCAAAGGAGAAGTAATACCTTTGTGTTTGTAGGGCAAAGAAAGTGAAAAGAAGGTCATGTGGATTTTGGACAGTGGATGCTCAAATCATATGACTGGTGATATGGCCCTGCTATCACAATATGAGGAGAAGGCTGGCCCAATGGTTGCTTTTGGAGATGACAGCATGGGTAACACATTGGGATATGGCAAGTTGAAAGTTGGAAATGTCATCATTGAAGATGTAGCACTGGTCAAGGGACTCAAGCATAATCTGCTAAGTGTTGGTCAGTTTACTGATAGGGGATTCAAGGTGGATTTTGACAAAGATGAATGTTTGATCACCCACAAGAAGACTGGTAACTTTGCTCTATCTGGAGTAAGGAAAGGAAGCCTGTTTGTAGCCAATATGGACTCTGTAAACAAGGACAAAATTTGTTGCGTCTACTCAAAAGCATCAAATGAAGATTGTTGGCTGTGGCACAAGAAATTATCACACCTGAACTTCAAAGCCATTAATTCTATAGTCAAAAGAGAGTTAGTGAGAGGCATGCCCACACTTGAGTTCTGTCAAGAAGGAGTGTGTGAGGCTTGTCAAAAGGGAAAAATGAAAAGATCAAGCCACAAGTCAAAGACTGTGACATCAATAACCAAGCCCCTGCAACTCATTCATATGGATTTGTTTGGGCCTGTTAATATTATGTCACTAGGAAGAAAGAAGTATGCCTTGGTGATGGTTGATGACTTTACAAGGTATACATGGGTGGAATTTCTGGCATCAAAAGATGAGGCTCCGCAAGTAATCATTGAGCACATAAAGAAAGTTGACAAGGAAGCAAAGGCCAACAATGCAAGTGTGATTGCACTGAGAAGTGATAATGGGACAGAGTTCAGAAATGCCATGCTTGAAGCATTCTGCAAAGAGAATGGGATTTCTCAGCAATTCTCAGCTCCAAGGACTCCACAACAAAATGGAGTTGTTGAGAGAAAGAATAGAACTCTAATTGAGGCTGCTAGAACAATGTTACTTGATGCAAAGATGCCTACATGTTTTTGGGCTGAGGCTGTGAGCACTGCATGCTATATCCAGAACAGAACCCTCATCAACAAAAACACTGGAAATACACCTTACAATTTGATGACTGGAAAGAAGCCTACTCTAAAGTATGTTCATACTTTTGGAAGCAAATGCTTTGTATTGAAGGATAATTCTGAATATGTTGGTAAGTTTGATGCAAAGGCATTTGAAGGTATTTTTCTTGGCTATTCTATGGAAAGAATTGCATACAAAGTTTATGTCATCAGTCAAAAGAAAATTATGGAAAGCACAGATGTGACATTTGATGACAGAAAACTACCTGGACTAGAAGAAGCCAATGATGAAGATAAAGATCCATTGAAGTTTGATAATCTAGATGATTCTGATGAAGAGACTGAAACTGAAGTTGAAACTCAAGTTCAACAGACTCAAGTGAATGATAATACAAGAGAAGAATTTGTGCCAATCAACAGTGGAGAAACTAGCATCCAAGACACACCTGTGAGTAATGGCAACCTCACAGGGGGAGGAAATCAGGATGATGATTTGGATGATGAAGCAACATCAAGAATGAGAAATCAGGCTGAGCACTCAAGGAAATGGGATAGATCACACACTGCAGAGCAAATCATTGGAGATCCTAATGCAGGAGTAAGGACAAGGAGAGCAACTCAGATTGAGTGTCTCTATGGTTGTTTCCTATCTCAGGTGGAGCCTAAGAAACTTGATGGTGCACTGTTAGATCCAGATTGGATTATTGTCATGCAAGAGGAGCTGAATCAATTTGAAAGGAACAAAGTATGGGAACTTATTCCTGCAACAAAGAATAGAACCATTGTTGGAACAAAATGGGTTCTGAAGAATAAGATGGATGAAAATGGTGTAATAGTAAGAAACAAAGCAAGGTTGGTTGCAAAAGGATACTCTCAACAGGAAGGCATTGATTATGATGAGACATTTGCCCCTGTTGCTAGATTGGAAGCCATCAGAATATTCTTGGCATTTGCTGCTCATTCAAACTTTAAAGTTTATCAAATGGATGTCAAGAGTGCATTTCTGAATGGAGAATTGGATGAAGAAGTCTATGTGCAACAACCACCTGGCTTTGAGGATCCACACTTCCCAGAATTCGTCTACAAATTGCTTAAGGCATTGTATGGACTTAAGCAGGCTCCAAGGGCATGGTATGATACTCTATCACAATTTCTTCTTGAAAATCAATTCACTAGAGGCACATTGGACAAAACACTATTTTACAAGAAACATGGTGATGATATTATCTTATTTCAGATCTATGTGGATGATATCATATTTGGTTCTACTAATGAGAAGCTGTGTGAAAAGTTCTCTAAGCTGATGCAGAGCAGATATGAGATGAGTATGATGGGAGAGTTGACATTCTTTCTTGGGTTGCAAGTTAATCAAAGGAAGGATGATATCTTTATCAGTCAAACCAAGTACATCAAGGATCTATTGAAGAAGTTTGATTTTGAAGATTGCTCACCTGCAAAGACACCCATGGCCACTGCAACTAAATTGGATGAAGATGCTAAAGGCAAGAAAGTAGATATGTCAGTCTATAGAGGCATGGTTGGTTCTCTACTCTATCTCACTGCAAGTAGGCCAGACATCATGTTTGCTACATGCTTGTGTGCAAGGTTTCAATCAAATCTAAAAGAATCACATTTGATTGCTATAAAAAGGATCTTTAAATATCTGAAGGGCACTCCAAACTGGGGTCTATGGTATCCTAAGTACATAGGGTTCAATCTGGTTGGTTATTCTGATGCTGATTATGCTGGATGCAGAGTGGATAGAAAAAGCACCTCAGGTAGCTGCCAGTTTCTTGGACAAAGGTTAGTCTCTTGGTATAGCAAGAAACAACAATCTGTGTCAACTTCTATAGCTGAGGCTGAATACATAGCTGCTGGAAGTTGTTGTGCTCAAGTGCTTTGGATTAGAAATCAACTTAGAGATTATGGACTTGTGTTGGAAAGAATTCCAATCATGTGTGATAACACAAGTGCAATCTCTGTAGTTGCCAATCCTGTCAATCATTCTAGAACAAAGCACATTGACATCAGATATCATTTCATAAGAGAACATACAACTAATGGAACCATTGAGTTGCATTATGTTTCTAAAAATAAACAACTAGCTGATATATTCACTAAGCCATTAGATGAAGCCACCTTCACAAGGTTGGTTAGTGAGATTGGAATGCTGAATTCTTCAGATTCTGGCTAAGTGAATACAACATCTAGATTATTGTAGTAGTAAACACTTACTTTATCTAAATTCTCAATATTTTTGGAGTAAGTGTTGGCTGTGAAAGTATGCACCTAGAGGGGGGGTGAATAGGTGTATTAGGTTAACTATAGTCTATTTTTATTTTTACAGAAATTCTTCCAGAACTATATCAGCTTGCTGAAATGATTATAGCAGAATGTTTCAGCTTGCTGATATTAACTAATGCAGTGCAGAAATAAACAGCAGAATAGAAAAACTTGACACACAATATTTTAGCTAGGTTCGACCCCTAATCTCTATGGTCTACGTCCTAGTCCCTTACCAAACGCGGCAAGAGAATATATTATTAATCACAATAACCCGATTACAAGATTCAATAATATATCTCCCTTTTTCCCTAGCTACCGTCAAAATGGCTTGCTGAAATCCCTGTTTCTAAACCTGCTTTCTAAGAACTATACTACTCCCCGTAGTACAAACTTTTCTAGCTTAGTGTTTACCAAACCCTTGTTTCACAAGCCACTGCCCAGCAACTATGCCTTTACAATCAGAACAATACAAATGAGAAGGATTGAAATTACAACTCAAAGATATAGACTCTTATATATATATAAAACGTGTAATATATCTTTAGAGCTTGTGTGTGTTGTTTATGAATATGGCAATGTTAAACAACTGTTTTGAGGTGACTGAAGGTATAAACAATTTGGTGAATATTCAAGAGAGTGTATGTGATCTTCAGTGTTGTTCTTCGTTTATACAAATGAAGTATATATACTAACACAGTCCAACGTTCGGATTTATTCAAGTAGCCGTTGGATGTTTCTTTAGATATAAAGATGAAGAACGTGTTTGTGTATAGAAGAAATATTCTCCGCTGCAAAGTTGTTTAGAGTGGATGTTCAGAGAATATAATTAGTGGAGAGCCATGAGAATATGTTTAATAGAAGTGATGGGGCTGTTTTGTCTTCATGAATGAAAGAGATGTGTATAGTGAAGGGAATGTGGAAGACAAAGACTTGTGGTAGTATGTGTATGATTATTTAAATAAAGAAAGGTGTATCTTTATTTAAAGGCAAAGCACATGGGTGTATCTTTATAAAAGCAAAGCACATGTTGTTCCCCCACTATACTTGAGATGTGTTGGGTGATGTGTTTAGGATTAAACAACTGAGCTCTTTAGAGTATATTAGATACGTAATATACATATCTAAGAGTCCTTACATTTAAATATAAATAGCAGCTCTTTTTATTTCTGGATCGTTCTTGACAGTTTCTGTATACCCAGAAACAGCTTGCTGAATGTCAAATCGGCTTGCTGATTTCGTATAGTTCCTGTGTCACTATTTCCAGAAACGGCTTGCTGATTTCGAATAGTTCCTGTTACAACATGTTAGACTAGCAAAAATATATGTAATCAAATAACCATCAAAATCAAGTGGGCTTTCAATCTCCCCCTTTTTGATGATTACCAACATATATTTTTGGGAGTGAATTTCTCCCCCTCAACATATGCTTCCCTGTTAAATAATATGAATAAGAGGAAAATAAATTTCTCCCCCTAAGTTCATGCATCTAAAAACATTCATATAAGCATGGCATATTTTAGCAAATTAGGACAGTTAAACACCAATAAGATAAACAGCAACAAAGCATAGCAGTTACCAAGACATAACAAAATAAGTTCAGAATAGTTCATAGAAACTTAACCCCAAATAAACCTTAACCCAAAAGTTTTAAAAGATTTCTCCCCCTTAATCATTAAAAAGGAGTAAATAGAAGCAAGAGTGCATCAGACTATGTCATCCCTGGACTGAGCAGCATCAACTTTATTACCATCTTTGTCTGCAACCTTCACATTCTCTGGTTCACCAATGCCTTCGACATTGTCTTCGGTGACCTCTACATTTTCTGGAAACTCATCATTGGTACCAGTCCTTTCACTACTTTGGGCAGCCGGCTGAGAGGAGGACTTCTTCCTGGAAGCCATAGGAGTAACCAAGCCTTGAGTCTGAGTGAATGGAGTACCAGTTGGTCCTTGTTGAAGTACCCTAGAGAGCATAGACTTGATTTCTTGTACTTCTGTTTTCAAGGAGTGTACCTCACCAAGAAGAGTCGAGTTAGCAGCTAGGAGAGTTGCAAATTGGTCACTACTTGGAGGAGCATCAACATTACCAGTGCTAGGAGTTGAAGAAATGTGGTCAGATTCCTTCACAGGTTTTGTGATAAAGTCCAGTTTGCCATGAGAAACACGTAGGTTTGATTGAGCCAAGTTCTTGGCATCAATTTGGTCCTTAATCATCACTGGATTATACTCTGTGAAATCAATGCTAAAATACTCGAAGATTCGAGTTAGCAGCAATCCATATGGAAGACCAGAATTCTGCTTCCCAACAGCATCCATCATATTGTCCATTATCAACTTAGGTAGGTCGAATGCCCTACCCTTAAGAATCATGGCACACACACAAACATCTTGCCATGTAAAGGTTGACCTATTGCCCAACCGAGGACATATATTTGACCAACACACTTTGAAAACCAGATTAGCCATGGGGTTAACTATGGTAGAGGCAGGAGGAGCAAGTTCCATTAATTTTTCTGGATAAACTAAGACATTCAGTTGATCGACATCATTAAAATCAGGAAAGAATTTAGACCCATGAGTAAAGACATCCACATCCGAATCCACATCAAGTTTGATAATACTCCTAAGGGTTGGAGGGTTTAAAACTAGGCGCTTGTTATTAACAACCGAGAGACAGTTACCATATTTATCCATACTTAAATTAGCATAAAACTCTGCAATTAACTCAGGATAAATGGTTTTTGGCATATCAAGTAAGAAAGATTTCATACCCACTTCGGCAAACAGTTTCGTAGCCCAACATGCATTGAAGAGAGTAGGAGTGATAGATTTACCAGATACAATTGGGCGCTCATCGAGTTTGTTGGCAAAGAACCGATCCTTGAGTTCTTCATTCACAAAAGCAAAGGAGGGTTTGAGACGCTTAGCCAATCGAACCTCTGAATTGGGAGGAGAACTTGCATCAACATCAACAACTTGATTTAGAGACCCTTGAGCATCATCATTCACTGTGTTCATTCCGTCGAGGTGGGTTTCAGAGGAAGCCTCAGTCTTCTTGCGTTTAGAGCCCGGAGTGCGATTAGCACCAGTCTTTGAGCGAGAAGTGCGACCAGTCATGATGATTCGAGCGAGAAGAGCGAGAAGAGCGGCGGTTGAATTTTGGGGAAGAACTGTAAAACCCTTGAACCATGTAGATATAGGGAAAGGTGCATAAAAACTGAAGCGACAGTAGTGCTAATATATCTCCTTTGTTTAATTAAGGGGAAGAGTGTATTTAAAAATATAATTTAAATAACTACCCATAAACCCACTACAACATGGCATAAATTAAAGACACCAAAATATTATTTCCATATAATATTATAGCACAAAAAGAATGACAATTAATCATATTGGGAGAATACAGCAAATAAACAAATAGGTTAATAATATGCATTTAACTGGAAGGCACGAAGCAAAACAATCGATGTTACCCATTTCAGCTTGCCGTTTTCCAATTCAGCTTGCTGTTTCCACTTCACACATGCCTAATTCTCTTCTTAGAACAATAAATCTTTCTTCTGCAAGAGGCTTAGTGAATATATCAGCGAGCTGATATTCAGTTGGCACGAAAATAAGTTCAACATTTCCCTTAGAGACATTATCTCTTAGAAAATGATGACGGACATCGATGTGCTTTGTTCTCGAGTGATTTACTGGATTCTTTGATATGTTGATGGCACTTGTACTATCACAACGAATTGGGGTTTTGCCACATTTGATTCCATAATCTCTTAAGGTTTGCCTCATCCATAGTAGTTGAGTGCAACAACTACCCGCAGCCAAATATTCGCCTTCTGCAGTGGAAAGAGCAACAGAGGTTTGCTTCTTGCTTTGCCAAGAGACTAAGCTTTGTCCTAAAAATGTTGCAACACCACTTGTGCTCTTACGATCAGTTTGACTACCTGCATAATCTGCATCACTATATCCCACAAGATCAAATGTATTTGTAATAGGATAAAATAATCCAAGATTTTGAGTACCACTTAAATATTTGAATATTCGTTTAATAGCATTTAAGTGAGATTCTTTGGGATTAGCTTGCAAACGAGCACAAACACATACACAATACATGATATCAGGTCTAGATGCAGTAAGATATAGTAAACTACCAATCATACCTCTATATTTTCGAATATCAACACTAGTACCTGTTTCATCAGAATTCAGCTTGCTGATTTGTGTCATTGGTGTTGATTTTGCCTTTAAGTTCTCAAAACCAAATTTAGTGAGTAGATTCTTGACATAGTTGGTCTGATGAACATAAATTCCAGCAGAGGTTTGTTTGATTTGAAGACCCAAGAAGTAATTTAGCTCACCCATCATGCTCATGTCAAATTCATTATGCATGCATTTAGAAAACCACTTGCACATAGAATTATTAGTTGATCCAAAGATAATATCATCTACATAGATTTGAACAACTAATAAATCTTTACCTTTATGCATGGTAAACAAAGTAGGGTCAATATTACCTCGAGTGAAGCCATGTTCGATTAAGAATTCACTTAATCTTTCATACCATGATCTAGGAGCTTGCCGTAGTCCATACAAGGCCTTTTTCAGCTTGTAAACATGGTTAGGAAATTCCTGACTTTCGAATCCAGGAGGTTGTTTGACGTATACTTCCTCTTTCAGCACGCCGTTTAGGAATGCACTTTTGACGTCCATTTGATAAAGCTTTATCTTCTTGAAGCATGCAAATGATAACAACATTCTTATTGATTCCAACCTTGCTACAGGAGCATAGGTTTCATCGAAGTCAATCCCTTCTTGTTGGTTGTAACCTTGAGCTACAAGTCTTGCTTTATTTCGAATGATTGTACCAAATTCATCAACTTTGTTCTTGAAAACCCATTTAGTGCCAATGATTGATACATCCTTTGGTGGTTCTACAAGTTCCCACACATCACATCTTTCAAATTGGTTGAGTTCTTCTTGCATTTCCACAATCCAATTTTCATCTTGAAGTGCTTCGGTTATGTTCTTTGGTTCTTCTTGAGCTACGAAAGCCGCATATCCACATATATTTGCTTGAGCCCTTCTTGTCTTGATTCCATCAGTTTTGTTGCCAATTATTAGCTCTGGAGAATGATCCTTGACTGTCCTTGGTGCTTTAGGCAATGAATGTGGTATTATCACTTCATATTCCTGCATTTCTTTAACTGCAGTAGAGGTTTCAGCTTGCTGTTTTGAAGGTTCAGCTTGCTGATTTGCAGTCTGTTGAGTTTCTGGAGATATCAGCACGCCATTATTCTCTGTTCCTGCAATATCCTCCTTATTTTCTGGTAGATCAAGCTTAGATTCTTGAAAAGAAACATCAATAGATTCTTCAACAGTTAATTTAGATAAATTATAGACTCCATAAGCTCTACTAGTCAATGAATAACCAAGAAATATTGCCTCGTAGGATTTAGCGTCGAATTTACCATCCTTGTCGATTGTTTTAAGTACAAAACATCTTGATCCAAAGACCTTGAAGTAGCCAATATTTGGAGTTTTATTCCTTAATAGTTCGTATGGAGTCTTGTTGAGAATTGGCCTTATTAAGACTCTGTTGAGAATATAGCTTGCTGAATTTACAGCTTCTGCCCAGAAACTTCTTGGAAGCTTGCTCTCTTGCAATAAAGTTCTTGCTGTTTCTTGCAGAGATCGATTCTTTCTTTCAACTACCCCGTTTTGTTGAGGGGTTCTTGGAGCTGAGAATTCATGAGTGATACCTCTTTCTTCACAATACGAAACAAACTCCTTTTGGAATTCTCCACCTCGATCACTTCTTATTCTTATAAGATTTGTATTGAGCTTTTTCTCAAGAAGCTTTATTAAAGACTCAAATTCTCTGAAAGCACAATCTTTAGTTTGCAGAAATAAAGTCCATGTATATCTAGAATAGTCATCTACTATAACAAAACAATATTGTTTACCTCCCAAACTTTTGTATGCTTCCGGACCAAATAAATCTAAATGCAAAAGTTCTAGGGGTTTAGAAGTTGATACCATAGATTTTGACTTATGTGGAGTTCTAATTTGCTTGCCTAGTTGACATGCTCCACAAGTTTCCATCTTGACATACTTGAGTTTTGGCAATCCTCTAACCAGCTTTCGTGAAGACAGCTTGCTGATTTGTTCCATGTTGACATGACCAAGCCTTCTATGCCAAATCTCAGGAGATGAGTCCATAACAGCTAAACAGCATGCTGTTTTCTGAGAATCAAAATCTAATATATATATATTTCCTTCCCTTCTAGCAACTAGGGGGACTTTGTTAGTGCCAATAGTAACAATACATTTATCAAGACCAAAGTTAACAAAATGACCATCATCATACAACTGACTAATGCTTAGCAAGTTATATGAAAGACCTTGAACATATTGAACTTTATCGATTGAAATATAATCATTACCAATTGAGCCTTTGCCAAGAATCTGAAGGGTTTTGCTATTTCCAATTGTTACTCTCCCACCCTTTTTCAACTTGAGACTTTTGAATAGAGATTTATCTCCACTCATGTGTCTAGTGCAACCACTATCCAAGATCCATTGTTTAGACTTTAATTTGGCGGTAAGACATATCTACAAAACAAACATCAAAACAAAACTCAACCTTTTGGTACCCATATTTTGTTGGGTCCAACATGGTTAGTATCAAGAATATATAAAACATTTAAGTCAGTTTTCTTGATCCACATTTGGGTCATTTTCGATGCTGTTTTCCTGGTTTCCTTAGTTCTGGCAGAATGATATCGGCACGCTGATTCTGTTTTGCAGTACTTTGGTAGATGTCCCTTCTTTCCACATTTTGGGCAGATTTTCCAAGGCATGGCATATTGATATGGAGCTCCATCTTTGCCTTCGTATTTCAACTTCTTTTTCTTCTGTGTTGAAATAAATCCAAGTCCTTCTTTACTCAATGATGATCGTGTTTGCTTCATAATTGTTTTTAGGATTTCTTCGCCTTGGACAAATTTTCCCATTCCTTCTTGACATTCCTTTAATTTTTCTTCTAGTTCCTGTATCTTATCAGTTTGTTGTGTCTGCTTTGCTTCTTCTTCTTTGGAGGTTGAATGCTTTTGTAGTGACTCAATTTGTATATCTTTTGCTGTGAGTTTAGCATTCAGCACGCTGAATTCTTTCATCATGGTGTCATTTCTTTTCAGTAATACTTTGTTGAACTCTTCGACTTGAACAAGCTTAGCTTTTAGATCAGTAGCTTCATTATGATTCTTAACGTGATCTCCTTCATCCGTCAAGTCAGAAATGATCTCTCTTAGATAACCAATCTTCTTTTTCAGCTTGCTGATTTCTTCTTTTAGTTCCACGGTATCATCCATAGAATCGCTATTTGTATCCTGCATGGTTATGCTATCTACTACATATTCTATAGGGGAATCAAAAGAAGAGTTAGAAGAGTTTACCTCACTGTTATTATCATCCATGATTGAGGAATCATTTTTGGATTGAGCTTCCTCGTTGCTTTCTTCATCAAGACCTATGAGAGCAAGATTTACTATCTCATCATCGTCATTGGATTCCTCATCATCATCACTCCATGTTAGGAATGCTTTCCCTTTCTTCCTGTTTTTGAAGTCATCTTGCTGTTTTGTTTTATTTTTGAGTTTGAAGCAATCTCTTTTAAAGTGGCCTTTCTTTCCGCATTCAAAACAGCCTTCATCATTTTTTTCCTTCTTAGCTTCTAAATACATGCCTCTCTTCTTGAAGTTTCTCTTTTGAATTATCTTTTGAAGTTTTCTTGTGAGGAGTGCAATTTCTTCATCAGAATCTGAATCTTCTTCGTCTTTCAGCTTGCTGTTATTTTCCAGCTTGCTGTTATCCGAATGTAAGGCTAGATTCTTCACTTTGGCTGCTGGAACTTGAGTCATCCTTGATGTGTTAGCCCTGATTTTTGACTCAAACTGCTCTAACTCAGAGAATAGAGCCAAGCTATCCATAGTGTCAATTTGGGGATGAGATTCCAACGCCGTAACTTTAGGGGCGAAGCTCCATGGGACGGATCCTAAGATGATCATATTGATTTCTTCTTGGGGTATCCTTTTTCCAAGCACTTGAAGACTGTTTAAGGTTGTTTGAAACCTAGCTTGAGCTTCTTTAATGGTTTCATTCTCATTGATTGTGAAACCGTTTAGTTCTCTTACTAGAGTACCAAGCTTCACTTTCTTCACTCCCTTAGAACCTTCATGATACGATTCCAAGGTGTCCCACATTTCTTTAGCTGTTTTGCATGATGAAACTTTGTCACTTTCAGCTGGACAAAGGCCATTTAAGATAGTATTCTTTGCACGGTTGTTGTAGCTTATTTTCTTTACTTCAGCATCAGTGAGATCATCAATATCTTTTATATTGCCTTTGTCATCTTTGAATTCGTATGGACCTTTGCTTACAACTCTCCATTCCAGTGGTTCTCTGGCCAAATGATTCTCCATTCGACTTTTCCACCAGTTGTAGTTTTCAGTACCTAGAAGAAGTGGTGCCCTAGAGTCCGAGTTTCCAAGCGGATAATTGTCAGCCATTTAGATCGATACTTTTCCTGTTACAGAAATGATTAGTATAGCCCGCTCTGATACCAAATGAAAGTATGCACCTAGAGGGGGGGTGAATAGGTGTATTAGGTTAACTATAGTCTATTTTTATTTTTACAAAAATTCTTCCAGAACTATATCAGCTTGCTGAAATGATTATAGCAGAATGTTTCAGCTTGCTGATATTAACTAATGCAGTGCAGAAATAAACAACAGAATAGAAAAACTTGACACACAATATTTTAGCTAGGTTCGACCCCTAATCTCTATGGTCTACGTCCTAGTCCCTTACCAAACGCGGCAAGAGAATATATTATTAATCATAATAACCCGATTACAAGATTCAATAATATATCTCCCTTTTTCCCTAGCTACTGTCAAAATGGCTTGCTGAAATCCCTGTTTCTAAACCTGCTTTCTAAGAACTATACTACTCCCCGTAGTACAAACTTTTCTAGCTTAGTGTTTACCAAACCCTTGTTTCACAAGCCACTGCCCAGCAACTATGCCTTTACAATCAGAACAATACAAATGAGAAGGATTGAAATTACAACTCAAAGATATAGACTCTTATATATATATAAAACGTGTAATATATCTTTAGAGCTTGTGTGTGTTGTTTATGAATATGGCAATGTTAAACAACTGTTTTGAGGTGACTGAAGGTATAAACAATTTGGTGAATATTCAAGAGAGTGTATGTGATCTTCAGTGTTGTTCTTCGTTTATACAAATGAAGTATATATACTAACACAGTCCAACGTTCGGATTTATTCAAGTAGCCGTTGGATGTTTCTTTAGATATAAAGATGAAGAACGTGTTTGTGTATAGAAGAAATATTCTCCGCTGCAAAGTTGTTTAGAGTGGATGTTCTGAGAATATAATTAGTGGAGAGCCATGAGAATATGTTTAATAGAAGTGATGGGGCTGTTTTGTCTTCATGAATGAAAGAGACGTGTATAGTGAAGGGAATGTGGAAGACAAAGACTTGTGGTAGTATGTGTATGATTATTTAAATAAAGAAAGGTGTATCTTTATTTAAAGGCAAAGCACATGGGTGTATCTTTATAAAAGCAAAGCACATGTTGTTCCCCCACTATACTTGAGATGTGTTGGGTGATGTGTTTAGGATTAAACAACTGAGCTCTTTAGAGTATATTAGATACGTAATATACATATCTAAGAGTCCTTACATTTAAATATAAATAGCAGCTCTTTTTATTTCTGGATCGTTCTTGACAGTTTCTGTATACCCAGAAACAGCTTGCTGAATGTCAAATCGGCTTGCTGATTTCGTATAGTTCCTGTGTCACTATTTCCAGAAACGGCTTGCTAATTTCGAATAGTTCCTGTTACAACATGTTAGACTAGCAAAAATATATGTAATCAAATAACCATCAAAATCAAGTGGGCTTTCAGGCTGAAGTATGATTTATAAATATTTTAAATCTGCTGCATATGTTGAAAAATCATATTTTGTCAACTTGAAATTTCTATGAAATTTTGAGAAAATCACTGTTTAATTTGCTAGAATATTCTTAAATGAATATGGCTGGTAAATTTTAAAAGATAGTGAAAATTTATTTTTAAGAGTGATGAGTATATTTCGATAAGTCAGACTTCTCGAGTGATTCACTATTCGACATCTCTAACAAGTCTCATTAAAGCACTCTCGAGTTCTCGAATAGAGTCCTTTAAAGTTATCGAATAGAGGTATTCTTGACTTCTCGAATATAGTGTTTTAGTTCTCTATTGACTGAGTTCTAGAATACTATATTTGAGTTCTCAAATCATTTGAAAAGGCTGAATTCTCGCTGAATCTTAACCGATTTTGAATTTTTATTCAACATTCAGAATTACTCATAAAAATATATTTTACCTAATTTAGAATTTATTCTAAGTTAGATAGCTGCCAGCTGTGAGTTTTCAACCTGCTTGAGTTATCGAATAAGCCTTTCTTGACTTATCGAATAGTTGTTTTCTACTTCTCGAATGCTTGACTTGTCGATACAAAACATACACATCTAATCGACAATTCGAGTACTTTATACTTATACAATTTCACATCTATTCGATTCATTTCATTCGAGTTCTCAAGCATCTAAACTCCCAAAACCTCTGAAAACCCTAACTGCAAAAAAAAAAACTTAATTTCTTCTTCAATCTTCATTCTCTTTCTCTCTCTATACAAATGGCAAACACTCAACTCACCATACCCACTCAGACCAATTTCATTGCTATAACAAATGATGTGGAAGCACCAAATGCGAACTTCAAGTGCTTTGTTCGCTAGATGTCTGACTCATATATCAAGAATGCTCTATCAGCCAACCCAACTCTGTATCTGGACCTACTAGAACAGTTTTGGAGGACTGCCACTGTGGAAGTCATTGCTCTTGAGAATGATATAACCTCATATGTAGTCTACTGCAAAATTCAAGGAAAGGATATCACTATCACTACATCTGACATGAATAAGGCACTGGATTTACAACAAGAGGAGTATGACATACTGGCCACAAATGCACAGTTAGAAGAATTCTTTGAATTTATCAACTACTCAGATGCAATCAATCTTGGAAAGTTGAACGGAAAGAATCTAAGGAAAGAGTGGAGCTATGTATTTGCCACTATCCTTCAAGTCTTCACTGCCAGGAAGTCTAGTTTTGACCAAATCAGTGCACCTGCGCAGCAAATTGGCTATGCTTTGGCCTATGGGAGAAAGATTGATATTGGACAGATCATTCTACAGGAACTATATGGGAGAATTGGTAAGAACACAGCCAAGAGAGGTACTGAAATTTTCTTTCCTCGTTTTATTCAATCTGTACTCAATTTTGTAGATAATAAATTGATTGAATTGCCTGGATTAGATAAGACTAGAATAGGCTACCCTAGATCCATGACCAAACTCATTTTTGGTAACTTGGAGACTAGGAATGATGTGGATGTAAGACTCAAAATAACTCCCCATATGGAGAGTCAATTTAGGACTTACCCCCACAACATGCCAATATTTGATTCAAAATCTCAGTTAGCACAGCCCAAGCAAGTAGAACACAATGCTAACCCAGGGCTTGCTAACCAACCCTCTCAACCAAACACTCTACCAAACATTGAGCCAACTGCATCATCCTCTCAAAAGGGTGATGTTAGTAAAAAGAAGAGAAAGGAGATAGCTTCTGCACCATTAACCATATTATCTGAAGCAACATTGGCTGTAGAATTAGAAAGTGAGGAACCTGAGTCACCCCTTGTCAGGCCAAAGAAGAAGAAAACTAAAACCACCTCTTCAGTCACACAAATGGCTGAAGTTGTAAAATCAGGGGAAAACATTTCACTAGATGTATCCTCTCAACAGGGTGCATCTATAGAATCAAGCATCCTCCCCAATGCACCTACCTGTATAGAGTCAGCACATGGGAGTGATAAGGCTGGCACAACACTGAGTGGAGAGCACATCACAATTGAAACTCCCTCTATCTCTCAGGGGGAGTTGCCAAACTCTAATCTAAATGACACTTCTCTTCCAGAATCTACCACTCAAATTTCTTTGTAGCCTGCAACTCAAGCAATTGAGGAGCAAGGCATTGATCATCAAGAATTCTTTTCTTTTGATGAGCCAATGAATTCAAGTGACTTGGTGCATGACACCTTGCTCACCACCCAGGACCCACATTTAGATGGTGAGGGAATGCATACTGGGGCATCTCCTAATGACACCATCACAAGCACAGAGGTTCCACTAGTTTTTACTAGAGACTTTGTGCCTGTGTCAACTGCTGGTGTAACTCATCCCACTTCTGTGGAGACACCAGTAGTAGAGTCAATCCATCCGGTTACAGAAGTTGTATCTGTAACTGAGGAGTCTAGCTTGCCTAGCTCTAGCTCTGACTTTCTGTCACAATGGTTGAAGCCTGTGCAACATGACAGTGCTTCAGGATCAGGGTCTATTCCACCACAATTGACGGTTGAAGCACTTCAAAGCTTAGTTGTGGATCAGATTCCTGAGTTTGTTAAGATTGCTCAGAACTTGGTCACCTCCAACATCCCTAATCCAGACTATGAAGCCATTCTGCTATGCCATAGGGATGATGTGGAGATGCAGAAGACAAAGATAGTTGATGATGCTGAGAGAGATGGCAATATAGATGCCTGGTTGCAAGGAAAATATGATATTACTCTTGATGAAGCACTTCAATATCTCAGGGAGGAATACATCACTTCACTAGGATCCAATGTCAAATCTCTGACACCTGGTGAAGTGTATGAAGCCATGAATGATTCACACAAGGGATTTCTCAAGGCTGCCCACTATCTTGGCAAAGGAGTCAAATCTGAGGTCAGTAGGGTGTGTGATAAGATAGTCACTAAAGTGGAAGAAATCAAGAGGACCTTTGCTGCCAAATTCCCTCAGTTGGACAGTGTGTTTAAAGACCTCAAATATTGTAACACCACCTGCACCAAGATGGATCATGGGCTAGCACTGCTAAAGGATATTGTCACAAGTCTGGGGCATAAATTTCAATCTCTATCTGATCAAACCACAGACTCCAATGCCATGCTGAAGACAATGTTCAAGAATTTATATGGAGACAGACTGGTAACTGAAGTTCCAGTGCATGACATGTCTAGGTTTGAAGTGCAGAGACTTAAAGACCAATCCATGTCTGGCTTCAAATCTAATGAATTGTTCAGCAAGGTAGATGCACTTGAAAAGGAGGTAGCTGCTCTCACTAAGTCTAATGCTCATCTTACAGACAAGGTTGCACTGCTCAATGATCAGTTGGACACTCAAGCAACCACAACAGCTAATGTTCTTCTGCATCAGCAATCTATGTTGGCTGCCATGATGAAGCATATGGGTCTCCCTCTACCTGAAGAGTCTTCAAACCCAAAGGTCACTTCTACAGCCTATGTTCCTGACAACAAGCCTAAGTGGGAGAAAAGGATAAGGACTTCAAATCCAAAAGGGGAGAAACCTAAGGAGATAGGGGAGAAACCTAAGGAGATAGGCATACAGATAAAGGAGGGTGGTCACCAAATGGCTTCAAAATCCATACCTAATGTGCCAGGCAAAGGAAAATCCAAAGTTGATGAGCCTCCTACCTCACTGCCAACTGTCACTCTACCAACTATGCATGTCATTACTCCTAGTGGTCAGAAGCAATCTATCACAACCACAGTGGTGGCAGGGAGCATGCCAGTTGATGAACCTCCATCATTCAAATCTGAAAGTGCCAAGCCTGTAGAAGCTGAAGTCATTACAGAGGCCAAGCTACAAGAAGTTGCTAATTCAAATGTCTATCATGATACAGCCTTCTTGGAGTTTCTGAAAGCCACAAGGGAACAGGCTGGTGATACTCAGTTCTATCTGAGAGAGTTGAAGGAGCAGATTGACTACCTCACTGTTATTCCTAGGAAATTCAACAACCTATGGTTCAAGGATATAATGATGGTATCTAAGTCAAAAATATGGCATTTGACTTTCAACACTCTACAAAGCCTAAAGTACTCAGAAGTGGATGTGTTCCTTGGACTGATTGAAAAGGGGAATGAAAATAACAAGAGTCTCTTTGATGACTTAAGGAATGATCAACCCTCAAGGCTACCTGAAGTAATCACAAATCCTAGAACCATCATCTATCAAGCTGCAACCAGAATTGATGATGTCAAGCTGCTGATCATTCCTAAGCATCTAGTCCCTCAGAACAAACCCCTCATTATTGCCATCATTGAGAAGCTGAACAAGAAGAAGGGTGTAAGAACAGCAGAAGAATTGGAAGCTATATCTTATCTCAGATCATACATTGCAATTGGCATTGTACCTGAGTCTGCTAAGTTCAACCCAAGCAAGGATGGTGATCAAGACAAGGATAAAGACAAAAGTGATGGAAGGAGAAGACATCACAGGAGTAATAAGGGTGATGAAAACAAGAAGAAGAAGAAGGATGACAAGAAATATGATGATGACCAAGGCAAAGTCTCTGAGAGGAAAATTGGAAAACAGCAAGCCTTAGGCATTGCTAGCAGTAACCTCACCACAACACAAGACTCTGAGTCTAGGGTGAATACTATTAGTAGTGACCTAGCAAAATCTACATCTATGGCTTCTGCAACTGTTTTGCCACCTCAAGAAGAGAAGAAGATTCAAGTCAAGAAACCATTTGTGTGTTTCAAAAAGTAAACTGCTAATGGAATACTATAATGGTCTACAAACAAAGGTCACATGCTAATGCCAGGCAACCATGTAAAAAGGATCAAATTCAAACAAGCTGCAAGGAAACCAAAGCTATCCAAATCAAGGACTCTGACAATCTATCCAGGCTTAAAACTCCAACCATTAGATGAAGACTTTGATGAAGACCAATTGTAATATCTAAGAGCTCAAAGAATCTACTATGCTGCCATTATGAATAACTGCCTTGAGATTAAATATACTGATGAAAGGGAGAAGAAATTCAAACAAGGACAGTGTCAAAATTGGGGCAAGCTATATGAAATAGAAAGAATCATTGCATTATTGGATTCTGAAGACAAAGTAGAGAAAGTATGGAAGCTGGAGTTGATTGATTTTGTAAAGATGAAGAGAGACTATGCTGATAAGATAAGAAAGGGATGCTTTGAGAAATGGCTAGAAAGGGAGAAGGAGATTGATAGGCTGGAAGTTGAAGCAGAAAAGCTAAGGGCAAAGGATTGTGTAGAGTTCAATTCAATCCCTATATGGTGAAGTATAGGAGGAGAAATGGAAATAATGTCAATATAAGAATGAACCTACTCAGTCACTATCCTGCCAATATTCTAAAACCAGTACTTGAAGATTTCAAAGACTCTATCATGCTTGAAGAATTGAATGCTTTGGCAGAGATCATAAAGGCCATGGATGAGAATGCAAGAAAGGAGAAAGAAAGAAAACAGAAAGCATATGATGATCTACAAGCCAAAGCAATGGAGATGGAATCAAATGAGAATGGCTAGTATTTCATCATACTATAAGATTATTCATCTTGTAATTTCATTCATGTGCTCAATCAAATTTCATACCTGTACTTTTCAAGTTTTATCTTTATGTATGTTAGGCTTGTTATCAGACATGAAATTGTGACTAAGGGTCTCACTCACAATTCGGGGGAGATTGTTAGTCACAGAGGCATGCCTGTTTACATCTAATAACAAGCCTAATTGTTTGTAATGCTTTGCATTACTTACATGACCTCTTAACTGAGGGAACCTCTAGTTGTAGAGTCTCTACTTGTTCTGTACTTGTAATAGGCACCAAATCCTAGTTGTGTAACTATTCTTATATAGTCAAGAATAATGCTTGAAAGAAGTTCCAAGGTTCATGCCTCAAGCAAGAAGAAAAAGACTGTCAAATAATCACAGTTGGGATTTGAAGAAAGTGAAGAATTTGCCTAAGTACCAATTCGAGAAGTAGTTTTGTTTATTCGAGAAGTCAGGGATTCGATATCTCAAGACACTATTCGATATCTCTGAATACACTGTTCGATATCTCATTCGATATCTCAGAGATTCGATATGTCTATTACTCTATTCGAGAACTCAAGAATTCAACAAGTCAAAAGTAGTATTCGAGTTCTCAAGGAGTCAACAAGTCAAAGTTCCATTCGATATCTCAAGGACTCAGAAAGCTATTCGATATCTCGAGGATTCGATAAGTCAAATGTTCTATTCGACAACTCAAGGAATCCTGATGAAAAAGAGCTATTCGAGAAGTAATTCGATATGTCAATATAACAGTGTTCGAGAACTCAGAGTTATCGATCAAGTCAATTCTAGTTCTCGAATCACTTACTTAGTCACTTCTCGAATACACTCTTGGAGACAAAACACTTGAGAAATTGTACAAGTCAGAAACCTGCAACAAGCCAATGCACTTTATAGATCTCAATCTGTAACGTGCTCTGGAAAGCCTACAAAGAAGCTTGGAGAGATATAGAAGAGACAAAGGGCTAAAGAAGTGGATCTGAACAGGCTTTGCAAAGTCAAATCTGTAACCGGTTGGACTCTTACTCAAATAGGATAGACATACTAGAAAGTAATTTGTTTTAGCTACCTTATTTGTAGTAAGTGGGTTGTATCCATGCTCTATAAGGATACAGCCTCACTTCCTTAGTAATTAACTTTTAGAGAGTCAAGTTTTTCATATTCATTGTAAGCAATATCTCTCTGAGAAAAACGAAGCTGAGAATACTATCATTTGTATTCACAGATTGTAGCAACCTTTATCTAATAATACATTAGATTAAAGTGATATTGTGACTTGTGTTGTTCTTTATCCGTACCTACATCTTTGCACACACAAATACTTATCTGCTACACAGACTCACCAAGAAAAGTTCAAGAATCCATTCACCCCCCCCCTCTGTATTCTTTTACTGTATTCCATACTCAACATAACTTGCTAAGAGTTTAATTATTATCATATATTTAAGAGTGAACTAGAAGGTTCTTGGAGATGCTCTTACATCTATCGAATAAGGTTGGACTCGGAAACAAAGTCTTGTGATGAATCAATATATAACGGTGTTCTGTGCTTCTTTTTTTTTGATAGGCAATGAATTTATTATAAAAGCCCGAAGGCAATTACAAGAGGCTGCAAGAAATTGTAAGAACTACCACTGAAATAAAATACCACTACAAACAACTAAATATGCTCTTGGAAAACATATCCCCACTACACTAGATTACGCACAAACCATGTGCAACCACTGGACGTGGTTTCCAAGTACCACTGACATGGCGACAAGAGATGAGGAAAAGCATGGGATGACTTGTTCACTCGACATGTAAGCCTTGACGGAATGAAATCACACAAAATAAATGGTGGACCACTGAAACCGTCCCGACCGGAATGGAAAGACTTTAAACCGTCGCAACCTCCACATCGAACAACAACCTCCACATGTAACCACTGAAGTAAGAAGTTGAGCAATAGGACTCTTGAGCCACATAGGATTTATAAGGAGCAAAGAAAACCACTTCGACTTGAAACCAATAAATAACGCAGCAGATTATAGGTCGCAAAACTCCACCAAAACCATATTGATGAAAACCCACAGCTTATAACCTCTGCGGATACTGCGCCAAATACCGATTTGCAATCCGAACCAGACAATCTGACCACCTAACCCCGCTGAGTGAACCAAAAATGGACCCCAAAATCGACTAGCCAGTTCTACAATCCATACAACCCAGCATCTCAAAAGAAAAAAGATAACACTGCAATTAAGCAGCACCGCCACGAAAATCCCAGTATAAAAAACCCAACCATCGGCTCTGAATCTGCACTCATCCAACCGCCACCGTTAGAAACCCCGATTCACTGCAGAAACCCCGCAATAGCTGTCGATCTACCATCCTCAAGACCAACCCGTCAGAACCACCCTCAATAACCAACCCGGACCGCTTCTAAAACCTAATCCCCTAGAAACCAACCCACAGAAGGAGGAAGAAGAAACAGATCGGGAGAGAGACGCTGCTGCAAACAAGATTCGACGGGTTGTAGTGCCACAGAACTCTGCAACTAACCTCCTCTAACTGCTAAGCCCGAAAAAACCATTGCCTCGGTGTTCTGTGCTTCTGCTTTGCATTAAAGTCACTCTTTAATCATATACTAGCTTATAACTCGTGCAAAGCACGGGTTATTTTTAATTTTTTATAATTTACTTATAGTGTAGTATAATAATATAATTATTAATTTGAATATGTTATTGGAATAATTCGAACCCTACATTTTTGTATATAATAATTTTTAATATTAAATATAAATTAATACGTTGTTGGCGGGAATCGAACCTTAGGCCTCCGTATATAACAAAGTATTGTTGTATCTAACGGTCATGATCTATTTGAGTTGAGGATCTAACGGTTGTAAATGAGGAATAATAAAAAATGAAGGGATAACCAAACTACAAATTATACCCCTTTCGCTTATTATAATATAGTATAGAGTAGTATATAGTACTCCCTCCGTCCCAGCCAGTTCTTTACATGACGGCTGGGCACGGAGGTCAAGGATAGTGGGTGTAAAGTGGGTGTAATATTGTTAAAATAAATGAGGTAGTGGGTGTAATAGTGATTTTATTGTTAAAATAAGTGAAGTAGTGGGTGTAATAGTGATTTTATTGTTAAAATAAGTTAAGTAGTGGGTGAAATAGTGTAAAGTATTGTTAAAATAAGTGAAGTAGTGGGTGTAATATTGTTAAAACTTACTATTTTGGGTAATGTAAAGAAATGGTGGGACGGCCCAAAAAGAAAATTGTAAAGAAATGGATGGGACAGAGGGAGTATAGTACTAGCGTTCTACCCGTGCTATGCACCGAATGTTAAAATTTATAATATGATTAATATAAACACATTCTTTTAATCATTATTTAGAAACAAAGAAGATAATTTCATTAGAATGTAATTAACTTAAGTATATAATTACTTATTAGTCAATTTATACCAATTGCATTAATATTAGTATTATGAAATAATTATCATAACATTCACATCACTCGCTGAAACGTTTTAAACCCCTCTTTATTATTTTTTCTTAATTTTTTTTATTTGATATTTCTCATTTTTTTTTACAATCTTTCTACCAAGTTCATAAGTTTTTTACCCATATTTTAAGTTTTGTTCTTTTGGAAATTTGGTAAATCTAAATTTGCAGTACTGTGAGTTTCTAGAATTTTTATTATATTAATTCATTCAAATAATTTGTATGAGTCGCATTCAATTTTTTGAAAACATTTTAGAAATTCATAAACACTTATTTCTCACTGCCGTTATATATCATTATATAGTCTCTCAAAAAGGGTTGCATGTTACGATATAAGAAATAATCTCTACTATAAATGATTCGTTAAACGAACGTAGTTATGATAAAGGAAACTTTCATCTAATCTAGTTTCCTATGTGTTCGTTCAATATCATTTTTACATATTGTATGTTTTTTTTATTACTAAATGATTTACTTTAGAAAAATAAACATTATCAATCAAACAAACATATCCAATATATCTCGTATTCAGAGTAATAGATGACTGTTAGAGTTTATGGTGATTGCCCTCAGCTTGTTTTTAAGGACAACTTAAAATGTGTATTTTCAGTTTGGGAGTTCACATGTTGATTTTTTTAATTAGAATATGGTATATTAAATATTAGTTTTCTTTTACCTATAAATAGGGATGACAAATTAATTTGATCTGATGGTACCTGATCCGAAATTCAAAATCTTGGATATACAGAACCCGAATTTTTGGATTTAGGTTTTTAAATTTTAAACCAGAAATAGGTTCTATTTGGATTCAGTTGTACCGAACTGATATCCGATTTAAAATCCTAAAATCCAAAACCCGATCCAATATCGAAACCTAATCCAATATCGAAACCCGATACATAAATAATTTAATATCATATTTGAGATTATTGAATGTAATATTTTGCATGTAAGACATATAATTTATTTATTTTTATTCAAATATTTCATTAGAAATAGTCAATACTAATTTAGTAATTAGAACTTCTATTTCTCAATATCAAGTTTTACTGCAATATATAAGATGTAATTTCTTTTATAGTATAAAAAAAAATTACATTTGTTATGTATACGAAAAAAAATAATTAAAACATTATTTAAATTATACTTTACATGTCAATTCATATAATATGTTACATTTAGCTATTTACTTGATTTAATCATTTTAATATTTAATTATTGTATAAATATACTTAGCATTGTTTGTGTGTAGCAATTATTTTAAATTTGACTACGTTATTACTAATTTTGGATCCCCGTAAAAACCAAATCTAATCCGAACCCGACGAATTTGGTTTTGGATATTGAGTTTTGGATTTGGATTTGGATTTTTTTAAACATTGAAAATATTTGGATATGGGTTTGAATTTTACAAAATTCGGACTTAATCCAACTCGGTGGCATCCCTACACGCATAATAAGACATTTGAAAATGAGTATTACCGATTTTTTTTCTATTTGACTAACATGTTAAAATAGAAAACTATACATGAAACTAAAATCAAATGTGTAATATATAAACATGTAATCATATTATAATATATGCTCGAGTTAAAAAACATGAAATTCATTTTTCATTGACAATGAGTATATTTTTCCGACATATATTAGAAGAAAGCGCTTATGTAGACCTGACAAATTGTTTGTGTTGTGTATATTCATGTAGTGTGCCTTTGGGGTCTTGCATGAAACTAACATGAATTTTTTTTGTGTAACCAAAATTGGAACACTAAACGCTACTAAACTACATGAGTTGTTTTACACGAAACGAAAATAATACACGGGAAAAATGACTATTAAATGTATTGTAACTCTTTGCCCAAGTTATCTACATATGTTACTATATAACAAAAACAACATTTAGACTACGAAACAAAACTAAGAGTATGGTACATAATTGAAGCCCTCCTATTTTTTTTATTTTGTGTATTGTAAATAAATATCTCTGTTTGTTTATAATCTATTTAGCAAGTTGTTAAGGTTTTTAAAAAATATATTTAAGGTTTTGATGATATTAAAATAAATATTATCAACCAACCAAGCAAATATAATATGTCTACTCTTAGATTAGGATATAGAAATTGAATACTATTCTTTAATTAAAGAATACAAAATTAAAAAGGGCACCTTTTTATTAGAAACAATATATGGTTTTTTTATGTATAATAATAGTGATTTTTATAACGAATGTTGTAGCTGTTATTCCCTATCCTCCACTCCCAGAAAATATTAAACTAAAATTTAGGGGTTTAGATTAGCGGTTTGGTTATGAGAAGCCCCATTTTTATTGTTTTCCTTGATTATGCTTTGTTTTTTAATAAATATCTCTCTTTATTGAGAATTTTATACCTTGTTGACTCATAATATATAATAATGTAATTATGATTAATTCTAACACAAAAAAGTGAAAAATTAATATTGCAAAATCGCTTAATATTATAAAAAAATTTGTAATATATGGATATGTTGAATTAAGTAACTACTATATTTAAATTAAAATTGTTAACTAACCATGGTTAGTGTAATAGGGTGAGAATGATAAATAAGGAAAACTTTTGATTTAATATGATTGGTCTAAAATTTAGGATTGACCTCTGATTAGTCCTAAATTAATTCATAATATTCTGATTGGCTGAGTGCATCTAACTGTATACCTGGGTACACACAGGTATTATAATAAAGGATAATCGAAATAAAATATAAACAAAGTAGTACCTTAACCGAAATTGATATGATTTAAGCAGAAGGAGGAGAATTGATGCAGACACTTAGTTCATCAAAATTGGATAGGTCTGATGGAGAAGAGGGAATAAGCGGCTTAGATTTCTTGTAATGATTAAATTTATATAATAATTCTATTTTTCAACTTGTAAGAATTTTATATTTGAGGCATTTTTATTTTATGTAAACTGATTATTAGTTATTCGTTAAAATAAAAAATAGTAGTTATTATGTTTAGTTTTTTTATATAAGCAGTTATTATATTTAGTTAATTGATATAGAAAAACAAAAATATATTGTTAATGAGTTTAACTTGAATTGAGTTTAATTTGGCTGAAACGTAAACTCTATATCCAATAGAGAAACTTGTTACATTAAGTTTAATTGATCTAGACTCTGATTGATACTAAAATAACTGACAATCTTACCATCGCTTAGCTAATACGTGGTAGATTCGGGTATTATAATAAAAGATGATAAAAAAAAATTCATAACTAAAAGATATATAAACATATGTAGAGTCCCATTCTATGGAGAACCACCTTTTTTTTTGATTCTGTAGCAGAACCATCTTATTTTTTTGATTCTATAGCATAACCAAAATTTTTCTATAAAAAAAAAATCTGACGCCGCCACGTAACCATTACCACGTCAGTATCGATGACATAACAATGTCACGTCATCGATGACGTCACCCTTGTTGACGTGGCACTACCACACCACCTGCCACGTCATCACCATTGACGTGGCAGTACCACGTGACAGTGCCACGTCAACAATGGTGACGTCATCAATGACGTGACATTGCCACATTAGCATTGATGACGTATCGGGCGACGTGGCAGTGCCACGTCTGCATGGTTGCCATGTCAACATTTGGTGCAAAATTTAATTTTTTTTATAGAACCAAAAAAATCTAGTCTTTTTTTTATTAAACCAAAAAAGTAGAATTTTGGTTCGGTCATAGAATCAGAAATTAGTGTGAATAAGTGGTTTTCCACGGTTTTCCACGTAAGATGGTTCTCCATAGAACAATGGCCAACAAATGTAATTTACTTTATGTGGATTTATAGAAAATATTATTTACAGTTAGTAGTAATTTTTTAAAATATAAAACCAAGTGATATACAAATTTATTAAACAATATATTATTATATTTAAATTTAATTTAACCGCAATTAGTAAATTATAATAAGCATGGTAAATAATAAAAATTTTGTATATGATTAATTGATTGAAAATTTATAAGTGAATTCTGATTATCTCTAAAAAAATTTATTTTTTGATTGCTAATTTATTCACCAACCAATAATAATACTCTGCTTGCGTATATTTAATAATTTAAATAATTAAAATATATGTAGCCCTGGCTTATATGCATTTATTAATAATTTTTATTAACAAATTATGAATAAATAAATTTTGAGATTTTAAAAAAAAATCGAGTATTTGAAGGTATGGAAATTATCCTAATTATTTCAAATCTGATTTCAAATCCGATGTTTTTCATATTTCTAGTTGAGTTATAATATAATTATTTAAAATCGGTTATAATTGTACAATATATATTATGAAAATCAATTTATAATGTATGATAATACGATTGTGATTGACTTTATATTAAAAAAGTGGTTGATTATTGAATGAGTAGTTATGAAATATAATTTAAAATATATAATAGTATATCGTGATTGATTTTAAATTAAAATAATATTTTTTTTGTAATTTTTATTTATAAAATATGTATTTATGGATATGTAAATATTAAAAAATATGTATTTATGGATATGTTTAATAAAATCATTATTGTATTTAAATTAAAAGTGTTAAATAACCATGGTTAATAGGGGTATGGTGAGATTGTAAATAAGGAAAACTCTTAATATAACATGATTGGTCTAAAAATTAGAAATTAGCTTTGATTGGTTCTAAAATAATTCATAATTTTCTGATTGGTTAACTAAATATTGGTAGATTCAGGTATTATAATAAACTAGTCGATAAAGCCGCGCTTCGCGGCGGCATTACAATATTTTTTAAAAAAAATTAATATATTTATGTTATATTATAATATTTATATTTATATTTTAATAATTAAATAATCTTCTCTAATGAATCGATTTCTTGTTAAACACGATTCTTTTGATTGAGCCGCTCTCTTGTTAAAACCGAAATCTCAACTTTAACATATATTATAAAGGCTTATATTATAATTTTTATCCATAAAATCGAACCGTAAAAATTAAAAATATATATATGACATCAGTATCAAATTCTAATAGTTAATACAATCTTTTCTAGTGAGTCGTCTTCCCGTTAAATACGTTTCGAGAAGCTCTTATTTGGAACCGAAATTCTAACTTCATTATAAAAAGAGAGTAAATTCCATTTTTTATATTCTTTAAACTTTCTAATATTTTGGAGTTTTAAAAGATGAAAATACATCTTAAATTTTCTGTATATTATAGATATTCATGTATTTATTTACAGCTTCCGCATGTGAATGTCTTTCTGTTATGACAACATGTCAAAAAAAAATTAAATACGAAGACTTTTCGTGACGGGAATAATATTAAATTTATGGATATATTTTTCTAATGCAAGTATAATTAATATAAAAATGTTAAAATAAAGGATTTCTAGGAAAAAAGATGTATAGTTTTAAAAAAATTCGTATAAAACGTCTCCACCGTCCACATATTCTACTTCCAATTAAACATTTTATTTTATGTATTCCTTATATATTCAAACATCTTTTATACGGTTTTCTCTAATGAACCGCTTTCTCATTAAACACGGTTATTACTCTTGATCCGCTCTCTCGTTAAGACCAAAAACCTAACTTTTACATGTATCACTTGTATGATAATATTTATCAATAAAAATTAAATCCTAAAAATAAATGAAATTTATAACATCAATATGATAATTTAATAGCTAATACAATCTTTTATAGTGAGCAGTCTTCCCGTTAAACACGTTTCGAGCCACTCTCGTTTGGGATCGAAATTCCAACTTCATTACATATTATTGATGATACTTATCTTACACAACAACTTTTTTCCTTAAAATCAAAATCTAAAAAAATAGAGTGAAGACTTTCTAAAAATTTATGGAGTTTCATCCTATTTTCTCTTTATATTATAGATACTCCTGTATTTATTTAGGATTCCTCAGCATGATAATGTTCTTTTATTATGTTAACACATTAATTCTTTTCTTTTTAAATATGATGACTTTTTTATGACAATAGTATTGAATTTATGAATAAATTTTCCTAATAGAAGTATAATTAACTAATATAAAAAGTATAATTTAAGAAGATCGTACTTTCTATAAAATATTTAATTATATGTCTGCTTCATATATTCAAACACCCATTTTAGTTCTAATAGAACTTTTATTTATACGTTTTTTCTATAAAATTGAACTCCTATTCTACTTCTAGTAGAACTTTTAATCATATGCCTTACAAATACTTATTCTACTTTCAATAGAACTTCTAATCATATAATTTAAGAAGATCGTACTTTCTATAAAATATTTAATTACATGTCTGCTTTATCTATTCAAACACCTATTCTACTTCTAATAGAACTTTTATTTATATGTTTTTTCTATAAATTCGAACTCTTATTCTCTATAAATTCGAACTCCTACTCTACTTCCAATAGAACTTTTAATCTTTTAATCATATGCATTATAAATACTTATTCTACTTCCAATAGAACTCCTAATCATATGTCTTCTCTACAAATTCGAACACTTCTTCTCTATAAATTTGAACACCTATTCTACTTCTAATATGTTAAATGATATTTTATATTTATTAGTGTTTAAAATTCTAAAATTCTAGAAAATTAGAAAAATAGATTGAGACGATTTTAGAGCGCCACCTAAACTCCCGCGTATCCTCCTTTATATATATATATTGATTGATGATAGAGGATAGATATACTCCAATAATTATTTTTGTTTTAGAATTTCTCGTTTATTTCTTAACGTATACTAAAATAAAATAGCATATTTTTTCTTATTATTATTAGTAGATCCCGCCAATTTACATCCGTTTTTTAAAACATTTGTTCATTTTTTTTCAACTTTTCTTAAATTCCGTGTCCAACAATAATGTTATTGTTAACATATTGGAATGGAGGAGTAACATACCCTCCGACTATCCTACTTTAATATTACCTCCGGGCTCCGTCCCATTGAATTTTTAATACATTTATATTTAGAGTAACACTTTAGAAGTAATTATTTTATATGGAAAATGGTAGAAAACTACCTTATTTTTTCTGATTCTATAACAGAACCAAAAATTTTCAAAAAAAAAATTAAAAATCTGACGCTGCCACGTCAATAGTGCCACATCATCGATGATGTGGCAACCTTACTGTCGTGACAGTATCGCATCACCTGCCACGTCACCACCGATGGCGTGGCAGTGCCATGTCACCTACCACGTCATCAATGACGTGGCACTACCACACCAGCATTGATGACATGACAGTTGACATGATACTGCCACATCAGCAGGGTTGCCACGTTAGCATTTGTTGCAGATTTTTTTTTTGTAGAACCAAAAAAATCTGGTATTTTTTTATAGAACCAAAAAAATAGAATTTTGGTTCTGTTATAGAATCAGAAATTAGTGGTTCTACACGATTTTTCACGTAAGATGGTTGTCTATAGAACAATGACCTTTATATTTATATGCATTGTAAATTATTTGTAAGTAACATTTTTTAAATATTTTATTTTGTATAAAAATATGAAATTTATGTCTTTATATAAATATAAAGAGAAAAGTTCTATGGAGATATCATTTTATTGGAGATCTTGGAGATCATATAAATTCTGAATTCAAAAAATTACAAAACTTATTATTTAACAGAGTGAATATGAAAATCACTATTCAATTGAAAATCTACAAAATTATACTGTATATGTATGTTTTGCAAAGTTCTGCAAACATAACGTGATTTGCTAAATACTTCGTTTTGCAATATTTTATTAGCAAAATATGCATTATTTTTAATAGTAATATACATAAAATATATTTTGTAAAATTACTCATTTTGTAATGTTTTACTTGCACAGATCTCCAAGATCTCCGATGAAACAGCCTAGCTGAAATAAAAAAAAATATATCATTTTCAAAATATTAAAATCCGAGAAAAAGCTAGAGAATCGATTTTTTTGGGATACATGTAAAATATGAATCAGACTCACAAGTAGGGATGTAATTTAAACCGAGCCGGCTCGAACTCGACTCGAGCTCGACTTGAAAAAATGGGCTCGACTCGGCTCGAACTCGTTATCGAGCTCGAGTTCGAACACATTTTCAGGCTCGATTAAAAACTCGAGTCGAGCCGAGTTTTTTGGAGCCCGACTCGAACTCGACTCGATAAACTCGAACTCGAACTCGACTCGGCTCGAACTCGAACTCGATTAATTTTTTTTTATTTTTTCTTAAAAATAATAATGTGTCTATTATTTTATCTGTCATCACTCAACTATTTATGAAAATTACTTTAAAACTTAACTTTATTTTTTCATATGTTATGTGCAATATTATATTATTAGTATAATTAGTGAAATTTTGAATTAAATTTGTTCTAATATGAGAATGGCGATCTAAATTGGCAGATATTAAATTGATGAAATAGCAATCAAGTTCGATTTCTGAATTTTACTTCCATATATTTTGTCTTCATACAATTATAAACCATAACAACAAGATAGTAAGTAGCAAAATATTAAATAGTAACATCATAGACTTGTTGTATGCCATATTTCTATTCAATTATAAATAAATTTTATAAAATTACTAATGACTCTCGATGTAGGGTGCCTATTTGCCTATTTTGAAAAAAATATAACACATATGAGCTCACAGTCAAAAAATGTTTCACATTTTATTATTCTTATTATCATCGTTTACTAGTTAAATACTTAGATATTTATATGCATAATCTGTACTAAAGATATAATTTATCCGTAAATATAAGAATATAATAAAATAAAAGTTTACTTAATTGATTGGAAAAGTTGATTATCGAAATCAAAAAATATAAAATTTCGAAAGTTTATTATCATTTAAAATTGGGGAAATAATATAACAAATAGTTTTCATGGAGCTTAAGTCGAAACTCGAAAACTCGACAAGAACTCGATAAACTCGGTAAGAACCCGATAAACTCGAAAACTCGGTAAAAACTCGAAAAACTCGAAAAATTCGATAAAACTCGATAAGCTCGAAAACTCGATAAGCTCGAAAGCTCGGTTAAAAGCTCGATAAGCTCGAAAGCTCGATAACAGCTCGAACTCGACTCGTATAGTAAACGAGTCGAGTTCGAACACATATTTCAGGCTCGATAAATTTTAGGCTCGACTCGACTCGTGAAAAAAAAGCTCGAACTCGAAAAAAAAAAACTCGAACTCGACTCGACTCGACTCGAATTACATCCCTACTCACAAGGATACATGTGAAGTCCTCAAAATGAAACCCTAGTTGACGCAGCAGCCTCCATTGTGTTCCTAGTCCTACAATCAAGAGTGGAGAGTACATGCCCTCCTACAACTTCCCCGAAGAGATCTTGTCTGAAATATTCAAAAGACTGCCTGTCAAGTCTGTCTTTTGTTGCCTGGCCGTTCAAAAATCATGGTATTCTCTTATAAAATCTCCCATGTTTGTCAGTCTTCATTACAATCATCAAAAACTCACAGCCCATGATAATCCTACGTATCTACTTTTCAGAAGCAACTTCTTTTTCTCTTCTTGCAAATTATTTCACTTTTTCTTTTTCTCCTTATAATCTGGGGAATACCACTTGGAGATGTCATCCTTGAAACTGATAATGCAAAGTTATAGGCCATCTGAAGAGAAAGGTGAAAGAAGCGTCATGTTCTGGAAGTAATGTTTCAAACATTTCTAAACTTGCTGCAAAGTTTAATTCATGTTTATCGCAATTCAAACGTCAAGGAAACATTTTCGTTCATAACTTGGCCAAAATTAGTAGAGAATACGAGGAGATGAGGGGCTGTGGTTCCAGAGAGTTAGATTACTTCTTAAAACTAAGATTTGAGGTAATAAACGCTTGGAAACAGGGCAGAGAGAACATATATCTACAAATAAATGCTGAGATTTATTTCAACTCCATCTTCAGTTGCACGTGAGATCCGTCTCAAAGAATAACAAATCACTTCTATAAATATCAAATTAATTTGTATCACATAAAGCTACTTACATTTCAATGACAAGCAGAAGAGCAAAATCTACAATTTCCAAAACTGAGACCACGACCATTTTTGACACGAAACATAGTTTAACAATTATGGGATGATTACAAGGAGCGGGATTGTAACTGAAGAAAAACGCCAATGATGCCTACCGGGCTCCAACTTCAGTACAGGTTTTGAATTAGGTATCCTCAACTCTTGAGTGAAATACAAAGCTCGGAAATGTAGTTGTAATGTCTCTGTTCATCAAACCAATGTGTTAGCATGAATGGAGCATCAAGGAGAATCATCATAGCAAGTTCAGCTAGAAAGGTAAATTAAGACACAGCAAGTAGCATAACAAATTTCATAGTCAGGTTACTCAGGTAAATGATAATGTAACACTTGTTATTCACATTGTATCAATTTAATTTAATTTTCTTATGGGTATACTCGACCATATACAAGTGGAAGTACATGATCAGTTTCACCTCTCAAATGTCGTGCACTTAACCAGGATGCAAGGCTGCAGAACATGTCTTGTTTTCTTTTACATAACCATAAAAAAAATCCTTAAGAAAAAAATGTAATGGTATCTAGAAATGCGAATAGACCCACCCATATACACATTGCCAAGTAGGTTGCTTATACAACCATTATCCCAATTCCCATGACATCCATATTTTGTATGTTTTCTCAAAAAGTGCCAATTTCACTACTTAGGGATGTCCGGTAATAAATTACACGTGTTGCCACAAATTGGTGAGGTTCTCACTTTTAATCAGCAGCAGGAAACTTATTGGTACCAACTTTAACAGCCAGACTTGCTCATCTTATATCATACAAGAATTTTAAGATGGCTTTGGTTAAAGTTGGATCAAAATACCACACTTAGTGAGCTTACTTGAGGTATCGCAGGGTCATAATTTTCAAAAGGGAAGGGTGACGCACAACTAGACTTCTCCACTCTTCCTTGTCAATCTTGCCATCATGTTTGTATCAGCTTCTTCAAAAGTCTATATGATAAAGCAAAGAGTTAGGTAAGTAGAGCACTTGGAAAGTATCAATATAAGCATATAGAACAGAAAAGGGGTTGAGCAAAGCTTTCGCACCATAAATAAAGGTATCAGATGCGGGACTTAAAGATAATTTACTAATAGAAAAAAAGATTTACAGTACTCTGTGACTTTTTACGTAAGACTGCTTATAAAATTCCATTGCCAATGTAGAAATACATATGTAATAAATTGCTTTTGACACTTTCGTAAACATGCACAGGGTGAGGTAAGGAGTTTCTGTTCAACTCTGAAGTAAACATCCCTCACAGACATTTAGTGGTACAGCTTTTAGGCAAGGATATTCTACTAAGCTCGGCAACAATTATATATGAATGCCACCCATTCCTGGGCTAAGAAACAATTCCGCCTCTTGGTTATTCTCCATAACTGAAAGTTATCCAAGTAGGCTAGATGCATTTTTCTATCAATTGATTTGAAATTTTGGTTCTCTTTTCAGGTTTAAAGAAACTGATTCCACCGACTTGTGTAGGTTAAGAATTAAAAAGGGCACTAAATCCAATGGATGAAGCTGAGGATCTCCACGGTCTATGACTAAGACCCATATGATTCGGAGTAAAAAATAGCAAAGAAGACGAATTAAATTCTCTATGCAGAATGACCTTGATCTTGACAAGGCATTAAGAAGCAATATAGACATCAGTTAGCCAGGGACTAATGAGCCACAAGCACGTACTAGGCCCAAAATCCTAGCTACCCTTAGGTGTGCCTAGTAAATATGATGCTGCCTCAGCCATCTTGCAGCCACCAAAGTTGTAAGTACCCCTGTATCGAGGTGGATCATTATTATTGTCCGGCCCGCATAACCGATTATGAATCTGTAAGGGCACCAATTGGGAGTCGTAGGAAATATTTTTCCTTCAGCCAGTTTTACTTTTCTTTTTTTCTTGTTTTTTTTAAACTGCAGCAAGGCCGCAAGGGTCACGTGGAACAACTGCCATGTGTAAACATGATCAGTAACAAATGGTAAGAAAAAAAAAATGTAACTTGAATATGCTTGAACCATGACAGAAGATAAGTAACGCGGTGAAAAAAAACACTATCTGAAACATCAAGCGAATGCAGATTGGACAGAAAATTAGATTATATTCGAGATTATGGTCTCAACAATACACAAATGTTACCAGTTAAAACATTGCATGCCATTTACTGGTAGACACAACAGAAATTTAGTAGCCAAATCCTCAGTAATCAGTTCAGAGATACATGGTAGAAAGTACCTTATCGATGATACTCTCTATGACATCGTCTGAAAGATTCATACCAGATTCAGCAAGCGTGGCCACTACCATTTGCTTCACCTAAATATCCAGGATTTGTTAAATGCTCTTAAATATCCCAGGATTGTCTGGAAATAATATGTGAAATTATTCTGTCGACACCCAATTTTGAACCGGTATACCAATTTTTAACTACAAATGTGACTATCCACGTGAAGAACTGCAGTATAAACTGTACATCTTTAGATTTTAGAACCTAATCTCCATCTATATTATAAACAATTCTGAGGAAACAGTCAGACACAACACACACAATTGTCCAACAAGAACATGTCATGGATAGAAAAAGAATCAGGCAGATCTTACCTGTTTACATATATTATAAACACAAACCATGCTAAAAAAGTTAAAAGTAACAAACTGCAAAGATCATTGTGGAAGTTCAGATCAATATTTAAAAATAGGTGCACATGATAATTCAATATATTCAGTATCTGTAAATATTTGAAATAACATATCAAACAAGATGTTTACCAACACAACATTTCAAGTAAATTACTTAGGGTAGTCTTTTTATCAAAAAATTTCAAGTCAAAATTATACCTCTTGCCTCTCAATGAAACCCTGCTGCTTGAGATCATATAGTTGGAAAGAAACTGCAACCATAATGAGAATGTCTAATTGTTAGGACATGCAAACATACAATCTTTAAACAAAATGTACAGAGCATGTAGTTGTGAAGTTTTGACATACACTCAATTTTATCATCGATTGGAGCATTAGGATGGAATACAGAGAGGGCACGAGCAAACTCTTCAAAACCCAATATACCATTATGTTTTGTGTCAAACAATCAAAAACCTACAGCAGTTGAGCAGTGTAAAGATGACAGCACTAGATGCAGTTGCCAAATAGATGCATAGCCACCTTATAGAATATCAGAGATTTGATCACTGTCTAGTCTATATCTTTTCATTACTTTTAAAATGTTAGCTTTTTCAATTAGTTTTGGCAGATGATATATTTATACAGTAATCTGAAAGCACAATTAGAAAAGGTGTCCACCTTGATATTGTTTCATAGTAATTCAAAATCTGTAACAAGTTTTTAGGGGAAAAAAAAAAAGTTACCCGATCAGCGAACAGACTTTTTTTTGTTTGACTTGAACAATGCTAACTGAAACTCTTCCTGCAATAAAAACTTATATCAGATTCTGTTGAAGTGCTAATCAAATTTAATACAAAATATATCTGGCCGTAGAAAGACCATTATTCAAGGATGAGCAGATGGCATATGCATCCCAGTATCCAAGGATAATGTATACATAAACTTAATAATGACGAGCACAAAAAATATGCAAGTACCTTGTTGATTAGTCCGTCGTCAATCACAGCGCTGCTAATCTTCTTAAATAGCTCATAAAGTGCTTCTATTTCACTTGCACTAACTGCAAGTGAGAAATATAGCAATTTTAAGATCAAGCTTAAGATTTTTAATCTACCAGAAACATGGTAAACAATAATAATTAGAAATGCAAAAATTAAAGCTGGAATCTGGATCTTAACAAAAAAAATTGAACGGAAACTATATATAACCAAAAGCGCTCATCCAGATTTAATACTATGCACACTAATATTATAAGAAATAAAAATAACAATTATTATTAATTAGTACAAGAGATAAAAAGGCAGGGGATCGATAAAAAGAAGAAAGAACCTTACTGGTACAGTGTTACATTACAATATCAAGGAATAAGTTGAATTTTGGACTACAAGTTGTAATTAAATTTCGTATTGTTGCACATGATCAAGATGTGCCATACAGATATAAACAAGAAAATATTAACTCATGATGACAAAAAATGATTCCATACACACTGTCTCCCTTGAGAGGATTTCAGGATCTTCGAGGCCCCGCGACTGTTTCTGCAAATCCAGATCACAGCACTGCAGCAGGCAAGAACATATATGCTTGATCCCTTCTAAGCACTGTGACATGGTAAGCTGCACCTTAAATCACTCCATACCTGTTGAGAGAAAGGTCTAAAACTTACGACTTTTATACCAAGCCTAAAGATTGAATCCATGAAGAAGAAACAAATATACCTGTTGTCCATTTGTAATTCTTCTACACCAAAATCAGTATTTATAAATGCAAAAGTTTAAATTATATCTGCATAGATCACAAAAACGTTCTCTATCAGTAACTCGGTATTTATACCAATTAGATATTGCACAATCGTTAACAAGTCAAGACAAAATGACTGAACAGAATATAGATTTTGTAGGTTACTATTCCAATATTTCAAATTGGGCCACTGTTTGTAACTTCACTAGATAATTGAAATTTAGGGTAATAAATAGTATGACAGTATAGTAAAAGATCATGCTTCGGTTCAAATAGAAAAACCACACCCACAAAAATCCTGTTGACACATCACACAAGTGGTTTATAACAAATGGATTGTTACAATACATCTCAACTTGGAATACATTTAAAGGCAGAGCGAAAGCGACTACAACTGAGGTAGAAATGGAATGTCTATAACGACAAAAGAAAGCATCACAACACACAGACTTTGAGACTATTGATCCGACTTGAGTAGGTACGAAACATCTCCTATTTTTGCCTCTTGTATATCTTTCCCAAAAATGATTTCAACACTGCTTGCACGGATGTGTTCGGATGAGCTTCGATGAAGTTGATTAACTTTTCATAGCTTTTGCTCTCATACTCGGCGAATACATCCTACAAGACAAAAGGAAAAGATGCATTCAGCTTTCAGCAACTGTGAACTCCAAATAACCTGACTTTCACACTATACAGATTGCAATATAAAGAGTTAAGTTGAAACAAACTTGCAAATACCTCAAGCTTGAGAGTTTTATATAGCTCTTTCACTTTAGCTACAGAGGCTGGATCCTCCTTCCCATAGTTCTCCTGTTGAAAGGAACCAACAATAGTTATTAGGGGATTAGCAATGTTAAGAGTAGAGGATTAGAAAAAATGTTCCTTATGACTTACATATAAAAACTTCTTCTGTTCCTCATTCGAAAGTTCAAGTGCTTTAACAACTAACCAGGAGCACTTGAAATCTTCGATATCTGTTCCAATCTGTCAAATGTATAGACAAACTTAGATATATATTAGACTATTGCTCTAAGACAACAATTATAAGATAAATGACCCCAAATATTTAATAGTAGCGAGAAGTCGCAAGCATTTTACCTTACCAATCACCTCTGGTGCACCAAAACAATCCAGGTAATCATCCTAAAAGATACGACAATGATTAAATTAGCATACACATTCTTCCAATTAAGAGGACACAAGCAACAAATAAAAAACTCTATTAAATTGCATTTAGGAAATAAAGAATACTAAACCCAATGTCCATGTACAATGCACTCAGATATTTTTTTTTCTTTTTCTTTTTTGAAAAGGGGGGGGGGGGGGGGGGCACTACCTTGCTAGGAATCAATAATATAGTTCACATTTCATTTTATTTCCTCCAATGTCGTTCCTCTCAACCAAACACAGCACATGTGTTTATAACATATCAGTGCAGGAAATCATTAGTAATAACTAATAAGTAATGGCTCAATAAGTGCTCTAAGAAACTGCATAGTATAAATAAGATGGACATAAATTGAAGCATATTTTGGAGTGGAGTACATTTTAGGATAAAGTTGGGTTGTCCGTTAAGATTATACAAAGTTGTTTAGAAACTGTATACATACATGGAGCATCAAGACTTACCTGCACTTGAAAATAGGTTCCCATTTCAATAAGTATGTCCTTCACATTAGTATGTTTCTCAAGGTCTTCACCAGCCATAAGAAGCGCACAGGCCACCTTCATAAGAAATATAACCAATCATCAACTTCAACTGAAATTTTGCCTTGACAAGAAAAAGTAAAAACCAATTCGAACTTATAGTTTCATAATGTTCTTATAAATGGACCAAAAACTTTTTTTTTAACTAAATTATCCCGTATTAGATAAGCAAAATAAAAACAAACACGAAGCCATGTAAATTCCAGTCAGCCAATCTTCAAATAAACTCAAGTGGGCAGTTAAGTTTCACAAATTAGATACAAACTATAAGCGGGCAAACAGGGAGAAATTTCAGCAAGTTATGTGCACACTAGGGATTCTAAACATGCAAATAAAAGAAAAGTAAGATATTAATGTAGAACAATAACTCACTGGAAGATAAAATGAGTAGTAGGCAGTTTTGTACTGCACAATCCGGCGGTGACTGCACAAGAACACCAATCTTTTACTTCATGAGGTGAAAAAACAACAAATTTTTGTAAGGATAAAATTTTTTTAAAAAAAATCCAGCACTTACATTGGCAATGAATACTTAGACAAGTCTTTCTCTCCTACAAGGGTGGTGATCAAATCTATCATTTGTCCACAAGCTGTCTGGAACTCCACCTGCTCATGATATATAAACATATTATCACTGAAATTAAGCAAACCTTGTTCCTAGCCTATGTACAATAACACTGTCGGACCTGGATTTTGAAACTTTACTTATTTACTAAGACGTTGATGTACAATGGCATTGACAAACACTTTTGGGATACTCAAAGCTTTAAGCATTCTGTGGATTACTTTTTCAACAAGAACTTCGTTTAATAGTCAATAATATTGCATTAACAAACTGTTGCATAAGCTTTATGTAAAAATTTGAAGGAATATTTGTTGCACCTTGCATATATATAAAGAAGTATTCATTACATGTAAAACAAATGTTTATTATAATCTATGCAGCTCTGCTTAAACTCTTGGCAAAATTATTCATTTTCATTAAACAGCCCCTGTGGTAATTAGTAAAGCCTTGTAAATTGATCTGTTATGCAGGAATTTCTTACCTCATTAAATAGATCCAACAGATCCACATAGTAAGGCTTTTGCCGAAAATGCTTCTTTAGAATCCTTGGGATATGGTTGCGAAGTAATATGCCATCATTTGCAGCAATCATACCAACCTACCACACATATAAGAGACTGATCACTCAAGGAATCAAGTGACTCAGTTGCATGCTCAAATAACAGATTAAACTTCTGACCATAGATTCATACCTTGGGCACTCTGAACCAGCAAGGTTGACCTCTGCGTGTGTGAGAGCCATCCATAATGTCATCAAGCACAAGAAAATAAGCTTGAAGCTGCAATTTTTGGTCAATTAAGAATCATAAAAATAGTGTTTAACTACAATCATATCATGACAAGTAAATGTTTGACCATGGACTGGAACATCCTGAGAGCTTACCCATTCAATACACCAACCAAGTGCACTTGAAAGAAAAATTTCGTCATCGTCTAGTTCTTGTCCTTTCAACAATTTGTAGCTGTCAATAACAGAAAGTCCTCGATTCAGCTTACCTGTGAATAAGGCAGGTTAGTATGGAGTGATGAGATGCAACGTCAGACTCTTAAATATATAATTCAAGTCTAATTTTGTTCCCCATTTCTAGAAAAATTAGTTCTTAAAGAATCAGGTCACTAGCCACAAAACTGATATTTGCTTTTTTTATTTAAATGGTGTAATTATTATGCTCCTACCTCCAGGCACATTGTAGTCCAGCATCTGCAATTAAAAGGGTAAACAGTCAAATAAAAGATTGAATAAAAGAAGGCGATAGAATACATCTTAATATGCTGACACACAAAATAGATTGAACATGCCAGGCAGACATGTATATTTCTTTTCCAAGCATTTATCTCATAAATACTATTGCATACATAGTCATGAAAGCAAAAGTCCACACCATTGACGGGCCGTTCTAGGCCCTTTGTTGAGTTAGGAGTTAGTAACTTGAGTTACAATTTAGTAACTAGAGCAACCCAATTAAATTGCTTTAGAGGATGTCGAATGTTATGCTATAAGTGGTGCCAAATCGATAATTTGACATAAAATATGAAGCACACCTCTCCAAGAATGCTAAACATGGATGTCATCATGCTATACATGGTTATACAGAACCAAGTATAGATGATGTTATAATTGGCACATAAGACCATCTCCAACCCAAGACACTAAAATAGTGTCCTTGGTGACAAAATTACACCATTCACAAAATACACTCCAACCCATGATCACTATACTTGACACTAAAAGGAATCTTTCACCAATAAAATAGAATATTCTAACTTTGTTCAATTTACATTATTAATATCTATTATATTTTAAATTGTAATGTTATGGTCGCATAATATTAAATTTATTAATATAAAAATTATTTATAAAAAAATCAATATCCAAATTTTGTTGAAAATTGTATTTTAGAATTACGACATTTTAGAATTAACAAGAGTTAGGAACAAATAGTAGGACATAGATAAAAAATTAACAAGAGCTAAGAAGAAAAGAAGTTTTAATTGATAAAAATTTAAAGTTAAAAATTATGAGAACAAATAAGTTGGAAAAAAAATACAAGAACAAATAGTAGGACATAGATGGAAAAAAGTTGTTTTGTTAACAAATATAGAGGTATTGTTGGAATTTTGAAAGTCACCAAATTTGGTGACCAAGGATCACCAAATGTACTTTTGTCACCAAATTTGGTGACCCAAAACTCATTTGGTGATCTTGGGTCACCATTTTAGTGTTGCATTGGAGTGAGTTTGACACTATATCCATCACTATTATTGTGATTTAGTGATAGATTGGAGTTGCTCTAAGCATGGACGTGGGGAAAAGGAGGATAGTGGATAACCAGAAGGTAACATGCATTTTTTATAATCAGCCTCAGTAGAGGACCAAAACAGGGCATGGTGAGACTTAATTAAGAAAAGAAACAGCAATTGATTCCTCTACCAACTCCCTCCTTATAATTACAAGTGCTTTAAATGAAGATTTAAACTACATCATCTCTCCTTATAATCGTGTTCACTTGTATCTTAGGTCGGTACTCAGTGAAACAAAAATTAGAAGACCTGAATGCTATTATGCTACAAGACCAAAACAGATCCGGCTCTTCTACTAAAAAAGTTGCTAGCTTTTACCTATAAAGACCTTCATGATTCACTGAGGATATCTAAATATAATTTGAATGAAAAAAACGCTTCTCAATAAGATACATCTGAATCCTTACAACACCATCATCTGGAAGAATGTAATTTCACTACACACTAGAACTCCCAAGGTTTTTCCTAACTATAAAAAAAGGTGAATAAATTGGATATAAAAAAGCCAAATCTCTTGTAACAGCTATATCGAAATAGTTATTGAATTAATTGATAAGCACATTGATCCATTTTTTCAAAGATGGAGTGATAGAAACTATGACATAATGGAGTCCTAAGGAATAACAGATTGGATCCAGCATACAATGAACAGATCTTTGGACAAAAAATCAAGAAACAAATAAGAGCAAAAAAGGGCAAGATAATTAAAAGTAAACAAAGTAAGGGTAGAAAACAAAGAACGTTGTAAAACATGCGTGTAATTTACAGAAACTCACGAAATGCATGGTCCCAGAATAAAGGAAGAAGATACATACAGGAAGAAGATACATAAGAAACAACATATGTGTCTGTACTGTGTGTGTGTAGAAAGAGAAGGGAAGATACCCTTTCGACCCATTGGCGAGAATCATGAGTGAATTCAAAGGCAGGGTCATCCAGTAATTCAGATTTCAAAACAGAGTAAACCTCCAGAAACTTGGCTTTGAGATCGCCGCCCATTGGAGATAACGAAAGATAGATATAAAGATACGTAGGTAGAGTATATTATACTACTCTATATCAAGCCAAGAGGGAGGAGGGGAGTGAGGGTGTATGTAATGTGTTGGTGTCGTAAGTATATATTTATAGGAGTGAGTCAGGAAACTCTAAACAACCAACGCCGGACTTCAAATCTATGATGAGAGGACAGAGGTTAGTAGTTGGTGTCTTTTTTATTCACCAATTTTTAAGAAAATGCTCTTTCATTTTATTATAACAAAATCACTTCAATTACCCGTCAAATCCAAAAATAATGAGAAAACTGTAAATATTTGATTAATTAAGTTTTATAAGTATCAAAATCTTTCTCATATATAAAGATTATAAATATTTATATAACTTAAGAGTACGTGTTAGATCCCAATTATTATAATATTAAATTTGTTCTAAATATGAAAAAGTAATTTTATAATTGTAACATAGAATTTTAGTGGTGGGCGGGCGGCTTTTATTGAAAACTCAATGTACATGTCATAACATTCCTTATATACCGAATATATATAATAAACGTAAAAATGATCTTATTCATAACATAATTTCGATTTGATTATTATGATTTGGTCACTGTATTATCAAAATGATTTTAACTGTCGAATCTAATATTTTTAAAAATAGATGATAAAGATTATATCATATTAAAAAGAAAATCATAATTTAAAAAGATATCATTGTACAACCAAAATAATCTCAACTGTCGAATCTAATATTTTTAAAAATACATGATTAGGATTATATTATATTAAATAGGAAATTATAATTAAAAAAGAATATAATTGAAAAAGTTGTATAAATTTTTTTGATTACTTTTAAGCATTTGTTTTTAAGCGTCTGTAGTGCATACAAGGGACTAAAGCGTTAATCTAGTGCATACAGAGAGAGTATTTAATTCAGCAGCTGATTCCCTAGCAAAACAAGGGACTAAGACCATCTGCAACGCAGGCCCAACTCCTACGTTGGAAATCGGAAAATGGATCCGTCTTGCAAATTCAGCATTGGAACAAAAAGAAAAGTTGTCGAGGGCCCGGGAATTTGGGCTCAGCCAACTCTCTAGCCTCTGTCTCTTCATCATATTTAATTATTTTCTTAATGTTTTATCGGATTGGCTAACCTGTGCTCTCAAGGCACATGATAAGTAGCATTAAATGAGCTGTGTTAAACGTGCTTTTCATCGGTAACAGGAGATAGATTTAATACATAATCAATGTACAGTAGTTTACACCACTTAATTATACAACTATACAAATAACACATGTTTATTTATTGACTTTCTGTCAAAAATTTAATAGTTTTTATTTTTATTCATACTCTAAAAATATAATAGTTTTTATTTTTGATTCAAAATAGTATTATTATGAGTATAATATATATAATGCCCTTCTGCATTCACATCAATATCTTATTAATAAAATTATTTTATATATAATGAACCCCTGCATTCACATCAATATCAATTGATTAATAAAATTATTTTATATATAATGGCCCCCTGCATTCACATCAATATCAATTAAATAAAATATTTTTTCTGTCACATCAATTTGTAACTATTTTATAAAAGACATTAAAAATAATATTTTTATTTTTAATGATTTGTTTATAATTTTTTTTTAAATAAACAAGAGTAGAAAAGTAACAAAAAAAAAGTTCAAAATGGTAAAAAAGAAAAGAATAAATAGCACTTGGTTATATGTGAAAAGTAATAAATGTGCCCCTTCCACCTAGCTATTAACAAAAAAAGAGGTGCAATAAATGTACATTAACCTGTGCCCTGGGGCACAGGTTAGCCAGCCCGATGTTTTATTTAACTGAATCATAAGTGAACCACTTGCAGAAAATGTAATATAATATTATAAAGTGGGCCTCATAGTAGTTGGCGTGTGAACTCCCTGTTGGAGCAACTTAGACAAGTCCAACTTTTGCCTACATGGCTTACGAATGGGACCCAAAAAAATTGGAAATGGGCTCTCCCATTGCTGATGGTCTAATAGACAAAGAATCATTTCGAGTTGACTATAGCATTCTTAGGAAACAACAGGCGTCTGCAGCATCAATATTTGATATATGATGGATCCAGTTTATGATACTAGCAGATCCTAATAAAAGATGTTGCCTAATTCTGTAATAGGTGCGGCTCTCTTCACCCTTGTTAGGGTTTGAGTTTGATGCAAGCCTTGGTTTTTACTTATGATGTATTATTACTGAATGCATTGCTTAACAAAAAAAAAAAAAAGCGTCTGTAATGTATAAGTTTCTGTTTGTTTTATAAAATATTTAACTAATAATGGTAGTACATCATTCAACCATATTTGTGTTGTAATGCAAAATTAGCAGAGCAGTCGAGTTCGTGGATAGAACCAAGGTGATAATTTCTTTTTTGATTTTCTCAAATTTCGAGTTCATAGATATAATCAAGGTGATAATTTCTTTTTTAATTTTCTCAAATTTCTGGTGTAAAAATAACTAAAATAAATCTCCAATTTCTACAAAGTTCATATAGTAACGGTCTACGTACTCCTATCTTTTTTATATTTTAGAGCATCTCCAACCATAGAGATCCCTTAGTTAAAATTGTGTCAAATATGCCTTAAAAAAAATTATAGATATTATGTAAAAAAAAATCATCTCCAACTGGACATTACTGTTATCAAAAATTTTAGATAATCCTCTAAAATCATATCATATTGGCTATATTTGTCGAACCTCTAGAGACCTGTAGTAAAACTCCACATCATCAATATTACCATATTAAAATAATACATTCTATTTTAAACAATTTGCAATAATAATAACTTGTTATTTTTAAAATATGACTAATCATTATAGCCAACTCCATCGGAGTATAATACCTTACAAATTCAATAAAGTTTATATATTACTATTTTACATCATTTTAGCCACCCATTTTAGCCAATACCATTGGAGATGCCCTTATTATATTTAATCTGTTGAATTATTGTACTTTATTTTAATATTGATATTCAACTCTAAGCACTTTTTTTTGCCAGAACTCAAAGCACTTATAACTACTACCGTGAAATATGTATTAAAAACTATAATCAATTACAAATAAACAAATTAAAAAGATCTCTACAATGAATTGAAAAATAAATTCTAATACAAAAATATAGAATTATATTTGCATTATTCTATCAAGAAGAAATCTATAAATACAAGACCATTAGCTACTTCAAAATAATTTTCTCTATTGCCCCTAACTTCATCCCATCTATTAAAATATATATTGAGATATTAAGATATCATTAGACAAACTTCTTCAGGACAAAAAAAACCTAAAAATTGATTTTACGATCCACGCGAACCTCATAAAATTATGATTAATTTAGTGATGATTTAATAATTATTATTCAAATGAAAATACTCATAACCTCAAGATAAAATATAATTATGAATTTTTACATTAATCCTATTCAACGTAGAAGTCTTACATTGATAATGTTATTCAATGTAGAAAACCTACTTATATATGATTTAAATCATTGACATATACATTTTCGTATTTCAATATAAATACACTTTTTAGTTTAATTATAAATACACTTTTCATATTAACATATACATTGACTTATTATTAAAATTGTATTTATTTGTTAGTAGAATTATCTTCAAATAATTATAAGGAAATTTTGATAATCAAAACAAATTATAAGTAGAATTGATAAATCAAATAGAATTTTCAATGTAACAAATTGTCAATTTCTACTATTTTTAGTTTTTGCGTAGATTTAATTAGAAAAAAAATATCAAATCATCACTAAATTAAAGATTATTTTATTAATTTCACGTGGGTCGTAATCGTCCAAATCAAATTTTATAAATTCAAGATAGAGTACAAATATTAAATCAAACATGTAAAATCTTAAATATGTCAATTTTTTAACAATAATTTGATATGTAAATTAATAAAATTTTAAATTTTAAAAAATTAATATAATTATATATATTAAAAAAGTAGTCGTGCGTTGCACGGGTTATAAACTGTAATTATAAATATTAAAAAAGAACCATGCATTGCACGAGTTATAAGTTAGTGTTATTATAAAAACAGTAAGAACTCTATTCTATAACATAATAATACAATAATGAAAATGTGAAAAATATGTAAAATAATTTTTTTTTCATTTTTACTCATCATGAATGTCTCAAGTACTGTGACTTGAGAGCTTACCATCTCAATATCATAAGTTCGATCCCACTAGAAGGCATGACAATAAATGGATTGCCATATTTGATGGGTACGAGCCTGTTAGCAGTTTTCCGGATTAGTCGAAGATCTTAATCCCTTCTCATCAGTGAACTCTCTCATCAGTGAACTCCTGAGGACGTATATGAACGAGTGCGGTTCATTCGATACATTCATACCTCTCTATCTATCTGGTATGTTAAGATTTTTGAAAACTCCATGGACTTGGAGAGAAGAGAAATGCTATCTACACTTGGACCAAGACAAAACTTTGACTTGTTCAAATAATAATTAAAGCAAAGCAGGATCAGCGTGAAAGATGGCTCGTACACTGGATTGTCAAAAGAAATTTGTTCTGTACTTTTTAAAAGAGCACAGAACAATTGTTCTCACTATTTTCGGGTATAAATTGTTCTTACATAAATCATATCCTTATTTATCATACAAAAAGTAAATTATGCTAAAATAGTTACTCCAACCGTTCTACGAAACAAATAAACAAACTCAACGATGGAGACCCTTAATAAAAATGTAAGACGTACTAAGGTCTGTTTAGCAAACTTATATTAAATCATTCATGGCTTATAAATTTGTAAAAATTTATGATAGTATTTGTCAACTGAATTTATTAAATTTATTTATAATTTATATATTAATAAGTTGAATGCTAATCATTATATATATTTTTTTCCAACTTATTTCTTATTGCTTTGTTTCATTGCTCATTTAATAATTTAAATTTTTTAATTTGTATTTTTTAATATTTTTTATTTAAAATGTATATATTGAAATTATTCTATTAAAAAATAAATTTTTTAATTTAATTTAATAAAGTACTTTACTAATTTATAAATAAATGTATTTAAATATTCATATAACTTCTAAATAATATTCCATTTATTATATATATATATATATATATATATTAAATGAAAAATTACTCAATTTAAAATAGCCTAAACACACACAAGGACTGTACGTCACATTGTCATTGTTTTTTTTTTGGTTAATGCTAAACATAGCCCTAAGGGCTATGGTTAAGCATTAATTTAAGTGGATAAATGCATTTAAAATGTTAAATTTGCATTTAATACATCAAGTTTGAACGAATTTTAATAAAATTATTTAGTAATTTGGGATTTTTTTTATTAGTGAAAATTAATGTAAATGCAGGGGATCCACTATTATTACTTAAAAAATTGAATTGATGTTATAAAAAAACATTGAAAAACTAAAGTCAAGGTTGAAAAGATTAGAATATTTAATGCCTTAACCATAGCTTTATTGTTAGCATTTCCCTTTTCTTTTATTTTTTTGATAATCCGGTCACTGTTACTATGATTGTATGACACATTTTTTTTTTTATCACCAATATGAGTTATACTTATATAGACTATAGAGATAAAAGATTCCCTCAAAGAAAAGGTTGTCATGTAACACGTGGAAATAAAGATGATAAAATTAATGTGATTTCTCGAATTCTCGTTGTTTATGCAAAAATTGAGGAAGTTGATGCAGTCCACGGAATTTTACTTTCTAATCCCTCTATCCACGGTTTTTACATTTACGCAATTTAAAAATCACATAAAATATAATTTCATTTTAAAGTTTAATTTAAAAAAATTAAAAATAAGTTATGAAATTATGCTTTATATACTTTAAAATGCGTGCCAACTAGACCTGATAATTCGAATAATCGGATCGGTCGGATCAGTCCACATTCGATTATGATAAATTTGAATAAAGTTGGATCGGATTTGATACGGTTTGGGTCCAATTTGGATTAAAATTGTATCAAGTTTGGATTAAGATCGGACGAAATTTAAGTCGGATCAGAGTTGGTTCGGATCCTTTAGGATCATTACTCATTCGTTATTTTATTTCATGAGATTTTAAAAAGTATATTTTTATTAAATATAATATTTCTAATATTAAATTAGGTATTTCATCAAAAAAAGATGTTTAAATAATTATGATATCTTTGACACAATTTTTTTAAAACATATATTTGGATCGACCCAAATCTAAACCTCTACTATTATCCTTCATTTTTTTTTATCTTCTTTATTTCTTTAATGCTTATTTTTAAAAAAAATAAAAAAGAGTTTTTTAATTATGGAGCCAAAACATGAACAAAATAACTAAATAATATTTTTATTTATAATTTTCAATATACACGGCATCATCTATGATCATTGTTTTGAAAATTTTGAATTTAGTCGACAAAAGCAACGTCTGGTTACTAATAAAAAATTAATCGATATAATAATGGAAGATAATTTAATATTATTAATTATTAAATTTAACACACTTATTTATTTCTTTGATGTCCTTTTTTGTTTTTACATAGCATTTGGAGCGACCCAATTTAGATTGGATCGACCCAAATCAAAACCTCTACTATATTTTGTCATTACATAGCATTTGGAGCGACTCAATTTAGATTGGATCGACCCAAATCTAAACCTCTGCTATTATCCTTCATTTTTTTTATCTTCTTTATTTCTTTAATGCTTATTTTTAAAAAATAAAAAAGAGTTTTTTAATTATGGAGCTAAAACATGAACAAAATAACTAAAAAATATCTTTATTTATAATTTTCAATATACATGGCATCATCTATTATCATTGTTTTGAAAATTTCGGATTTAATCGACGAAAGCACCGTCTGGTTATTAATAAAAAATTAATCAATATAATGATGGAAGATAACTTAATATAATTAATTATTTAAATTTAACACATATTTATATATATAGGGAGGTGCTCAAACTTTCTTAAAATGAGAATTTAGTTTATACTAATATATATATATATATATATAGGCAAAGGTTCAAGGGAGAACCTTGCATATTGAGAGAACTGAGAGACCATGTTTATATCCATTGATTTGATTCTGATATGATGGCTTACAAATTTCAGCGATCAATTAATAAAAAATAAAAACATTTCCTTGTTTACATCATAAGGATAGTTTTGGAAAATAATATTTTGAGAATATTATCACCTACATATGATATCAATCAAAATTTAGAAAATATTATTGATCAGATATGATATCAATCAAGTATATTTTTTAACAACCATTTCAAATCACTTGATTGATACCAGAATATCATTTGTAACCGATCAAATATTATGTTAAATTTTAATGTTATTTTCGGAAACAAAGCAAATATGTAACGTGAAATTAAATGACTATTCTTGCTGATCATATGCTTTTCTTCGGAGATTACGGATAGAATATGAATTGGGATAATGCAATGGAACACTATGCAGAATCTTTAAAGAACACATGCTAGAATCCAGATATATTTCATAAATTTTGCTTCGATCAAGCAAAGGTTCAAAAAATAAAGTTTTTTATTGTATCATTCCAATATTTTTATTTGCATTAAATGTTTCTTTAATGTGATACTTTCTATAAATTATTATAAAAAACTTATTTATTAATATTTCATCAACAAATTGCTTAATATTCTATCTAATTTCTTTGGGGGAAAAATCAAAGTATATTCATACGACAACACTTTTTATAATTAGGAAACTAATCGGAGAATATTATCATAAATTATAATAAAATATCCATTTATTCAAAGAAAGTTTATGATAATGATTTGTTATCGTATTTAAATTTAAATTAAAGAAAGTTTGTTTCAATTTTTTTATTTTATCAAAGAATGTTTTTTACCTTTAAGATATTCTTTAAGGTGTTTTATAAAATGTAAAGTATCAATTTATTATATACTATTTATATACTAAAGTTCTTTAAAAATAACCTTTGAAAAATCCAAATATAGAAGTAGGAGGACACTTAATTAGATCAATACTTTCAAAAATTATAGTAAATCAAAATTTTGTAAGAACAACCTTTTGAGGATAAAAATTATTATTCATACAAAAATTATGATCTTTAGCATATATAATACCAAGATTCTTCAGGTGTTTTGTTATATAGAATCTTGGTGCATTTTATACTCCCTCCGTTCTTTTCATTTCTTTACATTTTCTATTTTGGGTCGTTCATTCCATTTCTTTACATTACTAAAAATAGTAACTTTTAACAATAAAATACATTATTACATCCACTACTTCATTCCACTTTTTAAACACTTTACACTATTTTTAAGATGATTTTAAGATGATTTTTTATTCTATTTTTAAGATGATTTTTTATTCTATTTTTTTTTAAGATTCTTTAAGGTGTTTTGATTAGTATGAAATAAACCGTTTTGAGATTTTTTAAAGTGTTTTGAAATTTTTTATTATTTTTTTGGAACATGAATTACTGAGTTTTTTATGCAACATTTTTTTATAGTTTCTTCAAAATGTCTTGTAATATTTTTGATATTTTTAGAAATTTTACTTTTTATTTTAATATAAGGTGTTTTTAAGAATATAAAATATTAATCTTTCATGTACCATATTTTTTATAGATGTCTAAATGTATTTCTTAAAATACATAATTATTAAATTTGTACAAAATATAATTTTTGAGTTTTCCAAAATCCTTCCGATATATTAATTTTTTTAATTATTTTATGCATTTTAGAGATTCTTTAAGTCTTAAAGGATTCTGTTGAAAAAATATATTAATATTTAAGATTGTGTTTGAAGATATTTTTTTAAGACTACCGTATGTTTTATAATGTTAAGATTTTATAAAAAAAATATTTAGTTCAAGTTTCCATTAAGTGTTTTCAAAAGAGAAACACGTAAGAGAATCTTGGTGTATTAAATGATATTTTTATATGTAACTTATTTTCAAAAGAAATGTATAGTTTTATTTTCTTTTCTTTTTTTATAAAAAATGTATAAAATATTATTTAACCCACCAATATTCTCTTAGGTGTTTTCTTAATTATTTTAAAATTGTAGTAGTATTTTAGTATATATTTATATTAATTTTTTTAAAACATTTGAGTTTCTTTAAAGCAATATGACGTTTCTTTTTAAAATAATATTTTTAATTTTTGAGATTTTTTGGAATTAGAATTTATTTATGTTTAAAACACGTAAGAAAATTTTGTTGTGTAACATAGCATTTATAAATATAAATTAATTTTAGAAAATGTATAATTTTTTTTTTAAAAAAAAAGAAATGTATAGAAACATGAGAAAATGCCCAAACTACCACAATTTCCTACTCTCTCTCACCAAAATACCATTATGCGGGACAGTCCGCCCTTTTTAACCACGGTATACGCATCCTTAGAATGCGTACATTGATATACGCATGTTGTACTTGCGTATTGCAGGTCACGCATTCTCAGAATGCGTGATGACGTCATGCCACGTCATTATTCCACAACCACAACCGACGCTCAGGGGAGCTCGAAATCGCCCTCGAAATCGCCTATCGTCGTTCTCCCAGCCCAGGCTACCTCCAGTCTTTTTGAGGCTATTAAAATGATTCCCAGACCTGGATGTTGTGGAATAAAAACTAGGTTATTAGAGTGCGGCTAGGGTTTAATGTATTTAATGCTAGGGTGCGTGAGCTTCGTGCTTTAATGGCTGCTTCTGCGTTCGAGACTAAACGGTCCTCACAGAGTGCCTACGTATCTCTGTATTAGAGAATCAAGCCAATAAAACGTAGTTCTGAGAATGAGGGGTCAGACCCTTTATATAGGCTGAGAAGCCCTAAAATCGTAGTAGGGTTAGGTGACTTGGTGGGCAAGTCACCGACTAGAAGAAGGTTCTAGACCCCTTCCTTGTAGGAGTCAGTTTCCATGTTGGAATATGTATCTTGGAGGCTAAGTCAGGCAAGAGTAATATCCTTGTTTGACTCTTATTTGCTGAGCTGTTTATTACCCCTAATATTAATTATGAAATTAATATTATAAATAGGGATTGGGCCCATCTGGTGGGCCCCACGTTTGGACCATTCTAGGTCTAATTAATGCCACATTAAATGTGTTTTAGGGTTTACTTTTAGCCCATATCATTTGCCCCCCAACTTCTAGGAAAACTGATCAGGTTTTCCTTGAAGTTATAACGGCCTTATTCGAGACTTGGGTCAGGGTTTATTGCTCTTACGCAAGTATTTTCAACAATATCATCTTGATGTAAAGCGTGGAGCGACCGACGCATTTACGATGACGTTGAACGACACTAATCAGTGTTAAACGGCACTACACAGCGCTAATCAGCCTTAAACAATGTTTAAACAGTGTTAAACAATGTTAGATGGCATCAAATGGCACTAACGGCACTAATCGGCGCTAAACAGTGCTAACCGGCACTAAGCAGTGCTAATCTCAATCTCTTTTCATCATTAACAATCATCCAAGATTTGCTGAAAAAGTCGAGATTTAGGTTTAAAAGTTCACTGAAAAAGTAGGGATCCAGGACCAAGAACTGAACCTGGACCGGGGGGATCCAGGTTCAGAAGCTGGTCGGCCTGACCCCCTGAAAATGACCTGGTCGGCCAAAAGCTGGTCGGCTGGGACCTGGTCGGCCAGAAGCTGGTCGGCTGGCCCTCCTCCAGGGGAGCTGGTCGGCCAGAAGCTGGTCTTCCGGGACCTGGTTGGCTGAAATTCCTCTTCTAGGGCTAACTAGTCAGTAATTGGCCTAAAAACTTGAACTTAGACTCCTCCTTGATTTCAATAGAGAGTGTGGATCTAGGATCAGAAACCATCCATGGTCCTAAGGATCCATAATCTTGACCTTGATTACGAATCGTCAGTATGGTCGCTTGTGACTTCATGGCTAACTTTGGCCTTCATGACTCATCTTGGCCTTCATGGCTAACCTTGGCCTCTCTTTAACATTGATAATCATCTGATATTCGCTGAAAAAGTCGAGAACCATGTCCAAAATCATTTGCTGAAAAGTAGGGATCCAGGACCAAGAACTGAACCTGGACCGGGGGGATCCAGGTTCAGAAGCTGGCCGGCTGAACCCCTCCAAAATAAGTTGGTCGGCCGGGACCTGGTCTTCCGGGACCTGGTCGGCTGACCCCCCTTAAAATAGGTTGGTCGGCCGGGACCTGGTCTTCCGGGACCTGGTCGGCTGACCCCCCTTAAAATAGGTTGGTCGGCCGGGACCTGGTCTTCCGGGACCTGGTCGGCTGACCCTCCTTAAAATAGGTTGGTCGGCCGGGACCTGGTCTTCCGGGACCTGGTCGGCTGACCCTCCTTAAAATAGGTTGGTCGGCCGGGACCTGGTCTTCCGGGACCTGGTCGGCTAACCCTCCTAGTGCGTCGCGGTCGATTGCTTCTTGGCTAGCTAGTTAACCCAGACGTGAAAATCATTCATGATTTTGAGGATCAAAGACTTTGATCTGAATCTCAAACCATCATTTTGGCCATTCATGACTTTGTTATCTTCAGGATCAAGGAACTTGACCTTGATCTTGGGTCGTCAGTTTGGTCACTCGTGACTTCCGACGATATTATTCAAACATCAGCTATTTCTTCTTTGGCATATTTGAATTTTAACGATCCTTTCTGTATAAAACGAGCAATTTCTGTCCTTTTTTCATCTTTAAACGATAGATGACCTGTAAACGCGAACCAGACTGAACTTCAACCTTTTACAGCAGGTCATGCTTCTTTTATAAAAGAAGTGTGGTAGCTTTCATTTCATTCACTTCTTCATTTCTGGGTTTTCAAATTCTTAAGCTCTCTAGCCTTCAAGTTTCAAGATCAAGTTCCAGCTTTGTAATCAAGATGTCAGAAGGTAACCGGCCAGTGGCTCCCCCTGTATCCATGATGGAAGCCATGGCAAAGAGGAGTAAGATGAGGACAGCTAAAGGTAAGGAAGAAATCAAACCTTCTTCATTCGTTGATCGTAAATTTGAATCCTTACTAGATCTTCTTAATATTATGAGGGACACATTCCCGAACTGTGCTAGTTTAGATGCTTTTAGCAGTCCCAGTAAGTTAAACGAAAAAGATGTCCAGAAAATAAAGGACTCATATCACTTTCCGAGTGCTATCAAAGTTCGTCTCGCAAAACCATCAGACAGGACCTGTAACTGGCACCCCGAGAGGCTTTGTGTCCACTGGGGTGCTCTGGATGCTGGGTTCAGATTCCCCGTTGATAACTTCATCATCAGATTGTTGGCAGAGTATCAGATCCATCCCTGTCAGTTGTATCCCAACTCTTGGAGATATATCTCTATATTTTTAATCAGATGTCGTCAATTGGGGATTCACCCGACTACTACATTATTTCGGAGTATCTTTATAGCCAGCAACTCTTCCGACCAAAAGAAAGGATGGGTCAGTCTCAAGCACAGGGCCAAAATTCCACACATGGTGAACCCCTATTCTTTACCAGATTCCCAACATTTCTGGGAGAGAGAGTTTGTAATTCTTGAATGGAAAGGCGGTGATTGGGGTAACTTCTTCGTCAAGAGATTCGGAGTTGTGCAAGATAGTAAACACTTCGTTTGCGACCTTGATGATTCGGAGTTACAGGATCGAGATTGGCTTCTGGCCGATGATGGCAGTACCCATTATAAAATGTTTCTGAATGAAAAGAACCTTATCGAAGCTGGCCTTAGCTTTCTTTCCGTTGAGGGTAATTTCCTTACTTAAGCTTCTTATGAACTCTGTTTGTTCTTATATCTGTGTTTTCTCTTTGTGTTTCAGCTGCGGAGGAGATTGACAGCCGTCCTCAAAATCAGCCGACTGTGACTCAAAGAATGAAGAAAAAAGCTGAGGAGCTTTTGAATCCCGCTAAGCCTCGGATTCCCAACTTCTTGGAAGGATGCTCTCAAGGCGGGAAGAGATCTCGTGGAAGTATCAGAACCCCCTTTATGCCATCCTGGGGTATATGCGAACAAGACTCGGTTTCTGGGAGTCCTGAACTGTCCCTAGACTGGTCGAAGCTTTCTGTTACTCCTCCTGATAAACTGTCCTTACTTGCTGGGGACAAAATGAATGAGAACCAACTTCTGGGCTCCCAAGCCTTGTATCAGGTGAGATACTTTTCCTACCGATTCTGGTATGATTTACCTCTTTCGCATTCCTTATGCTTTGTGAACTTTGATTGTAGGCTAATGCCTTCTTCCAAGCTGTCTGTACCCAAGGCCTGGCTTTCAGGGATGAGAATATATCCTTGAAGACTGATTCAGCTAGGTTCCAAGAAGAGATTGATGACCTGCATTCTCAAGTTACCCATGCCGAAGCGGATGCCTTATCCTCCCGAAAGCAACTTGCCTCCTTGGCTCAAAAGAAGATGAATGATGCTAACAAATTGATTAAGGCATATCATAAATCTGAAGAGTTTCTACAGTTCATTGATGATCATGATGATGAAGTACGTCCTTACAACATGTCTGTTGGTTGGGACAAGGCAATCAATGCTGTAAGTAGCAAACATCCCTCAGTGGTTATCCCCTCTGATTTTCCTTGCCCTTTCTGGACTGCGGGTGACGAGGACCGTGCAAACCTTGCCTCTGGATCGGGAACCAAGATTGTTCCCCAAGCATCAGGTTCGGGCTCTAAAGGTAGCCGTAGATCTTCGGGATCCAGGAGGCGTCCTCCAGCTGCTAGTCAAGACTCAAGTTCTTCGGGATCCCGTGGAAAGAAGCCCCCGCCTGCCAGGAAAGTTGGAGTTGTTCGACAACCGATCCCAGGCAAGAGGGTGATCCGTAACGAAGACAGTTCGACTTCATCCTCCGGGGAGGAGGAAACCGAAGATGTGGAGACTACTATTCAACCTATGGCGGTTGTTGATCAAGCCGAGGAAGAAACTTCAGGTGAAGAGTCCGGCGAGGAAGAGGATTCAGATGAGGAGGAGTCGGGCGAGGAGAGCAGCGAGGAAGAATCCCCAGCTAAGTAGGATGGGTTCCCTTATGGCCTTGCATGGCCCTTATCTAGCCGCTTGTGGCTTTATTTTATGATCTTTCAATTAATGTCCTTCGGGACTTAACTTTTATTCGTGTGTTGTAGCTTAACTTAAACCATGGCCCCTCGGGGCGTTTTATTTATGCATCTGTTTCCTTTATTCATATGCTTATTTACTTTCAGTACTTGATCTTTCCAGACTTGCACTCAACAGGTGCTTGGTACATAAACAAAACATAGAATCATAGAATGGAAAACAGATTTGCATTGATATCTTGAAAGAGGGTTCAACCCTTACATTGATACTATGGTCCTACTCGGGGTACTAGTCCCTGGAATGGTTTCATCGAACCTTATTTCTACTTTTATTTATAAATAGCTAAAAGCCAAGTCCTTATTAGGAAGGCTTATACATAATAAATCTTCAAGTTCAGAGCATGCCAAGTCCGGGGCACTTCATTCCCATCTAAGGTCTCCAACTTGTATGATCCTCGTCCTAGGGTCCTTCTGATTCGATATGGTCCTTCCCAGTTGGGGGCTAATTTCCCTTTCTGGCCAACTCCAGAAGCTTCAATCTTCCTGAGAACCAAGTCACCTTGCTGAAAGAACCTCTCCTTAACCCTGTGGTTGTAATAGAAAGACGCTTTCTTTTGATGCTCCGCATTTCTGGCGTTTGCCTCATCTCTAACCTCATCAATCAGATCTAGAGCGAGCCTCATGCCTTCTTCATTAGCTTCAGGTTCATATGCCTCAACTCGAGGTGACGCCTGCATGATTTCCAGCGGCACAACAGCCTCAGCTCCATAAGCTAGCAAAAACGGGGTTGCTCCGGTAGTTACTTTACAAGTAGTGCGATAAGCCCAGAGTATAGGTAGCAGCTCATCCACCCAAGTGTTTCTTGAGCGCTCGACCCTTTTCTTTAGTCCATCCAGGATAATTCGATTGGCCACCTCGGCCTGCCCATTGAAAGAGTTTGTCCTAAATCCAATCATGTATGATGAGTTAGGAGAACTTTCTTGTACTCTTATTTGATTGCATTAATATTAATAAAAGACTTATTTGTTTTTATTACGGGCTTTATCTATTTAAAGTGTCTTAAATAAGATATTCCATGGTTTAAAGTAAAGCTTCTAGAATTATAATGAGATTATAATAGTGAGATCTAGAAGCTGATAACTCTAGACTTAAACAGTTCCTAATCATAGGATAACTAATCGGAAGTTAGTGAATCCGCAAAGATTGGTACATACTATGCTTGCTCCTTTAAGGAGGATGTCTGTTCTCATAGGCATTTGTGTGGCGACACTATAGCTAGTATGTAGGTGCTTATTAGGGAATAAGTTCACTGAACATGACTCGATAAGTTGAACAACTAATGGAGTTTACTCACGTGTCGATAGTTGTTCACTGAGTGATAGTTGTACAAGTGTCCTTAGACTTGAGATCGTTAGAGTAATCTTGTATATAATGAACTGTGCTTTGGTTTAGTCCTTAGTCTCAAGGACATCCATTAGGTCTATTCTGGGCATAGGGATTTGTGTATGGAGATAGTTAACGGTCAATAAAGGATCTACCCCTTCCAGTAAGGAAGAGAATATCCTATGCTATTCTTATGATGCTAGTTCCGGAATCTCTGGCCAGAGTGTATGAAATTAGAAATGAGTTTCTAATTTGCATTAATATGAACTTTGCATTATGAATAAGAAATCATATGATTAAATTTGATAGGCTTGACACGAGATCCATGCCTTGTATTTAATCGGGATATTGTAGGGTAGAAGGAATTGATTGTACGGTAACTAGCACTGACAGGTTCTTGGTATTCTAAGCAGTGAATTCATATTATCCGGATAGTCGCGATATGTTGAGAAGCATCACTCACGATGTAGAATAAATATAATTAATCAGTTAATTATATTTAATGAATTTTAGAATTCATATAAATAATAAATAAAAAGTTTATTATTATTTATTTCTACTACCGGCTTAATTTGAACCTACAGGGTCACACCATAAAAAGATTAATTTATTGATGAAGGTATTTTGAGAGAGCAAGTTGTTTTCAATAATGATTAAAATAGTTTAATTATTATTTAAACATTTTGTGGGATTTATATAATAATATATGTGATATATTAATTATAATAAAAACCTACATGTGCCCTATAAATAGAAAGAGATGAGAGGTGCTTAGTATGAAATTGTGGTTTTGTGAAAACCCTAGTAGCCTCCTTCTTCTTCATCTCTCTCTCTCAAAAAGATCAAACCTCCATTTTTATAAAAGCTTAGTTTTATAAAAAGCTTCGTCGAAGAATTAATCTTGGTGGATACCGGTAGAGTGCTTCACACTCTGAGGAGCAACTGCTAAAAACACCATTTTGTAAAGCTTCGTTTTTCAAGGTATGGTTACGATTCCCTCGCTCTTTTATTTTATATGATTTTCTATATGCACGATACATGGTTTTTACGGAATAATTGTTATATCGCGCTTCCGCTCGTCCGTAAATTCCTTCAATGGCATCAGAGCTAGGTTCTTGCATATAGAGATTCATATAAAAATTTCAGATTTTTTTATGCATGTATGGATTTATTATGATTTTTGCAAGTTTATTTGGATTTAATTATGAATTAATTCAAAATAAAATTTGCATGAAGTTTTGACTACTGATCTGGGTTCTACAAGTGTTGTGGATCATCTAGGTATTTTTTTCATAATTTTGTGATGTATAGATTATTTGTTATGAATTTTTTAAAATTGTTTTAATTAAAATTCATAAAATAATTATGCATGTGAATAATATGAAATTAAAATTTGCACAAGGACCCCATAGCTATCTTGTAATTGTTGCTGCTGTTTGATTTCAGAAATCATATTTCTTTGATTTTTTATTAATTTATTAATTAATTGTTAATTAATTTATTAATAGTAAAATAAAAATGATAATAATAATAATAGTTATTATTATTAAAGTGGCTTTACTGTAGTAGGAGTAACTGATTCAGCGTTTTTTTTTGTTTGGAAAGTTACAACATGCAACCGTTACAGTCTGATTGTCAGACGATTTAATATAAAAAAAAAAAAAAAAACTGATCTGTGTTGCTGCTGTCTGACGCGCGGGGGGGTCACGCATTTACGAAATGCGTGACATAGTCTGTTGCGCAATGTCCGCATGCGTTACAGAGTCTAATGGTTTTAAATGCTTGTAACGCCTTCTTGGAATTAGTTACAGCCCTTCTGGCCACATTAAATTTGATTTTCTGGGAGTTTCGTAACTTCGTTTTGGGCGTGCAATATATCGTTGGATTCGTATTTCCGATACGGATCTAATGGAGTGGTCAAATATTTTTTATATAATATTTTTGAAATATTAATATTCCCGGAAGTGTTTTAAAGCATATTTTAATTGTTTTAAATTGCTTTTAAATGCTACAATAAATCCATACATCATTATATCAATGTGTGACATGATATTGCTTGCTTGCATGCTTACTTATTTATTTATGTTTATATATGAGATATATGCCTAAGTTTATCATGCGATGATATATCTAGGTGAACTTAAATAAACATAAGGCGTGCGCTAGAAAATCTAGAAATAGGAATCGTTTCTTGCCTTAATAATAATATTATGAATACAATCATGAGATTTTGGTGTTTTTGAAACACGTAATTAAATATGAATTTTCAATATTGAGAGAAAGGATGATTCTGTCAAAAACAGATTTTGATCTGTAAGAAAGGGGTATTAAGTGACGCCTCTTGACAATGCTCCCCCCGATCTGGGAATCATCTTATTATCGATTATTGATTTGAAATATTTAATTGAAGAAAAGAATCTCTTTATAATATGATTATGATTGTTAAATAATATTAGTTAATTAATAATAGCTGATAATTATTTATTTATGAAATAATAATTAGTTGGCAATTTTATTAATGGATTAAATGAGATTTAATTTATTATAAAATAATTAAGATGTGATCTTAATATTATTAATTAGTTATTTAATTTATGAAATTATATTAAGGGAGAGATTAATTTTCTAAAGAGTTTAGAAATAGAATTAATAATTAAAAGAGTTTTAATTATTGGTTAATAACAAAGAAGATGAGATCTATGTATTATATATGTCAAGTTGTAATCCGCCATAGACACAAAAAGTTTTGTGTCGGTTATGGTCTTCCAACATGACAGAAAGTATTTCTTGTTTTCGGTGCATTGTCGTTTCGTGCTACAGCCGAGGACTTTGTTACCGATCAACATGAAAATACTTGTCTGTTACATTAGATGTGTACAAAATTAGATTTTAGTGGTCGTTACGTGCTACAGTCGTGGGCTATTGGAATCTAATTTAATTGTACAAAATGTTGGATTTGACTTGACTAATAATATTGAGATTTTTCGTGTTTTTGTTATAGATTTAGATTATCTATTAAACTTAAAACACGTTAGACTTATAGGTTTATATGAAAATGTTTCGTGACCTTAAAAAAAAAAAAACCTCTTTTATAAATATCAAGTAGTAATTGGCCAATGACACAACGGGCTTGTGTCGGTCATAGCCTTCCAACATGGTAGAAAGTAGTTCTCATTTTTGAATCACTGTCGTTTCGTGCCACAGCCGAGGGCTTTGATTTCGAAATTAGAAATACTTGTCTATTACATAGAGATGTGTACAATGAATTAGAATCTAATGGTCGTTACGTGCTACAGCCGTGGGCTGTTGGAGACTGATTCAATTGTACGAAATGTTGGGTTAGACTTGACTTAGAATATTGAGTTTGTCGTGCCACAGCCGTGACTCAATTATTCAAGAGGCTAAAGTTTTATTAGGGAATAACATGAGATGTAATTGACAAGAGTTGTCTGCCTATTGAACATCACATGGCGTTTCGTGCCACAGCCGGGGTTGTGTGATGGAATGTAGGATCCCTATTCCCACTAGCATTTTGAATGCTTATTTATTCACTTAGGGGGTTGTATAAATTAGATAAACTAGTGGGAGCCACTTATGAATAAAGACCCGATTCATATAGTGTTTTAATAATGAAATTGAATATTTGCTAAGTGTTGTTATGTGTATATCATTTGCAGACTTAATATATATAGATATATACACTAGGTCTTCTGCATAATCACTTCGTAGCATACTAGATGCTCACATATTGACTGGTCCCAACTATGCTGACTGGCTTCGAAGCTTGAGAAAAGTTCTCAAGGGCTAAGAAGCTGGGATATGCTGTTTGTTTTCACTGTAACAAGGTGAGGCACTGGAAGAGGAACTGTAAGGTTTACCTTGCAGAACTGAAGGTGAAGAAGGCTAGTGAGACTACCGCTTCTAATTCAGATATGTTTATGATTGAAGTAAACATGTCACTAAATCAACTTCTACTTAGGTATTAGATACTACTTGTGGTTCTCACATTTGCAATTCGTTGCGAGGACTAAGGAGAAGTAGGGCTCTTGGGGAAGAGAAGGCGATTCTATGGATGGGCAATGGAGCAAGAGTTGCTGCCATAATTGTAGGGTCATTTGATTTACATATGCCTACGGGCAAGACTATTATTTTAAATAATTGTTATTTTGTTCCCTCGAATGTGAGGAATATTATTTCTATTCCAATGTTAGACTTGGATGGATTTTCGTTTATTATTCAGAATATTAAACATCCAATCCTCAGAGATAATGTTCTTTATGGTAGTGGAACTTTAAATAACGGTCTGTATGTATGTGACATAGAATATGTTTTACTTTATATTGAACATAATAATAAAAGAAAAAAAAAAGGTGATGAAAATCCTACCTACTTATGGCACTACAGACTTGGTCATATTAGTGAAAATAGACTTCGGACATTGCATAAGGGAAGGTTACTGGAACCCTTTGATTTTGAATCATATCCTACATGCATGTCTTGTCTGTTGGGTAAAATGACCAATTCTCCATTTAGTGGACATGGAGAGAGCGCTAGAGAGTTGCTGGTATTGGTACACATAGATGTATGTGGACAAATGTCTACGCAAGCCATGGCAGGATTTTAATACTTCGTGACTTTCATAGATAATTGATCTAGATTTAGATATATGTATTTGATGAAATACAAATCTGAAGCCTTTGAAAAGTTCAAAGAATACAGTTATGAAGTAGAGAAATAAACCAACCATAGTATTAGAGCTCTTCGATCAGATCGAGGAGATGAATACTTGAGTGGTGTGTTTCTAGATTATCTCAAAGAAAATAGTATAGTCTCCCAGTGGACTCATCCGGACACTCCATAGTTGAGTGGAGTATCTGAAAAGAGAAATTGAACTTTGTTAGACATGGTTCGATCCACGATGAGCTATGCAGATCTTCCAGTATCACTTTAGGGTTATGAATTGGAAACCTCAGCATATTTACTGAATAAGGTGCCTTTCCAAATCTGTTCCTTAAACTCCATATGAGATATGGAAAGAAAGGAAACTAAGTCTTAAACACGTTAAGATTTGGGGATGTCTAGCTTATGTCAAGAAAGTTGACCCGGATAAGCTGGAATCTCGATCCGTAAAATGTAGTTTTGTGGGATATCCTAAAGAGATTTTAGGGTGTCACTTTTACACCGATCATAGGGTGTTTGTCTCCAGACATGCTACCTTCTTAGGAAAATAGTTTATCCTTGAAGGGAACAGTGGGAGCAAGATTGAACTTAAAGAAGTTCATGAAACACAAACTACTACGGTTCAAAAGGAAACTCCTGTTCAAACTAAACAACCTTATGTGACATAGTGTTGACTCTGAGAAATGGCAGAGTGCCATGAAATTCGAAATGGATTCTATGTATGCCAACCAAGTATGGACCTTGGTTGAAGCACCTGAGGATGTTAGACTTATTGGGTGCTAAAGGGTATACAAGAGAAAGATTGGAGTAGATGGCTAGGTGGAGACCTACAAGGCTAGGCTCATGGCAAAATGATTCAGACAAAGGCAAAGGATTGACTTTGATGAAACTTTTTGCATGTAGCCCTACTCAAATCAATTCGGATTTTGCTTGCGATCCATATATGGATTGAAGCAAGCTTCTCGTAGATGGAACATCCATTTTGATGAGACAATCAAAGAGTTTAATTTTATCAAAAACATAGATGAACCATGTGTTTACAAGAAGGTTAGTGGGAGCGCGGTAACATTTCTTGTATTGTATGTGGATGACATACTTCTTATAGGAAATGATATACCGATGCTGCAATCAGTCAAAGTGTGGCTATCAAAGAACTTCACTATGAAGGACTTGGGAGAGACATCCTAGATTCTTGGTATGAAGATCTATAGAGATAGATCGAGAAGAATGATTGGTCTTACCCAAGGTACATACATCGAGAAAGTGCTTAAAAGGTTTAGCATGAAAACTCCACGATATGTCTCATACCGATGAGCCGTGGAGTATCCCTTTTCCAAGAAGATGTCTCATGAGACACTTGAGGAAAGAGAGCGTATGAGTAAGATTCCTTATGCTTCAGCAATAGGATCTATCATATACGCGATGTTGTGTACTAGGCCTGATGTTGCTTATTCAATTAGTGTGACGAGCAGATATCAGTCTGATCCAGGTGAAGACCACTGGAAAGCAGTGAAGAACATCCTTAAGTACTTGCGAAGGACTAAGGATATTTTTCTTGTTTTTGGTGGATCTGAGTTGAAAAATAGAAGGGTTATACCTACTCTAGTTTTCAATCAGAAAGTGATGATAGCAAATCCATGTCAGGGTACGTGTTTACTCTTAATGGTGGTGCGATTAGTTGGAAGAGTTCCAAACAGCCTACAACGGCTGACTCAACAGCGGAAGCAGAGTTTATAGATGCAAGTGACGCTACAAAACTGTTTTGTGGTGCTTTCTTTTGATTAGGGAAATCATTGAAAGTAGAGATGTCAACATTGAGAGAGTTGACACACATAACAACATAGCAGACCTACTCATTAAGCCGTTATCTCAGATTCACTTCGATCGTCATAATAAGTGAATAGGTATTAGATACCAGAGTGATTGGCTTTAGTACAAGTGGGAGATTGAAAGAGTTTGTCCTAAATCCAATCATGTATGATGAGTTAGGAGAACTTTCTTGTACTCTTATTTGATTGCATTAATATTAATAAAAGACTTATTTGTTTTTATTACGGGCTTTATCTATTTAAAGTGTCTTAAATAAGATATTCCATGGTTTAAAGTAAAGCTTCTAGAATTATAATGAGATTATAATAGTGAGATCTAGAAGATGATAACTCTAGACTTAAACAGTTCCTAATCATAGGATAACTAATCGGAAGTTAGTGAATCCGCAAAGATTGGTACATACTATGCTTGCTCCTTTAAGGAGGATGTCTGTTCTCATAGGCATTTGTGTGGCGACACTATAGCTAGTATGTAGGTGCTTATTAGGGAATAAGTTCACTGAACATGACTCGATAAGTTGAACAACTAATGGAGTTTACTCACGTGTCGATAGTTGTTCACTGAGTGATAGTTGTACAAGTGTCCTTAGACTTGAGATCGTTAGAGTAATCTTGTATATAATGAACTGTGCTTTGGTTTAGTCCTTAGTCTCAAGGACATCCATTAGGTCTATTCTGGGCATAGGGATTTGTGTATGGAGATAGTTAACGGTCAATAAAGGATCTACCCCTTCCAGTAAGGAAGAGAATATCCTATGCTATTCTTATGATGCTAGTTCCGGAATCTCTGGCCAGAGTGTATGAAATTAGAAATGAGTTTCTAATTTGCATTAATATGAACTTTGCATTATGAATAAGAAATCATATGATTAAATTTGATAGGCTTGACACGAGATCCATGCCTTGTATTTAATCGGGATATTGTAGGGTAGAAGGAATTGATTGTACGGTAACTAGCACTGACAGGTTCTTGGTATTCTAAGCAGTGAATTCATATTATCCGGATAGTCGCGATATGTTGAGAAGCATCACTCACGATGTAGAATAAATATAATTAATCAGTTAATTATATTTAATGAATTTTAGAATTCATATAAATAATAAATAAAAAGTTTATTATTATTTATTTCTACTACCGGCTTAATTTGAACCTACAGGGTCACACCATAAAAAGATTAATTTATTGATGAAGGTATTTTGAGAGAGCAAGTTGTTTTCAATAATGATTAAAATAGTTTAATTATTATTTAAACATTTTGTGGGATTTATATAATAATATATGTGATATATTAATTATAATAAAAACCTACATGTGCCCTATAAATAGAAAGAGATGAGAGGTGCTTAGTATGAAATTGTGGTTTTGTGAAAACCCTAGTAGCCTCCTTCTTCTTCATCTCTCTCTCTCAAAAAGATCAAACCTCCATTTTTATAAAAGCTTAGTTTTATAAAAAGCTTCGTCGAAGAATTAATCTTGGTGGATACCGGTAGAGTGCTTCACACTCTGAGGAGCAACTGCTAAAAACACCATTTTGTAAAGCTTCGTTTTTCAAGGTATGGTTACGATTCCCTCGCTCTTTTATTTTATATGATTTTCTATATGCACGATACATGGTTTTTACGGAATAATTGTTATATCGCGCTTCCGCTCGTCCGTAAATTCCTTCACCCATTCGCTTGCGGATGTGCCACTGAGGTAAAACGAAGCTCAATAGCATTTTCCTCACAATACTTCTTGAATTCCTCATTGTTAAATTGTGTCCCATTATCTGTCACAAGAATTCGTGGGATTCCATATCTACAAATTATGTTCTCCCAAAAGAACTGGGAAACTTGTTTGGTGGTTATCTTGGCTAAAGGTTTAGCCTCAATCCACTTGGTGAAGTAGTCAATGGCGACTATCAGAAACTTCCTCTGTGCCGAAGCCATAGGGAAAGGACCTAATATGTCCATTCCCCACATTGCAAACGGGATGGGAGAATTGATCGAAGTTAACATCTCAGGCGGTTGCCTTACAATTGGAGCGTGCTTTTGACATCTGTCACACTTCTTGACATAGTCCTGGGCATCCGCCAACATCTCTGGCCAATAGAATCCCAGGCGGGTAATCTTGTGAGCTAGGGCTCTGCCCCCCAAGTGCTGCCCACAGATCCCTCCATGAACTTCCTCCAACGCTTCTCTTGCCTCTTGGGGCCTTAGGCACTTCAAGTACGGGATGACAAACGATCTCTTGTATAAGATGCCTTCAATCAAGGCATATCTCAATGCTCTTACTGACAATTTTCGTGCCTCCAAGGCATTGTCTGGAAGCCATCCAGTTTCTAGATGAGCTTTAATAGGATCTATCCAACAGCTTCCCACATCGATAGGTGCTACCAACTTAGAGTTGATGGTCGGGGCCTTCAAGACCTGGAAGTAAACACTACCTGCATAGTTTTCAATTTCAGAAGAAGCAAATTTAGACAAGCATTCTTCAAACTGAGTCATAACAGCCTTCACGACTCTTAGGTATTTTGCCATAGTCTCATCCTTGGCTTCAAACTCGCCATTCACTTGTGAGACCACCAGTCTTGAATCTCCACATACTTTGAGATTCTTGACCCTCATGATTCTGGCCAAGCCTAATCCGGCTATCAGGGCTTCATACTCAGCTTCATTGTTGGTCGTTGGAAAGTCCAACTTCAAAGCGTACTCAACTGTGAACCCATCGGGGCTTTGCAGAACTAAACCTGCACCACTAGATTTTGTTTTTGATGCTCCATCAAAATAGAGCACCCAATATTCCTTCTGTCCAGTTATAAGTTCTTCACCTTTATCCTCGTTCTCAGGGGTGGTTACCATCTCCTGCCCCCCGACTTCTTGGTTGTCAATAGTGCATTCAACCACGAAGTCAGCCAATGCCTGAGCCTTGATGGCTGTCCGAGGTTTATACTTGATATCAAACTCTCCAAGTTCTATAGCCCATTTGATCAATCTTCCACTTGCTTTCGGACTGTGCAGTATGCTTCTCAACTGTTGGTCTGTCAAGACTTCGATTTTATGAGCCTGAAAGTACGGTCTCAATTTCCTGGAGGCAGTAATCAATGCCAGTGCGAACTTCTCAATGGGAGAGTAATTCAATTCCGCCCCATGTAGCACCTTACTCACATAGTAGATGGATTTCTGAACCTTCTTTTCTTCTTTGACAAGAACAGCACTCAATGCTTGTTCGGATACCGCCAGGTATAGGTAGAGAATCTCTCCAGGACTAGGTTTGGCCAACAACGGGGCTTCAGCCATGTATTTCTTCAACTGTTCAAAGGCCTCCTGGCTCTCTGTGGTCCACTCAAAATTTTTCACCTTTTTTAATGCCTGAAAGAAAGGCAAGCATTTGTCACCAGACTTGGAGATGAACCTTCCTAAGGCCGCAACCCGGCCAGTTAATTTCTGTACATCTCGTATTGAGCGGGGTGACTCCATGTCCAGAATAGCCTTAATCTTGTCCGGGTTGGCCTCTATGCCTCTCTTGGAAACCATCAGCCCCAAAAATTTTCCCGATCCAACACCAAAAGCACACTTTGCAGGATTTAGCATCATCTTATGGTGCCTTAGCACTTCAAGTGCCTCTCTGAGGTGCCTTATATGATCTGCCTTGAGTAGGCTCTTGACTAACATGTCATCAACATAGACCTCCATGGTTTTTCCAATCAGATGGGCGAATATCTTATTCACCAATCGTTGGTAGGTAGCTCCTGCATTCTTTAGACCGAAAGCCATAACAAGAAAGCAGAAAACACCAAAGTCGGTTATGAAAGATACCTTAGGAATGTCGTCCTTGTGCATCTTTATCTGATTGTATCCGCTGAAACCATCCATGAAACTTAACATCTCGTGTCCAGCTGTAGCATCTATTAGGGTGTCAATCCTTGGTAGAGGGAAACAATCCTTTGGACATGCATCGTTCAAATCTGTGAAGTCGATGCACATTCTCCATTTTCCATTCGCTTTCTTTACCATGACGGGATTAGCCAACCATTCAGGGAACTGAATCTCCTCAATAAACCCAGCTTCCAAAAGCTTATCAACTTCTTGCTTAATGGCCTCTTGCCTTTCAGGAGCAAAATTCCTCTTTTTCTGCTTTATTTTCTTCCGTTCAGGATCGACGTTCAATCTGTGAGTTATAAGTTGGGGGTCAATCCCTGGCATGTCTGCTGCTGTCCAAGCAAACACATCGCTATTCTCTTGCAAGAACGCTATCAATTCGCCCTTCAGGGGTTCCTTCAGAGATGCTCCTATGTATGTAACCTTCTCCGGGTCGCTCAGCTCTAGAGGGACAGGTATTAAATCCTCTGCTGGCTTTCCTCGCTGTTCATCATCACTACGGACATCCATGTCTTCAATTGGGAGTACCTGCCCCCCGACTCCATCAGCTCTTAGGGCGGACACATAACAACTTCTTGCCATCTTCTGGTCGCCTTTCTGTTCTCCAACCCCGTTTCGGGTTGGAAACTTAATCTTCATGTGATATGTTGAGGCAACAGCCTTGAACGCATGAAGTCCAGTCCTTCCCAGGATTGCGTTATAAGTCGAGGCTGCCTTAATTACCAGAAAGTTTAGCATTTGAGTAGCTTCCTTAGGTTCCTGCCCGATTGTCACGGGTAACTGGATAGTACCCTCGACCTTGGACTCAACCCCATTGAACCCATAAATAGGCATGTTAGTCGGAGTTAGCTGAGAATCGGCATATCCCATCTTCACAAACGCATCATGAAACAGAATGTCAACAGAAGCTCCATTGTCTATCAAGACTCGTTTTACTTCCGAGTTCCCAATCACAGGGGTTATAACTAATGGGTCATCATGGGGGAATTTCACCCCTTCCAGATCAGAGTCATCAAAACCAATCACGGTTTCTGTTCTAGCACGCTTCGGGGCCTCTCCCACAATATGCATCACTTCCCTTGCGTATGCCTTTCGAGAATTGCGGGTTGTACCGGCCGCTGTTGGGCCTCCCCAGATCATGTTGATAACTGGCCCTCGGGGCTGCGTGTTGCGGTCACGATCGTTATCCCTCCTGTCATTGTTTCTCCTGTTGTAATCCCCTCTTTGGGTTCCATGATCTCCACCCTTTGTGAAATTGTTCAGCTTTCCTTTACGGATCAAGAATTCAATCTCGTCCTTCAACTGTCTGCAATCATCCGTGTCATGTCCTACATCTCGGTGGAACCTACAGTACTGATCCTTATTCCTCTTTGCGGGGTCTCCCCTGAGTGGCTTCGGCCATCGGAAGTCTTTATCCTTCTCAATTTCCAACAAGATTTGACTTCTGGGGGCATTCAACCTTGCATAGTCAGAGAACCTTGGTCCCAAGTTCTTTTTTGGTGGCGAATCAGAGTCCTTGCTAGTTCGGGGATACTTGTCCCTAGCATCGTACTCCTGCCCTTGCTTACGCTTTTTTGTATCACTGTTTCCCTGACCATTGCCTAATGTGACCTCCTTCTTCGTGCTATCCTCGGCCTTGATGTACTTATCAGCCCTTCGTTGGAGATCAGCCATATTCTCCGGGGGATGTTTTGCCAACGATCTCTTAAAGTATAAGTCGGTGGTACCATGCTCCAAGGCTACCATTGCAACCTTATTGTCCAGATCAGTGATGTTCAGAGTCTCCTTGGTGAACCTCTTAAGGTAGTCTCTCAGACTTTCGCTCTTCCCTTGTACCACATACATAAGAGATGCAGAGCTTTTCTCATGCGTTCTTCCGCTGATAAACTGACTAATGAAGGCAGCACTTAATTCCTTAAAGGAACCAATCGAGTTTGCAGGAAGCCGACTATACCATCTTTGAGCCATGCCTGACAAAGTTTGAGGGAAAGCCCTACACTTCAAAGCGTCGCTTGCAGGCTGCAGCAGCAGTGCGTTTGAGAACGTTCTAACGTGGTTGGCAGGATCACCCATTCCATCATAAGCTTTGATTGTTGGCATCTTAAACTTCTTTGAAATACGAGCATTCATCACGTCCTCAGTGAACGGAGGTGTGGGATCATCAGGGTCCCCAAGTGGCATCAGATCCTTAGGGTTGCTTTTAGGGGTTTCCACCCTTGTAGTTCTTTCAGGTGGGACGGTAGTCCTTCTTTGCCTCCTTAGAGGTCTTTCCAGATCTATGAAGGGAATCGGTCCTGACGTGGGAGGTGGCAAAGTCAGATTTGATCTGGCTTGCTCCCTGGCCATATCTTCCTTTAACTTTAAGATCTCGGCTTCATAAGCCTTAATCCTCTCAGCAACTGTTGAAGTGAGTCCATCATGGATAGTTCGAGTTCTCCCCATAGGCTCTTTACTTGCACGTCGCCTCCTTGGGGCTTCATCACGCTCGTAATCATCGCCAGAAGATGATTCATCTGAATAAGGACCAGAAAAATCGCGATAATCTCGATCTCGAATATACAGGGCATGCCCACTCGGTCCAGCTTCGTAATTGGACATCCCATATATTGGATTGGTGCTTATGGGGAGATCCGTAGTGTGGATCTGAACCCCTCGTGTAAGGTTGTTGGGACCTACAATCAGAGAAGAAATCCCCGTCTGAGGGGGGTTAGTCCCTGGAACTGTGTGGATGATCGGAGGTAGCGTACTCTCAACATGGGTAGTCGTCCCTAGGGGTTGAGAAACTTGGTACGAAACAATAGTTCCGGATGCCGGAGGTACTTGCTCAGATGTCGGAAGTACTTGTTCAGTAAGGGGCGGAGCAGAGCTAAGAGGTAGAGCCTCGGTAGCGATTGGCTCTGTATTGCCTGGAGCAGTTCTTCGTGTTTGAACCATGGTTGATGTCTTCTTCCCACAGACGGCGCCAAATGTTGTGGAATAAAAACTAGGTTATTAGAGTGCGGCTAGGGTTTAATGTATTTAATGCTAGGGTGCGTGAGCTTCGTGCTTTAATGGCTGCTTCTGCGTTCGAGACTAAACGGTCCTCACAGAGTGCCTACGTATCTCTGTATTAGAGAATCAAGCCAATAAAACGTAGTTCTGAGAATGAGGGGTCAGACCCTTTATATAGGCTGAGAAGCCCTAAAATCGTAGTAGGGTTAGGTGACTTGGTGGGCAAGTCACCGACTAGAAGAAGGTTCTAGACCCCTTCCTTGTAGGAGTCAGTTTCCATGTTGGAATATGTATCTTGGAGGCTAAGTCAGGCAAGAGTAATATCCTTGTTTGACTCTTATTTGCTGAGCTGTTTATTACCCCTTCAAGCCAATAAAACGTAGTTCTGAGAATGAGGGGTCAGACCCTTTATATAGGCTGAGAAGCCCTAAAATCGTAGTAGGGTTAGGTGACTTGGTGGGCAAGTCACCGACTAGAAGAAGGTTCTAGACCCCTTCCTTGTAGGAGTCAGTTTCCATGTTGGAATATGTATCTTGGAGGCTAAGTCAGGCAAGAGTAATATCCTTGTTTGACTCTTATTTGCTGAGCTGTTTATTACCCCTAATATTAATTACGAAATTAATATTATAAATAGGGATTGGGCCCATCTGGTGGGCCCCACGTTTGGACCATTCTAGGTCTAATTAATGCCACATTAAATGTGTTTTAGGGCTTACTTTTAGCCCATATCACTGGATGATCAATTTTCCCGGTTCATTTATCGAGTTTTGGCCCCGCAGGGGCGTGTATAGCCATGCCGGGTAATTAGATCGGAAAAAATAGTTGGTTTTGGGACTTTCAAATCCGGCGAAACAAACACAAATTGATTGGTACAGGCATGTAGAGGGTGAGAAGAGGATTGTTTTGGTATGTAGAACGTGAGTGTTCGATCTGTGTAAGGAGTGAACGGATCCGGCAAAGTTTTGGTAAAAAATTTGCTCCGGCACGTCAACGAAGACGATGAACAGTCACTTGATATACGCATGTTGGACATGCGTATATTGAGTCACGCATGTTCAACATGCGTGTTCAAGGTTACTGTTGACGTTTGCAGAATGGGAAATTACAAAGACCACGCAGTGGTCACTTGCGTATACCATCTGTACGCATTGCTGATTTGCGTATACACTCCACGCATGTGAGACATGCGCGGTCCGTGGGTAAAAAGGGCGGACAGTTCTGCATGTGGGTATTTTGGGCAGGAGATATTAAAATGTGGGTATTTTGATTTTTCACCCTAGAAACATTATGTACTACAGTCTACACCAAGGTTCTCTTAGGTGTTTTGGTAATTACTTTGAAATATGCTTTCTTAGAAATTTATATTACAATTCTACTAAATATTTTAAATTAAATCCTTTGTTATTCCAAAAAAAAAGTTTTGAATATAGTTAGGCATAAGTACAACACTAAATGATAAATGAAAATTTAAGAAAATCTATAGTATTTTTTTAATTAGATTTCAAATTTTTTATAGCATGTCTTTTAAAATAATCCTCGAAGGAATCTCAAAAAATACTAAGAGGAAATAAATTGATATAATGATTTGGAACACATAAGAGAATCTTGGTGTATTAGATGATATTTTAATATGTAATTTAATTTTAAAAGAAATGTATAGTTTTCTTTTTTTGAAAATTGTATAAAAATATTATGTACCCCACCAAGATTCTCTTAGGTGTTTTGTTAATTATTTTAAAGTAGTAGTATTATTTTATTAGATATTTATATTAATTTTTTAAAAACTTTTAAGATTCTTCAAAGTTTTGTAATATTTCTATTTAAAAAAATATTTTTAATTTTTGAGGTTTTTTCAAATTATAATTTAATTTTTTGATACACGTAAGAGAATCTTAGTGTGTCACATAATATATCTAAATGTAACATAATTTTAGAAGAAATGTATATTATTTTTAAAAATAAGAAATATATAAAAATATTATGTAATACACCAAGATTCTTTTAGGTGTTTTGTTAATTAATTTGAAATCGAAATACTGCTTTATTAGATATTTATATTAAAATTTTACTAAATATTTTATTGATATAAAATAAGTTTTGAATATATTTAGGTACAAGTACAACACTAAATATTTCCTACCAAGATTCTCTTAGGTGTTTTGTTAATTATTTTAAAATTGTAGTATTATTTTATTAGATATTTATACTAATTTTTTTAAAAACTTTTGAGATTCTTCAAAGTATTATAATATTTCTATTTAGAATAATATTTTTAATTTTTGAGATTTTTTTGAATTAGAATTTAATTTTTTTTGAAACACGTAAGAGAATCTGTAGGTGTTACTTACTTTGAAACCGAAATACTACTTTATTAGATTTTTTATTTTTGATCTCTTAGAGATTTTTTAAGGTGTTTTGAAGAATATAAAGTTTTAATTTGTTATAGATCAATTTGAGATTCTAAAGTGGTTTGAGATTATTTAAGGTGTTTTGAAGATTTTCCAAAATGTTTCAAATAAATTTTATAACATCCATATTTATTTAAAAATGTTATATTTTTTACTTGTTTTTATAATCTTACGTAGTGAATGTGAACACTTAAAACAATATTAGTATTTTTGAAGAACACATTTTAATAAATTTTTTTGAAACAACACTTAATAGATTTTTAATATTTCAAAGCAATGTATGATTTTTTAAAGTGAATTCGTATAAATTTTTTAAAAAATCTAAATGATTCTTTATATGATTTTTTAGGTGTTCTACTAAATACTCTACTTAAATTTTAATATTATTATGTGTTCCATTGAACCCTATAAAATTTTAATACAATTATTTTGATCTCTTATGTATTTATTTTTTTGAGGTAAAACAAGAATTTTATTAAAGATAGCAATCATAGGGTCTCCAATAACATAAAAGGAGGAGACAAATGTTTTGAGTTTTGACAATGAAGCAAACAAGGTAAACGAGCCACTGAATCCTTATTTGCTTGTCTTTTAACAAAAATAAAAAGACAAGCAAATAAGGATGTGTGGTATCAAACAATAATAAGATAATTTCCCTTTTCATGAAGAATCTCACAATTTATAATTTATAATACACCAAGATTCTCTTAGGCATTTTATAATTTATAATACACCAAGATTCTGTTAGGCATTTTATAAGATTCTCTTACATTTTCATAAGATTCTCTTATATTTTTACAAGATTTCGTTAAGTATTTTATAAGATTCTATTATATTTTTATAAGATTTCGTTAAGTATTCTCTTAACGAAATCTTTATTGAAGATTTCGTTAAGTATTTTGCCTAATTTATTAGAAATTTCATTTCATATTTTTTATTATTTTATTAAAGATTCCGTTAAGTGTACTACTAATATATTTTAAAGATTTCATTAAGTGTTTTTTTTTATTAATTTACAAAAGATTCTATTAAGTATTAAATAAAATATAAAGAAAATAATATACAAAATTTTTAACGTAACATCATTAGTTTTCAGATAAAATAAAAAAATTTATGTAAATACAAATTGTTTTATAATATACCAAAAAAAACATTTTTTAAATAATTTTTAAATATTAATCAGAAAATTATTATTTTTTTGGAAAGTAGAAAGAATGTGTGAAAAGAAGTAAGCAAAAATGTGGGAAGACTTATGTCCAAGAAAAAATTTACTAAAATGAATAAATTTTAAAGAGAAAGCATTTCTAAATTTAAAAACATTTAAATTTATTTTCTTGTACTATTAATTTTTTTTAAATTACTTCAAATATTTTATATTATAATTATAGATTTTTTTAAAAAAAATTGGAGTATCTCTCCTTTTTCAATAACTGAGAATGTGTGGTATCAAACAATAATAAGATAATTACCCTTTCCATGAAGAATCTCACAATTTATAATTTTAAAAAAAAGTGAATAAATTAATGGAACCCAAATATTCGATTGAGAGTTTTAGTATGTATTATATAAAATTTAGAAATATTTATTTTCTTTTCGATGAATATGCCATAAATTATTTTAAAATACTTAAGATTCCATAAAAGCTTTAAGATTTCTTAAGGTATTTTTATATTTCTAATAAATACACTAAAAAAATCTTAATATAATATTCAATAATCTGAATACTCTTTTGAGAAATACATTTTTATGAACACTGAGTTTTTTTAAAGTGTTTTTTTTCAAAAGTATTATAGCATGTAAAAATTTTAATTCTATTCCACAAATAAATTTACTAAATTTCATATCACTAGAGGAAATCTAAACATTGAGAAAATATGTGCATAAAAAATTTACTACTCAAGACATTAGTGAATTTTTATGGGAACACCTTAAAGAATCTAACCAACAGTTATACAGAGTCTTGCTGTTGTTCAATGACATCAAATAAAATCTCTTTATGTACAATTCTCATCAAAACTATTGGCATCTGTTACTACATTACACTACACAATCCTTTCTTTATTGCTGATTTTAAAGCAGCTTGTAGGATCACCTCAGTTGGTTCTGCATCGGTAGCCTTTGCACATCCTTCAGCAAGAATCAGGATCAGGCCTCTATATACCAGGTTGTGTCTTGCTGGGCTTTCATCATTGCAGTTCTAATCAAAGGAGTCCGTTGTAAGAACTGGGTCAACAAATGAGAGCGAGAATTGGGCCTATACTTGGCAACTAGATTTGCTGTAGTCCCACCACGAGTAAGCGCACAACAATGAGTTTCGTTCTTGTCTTGTTGGCTGCTCGAACAGCAGAAGATGCAAGACTCTCCAATGGACTCATTGGCAGAGAGGTTGCCTTAATCATTTCCTATTATGATTGGAACGCATAAATTAATCATATATATCCTAGTCTGATTGGAACGCATGCCTGAGATTAAAATGTTTGAAAAAAAATTAGGCAAAAATTTATCTAATGCAAATCATAAAAGTCACATACGATTGAATAACACATAAAAACATAGTCAGAAACCTTGGGATCTATTCGGATCACCAAGATAGAATTCCCGACACTCATGGAAGTGTTCTAGATAGCCTTTAACATAGATGCTCCTGATATTCTTCACTACCGAAGAATAAAAATGATTCAAACACTGTTTCAATGACCCATTTTCGTTAATCTTCCGAGGGTGAGAGTTTATGTTTGTCTCCATGTACAGTCATTACTGTATGTTGATTTACACCAAAATCTTAGCATTATTATGGAACACATAGCAGAATCTGTTGGGTACAAAAACTGATTGTAGATGATAACCGGATGTTCTTTTTAGATAATCAAAAAGAATAAAATCATGGTAGAGTAGTGACTTACTCATTGACAATAGTGTGATCCGCCATTTTTTCTTGGTCGTCTTTTGCTTCAAACAATTTTACATTTACTCAGAACATGTATGGGTATGTTATTGTACAACTGTATTTCAATTTTGATTGTTGATTTGGTGAATCGTTTCCATGATAAACATAATCATCATTCTCGTCAATCAGAATTTGATCAAAAATCTTTCCATATTTATAAGATTCTATAGAGTTATTTGTGTAAAACGTTTATGATATGTGTCCCAGACTTCAAAATAATAACGAAATTGCCACTGAATATTATTTTCTTATATAATTTAAAACAGGCATTGATCTATGGTCTAAGATTGGGTCTCCTAGTTCTCTTGATAGGGAGGTTCTCCCTAGAACCCTACTCTATATATATATATATATATATATATATATATATATATAGGGGGCTACTCCAATACAAACCTTCTTAAAATACAAACCTACAAACCAAGCAAAATCTAATATTTCAAGCTAATCTAATGACCAAATTAGGGGTACCCCAATACAAAAAATGTTTAAAATAATTGGCTCTATCCAACAAAAAAAAAATCACTGTTCACGTGATGACGTGGCAGTGGATTTCACTGGTTAACGGTGCTTCGCACCTTCTTGTACGGCGCTTCGCGCCTTTATCATTCTAAAGTTGTAAGGAATGGCAATCAATGGTAAAGGCAATAGACGATTGACGGGTGTGTCGAGAGCCTTCGGCCCTCATGACTACCTAACTCATCTGTTTACTATCTTAAATGCTTCGCATTTCCACGACAAGTTTTTTTTTTTTTGTTCGATAGAGCCAATTATTTTAAGCATTTTTTGTGAAGGTACCCTTGGCGGAAACCTTAGAATAGATGAAATATAATTAATTTAGTGTTGGTTTGTAGGTTTGTATTTTAAGAGTGGTTTGTATTTGAGCAAAAGCCTATATATATATATATACGCACTACACACCCAAATCTTGACACACAATTGGTCTAATCATTAAAATTATAATTATGGAATTTAGATGTCATCAAATCAACTAATTGATTTTTTAATCATTTATCTACGTTAAGATTAGAAACAAAATACCCTAATTGTATGCTCAAATTATGTACTATATCCTTGCTTAAGTTACATGTATATATTGATAGTTTTACCATCATTTATTCATTCATCATATTTTGTCTTAACCAAACAACGGCAAAGGAACATTGTCAAAAATTACAAAGCTTGAATGCCTCAAAAACTCTTGGAAAATTAAAGTTAGAGTGACAAGAATGTGGCCAGTAATGAATGCTGAAAGAGTTTTTCGAGGACATAATTTTTTGTTGGTAGATATAGATGTATGTACCTGATGCATTATATATTCATTTTTTTATGTAAACTTTTTACTAATTATAACTTTTAATTATTTGACATATATGTTGTCTTTCAGGGTTATCATATTCAAACATTTGTATATGTGGACACCTGGAAAAATCCAAAGAAAAAAATTAGAGGAGGGAGAAATTTATATTATCACTAACTTCACTGCGAGGAGCGCATTTGAAAAACTTTGACCAGTATCGTCAAAAATGGCTATTTCTTTTACAAATGCAACAGAAGTGGTTCATGTACAAGAAAATGATCCACTTTTGGTGATAAACAAGTACGAATGTATAGAGTTGGAAGATTTAAAGTCATTGGCAATAGAGACGTGTCCTGATGAGCCTACTTATAAAGATGGAGAACTAGAATTTACATAAGGTATACTTGAATATATATTTTAAGTAGTACATTAATTTTATTTATATTCGTCCAATATATTGTAATTGTAAATTAATATTTATAAAATTAGTCATTGAAATATTAATTATTATTTTAATGTTGCTATGCAATTTTTAAATTTTTTTGAAATAATTTCATTAATTTCAACATATTTATCTATTCCGAAAATAGATGTGCTCATGATGTGATTATATGGGAAGATCTTGCATCATCAGTTAAAAGGATGATTGGTGCCGATGATTCAGAACAAAATATTTTAATTATAGTCAGTACGAAAGTCGTGACCTGGAAAGCTATGCAATAATAATGTCATTTCATTTATTATTAATTATATTATAATATATTAACATGAATTTCTAACATTTGTCAGGTGTTGTGCAAATTAAATCATTGTCATCCACTAAAGTATATTTGAATATTGATGACGATACCACTGAAATAATGAGATATAGGTATTTTTATACACCATATATGTATTTCCATTTACATGTTACAATGGAAAAAACAAACTACTCATATTTTTTTAACATTAAATTGACTTGAAGAAGTTGGATATGTGGCATCTCAAACTACAATCATTGAGGAACAAGCTTGTTGAGTATTGAATACAGTAAAAGAATACAGAGGGGGGGTGAATGGATTCTTGAACTTTTCTTTGGCTCGAGTCTATGTAGCAGATAAGTGTTTGTGTGTGCAAAGGTGTAAGTGCGGATAAAGAACAACACAAGACACAATATCACTTTAATCTAATGTATTATTAGATAAAGGTTGCTACAATCTGTGAATACAAATGATAGTATTCTCAGCTTCGTTTTTCTCAGAGAGATATAGCTTACAATGTATATGAAAAACTTGACTCACAAAGTTGTTAGTTTCTAAGGAAGTGAGGCTATATCCTTATAGAACATGGATACAACCTACTTACTACAAATAAGGTAGTTAAAACAAATTACTTTCTAGTCTGTCTATCCTATTTGAGTAAGAGTCCAAACGGTTACAGATTTGACTTTGTAAAGCCTGTTCAGATCCACTTCTTTAGCCCTTTGTCTCTTCTATATCTCTCCAAGCTTTTTTGTAGGCTTTCCAGAGCACGTTACAGATTGAGGTCCATAAAGTGCATTGGCTTATTGCAGGTTTCTGACTTGTACAATTTCTCCAGTATTTTGTCTCCAAGAATGTATTCGAGAAGTGACTAAGTAAGTGATTCGAGAACTAGAATTGACTTGATCGATAACTCTGAGTTCTCGAACACTGTTATATTGACATATCGAATTACTTCTCGAATAGCTCTTTTTCATCAGGATTCCTTGAGTTGTCGAATAGAACACTTGACTTATCGAATCCTTGAGATATCGAATGGAACTTTGACTTGTTGACTCCTTGAGAACTCGAATACCACTTTGACTTGTTGACTTCTTGAGTTCTCGAATAGAGCAGTAGACATATCGAATCTCTGAGATATCGAATGAGATATCGAACAGTGTATTCAGAGATATCGAATAGTGTCTTGAGATATCGAATCCCTGACTTCTCGAATGCTAGACTTCTTGAATAGACAAATGTACTTCTCGAATTGGTACTTAGGCAAATTCTTCACTTTCTTCAAATCCCAACTGTGATTATTTGACAGTCTTTATCTTCTTGCTTGAGGCATGAACCTTGGAACTTCTTTCAAGCATTATTCTTGACTATATAAGTACAGTTACACAACTAGGATTTGGTGCCTATTACAAGTACAGAACAAGTAGAGACTCTACAACTAGAGGTTCCCACAGTTAAGAGGTCATGTAAGTAATGCAAAGCATTACAAACAATTAGGCTTGTTATTTGATGTAAACATGCATGCCTCTGTGACTAACAATCTCCCCCAAATTGTGAGTAAGACCCTTAGTCACAATTTCATGTCTGATAACAAGCCTAACATACATAAGGATAAAACTTTAAGAGTACAGGTATGTAGATTGATTGAAGAAAGTACATAGAAGTATTCTTACAAGTTATGAGAAACTACTAGCCATATCCTTTTGGATTCATCTCTTGAGCTTTGGCTTGCAGATTCTCATTTTTCATCTTCTCTTCAGCTTCTTTGGCTTTCTTCTTTGCATTTTCCTCCATGGCAAGAATAATGTCTTCCATTGCAGTGAGTTCTTCAATTAGAGGGGAGCCTGACAAATCCTTGAGTACTTCATTCAGCTGTTTCTCAGAATAGGAACTGATGTAGTCCATTCTAATTTTTACATTTCTACCATATTTCTTGTACTCAATGATGTAAGGATTAAACTTGACTCTGCACAGACCCATAGCTCTCAATTCATCAGCCTTAGCTTCCATTGCAGCCATCTCCTCCTCCCTTTTCTTTAGTAGCTCTTCATTATTCTTTTTCCTTTCTGCCTGGTGATCTCTTTTCATTTTGACAAAGTCAATTAACTCCAGCTTCCATATCCTTTCCACTCTGTCTTCAGAATCCAACATTGCAATTATTCTTTCTATGTCATATAGCCTGCCCCAGTGCTAGCACGTTCCTTGTCTGAATTTCTTCTATCTTCCATCAGTATATTTAATTTCAAGAAAATCATCAACAATGGCAACATGATAGATTCTTTGAGCCCATAGGAACTGCAGTTGGTCTTCATCATAGTTTTCATCCAGAGGTGGTAGGTTTAATCCTGGAATAATTGTCAGTGCCTTTGACTTGGATAACTTCACCCTTCTTGCAGCATGCTTAAATTTACTCCTCCTTGTATGATTGCTAGGCAGAAACTTATGACCCTTGTTGGTAGACCATAGTAGTATTCCATTAGCAGTTTACTTTCTGAAACATACACATGGTTTCTTGACTTGAATCTTCTTCTCTTCTTGAGGTGGCAAAACAGTTGTAGAAGCCATCGAATCAGATTTTGGTAGGTCATTACTAACAGTATTCACCCTAGACTCAGAGTCTTGTGTTGTGGTGAGGTTACTGCTAGCAATGCCTAAGGCCTGCTGTTTTCCAATTTTTCCTCTCATAGACTTTGCCTTGGTCATCATCATATTTCTTGTCATCCTTCTTCTTCTTCTTCTTGTTTTCATCACCCTTATTACTCCTGTGATATCTTCTTCTTCCATCACTTTTATCTTTATCCTTGTCTTGATCACCATCCTTGCTTGGGTTGAACTTGGCAGACTCAGGTACAATGCCAGTTGTAATGTATGATCTGAGATAAGATATAGCTTCCAATTCTTCTACTGTTCTTACACCCTTCTTCTTGTTCATCTTCTCAATGATGGCAATAATGAGAGGTTTGTTCTGAGGGACTAGATGCTTAAGAATGATCAGCGGCTTGATATCATCAATTCTGGTTGCAGCTTGATAGATGATGGTTCTAGGATTTGTGAATACTTCAGGTAGCCTTGAGGGTTGAGCATTCCTTAAGTCATCAAAGAGACTCTTGTTATTTTCATTCCCTTTTTCAATCAGTCCAAGGAACACATCCACTTCTGAGTGCTTTAGGCTTTGTAGAGTGTTGAAAGTCAAATGCCATATTTTTGACTTAGATACCATCATTATCTCCTTGAACCATAAGTTGTTGAATTTCCTAGGAATAACAGTGAGGTAGTCAATCTGCTCCTTCAACTCTCTCAGATAGAACTGAGTATCACCAGCATGTTCCCTTGTGGCTTTCAGAAACTCCAAGAAGGTTGTATCATGATAGACATTTGAATTAGAAACTTCTTGTAGCTTGGCCTCAGTAATGACTTCAGCTTCTACAGGCTTGGCACTTTCAGATTTGGATGATGGAGGTTCATCAACTGGCATGCTCCCTGCAACCACTATGGTTGTGATAGATTGCTTCTGACCACTAGGAGTAATGACATGCACAGTTGGTAGAGTGACAACTGGCAGTGAGGTAGGAGGCTCATCAACTTTGGATTTTCCTTTGCCTGGCACATTAGGTATGGATTTTGAAGCCCTTTGGTGACCACCCTCCTTTATCTGTATGCCTATCTCCTTAGGTTTCTCCCCCTTTGGATTTGAATTCCTTATCCTTTTCTCCCCCTTAGGCTTGTTGTCAGGCACAGAGGCTTTAGAAGTGACCTTTGGGTTTGAAGACTCTTCAGGTAGAGAGAGACCCATATGCTTCATCATGGCAGCCAACATAGATTGCTGATGCAGAAGAACATTAGCTGTGGTGGTTGCTTGAGTGTCCAACTGATCATTGAGAAGTGCAACCTTGTCTGTAAGATGAGCATTAGACTTAGTGAGAGTAGCGACCTCCTTTTCAAGTGCATCTACCTTGCTGAACAATTCAGTAGATTTGAAGCCAAACAGGGATTGTTCTTTAAGTCTCTGCACTTCAAACCTAGTCATGTCATGCACTGGAACTTCAGTTACCAGCCTGTCTCCATATAAATTCTTGAACATTGTCTTCAGCATGGCATTGGAGTCTGTAGTTTGATCAGATAGAGATTGAAATTTATGCCCCAGACTTGTGACAGTATCCTTTAGCAGTGCTAGCCCATGATCCATCTTGGTGCAGGTGGTGTTATAGTATTTGAGGTCTTTAAACACACTGTCCAACTGAGGGAATTTGGCATCAAAGGTCTTCTTGATTTCTTCCACTTTAGTGGATGTCTTATCACACATTCTGCTGACCTCAGATTTGACTCCTTTTCCAAGATAGTGGGCAGCCTTGAGGAATCCCTTGTGTGAGTCATTCATGGCCTCATACACTTCACTAGGGATCAGAGATTTGGCATTGGAACCTAGTGAAGTGATGTATTCCTTCTTGAGATATTGAAGTGCTTCATCAAGAGTAATATCATATTTTCCTTGCAACCAGGCATATATATTGCCATCTCTCTCAGCATCATCAACTATCTTTGTCTTCTGCATCTCCACATCATCCCTATTTTATAGTCTGGATTAGGGATGTTGGAGGTGACCAAGTTCTGAGCAATCTTGACAAACTCAGGAATCTGATCCACAACTAAGCTTTGAAGTGCTTCAACCGTCAATTGTGGTGGAACAGACCCTGATCCTAAAGCAATGTCATGTTGCACAGGCTTCAGCCATTGTGATAGAAAGTCAGAGCTAGAGCTAGGCAAGCTAGACTCCTCAATTACAGATGCAACTTTTGTAACCGGATGGATTGACTCTACTACTGGTGTCTCCACAAAAGTGGGATGAGTTACACCAGCAGTTGACACAGGCACAGAGTCTCTAGTAAAAACTAGTGGAACCTCTGTGTTTGTGATGATGTCATTAGATGCCCCAACATGCATTCTCTCACCATCTAAATGTGGGTCCTGGGTGATGAGCAAGGGTGTCATGCACCAAGTCACTTGAATTCATTGGTTCATCAAAAGAAAAGAATTCTTGATGATCAATGCCTTGCTCCTCAATTACTTGAGTTGCAGGCTGCAAAGAAATTTGAGTGGTAGATTCTGGAAGAGAAGTGTCTTTTAGATTAGAGTTTGGCAACTCCCCCTGAGAGATAGAGGGAGTTTCAATTGTGATGTGCTCTCCACTCAGTGTTGTGCCAGCCTTATCACTCCCATGTGCTGACTCTGTACAGGTAGGTGCATTGGGGAGGATGCTTGATTCTATAGATGCACCCTGTTGAGAGAATACATCTAGTGAACTGTTTGCCCCTGATTTTACAACTTCAGCCATTTGTGTGACTGAAGAGGTGGTTTTAGTTTTCTTCTTCTTTGGCCTGATTAGGGGTGACTCAGGTGCCTCAATTCCTAATTCTACAACCAATGCTGCTTCAGATAAAATGGTTAAAGGTGTAGAAGCAATATGTTTTCTCTTCTTCTCCTTTTTACTAACATCACCCTTTTGAGAGGATGATGCAGTTGGCTCAGTGTTTGGTAGAGTGTTTGGTTGAGGTGGTTGGTTAGCAGACCCTGGGTTAGCACTGTGTTCTACTTGCTTGGGTCTAGCTAACTCAGATTTGGAGGCAAATGTTGGCAAGTTGTGGGGGGTAAGACTCAAATAACTTTTGCATATGGGAAGTTATTACAAGCCTTACATCCACATCATTCCTAGTATCCAAATTACCAAAAATGAGTTTGGTCATGGATCTAGGGTAGCCTAATCTACTTTTATCTAAACCAGGTAAATCAGCCAAATTTTTATCTAGATAATTAAGTACATATTGAATAAACCTAGGAAAGAAGATATCATTACCTCTCTTGGCTGTGTTCTTACCAAGTTTTCCATAGAGTTCCTGCATTATGAGCTTTCCAACATCAATTTTCCTATCATAGGCAAGTGAATAGCATATCTGTTGAATAGGAGCACTTAGTTGGTCAAAGCTGGATTTCCTTCCACTGAATACTTGCAGGAGAGTGGCAAACACATAGCTCCACTCTTTTCGTAGATGTGCCCGTTTTAGATTTCCAACCTTGATGGTGTCTGAGTACCTTATTAGTTCAAAGAATTCCACTAGTTGATCTTCTGTTACAAGGCCATCATACTCATTCTGGTGAAGACCCAGGGCCTTGCTCATGTCCTCAAAAGTGATGCTTAACTCTTTACCAAATATCTTGTAGTTAATGATATAACCCAGACTGCCATCATCTAGAGCAACTGTTTCTGTAATGGTAGTATTCCAAAATTGCTCCAGAATGTCTAGATACAGAGTTGGGTTGGCCGTAAGTGCTTCTTTGATATAAGATTCAGATATCCATTTGACGAAACACTTGTAGTTAGCATTTGGGGCTTCGACATCACTTGAGATAGCAATGAAGTTAGTGTTGAATTTCACAGTTGCCATTGATTCGGAGAGAAGAGAAAGGAGAATGAAGGTTGAAGAAGAAATTTGGCTTTTAGCAGTTAGGGTTTTCAGGGGTTTTGGGAGCTTTGATGCTTGAGAAATCGAATGAAATGAATTGAATAGATGTGAAATTGTATAAGTATGAAGTACTTGAATTGTCGATTAGATGTATGTTTTGTATCGACAAGTCAAGCATTCGAGAAGTAGAAAACAACTATTCGATAAGTCAAGAAAGGCTTATTCGATAACTCAAGCAGGTTGAAAACTTACAACTGGCAGCTATCTAACTTAGAATAAATTCTAAATTAGGTAAAATGTATTTTTATGAGTGAATTAAAATTTTAGACAAAAGTCCGAAATCGGTTAGGATTCAGCGAGAATTCAGCCTTTTCAAATGATTCGAGAACTCAAATATAGTATTCGAGAACTCAGTCATTAGAGAACTAAAATACTATATTCGAGAAGTCAAGAATATCTCTATTCGATAACTCTAAAAGACTCTATTCGAGAACTCGAGAGTACTCTAATGAGACTTGTTAGAGATGTCGAATAGTGAATCACTCGAGAAGTCTGACTTATCGAAATATACTCATCACTCACAAAAATTAATTTTCACTATCTTTTAAAATTCACCAGCCATATTCATTTAAGAATGTTCTAGCAAATTAAACAGTGATTCTCTCAAAATTTCATAGAAATTTCAAGTTAACAGGAAAATATGATTTTTCAACATATACAACAGATTTGAAATATTTATAAATCATATTTCAGCCAACACTTACTCCAAAAATATTGAGAATTTAGATAAACTAAGTGTTTACTGCTGCAACAAACTAGATGTTGTATTCACTTAGCCAGAATCTGAAGAATTCAGCATTCCAATCTCACTAACCAACCTTGTGAAGGTGGCTTCATCTAATGGCTTAGTGAATATGTCAGCTAGTTGTTTATTGATACTCTTATGGTTTTGATGATCACATTCAGCAAGCTATTTGCTTGTAGTTTGATATAAAACATTGTGTTATGGTTGTACTAACTTGGTTTTGCAGGGTATATTAAGTCTACTAACTGTTTACAGAGAATATATATACAGCAAGCCATTTGGTGTTACAACAGAGACAGTTTGGCAAGCCATTTGCACTGACAGACACAAACAGCAAGCCATTTGCAAACTGCCAGAAATCCTGAAGATAAAGATCAAGATTAATTCTCATGGATGTAATTCAGGAAATATATTGTGAGGGTTCTTTATTATATAATACGTACACAATATATTCTAGAGCTCAAATCTTTTTAAATATCCTTCTTTAAAACATTTTATAAAACTTATGGGAGTTTCCTTATTTAAAAGATTTCTTTCTACAAAATCTCCTATACGCGTTTTATATCTATACAAATCAGAAGGGTTATGCTTTCATCGATTTCTTTCTTCCAAACCCTCTGTCTAACGTTCACAAGAACGTTTGTAAAATCTCTAACCAATTGAACGTTGGAAATTGATTCTAATCGTTCGAATAATTGGTGATTGATTTTCTGAACGTTGGTGTGAAGCTTTATAAACCTGATTTTTGTGTTCATTCGTTTCTAACAATTCAGAGAAAAATATTCAAGCACACAAGAACACAAACAACTCAGTTTTCCATTGCTATATCTTTCGTTCTCTCGAGCTCTTAATATATTATATACGTGCTATATCTTAAAGAGTTCATAGTTTGAGTTGTATTCATCTATTGATTGTATTGTTCGAATTGTAAGGTTTAGTTGTTGGACAAGTTGGCTTGGGAACTAGGGTTTGGTGATCGTTGCTAGAGAAGTATACTTGGGAAGTATAGCTTAGAGAGCAAGTTCAGAAACAGGAGTTCAGCACGCCATTTGTCAACAGCTGGGATATAAGGGAGATATATTATTGTATCTTGTAATTGATTTTATTTCAGTGATCAATAATATATTCTCTTACCAAGTTGGTAAGGGACCAGGACGTAGACCATAGGGGTTAGGGGTCGAACCTGGCTAAAAGTCTCTGTGTTCTTCATTTTCTGCTCTTTACTTACTGCTTGCATTTAGCTTACTGTTTATGCACTTTACTGCACTTATTGTCTTTACATTCAGCATACTGTTTGCAATCAGCTTACCATTTGTCTCTGCATAAAACGAAATCAGTAAGCTGTTTCTGGTAATTTTTAAAATCGGACTTAGTTGAATATAGTTAGCCATTTACACCTATTCACCCCCTCTAGGTGTGCATTTTCATTTGGTATCAGAGAATTGGTATACTAACAATTCTGTAACAGGAAATTATTCGATCATAATGGCTGAAAACTATCCCGAAGGAAAATCTGATTTTAGGCCTCCACTTCTTCATGGCACACACAACTACCACTGGTGGAAAAGCAGCATGGAAACTCACTTATCCAGAGATCAATTAGTTCTGAGAGTTGTGCAAAAAGGTCCTTATGTCTTTCTTGATAAAGATGGCAAGCCAAAGGATGTTGATGATCTTACTCCGGACGAATTAATCAAACTTGGCTACAATGGAAAGGCTAGGAGTTCTCTTATGAATGGTTTGAACCAGGCTGAATATGATAAAGTATCTTCACTCAAATCAGCAAAAGAAATGTGGGATGCTTTGGAGACTTATCATGAAGGTTCGAAATCTCTAAAGAAGGTAAAACTTAGCAAGCTAATGAATGACTTTGGAAACTTCAAACTTAATGAAGGTGAAACTATCAAGGATAGTCAAGCACGGTTTCAAGTTACTATTAACTCACTAAAGAGGCTTGGAAAATCTATACCACAAGATGAAATCAATATGAAGGTCTTAAGTGCGGTACCATTTATCTACGAAGCCAAAGTTACTGCCTTGGAATCCTCACCACTTATTGATACTATGGATCACTTGGCTGTATTTGCTGAGCTAGAGCAATTTGAAAGCAAAATAAATGGAAATCAGGTGGGAAGTTCAAGTGTTAAAGCTCCAACAGAAAAAATGAAGAATATGGCTCTCCATTCTAAAAACAGCAAGCCAATTGACTCTAATGGTGAATCTGATTCAGATGAGGAACTTGCACTTATTTCAAAGAAGATCAAGAGGCTGATAGAAAAGAAGAATATGATGAAAAGGGAAAGAGGTGGCTACTACAACAACAAGAAAGGCTCAAAAGACTCTAAGGAGGAAACTTGTTTCGAATGTGGCAAGCCAGGCCATTATAAAAGGAACTGCTACAAACTGAAGTCAAAACAGCCTACTGTTTTCAAGGATAAGAAGAAATCAAAGGCTCTACTGACTTGGAGTGATGATGATTCAGATTCTAGTGATGACTCAAGCGAAGAAATGGTGAACTTAGCACTTGTTGGAATCGAAGATGAATCTACTCAAGGAAATTCTGAAGGAGTCTATGCCGAAACTGATTCTGAAGAAGATCAAAGTGAGGTAAAATCTTTTAATGATTATGTATCTTCAGATGATACTATGTTAGATACACTAACAATGCAGGAACATACAAATATAAGCACTGTGGAGTTCATGGAACTAAAGGCCGAAAAAGATGAGTTTGAAAAGATAAAAGCTCATTTAAAGAAAATCATTTCTGATCTCATGACCCAAAAGACTCCAGCTAGAAATGATGATAAAATGGTTATGGATCTAAAGGCAAAAGTCTCTCAACTTGAGGGAGTAAATCGTATGGTTCTAAAAAGAAATGATGTACTAATGGAGGAACTCAAAGAGAGAATGAATGAAATCAAAGGGCTCAGATCTGATGTTAAAATGAAAGACAAAGCATTGGAATCATACAAGATGAAGGAATCTAGTCAAGCCGAATCCTCAAAAACTGCTGAAAAGAGAGTTCAGCAAGCTGAACTCATCAAACAGCAAGCTGAAGTGATCACCCTCTTAGAAACAGAAGTTATAGATCTCAAGAAGGGCATGGAAACTTTTGTTCAAGGTGAAGACACTTTAAAAACAATGATGAAGAAGGCAAATGTACCTTTGGTCAGAGAAGGTGTTGGTCTAAACTTCAACAAGAAAGATAAGGTGCTCAAATATGATGGAAGGAATGGCATACCCTATGACTATGCTATGCCCTGGAAGACATGCAACAAATGTGGTGCAAAAGGTCATCTGGAAAAACATTGTGTGGTTCAAGTAAATCATAAAGTGAAAACAGCTTACCAGAATGGACCAGTCAGGCAACAAACAGCTTACCAGAATGGACCAGTCAGGCGACAAACAGCATACCAGAATGCAAATAGCAGAAGACAAACAGCTTACCAACAGAATGATCAGTCCCCAAAAGTGGTCCAAATGTGGATCAAGAAATCTGATTTAAATGCTTTATATATTCTTGCTACTAACTAACCTGGACCCAAACCTATATGGGTACCAAAACATTGAGTTATTTTTGTTTGTTTTGTAGATGTGCTTTGCTGCTAAGGTCAAGTCAAAGCAAGGGATCTTGGATAATGGATGCACAAGACATATGTGTGGAGACAAATTTCAATTTATGAATCTCAAAATGAAAAAAGGTGGAAGAGTAACAATTGGAAATAGCAAAACTCTTCAAATCCTTAGTACCGGTTCTATTGGTAATAGTAATATTTCAATTGATAAAGTTCAATATGTCAAAGGTCTTACTTATAATTTGCTTAGTGTCACTCAATTATTTGATAATGGACATCATGTTGAATTGGGCATTCATAAAGCTATTATTACTATTGGTGTTGGGACAATCGGATCGTGGCCCTGCGATTTTTTATACAATAATTAAACGAGTACGAATACAAAAGTCACCTTGTTAACGGTTGATTCCACGCTCTTCTATTGTATTCCCAAATTCCTTTGAGCGAAGTGTGGCCTTCGTCTTCTCAAGTTAACCTCTCTTCTTGCTCCTAGGTGGCTACAAAATTTTTCTAGACCAACCCTAGCAAGAAGAGAATAAGAATATATATAGGGCTACAATAGGGATCATGGATAATTAGGTTGGGCCTTCTAATTACATCTTGGGCCTAGCCCAATGTAATTAAATATTAATTCAATCCACTAAAGAATTAATATTTGCACTACCTTTCCTAATACCGCAACTTAATTATTTAATTGGGTTCCAATATTATTTGCTTATTAAATTCCCCATGTTTAAAATAGCGCATGCCCATTAATTAAATAAATTACTGATAATTTATTTAATTAATATCTTTTATCCTTGATTATCCACTCAACCTTTATTTAATTATGCCGGAATAAATCCACCTGCAGGGTTTCACATAATTAAATCTTTTTGAGCTTTCAAGGGGACATCATTAACCCGAATATTATCAGGACATGGATTCCTTCTATAAATAATATTCACCATGTATATAATTCCATCACCCAAAATATAATGATATAATTCAAAAGAATTATTTCATATATAAATCAAAGCATGTAAATAATATACACGTGTCAATTACTATATCCGGATTAAGAACCTAAGCATTAATAATAACATAGAATCTTAGTTCTCCTTCTTAATCAGTATAAGGGAACAATTCTAAATTTGATCCTGTTCAATATACACAAAGTATACTAGTATTATTTATTAGTCAATATAAACTAATCTAAATAATACTACAGCCATACCAGTGGATTGTCCAACACCACCTGTGCTGTGAACCTTATTATATTATATAAACCGTATTTAACAATCTAATATTCTGTATCCCATTTGATACTAGATTGTCCACAATATATAATATTAGACAACATGTAAACATTTAAATGATTCTCAATAAAACCGGGCCAGAAATAAATGTATATACTTAAAATAAATATTTTCAGTATACACTAACAATCTCCCACTTATACTCAAAATATTCTATGAGTATATCAGTGTTTATTTAATCCACTATTACATTGAAAACTATGTGTCCATCCATCTGACTCCTATCGCTTCCACATGCCTGTCAAAAACCTTGGCTGGCAAGCTCTTCGTGAAAGGATCTGCCCGGTTGTCTTCTGATGATATGTGAGCCACAACTATATCTCCTCGCTTTACGATTTCACGTATGAGATGATACTTACGTTCAATATGTTTAGCTGCTTTGTGGTCTCGCGGTTCCTTTGAATTTGCCACAGCACCAGTGTTATCACAATACACTGTCAAGCTTCTAGGCAAATTAGGTACCACATCTAAGTCCAAAAGGAAGTTCCTGAACCATACAGCCTCCTTAGCAGCCTCAGAGGCCGCTACATACTCGGCTTCCATGGTGGAGTCTGCAATGCATTTCTGCTTTACACTCCTCCATATAACGGCTCCACCTCCCAAAGTAAAAACATATCCCGAGGTTGATTTCCTCTTATCCCTATCTGATTGAAAATATGAATCAGTATATCCCAAAGGAAATAGATCTGAGGCCTTGTAAATTAACATATACTCCTTAGTCCTTCTCAGGTACTTAAGTACAGTTTTTACTGCACTCCAATGTTCCTGACCTGGGTTCGACTGATATCTACTAACCATGCCTACAGCAAAGCAGATGTCAGGCCTCGTACATAACATAGCATACATTAAGCTTCCACATGCCGAAGCATAAGGAACTGCTTTCATGCCCTCTATATCCTTAGGTGTTGAAGGACACTGCTTCTTAGATAGAGCAACTCCATGCTTAAAAGGTAGAAAACCTTTCTTGGAGTTCTGCATGTTAAAACGAGCTAATACTTCATCAATGTAAGGCTCTTGAGATAAAGCCAACATCATTTTCTTGCGATCCCTTATTATTTTGATCCCAAGGATGTATGCCGCTTCACCTAAGTCCTTCATGTCAAATTGTTTGAACAACCATGCCTTTACTGATGACAACATCTTAACATTGTTTCCAATGAGTAAAATGTCATCTACATATAGTACTAGAAAAACCACTGCATTACCCTCACTTCTCTTATACACGCATGATTCGTTTGGACTTTGATCAAATCCATATGACTGGACTGCATGATCAAAACGAATATTCCAGTCCCTAGAAGCTTGTTTTAGTCCATAAATAGACCTCTTAAGCTTACATACTAGATGCTCTTGGCCTTCCTTAATGAATCCCTTTGGTTGCTACATATAGATGGTTTCCTCAAGATTTCCATGAAGGAAAGCTGTCTTGACATCCATTTTCCAAATCTCATAATCGAGATGAGCTGCTATAGATAAAAGAGTTCGGATCGACTTAAGCATAACAACAGGCGAAAAGGTTTCCTCATAATCGATCCCTTCTTTCTTAGTATACCCTTTCGCAACAAGTCGTGCTTTCCAGGCTTTCACCTTTTTGTCAGATCCTCTTTTCTTCTTGTAGATCCACCTACATCCAACGGGTTTTACACCTTTGGGTGGTTCCACGAGCTCCCAAACTTGATTGGAATATATAGATTCCATCTCAGATTCCATTGCCTTTTTCCAAAGATCTGCATCTTTATCTAGAATTGCCTCTTCGTATGTCCTGGGATCCTCATCATGTTCACCAGAGACCAAGTCCGAGGACTCTACCAAAAACATGAATCTTTCTGGTTGTTGAACAACCCTCCCACTACGACGAGGCACTGTTGCGGTACTAGTGTCAAGTTGTGCATTTTCTTGTGGTTGTTCTACTTGTACTATTGGCACTTGGGGATTATCTGTCCCTCCCACTAATTCTTTTAAAACGATACTACTCATGGGTTTATGATTCATAATATAGTCTTCCTCTAAGAATCTAGCATTGGTGCTAACAATGACATCTCGATCCCTAGGACTATAAAATGAATAACCTTTCGTTCCCATGGGATAGCCTACAAACAACCTTACTTCGGTACGAGATTCTAGCTTGGTCGCGTTCCTGTTCAGCACATGTGCTGGACAACCCCAAATCCGAATATGTCTTAGACTTGGTTTGCTACCAGTCCACAATTCTATTGGAGTCTTGGGAACCGACTTAGAAAGTACCAAGTTCAGAAGGTAAGCCGCTGTTTCTATAGCATATCCCCAGAACGACTTGGGTAAATCTGAATAACTCATCATCGATCTAACATCTAAAAGAGTCCGATTCCTTCTCTCTGCTACACCATTCTGCTGAGGTGTGCCAGGTGCAGACAACTGGGATGTAATCCCATTTTCTGATAAATATTCCCTAAATTCTCCAAGCAAGTATTCGCCACCACGATCTGATCGTAGTGACTTGATACATTTTCTATGTCGTTTTTCTGTTTCAGCTTTGAACAACTTAAATTTGTCAAAGCATTCTGATTTACGGCGCAACAAATAAATGTATCCATATCTAGAATAATCGTCAATAAAAGTGACAAAATATTCATAACCACCTTTTGCTTGGATATTCATAGGTCCACATAAATCAGAATGAACCAATTCTAACACTTCTATGGCTCTATTCCCCTTTGCTTTAAAAGGCCTATTAGTCATATTACCTTCCAAGCAGGATTCACAAACTGGAAATGGCTCCACTGCCAACGAGTCCAATGGCCCATCTACTACCAGTCTTTGAATCCTCCTTAAGTTAATATGACCTAATCTTAAGTGCCAAAGATATGTTTGGTTAAATTCAGAAGGTTTCTTTCTTTTATTTGAGCTAGAAAGAATGTTATTAGTTTCCTTTTGTTGCAGCATTGGTTGGATAGGATTAATAATATATAAATTGTCTTGCAATGTACGAGAACATATAACTCGTTTATTCATCATAATAGAAACATTACGATCCAAACAAACATTATAACCATCCATGGCAAGTTTAGAAACCGAAATCAAATTCCTTCTAAACGAAGGTACAAAAAGACAATTGTTCAAAACCAAAATCCTATCATCTCCAAAAGATAATGTAATTATTCCAACTACAACCACTGCTACTTTCGTAGCATCTCCCATGAACACATATATCTCGCCATCTCTAAGCATTCTGGTTTGCTGGAACCCCTGCATAGAGTTACAAACATGGTCAGTGGCTCCTGTATCTACACACCAAGTGCTCGTTGATATAGCCGCTATATATGTTTCTGTAACTAGAGAAAGAGACATACCAGTATTGTTTGTCTTCTTAGGAAGAGGACAATCCTGTTTCCAGTGACCTGACTGCTTGCACCTGAAGCACTTGCCCTTAAGCTTTTTCACACCACCTTGAACTCCCACTGCATTAGCAACCTTTCCAGCTTTCTGTGTCTGAACCTTTTTCTTCTTCTTGCCTTTCGGCTTAGAGGAAGAAGCTTTCTCAGCCACATTCACTTGAACATTCTGTTTAAAGAGTTCTTCAGCTGCCTGAAGTTCTGTCAGAAGTTCCGCGAGACTATGCAACCTTTTGTTCATGGTGTAATTCAAGCGGAACTGTTCAAAACTTTTCGGCAGACTCATAAGGATGATATCGATATGGGTTTCCCCATCAATATCAGCACCAAGGATCTCCATCTCATTCAAATGAGACATCATCCTGAGAACATGATCCCTCACAGGTGTTCCTTCATTCATCTGAGTGTTCATTAAAGCCTTCATTGCTACTTGCCTAGCAGCCCTATTCTGTTCTCCAAAAAGTTCCTTGAGATTAAAGAGCATATCTGAAGCTGTGTCCATAGCCTGATGCTGATGTTGCAAAACACCTGACATTGCTGCCAGAATGTAACATCGCGACATCTCATCAGCCTTAAGCCACCGCTTATAATACTCCTTTTCACTTTCAGGAGCATCTTCAGCAGGCTGATCTGGCTTGGGTTCATACGTGTAAAATTTGTACTCCTCAGCAGTCAACACTATGTCCAAATTACGTTTCCATTCAATATAGTTTGGTCCCGTAAGTTTGTTATCCTTAAGTATGGTGAATAGTGGATTAAAGCCCATAATGATCTAATCCTGAGAATCATACATGTAACACATAAGAGGGTTGCACAGATCTTAAAACCTATTGGTTTCCTCTAACAATAAATTAAAATTAATGCACTAATATTTAAACACCATAAGTATCTGGTACGCCACGATGGGTGACATATATACCACTTAAATTCGTTTAAATATTATTTCGGTCCTATTACTAAATAATACGCCACGTTAGGGTGGACTATATATTATTTTTCATAGCTAAGTGTATACCATTATTAAATCTTAAATTAATAATAATAATACCGAATGCCACCATTAAATATTTCAAATCAATAATCGATAATAGGATAATTCCCAGATCGGGGGGAGCATTGTCAAGAGGCATCACTTAAGACCCCTTTCTAGACAGAATCATCCTTTCTCTCAATATCGAAGATCTATATTCAATCATTGATACCCTATAAATTAATCGAATTCTATGAAACTTGGTACGCCACGATGGGTGGTCGTATATACCTTTCAATATTCGTAATTAATTTATCTCATTATTGAATTCTATGAAACTTGGTATGCCACGATGGGTGGTCATATATACCTTTCAATATTCGTAATTAATTTAGGAAGTTTGTTCTAGTAATATCCATAACACTACTTGACACCATAAATTATATGCCACGATGGGTGGTCATATATATAATTTATATTTGCCTTAGTGTTACATTACATACAAACAATAATGGAGACCATGGGATTCAATACCAAATTAATTCCCTCTCCCACTTAGTATTTTGGTGTGAGGATTTTTTATATCTAGATGCATCGCCCTATGTTAATTCTTCGAGGTCCACATGTTATCAAAATAACAGTACAAAGAACACATAACATAGCATACCATACATCTCATGATTAAAGCACAATAAAAAAATTTATGTCCATGTCGTCCTAATTATGTTAAACATGCAATTAAATAATTACATACATAATTAACAACACACATAATTAATTAATTAAAGCAATAATCAAGCAAGTGGAAAATATGTAAAACATATTAAAAAACATCCACTATTATGGCCCCATCCAAACTGTAAACCAAAACATAGCAGCGTGGATCGAACTTCAATTTCTGAAAATAGTAAATCGCTGTTTACAGCAGGTAAACGAGGTAATTCGCCTTATATCCGCGTGAGTGACATAGTCAGTCTTGTTCAGATGCCCGTTTCCCTTTCCGAAAAGGTATTTTCGGCAAAAATCGGACACTGTATGCAAAATCAGCGAAAATCTGCAGCAATCAGCAAGCAGCAACGGAAGCACTCCTTAATCTCTTGCAGCTCCGTTGATAAAACAATTACATACAATCTGATCAGACCTATTCTATTACAATATTTCATAATCTAACTCTAATACAAATTGTATTACAAGATTACAAAACAGAACAGAAATAAAAAACTATCACGATCAACCCTCGTGATTTACAACCACGATAAACCACGTGGAAACCAAAACAAAAATTAACCACGATTAAACCACGTGGGATCCAAACACATAATTAAAATATACATGACCATAATAGTGGATAACAACCTGCAAAACAAAATTATACAAGCCTACCACTATATACATGCATATATAATTATGACATGGACATCATATCAAAAATCGCAAAACCATAGAACCTTGCTCTTGATGCCAATTGTTGGGACAATCGGATCGTGGCCCTGTGATTTTTGATACAGTAATTAAACGAGTACGAATACAAAAGTCACCTTTTTAACGGTTGATTCCACGCTCTTCTATTGTATTCCCAAATTCCCTTGAGCGAAGTGTGGCCTTCGTCTTCTCAAGTTAACCTCTCTTCTTGCTCCTAGGTGGCTACAAAATTTTTCTAGACCAACCCTAGCAAGAAGAGAATAAGAATATATATAGGGCTACAATAGGGATCATGGATAATTAGGTTGGGCCTTCTAATTACATCTTGGGCCTAGCCCAATGTAATTAAATATTAATTCAATCCACTAAAGAATTAATATTTGCACTACCTTTCCTAATACCGCAACTTAATTATTTAATTGGGTTCCAATATTATTTGCTTATTAAATTCCCCATGTTTAAAATAGCGCATGCCCATTAATTAAATAAATTACTGATAATTTATTTAATTAATATCTTTTATCCTTGATTATCCACTCAACCTTTATTTAATTATGCCGGAATAAATCCACCTGCAGGGTTTCACTTAATTAAATCTTTTTGAGCTTTCAAGGGGACATCATTAACCCGAATATTATCAGGACATGGATTCCTTCTATAAATAATATTCACCATGTATATAATTCCATCACCCAAAATATAATGATATAATTCAAAAGAATTATTTCATATATAAATCAAAGCATGTAAATAATATACACGTGTCAATTACTATATCCGGATTAAGAACCTAAGCATTAATAATAACATAGAATCTTAGTTCTCCTTCTTAATCAGTATAAGGGAACAATTCTAAGTTTGATCCTGTTCAATATACACAAAGTATACTAGTATTATTTATTAGTCAATATAAACTAATCTAAATAATACTACAGCCATACCAGTGGATTGTCCAACACCACCTGTGCTGTGAACCTTATTATATTATATAAACCGTATTTAACAATCTAATATTCTGTATCCCATTTGATACTAGATTGTCCACAATATATAATATTAGACAACATGTAAACATTTAAATGATTCTCAATAAAACCGGGCCAGAAATAAATATATATACTTAAAATAAATATTTTCAGTATACACTAACAATTGGTACTAACAAAATCCCCCTAGTTGCTAGAAGGGAAGGAAATATATATGTATTAGACTTCGATTTGCAGGAAACAGCATGCTGTTTGGCTGCAATAGATAATGACCCATATATTTGGCATAGAAGATTGGGACATGCACACATGGACTTGCTCAGAAAGTTATCAAGCAAGAATCTAGTGAGAGGGCTGCCCAAGCTAAAGTATGTGAAAACAGAAGTATGTTCAGCTTGCCAATTGGGAAAACAGCTTCGAAGTACTCACAAATCAAAGAAAATGGTATCTACTTCTAAACCCTTAGAGCTTCTGCATTTGGACTTATTTGGTCCAGAAGCTTACAAGAGTATTGGAGGTAAACAATATGGTTTTGTGATTGTAGATGATTATTCTAGATTTACATGGTTATTATTTCTTCGTACTAAAGATTGTGCTTTTGATGAGTTTAAGAAACTAATCAAATTACTTGAGAACAAGTTGAATACAAAGCTTATAGGTATAAGGAGTGATAGAGGAGGTGAATTTCTCAACAAAGACTTCATTGCTTATTGTGAAAAAGGAGGAATTACACATGAATTTTCTGCACCAAGGACTCCACAACAAAATGGAGTGGTAGAAAGGAAGAACAGGTCACTACAAGAAACAGCAAGGACTTTATTGCAAGAAAGCAAGCTGCCTAGAAGTTTTTGGGCAGAAGCAGGGAATACAGCATGCTATTTGTTGAACAGAGTCATAATCAGGCCTATTTTGAACAAAACTCCGTATGAATTGTTGAGGAAAAAGAAGCCAAACATTAGTTACTTCAAAATCTTTGGCTCAAAGTGTTTTGTGCTCAAGACAATTGATAATGATGGTAAATTCGATGCTAAATCTTATGAAGCCATTTTCTTGGCTATTCCTTAACTAGTAGAGCATATAGAGTTTATAACTTAAATAAACGTATAGTTGAAGAATCTATTGATGTTAATTTTCAAGAGCCTAACAATGATCTACCAAGAGACGAGGAAGAATTTGCAGGTAAAGTTGATAACATACAACCTCAAGTTACTGGAAATCAGCAAGCCAACAATAATGCTGAAACTGGAAGTCAGCAAGCCAACAACACTACTGAGAATGCAAAATAGCAAGCTGGAACTGCAAATCAGCAAGCTGAAGTGGTCAGAATCACTTCACAGGAAGAAATTGCTCAACATTCTCTACCAAAAGCTACAGGGACAGTAAAGAATCATCCTCCAGAACTTGTTATTGGAAATATCTCAGATGGAATCACAACAAGGAGATGAAAAGCAAACTTTTGTGCTTATGCTGCCTTTTTAGCTCAAGAAGAACCCAAAAATATCAAGGAAGCATTAGAAGATGAAAATTGGATCATGGCAATGCAAGAGGAACTCAACCAATTCGAGAGATGTGATGTTTGGGAACTTGTAAAGCCACCAGAAGATGCTTCTATCATAGGAACCAAATGGGTGTTCAAAAATAAAGTGGATGAATTTGGAACCGTTACTCGAAATAAGGCAAGGCTCGTGGCTCAAGGCTATAATCAACAAGAAGGAATTGATTTTGAAGAAACATATGCACCTATAGCTCGTTTAGAATCAATCAGAATGCTTCTTGCCTATGCATGCTACAAGAAATTCAAGTTATATCAAATGGACGTAAAAAGCGCATTTCTAAATGGCGTGCTGGATGAGGAAGTCTATGTCAAACAACCTCCTGGATTCGAACATGAGAAGTTTCATGACTATGTTTACAAGCTCAAGAAGGCATTATATGGTTTAAGATAGGCCCCTAGAGCGTGGTATGAGAGGCTTAGTAAGTTTCTTCTCAAAAATGGATTCGTTCGAGGTAATATCAATCCCACATTATTTACAAAGCAAAATGGTAAAGATATTCTTGTTGTACAAATATATGTGGATGATATTGTATTCGGTGCTACTAATGAATCTATGTGTGAGTGGTTTTCTAAGTGCATGTACAATGAATTTGACATGAGCATGATGGGGGAACTCAATTATTTCTTGGGTCTCCAAATCAAGCAAACCATTGATGGTATTTATGTGCATCAATCAAAGTATACAAAGAATCTGCTCAAAAGATTTGGTTATGAAGATGCATGTCAAAGCAAAAACAACTCCTATGACTCAAAACAGCAAGCTGTTTGCAGATGAGAATGGTAAGGATGTGGATGTCAAACGGTATAGAGGTATGATTGGAAGTTTATTATATTTAACTGCCTCAAGACCTGATATCATGTACAGTGTATGTGTTTGTGCAAGGTTTCAATCTAACCCTAAAGAGTCTCACTTAAATGCGATTAAAAGAATATTTAGATATTTAAGTGGTTCTATCAATCTTGGTTTGTTCTATCCTATCACAAATACTTTTGATCTTGTTGGGTATAGTGATGCAGATTATGCAGGGTCTCAAACTGATAGAAAGAGTACAAGTGGTGTTTGTGCATTCCTTGGACAAAGCTTGGTTTCTTGGCAATGCAAAAAGCAAGCTTCTGTTGCTTTATCCACGGCTGAAGGAGAATATCTAGCAGCTGGTAGCTGTTGTTCTCAGATTTTATGGATGATTCAAACTCTAAAGGACTTTGATATCAAGTGTGGCAAGATTCCAATATATTGTGACAACACAAGCGCCATCAATATTTCGAAGAATCCGGTGAATCACTAAAGAACAAAACATATTGATGTTCGACACCATTTCTTAAGAGATAATGTTGCTAAAGGAAAGATTGAGTTGGAATTTGTCTCAACAGAATTTCAACGAGCGGATATCTTCACGAAGCCATTAGCTGAAGAAAGATTCTCATTCTTATGAAGGGAGCTTGGCATGTGTACTGTGTAGTCAGTAAATTGACAAACACAGAATGGGTAATGTTGGCTTACCATTTGTATCTGAATTGTTTATATACCATTACCATGATTTGATTTTTTAATTTTTATTTCTCTATGCTTATTCCAGACCTGGACTAATATTCTTTTTGTTGAATTTTTTAATGGATTAAGGGGGAGAAATTTAGGAGATCTTATTTGCTTGTTTGGTCAAGATATTCGATTTGGATATGATTGATTATGCTTGTTTATCTTGAATCTGTTTTATATCAAAATGTTCTAATATGCAGGGTTTTAGGGGGAGCTTTCTTATTTCTCCTAAATATTGTGTAATCATGAAAAGGGGGGAGATTGATACTCTTATGGTTTTGATGATCACATTCAGCAAGCTATTTGCTTGTAGTTTGATATAAAACATTGTGTTATGGTTGTACTAACTTGGTTTTGCAGGGTATATTAAGTCTACTAACTGTTTACAGAGAATATATATACAGCAAGCCATTTGGTGTTACAACAGAGACAGTTTGGCAAGCCATTTGCACTGACAGACACAAACAGCAAGCCATTTGCAAACTGCCAGAAATCCTGAAGATAAAGATCAAGATTAATTCTCATGGATGTAATTCAGGAAATATATTGTGAGGGTTCTTTATTATATAATACGTACACAATATATTCTAGAGCTCAAATCTTTTTAAATATCCTTCTTTAAAACATTTTATAAAACTTATGGGAGTTTCCTTATTTAAAAGATTTCTTTCTACAAAATCTCCTATACGCGTTTTATATCTATACAAATCAGAAGGGTTATGCTTTCATCGATTTCTTTCTTCCAAACCCTCTGTCTAACGTTCACAAGAACGTTTGTAAAATCTCTAACCAATTGAACGTTGGAAATTGATTCTAATCGTTCGAATAATTGGTGATTGATTTTCTGAACGTTGGTGTGAAGCTTTATAAACCTGATTCTTGTGTTCATTTGTTTCTAACAATTCAGAGAAAAATATTCAAGCACACAAGAACACAAACAACTCAGTTTTCCACTGCTATATCTTTCGTTCTCTCGAGCTCTTAATATATTATATACGTGCTATATCTTAAAGAGTTCATAGTTTGAGTTGTATTCATCTATTGATTGTATTGTTCGAATTGTAAGGTTTAGTTGTTGGACAAGTTGGCTTGGGAACTAGGGTTTGGTGATCGTTGCTAGAGAAGTATACTTGGGAAGTATAACTTAGAGAGCAAGTTCAGAAACAGGAGTTCAGCACGCCATTTGTCAACAGCTGGGATATAAGGGAGATATATTATTGTATCTTGTAATTGGTTTTATTTCAGTGATCAATAATATATTCTCTTACCAAGTTGGTAAGGGACCAGGACGTAGACCATAGGGGTTAGGGGTCGAACCTGGCTAAAAGTCTCTGTGTTCTTTATTTTCTGCTCTTTACTTACTGCTTGCATTTAGCTTACTGTTTATGCACTTTACTGCACTTATTGTCTTTACATTCAGCATACTGTTTGCAATCAGCTTACCATTTGTCTCTGCATAAAACGAAATCAGTAAGCTGTTTCTGGTAATTTTTAAATCGGAATTAGTTGAATATAGTTAGCCATTTACACCTATTCACCCCCTCTAGGTGTGCATTTTCATTTATCTGTAGAGACATAGTGCAACTCAATGGTTCCATTAGTTGCATGCTCTCTAATGAAATGATATCTGATGTCAATGTGCTTTGTTCTAGAATGATTGACAGGATTGGCAACTATAGAGATTGCACTTGTGTTGTCACACATGATTGGAATTCTTTCCAACATAAGTCCATAATCTCTAAGTTGATTTCTAATCCAAAGCACTTGAGCACAGCAACTTCCAGCAGCTATGTATTCAGCCTCAGCTGTAGAAGTTGACACAGATTGCTGTTTCTTGCTATACCAAGAGACTAACCTTTGTCCAAGAAACTGGCAGCTACCTGAGGTGCTTTTTCTATCCACTCTGCATCCAGCATAATCAGCATTAGAATAACCAACCAGATTGAACCCTGTGTCCTTAGGATACCATAAACCCAAGTTTGGAGTGCCCTTCAGATATCTAAAGATCCTTTTTATAGCAATCAAATGTGATTCTTTTGGATTTGACTGAAACCTTGCACACAAGCATGTAACAAACATGATATCTGGCCTACTTGCAGTGAGATAAAGTAGAGAACCAACCATGCCTCTGTAGACTGAAATATCTACTTTCTTGCCTTTAGCATCTTCATCTAATTTAGTGGTAGTGGCCATGGGGGTCTTAGCAGGTGAGCAGTCTTCCAAGTCAAACTTCTTCAATAAATCCTTGATGTACTTGGTTTGACTGATAAAGATACCATCCTTCCTTTGACTAACTTGCAACCCAAGAAAGAATGTCAACTCTCCCATCATACTCATCTCATATCTGCTCTGCATTAGCTTAGAGAACTTTTCACACAGCTTCTCATTAGTAGAACCAAATATGATATCATCCACATAGATCTGAACTAAGATAATATCATCACCATGTTTCTTGTAAAATAGTGTTTTGTCCAATGTGCCTCTAGTGAATTGATTTTCAAGAAGAAATTGAGATAAAGTATCATACCATGCCCTTGGAGCCTGCTTAAGTCCATACAGTGCCATAAGCAGTCTGTAGACAAATTCTGGGAAGTGTGGATCCTCAAAGCCAGGTGGTTGTTGCACATAAACTTCTTCTTCCAACTCTCCATTCAGAAATGCACTCTTGACATCCATTTGATAAACTTTAAAGTTTGAGTGAGAAGCAAATGCCAAGAATATTCTGATGGCTTCCAATCTAGCAACAGGGGCAAATGTCTCATCATAATCAATGCCTTCCTGTTGAGAGTATCCTTTTGCAACCAACCTTGCTTTGTTTCTTACTATTACACCATCTTCATCCATCTTATTCTTCAGAACCCATTTTGTTCCAACAATGGTTCTATTATTTGGTGCAGGCACAAGTTCCCATACTTTGTTCCTTTCAAATTGATTCAGCTCCTCTTGCATGGCAATAACCCAATCTGGATCCAACAGTGCATCATCAAGTTTCTTAGGCTCAACTTGAGATAGGAAACAACCATAGAGACACTCATTCTGAGTTGCTCTCCTAGTCCTTACTCCTGCATTAGGATCTCCAATGATTTGCTCTACAGTGTGTGATCTATCCCATTTCATTGAGTGCTCAGCCTGATTTCTCATTCTTGATGTTGCTTCATCATCCAAATCATGATCATCCTGATTTCCTCCCCCTGTGAGGTTGCCACTACTCACAGGTGTGTCTTGGAGGCTAGTTTCTCCACTGTTGATTGGCACAAATTCTTCTATTGTATTATCATTCACTTGAGTCTGTTGAACTTGAGTTTCAACTTCAGTTTCAGTCTCTTCATCAGAATCATCTAGATTATCAAACTTCAATGGATCATTATCTTCATCATTGGCTTCTTCTAGTCCAAGTAGTTTGCTGTCATCAAATGTCACATCTGTGCTTTCCATAATTTTCTTTTGACTGATGACATAAACTTTGCATGCAATTCTTTCCATAGAGTAGCCAAGAAAAATTCCTTCAAATGCCTTTGCATCAAACTTACCAACATATTCAGAATTATCCTTCAATACAAAGCATTTGCTTCCAAAAGTATGAACATACTTTAGAGTAGGCTTCTTTCCAGTCATCAAATTGTAAGGTGTCTTTCTAGTGTTTTTGTTGATGAGGGTGTAAGCCTTAGCCCAAAAACATGTAGGCATCTTTGCATCAAGTAACATTGTTCTAGCAGCATCAATCAGAGTTCTATTCTTTCTCTCAACAACTCCATTTTGTTGTGGAATCCTTGGAGCTGAGAATTGCTGAGAAATTCCATTCTCTTTGCAGAATGCTTCGAGTATGGCATTTTTGAACTCTGTTCCATTATCACTTCTTAATGCAATCACACTTTCATTGTTGGCCTTTGCTTCCTTGTCAATTTTCTTTATGTGCTCAATGATTACTTGTGGAGCCTCATCTTTTGATGCCAGAAATTCCACCCATGTATACCTTGTAAAGTCATCAACCATCATCAAGGCATACTTCTTTCTTCCTAGTGACATGACATTGACAAGCCCAAACAAATTCATATGAATGAGTTGCAGGGGCTTGGTTATTGATGTCACTGTCTTTGACTTGTGGCTTGATCTTTTCATTTTTCCCTTTTGACAAGCCTCACACACTCCTTCTTGACAGAACTCAAGTGTGGGCATGCCTCTCACTAACTCTCTTTTGACTAGAGAATTAATGGCTTTGAAGTTCAGGTGTGATAATTTCTTGTGCCACAACCAACAATCTTCATTTGATGCCTTTTGAGTAGAAGCAACAAATTTTGTCCTTGTTTGCAGAGTCCATATTGGCTACAAACAGGCTTCCTTTCCTTACTCCAGATAGAGCAAAGTCACCAGTCTTCTTGTGGGTGATAAAACATTTATCTTTGTCAAAATCCACCTTGAATCCCCTATCAGTAAACTAACCAACACTTAGCAGATTATGCTTGAGTCCCTTGACCAGTGCTACATCTTCAATGATGACATTTCCAACTTTCAACTTGCCATATCCCAATGTGTTACCCATGCTGTCATCTCCAAAAGCAACCATTGGGCCAGCCTTTTCCTCATACTGTGATAGCAGGGCCATATCACCAGTCATATGATTTGAGCATCCACTGTCTAAAATCCACATGACCTTCTTTTCACTTTCTTTGCCCTGTAAACACAAAGGTATTACTTCTCCTTTGCACTACACCACAAATGGTCTATGGCAACACCCAAAATAAGTGTTAAAAAAGCTGAAAAATGTTACCATAGGATTTAAGGCAACACTTTTGTCAATTTTGTAGGTGTTGGGAATTTGCATGTGGGCTTAGAGGTTAAGCCAACACATTTTGTCAAAACTATGGCAACATCAACATGATGTTGCCTTAGGCACTTATGCCAACATTTCATGCAAAATACCAACATTATTTTTGATGTTGGCATAAAATCTATGGCAACACTATCTACTCAACACCAACACCCTTGCGATGTTGCCATATAGCCTATTCCAACATCTTTGTCCCTCTACAGCAACACCAATTGATATAAATTTTCTGAAAATTTATATTTTAATTTTTTTTTAGATTTTGTTTTACTTGTGATATTCTTCAAATTTTCAAAAATACAATAAAAAATTAATGCAAGTCAAGGTAAACTAAAATATAATTTGAATAAATCACATTTATCAACTTTTATAAAACTAAAATATATCACTAATTCCGTTACAAAAAATTACTAATTACACAAGTCAAATCATTATACAATTAAATCTACACTCCATTTCAACTAGTTGTAGAGTTGCTTTCTGCTTTCAGCCTTTATCATGTCTAGTGATTCAACAGCAGCACTTGAAAATTCCACTCTAAGCGACGGGTACTGCTTCAGCTCCTTTGTGGGAAAAGAAAGTAACAATTAGACTATATATAACAAGTAATAACAGAACTGATATTACATAAAAAGGTTATTAGATGCCTATCAAATCGATACACATACATTACATAAACAATCATGCAAAACAAATACATGCCAAGCATCTTTTTAGAACATACGTAAGCAATTACAACTATGAAGAATAAAAGAAGATGTTACTACTGCAATGGTTGCTAAACTAAAACGAAAAGAAAGATATAAGTAACTACGTGCAACATGGGTGTAAAAGGGAAAAAAAGATAGCACAAGAATGATTATACAAGAAAACAAAGTAGTACTGAAAGCAAGCTGTCAAGTATTGACCAATACAAAGATTGATGGAGTTCATATCAACCAAGCACATTATCTCTATAAGGGCTAGGTTACTAATAGAAAAGTCTCAAAAAAATTTCAATTTTTGGTCCTAGTCATTCAACACAAACTGAAAACTAAACTGCAAATAAGGTTCCCAGTTCTGGGTTCCCACTACAATCATTCTATAATTAAAGCTTCTTTCAGAACATCAAATGATAGCAGTAAAAACAAGAATTAAAGTTAAACAAATATACCTTTTAAAATGAAGAATCAAGTGTAGCAAAACTCTATGACACAGGATAAATTTTTAAACATTTCTCCAGCTTTCCAAAGACAACCAGATAAGCCCAGACAAAAACACAACTTAAAGAGCATATAGTAAAGAGTTAACAAGCATACATACACGCAGCAAAAATTCCAAGAAAAATAATAACGGTCATGAACTTATAATTTTAAAAGGAAACATCAAATACCAAAATGAAAATTAAACGCAAAGGCAAGAGCCTAAATAAAATAAATATAAGATACTTAAAACAATCTATAGATACATAAATAAATAGGAGAGATGATTACCCCCAGATAAATTGAAGGATGAGTGTGGTTGAGTCAACTGCTTGATGAAGAGTCTGCTTTGCTTTGTACTATAACTAATATGAGAAGAGTGGAGGTCAGATAAACCTAACCCTCCTTTAGACTTTACCGAAAATAATTTAACAGTCCAATAGCTGGTAAGTTTGCTGACATATGAGACAATGTATGTAATCAACTTGGCTGCTTATGAGGTATAGATCGGCAACATGCATCATAACTTAAGAAATGCTGTTAAGGGTGTGAAAGATACCTGACAGGTGTGAAAGATAACAAGGAGATCATAAGAAAGTAGTAGTTAGCCAGCCTCCTAAACTGTTATTGTAAACACAAACAAATTAATTAAGAAGGCAGAAAAACAAATACAATAATACAAATAACTGGAATCAGAAGCTATAGTCTTGTGCTAAAGCAAATTATGTAAAATCACATGTTCATACAACCCCTTTGGAAGAAATGTCAATAAGTTGTACTTTGTTGTTGATATGGAATTCCCCTGAAACATTTGACAGATATCAAACAAGTAACTCTTAACAATTTGTAGAAGGTACAAAGGAAAAAGTGTTACCTTAATGAAGCAATATGCATATTATTTGATGCTAACTTGTATGGATACTATTTACTAGTAATTTTTTATCAACAGAGTGCCACAACATGTCAACCATGTAACTGTGTTCAATAAGCAGTACTCCACAAAATTTTCTGTTACCTGTAAAATTTATATTAAAATAGTTAATACACTCAAATATTAATATTAATATTAATATTAATAAGCACGATTGCATTTGTGGGTCCAAAATTTACAAGATAATGCATGCATCGAGAGCCAATTTCTGGAAAGGAGCAAGTTTTGTTAGTCTATGCATTATAAAGAGAACGTAAAGAACTAACAAGAAATGCAAGGTGAACTCATACAGTGTAAATTTAAGCGCATACTACAAGTTTACAAGTATCATTTAAAAAAATAGGTTCATATTCCTAAACTAATATTAAGAGGATAAAGAGGGACATTATCCAATTAACCTGGTTCTCTGTATAATTAGTTAACAAAGTTTATACATCTACACACCAGATTAAGGCTTGTCAAAAAGCTAAGTAGAATATACCTGTTAGCCCAATCAAATTTGGATGGAACTCAACACAAGTTAATATTAAAATGAACAAAACAAATAATTACCACCATTTAAGAAAAATAATTTTTGAGTCTGGATAGCCATCTACTCTTTTAATCCAGGTGATCAAAACAAATGACCAATACGGTTAATCACCACCATCACAACAGATAATTAGAGAGTTTAAAGTTTAAACTCTAAAGTTCAAACTAAAATAAGTCTACAATAGTCGCCATAAGTTCACAAACATCATTACCGTAGTAGTATGCTAGTTCAAAAATAGAAATTAAAATACACAAGGGCTCCAAGTTATCAAGTTCTATTGCTGGCTTGTTGTGGTGCCTGCAATTCATTTCAGATGTCCGAATCATTCTCCAATTTGCAATCTGCACCCTGCAACCTCCTACATCCATAGAAATTAAAACAAACAAGATAAATGTTGCTTAGTACTTGTTCAATAACCTAAAAAATTGTAACTTATTGCGCTAGAAGCTTAGAAATCGTAAAACAAAACAACAATTGACAAAAGTCATTTTACTAGATATTTTGTTATTTAAGTAACAATCTAATGCCAGATATACACTTTAGCTCATACTAATTAAGAGTAATCAAGCAGAACAAAATATAGATATACCAGATATGCTAATAATGATAACTATAAACCGAAGGCCTATTATTCTACTTAATCTCCACTAAATAAAAATAGTTGAACCTTCGAACTTAGTCAACTAGTCGCAAAGATCAAAACATTCCATTGCTAAACCATTATCTATGAACTTGAAAAAGAAAGTACTCACCGACACATGGTTTAAAATAGCAGATATACTATGCAATTCTTACAATAAAAAAACACAAAACTACCCAAAATTCTGCTTTACAGACAAAAAAACCACAATTTGCCGTCAAAATCTCAACTCTGTCTTTTACTTCATACAAATCCTTTGTAAGCAAACCAAAATACAACAACTGAATCAACAAACCCCAAAAAAAGTCCCAATTACAAAAACCCCCCAAAAACTAGGGTTTGTAGACCCCCAAAATTAAAAAAATAAAAAAGCCCCAAAAACTAGGGTTTGTAAATTATAAACTATGAATGGAGGTAATTAGACGAACTAATTAGACGAAGAAACAAACATAACACGAACTAATTAGACGGAGATAAACTTCGAACCGAAGATGAACTTTGACCGGAGATATATGAGCTTCGAACCGGAGTGAAAGAGCAAGAGCTTCGAATCGAAGAGTTTTGAGAGAGAGAGAAACTGGAATGAAAGAGCAGTAGCTTCAGCCTGAGAGTTTTGAGAGAGAGAGAGAGAGTTAGAGACAGAGAGAGGGGGGAGAGAGTGTTTTGTGAGTTTTGGTGTAAGCGGGCTTAGACAATGTATTTTCTTTTGAGTGGGTTTTCAATTTTCAGCAAGCGGGCTTTTTTCCCCAAACTTTTTTCACATTTTTTCGGATGTATAAGGCAACACCCATATAAGTGTTGGCATTGAGGTAAAAATTGCATCTAAGGCAACCTGAACGGCAACATCTGGTATGTTGTTGGCATACATCAGTTTTAATTGATTTTTAGCATCTAAGGCAACATTTATCGTGGCAACATCGGTTTTCAGTGTTGGCAAAGACCATTTGTGGTGTAGTGTTTGGTACCCAAACAAGTTTGGGTCCATGTGACTTAGAAACAGTTTTATCATAAACAACATGCTTGTCAACTTTCTTGGTGTTAGTCTTCTTGTCACTATTAGAAGTCTTAGAACCTGAGGTTTCAGACTTAGGTGATAGAGGTACCTTCCTAGCTTTAGGAGGACTCGAAGACTTTGACCTGGTGTAGTGTGTGTAAGAATTGTGACTGATACAACCATCAATGAATTGCCTTCTCAAATTGAAACAACTAGTCATAACATTCATATTGCATGGCATACAGTCAAATTTATCACAAAATGGAGCATCTCTATGTCTTAGAGGCACAGAGCAATCATAGAAAGGTTTGGGCACACTACCAACAGGTTTCTTGCATGCATGAGTTAAATGATTGGTACTGAAACAGTTCTGACAAGTTTTCCTAGGGGCATTAGGCACACAAGCATAGTTGTTATCTTTATTAATCCCCAACTTGCCATTTCTGTTCTGTTTCTTCTTAGTCACTTTCTTCTCTGATTCACTCTTCCCAGCTGGAATAAACTTAACAAACTTCTTAGGTCTTGACCTATCACCTACTGGCTCCTTGGCTTTTGACTTGACACTCTCACTCTTGGAAGATGCTTGTTGTTCATTGGATTGTGCCTCATCCTCATCATTCAACATGTGCTTGATGAGTAAGGCATCCTCATCAATTTCAAATGTTGATTCCTTAAAAATTGGATTTTCAGTCTTTTTCAAAATGTAAGGCACTTCCTCTTGGACAACTGTGTCATCTTCAATGACATCATAGCCTTTTCTCTGTTTAAGAGTGTCATAATCAAGTCCAATAGTAGCCTTGGGTTTTGCTTGAATTTTCTCACAGTAGGATTGCACTAGACCAGATGATTTCTTAAATGTTTTCAGTTTGAATTCATTTTTAGCTAATTCATCCCTAAGAGCCTTTTCAACCTGACTAGCACACAAAACCTTATTCTGCAGATATTCAACTTCTTTCTTAAGGTTTTCTACTTGCATAGCAGTTAGCTCAAGTTCCTCATTCTTTTTGATTAACATTTCATTTCTAGTAGACAGTTTAATAATCTCTTCATTAGCAGCAGTCATGCTAGTATGAATGTTAAACATCTCAACAGATAGTTGTTCAATCATGCATTTATACTCAGAAACAGACATGTCTATAGTAGTGAGAGATGGTACCTGAGGATCTGATGGAGATGTGTCATCCTTGGAATTGGCCATCAAGGCATAATTGCAAAATTCTTGTTCCTCTCCATCACTGTCAGAATCATCCCAACACTTCCCTTCAGCTATGTAGGCCTTACCTTGTGTCTGCTTTTTCAGAAGGGCCTCATACTTAGCTTCAAGCTCAAGATAATCTCTATCCTTCTTTTTAGGCTTCTTGTATTCAGGCAAAATGCCCTAGGTCATTGCATCTATAACACCTTATAGATGACCTATCCACATGGCTGGTTTTGAACTTATTCTTGTTTGGTTTCACAGGTGCCTTGCTCCTGTTGAATGAATGGTTTTGGGTTTTGGGTTTGAAGGGTTGATTCCTCTTAAATCTGATGTTTGGAAATTTTCTGGCCATGAAAGCATATGAAGTGTTTTCCATCCCATCTAGTTCTTCAAGAGTATAGAACTCATCTTCCTCCTTCTCCTCAACAGGTTCACTTACCTCAGCTTCAGTTTCTTCATCTTCTACTACCTCCTCTATCCTTAATTGTCTTGTAGATGCTTCTAGGTCTTGAATAGATTTGTTGACAATCAAGGCACATGATGTGTTTATCATTTTGCCTTGGTTGGCTTGGATAGCCCTTTTCTGAAACAACTCAAGCTCATGAGTTTTTAAAACCCCATAGAGCACATCATATGTAACTTTGTTCAAATCTCTTTCCCTTAGAGAAATGACCCTTTGACTCTAGATGATTTGGTGAAGATAGCAGAAACTTCATGTTCAATTCCTTGGTGCTGTAAACCTTGCCATTCATCTGCAACTCAGTAACTAGCTTGTGAAATCTCTCAAACATCTCAGTGATGCTTTCCTTGGGTTGTGCCATGAAAACTTCATACTTTGTGACCAGTATCTGTTTCATGTTCTCTCTGACCTCATCAGTTCCTTCACATAACACCTCAATGTGATCCAACATTTCTTTGGCAGTGGTACATGAAGCAATATTTGCAAACATTGACATGTCCATGGAATCTATAATCAGCAACATGAGGTGACTGTCAAGGGCAACCATGTCCTTTTCTGATTCTGTCCATTTGGATGGATCCTTATCCACATAAGATCTTGGAATAGTAGTGGTTCCAGCAGTCTTTTCAGGAATCTCCTGTTGGGGAACAAATGAACCATTCTTGAGAATCTCAGGATACAAATGATGAGATGCTTTGATGAACAACTGCATCTTTATCTTCCAGAGGTTGTAATGCTCTTTGTCAAACTTAGGGACTTTCACCGTTCCTGTAGTCTTTGGTGTATTCGAACTCATGATCATTTTTCTGTTTTTGAATAAACAGCCCGCTCTGATACCACTTGTTGAGTATTGAATACAGTAAAAGAATACAGAGGGGGGGGGTGAATGGATTCTTAAACTTTTCTTTGGCTCGAGTCTATGTAGCAGATAAGTGTTTGTGTGTGCAAAGGTGTAGGTGCGGATAAAGAACAACACAAGACACAATATCACTTTAATCTAACGTATTATTAGATAAAGGTTGCTACACTCTGTGAATACAAATGATAGTATTCTCAGCTTCGTTTTTATCAGAGAGATATAGCTTACAATGTATATGAAAAACTTGACTCACAAAGTTGTTAGTTTATAAGGAAGTGAGGCTGTATCCTTATAGAACATGGATACAACCTACTTACTACAAATAAGGTAGTTAAAACAAATTACTTTCTAGTCTATCTATCCTATTTGAGTAAGAGTCCAAATGGTTACATATTTGACTTTGCAAAGCCTGTTCAGATCCACTTCTTTAGCCCTTTGTCTCTTCTATATCTGTCCAAGCTTCTTTGTAGGCTTTCCAGAGCACGTTACAGATTGAGGTCCATAAAGTGCATTGGCTTGTTGCAGGTTTCTAACTTGTACAATTTCTCCAGTATTTTGTCTCCAAGAATGTATTCGAGAAGTGACTAAGTAAGTGATTTGAGAACTAGAATTGACTTGATCGATAACTCTGAGTTCTCGAACACTGTTATATTGACATATCAAATTACTTCTCGAATAGCTCTTTTTCATCAGGATTCCTTGAGTTGTCGAATAGAACACTTGACTTATCGAATCCTTGAGATATCGAATAGCTTTCCGAGTCCTTGAGATATCGAATGGAACTTTGACTTGTTGACTCCTTGAGAACTCGAATACCACTTTGACTTGTTGACTTCTTGAGTTCTCGAATAGAGCAGTAGACATATCGAATCTCTGAGATATCGAATGAGATATCGAACAGTGTATTCAGAGATATCGAATAGTGTCTTGAGATATCGAATCCCTGATTTCTCGAATGCTAGACTTCTCGAATAGACAAATGTACTTCTTGAATTGGTACTTAGGCAAATTCTTCACTTTCTTCAAATCCCAACTGTGATTATTTGACAGTCTTTATCTTCTTGCTTGAGGCACGAACCTTGGAACTTCTTTCAAGCATTATTCTTGACTATATAAGTATAGTTACACAACTAGGATTTGGTGCCTATTACAAGTACAGAACAAGTAGAGACTCTACAACTAGAGGTTCCCTCAGTTAAGAGGTCATGTAAGTAATGCAAAGCATTACAAACAATTAGGCTTGTTATTTGATGTAAACAGGCATGCCTCTGTGACTAACAAAGCTGACAACACTCAAACTGAACTTTACACTTTGAATGGTCTCCATAATTTAAAAGATGCCGAATTGATCGATGTTGTGTTATAAAAAATTAAATTTCAATATACCTTCATTTCAATATCTAAGTTTTTAATATAAAACATAATCTATATATGCATCAAAAAAATTATGCGCAGAAAGAAGTTATTTGTCGTGTCAAGATTAGCAAGGTCAATGAGGAGTACAAATGGTATTACAATTACTGCCCTCAGTGCGAAAGAGAAGTTAATAAGATTGATGTCACATTTAAATGCCTACTTTGTCCAAGAAGTTTCCCTGTTCCTGATAAGAGGTATTTATAGTAATTCGAACTTACTAATTGCGTCGTATATATGTTTATTTTTTAGAAAAAAATATATATTCGCTTAATTATATATTTAATATTATAATCCCTTATAATTAAACTTCAGATTTAAGGTGCTAATGTTGGTGGAGGATGAAATCGCAACATCAAACATGATCCTCCTTGATCTGCCTGCAAAAAGAATTCTTAATACCACTGCAACGAATTTATGTCGAGCCTTGAAAAAGGTATAATTTACAAATGAATTCTTTTGTTGTAATACAGACTCTATTAATGTCATCAAATAACTTTTTAAACTTAACTATATTTGTCTTCATATTTTGTAGAAAAAAGCAGCTGATACATTTCCGGGAGAGCTCAAAGATATTGTTGGGAAAGAATTTACCTTCACCATAATTCTCAATAAGGTTTTTTTTCTAATTTGTCCCATTTGAATAAGTCATTTATGAGTATGTCCCATTCTTAATTGTAATTATAAATATGTCCCTTTTTATTAATATGTCCCATTTTTAATTGTAACCATGATTAACTCTCTAACTATACATTATTAAAAGACAATTTTGTCCTCTACTTATTTATTTTTAATTTTTGTCATAATTTGGATGTCTCATTAACAGTCATCATTTTGATATGAAAATCGTATTATACATGAGTTGAGTATTAAAATCGTATTTTTAAATTAAATTGTACTTGTTGCAACACAGAATGTAGGTACATAATATGTGCTTCTCAAAGTTGTCGGTTGATGACCCACGAATCCACGATCGTCCGTGTGCACATGGGTTTGTGGAGTTTATATTTTCCGGAAACATAAGACTTTGCTGGAAACATAGGGCTGGAAGCCACGTATGACTATGGGGGGTGTTTGGGGGAACTTTTTTTCAAAATAAGTCAACTTATTTTAAGTTGAAAGTTAAGATTCCTAACTTTCCAACTTATTTTTTCAACTTATTGAATTTCAAACATACATTAAATACTTGTATAAAAAAATTATTAAAATATAAAATTTTTACCCAAAAATAAGTCCATAAATCCTTATATTAAAGTGAGCCAAACAGGCCATATATTACGCTGTCAAGTTATGTATACCCTCTCAGAAGACTCTTCCTCAAGTCTGTCTAAAGAGTCCGTGGAAAACTTTTCCTGAAAACTAAGTATACTTCTTTCCGACATGAAAAGTAAAAGCTTGGATTTTCTATTATATTCTAAGGGGCATTTGTTAAATCTTAACAATAATTTCTGAATGATTAAAATTCTGAACAAGTGATTAATCTGAATGCTGAACAAGTGATGTCATTTGTTAAGTTAATTAATTTTTCTGAATGATAAAATTAAGGATTTTTTTATGAATGTCTAAACTTAGAAACGTTTTTGCAAAAATACTCTATTTTTTTAAATTATTTGCAAAAGTACCAAAGGTACCAAATTATATATTATTTATTTCAAAATAATATATTATTTATTAAATTATATTTATTATATCATTAATTTTATGATAATATATGTTCATCAATGTATTATTTTTATGTGTTCATCAATATGTTTTTATTTGTAAAATATTTTATTAAAAGTACATGTATCAAGAAAAATTTACAATTGTTAAAAAAAATTTAAAATTGAATTAGTGAAACGTGTTACAAGGATTAATAGTAATATAAGGAGGTAGACAAGTTTAATAATAATAAATTTATAGTCACACGTATATGATAGTAAAGTAACGAAAAGATGAGCTCAAGGGGGCTTCTCGAATCATTCAGCTAAAAATTATAGTTAGGACTCGTCCAGAGAATTTTTGGGTCTCGTCCAGATTCTTTTCAATCCAAATAACAATCAAATGATCTGGATACATGTTTGGTCCAGCAAAGACTCATTCAGATGTTGTTCAGTAGTTAACAAATGGGTCCTAAGTAACCTATTTTCTAGTCTTGCCTTATGTGTCTATTATGGGTATGGGCAATATGGTCTTAATGTATATATAATATATAATATATATATATATATATATATATATATATATATATATATATAATTATTTGTATATGAGTTAAATTTAACCATGGGACATAATTATAATTATTGATTAAAAAAGTATATATTCTTAATTGAGTACTTAATTTGGGACATAATAGACAAATTCCCTTCTCAATAAAGAAAATATTTTGAATAATTCTGACATTTTTTTATGCATATGATCTTCATCAACAAGTATCTAACCTTGATTCAGAATCTCAATCTTATGTCACAATCAATATAACAAAATTTCAAAAATATTTATTACTTAAATTGCAATTTTTGATGGATAGAATAAATTTTTAGCATTGTCAAAATAGAATTGTATGCTACTCTTTATATAAATTTTTTCATAACACTATTTCATTAAATAATTATATTATTGTATAATTGAATGGAACATGTTTGTAGGTGATCAATCAAACTCCTAAAATTATTTAAAATGATATTTTAAATTAAATGAATGCCGTGTACGAAGTACGGGCAAAATGATAGTTGAATAAAATGTGCGTTAATGTATGTAGGTTATTCGTTATAACCCGTTAAATTTATAACAACTACATAATTCGTCATTTTTCTAATTCGGATCTAAATCGGATATAATATTTCGAGTCATATTCGCTTCTGATAATTTTTTATTCGATTTTGATCGGTTCCAGATCCTAATCGGGTCTAGTATTTCGGATTATTTTCGGTTAAATTTTCGGTTCAGGTATGTTTCGGATCGGATGAAATTGGTTTTCTGATAACTATCGGATATTTCAATTTGGATATAAACTAGAATTCGATTCCATGAATTTCAATTCAGTTATTCGGATCCAGACCCATTTTGCGAGGTCTAGTGTCAACCAATGAAAAAAACTGTAAAGAAATGAGAGGGATGGAGGTAGTACCATATTAATATATATAATTATATTAATATTTATATGTTACTAATTTACATATCACATTGTTGTAAAAAATTGATATATACAAGATTTTACACTTTTAATTTAATATTTATGTTCTATCTTGAATTCTTAAAATTTGATATGAACAATATTACAGCCCACGTGAAATTAAAAAAATAATATTTAATTTAGTGATGGTTTAATAATTATTTTCCAATTAGAACTACGCAAAAACAAAAGAGAGAAGAAATAGACGATTTTCTACATTGAAAATTCTATCCAATTTATGAAATCTACTTATATTTCATTTTGATTTTCAAAACACCTTTCTTAATTTATAATTATTTGAAGATAGTTCCACTAATAACCAAATACAATTTAAATAATAAATGTAAGAGAAATTTTGTTAAAAATTTGGTAATCGGTAGTCTGCCCAGTACGACGAAATAAATAAGAACCATTAAATCTTAAAATAAATAGATGAAAACCGTTGTATCTCGCATAAAAAAAACTTATTTTACATTTTAATATATAAACTAAAAAGTGTATGTATATTAAAATATGAAAAAGTGTATGTCAATGATTTGAATCGTATATAATTAGGTTTTTTAAGTTGAATATGATTATCAATGTAGATCTTCTACATTGAATAAGATTAATGCAAAAATTCGATATTGTAATTTCCCTTGAGATTTTGATTGTTTCCATTTGGATAATAATTATTAAAATATCACTAAATTAAAGATAATTTTATGAGTTTCGCGTGGGCTATAAAATCATTTGGATAACAGCTCTATCGTTTGATGTGGACAATAACAACGGAATATCTCCCCTATCTATATAAATCAATTAGGGTTCTTACACCTAATTCAATAGAAATCAAAACCTGATGATTTCAATTACTTCCACAAATCTATTATATATATAATAGCCCAACAAGGGGCTTAAATTATTGAGACATTCTAAATTGCCCTTTTATTTTCATTTTTTTAAATTAGTGAGACATTTTAATCAACTTAAATAGTGACACATTTTATTCTATTTGAATTGTCTAAATTGCCCTTTTATTTTCATTTTTTAAAAAATATGGTAAGTGGGAATCGAACTCAAGTCTTACCATTGATTTGCACACCATCCTACCACTACACCATTCAATCATATGTGTTATGAATCATACACATAGTATGTGTTCGTGAATTAAGAATATTTAGTATTAAGACTACTAAATTTTCTAAATCATTTTTTTCGTGTTATATTTACAAATTTGTATCATATTATTTTATAGTATAAAATAGTGATTTATAATATGTAGTCAACTTATACATTTTCATCAGTTCAATAAAATAATATTAATAGTAAGTATTTACAATATTAATAGATAAATATAAGATTTCTATTAGATTTTTAAATTTTTTCATTACATTTAAATGCATATTATTTCAAAAAATGGTTAATGAAAGCGTAACAATCAGTACATTTAAATGCATGTCATTGAACCAATGTAGTTTGACATATTTCAGATTCACAGATTCAAAATCGGAGCATGACTTGATGTTTTATACATATAATATTAGCCTTGTCTGGAGGGAATTGCATTGCATGTCATTTGCAAGATTTAGTATGTTTGTTCGTTCGTAGGATAGACGAGATCGTCGTCCAACTATGATAGGGGCTGTAACATTCCACATCGATACGAATTAGTGTATTTGACGCCTCTATAAGAGCAAGTTAATATAATGTATATCAAAAATTACAATCTTAGTATGTGGTGAGTTTTTAGGTCAAGAACTTGATATGATTTTAAGAAATACTTCGAATTGACCAGGATTATTGCAATCAAATTTGATCAACTCATTTATTACATTTCACAATTTTATAAAAAGTTTGAATTAATATCACAGTTTAAAATATTAGCTTATGTCAATTTTAATAATGGTGAATATTTTTTTATAAAAAAGGTCATTTATTGTCTTGATTTAATATTTAATGCCAATTTAGAATAAAAATTAAACTATTTGTTATTAATTAAAAAGATTTTACCGATCAATGCAATTTGACAATCACATATAAATCCATTGATTTCAAATATCACCTATATTAAAAATATATAGGTTATAGATTACATACAATTTTAATGAATTAATATATGAAACTCGATCATAATCAAAATAATGCTCGAACGACATTAGTACAAAAATTTAAGTCTGATACTAGAAAATAGCTCGTCACTCACATAGGTTTTAAAATATATAAAATTTCATTTTATGAAAAAATATGAATTCTCACTTACTGCGAGATTTCCGTATCCCATATGGGATGGGGATTAGTTATCAAAATAATTTTTATTTCTGGATCGGGACGGATTCAGGATGGGGGAGGAAAGATATCACTCCACACGACGCAGTGACCCAATATTTATCACTAACTACATAATTTGTACTCATTCAATACATGCAGATTACATGTCACAAACAAGAAAATTTATCATTCGCTTTATGAGCTAAATTACCAACGTAGCGCAAATTAGTAATGTCTTACGTACAAATCAAAAGCATTGATACTTAGTCAACTTATATTTGATATATCTAAAACATTATACATATGCTCAATAAACGAATAATTAAGCCCTATAGCTAAAAGTACGGGCAGTTCTTCTTCTCTTCCGTCCATGAGGAAATCGGAGCATAAAAATTGTTTTTATGGTAAACGAGCTAGATTTTATACTTCTTGGACTTAAAAAATCCTGGGAGACGATTTTACACATGTGCTACACCTAAGGTATTTTTAGTAATTGTTTTAAATGTTGGCGTAACTGATATTAATTTATAAAATATCAATGTTAATGTCGGGAAGGTGAAGGATGCCATTTTTTGGAGTGGTTTGAAGATGATTTTGCTACTAGAGCCCTGGATGTGATCACTCACTTAAACCACAAGAGAATTTATCTGGAGGAAAAGCTAAAACTTGTTGAAAGAAAACTGTTAGTCACAGAGGCATGCCTGTTTACATCTAATAACAAGCCTAATTGTTTGTAATGCTTTGCATTACTTACATGACCTCTTAACTGAGGGAACCTCTAGTTGTAGAGTCTCTACTTGTTTTGTACTCGTAATAGGCATCAAATCCTAGTTGTGTAACCGTACTTATATAGTCAAGAATAATGCTTGAAAGAAGTTCCAAGGTTCATGCCTCAAGCAAGAAGATAAAGACTGTCAAATAATCACAGTTGGGATTTGAAGAAATGAAGAATTTGCGTAAGTACCAATTCGAGAAGTACATTTGTCTATTCGAGAAGTCTAGCATTCGAGAAGTCAAAGATTCGATATCTGAGAAGACACTGTTCGATATATCTAAATGAACCGTTCGATATCTCATTCGATATCTCAGAGATTCGACATGTCTAAATATTCTATTCGAGAACTCAAGAAGTCAACAAGTCAAAGTGGTATTCGAGTTCTCAAAGAGTCAACAAGTCAAAGTTCCATTCGATATCTCAAGGACTCAGAAAGCTATTTGATATCTCAAGGATTCGACAAGTCAAGTGTTCTATTCGACAACTCAAGGAATCCTGGAGAAAAGTACTATTCGAGAAGTGATTCGATATGTCAATCATACAGTATTCGAGAACTCAAAGTTATCTAATCCTAGTTCTTGAATCAATCACTTAGCCACTTCTCGAATACATTCTTGGAGACAAAATACTGAAGAAATTGTACAAGTCTGAAACCTGCAACAAGCCAATGTACTTTATGGACCACAATCTGTAACGTGCTCTGGAAAGCCTACAAGGAAGCTTGGAGAGATATAGAAGAGACAAAGAGCTAAAGAAGTGGATCTGAACAGAACTTTGCAAAGTCAAATCTGTAGCCGTTTGGATGCTTACTCAAAAATGATAGACATACAAGAAAGTAATTTATCCTGTAACCTTATTTGTAGTAACTGAGTTGTATTCATGTTCTATAAGAATACAATCTCACTTCTTTAGTTGGTTAAAGGTTTTTCATACACATTGTAAGACATATCTCTCTGAGAAAAACGAAGCTGAGAATACTACCATTTGTATTCACAGATTGTAGCAAACTTTATCTAATAATACATTAGATTAAAGTGATATTGTGTCTTGTGTTATCTTTATCCGCACCTATACATTTGCACACACAAACACTTATCTGCTAATACCAAGGTTGCAAAGGATGTTTATGTGTAAAGAATTTTCCAAACTTATGAGATGGCACGCAGTGGGACGAACAGAAGATGGAAAACTAAGACATCCGGCTGATGCTTTGGCTTGGAAGACGATGGATGCTCTTTATCCTAATTTTTCATCGGAAAATCGAAACATTAGGTTGGGTGTAGCATCTGATGGATTTAATCCATTTCGTTCGATGAGTTCAACTCATAGTACATGGCCAATCGTGTTGGTAAACTACAACCTTCCACCTTGGTTATGCATGAAACAAGAGAATTTGATTCTTTTAACATTAATATCTGGTCCAGATTCTCCCAGGAACAGTATTGACGTGTATACGCAACCTTTAATTGCGGAGTTGAAAGCATTGTGGAATGTTGGTGTCGAAACTTATGATGCCTCGACTGCTGGAAATTTTAATTTACGTGCAATGGCATTGTGGACCATAAGCGATTTTCCAGGATACGCTATGTTGTCAGGTTGGAGCACGAAGGGGAAGCTAGCGTGTCCAGTATGCCATTACGAGACTTCTTCCACTTATTTGAAACATAGCAAAAAAGTGGTCTACATGAACCATAGAAAGTTTCTTGAACCGACACACAAGTGGAGGCTGGATAAGAGGAGATTCAATGGTGAAATTGAAATGGGGACCAGTCCGGAAATATTATCAGGAACAGAAATTGAAGAGTTATTGCGGGGGTATGAAAATCAGTTTGGGAATATGAACAAGCAGAACCATAGAAGTGATTGCCCTTTTAAAAAGAAGTCAATTTTTTTTGATCTACCATATTGGTGTCATAATCCACTTCGACATAACCTGGATTCCATGCACATAGAGAAGAACATATGCGACAAAATATTAGGCACTTTGCTTAATATAAGTGGCAAGTCGAAGGATCACTTAGAAGCTCGTTACGATTTACAGGAGCGGGGCATAAGAAAGGCCCTTCATCCTGTTGATTGTGGTGATGGAAAGCATTTTGAAATTAGGGCAGCGATATTTGACATGACAAATAAGGAGAAAGAAATCTTTTGCACCGTATTGAAGAATGCCAAACTGCCTTATGGTTGTGCCTCGAATGTTAGTCGATATGTGCACATAAAAGAGAGAAAGGTGGTGGGGTATAAGAGCCATGATGCTCATTTCATACTCCACCATTTATTACAATTTGCCGTGAAAAATACATTAAAACCCGAGGTTGCATTGCCGATGATCAGACTTAGTGCATTCCTTAGAGGTCTATGGGGCAAGGTCATTGAATTGGATGATATCAAGAGACTGCAAAAAGAAATTGTCGAGATACTTTGCCAATTTGAAACGATTTTTGTAGAGCCTTTTTTCGATATAACGGTCCACTTACCTGTTCATTTATGCAGAGAAGTCGAATATGGTGGACCTGAACACCTCAGATGCATGTTTCCAATTGAGCGGTATCTAGGAAAGTTGAAATCTTATGTCAGAAATAGAAGTAGGCCAGAAGGTTCCATTGCAGAAGGGTACTTGGCAGAAGAGTGTCTGACATTTTGTTCAAGGTTTTTGAGTCTTGGAGGAATTGAAAATCAGTTGACTGATTTTGGAAGATGTCCAACAGATGTGGAATATCATATTGGAACAAAAAAGAATAAAGATGGCAAGATATTCAAATTGAAAGATGCAGACTGGAAGGCAACGCATCGCTGTGTTCTGTTCAATTCCGGTAATAAGGAAATAGGGAGTTTGATCGAGTAGGTTCTTAAGTCCCTTTTTCATTTTACTCAACACTTTAATATTAATGTCTGCATTTTATAGATTATTTAACCTTAATAATTATTCAGGGAGCATCGAGCTTTACAAAATGGTCTTGCAAGTCAAAGAAGGTACAAAAGGGAACGAGCACACACCGAAGAGTTTTCGAAATGGTTAAAGGATGAGGTTCTGAAAAAGGAAAATATTTCAAGAGATTTAGAGGTGTTTGCTTTGGGTCCTAATCGAGTAGCTAGGAAGTTTACGGGCTTTATAATAAATGGATATAGATTCCATACCAAATTTCGAGATGCTCGATGTACCACACAAAATAGCGGGGTATTTTTGACTGCTGAAACCACTAGCTTTGCAAGTTCGAAAGACCGAAACCCAAAAGTTGGGGCTGTCAATTACTACGGATCAATTGAAGATATTATTGAACTTGACTATTGGGGAGCTTTTAGAGTGGTCCTTTTTAAGTGCTGCTGGTACCAAGAAGAAAAAGATCTGTATGGTCTTACTCGTGTTAATTTTAATAAGTTATGCTATAGATCTGATCCTTATGTCCCGTCTTCACAAGTTCAACAAGTCTTTTATGTGGAAGATCCAATTGAAAAGAACTGTCACTATGTTATTAAGAAGTTGTCGAGGGACTGGTCTGATGCTGAAAATCAGAACGCAATGGAAGTAGACATGGGTTCAGATGATATTGGAATAGATCGTGAAATAGAAGCTGATGTTGTTGAAGGGGGGTGGATTAGGGATGATGTTCCCTTAACACAAATTCCTGTTCCCTCTCTTTAGATCAAAGAAACCGCTGGCTGTTTACTTTATGATGTATTTGGCACTTTATGATGTATTAGGCACTTTTTGATTTGGTTGTAATTCTTTACCTTTGATTAATGTATGTGGCACTACTTTTTAAAAATTCAATTTAGAGTCCGCATTTCTTTACACTATGGCATAAATCAGTGTACTTTTTAGGAATTGTGTTAAAAATTCAATTTTTATATGTGCTATCGTTTAATAATTTTCATAGTTTATGTCTTTATATTTTCAATTTTGTGTTGCACAAATACAACCATTAATGTATTTATTTTGTACAGGATGGATGAAACTCTAAATGTCAGGCTGCATTACGCTGGAGAGTTTCGCAAGACAAGTTATGTGGGTGGAAAATCTTTGCTAGTACCCGTGGATTCTGAGAGATTTTCATATACTGTGCTTATGGAGTTCGTGAAAGATTACCTCGAGTTCATAGAAATTGGAGGAGTCTATATCAGCAAAGAAAAGAGGGGTGGCTGGGAGCTTGTGTTGGATGACAAGGATGTGACTAACTTTGTAAAAGGCTTTAATAATGAAGAAGAAGTTCATTTTTACATTGACAGCATTGTGGACAAAGACATTGAGCCCACTAGTCAAATGCAGCCAAATGTAATAATACGGCCAAGGAAAAATATAATTCAAGGTATATATGTATATGTAATTTAGATGTCATTCTCGTGTTATATATGGTTATATGTGTGTAACGAATAATGAAGTCCACCGTTTTTATTTCTGTTGTTACAGATTCTCCAAAGAAACCAGTGGCAAAGCGCAAGTACACTACCACACATCAACTTCAGCTGCAACAAAGAATGACGACAAGAAAGTCACCTCGGCTGAGTAAGGGGACAAAACCTGTGCCTGATTTGACTACTAGTAAACAAGATGTGGGTGTGAAAGAAAATGGAACGAGGAGGAAATTGAATTTAGAAATTGGACCAGATGACCATGCAGATACCGGAGAGAATGATGTTGAGGTACTTTTGACTTATCATTTTCTGTTCAAATTTCCTGTACATTAGTAATATGTAACTAGCACATTTTTTGCTTAACCTGATTACAGTTGCAACCACCACCACCATTGACGAATTATGAACTAGAGAGATTAGCACGCGTGAAAAAAAATAATGAAGTTTATGAATCACTTGGGTTGCCCAAATTAGTTACTGATATGAGAACTTCTGCAAAACAGAATATGAAGAGAAAAGGTACAGATCGTGAGGCATGCGATGAATATATTCCTGAAAATGAGGGTGAAGATGATAGTGATGATTCATCAGAGGTGCATAAAGATAATTTGTTTACAACTTACTGTCTTGTTTTTATGCACATAAAAATTATCAAGCTAATAATCCTGAACTTTTACTGAAATGTAGAGAACAAAAGTTGTTCAGTCAAGCAAACCTGGACGAAGAACTCGTTCGCGAGCCAATGCACCCCCTCAGATTGAGAAAGAACCAACAAGCGCTCCCACTGCAATCGAGAAGCAACCAAAGAAAGCTGGCACTACCAGGGGAGCTACAAGCTCGTCTCGTCCTTCAGTTTTGAAACCAACATGTAGCAAATTGTTTAAACAACCAAGCAATCCCGGAGAAGCTGGTTCAGTCGGTGCTTATTTAGCGATGCGGGAACGTCAAAAGCAGAATGTTGCAGCTCCAATAATTGAAAATGTCAATGAATTAGACCAAGAAGGGATTGAAAATGAAGAAGTTGAAGAAGGTACAATGTCATATTTCTCGCATGATTTTTATGTTTTCCATTATATGTTTTTGTGAGGTTGTACATTGAGTTTTTTATTCATTTTCTTTGAACCTGGTATGTAAAGTACAAGCTCCAAGAAAACTAAGAGGGCGGTCAAAAATGAGTAAGGTTCATGCAAGAGGTCCTGATGATAAAGTAGTTATGTCTTTGAATGAAGAAGGTCAGCCAATTTCTGAAGAAAAGAAAGAGTTAAGTAATTTTCTAGGGACACTAGTGAAGGATAATGTGTCTCTCACTTACATCAATTGGCATGTTGTTCCTGTCCAATTAAAGAATGAAATGATGGAATATACACTGGTAATCTCTATCACCCTAAATCATATATTGTTCAACAGACTTACTTTATTTATGATTTTAATTAACCAATTTATTTCATGAATTCTATGTTTGATATATTGCAGGCTAGGTATGTTATTCCGGAAGAAGGACACAAGTGGGTCATGCACACACTTAATGAACCTTGGAGGCGGCACAAGTCTCTGATGAAAAATGCGCATTATAAAAAATTTGCAACTGATGAGCAAAGGATTGAGAACAGGCCCAACACAATTCCTCTTGAAGATTTTAAAATGCTCTTGAAGTACTGGGGGGATGAATCAGTTCAGGTACTTCTTATATTACAATTTTGGAAAATTTTGTGAGTTTTTATGTTTTGGAGTGAGGTGGATATGTAGTATTGTTTTTTTAATGGAAATTAGTCATTATTAATCTAATATCGTAGGCAATTGAATTTCACAATATACATGTAGTAGGACTTGATAGAACTGAGATTATTACTTGGGAATGTATGTTCATGTAAGGTTTCTAATTTTCCATGATTTAGTTTTGCTTTCAAGAGTAAGTAAACTTAATCCAATGCACTTATGAATTGGCTTTGCTGAATTTTAGTAGCATGTTTTTGCTTTATTTATTAAAGTTGGAATCATATTTAAATTTGCTTACTAGTTTTTTATGGCTTATGGGTTTTTTTTCTTTGGCATTACATCAGTTTATCATAAATATATAGTTGCAATGTGAGAGTATGGATTTATAAATTCAGATAGCAAGTCTGGATGGCAGGGGATGTTAGGGTCTAGGTGTTTTGCTTTATTGGGGTCTTATTTACATTTTAATTTACAAGAATTTTTATATATTAGTTCACATTTTAATTTATCTTGTTTAGTCAGAATCCTTTAATATAAAAAAATTTCTTTTGATTTTCTGTTTTGTTTTAATTTTCAGGCCCTAGCCGAGGATAATGCAGCACGTCGTAATACAATAAGCGAGACACATACTTTGGGTCCCATAACTCTTGCACAAGCTAAAGAAAAGCTACTATGTGTTTTTTCTCAACTCCACGTTACAATAGATTGAACTTAACTCTTTATTTAATTCTGATTCTTTTTCACTTTTATCTGAATTCTTCACCCTGCAGTGGTTATAGTTAAAATCTTTATGTTTATATTTATGTTCTTGTAATTAAATTGGTCCTTGTGTAGGTAATGTGTAGAAAGCAAAGAAATTAATACTTGGATAAATTTTATGATTCCAAATTATATGAACTGCTGGTAGGATATAATCTCCCTATGATTCCAAAGTTATGGTTCAATTTGTTGCTACTAATTAAATATGTGGGAATTGCAAGTCTGTGCTAATTGATACTTGCCTCTAAGTTTATGTTTTTTCTCCAATTAAAGTTTTCTAGATTTATATATATATATATCCATGGATTGTATGTACGTAAGATTTGCTTATCCATTGGCAGTTAGATTTTTAAACTCATAATATTGAATGTTAAAAATTCTGTTTAATTTTTTAATAATGTTGATACTTGACAGAGAAAGGACAAGAAACTTGCCAAGCCATCTGATGCTGAGATATATTTGGAAACCTATAAACGAGAACCAGGGAAAACTTACAAGGCAGATACAGAAAAACTGAGAACCAAATATGTAAGTACTACGTGGATAGGAATGTGCTGATTTAGGTTTCTTTATATTGATGCTAAAAGTTGAATTTTTCTAGTAAAATGGAGTTGCATTTAGGTTTCTTTATATTGATGCTGATTTAGGTTTCTTTATATCCATGGATTGCATTTTTCTAAACTGAGAACCAAAGTATATTGTATCATGCATAAGTAGTTTGAATTCATGTATGGTTTCAAATATTAATGTAACCACTTCTTGTAGATGAAAGTTCAGGAATTGGTAAATGCTGGAAAAATTGATGAGGCCAATGCAGTTGTCGCTGGTGGAAGAACTCATGGACGGAACTGGTTAGTGGGCAGGAGAGGTAAAAAATCTGTTCAATCTGAACAGAATATAACTCCTGCTGCTCCTTCAGACAGTTATGTGCAGGAGTTGACCGAGAAAATTCAACAAAATCTTGAGGCTGGTTTTATGGCCAAGGTGAACACAATTCAGCAAAATCTTGAGGCTGGTTTTATGGCCAAGGTGAACACAAAAGTGAAAGAGAATATGTCATGGATGTTGACCAAACTTGGTGAAGATAATCCAGGCCTTGTGTTCGATGTGAAAGAGTTGTGTGCCACCGCTTCAAGTAATTATGATGACAGCGGTACTCCTACAACTCAAGGCGCCACCAACGAATAGAAATATGTAATGGTTTCGTACTTTTAGATTTTAGACTTAATCGTATGTTCCTTTTGGTTTAGAATTATGTTGGTTTAGAAGTGGTTTAGCACACTTATTCTTTTGGTATTAGTATGATGTTGGTGGTTGTTGAATGTTTGGTGGCTGTTGAATGATTGTAACTATTTTGGTGGCTGTTGGATATTTGCTGGTGGTTGAATGTATTTTGATGGGTTTCTTTATGTAAGAAACAGAACATTGTAGAAATTTTCTGTAAAAGCGTTGCATTTGACATTTTTTGTGTTGCATTTCTACTGTTTCATTAGATATTTTAGTGTTGCCTTTGGTAAATATAGTGTTGCGTTTGATGAGATACTAGTGTTTTAAAAAGAAGATAAAAGCGTTGCATTACATAGTTGTGGACCCCAGTGCTGACGTGGCACGTGGGACCCTGTGCTGACGTGGCAAGTGGGACCCACTGCTGACGTGTCATGTGGACCCTGTACTGACGTGGCATGTGGGCCCCATTGCTGACGTGGCATGTGGGCCCCACTGCTGACGTGGCACGTAGGTCCCACATGTTTACATGGAAAGTGGGCCCCATATGCTGACGTGGCATGCCAACTGGCCTTTGCTGACGTGGCATGCCAACTGGACTGTTGCTGACGTGGCATACCAGCTGGACACATTGGTGACCTGGCAAGCTAGTGGGACCCACTTAGTGACGTGTAATTGTAATTTTAGCTAATGTCAAATGCAACGCTCTTTTGGTGTTGCATTTGAATGCTCTGGTGTTGCATTATATTGCAGATGCAACGCTTATTGATGTTGCGTTAGATGCCATAAAGCGTTGCCTTAGGGGGTCTAACAGGACGGTGGCGGATGCAACGCCCCCTGGTGTTGCATTTGGTCTAATGCAATGCTTTTTTGGCCTAAAGCAACAGTAAACATAGCGTTGCATTTGAGCGTTTTTGGTGTAGTGACAGCGGAATTAGATGAAACAAGGGAGAAATAGGACTGAACGCCACCGGAAGAGTAAGAGGACAAAGTGGTCTGAACAATCCATCTCCGACGAATCGCTGCCGGCGTCAACAACCCAGTCACAACTCCGACCAACACCAAACTCTCCGAAAATTTAAATCCAACCTCTACAGGCCCCAACATACAACCTTATTAACCCAGAAATTTCAAGATCGATCACATATCTCCAAAAATCGAACAAAGCCAAATCTTGCCTAGAAATTTTTTATCTCAAAATTGATTGATTTATATATGTATAGAAAGAACTCGATTTATAGAACATATTCATATATAAATCACTAATTTTGGATGGATGAATTAAGAGATATAAATTTTAGAAGATGATATGTATATGTATGTGTGTAATGAGAGAGCAGTGGGATGAGAGAGATTTGACTGAGAGAGATAGAGAGAGATTTGAGGGATTGAGAACCCACATAGAGAGATTGAGAGAGATTGAGGGAGAGAGGCGAGAGTTAGAGTTGAGAGACAGGGGTATTAGGTAATGAGGACCATTGGATGTGTGTTTCTTTGTTTTAATCAAGGGCTATAAATTGATTGAAGAAGCACAATCCTTGTGCTATGATGTCAACCAATACCACATTGACACATTTCATCAAACAGAATTTTAATTTTCCACTATTAATATAGATTAAAATAAATATTCAAAAATAAAAAATGCTATAAAAATTATGAATTTTTTTACCAGAACTTGTAAATATTAAAAAAATTGTTCTATCAAAATCTGGTCAAATTTCTTAGAAGTTTGGTCAACCGTTTGATTTTTAAACGTATGAGTTTTTCGGCTCTAAATTCGACTCCGGAACAAATTCTCAAAAAATTTCTTAAATTTTATCATGGATATAAAATGTTATTTAAATGATACACTCCAAGTTTCAAGTTTTTCTAGCACATGGAAGTATTTATTTGAAATTGTCGAAGTTAAATAAGGATATTTTTTCCCATTTATTGTTTCTATTTTTTGAAAACTAGTTATCGACGATCCAATCATACGGATGTCAAGATATATCTAATTTAACGAAATTCCCAAATTTTCAAAAAATAAAAAATTAATTTGATTGAAGATCTTAGTAGAATACTACATATTGTCTAGAACTCGTAACTAGTGCTTTGTCCCAGATTATTGTTTCAATCTTTTAAAAAACATTTATCGACGATCCAACCATACGGATGTCAATATATATCTGAAATAATGATATTCCCAAATTTTTAAAAAATAAAAAATTAATTTGGTTGAAGATCTTAGTAGATCAATACTATATTGACTAGTACTCGTAACTAGTGCTCTGTCTCATATTATTGTTTCTATTTTTTAAAATATATTTCTCGACAATCCAACCGTACGGATGTCAAGACATGTCTAATTTAATGATATTGCCAAATTTTCAAAAAATAAAAAATTTATTTGGTTGGAGATTTTAGTAGATCAATACTATATTGACCTGTACTTGTAACTAGTGCTCTGTCCCAGATTATTGTTTCTATTTTTTTAAAAACATTCATCGACGATCCAACCGTACGGATGTCAATATATATCTGAAATAATGATATTCCCAATTTTTTTAAAAAATAAAAAATTAATTTGGTTGGAGATCTTAGTAGAACACTACTATATTGTCTAAAACTCGTAACAAGTGGTTTGTCACAGATTATTGTTTCTATTTTTAAAAAAATATTTATCGACGATCCAACCGTACGGATGTCAATATATATCTAAAATAATGATATTCCCAAATTTTCAAAAAATAAAAAAATAATTTGGTTGGAAATCTTAGTAGAACACTACTATGTTGTCTAGAACTCGTAACTATTGCTTTGTCCCATATTATTGTTTCTATTTTTTAAAATATATTTCTTGACGATCCAATCGTACGAATGTCAAGACATATCTAATTTAATGATATTCCTAAATTTTCAAAAAATAAAGAATTAATTTGGTTAGAGATCTTAGTAGATCAATACTATGTTTTTTTTTTGATCAACTAGATCAATACTATGTTGACTAGTACTCGTAACTAGTGATGTCCCATATTATTATTTTTATTTTTTTAAAAATATTTTTCGACGATCCAACCGTACAGATGTTAAGAAATATCTAATTTAATGATATTCCCAAACTTTTAAAAATTAAAAAATTTATTTAGTTGGATTTCTTAGTAGATCACTACTATATTGACTAATACTCGTAACTAGTGCTCTGTCCCATATTATTTTTTCTATTTTTTAAAATATATTTCTCGACGATCCAACCGCACGGATGTCAAGATATATCTAATTTAATGATATTCATACTTTTTCAAAAAATAAAAAATTAATTTTGGTTGGAGATCTTAGAAGGTCAATACTATATTGATTAGTACTCGTATCTAGTGCTTTGTCCAAATTAATGTTTTTATTTTTTAAAATATATTTTTCGACGATCCAACCATACAGATGTGAAGATATATCTAATTTAATGATATTTCCAAATTGGTAAAAAATAAAAAATTAACTTGGTTGAAGATCTTAGTAAATCACTATTATTTTGACTGGTACTCGTAACCAGTGCTCCATCCCTTATTATTGTTTCTATTTTTTAAAATATATTTCTCAACGATCCAACCGTACGAATGTCAAGATATATCTAATTTAATTATATTCCCAAATTTTCAAAAAATAAAATATTAATTTGGTTGGAGATCTTAGTAGATCACTACTATATTGATTATTACTCGTAACTAGTGTTCTATCCTAGATCCCATATTATTGATTCTATTTTTTAAAATATATTTCTCAACGATCCAACAGTGTGGATGTCAAGATATATCTAATTTAATAATTTTCCAAACTTTTCGAAAAATAAAAAATTAATTTGGTTGGAGATCTCAGTAGATCAATACCATATTGACTAGTACTCGTAACCAGTGCTCTATCCCTTATTGTTGTTTCTATTTTTTAAACTATATTTCTCGACGATCCAACCGTACGAATGTCAAGATATATCTAATTTAATTATATTCCCAAATTTTCGAAAAATAAAAAATTAATTTGGTTGGACTAATAAATGATTTAAAAAAATTATATGCTAACTTACGACAGAATTGGTCGTAAGTTATTTGCCGCTTATTTTTTTGGTGAAAATTTGAATTTGCCTCCTGTTTTTAGATGAAAAGTTGAATTTGCCACCTGACAACTTACAACGAATTCCGTAGTAAGTTTAATTTAAGTTAAAAATATTATTATAATATACAAAATGTTTATTAAAAAAAATAAAAATAGTAAACTAAGTTCTGTCATCAGTAAAGCAATTCATTTCAAATTAAATTCAAATATAATGAAGAACTTACGACGGAGCATATTCTGTCGTAAGTTCACTACTTACGACGGATTTCGTCGTAAGTTCACTACTAGACGACAAAGTTTCTTTTACAAAAAAATTAATTCATTTTCCAATTAAATTCAAATACAATGAAGAACTTACAACATAACATATTCTGTCGTAAGTTCACTGATTACGACGGATTTCGTCGTAAATTCAATGCTAGACAATAAAGTTTCTTTTACAAAAAAATAATTCATTTTTCAATTAAATTTAATAACAAAATATAACTTACGACGGAATATATTCTGTCGTAAGTTCACTGCTAGACAACAAAATTTCTTTTACAAAAAAATTAATTCATTTTCGAATTAAATTAAATAACAAAAAGAAATGTTACGACGTCGTATGTTAACTTAACATACGACAGAAACGAATATTCGTCGTAAGTATGGCAATACTTACGACAGATTTGCGATTCCATCGTAAGTACGGCGCAAAAATGATTCCGTCGTAAGTTGTCCGTCGTAAAAGGTCAAATTTGTTGTAGTGTCTGGATAATATCGTTCTTTAAACATACGAGCAACCAGCGTACCAGAGTTACGACTGAAATTCCAGACATGTTTGCCTAAGAGAGCTATGTTAAACCCATGTAAGTCCCGAAAACCCAACCCACCTTTGCTCCTAGCCACAGCCAACCTGTTCCAAGCCATCCACTTTATTCCTCGACTATTATTGCCACTAGAACCCCACCAATATCCATTCATCAGCCGTTCAATTTCAGTACACAATGATTTTGGAATTAAAAAACAAGACATGCTATAAGAAGGAATTGTCTGCGCCACATTCTTCACCATGATCAGTTTCCCCGCTTTAGATAACATTTGATTACTCCAGTCTTGAATTTTCCTCCATACTCTATCCTTGACAAAACCAAATACTGCTTTCTTCGATCGACCAATTAGTGACGGGAGACCGAGATACTTACTATCCCCAAGCTCATTCTGAACCCCCAGAATATCTCTAACCTCCTGTTGCTTATCCCTCCTGACGTTAGCACTAAAAAACACACCTGATTTTTGATAGTTCACCACCTGACCTGATTCATTCCCATACTCATTCAAGAGATTCTTAACCACTTCTGCTTCCTCTCTAGTAGCTTTGAAAAACAAAAAACTGTCATCCACAAAAAACAAATGGGTTACTTAAGGGGCATTCAAACAAATTTTGCACCCACTGATTAGACCATTATTAGCAGCTCTTGACAGTGCTTGAGATAGGCCATCCACACAAAATAAGAAGAGGTAAGGAGATAATGGATCTCCTTGCCCCAAGCCACGCCTCGGAACAATTGGCCCAATCAAACTACCATTAAAAGCTATCGAATAGCTTACTGTCGAGACACATAGCATAATCCATCTTATCCAAGTACTATTGAAACCCATCAACTGCATTTTCCTCTTCAGATAACACTAGTCAACTCGATCATATGCTTTTGAAATATCCAATTTCAGAGCCACCTCACCTTCTGCACCTCTATTCTTCCTCTTCATAAAATGAAGAATCTCAAAAGCAGCTAAAACATTATCAGAAATATTCCTTCCGGGGACAAATGCTGATTGGTTTTCAGATATCACATTAGGTAGAATGAGCTTGAGCCTATTAGCAAGAACTTTCGCTAATATCTTGTATAGAACATTGCATAGCACTATTGGACCACCGTTGTGTCATTCAGATTTGCTGGAAACGCACATTCAGACAACCAATCCTTGCAGCAGTTAAACACTTCCTTACCCAACAAATCCCAAAAATGCTGGAAAAACGCTGGACTCAAACCATCAGGCCCAGCACTTTTATCACGATGCATTTGCTTTAACGCTACTGTAAACTCCATAAAGTTAATCTCAGTCGTAAGCCTGGCATTTTGCTCATCAGATATAACATTAACTTCTGCACTATAAGACTGCACAATACCACTATTCCCTCCATCAAACACACTTCTGAAATACTCAAGCACCACCCTGCCCATGCCGTCATGACTGTCCACTACTTCATTTTCTGCAGTTACCAGATGCGTGATATGATTTAGTTTTTTCTTTTTTGACGCTGCTGCATGGAAGTACTTCGAGTTAGTGTCCCCTTCAGTCAACCAAAAAGCCTTGGCCCTTTGCTTCCAGTAAAGCTCTTCATGTATCAATAAATCCTCCAGTTTCTGTCTTTCCTCAAAATACAACTTCACTCCCTCTTCATCACTTCTATCTACAAGGCTGCAGAGAATTACTTTCTATTTTTTTACTTTGTCTCGAAATTTATGGAAGAAAGTTCTGCCCCATCTCTCCATAAAAGATGAAACAGATAATAACTTCGGGAGCAAATGAATTTTTCGAATATCTTTCCAAAATTGAACGACTTCTTCTTTAAAGCTAGGCTCATGAAGCCACGTGTTCTCAAATTTAAATCTGAATTGCTTCCTAGAGAACTCAGTATTGATAGGTTCTAACAAGATGGGATCATGATCAGATTTAATATTATGAGTAACCGATAAATTACATAGGGGAAACTTCCTCCACCAATTAGCATCTGCAAACGCTCTATCAAGTCTCTCCCGAACCCAGTTTGGTTTGCCCTTGCTTTTCTCCCAGGTGTAGCCTCCACCTTTCAAGTCAATCTCTAAGAGCCCACATTCATCTATTGTAGCTTTAAACCCATCTAGCAATGACTAGGGATGGGGATGAGGTCCCATTTTATCCGAAGCACACAGCATGTCATTGAAATCCCCAACAATGCACCATGGAATATTATAAAACCTCACCAGTCTTCTTAGAAAATGCCAAGCATCCTGTCTTCTGTCTCTTTCTGGAAACCCGTAGTAACAAGTTAACGTCCAAGCTACAGTCGACCCCTCCATAATATGCACATCAATATGATTATTCGAATAATCAACCACATTACACCCTATAGACCGCTTCCACATAATAGCTAACCCTCCTCCTCTCCCTACTTTATCTACTGCAATGTAATCAAAAAACCCAAACTTATTAGCTAACTTCTTAATATCTTCCTTTTCACTTAAAGTCTCTGACAAGAACACAAAATCAGGGTTAGAAGATTTTAATAAATCTCCAAAATACGAACTGCACGGAGGCTCCCCATACCTCTGCAGTTCCAACTTAAATAATTCATAATGGGTGGATTGCTTGCACCGCAAGCGTAGCCAAATCAGAATTGTTAGAACTTGTATGATCAACTCAGAAAATACAGATTCTGTGAGTTGTCCCTGTATGTTGCCCTGCTCTTTACTTATTAACTTATCATCCGTATCCATTGTTGTATTAGACACTGGCCCAGTACGTTTCCTTTTTCTCTCCTCACCCTCCAGCCCAAGGTCCTCCTCTTCATAAAGCCCATTTGTTATAGCCACAAATGACTGAGGCCCATTAACATTTAAATTCCCGCCTTGCGTTATCATGAGTGGCCTATCATTTGAATTTTCCCCCAGTGCTCCTAACTTCACGCCTCAATCCTCCACCCCTATCTTGATTTCCTGATTCTCCGCCCGGAAAAGAAGGACAGTTATTTCCCCTACCAACTCTCTCCACCCAACCAGCATCATCCTCCTCCCTCAACCACTTACTATCGCCCTGCCCCGCTCCTCGCCGTGGTGGTGCACGAAGCCACGAACCCCACTCTTGCTCAATACCTTCACTCCTTTTATCCAGAGATTTCCGACAGAATCTCTCAGTATGTGTAACTAAGCCACACGCAAAACAAAAATCCCCTAATCTTTCATATTTGCATGTTACTACGAACTCCGATCCATTTTTCCCTTTTGATCTTCTTCTTTCTTTTAAGAGGTTTTCTGACATCCAATCTTATTCTTATACGCATACATTCCCTCCATATACTACTATTATTCTTAGGATCGTATGAAATAAATTCCCCGAAGAAATTGCCCAGTTGCTGTCCAACCGCTTCAGCCATAAACCCATTCGGTAGCCCATGAATCTGGATCCAAATGTTTAGCCACCATAGAGGAACTTTCAGAGGGTCCTCTCCTATCGGGATCGATTCCACCAAAAGCATTGCACTGTCAAAGTTCCAAGGCCCGCCATTTAACACCCATGCCTTATCCTCCTTGTGATAAAACTGAAACAAGTATATCCCCTATTCCAACTCTTTGATGTTGATGCCCATCGTGGGCTTCCATATATCTGCTATCTTTACTTTCATGGCTCTAGTGTTGATGTTCTTCTCCGTGAAAAATCTTCCCACAAGACATAGATCATATTTATTAGCCTCCTCTTCTACATCTCCTTCAAACACCAAATCTTCATTCTCCTCATCCTCCACACTAAGATCTGATAATTGTTCATTGATGTTCTGGTAACGTGCCATTGTAACCAACTCACACAAATCTGAAAGGTTTAGATATGGAGAGAAAAACAAACTCTCACATTAGATGGAGAGAAAACCAGTAAGCATAAAGTTTTCGATTGCAATTTCAATATTAGAGCAATCAATCAATTTTTCGATAGGAGTGTGCATATTTGAGTTAAAACGACAAATAAACAAACATCAACCTCCGCCTTGAATTGACAAAATAGATTGATCAAATTTACAAAATCCGTCTTGATGTTGCATTATCTACACGAGTTAAATTATTTATATACAATAAAACCCTTAATCCCGTCACCCACACATCGACAAATATATAAACACACACTGCATATGACCGCCAACACACATATCAATACCCATCTGTAAGATTCCTCGTAAACTCATTAACGTCTTTAACATTAAAAAATGGAATCTAATTCAAATAGTAAATGGAGGAAGAAAATTTGATATAATTCCTTAGATAAAAACAATAACTTCTTATCAAAACTAATGATCATAAATAAAATAGCTCAGCTCCCTAGATGGGATTAGAGGTAAAACACTCACTACAACAAAAACGGCCATTTCCTACCACATAAAACATACCAAAAAAAATTGGTAGGAAATGAGTGAGTATTTCCAACCAACGTTCGAGTTGGTAGGAAATGGTACGTGTGGGACCCAAATTTTGTACACGCAAGCAGCAATTCCTACCAAATTTTGGTAGGAAAACAAAACCTACCAACTTTGGTCGGTTTTGGTCACATTTTGACTGAAAAATGACCCCACTTTCCACATCATCATCCCTCACATATTTTAAATTAATAAACAATTTCTGAAAATAAATAATAATGTAATTTTGCCAAGGCCATTTCCTACCAATTTTTGGTAGGAAATCAAAACCTACCAAAACTAGTAGTTTTTGACTATGATGGTACCCCACCATCCACGTAAGTAGCCACGTAAGTTTCCGCCAAAATTTTCACAAAAAAATTGAATTTACCGCCCACATCAAAACCTACCAATATTGGTAGGTTTTGATCGCTAAGTTTCCGCCAAAAATTTGTGAAAATTTGAATTTCCCTCGCACATCAAAACCTACCAATATTGGTAGGTTTTGGCCGTATTTTGGACCAATTAGGACCCCATATTCCACATCATCATCCTTCACAATTTTCAAATTAATAAACAATTTCTTAAAAATAAAATTATATGTCATTTTCCCAGGTTCTTTTCCCACCAATAAAGGTAGGAAATAGCCTTATCACGTCAAAACCTACCAATATTAGTGTGAAATAGCCTTATCACGAAAAATAATAATTTGCATCCTTATACTTGATTTGTAGACTTAAAAACAAAGTTGATCGTGGCTCAGTGGTAACATTCTAATATGTTGTGGGAAATGTAAAGGGTTCGATTCCCAGTGAACAACTATTTTTTTGTTCTTGGGATATTTCCTACCAATATTGGTAGGAAATGGGCTCAAAACGGTAAAAAAAAAAAAAAAACCCAATCACCAAAATTAATAATTTTCTTAAATTTTTTTGTGGTTGGTTATCATGTTTTTTATTGATCAAACTCTACGAACGTAAAGATCTATACATTTTAGTATTGTACAATAAAAATTAGTTCATTTGGACTTGCATTATTATGTTATTGTGATATTCGGTAAAAACCTAATTATAATGAAAAAATTAATAAATATAAAGATTATTTTTAAAATTTAGTATTTTATTTTTTGATTATTTTTTCCCGATACTAAAATGAGTGTTTATTAACTTTGCTACGGTTTGATCGTCGAAGAAATCATTCAAAAAAATTATTTAGTGAATCTGGATCGTGTGCCGTTACAAGAAGCATCACTTTTACGTTTTTGTTAAAATCTCGTACAATCCGACCTTTTTATTTTTTGATTATTTTTTCCCAATACTAAAATGAGTGTTTATTAACTTTCGTATGGTTCGATCATTGAAGAAATCATTCAAAAAATTATTCAATGAATCTGGATCGTGTCCCGTTAGAGGAAGCATCACTTTTACTACGTTTTTGTTAAAATATCATACAACCAGACCTTTTAATTTTTTGATTATTTTTTCCCAACACTAAAATGAGTGTTTATTAACATTCTTATGGTTCGATCGTCGAAGAAATCATTCAAAAAAATTATTCAGTGAATCTGGATCGTGCCCCGTTACAGGAAGCATAACTTCTACTACGTTTTTGTTAAAATCTCGTACAACCCAACCTTTTTATTTTTTGGTTATTTTTTTCCAACACTAAAATGAGTGTTTATTAACTTTTGTACGGTTTGATCATCGAAGAAATCATTCAAAAGAATTATTTAGTGAATCTGGATCGTGCCCCGTTATAGGAAGCATCACTTTTACTACGTTTTTGCTAAAATCTCGTACAACCCGACCTTTTTATTTTTTGATTATTTTTTTCCAACACTAAAATGAGTGTTTATTAACTTTCGTACGGTTCGATCGTCTAAGAAATCATTCAAAAAAAATATTCAGTGAATCTGGATTGTGCCCCGTTAGAGGAAGCATCACTTTTACAACGTTTTTGTTAAAATCTCGTACAACCCGACCTTTTTATTTTTTGATTATTTTTTCCTAACACTAAAATGAGTGTTATTAACATTCATACGGTTCGATTGTCGAAGAATAATTTTTAAAAAATTATTCAGTGAATCTAGATCGTGCCCCGTTAAAGGAAGCAACACTTTTACTACATTTTTGTTAAAATCTTGTACAAACCGACCTTTTTATTTTTTAATTATTTTTTCCCAACAATAAAATGAGTGTTTATTAACTTTTGTACGGTTCGATCGTCAAATAAAATATTCAAAAAAATTATTCAGTGAATCTGGATCGTGCCCCGTTATAGGAAGCATCACTTTTACTAAGTTTTTGTTAAAATCTCGAACAACCTGACCTTTTTATTTTTTAATTATTTTTTCCCAACACTAAAATGAGTGTTTATTAACTTTCGTACGGTTCGATCTTCGAAGAAATTATTCAGTGAATCTGGATCGTGCCCCGTTATAGGAAGCATCACTTTTACTACATTTTTGTTAAAATCTCGTACGACCTAACCATACGGAGGTCAAGATCCTTCGTTTCTAATGTTATTGCTAAAAATTCAAAAATAAAAAATTTAATTGAATTGTTAATTTAACGGTCAACTAGTAGTTTGACTCGAACCCCTAAACAGGGTTTCGTGTGATTTCGTGTTTCGATTTTTAAAAAAATTAATCCTTGACGACCTAACCATACGGAGGTCAAGATCCATCATTTCTAATGTTATTGTCAAAATTTCAAAAAATAAAAAAATAATTGATTTGGTAATTTAACGGTCAACTAGTAGTTTGACTCGAACCTCTAAACAGGGTTTAGTGTTTCATTTTTTTAAAATTTATTTATCAACGACCCAACTATACAGAGGTCAAGATCCATCCTTTCTGATGTTATTTCCAAAATTTACAAAAATAAAAAAATTATTTGATTTGCTAATTTAAATGTTAACTAGTAGTCTCACTCAAACCCCTAAACAGGGTTTCGTCCAGATTTTGTGTTTCGATTTTTAAAAAATTATTTCTTGACGACCTAATCATACGGAGGTCAATATCCATTATTTTTAATGTTATTGTCAAAATTTCAAAAATTAAAAAATATTTGATTTGATAATTTAACGATTAACTATTAGTTTGACACGAAAGCCTGCCCTAAACAGGGTTTCGTGTTTCATTTTTTAAAATTTATTTTATCAACTATCCAACCATATGGAGGTCAATAGAACATCTTATAGAACTGCACACATCTAAAAAGGAAAAAAATTGAAAATCAACAAATAATAATAACAATAATAACAATGATAAGAATAATAATAGTAATAATAATAATAATAATAATAATAATAATAATAATATAGATAATAATAATAATAAAGATAATAATAATATTAATCAACATATTCTTAATGAGTACTAATGCCCATATAAATTTACCCATGGGTAAAAAAATTTACCCATCTCTCTCACATATTTAACCCATTAACCCATTTCCCAAATGGATAATCCATTTAACCCACCCATTAAACATACCATGTTTAGTTAACTAATTATATCTTTATATCAAAACTGATTCTATCTTTATATATTTCAAATTTTGAAAGTTGAATTTGACAGCTATATTCACACGTATATGGAAAAATAACAAATTCTTACCTAAAATCATGCCAACAAAATGATACAGAATATTATTTGTTTTGGTTTTTGAATTCTTCGTTCAACATCCGATCAAAAAACACACAAATTGTGCGACCTAATTCAAGAGCGGAAATCCTTAGAAGATATATTTTGTTTGGAGGTTTCATCGTATTTATGATTCTGTTGATATGGAATCAACAATTCGGAAAACTTGCAATAATCAACGATCAGGTATTATTAATTTGGTTTGGCTTATCAGGAATCAGCGTTTTAGCCATATGGATTCACCGTTGATTTTGTTTTTATGCAGGTTCTAAACGAACACACCTTGGTCTCTCGATAGATGATGACACACTAATTGGATGTAGCCGTAGTAATGTTGAAAACCATGATCCTAATATTTCAAACGTGCCAATTGATGAATTTTCTTCACCATCCCCGTTTTCTAATAGTTCATCAGGTTTCCTCCTTCAGTACTATGTACATTACATTGTTTCCATTATAAGCACATGCTTTCCAATTTGCTTCCAATTGATTCTCAATTATTTGTATGTTTTATTATTGATTAATCATCTAATCTTTTCAGTGTCAAAGCGCAGAGTTCGTGGACCAAATGTTAATAAGAGTTTTAGTATTTTTAATTTTATAAATACCATTAATGTTATTATAATGATAATGCTTACTTTGCTATAACGACAAATAATTTTTTTTTTGGTTTTTTAGTGAATGCAAGATCACCTTTGAGAGATGATGATGTCAACTCAATAATTGGTAAGTCGTCTAAATCTCCGTTTACACCACATTCTCATGTACTTATTGTCTTTTCCGATAGTAGTATTGGTTTTTATTTTACATAACCATCATTTATGAATGTTGTTTTTCTGCAGGTAAATCCACTGGATCAGAGGGAATTTTCAATTCAAGTAACAGTAATGGTATTTGTATGATTTATATATATGTAGTCAGTCATTTTTTACCAATTTACTTTATCAATTAAATCTTTGTTTTTTTTTTCCAGGTCAGAAGAAGAAGAGTCGTGGACCTAATGTCGATAAGATGCAGAGTATATGTTTAACATATGTTTATATGATAAATTTTTCAATGCTATTAAGAATCTTTTGCATAAACATGGAGAACTGATGTTGTTTATTAATCAAAATTTGTGTAGTTGATAGAATTCCTCTCAAGAATCTGGATCTAAACACTAATGGTACTTCATCTTTTACACTTTTTTGTTTGTTGATTAAAGATTCCTCTTTTATTATATTTTGTATTTTGTTTGAATTTATTTTTCAGTTGTCAAGTGCCGAGTTCGTGGTCCCAATGTCGAAAAATCTTTGCAAAGTAAGATTTCCAAGAGTCATCACACATCTGATCCAATGCATTCAGTTTTAACATATCAACATAATTGCACCAAAGTAAATGATGGAGATAGTGTTATTCGACCAAAAGTAAGTTTTGTTACGAAGAATATCGCTGTTGAAGAACTTTCAAGTGGGAAAAGGAATTTACAAGCAGAATTTGATGATGCTGGTATGTTTATTCTTGACAAATGATGATGATAGATTCAATATGAAATACATACCAATACCAATATATTTTTGTCATCCGTCATTGCAGATACATTTGCCCATTGCTTCAATATTCCTACTGATCATGAAGATCCTATGAATGATTCACATATAGAGAATGAAATTTTGGTTAATGAACACAACAGATTTAAAGTTACTGATCAAAATTCCAATGGTTTTGATATTCCCAATGACCATGAAGATCCCATGATTGATGAACAAGATGATGAAACCATTCATAATCCTGATTTATGGAAAGGCTACATGGAACTTGGTCAACCTGATAAAATATGTCAAAAGTGTAGCGCAACTATGTGGAATGAAGAGCGCAACAACAAAAATCATAAATATAAATATCCAACATTTTCACTATGTTGCCGTAATGGACAGGTTCTACTGGAGAAAGAACCACAGCCTCCTGAACCACTTGCTTCTTTACTATATGGTGGTGAGAAATCAAAACATTTCAAACAAAATATCAGAGTATACAATTGCATGTTTGCGTTCACTTCTACAGGTGGCAAGGTTGATAAGAATATCAATAGAGCCAGGGGTCCTTATTGTTTCAAGATAAGAGGTCAGAATTATCACATGGTTGGAAGTTTGGTACCTGTTGATGGAAGTACGCCTAAATTTTGTCAGCTTTATATTTATGATACGGAGAATGAAGTTGAGAATAGAATTAACGCGCTTGGAGGAGATACTGACAGTGTTGATCCTGATATTGTAGAAGCACTTCTTTCTATGCTTGATCAAAATAATAAGTTGGTTCAGCATTTCCGTATGGCTCGAGATAGATTTGAGAATAACGATCTTGATGACTTTAAGTTGGTGCTTATTTCATCCAGTTCGGCGACTGGTAGGCCAAATCCCATTGGTCCATCTAACGAAGTTGCTGCTTTCATTGTTTCTGATGATTCAGATACTGGTGGTACGAGAGACACTGTTGTCAGAACTAAGCAAAATGGGTTGAAAAGAATATATGAAACAGATCCATTGTTCATGCAATTTCAGTATCCTTTGTTGTTTCCACATGGAAAGAAAGGTTTTCACTTACACATCCCATTGCAGAACAATAAATCTCCGGTACCTGAAAAAAAAAATGATGATGACCAGGATCCTGAATCTAAAACAAGGGAAACAGTATCTCTCAAAGAGTATTATTGCTACAAAGTTATGATACGTACATCTGAGGGTATTTTAAGCTTAAATCTTAATCACTTTTTTCCATTTTTTTACCATTATATGTTTCTTAATGTCGAACATCTCAAATTTGGATAGGTCTAACTCTACATCTTGCTGGCCGTTTGTGGCAACAATATATTGTTGATGCCTTTACTGCTATTGAACAATATCGTTTGGATTGGGTATCCACGCATCAGAATACAATTCGAGCTGATTTATATCATTCTGTACGTGATGCTCTACGTAAGGGCGACCATGATCCGAACTATGTAGGTAAAGCTGTAATACTTCCTGCTTCATTTACTGGATCTGCTCGATATATGTCTCAATACTTTAAGGACTCATTGGCCATATGTCGTGCAATTGGTCATCCTTCGTTATTTCTCACAATGACATGCAATACAAAATGGCCTGAGATACATAAAATGCTTGAGATTTTGCCAAATGTGGATGTTGCTGATGCGCCCGACATAGTTGCAAGAGTTTTCAAGTTGAAGGTGGACCAGTTAATTGAGTTGAAAAAGAAAAAAAACTATTTCGGGAGATGTATCGGAGGTATTATTAATCTAATTTTATTTACTTTAAAATATTATTATATCACAACATATTGCTAATTTATATATAATTTTATTAATACAACAGTTATGCATGTAATTGAGTTCCAAAAACGAGGACTTCCCCATGTACACATGTTGATATGGTTACATCCAGATGATAGGCCAAACAACATTGAAAAGATTGATCAATTGGTATCTGCCGAAATACCTGATAAAGTTTCTGATCCAATAGGATATAATGCTGTAATGAATTATATGATACACGGTCCCTGTGGTATTGACTGCTCTTACTCTCCCTGCATGGTTAATGGGAAATGTATTCGTCATTTTCCAAAACGGTAAACATTTATAGTTGATATATAGTCCTTATATATCAAATATAATGGAAATACTTGCATGGTTAAATTTTATTGTTAATTTTGTCTTTTTTCAATGCAGATATAATGGAAATACTTTCATTGATGATAGTGGTTTTCCTGTATATAGGAGGCGTAAAACTTGCAGATTTGTCACGAAAAAAGGTATAAATCTTGATAATCAATTTGTGGTACCGTATAACAGAGATTTGTTGGTTCGCTTTCAGTGCCATATAAATTTAGAGATTTGTAACAGTTCAAGATCATTGAAATACCTTTTTAAGTATTGTCTGAAAGGACATGACACTGCCACAATGATGACAAAGAAGAAAAAAGGTGCTTCAACCTCAACCTCAAACGATAAGCAGAACAAGAGCAAAAGTTTGGATGAAGTTCAAAATTACCTAGATGGCCGATATGTATGTGCTTCTGAAGCATCATGGAGAATATTTGGTTTTGATATTCACAATCGTTGGCCAAGTGTGGATCGTTTACCTGTTCATTTGCCTGGTGCCAAATATATCAATTTTAATAATTCTTCCGATTTGAAAAAGGTATGCGACAGAGCTAAAAATAAAACTTCAAAACTCGAAGGTTGGTTCATAGCTAACAGGGATATTGCATGTGCTCGCAATTATACATATGCTGAATTCCCAAGCCATTTCACTTGGTTGCCCAAAGAATCTAGGTGGAAGATACGTCAAAGAGGTGATGTAGTTGGAAGGTTGGCCGAGGTGCACGCAACCAGTGGCGATACACTATACCTTCGGATGCTTTTATTACGAATCCGAGGTGCGACCTCTTTTTCCGATCTCCGTACCGTAGATGGTGTTGTTCATCCTACAAATAAGGAGGCATGCGATGCTCTTGTTCTGTTAAATAATGATCACCAATGGCATGAAGCATTGGTTGAGAATTCACATTCTGGTATGCCTTCTCAACTTCGTGCATTATTTGTCAACATTTTGGTTTATTGTTCAGTATCAGATCCATATTCTCTATGGGATGCACATTGGCAAATATTATCAGATGACATTTTATACATTCGACGTAAACTGTCTGAGAATTCTAAACTTGATTTGTCCGAGTATGATATTAAAAATTTCGCACTTGCAGGTATTTAACATTCCATTAAAGTGTTTGTTTTTCTGACTATAATGCTTTAATATATTATATTGAGTATTGCAGTTTATCAAGTCATAATTTTTTCTTTTAATTTTCAGAGATTGAAAAGCTGTTTAATGATATTGGCAAGAGCCTAAGAGATTTTCCAATGATTCCATTTCCTGATGAGAATTTCTTCGGTAGTGCTTTAAATCGGCTTATTCTAGAAGAAACAGGTTATGATAAAAAAGAGATGAGACTTTTGCACGTAAGAAATCATGGGAGACTTAATGCTGAACAGAGAGAAGTATATGATGCTGTTATTTCTAATATCGCTAATGGTGAAGGAGGCATGTTTTTTGTTTACGGTAGTGGTGGATATGGTAAAACCTTTTTATGGCAAACACTATGTTGCCGTTTACGATCTGAAGGAAAGATTGTACTTCCAGTAGCGAGTTCAGGAATTGCTGCTACATTGCTTCCAGGTGGTAGGACAGCTCATTCGAGATTTCATATTCCTCTTAATCTTGATCAATATTCTACGTGTGGAATAAAGCATGGTACCGATATAGCTGAATTGTTGCAACAGTCAAGTTTAATAATTTGGGACGAGGCACCTATGCAACATCGTCATGGTTTTGAATCTGTCGATCGTACATTACGTGACATAATGTCTGCCATTGATCCAGCAAGGAAATATAAACCATTTGGTGGAATCACAATTGTTTTTGGTGGTGATTTCCGTCAGATATTACCAGTTCTAACAAAGGGGACTAGAGCTGATATAGTGCGTGCTTCGTTGAACAGATCTAAATTGTGGAACCATTGTAAGGTTTTCCTACTCCGTCAGAATATGAGATTACACTCAGGCAACTCGGAAGCTCAAAACAAAATTATAGCTGAATTCAGTCAATAGCAACTCAAAATTGGTGATGGCAAGATTGATTCTATTAATCCTCCAGATGTTATTGGTTATCCTGAATTTGTTGTTCCTCCTCAATATGTTGTTACCAGTGAAAAAGATCCTATAAAGACTCTCATTGATATCATCTATCCAGATTTCTTAAAGAACATGCATTGTCCTAACTACTTGAGATCAAGAGCAATTTTGACTCCAACTAATGTCGTGGTCGATGATATTAATTCTCAAATTCTTGACAAGATTCCAGGAAGGATGCATACTTACCTCAGCCAGGATTCCATAGATGATAATGGTGGAGAGGATAATGAATTTGATTCATCTTTCCCAGTTGAATATTTGAATTCTATTAATATGCCATGTCTTCCTAAGCATGAGTTGAAAGTCAAAATTGGTGCTGTGGTAATGTTAATGAGGAATTTGAACCAGATAATGGGTTTGTGCAATGGCACCAGGATGATAGTCATTGGATGTCGAAAAAAAAGTATAGAGTGCCAGATTCTATGTGGTGCTCACGTTGGTTCTAAACATCTAATTCCTAGGATTGATATGATTCCAACTGACACAAAGTGGCCTTTTGACTTTAAGAGGACTCAATTTCCAATCCAGTTATGTTTTGCGATGACTGTCAACAAGAGTCAAGGACAGTCTCTTGATACTGTTGGATTATATCTTCCGAGATCCGTTTTCAGCCATGGTCAGCTTTACGTTGCCATTTCACGTGTAACTTCTCCAGGAGGACTCCATATATTAATTGTAGATGATACCGGTTCCACCACAAACATTACATCTAATGTAGTTTTTGAGGAGGTTTTCTACAACCTTCCAAGCTTGGATGAAGATTTGTAGTAATTTTCTTTATAATGTGTTTATCACAATTTATACAAACTTCCAAGTTGAGATGAAGATGTAATGTAAATAATTTCAGTATTTACATACAGTGTAATGTTAATTTGATAATGATAAATAAGAAAACTTTATATGTCTGTTCCTTTTAAGATTGTATGAAATGTTTAATACATTTTTATGAAATGTTGTAAAACCTTTTTATGGCAAACACTATGTTGCCGTTTACGATCTGAAGGAAAGATTGTACTTCCAATAGCGAGTTCAGGAATTGCTGCTACATTGCTTCCAGGTGGTAGGACAGCTCATTCGAGATTTCATATTCCTCTTAATCTTGATCAATATTCTACGTGTGGAATAAAGCATGGTACCGATATAGCTGAATTGTTGCAACAGTCAAGTTTAATAATTTGGGACGAGGCACCTATGCAACATCGTCATGGTTTTGAATCTGTCGATCGTACATTACGTGACATAATGTCTGCCATTGATCCAGCAAGGAAATATAAACCATTTGGTGGAATCACAATTGTTTTTGGTGGTGATTTCCGTCAGATATTACCAGTTCTAACAAAGGGGACTAGAGCTGATATAGTGCGTGCTTCGTTGAACAGATCTAAATTGTGGAACCATTGTAAGGTTTTCCTACTCCGTCAGAATATGAGATTACACTCAGGCAACTCGGAAGCTCAAAACAAAATTATAGCTGAATTCAGTCAATGGCAACTCAAAATTGGTGATGGCAAGATTGATTCTATTAATCCTCCAGATGTTATTGGTTATCCTGAATTTGTTGTTCCTCCTCAATATGTTGTTACCAGTGAAAAAGTAAATATAAAGACTCTCATTGATATCATCTATCCAGATTTCTTAAAGAACATGCATTGTCCTAACTACTTGAGATCAAGAGCAATTTTGACTCCAACTAATGTCGTGGTCGATGATATTAATTCTCAAATTCTTGACAAGATTCCAGGAAGGATGCATACTTACCTCAGCCAGGATTCCATAGATGATAATGGTGGAGAGGATAATGAATTTGATTCATCTTTCCCAGTTGAATATTTGAATTCTATTAATATGCCATGTCTTCCTAAGCATGAGTTGAAAGTCAAAATTGGTGCTGTGGTAATGTTAATGAGGAATTTGAACCAGATAATGGGTTTGTGCAATGGCACCAGGATGATAGTCATTGGATGTCGAAAAAAAAGTATAGAGTGCCAGATTCTATGTGGTGCTCACGTTGGTTCTAAACATCTAATTCCTAGGATTGATATGATTCCAACTGACACAAAGTGGCCTTTTGACTTTAAGAGGACTCAATTTCCAATCCAGTTATGTTTTGCGATGACTGTCAACAAGAGTCAAGGACAGTCTCTTGATACTGTTGGATTATATCTTCCGAGATCTGTTTTCAGCCATGGTCAGCTTTACGTTGCCATTTCATGTGTAACTTCTCCAGGAGGACTCCATATATTAATTGTAGATGATACCGGTTCCACCACAAACATTACATCTAATGTAGTTTTTGAGGAGGTTTTCTACAACCTTCCAAGCTTGGATGAAGATTTGTAGTAATTTTCTTTATAATGTGTTTATCACAATTTATACAAACTTCCAAGTTGAGATGAAGATGTAATGTAAATAATTTCAGTATTTACATACAGTGTAATGTTAATTTGATAATGATAAATAAGAAAACTTTATATGTCTGTTCCTTTTAAGATTGTATGAAAAATTTAGCATTTCACTTGGTTCGCCAAAGAATGTAGGTGGAAGATATGTCAAATAGTTGATGTAGTTGGAAGGTTGGCCGATGTGAACGCAACCAGTGGCTATACACTGAACTCAGGTGCGACCTCATTTTCCGATCTCCGTACCTTCCAACTAACCAATTAAAAAGTTTATATAAATTCACCGTACATCATAAAATTTTACAAAATCAAATTGTAAGAACAAAATGTTACAAAGCATAAAAATTAAAAATAATCAGTGACAAGCCATAATAATTTTATCAGTGATAGAGCAGAATAATTTATATTTGGCAATGCTGTAATACAACTAATTACCAGAATATTCTATATAATCAATCATTAGATATCCCATTATCATTCTTTGTGTGAAATCCTAACAAATTATAAGATAATTGCAATCTTGAGTATTATAATAACGATAATGTTAACGTAAATCATGTTTTAATCTTATGCTAATCTAAACTTATCAACATGTATATGTAGATTACATGTTTCACAGTCTGTCCTTTAGAAATTTTTTACCAATCTTTATACACCTAAGGTACTTATATACAACGTTTTTATTCATCTATATCATCTTATTTAGATTTTGCTTACAATCAATTTATAACGTGTAGACATGGAAGAAAACCTGGCATTACTGAATAACTCCAGAACAGATTGGATTATCCGTGTACGGATCACTCGCATGTGGCCTTCTTTTGGAAACAATCAACATTTTTTAGGTTTTAATCTCATATTGCTCGACTCCGAGGTAATGTAATAAATAGTATTACGATCCACCACTTCTTTTTTTGATTTTTAGTGTTTCTGTACTGAATCTTTGTTATATGTTAATTTTTACAGAAATATCATGTACTTGCTTTCATGTATCCAGTTGTTTGGAATGCAATTGGTAATACTATTTTGGAAGGAAATTCTTATGAGATTGAAAACTTGATAGTGAGGGAACCATTAGGACGCATGAGGCCTGTATCTTCTGACAAGGTTATTGTTTTCACAACATTCACCAGGATACTAATTTTACCCATACCTGTTGCCACTATTCCGAGACATAAATTCGAATTTCAACCATTTTCTGAAGTTCATGAAATTGCAGCATGTTTTTCACATTCTTTACCTCCTTTGTACGCTATAGGTATTGTTTTTTTTCGTTTTTATCATGTTTGATTTATATATTTCATCATAAATCTAATTCGAATTGTGATATCAAATTAGACATTGTTGGAGTTGTTCAGAATATTGAACCAGTTAAAGAGGTTCAAACCCCTTGGGAAGTCAAAACTTTTATGCTCTTTGAGTTATATGATGGAAGGTAATGAATTTTGTGTAGCAATGTGAGTTATGACTAATGAGCCATGTCTAATATCGGGACTTCATATATTTTGATTATAGCAATGTTATCAATTTAGTAGCTTGGGATGAGCATACGGAGGCTTTTGCTTCAATACTTGAAGGGAACTTTGACAATCTTCCTATTTTGGTTATAACGTCTGTGAGGCCACGTATATTTCATGGTAATATTTTTTGCAGCACAAATATTTAAAAATTAATTTATTGATTAATATATTCATGTACTATGATACCCAAAATTTTATTTTGTGATTATGCAGATTCCCTTCAAGTAAGTACTTCAAATTCATCCAAGGTTTACATCAATATTGATTATGAAGATGTTCGAGTGATGAGGCAACGGTATACTATCCAACATACATATCAACATATTTCACAAGTTACATATTTTTAAATACACAAATTTTTTTTTATTAATTTTTTTTTCATTTTTTGGTTTTATATACAGGTTACTTGATCAAGCATATGTGCCTAATATATTTGCTCCATGATGAAGGCCTTTTTTTCTCAAGTCATAACCAAAAGTGATGATTTCCAAACATGTTTTCCTTTAAAATAAAAAGCATTTGATCCTTTAATCAGTAATTTGGATTGTCATTTTGCACATTTAAGTTGTATTCGGTTTATGAAACTTGTATTTGACATTATTTTTTCCATAATTCATGTTAATTATAATAAAAAAAATGGTTATAAAACATGAACCAAATAGATTAATGTATCAAAGGGATTCAAATTAACAGTAGTAGTCTAGAGTTGTCGTAAATTACCAATGCTCCACCATTCGATTACACAATTCAAAAACTAAGAAACTTCCAAACATAATGTATTTAGGATTAAGATGAATTTTAATGTAAATCTATTTCGAAAATAGCACCATTTTCCTCTTCTTCAACCATAATGAATGTCAAAGATTGATCACATATCAGTTCATTGTCTTTTGCAAACTTATTCCATCTTGCAGATATTCTTGGCAATCCATTTGAAAGTACTAATTTGACTTGCCATTCTCCATTTTCTTATCTTAGCGTAATATGTTCATTTTCCATCCATTGATGGCCATTAGGAGTGATACTATTATGTATGTACTGAAAGGAGAAGAGTAGTAAATGATTAGTTATTAAAACCATATATCATACTCTCACTATTCGAGTATCTTCTTTAAAACAGTTTTCCATTTGGCAGAGCACAAAAAACAGCAAATGGAATATCAAGATCAAAACGTTTGCTTAATGATTCTGGTATATCCTGAATAAACAGAAGTTTCAAACTTTATAATTTGCCACAGTTATAATTTTTGCTACTAACATAGGAATTGATTAAACAAAAAGATATTCATCATGCATTTTTTTATTATATAACATAGGAATAAATTATAATTATATATTTTATGTGGTCTTAACATTTTTTTATTTATTGTAACTATGTAGATTATATGATTTTATTCTCACCAAAATTAAGTTAAAAAACTTATACATTTGTAGGATCTTAAATCTAAGATATAATTTTTATATAATTAATAATCCTTTTTTTAGATGTTTTTTAATAAATTAAAGTGATATAACAATAATTTTATATAATTATTTTTGTAGAATAGTTTTGGAGAAACAGCTTTAAGATACACATTTATAATGTACACAAGTTAAAAATAAATTGTATGGCATATCAACAAATTTAAAATAATGTAATAATTTTTGTTTAAAATAATTTTATAAAAATAAATTGTATGGCATATCAACAAATTAAAAATAATGTAATTATTTTTAAAATAATATAATAATTAATTTTTAAAATAATGTAATAATTTTATAAAATAAATTTAAAATAATGTAATAAATTGTATGGCATATCAACAAATTTAAAATAATGTAATAATTTTTGTTTCTAAAAAGTGTATAATGAGATCACATGTAGTTTTTTTTAATCATTATAGTTTTAAAATGATATTCGTTTTTTATACATATTTTAATGTTTAAGATCTTCCTTTATACCATTTTCACACTCCAAATCTTTGATATGATTTGTGTTGATAATATCTTAGATCTTTCTAAAATCTAAAAGGAGATAACATGTTTTTTCTTTCTATTGTTTTTAAGTACTGTCTGAAAGGACATGACACTTCCACTATACGTCATTTTATACATACATATGTTTAATGTTTAAAGATTTAATAAAGTTAGAAGTCGAACAGTTTATCTATCTATGCATGCGAACTGTTGAGTGGAAGGAAGTATCTCATTAACTACACCTTTTCCCATTCTCCAAAGAACTTAATCATATTCATTTCTCAAAGTCTTTGTCTTAGAATAATCACATTTCCTCTCCTTGCATTCTAACCTTTAACATACCAAAGTCCTGAAACATTTTACTTTCAAAAACATGGATCGTAATAATTTGCAAAATGTACGACGTGATGTTATTAGCCAAATATTCAACTTCATTATACTTGAAGAACAGAACTTCCAAGCTTTTTCCTTCATGTTCATAGCGTGGGTTTTAGGTCAATCCAGACAGATTATTAAGGATGTTTTGGAGAGGCTAAACTGGGATGCTCTGTACCAGTTTTACAATGAGCCTTCTGAAGTTGTACGTGATAAATTTTATGGTTTCATACAATATGCTGTTCGGAATGATGTCGAGCAAGCAAAGTTTTTTAACTCAAGTCGGAATCTTCTGCTCAGACAGGATGTTGATCATCAACTCTCTGTTTTGTCTGATTTATCTGGTAACCACTTTCCTTCAAGATTCTCCTATTTATTTTTTAAAGCAATATATAGGACGTTTGAAAGGAATCAAACAGCTGAGGAGATGTCTGTCTTGCTTAACACTGCTTATCTCAAGAATAGTATAATCGAACAGATTAATTTTCTTTGTGATATGTATTTTGGCATGTCTGAATTGGATAACCTTTTGCCTGTTTATAAATTTTGCCCAAATGCAAGGAATCTTGATCCTATATATCAGATTGAGGGTATTCCTTTGGGGGATGAGTTATGGTTTTCTCTCTGTCCTACAACAGTTGAAGATAACTACGTTGATGATTCTCATCCATGGGGCAAGAGTATCACTATGAAGCACATGTGGGATACGAATTGTGTTCATTGCAAGCTGCAGATCATCCTGTTTAAAGTACTTTTATGTTCTGTTCAACCTTAAGTAGTTTAGTTTTTTAAAACCTTATATTATTGGACTAATGTTTGAATGTGTATTACAACTTTGTTTTTTGAATTTTAGACCAAGTTATTGCTTTCCTGAATCTTATTACTGTAAGTTGATGTTTCTGTTGTATTCTCCCTTTCTATATATGTTTAGATTTACTACTATATGTGAAGTCATGTTGGTTGGTAATATCAACATTGAGTTATAAAGCCCAGATTAAGAACAAGAAGTTTAAAGTCAAGTAGTTAGTTGTATTGAGTTAGAACTTCGCATACAATTCATTTCCCAAGCAAAATCATGCAGATTGAAATTAATCAGATGTACATAGATGTTCCTATACATCTATCAAATGTAAGTAGGTTATCAGATGTTATCGATTGAAGCATTGTTCGTTTAAACATGTGTATACAGAGCTGCCTGTATTAGTTTTAAGTTCATAGTTATGCAGTAATATAAACACATATTGTAATCAACTAAGAATCATATTAAAGGTTTCAATATATGATTTAATCTTATCTTTCATGTTTAGACCCTTAAAATAATGTTTTTAGGAACTTTAAATTTTTATACCAATATGTACACATTTCCATGTGATGGACATATATACTTAGGTATGCGTAAATTGAAAGTTTAAAGTGGGATAAGCATATTTCATGATTAGATTTTACTCTTACAAGCAACATATATAATTATTATATGTTTCGGTTATTGTGCTATTAAGAAGCTTAACCCACCTTTTAGTATTGCATGCATTGGGTTTGTGTATTTGTAGTTATGTCATTTACTATAGTTGTTTCCATACTTTCTAACTTCATCAAGTAGGCATTAGTCCATTTTTCAATTTATATCTCCCTTATGATTCATAAAGAACTGTGAACAACTATCTTGACATAATGTTGGACATAAATGAACTAACGTAAATGAACTAATTTAATCAACGATCACAATAATCCAAACATGAATGATATGGTACTTAATTCCCTTAGAGACATATTCCTAACTTAAATCAACTGAGATAAAACATCATACTATGAAGATAGAAATCTATTATTGAAAAACATACTATATACTACGTATAAAATCTACAAGCTTTGCACTCAATTCTGTTTTGAGTTCCTCAATTTCACCAGCCTTGCCTATCCATCCATTAATCATTTGTAGCCATTCTCCTTCAAATTTCTTAAAACCTGTCAGCATTTCTTCCAGCAACACTTTAATCTGTTTCACATGGCCATCCAGAGAAGTTTTAGTATCCTCTACAAATCTATATTCTCTTCCTGCATAAGCACTCTGACTCTGAACATTCCTTTGAGATGATTCTCCAACTGTTCCACCATTGTTTCCGTCTAAGACTTCAGAAAGTTTACTAGAAGAAAGAACAGAGTTGAATTGTATAAAATACAAGAATAAACATTACTAATAAACATATGCTTATGAGTTAATTGTTGTTTTCTAAGACAAAAAAATGTACCAGTACTTTTCCTCTATGCCTAGAGTTCGAGCAAATAATTCGTTCTGCCTGTCTGCCATGCTCTTGAAGAACAGTCCAAAATCTTCATTTGCTATACGAATATCTTCATTTAAGTCTGCTGAAGTAATATTGATGTTGTTTAAGTCATTCACCACCAAATGCTTCATGTCTGAGTACCTTTTCCTTTTTGCAGATCTTGAACTCATTGTTTAAAATATGCAGTGTTTCAAATGTTTGTTTTATGAAATGATATGTTTGTGACTGTCTTACTAACGTATTTATACTAAGTTTGAATAAATGCAGTTACATAACAGTAAAACAAAAACAATAAAAATGAAAGATCATGTCCAATATGTTTTGATTAGTTGCGAGTGCATAAAACTACCAAGTCACGTCCTTAGAAACTGCATTGTGTGTTGATAACTTTTAAACTGCATGTTAGTTACACTTCTATATTTGTTATATATAGATTTTTTTTGAATATACAAATGTTTAGATTTGGAATTATTATTAATTTCACATTTTATGAAATTATTTGGAAATTTTATGATTTATTCAAATGATTATTTTAATAATGTTGTATTTATATCCAACATGCCATTTAGTTGAATGATTTGTGTACTACATAAATTAATTGTTCTTTTTGAATAAGAATATTTAAATATTTAAGTACATTTTTTAAGTTTCAAGAAAATGGTTTATAGGAAAAAAAACATGATTTCGTTTAAATTTATTGTTTTTTGAAAGTTTATGCTTGGATTTTTTAAATTAAAGTATTATAATTAATTGAAGAAATTTTGAATATACGATTAAGCTTTGCAAGGAAAAAATTATATTTGAATATTAAAGATTTTTTTAAAATATTTTAAATAATAATCCATCTGTCGGCGGTTTATGAAATTATTTGGAAATTTTATGATTTATTCAAATGATTATTTTAATAATGTTGTATTTATATCCAACATGCCATTTAGTTGAATGATTTGTGTACTACATAAATTAATTGTTCTTTTTGAATAAGAATATTTAAATATTTAAGTACATTTTTTAAGTTTCAAGAAAATGGTTTATAGGAAAAAAAACATGATTTCGTTTAAATTTATTGTTTTTTGAAAGTTTATGCTTGGATTATTTAAATTAAAGTATTATAATTAATTGAAGAAATTTTGAATATACGATTAAGTTTTGCAAGGAAAAAATTATATTTGAATATTAAAGATTTTTTTAAAATATTTTAAATAATAATCCATCTGTCGGCGGTTTATGAAATTATTTGGAAATTTTATGATTTATTCAAATGATTATTTTAATAATGTTGTATTTATATCCAACATGCCATTTAGTTGAATGATTTGTGTACTACATAAATTAATTGTTCTTTTTGAATAAGAATATTTAAATATTTAAGTACATTTTTTAAGTTTCAAGAAAATGGTTTATAGGAAAAAAAACATGATTTCGTTTAAATTTATTGTTTTTTGAAAGTTTATGCTTGGATTTTTTAAATTAAAGTATTATAATTAATTGAAGAAATTTTGAATATACGATTAAGCTTTGCAAGGAAAAAATTATTTTTGGATATTAAAGATTTTTTAAAAATATTTTAAATAATAATCCATCTGTCGGCGGTTTATGAAATTATTTGGAAATTTTATGATTTATTCAAATGATTATTTTAATAATGTTGTATTTATATCCAACATGCCATTTAGTTGAATGATTTGTGTACTACATAAAATAATTTTTTTTTGAATAAGAATATTTAAATATTTAAGTACATTTTTTAAGTTTCAAGAAAATGGTTTATAGGAAAAAAAACATGATTTCGTTTAAATTTATTGTTTTTTGAAAGTTTATGCTTGGATTTTTTAAATTAAAGTATTATAATTAATTGAAGAAATTTTGAATATACGATTAAGCTTTGCAAGGAAAAAATTATATTTGAATATTAAATATTTTTTTAAAATATTTTAAATAATAATCCATCTGTCGACGTTGTATGTTCATCCATCCGCTTTGTATGTTTATCCTTTTATGATTTTCCCCGGTTTTAAAGTGTAAATATGATTTTTTTTAAATGGTAAGTATTTTTTAATGTGATGAAGATATTTCAAATATATGATTAACATGTGTAAGAAAGGCAATGTTTAACAATTTGTACTAGAAATATGACAACGTATAACATATTAACTGGCATTGAGCATATCATTTAATCCAATAACAAATTTTTAGACAGAGATAAGGTAGTTTGTTATGAAATTTATTCTATAGTTATCAGATCAAACAAAATACGGTGTTATCAAAATCAAATCAATAAGTTTGTTAGAATTGATATTTCATAATTTATGAGTGCTTTATATACAGGCATTTAGAACGGGTAATATCAAGCTTCCACATCCCTGATTTTCATTTCTCTACTCCTAAACCTCATTATTGTAATACTCTTAATACATATTTCTTTATAGTTTTCATGTTGTTTGTTGTATATGAGTTTCCTTTACATATTTATTGTTTTTTCAGCGTCTTAATCAATGGCTCAGCTTGCGTTTGATCGTCTTCACAATCTTGAAAAATCAAGGATGGACTGGAAAATTAAGGTTAGGGTAACCAGGATGTGGCCAACTGTTACACCAGATACCGGAATAACCAAAGGTCATAACCTTATACTGCTTGATGATGATGTAAGTATTAAACTTTAAACATCTTAATTTAGTTTGCACAATTTTGTTTCCACACGTTCTTATCATATTAGCCTGAAATTATTATGTTTTATATATTTTTTTGTGTAGAATACACATATGCATGCTTTTTCTTATGCGGATACATGGAATGCTATTGGCACAAATGTTGTTGAGGGTGGTGTTTATGTCATCCAAGATTTTGCAGTTAAGGATACTGCTGGTAACCTCAAACCTGTGTCAACAAGAAATACCATAAGGTTCACTAATGGGACTACATTTGAGCCTTCGTCTGATAATTCAATGATACCACTACACAAGTTTGAATTTATAGACCTTGGTGGACTTTATAATATTGCAAGTCTCTATGAGCCCAATGAGAATCCCGAATTTGCAACAGGTTATCAGACGTTTGTTTCATAAATCTAGAGTACCCAAATACAAAGTCATTTAACATGTTTAATATTATTCTATAGATGTCATTGGAGTTGTTGAAGATTATGAAAAGCTTAGGAAGATTAACACTAGGTTTGGAGATAGAGACATTGTTCGGTTTAAACTATGCGACGGAAGGTATGAACTTTTTAAATGCTATATTTATGCAGACTTATATATTTCAGGATATAAATTTATCATATTTCACATGTGGAACTTTATGTTTGATTGTAGTGTTCGTCACAGAGTTGCTATATGGGGAGAATTAGCTAAGTCTGTGAATAATGACTACCATCCTGAGCTGGAGAAACCTGTAATCGCAATACTCACCAGTACCAAGCTTACCACATACAAGAGTAAGGATTTTCTTATATTTTGGTGATAATTGCACAAATTGTATCATAAACTATTTTTTTGTTTGAGGTTTCACATTACTACTCAATGTTTTTATGTCTTTAGATACCGTGCAAATTAGTACCTTGCCATCATCCAAGGTTTACTTTAATCTAGAGAATGATTATGTTCTGGACATGAGGCAGAGGTATTATACTAAATTCTGTCTTATTATTGGATTATGATGGTGTTATGTAGAGTGATTGTTATACATTTATATTGTTGTATTTATTCAACATTTATTATTTTTTTCAAGGCTTGAGGAGGAAGGATATAAGTCATCTCATAATGAGGATGACTTAACTAATGATATGAGGATTGTTAACACTTTTGAGGAAGTTACTATTAAAGAGTTAGTTGACAATCCAAAAGAAAGAGTCAAGGTATTTAAATTTAAAATTAATTTTGTTCCTTTAGTTTTAGTTCAGTTAGCATATTTTATGAATATGAATTTTTTGCCAGAAGAATATTTTCTGCACTTTTGTCATTGCCAAAGTTGAAGAATACTGTTTCTGGTGGTATAATTCATGTAATTCATGCCAATCACAAGTGTCAAAAATTGAAAGGATATTCAAATGTCTTGAATGTGATAGGAGCATCCCAGTGGCGGATAAGAGGTAATCTACCTTTTTTAAAACCAAATTTTCATTTTTGGCCCGTCGTATTAAATATTGATACTAATATGACCATATATATTTCTGGCTTGGTAGGTATCGTGTTTTGGTAATTGGTGAGGATCAGACGCTTTCAACCAAACTTTTTCTGATGGATCGTGTTGTTAAGGCAATGATTGGAATCAGTGCTTCCAATCTGAAAAAATCAACGGACAATGTAAGCAGATTTATATTTTCAACTATCAAAATTACTAATGTTTGCACAACCGTAGTACATGTATAGTTGTTGTTATTGTTCTCTTTTACTTGCATACGATTTTGTAATGTTTTACACATTGGTTTTTTAATATTTTAAAGGATCCGAAGATGGTTCCTGATGTTATTACGCAACTTGCTGGCAATGAAATGACTGTCATTATTGACGTTATTGAAGACAGTAATGATGAAAGTGGTTTTGTTTTTCATGCAACTGATCTGTATGAGAAAACCAAGATAAGCACATCCATTACTATTGGTTCACCTCCTCCAGAAATCCCAATGATTACATTGACTGATGTTAGTAATTGCCACTCAAATTATACATTTTAATAGTTCCAATATTCAGTTTTTGCATTTCTGATATTGGAATTGTTCTTATTGTAGTCATTGGATCGAAATGATACAGCCAGGACTCCTGAATCTGCTATGTCAGTGAATAAGAAGATAAAGATGGTGAACTTGATACTGCCCATTACATTCTTATTTTAGTTTACAAACATTGAGCAACAAAATTTCTATTTTTCTAATTCTGAGTTGCTTTATGTTTTGATCAATTTGCAGGAGAAGTAACTACTACTCATTGGACAACTGAACTTATTCTCTCAGATCTCTGAATATGCCTTGCTTCCCCAGTTTCTCCTTTCAATAAAATGTTTGGAAATTATGATCTTAATGGTTATGATTCTTAGTTTTATCAAATTTGGATTTGTTTGGATTGTTTTGGTTATTGATTTTTGTCCACCATTTTACAAATGGATTGAATAAAAGTTTATTCATTTTGTTTCCTCTTGGTATTGATTGTTAATCATTGCGTATTTAATTAATCCTTATATCAAAATGAAGTTGAGTATTCGTTTACGAATAAAATATATTATTTTATAATCAAAACCAATGTTCTTCCAATTCGATTGGCAATACTCCTAATCAATCATGTTAACTCTATGAACTCATATTCCTTCACATTCTTAGAATTTCTGTAGCGTCTATCCAATACCTATGTTTAAACCTTAACTGCCAATAAGAAAGTTTTGGTATCCACTACTATAAAAGTCAAAACTTTTTTAACATGTTTTAATTATTTAATACTTTTTTTTACAATCACACTACATTTTTCCCAAATGTTTTAATTCACAATCACACTACATTATTCACACATAGTCATATCCTGAACAAATTTCAATACGTTACGAACAACTTTAAATTGTCAAAACATCACTACACACTTTTAAAAACTAAAGTACGTCAATTATTACTTGGCACACAATATAACAATAGTTTTTCTTTATTTAATCATAATAAAGGTTGAGTAAAATAAACCAAACAATGTATGAACATTGCCTTAAACATTGTGAGCATGAATACGCCATGATAATACATAGTTATTGTCCAAAACCAAAAGATACAAGCATAAAGAAGTAAGTTGTTACTGAAAATAAACCAAAAAATGTCTGAACATTGCCTTAAACATTGTGACCATGAATACGCCATGATAATACATAGTTATTCTCCAAAACCAAAAGATACAAGCACAAAGAAGTATGTTGTTACTGAATCTGAACAGTAAATGTCCATATTCCTTGAATATTCCCCAAGAGAGTGAAACGAAGTCTGTTGTTCAATTCGATGTCATTATCTCTAACGAACTTATTCCATCCGGCAGAAATTCTAGATGAATCATTAGACAAGACCAAACCAACTCTCCAACTTCCTCTTCCAGTTTGCAAGATAATTTTATCTCCTTTCATCCAATTACGGTTGGTTGGAGTTATATTTCTTGGAATATACTGTAACAGATTATATAAAATTCTGTTTAGTTAATCTTTACAATGCATTAGAACAAATTTTGAGGAAATTCCAAAATGATGATTTTTCAGTCTTACCGCTCCGTGACATTTATTGTCCACATTTGAAGTAGTCATAACAACTTCAAAACCAGCACCATTGACATTAATATTCTGGACCACTTCATCTTCTGCCAGCTCCTCAATTTCTTCATCATTTTCGCTTTCATTTTCTGAATCTGTAGAGTCTATAAAAATTATACAACAACTTGGTTAATGATATTTTTGATACTAAAGTTTAATATATCAGAATAAGATGGGTTTTTAAGATTACCAGAACTGATTTCAGGCAACTCGAATAATCTTTCCATTTTTGTTTTACCAAAACACACTTAGCTCAAAATGACCACTACCACAATATGTGAACATTAATATATCAAACATTTTCACAAATTGTTTCCTATATAAAGGTGCAAGACCATATATTCTTTTGTCCACCAAAGATAATTTTCCAGGCAAGACGTCTCCATTGTTCAGTATAATAGAAACAACTTTTGGAATTTGTCTACAAAACATTTCTTGGAATGTTTCTGGAATGACCTGTTATCATTTGTTAAACATATGATAATAAGAAAATGTTTAGTTGGTTAATGAGTTTATAGGATTGAATTTAGAATTTCTTACAGCTCCACCATGTGTTTGCATGAGACCAATGCTTAATGACAGAAAGTTCCAACCTACTCCTGTTATCCTTTCTGGTGTGAAATGAGAATTTAAAAAGTATCTGTAAGTTGCACCAAATGAAAATTTCTATAACAGATAAAGGTTCATATATAACATACCTTTTAAGTTCACTATATCACGTGGTCTTTGTCTTAAGGAGTTATAGTCGTACTCCGTATAGGATTTATTGAAAACGTTTATTAAGAAATTTCCAGCACCCATATAACATAGTACAATGACCCCTTTTTCCCTTATTTCAAAATCTCTGTAAATCTTCCCAAAGTTTGTAAAACAGAGCTCTTTTTTGCTGTACTGCACATGAAATTGTTGTCCATATGGTGTATGTAATTTGACAACTGAATTCAGTTCTTTTCCACATTGATTGTCATAATCCTTTTCGACTCTCTAAAACAGATAAATGTAGTAAGATAACAATGCCAGAAAACTAAAATAGAAGGTTATAGATAGTTAAAAATACAATTTGTTTTCATACCATGATATTGTTTTCGATTTCGTCCAAGTGTACGTATCTCAAGAGTTTAGGAATTCTTCCATCCGTCCTAACCATGCTTCCAGGAATTCTCTTTTGTATGGAAGAAAAAGACATTTAAATGTAAGAATCTTTCTGTTTTCTTAACTGATGAGGAATATAAAGCAACAAGTATTGGTTTTTATCCTTTTTCATTTAACAAGGTTGTTCCAAATCAAATAGCACAAATACATTAGAAACCACAGTTCATGAGAGTCTCTTAATTTGATCATAATTTTCTAACATTCAGAAGAGCATTTTTGTATATATGACTTTGAGTCCATAACACATCAGAACACACAAAACTCAGAACCAAATTTGGGATTTTATTGAGCTGAAATATGAATCCCTAACAATACATAAAGCTATGTATACATAATCGGTCAATAGTGATAACTGTTTTAATCAAAATCAAACCATATAATAATCAAACACTTTAGAGCATATAATCACACTTCCCACCAACAATATAACACATATGAATCAAATTCGTATATAACAGATGTGGATTAAACAGATTAGCAGAAGAACAACTGAATATGAGCAAGATTGTATACCTCCATTGTTGCTAAGCTTGATCAGATCGAGATTGAAATAGACAGTATGAAGTATACCCTCTTTTATTGAAACACTGTCGAATACCTCTGCATGCAACAGACTAATTTGGGGGTTTTCCGTTTTCAATGTAAAGAGTTTTTTTCCCGTTCCCGTTTATAAGATAAAATATAGCCTTTGTTAAAGTAAAGAGGATTTTACATTAAATAAATTACTAGGCAAATTCTTAAAATAAAAGGGTTTTACATTAAATAAATTAAATTGCTGTACAACTTTTGTAATCAAAACCAAAGCATTACATACAGTAAAACCTCTATAAATTAATAGTATAGGGACCAGCAAAATTTTATTAATTTAAAGAGATTATTAATTAATCGAGGTTAAATTTACACTATCTCTATTATGTTGGGACCAAAAAAATATTTTGAAAATATTAATTTATCATGGATTATTAATTTATCGAGTATTAATTTGTCGAGGTTTTACTGTACATCAGTTTTGTTGTATTAAAGGCATCATATAAATGAATTGATATGATTAAGAAGTATTAATGTTTTTGTTTTATAGCATTGTGAACTATTAATAAATTTCAAGTATTAATTAGGGTTAAACATATTAAGAATAATGTTTTATTTTATAGCATTTTTAGTAAAAATATTTTTTTTACGGATCGCGTGCGTAGCGCGGGCAAATTCCCTAGTATTAATAAAAGATCTTAAAATAAAATATTTAAATTTGATTGTTTTAAATTTGACCAGTTATGCATACTATGCAACTTAAACCATCACCCACTTGTTGATCCAAAAAGAAAAGTATCCCTCCACGGACATGAAATGAAAATTCAAAATCAACTACTAATTCACGCCGAAATGTTTGGGCATATTCCCGCTCATCACACCCCCCACTTTGCAAATATACACGCAACACCTCAACAAAAGCCTTAATCATCTCTCTCCTCTCTCCTCTCCCCTCTCTCTCTCTCTCTCTCTCTCTCTATCTCTCTCTCTCTCTCTCTCTGTCTGTCTGTGTCTCTTGCCGTCCATCTCTCTTCACTACATACATATTGAATAATTATACAGTATAAGATAAATCGATAAATATGAAGGAGAGTTTCGGTGAGGACTTTTATCAAACAGATTATATGCTAAGGAAATATCAACACACTACAACAAATATATAGACTCTCTCTCTCTCTCTCGCACAAGAGAATCTAGTTCGGAGACCTCAACAAACGGAGAATGAAGAGCATAATTTGTTTTTCGTCGAGCCTGTTGATTTAGCTGAAGCCAAACGCCATTGGCCTCATCGGTATCTCAAAAAGGTTGGATTTTTATCACTTTTTTCACATTTTGTTCCTGTTTTCAAGTTGTAATTTTATGTTTTTATGCTAATGTGGTGGTGTTTTGCTTGTATTTTGAGCAGAATCAAGGTCAAGAGGCGGAAACATCGATTCGGTATTGCTTTTTCTTTCCTTTGTCGTATTTCTTAGTCGATTGAAGTTTTGATTTTGGGTGTATTTGTTCTACTAATAATTTTGAATTTCTATTTTCTGGCAGGAACAATATTGTGACAGAAGATATAAGCAAGTTCTTTGTAAACAGAGCTTCAAATCCCAAGTCTAACCAGATCCTTGTAGTGATAGTTTGCTGGCACTTGCAATATGTGATATGTGATGGTTGAACTCTAAGATGCACGAGAAGGGTCCATGGAATGAGCACATTTCTTTGTATAACTAGAGCTACACTTTTTCCCTTTTCCATGTAGTTTTCAAGGAATATGTATCTAGCCTCTATTTTTATACTCCCTCCGTCTCAAAAAACTCTTCCCATTTTAAAAAACACGTTTGCCAACGCACACTTTTGATCGTTAATATGTTCAATTTCGTATTAGTATTAAATATAAAAACTTCACTGTATTAAAGTACTTATAAATACGAATCCAACAAGATCACTCATGACTATATTTGGTCTTATAGATTATATGTAAATTAGTAATTTGTCTCATGTTATGAACAGGACCGACATGGAAAAGGGGAAGAGTATTTTGTTCCAGAGGGAGTATTTTATAAAAGCTTCCAGAAATTGTGTTACTATAACTTTGTTTCTTTTTCTTTCCTTTGTTATTAATCTATTTGCACTTCTGAACTATGTGATGTTTCTTGCAAAGTGACCATGTTCACTATACACAAAAGTTGTTGATAAATTGACCAGTATTTCCCCATTTTAGAAATGTTGGTAAGAAATAAATAGTAGGAAATGACATTTTGAATAAATCCTACCAGCTTGGTAGGAAATGTAATGGATTTTCTGGGACCAAATGTGACGTGGCAAAGTGACATGGAGGTGGGGCCCACGACATGGATTGCCATGTCACCATTCGGGGTCACATTTTAGGTGACGTGGCACCTGACGTGGTCGATGACATGTTCGGGTCCACTGCCATGTGCACTACAAGAAAAACGGCTAAATATGACCAAAAAAATTCGGTCATATTTAGCTAAATTCGACTAAATTCGGTCGAATTTAGCTAAATTTGACCGAATTTCTGCTGGTCATATTTAAGCTAGTCAAATTTAGTAATTTGGTCGAATTTATAAATTCGACCGATAAATTCGGTCAAATTTATAAATTCGACCGAACTAATCGGTCAAATTTAGTATATAAATTCGACTATATTAGGTCGAATTTAGTACACTAAATTCGACCAAAATCAGTAGAAATATAAATTCGACCAAAAATTTCAAAATTTTGAAAATTTCAAATTTTGGTGAAAATTTCAAAATTCCAAAATTTGGCGCCCGAATTGCACTAAATTCGACCAAATTTGGTGGAATTTATATGCTGAATTCGACCAAATTCAGTCAATTTTAATATGCACCCGTTTAAAAAAAAGGCAGCAGGTTATTCTCTTTAATTTATATTATTTAAAATGAAAATCATCTTCTCCCCGTCGACCTTAGAAAATGTATGTACAATATAACTCCATAATCAACTTTATGAAATTATGATAGTAGAATAGGAGTATATATTATAATTAATATTATAAGTAAAATATGTATTTGTTCAAAAATAGATAAATAAATAAAATATGTACAAAATGAAAATATAAAAGTATTTTCAGGAATGATAGTCAGGGTGTTGGGACTGTTGGCGCATGATAGGAAGATGAACAGGGGGCTCAAAAACTAGCACTACAACATAATCGAACCACAAAAATCGGTACTAAACCAACACCCAACCACTGGGCAATCGAACACAAACCAGAAACACAAAAATCGAACCGCAATCGACCAAAAACGATCGAAACAAAAGAATTCCGGCGAGCTTGAGTTACAATTCCGGCCAACTCCCGATTTTGTTTAAAATCGAACCAAACTCTGCGTTTTTGGTCTTAAATCAAAGATCATCTCACAACAAAACAAACCATAGAATCTAATTACATGAACAATCAACAAATAGTGTGAAAAATCGATTTAAATATTTGGTAAAAACTCAAAACTCGGAAAGACATCAGCTAGTTGAGATCGTGTAGGCAAGTAAGTAAGCTGAAGGAAACCTTCCAAAACTTTGTCACGAGTGAAATGACAATCAAGTTCAATATGCTTGGTTCGTTCATGGAAAACAGGGTTTTTAGCTATATGTAATGCAGACTGGTTATCACAATGTAACTGCACTGGTTTAAGATTATCAACACCAAGTTCTGTGAGCAATCGTACAACCCAGGTGACTTCAGCTGCTGCAGAAGCCATGGCACGATATTCCGCCTCTGCAGAAGATTTAGACACTGTATTTTGTTTTTTTGATTTCCAAGTAATTGGGGAATTACCAAACAATAAAATGTACCCTGCAACTGATCGTCTAGTGTCAATACAAGATGCCCAATCCGCATCAAAAAAAGCTTGCAATTTAAGATGATCTGAAGCATTCAATAAAATTCCTTGTGTGACAGTACCAGCCAAATATCGAAGAGTATGATTTAATGCACCCATATGAGAAGAACAAGGAGCATGCATGTATTGACTTAAGGTTTGAACAGTGTAAGAAAGATCAGGACGAGTATTTGTGAGATAATTGAGTTTACCAACCAATGATCGATAAACATCAGGATTAGAAATAAGTGTACCATCATTTTGAGACAACTTAAGATGAACTGGAAGTGGAGTACAAGTAACTGAAGTAAGATCCATACCAGATTCTGTCAATAACTCTTGAGCAAACTTTTGTTGTCATAAAATAATCCCAGAATTTGTATGAGTGACCTCTATTCCCAAGAAATAATGAAGAAACCCAAGGTCTTTAATGCCAAACTGAGCATCTAAATGAGACTTAAGAGAATGAATTGCTGAAACATCATTACCTATGAGAATTACATCATCCACATAAACTGCTGCAATAAACATAAGAGATCCAGAACGCTTGATAAACAAACTATAATCGTTCTTTGATTGAACAAAACCTTGACAAATAAGCTCCTCAACTAATTTCGCATGCCATTCTCGAGATGCCTGTTTAAGGCCATAAATGGACTTTCGAAGTAAACAAACAAAATTATCAGGATTAGGTAATCCTTCTGGTGCTTGCATATATACTTCCTCCTTCAAAGTCCCATGCAGGAACGCATTATTAACATCAAGTTGATGTAAAGACCAGTGTCTACTAGCAGCTAGAGATAGTAAGATTCGCACAGTACTCATCTTAAACACAGGAGAAAACGTTTCCTTATAGTCTATGCCATGTTTTTGGTTGTACCCTTTTGCAACCAAACGAGCCTTACAACGTTCTAAAGAACCATCTGACTTTAACTTCACTTTAAAAACCCATCGTGAGCCTATAGCTTTCTTGTTAGCAGGCAAGGGAACTAAATCCCAAGTGTGATTAAGATGTAAAGCCTTGAGTTCAGTATCCATAGCAGCTACCCAAAGAGGATTGGAAAGTGCTTCTTGATAAGAGGTTGGTTCTGTTATAGTGCATTTAGATGAACCAACTGTTGGTGACTGGACAAGATTACACCAATGAACTGGTTTAGTAGCACTGTGACAGTGATATGAAGATAAGTAAGCTGGTGGTTTATGAATTCTAGATGATTTTCTAGAATTTTCAAGTACATCACTTATAGATTCATGTGATACAGAAGAAGATGCTAAATCAGTATTAACATCATGTGAAGAAGATGATAATTGAGAATTATCTGAAATATAAGTCTCAGAGGAATGAGAAGATATATTTTCAGAATCTGCAGAATTTTTATGAGATGAAAAAGGAGGAATAGATTCAGAAATATCAACAACAGTTGAAGATGACAAAGAAGGTAAGTAAATAGAAGTTGGAAAAATAGTAGGTTGTTCATGAGAATGATAAGGAAAATGTGTCTCATGGAAAATCACATCTCTGGAAATAAAAAAATGATCATTAGCAAAATCTAGGACTTTATATCCTTTTTGTGAACTAGAATACCCTAGAAAAACATAAGCAACAACTCTTTGATCAAATTTGCTTCTATGTTCATTAATAGTTGAAGCAAAACACAAAGAACCAAATACCTTTAAATGAGCCAGTGATGGAATAGTCCCAGTAAGTCTGTAATAAGGAGTCTCATTGTCAATGCTTTGTAGAGGTACTCTTTTAATCAAATAGGTAGCACAGAGAACTGTTTCACTCCAAAACTTAGCAGGAACCTTTGACTGAAAATACAGAGATCTTGCAGTTTCCAATAAATGTCTGTGTTTAAGCTCCACAACTCCATTTTGTTGTGGAGTGTAACTACAAGAAGTCTGATGAAAGATACCATTTGATAAAAATAATTCCTTCATTTGTCCTTGACACAACTCAGGAGCATTATCAGAACGAACTTTAACAATTCTTGCTTTATATTGAACAGCAACATGAGCAATAAAATCTTTCATTACTTTGACACAATCAGATCTTTGTTTCAACATATGTACCCAAGTAAAACGACTATAGTCATCAACAATGGTAAGAAACTGATTACAACCTGTATGAGATTTGACCTTATAAGGTCCCCAAACATCAAAATGAAGCAGTTCAAATGGAGCTACAGTCTTGATACTACTAGTAGGAAATGAATTTCTACATTGTTTTTCTAGAGGACAAATCTGACATATAACATTCTGTTCTGTACATTTCATTCCTGACAAAGATGGTATAAGCTTCAATTTAGCAAATGGTAAATGACCAAGCCTTAGGTGCCAGACATTAAGATCTTCTTTGATTGTGAGGAAACTTTTGCTGAAAACCGAATTAGCTATTCCTGAAGTGCTGTATAAGCCATTCTGAAACTTACCAAGAAGCATTGGCTTCTTTTTCATCAAAGAGTCCTGTAAAACACAGTCATGACCATTAAAACCCATTGTACATTGTAAATCTTTACACAACCTTTGCACTGAAATCAAATTATACTGAAAAGTAGGTATGTGTAGAACATTAGACAAAGTCAAATTCTGATTGACATGTACAGATCCTATGTGTAAAATAGGAATCTGTCTACCATCTGGAATAACTATAAACTCATGATCACCAACAATAGGTTTATAGTTATGAAAAAGACTCAAATCAGAACAGATGTGGTCTGTAGCCCCACTGTCAATTAACCAACCAGATTTAGAAGTTGCTTTTGCTAATAAGCAAACCTTACCAGCTAGCATAGCAGCATGATCAGAATGATCAGTGGTGTGAGAATTAGCAGAAAATGATTTCTTATTCAACAAATCCATAAGTTGTTGATATTGAGCAACAGATATAGTAGGAGAAGATTCATCAGATCTAGTGGCACAACCAGACATTTCAGCATGATTAGGATTTAAAGAAACTGCAGCATTAACTCTCCTGTCTTTAAACTTGAAGTTAGGTGGATATCCATGTATCTTAAAACATCTCTCCACACTGTGACCAGAGATTTTGCAATTTGTGCAAAAGTAATTGCTTCCTTTCTTGACAGTATCACCTGAATTAGCATGTCCTTTTCCAGAAGCAAAACTCTGTTTCTGAGAATAGCCAGGTCTAATATTATTTTTGTTGTCAGCTAAGAAAGCCAAAGACTCAGTTGGATTGGTAAGATGTGACAACTCTTGATGCCTTTCTTCTTGTGAAAACACCCTAAAAGCATTAGACAAACTAGGTAGAGGTTGCTGCATTAAGATATTACCCCTCACAATAGTAAATTTCTCATTGAGCTTCATCATAAATTGCAACAGCCTTTGATCTTGCTGCATTTGCAAAACTTTCTGAGTAACATTACATGTACATTTGTTACATGTACAGCAAGGTAAGGGACTTATATCACTCATAGCATCCCACAAAGTTTTGATTTCAGTAAAGAAGTCTGAAAAATTTTTAGAACCCTGAGTCAATTCGGCCAATTGTTGCTCCAGAGAGAAAATTTGAGTCATAGAAGCATAGCCAAACCTATCTTCTAAATCTAACCAAATCTCTCTAGCTGTTTTGAAAAACAGAACACTCCTTGAAATAGAGTCATCAAGATTGCTTAGTAACCAAGAACAAACAAGATCGTTACATCTTTCCCAGGCTTTATAATCTCCAGAGGTAACAGCAGGTTTATTAATTGATCCATCAATAAAACCTAGTTTATTTTTAGCAGATAAACTAAGCATCACAGAACGCTTCCAATTACTATATCCGTTTCCATTGAATTTCACAGAAACTAACTGTGTTGTATTAGCATCAGAAGGATGTATGTAGTAGACACTTGTAGTGTCTTGAGTTGCTGAAACCGTAGTTCGATTCCATGCATTACCAGTACCAGAATTGTTACCTTCAACCATTGTGCTAATCAAGAAGACAAGATAACTGTTTTCTAAAGAAATGTATAAAATCAAAAAAACAGAAACACAAATAGAGAGATCACAGAGAGATTATGAATCAGAGAGAGATTAGCAGAGAGATTACTAATCGGAAAGAGATTATGGAGAAAATAAGCAGAATTATGTGTTTAATCACACAAATCAAGTAGATCGATAAGAAATACGAAAAACTATAATACGATCTACTCAGTAAAACATCAACACAATGATGAAATGACGAAGAAAAGAACGAAAACACCTGTGAATCGCGGAAGAATTGAGAAATTCAGATGTGAAACACGTCGTTGAACAGCTTGGACGCTCTGATACCATGATAAACGAGCTAAAATGATCAACATTAATGAAAGAGTTGCAGAAAAAGAAGAAGATGAAGAACACACACTGATACAAAACTAACTCATTGTTTGTTACAGAATGGATAAACAAAATGAAGTCAAAAGATTCGTTTATATACAGGCTGAGCTAACAGAAGGCTGAGCTAACAGAATTGTAACTAACTAATGTGCTAGCTGTCATTCTTATGAGCTGAGCTGTCATCTCTGTCATCTTTAGCTGACTTGGATTCTGTACAAGTCGAATATTCAATAGCCTCCCTCAAGTTAGGAAGTGATGACATTCCTAACTTGGACAATAGAGAATGAAAATGTGGTGAAGGTGCAAACTTAGTAAAGACATCGGCTAGTTGAGATCGTGTAGGCAAGTAAGTAAGCTGAAACAATCAAGTTCAATATGCTTGGTTCGTTCATGGAAAACAAGGTTTTTAGCTATATGTAATGCAGACTGGTTATCACAATGTAACTGCATTGGTTTAAGATTATCAACACCAAGTTCTGTGAGCAATCGTACAACCCAGGTGACTTCAGCTGCTGCAGAAGCCATGGCACGATATTCCGCCTCTGCAGAAGATTTAGACACTGTATTTTGTTTTTTTGATTTCCAAGTAATTGGGGAATTACCAAACAATAAAATGTACCCTGCAACTGATCGTCTAGTGTCAACACAAGATGCCCAATCCGCATCAGAAAAAGCTTGCAATTTAAGATGATCTGAAGCATTCAATAAAATTCCTTGTGTGACAGTACCAGCCAAATATCGAAGAGTATGATTTAATGCAGCCATATGAGAAGAACAAGGAGCATGCATGTATTGACTTAAGGTTTGAACAGTGTAAGAAAGATCAGGACGAGTATTTGTGAGATAATTGAGTTTACCAACCAATGATCGATAAACATCAGGATTAGAAATAAGTGTACCATCATTTTGAGACAACTTAAGATGAACTGAAAGTGGAGTACAAGTAACTGAAGTAAGATCCATACCAGATTCTGTCAATAACTCTTGAGCAAACTTTTGTTGGCATAAAATAATCCCAGAATTTGTATGAGTGACCTCTATTCCCAAGAAATAATGAAGAAACCCAAGGTCTTTAATGCCAAACTGAGCATCTAAATGAGACTTAAGAGAATGAATTGCTGAAACATCATCACCTGTGAGAATTACATCATCCACATAAACTGCTGCAATAAACATAAGAGATCCAGAACGTTTGATAAACAAACTATAATCATTCTTTGATTGAACAAAACCTTGACAAATAAGCTCCTCAACTAATTTGGCATGCCATTCTCGAGATGCCTGTTTAAGGCCATAAATGGACTTTCGAAGTAAACAAACAAAATTATCAGGATTAGGTAATCCTTCTGGTGCTTGCATATATACTTCCTCCTTCAAAGTCCCATGCGGGAACGCATTATTAACATCAAGTTGATGTAAAGACCAGTGTCTACTAGCAGCTAGAGATAGTAAGATTCGCACAGTACTCATCTTAACCACAGGAGAAAATGTTTCCTCATAGTCTATGCCATGTTTTTGGTTGTACCCTTTTGCAACCAAACGAGCCTTACAACATTCTAAAGAACCATCTGAATTTAACTTCACTTTAAAAACCCATCGTGAGCCTATAGCTTTCTTGTTAGCAGGCAAGGGAACTAAATCCCAAGTGTGATTAAGATGTAAAGCCTTGAGTTCAGTATCCATAGCAGCTACCCAAAGAGGATTGGAAAGTGCTTCTTGATAAGAGGTTGGTTCTGTTATAGTGCATTTAGATGAACCAACTGTTGGTGACTGGACAAGATTACACCAATGAACTGGTTTAGTAGCACTGTGACAGTGATATGAAGATAAGTAAGCTGGTGGTTTATGAATTCTAGATGATTTTCTAGAATTTTCAAGTACATCACTTATAGATTCATATGATACAGAAGAAGATGCTAAATCAGTATTAACATCATGTGAAGAAGATGATAATTGAGAATTATCTGAAATATAAGTCTAAGAGGAATGAGAAGATATATTTTCAGAATCTGCAGAATTTCTATGAGATGAAAAAGGAGGAATAGATTCAGAAATATCAACAACAGTTGAAGATGACAAAGAAGGTAAGTAAATAGAAGTTGGAAAAATAGTAGGTTGTTCATGAGAATGATAAGGAAAATGTGTCTCATGGAAAATCACATCTCTGGAAATAAAAAAATGATCATTAGCAAAATCTAGGACTTTATATCCTTTTTGTGAACTAGAATACCCTAGAAAAACACAAGCAACAGCTCTTTTATCAAATTTGCTTCTATGTTCATTAATAGTTGAAGCAAAACACAAAGAACCAAATACATTTAAATGAGCCAGTGATGGAATAGTCCCAGTAAGTCTGTAATAAGGAGTCTCATTGTCAATGCTTTGTAGAGGTACTCTGTTAATCAAATAGGTAGCACAGAGAACTGTTTCACTCCAAAACTTAGCAGGAACCTTTGACTGAAAATACAGAGATCTTGCAGTTTCCAATAAATGTCTGTGTTTACGCTCCACAACTCCATTTTGTTGTGGAGTGTAACTACAAGAAGTCTGATGAAAGATACCATTTGATAAAAATAATTCCTTCATTTGTCCTTGACACAACTCAGGAGCATTATCAGAACGAACTTTAACAATTCTTGCTTTATATTGAACAGCAACATGAGCAATAAAATCTTTCATTACTTTGACACAATCAGATCTTTGTTTCAACATATGTACCCAAGTAAAACGACTATAGTCATCAACAATGGTAAGAAACTGATTACAACCTGTATGAGATTTGACCTTATAAGGTCCCCAAACATCAAAATGAAGCAGTTCAAATGGAGCTACAGTCTTGATACTACTAGTAGGAAATGAATTTCTACATTGTTTTGCTAGAGGACAAATCTGACATATAACCTTATGTTCTGTACATTTCATTCCTGACAAAGATGGTATAAGCTTCAATTTAGCAAATGGTAAATGACCAAGCCTTAGGTGCCAGACATTAAGATCTTCTTTGATTGTGAGGAAACTTTTGCTGAAAACCGAATTAGCTATTCCTGAAGTGCTGTATAAGCCATTCTGAAACTTACCAAGAAGCATTGGCTTCTTTTTCATCAAAGGGTCCTGTAAAACACAGTCATGACCATTAAAACCCACTGTACATTGTAATTCTTTACACAACCTTTGCACTGAAATCAAATTATACTGAAAAGTAGGTATGTGTAGAACATTAGACAAAGTCAAATTCTGATTGACATGTACAGATCCTATGTGTAAAATAGGAATCTGTCTACCATCTGGAATAACTATAAACTCATGATCACCAACAATAGGTTTATAGTTATGAAAAAGACTCAAATCAGAACAGATGTGGTCTGTAGCCCCACTGTCAATTAACCAACCAGATTTAGAAGTTGCTTTTGCTAATAAGCAAACCTTACCAGCTAGCATAGCAGCATGATCAGAATGATCAGTGGTGTGAGAATTAGCAGAAAATGATTGCTTATTCAACAAATCCATAAGTTGTTGATATTGAGCAACAGATCTGGGATGAAGCACTACTTACTAGTACTAGTCAATTCAGTAGGGTACTCTCATATTTTTATTATTATTTTCCCCTCATTATTATTTTCTAAGTTTTTTTTATAGAATATAATATGTTTTCCGGATTAGGGCTGAGCAAAACCGAACCGAAACCGAAAAACCGAACCGAAATGTTGAATTTCGGTTCAGTTTGGATTGTATTTTTCTGAAAATTTCGGTTATTTCGGTTTAAACCGAAATTTATTTCGGTTCGGTTCGGTTTTTTTTAAAAAACTTTGGTTCAAACCAAAATAACCGAATTATATATATATATATATATATATATATATATTATTTATATTATATATGTATATGTTTATATTTTATATATATGCATGATTTAATTAATTCAAAATTAAGTTTAAATATTTAAATTGATAGTTTTTGTTTTATTTTGTTTTAATTGTTATATATTTTAATATATTTGCTATTAAAATTAATTTTAAAATTAAAAAAAATTTATAATTTTTTTAAATTAATTTTTTTCTTGTACAAACTAAATTTGTACATGTGATTAATGTCATCCTACTATTTATAAAATTTTTTCATGATGTGTACAAACATTTAAATAATTAATAATATTTTTTCAAATTCTGAAAATAATAAATTCTGAAAATAATAATTTGGTCACATTTATTACATTCGACCAAATTTGGTCGAACTTGCTCTTTATTTTTTGTTAAAAAAATTAGGTTATATACCGTATGTATTTCCAATACCCTCATAATTTTTTTAATATTTTTTCAAACTAGTTAGATACTTATTTAATTTATTTAGACAATCTACTAAATAAAAATTCAGCTTACTCCTATCATATGAATATTTTTTACACACAATTTAAATGTTTGTACACATCATTAAAAATATTTATAAATACAAGGATAACATTATTCTTATGTATAAATTAATATTTAATAATATTTTTCAAACTAATTAGATACTTATTTTATTTATTTAAAAAATCTACTAAATAAAAATTTAACTTTCTCCTATCATATGAATATTTTTTACGCACAAACTAAATTTATACATATGAATAATGTTATCCTTGTATTTATAAATATTTTTTCATGATGTGTACAAACATTTAAATATTTAATAATATATTTTAAATTTCTGAAAATAATAAATTCAACCAATTTTGGTCACATTTATTAAATTCGACCGAATTTTGTTGAATTTAATGCGGGTAAATTCGACTGAATTTGGTCGAATTTAATATTTTACCGAATTCGGTCATATTTATAAATTCGACCAAATTTCGGCAACATTTGGGGAAAAAAATGTGCGGCAATTTTCCCGCTCCCCTACTAAATATGACCGAACTCGGTCGAAAAAAAATTGGTCAAATTTAGTAGCTACTAAATTCGACCGAAAAAAAATCGATCAAATTTAGTAGCTTTTAAATTCGACCGAAAAAAAATCGGTCAAATTTAGCAACTACTAAATTCGACCGAAAAAAATCGGTCACATTTGGTACTAAATTCGACCGAATTCGGTCATATTTAGCCGGGCCAAAAATGGTCGATCGAATTCGGTCATATTTAGCCGCGGTCGAATTTATTTGGTCACATTTAGCCTTGTTTTCTTGTAGTGGTGGCTGCCTATGTGGCGAGCCACATGGGCATTCACATGGCATGTGGGACCTCTTTTGAAAATAACTCCCATTTCCTACCAACCCTCATTTTAGATCGGAGCAATTCCCACCAACGCAGTTGGTAGAAATTGACCCCATTTCCTACCAATTTATGGCCATTTCCTACCAATCCCGCGGTAGGAAATGACCGTTTTTGTTGTAGTGACTCCAAAGGAGAAGGAGCTCTGGATCTCAAGAGCTCCTTACCCCATTCCACCTTGGCCACAGTCATGGTATTCCTAATCCACATGTCCTTGATTATTTCTAGTAATAGCAAAAGACTTGACAGGTTAATTCTTTACAAAAACAGGCCTTACCATTCCGTACTATACAGGGCTGGATTTTCAGCGTTCTTATAAGGTTCTAAAAACATTTTCTCCTCTTGTTTCCGGGCAAAAGGATAAAACTTGTCCAAGGTTTAGATTTGTGTTGAAACTTGTGAGTAAAATATTTGTGTTGTTAATTTAATCGTTCAACATTTTTATCAAATTTTTTTAAAGTCAATCAAATCTTACTTTGTTATAATACTTAAATACATTTTTTATATTAATTTTGTTCTTTATACACTCCCTATATCTAACATTCTAAAAAATCAATTAAAAAATCACAACAATACTATCTTTTCAACTTAGATATGTTAACCTATAAATATGAACCTCATATTAAAATTAAATTGTAAAATTTCCTTCTTTCCAAATCACTTTTACTCTCTCATACTATCTTTTCAACTTAGATATGTTAACCTATAAATATGAACCTTATATTAATATTAATATTGTAAAGTTTTATTCTTTCCAAATCATTTTTAATCTCTCAACTCTTCTTTTCTTGTTATGTTGTTTGAACTAGGTAATAATTTTTTCAATAATTTAATAAATTGTAAGAAAATTAGTTTAATTTGTTTGGATGTATTAACTAATTTTAAATTCAAAATTTTTTGTTCTTTTATAAAATTTATTAATTCTTATTGTCTAAATTAATTATTTTAACGTGCCGTAATATTTTAATATTTTTAAACTTTTATGTATATTTTCATAATTTTTAAGAATTAAATGAAATCTAAATTCATTTTTGTAAATAAGATTGTTAGTGTCAAATTTAAAATTTATGATGTGGATGATTTCGAAGAATTCTTTTTCTTTGATTCAAATTCAATAGACACATTCGGTTTCCTATCATTTTATGGGAAAAAACAATGCACTCACATTAATTTTCTAGTTTTTTGTTTTTTGTAGCACCTTGTGTGATAATACATGACAAATTTTTCATATTTTTTTAAAATCAATTAGGCATTCGTTTTATTATTTTGGATGCACACACCAGCTATAAATTCAAAATTTTCATAACTCATCTTAATTCATGTCCTCATTAAATTTCACCTTGTTATGAATTATTAGTATTTATTTTCAGAATTTTTAAAATATTTAACTGTTGAATTATGTTTAAATGTTTTGGCTTGTTCATGATGGAAAATTCCCCCTTATTTTGACATTGGGGAATTTAGTTTTAACAGCTTGAATTATTTTTAGCGCCTAGAATTTTCCACGCGTGTAGATGTGGAGTCATTAAAAACAGCTTAAATTATTTTGAGCGCTTAGAATTTTTCACGCGTGTAGATGTGAGTCATTATAAAAACGGATCGTACCAGACACATCTAAATACTTCTAAGAAACAACTAACTTGAGATAGAGATCTTTGGAAAGAAATCTTCATATCAACATCATGGTCCTAATGATGAATGCTGAACCAAGTTCTTTCAGGCCATGTCATCCTTCATATGAAGAGGTAATTCTATTGTGTAAAAGAAATTTGACATTAACAGATAGTACAAATGAAATGATAACAAGTTGTATTCATTTGATCTAACTTTTATCTTGCTTAAATGTAGATGATTAATCATGCTATATTATCATTGAGGAAGAGAAATGGATCAAGTTCTACGGCAATAGCCAGCTTCATTAAGAAAAATTATGACCATCTTCCAAACAATTTCAGGAAGACTCTACTACGTCACTTAAAACGTCTTGTTGAGTGTGGAAAACTCACAAGAGTGAAGAACTCATTTAAGATTCAGCCGAGTTAGGTCTATCTTCAAAGCTGGAAATGCGCTCCCAAGGACATTGATTTTTCCTTTGAATCAGTCTAATGTGAAGCCTTTCCGAGCGAGCCTCTGGGATCTCCTGTAAACCCCCATGACGTTAGCACGATACTGTCTTAAACATGAAGGGAAAAGAGCCAATTAAAATTGTACCTTTTTTTTATCTTAACAATGGTTGTTACTATGTAAATTAATAATGATGCTCTGACTATCCTTTCAATTGCCTCTTTAATTATTGATTCCTTACCTTTCTGTGAATGTATTACCGTGAGATTAAACTTAAAAAAAAACACTCTTATTATCTGTTAAAAATTCTAAACTAGGTCACCATTGTATAATCAACAAGTGGATTTGATTGGCACACAAGAAAAACATTTAGAAAATAAACAGAATCTATTTTGTAAATGAGATAGGTTTTTAATTAAAAGCCTTTTCAATAATTAAGGAGAAAACCTGATATTTGTTCCTAGATAGTTTGTGAGGTTTCTTTGCTTTTTGAATATTTTTGGAATTTAAAAAAAATGAGAAACAAAATTTTAATTATTATTTCTTTTAATTAATATTTCTTTTTTCCTACCAAGTATGTGAGAATTTTACAACTCAATCACGCACTAACTCATGTATATATATATGGTAGTTGAGAATAAAAAGTATTTTAAATAGCATGGTAAATTTTATCTTGGAAATCATGAACCATTACTCCTTCTTGAGTCTTTTTCTTTTTAGTGACAAGAATTTAAACTAATTGAGGTTATGATTATTTTAAAAAGAATCTTAATTTGAGTAATTTTTTCTAACCAATCATTGTATTTTTTTGTCTAATTATTGGTTAATTAACACATATTTTTAAGTGCATAATTAAGTTGCTTTGTGATATAGATAGGCAAAAGATTTTTTTTTTATTAGTTGTAGGCATTAATAATAAGTATTAGTCAATATTTGATATGAATTCTCCTCATTCAAATAGGCAAATAAAAAATGGATAACAACTTCTAAATAAAAAAGGTCAAGAAGTTGAATAGATTTTAGGTCAACAAGTTGAGCAGATTTTATAGATCCAATTTTACTATTTATTGCTCCCATGCCAATTTTGCCGTGTTAAAGATATAAAACAAACAAACAAATGATAAAGATATAAAAACCAGCACTCTAAGATAGGGGAACTTGTCTGTTTGCTACATCGGGTGAATAGTACTAACACATTGTACTTGCCTAACATAGTTAAAGAAATGAAGAAATGAATTTAATGACAACGTATAATTGCAGTGCCCCTATTTGTGTGTATTATATGTACTAACATTCAGAGACAAAATGTTTCATCTTAATTTATTAATGAAATTTTATGAGTTGAAGTTGACAAGGCAGAAAATAATCACCACTCAAGCAACAACACTCCCCCTCTAGCACAAGTTTTCTCAGCTATGCTTCCCCATACCAAATTTTTGGCAGCATGGAGCATGGTCCACCCACGGTTGTTATGAATTTTGGCTAGCCTAGTGTCCTCCACTCGTAATTCCTTTGACTGAACCTGAGCATGAGTTGATTGAGTGGGACTTGGAGTCTTAACGTGCATTGTATCCTTTTCAATATGGATTTCTATCAACCCCCAACAATCCCTGTCCATCCAAATGGTTTTACCCGTGATCGGGCTCCCTTGATCGAGGACCGCATAGTGAGTTATAATATCCCGTTATTTTTAGAATAATAATAATAAAGAATAATATAATAAAAAGGATTAAAATTAGATAATGATTAGAAATTTGAAATTGGATTAGATTAATGGGCTTAAAACATTTGGATTAGATTAATGGGCTTAAAACATGGATCGGATTTGAACACGGATTACTAGTAGGTCTGGAATTAGGGTTGTAAGACATTATAATAAATACATCATATTTTCCTTCTCTATCTTTTTTCATAAAATTCGTAGGGCTTTTGCACACACAATTCAGTACTCTTGTAAAATTCGTAGAAAATTCATTGTAAGTCGGAATTCGTTGATTCTAGACTTGTCGGAATGGTCTTTGCGTTCACTACAACTTCCGTTCTTTGAGTTTTTCAAGAAAACATTATTTAGAGGGTCAAAAGGGTAAATACAGATCTGGTCAGAGTTGTAATCTTGGAGTTATTCAAGATTTTAGATGTTCTGCTTCTGATGTGTTGGTAAGGATTCTATGCGTGTGTTCTTAGAGCAAGTCTAATGCTAGATGCTAAATTGCTATTGCTATTGCTATAATATAGAACCGAAAAGTGAATTTTGGTGCTAAAATAAAACTCACCCTCCAAAGCTAGTTCTATAACTAGTTTCACATTTAACCAACTCTTTTAACTTTTACCTAACTCTTTTAAATTCTATTGAATATTCTCAACAATCTCATCTCATTCTAGTTAAATGATGATGTGGTATGGATGCATCCTTTGTTTCAAATTTAGCACAAAGGATGCATAATATAGCAATAGCATCAAGGATGCATCCAACTATAGCACCCCTTTGGAGATCAGTTTTTTTAGCACTTGATACTATAATATAGCAATAACACCAAGGATAGCATTGCATTGGACTTGCTCTTATGTAATTTTTTGAATTCTTGATTTGTGTAATTAAGGTAAGTAACTATTCGTTGCTTGGTATTAATTTGAAATCTACTTTATATTATTTGATTACATGTTCTTGAATATTTGTGTAAGTAACTATTCGTTACTCCGTATTATTGTAAGTATTTATACGTTGCTCCGTATTGATGTGAAACGTGCTCTATGTTTACTGATTATATGTTATCAAATATTTTTGTAAATAACTTTTCGTACCTTTGCTGTGTATTAATACAAAACATGCTTTGTATTGTTTGAGTACATGTGCTCGAATATGTGTTTAAGTTATCGTAAGTATGATTTTGACGTGATTAATAAGATATTAATTTTTTGAAAATCCCAGTCTTAGTCACGTATCGATAAGTATAAGATTCCAATCACTGGAAAAGTGTGATACATAGAACTAGTTTGCGCACATTCCGAAACACATCGATACCTTGTCAAGATTCGATTTCACTTGACGAGGGACGTAAACTAGCCCCCCATCGAATAAGAATAAGATCCCGGTCACTTGGGAAATTGTGGCATAAAGTAAAAGATGCCGGTCATGGGTAAAGTGTGGCGTAAGGTGTGATTTAGGACTGTGGGAATTAAAAGTAAAAGATAAAAGATTAAGACTTATTTGTTCGATTCAGAATTTAGATTATGTGAGTTATTGAAAATATTGTGTACATTGGTTTGATATTTGTTATAGAAAATATTGTGTGAATTTTTGTCGTAATTGTTATTAAGTATGTTGTGTGAAACTATATATGTGAAAGATGTTATGTGCTACATATGGAAATCATATTTTTGAAAATTATAAAAATATTATTTTGAGCCGTCGGACGGTAGTTGCTTGCTGGGCTTTGTAGCTCATTCTTTTAATATTTCAAGTTCGATGTACGATCGAGTTTAGTAGCGTTCGAGTTTGAAGACCTTAGAATTTGGCTAGATTGACTTTTCGATAGATGTTAGCTGAACTTTTGTAATAAGTACATCTGTAATAGACTTTTGATTAACAAATTGTATTTTAATAATAGTTTTCAATTTAGAATTAATAGTCTGAAAAGTCGGGCTGTTACATGAGTCCACCGGAAGATCATTGCAACTTAGATCATGACCCATTACAGTTGGGACAACAATGTCGATTACACTACCAAGAATTATAGGCGGCTAACGAATTCATTAAAATTGGATCAGTTATAGACATTCAACATTCGAATTCTTTAGAAACTCTCTTACCCAGTTTTAAGTTTAACTAACTTTTTGTGCTTTATTTATCATAATTCCTATAATAATAGTGTTCATATTAGTAGAGTTATTTGTGGATGGTTTTTATGTATTAGAGAATATCATAATTTTCTAATCAGGCTTTGCTTCATGATAATTTACAAAATCCGTATTGATGTTGCATTATCTACACGAGTTAAATTATTTATATACAATGAAACCCTTAATCCCGTCACCCACACATCGACAAATATGTAAACATACACTGCATATGACCGCCAACACATATATCAATACCCATCTATAAGATTCCTCGTAAACTCATTAACGTCTTTAACATTCAAAAATGGAATCTAATTCAAATAGTAAATGGAGGAAGAGAATTTGATATAATTCCTTAGATAAAAACTATAACTTCTTATCAAAACCAATGATCATAAATAAAATAGCTTAGCTCCGTAGATGGGATTAGAGGTAAAACACTCCAAAGGAGAAAGAGCTCTCTGGATCTCAAGAGCAATCTTCACAATGTAACTTAACCTCTTTTACCCCATCCCACCTTGGGCCACAATCATGGTATTCCTAATCCACATGTCCTTGATTATTTCTAGTAAGTGTTTGGCTGTGGTTGTAGTTGTTTTCTTCACAGAGTATCATTTGCATCCTGTTGTGCTTGTCCACACCTCCTTGGAATATTAGGATAATTCCTATTGCATATTTGGCTCCTAGATGTCCCGAATTCACAACTGTTTTGGAGGGTTGCATTCCACTCCCTCCATCCTTTTTTTGAAAATACTGATTCTAAAAAGGTAAAAAAACAAAAATTAGGTTTACCTAATTGTATATAATAGTGTTATGCTCTGTTCTAAAAGTCGGTGATTAATCACGATTAATCACCGATTAATCCCTGTTCCATGGGTTACCGAACTGATTAATAATCCGATTATTTGATTAATCATTCCGATTAATCCCTGGACAGTGCCTCTACCGATTAAGTCCGATTCCCGATTTTTACAACACTGGTGTTATGCCATATTTACAAAAACAAATAGCAAAAGACTTGACAGGTTAATTCTTTACAAAAATAGGCCTTTTACCATTCCGTACTACACTAGTACAAAAACTGCCTTATGCATCTCCTCATTTGCGTCTGTTATAGGAGAAACAGACGCATAAAATAGTTTTATGCGTCTGTTGAGCACTAGACAGACGTATATACTACAAAGAGACATGTTTATACGTCTGTTGTGTATGAACAGTCGTATAAGATAGTTTTATGCGTCTGTTGGAAAATTATTTGCGTCTGTTATTTTACAACAGACGTATATAGTTCAACTATATATGTCTTACCTTTAAAACAAACGTATAAAGATGATTAAAAAAAATTATAAAATAAATGTAAAAAAATATGAGTGACCCAATTAGTATATCGACTCTTATATAAGTCTGTTTATTTACACCAGATGCATAAACAATAATTAATTAAATCAAATCATAGTGTTACATTACACTTAAAACAAGTTATCCCCAATTTCTGATAACACGAACGCGTATTACACTCCCACTCCAAGACCTGCTCTGCAATTTCACAAAATCCCTAATTCCATCTACGATTGACTGTATACAGTATATATTTCGATCCACGGAGAAGTCCAATTCCATCTGTTTCAATTCAGTACTCATATCGGTAACTTCCCTCTCCTTCTCTCCGTCTCTCTCTCTCTCTCGTATATGCGTATATATGTATGTAAATACGTGTGTATAGTTCGATTGATACATTGTATGTTTATGCTTCTCCCCTATCTCATGTATGTATCTGGGTATATGTGGCCAATATATGTGTGTATATATGTGTATATATGTGTATAATCTGTTTATTTTTTAGGAATGTGATGTGTATTTTACAAAGATCCATAAGACTATAAGCATCTGCACCTTTGGTAGGTTAAATTTGATTTATATAGTCATATTGACCGAAGTTAATCAAATATATGTAATATAATCGGTCAAATATTACCAGTCGAATTTACATATATATGGATATGTTTGGTGCTGTTGAAAACAGTTTTTTTTTCTGCTTAATGTCATTGGTTGGCCTGAAGAAATTATTAAGCTGAAATCATGCTTAAAAACTAGATTCGTGTACTTGAATTTTATTAACGAGTATTTATCTTGGTTGGTAATTTTGTAATGCTTGTGAAATGTGCAGTTGTAAAAATACTCTGCAGATTAATGTTGGTATAGTAAAATTTGTTGCTTCCTATTTTTCTTATTATTTGGCGTATATTATTATTATTATTATTCTTAAGAGTTGTTCTGTTGGTGGGGGAGTGGTGATTGAGGGCAGTGCTTAAAGTGTGTTTGATCACATAGATGAAATTTTCTAGCCATAGAAAAACCAATTTGGAGCATTCCGATTCCAAACTGTTGCTCCTGGTCCTGGCTTTACTTGTGCCTTTGCTGCCTTTGTTTAGTTTCTTTATTGTCATTAGTTATCTTTTGCCTTTGCTTTTGCTCATCTGTTAACTCGAATAACTTGTAGAAGGGGGGGTTGAATATAAGTTATATAATCGTGTCTGATTTTTGATTGATTATATGAACAAGAATAAACGAATGAATCAAACTCTTGTTTGTATTAATAAGATCAAATACAAACTCTACCAAAGGTGTACAATACCTTTAGCAGCTGCTGACAATATAAATATCTCTCTGTTTGTTTCGAACTCTCGAATACAAACCTTATATAGAGCTACGCACATTCACTTAACACACGCTCTTTACAATGATATTGAGAGAGTATTTATAATGCTACCTATCAACTAATAACAGAAAGATATAATCTATACATGACAATGTTCTGCCTTCTAGTCGATAGTTTCCATCAATAGAAATCTCTTTCCTTCATATATATCTTCTTGCTTGTTCTTCAAACAACGATCCTGTTTTATAGCACTTGCCAGTTTCTGTAGCATCCATAATGACATCATCAGTAACAAAACTGATATCAGGATCTGTACACTGCATCAGTATCTGATCAACCATCAGTATTAGACCATCATCAGGATTTGCCCTTTGTTCCTGACATGTAGTCTCCGATACACTGTTCATTCCTGACTAAACTATACAGATAACTGTCTTACACATAAATCCTATATACAGTGCTAAATCCTTTATAAGATCAGGATTACAAGAAGTATAATGTGTAAATTCTATTCTTAACATCACAACTTATGAATTATTCCTAACAATCTCCCCCTATTTATGCTTTAAAATCTGAAGCATAAATCTAAGTTGTAGATGTCAAAACATATAACAATACAACCAGAATAGAATTTATGAATGTAGAATTATGAAGTTAAGTACCTCCTTCTCAGATGTAGACATTTATCTAGTACTTAGAAGAAAGAATTTTAACTATTAATGCTGTTCTTCTTTTACTACTTTCTAGCTGAGATTCACCACTGTCACTCCTGGTTCTTCTTTTTACTTCCCTTTGTCTGCTCTTTATCTCCCCCAGCTTTATCTTTATCTCCTTTAGTCTGGTAGTGTTGTTGTTGTCTTTGAATTGTCTTTATCTCCCCCTTTTTGACATCAGCAACATTAATTCCAAGAGTCTCAGAAACAGAACAAATGAGATTCATAAGAACTGCTTGATTGTCCATAATTGTGACTTGGTTATCTTCAAGTGATTGAAGTCTTGTTTGAATAGCAATTTGAGAATTCTGAATATCTTTCAAAACATCAGAATGAACTTCAATGTTGGAAGTGCTTTTAGTATCTTCAGTATCAGAATCAGAAAGAACTGTATCTTCAAGTCTTGTAGAAGAAGTTGCTTGAGTTGTATGATATTCAAGTAATAAAACCTGATTAGAAATATCAACATCTTCATCTTTCTGATCTGGAACTGAAACATGATCATCATCTCCTTCACCAGTATTCTGTGTACTAACATCTTCAAATCCTGACTCCTCCTTAGAGTGATCAGAGACTGTTGATGTCTCAATTCTAGCTGATATTGGAAGTACATACAAAGGAACACTAGGATCATTAGGATCTTCATCTGGTACATATGTATCAAGAGATTGCTTTATCCTGACACCTCTTCTGTTAATGATTCCTGCAAGCCTCTCCTTTTGCTTCTGAGCTTTAACTTCTGGCTTTGCATTGTGATGTGCTAGGTCATTCTTCTGATACATTTTGATGAATGAATAAGTACCAGCATCCATATCCAAATTTTCAGACCAAGATTTAGGAAAAACCTGATCCCAGAAATCAAATGATGGTTTCCTAATTTTCTCTTCCTCACTATGGAGTTGATCATCCATACCCTCATTCTCACTTTGACTTACTAAAGTCAACACTCTTTCTACCTCACCTTTTGCCTGGTCAGGAGCCAGCCGCTCAAATTGTGGATCTAAGTCCATCTTTTCAAGTGTATCACTCAAATTTAGATAAGTGCTCTCATGTCCTACAGAAAAATAGGGTTTAGAAGGAGTTTTTATACCTGAACTCACATGGAGAGAGGGTTCCTCATATGGCATGTGGCTTGAGGTTTTCTCCAAGGAGTGAGCTGTTATAGTCTCTGAACCCTTACAATCATCTTCTTTCCTTTCAGAAACTACAGGCTCCAGTATACCACTTTCAGGTTCTTTACTAGACTCTGATGTCTTCAGTAATACTTCATTAGACACCATAGTTAGTATATCACCGTCTTTAAGTGTTGTTTGCTGAGACACACTCTCAAGGTGGATAGACTCTGACTGAACAAAATTTGTTTTATCTTCAGAAAAATCAACCAAAGTCATTCCTCCCATATCATAGGGTATCTCACTTACATTCTCAGTCATCACAGAAGTCCTTTCAACATCAGCTATCACAGCTCCTGAGTCATCCTTCCTCTGACTAGATGGTTCTTGTGTTGCAGTGACTGTGATCTGATCTTTCCTACTATTCACCACTGGTGCAATAGTATATTCTGTTGACTGCTTCCCTCTATCTACTTCCTCCAGTTGTTCACCTTGAGCTAAAGCATCTTCAATAATGACATCCTTGTCAAATAAATATGCATGAAGTGATTGAAGTGCAACATGCTTCGAGAGTCCAAATTTCTTGACTAATTGTCTTCTGACAGATACATAGAAATACATCTTCATTAAGTCAAGTCTTTGATGTAGAAGTCCATATTCATCTGGAAATAAAAGTTTTGGTACTCTTTCAACCAAAAAATCTAGAACAGGCCTTGACAACTTCACTTTGAGAGAAATTAGTCCCATAGCCAGTCTGTATGATAATGTAGTTTCCCATGAAGAATCAATATCCAGATCTCTCTTGTCAAATACTGACATAGATGTAGCTTGATTTGTAGAAACCTGCATGATATTAATTGGACTAGACTCTGTGTGTGTAGGTGACAATTGAATCTTTCTCCTTGTTCTCCTGATATAGTGAGCAAAAGATTTATCCTGAGAAGACTCAAGAGGTGTAGACACAGAAGTGATCTTGGGATGAGATCTTTGTTCAATAGACACAGTCTTTTGAGAGACAGTATCCAGTAACTGTTTTCCCTTTTTAAGAACTACAGCCTTTTGAGAGACTGCAGCCTGGCTGTGACTAGGTTTTTCATCTCTTTGTGCTAACAAAGAAAGTTGAATTGCAGCCTTCAATTCTGCTCTCTCAGCAAGAGTTAAATCATCATCATCTTCACTAGAATTACTACTACTACTTGACACAACAAATCTTCTCTTCCTTACAACTGATGTCTTTTGAGAAACACCAGAGGTTGGTTTCTTTGAAACAATAGGCTGTGGATCAAAATTTGGTTCTTGAATTGTTTCAGAGACTATAATGTTTTGGGCTACTTGGGTAGACACAGGTGGGTTCTCCTCTGTTCGCACTTATTCACGCAAGAGAACGTGGTCAACAAGTAATATAGAGTAAATAAGATTCGTTCCCACAGAGACTCAAATTGTTCGTTATGTTCACTTATGCACCAGCTAATGATTTACACTCACTGCTAAGACAATCACAATTTTGGTTTGATTTAACTAATGATTGATTACCAACTAAGCCAATTACGAGAAAATAACTTAACTTTAACCTTATAATAAACAAACATGGGATTTCAACTTCAATTACTACTTCATCTAGAATCTTATGCCCTTTAGCCTAGCATGTGACCGAGTTGATTACTGATTAGATGCACTAAACTGATACATACCAACTTTCGTTGTGCATATACCATCCTACTGATCATCCACAATTGATAGAAGTCAAGTAGTCACCAAATATGTGTAGTCCCTATATGTCTATAGCAATTGAACACAGACCGGTTGAAAATCAAGCACCCATTAAACCACATAGTCGATGCAAGACGGTTAGAATCACATCACAAATTAATACATGTTCTTCACATGCAAAAACCTATGCTAGCATGAATTGTTCTAAACCCTAGATCCACTTTCGCATTCACTAGGATTAAACAAACAATTACAAGTGTTCGCGACGCACTTATAACGAATAAGCATAAACATACTAGGTAATCAATACATTCAATCACACACCAAGGCATAATTAACACTCAATAATTAGAATCCATAGCAAAATCCATTAAAACCCCATGATAACGAATTAGCCCATAATTGACCTAATTGTCATCATGGGTTCTTTGGAAAACATAATTCTAAAATCAACAAGTAAAAATAAAGAAGAAGAATAAGGTTTAGAATTAAATCCCCATAATAGAAGAATACAAAGGTTTCAAGAATAATCCTTGCTTGTCACTAGCTTGGAAGAATTCCTTCTCTCCCTCTCTCTTCTGTATAAAACTAGGTTATACTACGTACGTCTGTATATGTTTTATTACAAGGGTAGGACGTTTATACATAAAAAACGTTTCCTCCCTCTTGCCCAATAAAAATATTTAATATTCTATTACAATTAGAATTTAATTAAGGTGCTAAAACCTGCCCGGAATATAATTAGAACTCGAAAAGGGCAAAACAGGAATTTCCCAGCCATGCTTCACAAAGTCTGCACGCGCGAATTAACTCAGTACTTTACTTGCACGTGATTCCTATCCCAGGTTGTAGAAAATCTCTCAAGCTTCGCGTGGGCAGTAAGATCGCTGAAAACGGACTTACAGAACTCCAGATATGGCCAAAACAGTGTAAGCTGCGCAGCCTTCCCAGAAAATCCGAATTTAAATCAATTAATTCCCAAAAAATTGTAGAAGCATCCACCTTAATCAACATTCTCGTAAACCTGCACAACTAAGCAAAACACATCAAAACTACAAGAAACTTGAGTCCAAGACAATCAATTTAAGCCGATTTAGAATGTTCCAAGTGGATATAAATCCACTTATCACACCCCCAAACTTAAACCGATGCTTGTCCTCAAGCATTAACAATTACAACTAACTAACTAGTACCACTTCCGTAGGTGATCACGGTTGCATTTGGCATATGCAACAAGCCCTTTAAACCCCTAGGCAGCCCTAGTGGACGAGTAAGGTCTCGTGAGGGCCTATAGCGAATGTACCCACAAAATCCATTTAACCTAATGCAATGCAATGCATGAATGCAACTAATATGAAAATGCAAGATCCCCTTCAAACTCACCAAAACCAACTAACAAGCAAATATCTCAATGAATATAACAAATCCAAGCAGAGCTCGACTAAATCCCCGTATACTAACAAATACATGAACAGAAACGTGCGTGTGTGCGATGCTCATCAGAAATACTCCCAAAACTAGGTCAAAAATCATACATGCTTTCCGTCAAGACAATCACAGGTTTAGAATCAGAATAGACTGTAGACACTCCATAACCTAGGAACACCTCCACCCTTATCCAAGGTAGACAGAAACTCATGCTTTATTACTATACTACGACACTACATATACAATAAGCATGCTTATTTAACCGTGCAATGAATGAGACCCCAAAAGGCTTATACAATAATACCCATGTAGCGAGTGTTGGGTCAGTGGATCCCAGACTATAAAGCCTTAGGTCACTAGGACTAAGTCCCCTCAGACTTAATTACTCGAGTATTAAAGAGCTCACTCTGGTTAATTTTGCATTTAAATTATTTATATGACTCTTTTTTTTTTTCCTTCTTTTTTTTTTTTTTTTCGCAATCTGGAATGAGCCTTTCTCATTTCCAACCCTAGACTACTCATATAAATATGAGCTGGCTACTAGCCATTTGACGCCTAGCCATTATTGACAAATATCGCCTAGCCATTATTGACAAATATGAACAACTAGCATGAAAATTCCTGGTTTCCCCCAAACTTAGATTTTAATGTTCCTACGCTATAAAGGGAATAACGAAAATTCTAAATATAAACAAGTGATTAAATCTCAAAACATCCCACAGGCATGACCCTAACCTAGCCCCAAAAGCACCCCAATGAGACTGTGTAATAAATTTTGTTCCCGTAACATGCAAGTCAATTTCATAGAAACTATAAATCAGCCCTCTACTCATCATCATCACACCCAAATCAACATCCACCTATCAATCAGAATCAGCTCGTCCTAAGGGATCATGAAATATGCATGCCATGAAAATGCAACTAAATGAAAACTCACATGGTATACGAAAATAAAATGTCCTATATGAAACAAACGTAGATAATACGAACATAACAATCATGCATGAACTATCACTACTATGCAAACATGATATCCTATATGAACACAAAATACAACAATATATATACAACTACTAATCCCTCAAACCACCCCCAAACTTAACATATTCAATGCCCTCATTGAATGGAAGTAAATACAAGGGATAGCAGAAAACATACCTACTCGTCCTCCTCTTCGGAGGAATCATAATCTGGCGGTGGATACTGCGTACGAGCTCCATAGACTGGCCACCTTGCCTGAATACTACAAAACCCACAATTGACAAGAACACAAATTCGTAATAAAAATAAGATTAGAGAAAAAGATTTACCCAATACGAATCAAAGAGGTGAACTTGCAATAAATTCCTCTTTAGAATTGAATTTATTAAAGATTTAAATAAAATAGAAGAGGAATTGGATTTGTATGTATAGGTGGGTATATAATAATAATAATAATAATAATAAATAATAATAATAAAGAAAATAATAAAGAAAATAATAATAATAATAATAATAATAATAATAATAATAATAATAAATAATAACTATAATAATAATAATAAAAAAATAAAAATAATAATAATAATAATAAAATAATAATAATAATAATAATAAGAAATAAGAATTAGAAAAGAAATAGGTTTAGAATTTTTGGAGAAAAGATGGAAGGTTTTGGAATTGAAAAAGGATTAGAAAAGGTTTAGAAAAGGGGAGTATAAAAAGAATGGGGTGTAGAAAGAATTTAGTATTATATATATACACAGGCACAGCCGCACCACACTGAACAACAGGAAGGAAAAAAAAAAAATTTCTGAAAAGCACTGCCCACGCGCCAGCTGCGCCCGTGAGGGGCAAACTGCCTCACATCCAGATGCGCCCATGCAATTTGCGTATCAAGACCGCAATTTGCTTCCCTTCCAGTAACGCAGGCGCAAGTTGCGCCACAGGACCGCAAACTGCCCTGTAACGCAGCTTGCTCCTGTGTGACACACTCAAAATTCGATTTTTTCATTTTTTTTTTTATTTTTTTTTTTTTCACACAACACTCAATTTTTTTTTTTTTTTTTTTTTTTTTTTTTTTTATACTAATGCATGGGTTGCCTCCCACGAAGCGCCTTTCTTTAACGTCTTTAGCTAGACTTGGCCCCAATTTTCCTCTTGAAAATTTTCTACACCGCATCTCTATAAGGCCATTTAATGATCTTTTCTGGAGCGACATCTTCGACGACAAGCTTTACCCGTATTCGCTCCTCACAAGCTCTCTTAACAACATTCTCCCGCCTACCTGAAAAGTTAGCAGCAATAACAATAGCAAGCAAAGGAGATGAATTACAAGAAACATACCCCAGGTGAACTAGCAATGTTTTTAGCTCAAGTTCGGGAGCTCCTTCAAATGATGGCTTAAGGCGCACCTGAGAATTCCAGAGATCTTCCACTCCAAGCAACTTATGTGGAATACGTAGCCCCATTAACCAAGGCACTGTAATCCTCAGTTGGCCATGCTTTGCCTTCTCCTTCTCCGTGTCATACTTTTTACTCTGCCCTGCATCAACCAATTTCAAGCTAAAACACTCCTCATCCTCCACCGGCAAATTCATGGCTAGAGTTTGCTTCTGAAGCCTCTGTGGATATGGAGGAGGAAAATTGATTTGGACGATCTCTGTAGTCTTCTCCGGAATAGATTCGTCAACAAGAGTGATGCTCTTTTCCTCTTCGGCCTCCAGCTGGTCGAAGTCAGATTGCAACGGAGCGGCATTCAACAACTGAACATGCTCTTCTAATTCATCATCTTCCACACTGAGACACTCTTCATCCTTCGAAGGAATTAGCATAGCCGCTTGAGCCTTGGAATTTTCTTGATCTTGGGCTGATTCTTCAAAATTTTGAGATTGCAAAGGAAGTGGTTGCGGTTGATTATTCAGAATCGAATATTCTGGACATTCTGAATTTTCTGATTGGTTTGCCTCCGGCTCTGCTTCCTTATCAGCTTCATGTTCTGCTTCTTCCCCATCTTTGCCCTCAGACTCTTCTTCCTGAACTTCGATCATGGTCACACCCGTGGCTAAGAAAGGCCAGTCAAGACTGATAGTAAGGTTCTTGTCCTCCTCCTCTACATCTAGGCCTTCTGTGTCACTTGGAATTTGATTCAATGTTTGTAATGCATTTGCAATTTGACCAATCTGATCTCCTATTCTCTGGAGAGACAATGCATTGCTTTTAGCCATCAACCTCAATTCTTCTAATTCAGCTTCTTCGGTCGACTGTTGGATAGACCAAGTCTGAAATTGCTGCTGCTGAAATTCAGGAGGTTGAAAGTGTTGATGCACTGGGGCATACTGATGCTGAAATTGTTGCCCTTGTTGCTGCTGAATTCCCCCTGGATTGTATGGCTCATCTTCAAACTGCTGATTTTGGAGCGGGTAGAATGGATATTGAGATTGCTCCATACCACTCTGATTATAGTCCCAGCTGAAATTTGGCCGGTTTCTGTTATACTCACATTGATGAGTGTAATGTCCACCTGCACACAACTCACAAACAATTACGAATTCCTGCTCCCAATAATCCATCAAATAAAAAAAACGTCCGAGTCAGTGAATTTAACCCAATTGATGACAAGATCATAAACTAAACAAACAATGAACCGAGTCCCCGGCAGCGGCGCCAAAAACTTGTTCGCACTTATTCACGCAAGAGAACGTGGTCAACAAGTAATATAGAGTAAATAAGATTCGTTCCCACAGAGACTCAAATTGTTCGTTATGTTCACTTATGCACCAGCTAATGATTTACACTCACTGCTAAGACAATCACAATTTTGGTTTGATTTAACTAATGATTGATTACCAACTAAGCCAATTACGAGAAAATAACTTAACTTTAACCTTATAATAAACAAACATGGGATTTCAACTTCAATTACTACTTCATCTAGAATCTTATGCCCTTTAGCCTAGCATGTGACCGAGTTGATTACTGATTAGATGCACTAAACTGATACATACCAACTTTCGTTGTGCATATACCATCCTACTGATCATCCACAATTGATAGAAGTCAAGTAGTCACCAAATATGTGTAGTCCCTATATGTCTATAGCAATTGAACACAGATCGGTTGAAAATCAAGCACCCATTAAACCACATAGTCGATGCAAGACGGTTAGAATCACATCACAAATTAATACATGTTCTTCACATGCAAAAACCTATGCTAGCATGAATTGTTCTAACCCTAGATCCACTTTCGCATTCACTAGGATTAAACAAACAATTACAAGTGTTCGCGACGCACTTATAACGAATAAGCATAAACATACTAGGTAATCAATACATTCAATCACACACCAAGGCATAATTAACACTCAATAACTAGAATCCATAGCAAAATCCATTAAAACCCCATGATAACGAATTAGCCCATAATTGACCTAATTGTCATCATGGGTTCTTTGGAAAACATAATTCTAAAATCAACAAGTAAAAATAAAGAAGAAGAATAAGGTTTAGAATTAAATCCCCATAATAGAAGAATACAAAGGTTTCAAGAATAATCCTTGCTTGTCACTAGCTTGGAAGAATTCCTTCTCTCCCTCTCTCTTCTGTATAAAACTAGGTTATACTACGTACGTCTGTATATGTTTTATTACAAGGGTAGGACGTTTATACATAAAAAACGTTTCCTCCCTCTTGCCCAATAAAAATATTTAATATTCTATTACAATTAGAATTTAATTAAGGTGCTAAAACCTGCCCGGAATATAATTAGAACTCGAAAAAGGCAAAACAGGAATTTCCCAGCCATGCTTCACAAAGTCTGCACGCGCGAATTAACTCAGTACTTTACTTGCACGTGATTCCTATCCCAGGTTGTAGAAAATCTCTCAAGCTTCGCGTGGGCAGTAAGATCGCTGAAAACGGACTTACAGAACTCCAGATATGGCCAAAACAGTGTAAGCTGCGCAGCCTTCCCAGAAAATCCGAATTTAAATCAATTAATTCCCAAAAAATTGTAGAAGCATCCACCTTAATCAACATTCTCGTAAACCTGCACAACTAAGCAAAACACATCAAAACTACAAGAAACTTGAGTCCAAGACAATCAATTTTAACCGATTTAGAATGTTCCAACTTGAGTCCAAGACAATCAATATTTCTTGAAAACAAGAAACACAGTCACATGCAATAATTAGCATTTGACTTCATTAAAACTTCCAAGTGACTGTTCAGCTTCTCACGTCTTTCTTTGAAAGAAATAGACGCCTTATGCCATTCTCCATAAACCTTTCAATTTCTTTTCAACAATGCTTCTCAAACCAAAATTCCCTTCAAACCCATTTTTTAGATTTTTCTCGATCGATGAACATCCTGTTCTTGATCATCTCTTTGAACAGACAACTCTTCTCATCGAACTAATCATGAATGGATTGGTTTTCGAAAATATCCGGAGGTTTCTCCTAGAACATCCATCTGTTGGATACAATCTTCCCCTAACCTCCTCAAAACTTGAGGATGAAGAATTTGGCCGAGAGTCTGAGGTTGATCTTGATGGGGATGCTATACATTTAAGTTAGCTGCTCTCATTCAAGTCGCCCAGACAAGGAATCCAAGAGCAAACGAGACTGTTCATCCCCTGATGAATTTCTTGAGATGCTCCTTGTCCTGTACCTCAGAGTTCATATCAATAGACAAGTATGGAATTATTAGTAGAAATTTAGACAAAAAGATGTTGTATTTCATTTCCATGTAATGATTTCTATTAATGAAAATACAGTTTCTTGTTATCTGCTTGTCTTTTGATTATTGAATGATGTATAAATTATCAGTATGCAAATATTAAAACTTGCTAGCATAGACTTAACACATCACAAAATCAGATTACTACACAAAGTAAACGTCAGGATCTGAAACAATTTTCATAATCCTGATACTGACACAATACTGATGACGTCAGCATCCTGATAACAAATCTAATCCTGATGATTATTAACAAGTCTATCATGCTGAAATTTATCAAGGCAAAGTGTTATAGCTCAAACATTTAACAATCAATTATAGATCCTGACAGGAATATCAAGTCTATAAGCTAAGAACAACATACCTTGCTACTTTTGCAGATGTTAAAGATCTAAAAATTTAACATTCCTAACTCACTTACTAGTCTACTGAACGTAGTCTCATCAAGTGGTTTAGTTAGATTATCTGCAAGCTGTTTGTCAGTAGGAACAAAATGAAGTTCCACAGTACCATTCTCAATATGTTCTCTAATAAAATGATACCTGACATCAATGTGCTTAGTCCTTGAATGTTGAACTGGATTTTCTGCAATTTTAGTAGCACTAGTATTATCACAAAACATAGGAATATTACTAAGTGTCATACCATAATCCATCAACTGATTTCTTATCCAAAGGAGCTGTGCACAACAACTGCCTGCTGCTATGTACTCAGCTTCTGCAGTTGAGGTTGAAACAGATTGTTGCTTCTTGCTTGCCCAAGAAATCAATCTATTTCCCAAGAATTGACATGTACCTGTAGTGCTTTTCCTGTCTATCTTACACCCTGCATAATCAGAGTCTGAATAGCCAATTAGAAAGAAATTAGATTCTCTAGGATACCACAAACCAAGATTTGGAGTTCCTTTGAGATATCTAAAAATTCTCTTCACAGCAATTAAATGAGATTCCTTAGGATCACTTTGGAATCTAGCACATAAACAGGTAGAAAACATTAAATTTGGCCTACTTACAGTTAGATATAACAATGAGCCTATCATGCCTCTATAACTAGTATTATCCACACTCTTTCCTTTAGGATCAGAGTCTAGTTTAGTGGCTGTTGCCATGGGTGTTTTTGCAACTGCACAGTCTTGAAAGTCAAACCTTTTTAAAAGATCTTTGATATACTTTGACTGATTAATGAAAATACCAGTCTCAGTCTGTTTGACCTACAAGCCTAAGAAATAATTTAGTTCACCCATCATGCTCATCTGATACTTAGACTGCATAAGCTTGTTAAACTTAGCACACAACTTTTCATTAGCAGAACCAAAAATAATATCATCAACATAAACTTGAACTAAAAGCAATTCACCTTTTATCTTTTTAAAGAATAGAGTTTTGTCAATTGTACCTCTTGTGAACCCATTTTCAAGAAGAAATTTAGACAAAGTCTCATACCATGCTCTTGGTGCCTGCTTTAGTCCATAGAGTGCCTTGTCAAGTTTGTAGACATGATTTGGAAACTTTGGATCAACAAATCCAGGTGGCTGTTCCACATACACTTCCTCATCAAGTTTGCCATTTAGAAAAGCACTCTTTACATCCATCTGGTATACCTTGAATTTTGAATGAGCTGCAAATGCAAGAAACATTCTGATTGCTTCCAATCTTGCTACAGGTGCAAAGGTCTCATCATAATCAATGCCTTCTTCCTGAGAATAACCCTTGGCCACCAGTCTTGCTTTGTTTCTTACAATCATACCAGATTCATCTAGCTTGTTTCTGAAAACCCATCTTGCACCAACAATAGATCTATCTTTAGGTCTTGGTACCAGTTTCCAGACTTTGTTTCTCTCAAACTCATTTAACTCCTCTTGCATTGCAATTACCCAATCAGGATCCTGTAAGGCTTCTTCAACCTTCTTAGGTTCATTCTTTGAGAGAAAGCAACTATACAAGCATTCATTTTGAATTGATCTTCTAGTTCGAACACCACTATTTGGATCACCAATTATCAAATCTTCAGTATGATCCTTTGTCCATTTTCTAACAGGTGGTAGATTAACTCTGCTAGTCTCTCCCCCTAAGTTAGTGGTATCTCTTGTAGAAGAATTCTCTCTACCTTCAAAAACTCTCCTTTGATCAATAAAATCAGTAGATTCCATATTGCTGCTAGTTACTGATCTTTCCTCAGTAGACTCTGAAAGGTCAGTTCCTGATGGAGTAGACTCTGAAACGTCAATTCCTGATGGAATAGACTCTGAAAGACTAGTCTGATCCTGATGATCACTGTGTTCTCTTTGATTTATTTGCTCCCCCTCAACAGTAGCATTCCTTTGAGAAGCAATAGAAATTCCTTAAGGAGAACCTTCATCATCACTTGAGAGTATCTCAGAATTCTTCAGATTTTCAAATTCCAATTTGTCATGGCTTTCATCAGTTTGCAAAATTCCAAATTTCTTATCATCAAATGCAACATGAATTGATTCCATAACAATGTGAGTTCTGAGATTATAAACTTTGAAGGCCTTAGATGCTGAATATCCTAGAAAAATTGCTTCATCCGATTTGGCTTCAAATTTTCCAAGATGTTCTGGATGAATTTTTAGGACATAGCATTTGCATCCAAAGATGTGAAAGTATTTCACACTTGGTTTATTTCCTTTGATCATCTCATAGGGAGTTTTTCCATGACTATTTACCAAGGTACAATTTTGAGTGAAACATGCAGTGTTAATAGCTTCTGCCCAAAAGTAGGTTGGAAGGTTTGCATCTGCAAGCATGGTTCTTGCTGCCTCTATGAGAGTCCTGTTCTTTCTTTCCACTACACCATTCTGTTGAGGTGTACCAGGTGCAGAAAACTGTTGAGTGATTCCATTGTCTGCACAAAACCCCTCCATTGTAGAATTCTTGAATTTTGTACCATTGTCACTCGTAAGTACCTTGACTTTGTACTCAGAGTTATTCTGAATATTCTTGATGAGTTCAATGATTTGCTGAGGAGCTTCATCCTTCTTGTGTAGAAAGAACACCCATGTGAACCTTGTGAAATCATCCACCATAACTAGAGCATATCTTTTCTTGCTGATAGACATAATGTTTACTGGACCAAACAGATCAAGATGTAGCATGTGAAATGGTTCAGTAATCGAATTTTCAGTCTTGCTCTTGAAAGTGGTTCTTCTTTGCTTTCCAAGCTGACATGCATCACAAAGTCCATCTTGCACAAAATTTGCCTGTGGTAGGCCTCTCACCAAATTGTACTTAACAAGTTGATTAAGCTTCTTGAAATTAAGACGTGAGAGCTTCTTGTGCCAATTCCAGCTTTCATCACTTGTTGCTTTGCTGTAGAGACATCTAACAATTCCTTTAGATGTATCACTTAAGCTGGCTTCATATATGTTACCATGTCTTTGACCAGTTAGAACAATGTCTCCATTCTGCATATTCAAGATTTTGCATCCTTCTCTGTCAAAGATTGATTTGTAACCTTTATCACCCAGTTGACTTATGCTTAAAAGAGTATGTTTCAAGCCTTCAACCAGTGCTACATTTTCTTTGATGACATTCCCAAAAACAATTGAGCCATATCCCAGAGTTTCTCCTTTGTTGCCATCTCCAAAAGATATTACTGGGCCAGCTTTCCTCTCAAACTTTGTAAGCAGGGACTTCTTTCCAGTCATATGTCCAGAGCATCCACTGTCCAAGATAATTGAATGCTTCTTTCCTGTGCCCTGCAAACAAAAAGTAACTAGTTAGAATTTTTTAGGACCCAACTTTGATTGGATCCTTTCTTACTAGATTTAGAGACAACAGGCTTTGAAGATTTTGCTTTTATTTTACCTGTTGTAGAGTCAACCTTAGATTCTAATTTCACATACTGTTTGTGACTAGGAATTTCAGATTTCAAGGAATAATAGTCATAATACAGTTCATGATATTCTCTACACATGTAAATGGAATGAAGTAAACTACCACAATGATAACAAGCTTTTTGTGGTTGGTATTGAATTGTCTGAGTCTTGGGGAATCTGGACTCAGTTTTCCAAGAAGGTTTTTGATTGCAGTCTAGGGCCAAATGATTATGATTTCCACACTTATAGCATTTTTTCCTAGGTGCATCAGGTACATTCTTGTAATTATTCTCTTTGTTAATACCTTCTTTTCCATTCCTATTTCTTTTGATCTTGCTAGACTCTGAAAGACCATCTAATCTCTGTTTCAACTGAGACTTAGACAGAAACCCTATGTTTACATTCTTAGGTTTCTCTAACACTTTCTCATCTGAATTACTATTGTTAATCCTTTTGTGTACAACAGGGGTACCTTTTGAATCAACAAATTTAACATGATTAGGTTCAGAAATAATTTTCTTACCTTCAGATTTAGATGTGTTAGCTTCTATTTTACTATTATCATTGACAATAGCTACCTTTTCTTCTTGTCTAGCTTTATCAAAACCTAAACCATTAACCTTACCACGGATTCCACTTTCAAAAATTTCTATAGTCTTCTTACTGGAATTGTTAATGGTCTTATTCACATCTCTCTCTTCTTCTAGTTCTTTTCTGACATAGTCATAAGCCTCAAGAATAACACTACAATCATGCTTAGCTTTATCAGAACTTAACTTGTATTCTTCCATTTGAATTAATTCAGATTCAAGAAAATTATTTCTATCAACTAATTTATCATTCTTAACCTTAAGTTCATCTCTTTCACAAGTAAGAATTCTAAAATTAGTTATAAGATTCTTAAACTCAGCATGGATAGATCTAATTTCATCAGAATTTAAGCTATCAAATGAATCAAGAGAGTGAAGTGATACCTTAACAGAGGATGGAGAAGTTTTCTTTGGAGATCCAGGTTTGTCTGAACTATTGGCCATCAATGCAATGTTGTCATAATCCAATTCATCTTCAGAGTCACTGGAATCAGCCCAATCCTTCTGTGTGACCATAAGTGCATTACCCTTTCCTGAATTCCTAGGCTTCTTACACTCACTAGCAAAGTGTCCAAGCTCGCTGCAGTTAAAGCACTTGATCTTGGCCTTATCAAGCTTGACAATTGTACTTTTGCTTTTGTCACTCTTCTTCTCCTCCTTCTTTTGAAAAGGTCCTTTGCTAAATCTTCTCCTATTGAATCTTCCTTTCTTGAAAGCTTTAGCAAACATAGCAAAGAGTTCCTGCATCTCAGATTCAGAATCATTGTTGTCAGAGTCCATATCAGTAGTCTCTGACTCAGAATTTTCTTTGCTTTTCTTCTTCCTTGAATTCTTTACAGCAATCTCTTCATGCTGTTCTTCAGGAAGCTTCTTTACTTCAGATTGAGCAGTAAGTGCAATAGTCTTCATTTTTCCTTCACTCCTGCTCTTCTTCTGCTGCTTGTCAAGTTCATAAGCTCTCAATTTTTCATATACTGCCTCTAATGAAATTTCATCCAGATCATTAGCTTCCTCAATCGCAGATATCTTCTCATTGTAGAAATCAGGCAAAGCTTTCATGAACTTTGTATTCATATCCTCCAAGTCATAATATTTACCATGCATGGCCATCTCATTGATGAGTTTTGTAAACCTATCAAAGGTATCAGTAAGTGACTCACCAGACTTGGATTCAAAGTACTCATACTGTTGTATAAGTAATGTCCTCATATTCTTCCTGACAGGCTTAGTTCCTTCACAGTGAACCTTAAGATTATCCCATATATCCTTAGCAGTTTTACAAGAGAGAACATAGTTAGTGAGAACAGAATCAAGACTGTTGAATAATATGTTTCTCACTTTAGCATCTTTAAGAACATTCTCCTTGTCCTTATCTGACCATTCAGATTTTGGCTTTTCTGCTGTATGTTCTGGAACAACCACACCATCAACAGTTGCTTGTTCAACGACCTTTGTTGGAACAAAAGGTCCATCTCTGATTCTGTCAAGATAATCAGGATCTGTTGCTTCCAGATGATGCAACATCTTTACTTCCCATAGAGTATATTCGTTTCTCTTGAGCATAGGAATCTTAGTATTCCCATCCTTGTAACCAGACATGATTGCAGATCTTTATGATTATTCGAAATCAACCTGCTCTGATACCAATTGTTAACTCGAATAACTTGTAGAAGGGGGGGGGGGGTTGAATACAAGTTATATAATCGTGTCTGATTTTTGCTTGATTATATGAACAAGAATAAACGAATGAATCAAACTCTTGTTTGTATTAATAAGATCAAATACAAACTCTACCAAAGGTGTACAATACCTTTAGCAGCTGCTGACAATATAAATATCTCTCTGTTTGTTTCGAACTCTCGAATATGTTAAATATAATTGATGTGTTTTAATGTCAGTGTTTAAGTGTTACAGGTAAAGAGAGTTTAACTTGTTATTGAAAGCAGTTGTAACAGAGTTTGAGTATATGCTGATTGCTGGAAGCGCAAACGCTGACAGAGGAAAGCGTAAACACTGATAGCTGAATACATGGAAGCGCAAACACTGTTAGCGTAGAGAGAACAGAGTTTGCTAAAGTTTGTCTACTGGGAGCGTCTACGAGTCAACAGAGTTTGAAGATTAATTTAATATTAATATGGAAGCGATATCTTTGAAGATTGGATAGCTGTCAAAGAGATTGAGTTGACTTAGAAGACGTGTAGCAATCGTAATTGATATCAATTGTATAGCTTAATTTTAGGAGAATCAATTTACGATTGTACGTAGCTGTATATCTTATAAATACAGTTAGGTTAACCCTAGAAGGGTATCCATCGTGAACGAATATCATTCTTGTAACCTAAGCAGCTCTCTGTGATACTTTACATCACCGAGAGAGGAATTATTAATTCCAAACAGTTTTAAGGGTTAAAACGTGTGTTCTTGTTACTTATTCATACGGTAATTGATTATATATTGTGTATTCGACCTAACAAGTGGTATCAGAGCCAAATCTGTTACTTTATTACAGTTAAAGATCCAAACACAATAGTAATCAATGGCAGAGATACCTCCATCATCTGAGAAAGCACCTACTACTGTTAGTAGGTATGAAACAATTAGGGTTCCTATACTGAGGCCATTAGAGTATGCAATTTGGAAGGTGAAGATGACCATGTTTCTGGAGGCTACAGATCCAGAATATCTGGACAGAATATATGAAGGTCCTCACAAACCAACAAAATTATCTGCTGCTGCTGCTGGTGAGGAATCAAAGGTCATTCCAAAGGAAAAGAAAGATCTAACTGCTGAGGATCTTTCATCTATTGCAAAGGATGCAAAAGTGAGACATTTACTTCACAGTGCATTAGACAATGTTATGTCTAATAAAGTGATAAACTGCACAACTGCAAAGGAGATATGGGATGCACTTGAGGTTAGATGTCAAGGAACACCTACAATTAAGAAGAACAGAAGGAACATACTCACTCAGGAGTATGAGCATTTTGAGGCAAAATATGATGAAACCATGACAGAAACATTTGACAGATTCTGTAAACTGCTCAATGATTTGTCATTGGTGAACAAAGAGTATGATTTAGAAGATTCAAATCTCAAGTTTCTTCTCTCTCTACCTGAAAAGTGGGATGTGAAAACAACCACTATAAGAGATAATTATGAACTTGGTGAAACAGAGATTGATGAAATTTATGGATTGCTCAAAACCCATGAATTGGAATTGGAGCAGAGAAACAAAAGATCTAGTAGAAAGTCAAAGTCTGTTGCTCTTGAGGTTGAGGAGAAACCATCAAAGAAGGAAGCATCAAGGAGAAAGGCAAAAGGAAAAGCCTTAGTCATACATTCAGAGAATGAGCCATCAGACACTGATGTTGACTCAAACACAGATGAATCATCTGATTCTGAAGATGATGAGGAGATGATGCAAATGGCTGCATTGATGGTAAAGACCTTCAAGAAGATGGGATACAAGAACTTCAAGAAGGGAAAGAGATTCTCCAAGGACTACTCAAAGTTTGATAAGAAGAATTTCAAGAAATCTGAGGGAAAGGACTTCAAATCTGGTAAGAAAGACAAGTCTGAGATTCAATGCTACAAGTGTAAGGAGATGGGTCACTATGCTCCTGAGTGCAAGAAGGGTAAAACTGAAAAGGCACTCTACACCAAAGGCAGAGATTGGGCAGACACTTCAGATTCAGATGAGGAAGTCAACTATGCTCTCATGGCTACTACTCAGACTGAAAATGATGATCTCAAGGTACCTCCAACTACCTATGCTTATAACACTGATAATATAACTGAATTGAGAATTTATCTTAAAGCATTGCATATCAGTTATAGGGATCAGACTTTAGAAAATGAAAGGATAAAGTCTGAGTGTTCTCAACTCAAAGAAAGAAATAAACTTGTTGAGGAACAGCTAGAGAACATGAATAAAATTCAAAAAGAGAGAGATGATGCAGTGTTTATTGAACAGGAGTTGCTAGGTAAGTATAAGCAACTAGAATCAGAATTGGAGGATACTAAACACATCATTAAGACTTGGACACACTCTGGTAAAAACACTCAAGAAGTGTTTCAGTCAGATACAGTAGGTCTAGGTTACTCTGTAGGAGATGAACTTAGATTTGAAAATCAGGTAAAGGTGAGACCACATTGTTCATCTGAGGGTAATGTCATGGGAACAGGTGGACCTAAGACTGAAGCACAGAAAAAGGCTGTTAAAGAGTCATATGCTAAAACTTTTGTTAAAGAGGCTAACATTGGCTTAATGACAGATAACCAACTCAAGCATAAGCTTAAGGAGATAAAGTCTGTCAACAAACAGAGAATGCCTAAGAAAAACAGAAATGGAAAAGTAGGCATAACCTCAGGAGTTAAGCCAATGCTTGCTTCATTAGCTCCCAGGAAAACATGCTTTAATTGTGGTAGTACTAATCATCTTGCCAGTTTCTGCAGTAAGAATAAGAACATTAATTCTTTGCCCTCTAAAACTGCAGTTAAAAATGATTATGTGAAAACTAGACCACAGACTTTATGTAAACACTGTGGAAGTACTTGGCATTCTATTTATACTTGCAGAGATTATCATGCTATTTACTATAATTACTATGAACCCAAGCCAAATTTGAAATGGGTTAAAGTAAACTCTGCAAATGTAAACTCTGAAAAAGTTAGCTTAAACTCTGTTAATGAAAATTCCGCTGCAAAAGCTAACAGAATTAAGAAAGCCAAAGGATCCAAGCAAGTCTGGATCCTTAAAACTAATAATCAGTGATTGTTTGTGATTGCAGGGCAACAGGGTTAGTACCCTAGTCGTGGACAGTGGATGTTCAGGACACATGACTGGAAATAAAGCCCTGCTATCAGAGTATAAGGAGAAGGCTGGCCCAGAAGTTTCTTATGGAGATGGCAACATAGGACATACTCTGGGATATGGCAATATTAATCTTGGGAATGTCATCATCACAAATGTAGCTCTGGTTCCAGGACTCAAGCATGATTTGCTATCTGTGAGTCAAATCTGTGACAGAGGATATCATGTAGATTTTCAGCCTGAATACTGCCAAGTGATCAGTAAATCTACAGGGAAAGTTGCTCTAGTTGGAAACAGACACAACAACATCTATGAAATAAAATTGTCAACAAACACTGATGGCAAAGCAGTATGTCTGTCAACAAGAATGTCCAGTGAAGAGAGTTGGAAGTGGCACAAGAAACTCTCTCATTTGAATCTGAACAACATCAATGAGCTTATAAAGAATGATCTTGCAAGAGGTCTACCAAAGTCATTGTTGAATGTAGAAGGTCTGTGTGATTCATGTCAAAAGGCCAAACAGAGAAAAACCTCCTTCAAAAGCAAATCTGAGTCTTCAATTGCTGATCCTTATCATCTACTACATGTTGATCTTTTTGGTCCAGTAAATGTGATGTCTCTTGGAAAGAAGAAATATGCATTAGTCATTGTTGATGAATATACCAGATTCACATGGGTATATTTTCTTGCAAAGAAGGATGAAACAGCCTTAACACTGACAGATCATATAATCCAACTGGACAAAGGTTCAGAGCATCAAGTGAAGATAATCAGAAGTGATAATGGAACTGAATTCAGGAATTCATCTATGGAAGAATTTTGCAAGAGTAAAGGGATCAAACAAGAGTTTTCTTCACTTGGCACTCCACAACAAAATGGTGTAGTGGAGAGGAAGAACAGAACTTTGATAGAAGCTGCCAGAACCATGCTAGATGAAGCAAAGTTGCCAACATATTTCTGGGCAGAAGCAGTTCAAACAGCTTGTTTTACTCAAAATGCAACACTGATCAACAAGCATGGTAAAACACCATATGAAATGGTGAAGAAGAAAAAGCCAAATCTAAAATATTTTCATATTTTTGGATGCAAGTGCTTTGTGTTGAAGACTCATCCTGAACAGTTGACCAAATTTGACCTAAAGGCAGATGAAGGAATTTTTGTTGGCTATCCACTGTCAACAAAGGCATTCAGAGTTTATAATCTGAGAACCAGAGTGATCATGGAGTCTATTCATGTGTCATTTGATGACAAGAAAATAACTGGACTTGAAGATGTTAATGAGCATGATCAACTGCACTTTGAAAATGAAGATTTATTAAACTCGGATGATACAGATCTGACAAACACTGTTGAGGTCAATTCTGAACCTCTACTGGTAAACACTGAAGAAACCTTTCAATCAGAAACAAGGGAAGAACCAGTTGAGGGGGAGCATGAAGAATCACATCAAAGTGAAAATTCAAACACTGATAGTGACTCAATTGATAACTCTGAATCAAACACTGTTGATTCAAACTCTGATCATTCAAATTCTAAGCAGTCACATTCAGGGGGAGCATCTGAAAATGAAGAGAGACACCAAGAAAATCAGGAGAGCATGGATCAAGGGGGAGAATCACATGATGACAGAAGCAATCTGCCTTCTGCAAGAAAATGGACTAAGTCACATACACCTGATTTAATTATTGGTGATCCAGATGCAAGAGTAAGGACAAGAAGTGCAACAACAAACGAATGTCTGTTTCATGCATTCTTGTCACAATCTGAGCCAAAGAAAGTAGAAGAAGCTCTGAAAGATGCTGACTGGATAACAGCAATGCAAGAAGAGCTAAATGAATTTGAGAGAAATGAGGTGTGGACCCTTGTACCAAGGCCAAAGAATAGATCTATTGTTGGTACTAAATGGGTTTTCAGAAATAAAACTGACAGTGATGGTGTGATCACAAGGAACAAAGCAAGACTGGTAGCTAAAGGCTATTCACAGCAAGAAGGAATAGATTATGATGAGACTTTTGCACCAGTTGCCAGGTTGGAGGCAATAAGGATGTTTCTTGCCTATGCTTCTCACAAGAAATTCAAGGTTTTTCAAATGGATGTGAAAAGTGCTTTTCTGAATGGAAAACTTGAAGAAGAAGTATTTGTTGAACAACCACCTGGTTTTGTAGATCCAAAATATCCAGATCATGTCTACAGGTTAGACAAAGCACTCTATGGACTCAAACAGGCACCTAGGGCATGGTATGAAACACTTGCTAAATTTCTGCTAGAAAGTGGGTTTCACAGAGATACTATTGACAAAACTCTGTTTTACTTTCAATCTGGTAATGACCTGCTCTTAGTACAGATATATGTAGATGATATCATTTTTGGATCTACTAATGATAAACTCTGTAAGAAGTTTGCCAAGCTCATGCAGTCTAGATATCAAATGAGTATGATGGGAGAGTTAAGCTATTTTCTAGGCTTACAGGTGAAGCAAACAGATGATGGAATTTTCATAAATCAAGCAAAATATACCAGAAATCTTCTCAAGAAATTTGGCATGCTTGACTGTTCATCTGCAACAACTCCCATGGCAACTGCAACAAAACTGGACAAAAATACAGGTTCATCAGTGGATATGACAAGCTACAGAGGGATGATTGGTTCTCTACTCTATTTAACAGCTAGTAGACCTGATATCATGTATGCCACCTGTCTGTGTGCAAGATTTCAGGCAGATCCAAGGGAACCACATTTAACAGCTGTGAAGAGGATTTTCAAATATCTCAAGGGCACTGTAACCATAGGACTGTGGTACCCAAGAGAATCAGATTTTAAGCTACTTGGTTACTCTGATGCAGATTTTGCTGGCTGTAAGATTGACAGAAAAAGCACAAGTGGAAGTTGTCAATTTCTTGGTGACAGACTAGTGTCTTGGTACAGCAAGAAACAGAAGTCAATATCTACATCTACAGCTGAAGCAGAATATATTGCTGCTGGTAGCTGTTGTGCACAGATTTTATGGATGAAAAATCAACTACTGGATTATGGGTTGAGGTATAGTAAAATACCTATTTTCTGTGATAATCAAAGTGCTATTGCAATGACAGGTAATCCAGTACAACACTCAATGACCAAGCACATCAGCATAAGGTATCACTTTATCAGAGAGCATGTAGAGGAAGGCAACATAGAGCTTCACTTTGTGCCTACAGATCAACAACTTGCAGATGTTTTCACAAAGCCTCTAAGTGAAGCAACATTTACAAGACTGGTCAATGAACTAGGAATGGTATCTGGTTTTGACTAAACATGTTGGTTAGACTCAAACTTTTCTAATAAAATGTGTTGCTAGTATTTCTGTGAATTGCTAAAGTGCTATGTGAATATTGTTAATTAAACTCTGTCAGCATGATTGTTGGTCATACACTGTTAATATGTTTGTTAAACTCTGTGAATTCTGAGTTGATTTTTGTCTGAATGAAAATACCTATGAAGAAAAATGTATGGAGCATGATTCTCAGTGAAAAATCAAGATTCTTTTTGAGTCACTATGATCTAATCAGAAATTGTGCAGTAAATTAACACAGCATGATACTGTTTCATATTTAGAGCATCTCTTAGTTTATTTGATCCTAAACTCTGAATCTATGAATACTGCATGTATTGCCACTCATGAATAACTCTGATATTGATGAACTCTAAACTCTGATTAGTGACACTCTGTTTCCAAGTCATACTTGATTCTTGATGATTCTGTGTTTGCACTTGTGAAAATTTTAAAACTTGAGATGTGTCATTGTTTAGTTTGGTGAGAACCAGTTCATGTCTGAACCCTGTGAGATTTTGAGCTGAATAAGTGATTGATACATTTTATATCAATCAGATTTTATTGTTGTGTGATGTTCATCAGTAAGTATGTTGCTCTAGAACTTGCATTAAACCATTTTGGGACTACATGATATATGTGTGCATAAAGATGATAAAGGCATTAGGATTAACCATCTTTCTTCAAACACTGTTCAAAACATCCTTGAACACTGATAATAAACACTGTTCATAAAACACTACCCTTAGTAAACCCTTTGAGCCAAATTAACTGCTTATTGTTCTTGAATACTGACGTATTAAGAGCAGTTATATTCGTTTGTTAAATCAAATTCAAGCAGGTGAGTATTTCTCAAGTAAAGATATCTTACTCAGTATATATATATGTAAATAATAAAAAAAAAAAAAAAAAAAGGGTATATATATACTGATCATCTTGTACAAAAATGTACTAACCATTTGACTGAACATTTTGATCAAATAAATTGTTCAGTTCGAAATTCTCATTCAAAAACATCTCTTCTCATCTGTTTGATTTCACTCAATTAAAACCTTGAACAAAGTCCTTTTGATTTGTGCATATATGTAATCGAAGTGGTGTAGATATGGTGGACATTCAAGCTTATGGTAGTATCTGCTTTTACTGATTGAATCTGAGAGTAAACATTTCACCTAAACACTTGTGTGATGTGAGAGTTTGTGAGACAATCCTTGACATGTAACTCACTGAATGATGCTTTGATGTTTATCTCCTGATCTTTTTGTCTTTAATGACTGTGTGCTTACGTGGATAATCATGATCATAAACTGGAACAGGGATATTCAGATTTCTGTAATTAAGGAACTACAGAGTTTAGCATTCATCATATACTCTGTGTTTAATATGAGAGTTTGTGCATTCAGTGTTTATTGTTTTGATTTATGGATTTTATGAAATATTAGATGCTATAAAAATTGATTTGGTAAACTCTGCTACTCACACACAAAAATCACGACTGTGCATTTTTGAAAGGGTTTTGTGATAAAGATTGAAAATTTGACAAACACTGATTGATTGTGCTATGTACTCTAAGGTATATTTTCATTAAGATAATTTGAAAATTCTGGAGTAAATGGAGTAGTTGACAACTGTTAATTAGTGTAATTAGTGGTAACGTGTCTTGATAAATGGAACGACAACGGTAATAATGGCGTTTACTGCGCATGTATTAAGTGAACCGTTGCATGTGTGACATGTGTCCCACTCACTCATCATTATGTCTCACTTTTACACTTTTCAAGGGAACAGTTGCGTGTTTTCAAGGAAAATCGTTTGAGTTTAGTTTTTAATTAAAACTCAAATTACTTTTTGCCACAATCACTATTACCCACTCGTATTCACTTTACCAAAACAGAGAACATCTTTGTTTTTCACTTTGGCATTTTCACAAACACCTTTCTTGCAAAACATTTTCACAGTTGATTCTTGTTTATTTCTTGATTCAATGGCAACTAAACCTTTCACTGTCTTTGGTCTACGTTTTGTGCCTAACAATTATGCAGCTTTACTTGAGAACGAACGGGCTCCAGAGGCGTTCCATCTAATGCAAAATTTTCTTCGAGATTCTGAGATTGGGCAAGCGCTGGTTGAACCGGCTACTCTATCTGCTTCCCAAGTTGTTAACTTCTGGCAAAATTCACGATATATAGAAGGAGGAGAGAATGGAACTCCGTCTATCATCTTCTCTCATGAAGAACAAGAATTTGTAATCACTCCACAAACTGTTCGTGATGCCATGGACTTCGACACACATACTTCGTATGCTGTTGTTTCTGAGGAAAATCTGAGAGAGATGCTAACAGAGATTGGGTACATGGAATCACTTGCCAAGCTGGGCAGTGTGAAGAGGCCAAATTTGAGAAAAGAGTGGAACTTTTTCTTTGATTGTATCACCAGGACATTCCAGAAAAAGGTCACCAACTGGGATGCTATTCCAATGGACAGTCTGCAAATTGGGTATTCTCTACTCTATGGCAGTAATTTTGATTTTGGTAGATATATTTTAATGAATTTGGGTGATAAGTTGTCAGAGTCTACTACAGTTTACTTTGCTAGATTTTGTCAACTTCTGTTCAATGCATGTGTTCCTGGATTAGTTGTTGATGAAGCTGATAAGATTCAACCTTTTCGAGTCACTAAGAGAATATTCTCTGATATGACTAACAAAGATGTTGGTAAGGACATACCTCCTTTCATAATGCCACTTGCTTTACAGAACTTTGTCAATCAACCACAAGATTCTCCATCACCAAACCATGAACCACATGAACCACATCAATCAGAACCACAATCTATGCCTGAACCTTTAGCCACTGATCGTACAGAAAACATCCCATCTCAACCTACTCAATCACCTGAGCCAATACCAACAACCACTGATCAACCCATATCACCTCAAACACAAACAGAACCTCAAACACAACCTGACCAAATGACTACTGAACCAACAAACCTTGTCACTACCATTTATCCACAACCACCACCAAAGACAAAAAGGAAGAAGCATACTGCAATCAACACCAAACATTCTAGGGCTAAACAGACAACTCCAAAGGCTGTTTATTCTAGAAGATTCATACAAAGGGCAAATAGACCTTCACTACCATCAGTTGAGGAAAGTTCTAGTGAAAGTTCCAGTGAAGATGCAGAACAGGTTGCAGTGCCTCAAGCTAAGCGGAGGAGGCTCATTCTTACTGATTCTGATGATGAGCAGGAAGTTGAAGCTCCAGAGGTGGTTTCCAAGCAAACACCTACTGTTGAGGTTGTAGAGAAGGTTTCTATATCTGCTGAGGTTGAAATACCTGCAAAAGATGATGCTCCTGTAAACACTGATTTACCTGCAGAGGATGACATGCCTGCAGAAGAGGGTCACAGAGATGTTTTTTCACCAGTAGATGATGTTCTTGATTCAGTTCTACAATTCTCTGATCCTATCTCATTTGCTGAAACTCCAATTTCTTTTAATGAGGTTATACATTCTATTGATACTGGTGTTGCTGATGGGCCTACTGTTGTTCTTGAAGACACTGTGGTTGCATCACACACTGAGTTAAACTCTGATGCCCATCATGGTTCTGAGCATGGTGAGGAGATTGATAAACCAGAAAAGGTTATTTCTTCAGAGCAGATTCAAGCTGATAAAGGAAAACAGGTTGCTCAAGAATCTGTTGTTGCTCAAGATGAAGATATTGCTTCTGTTGCTCCTACTCATGAGTCTGTGAGTGATTCTTTTGAAGACAACAGTACAGGAGCTGAAAATGACCGATTTCAAACTGATGGTCAGAAAACAGGAGAAAAGCCAGATTTTGCTGGGCCTTCTGCTAATGAGGTTGATGATGCTTATTTGAAAAAGCAAACTGCTGATTGGTACAAGTCAGAGTGTATTTTTCCACCTGGAAGGGCTGCAATGTTTCTTGAAGCCAATTCTAAGAAGATCAAAAATCCAGAAATATTCACTTGTTTGCAAGGCACAGTGATTCAAATCAAAACTTTGAATCACAGATTTGATGAAAATCAGAAGGCAATTGTAGATCTTCGAACAGAAGTTGCTACTCATGAGGAGAAAGCTCAACTAGCTAATGCTAAGCTCTTTCAACAATTTGCCAAAGCTCAAGCAAATATTAATGACAGACTGAGCACAGTTGAGAAGAATCAGATTTTACTGAATGAGAAGGTTGATTCCATTGCAAACTCTCTTGAGTTAATCACTTCTATTCTGATTCAAGATGGTGATGATGATGTCAAAAAGGGGGAGAGAATTGCTAAAACCAAGTGTAAGCAAACTCAAACTCTGTCAAAGAAAGATCATCTTGATGATGAAGGCACCAATGCTGATAAGGGTTTAAGAAATGAAAATCTCAGACAAGGACATGGAAGGTCTTCAAGGTCAAAGCCGAATTTGGTGATAGATTCAAATACTCAGAATGCTTCTGGTTCAAAGCCAAAGGATTTGTCATTCTCTGACAATCCACAAGCAGATGAAGAATTGGCTGCAAAATTATTTCGTGAAGAGAATGCTGAAGCTACACTTGAGGACATTCAAGCTGAAGAAAAGCTGTTGCAGAAAGAGCATTTAAAAGCTCAAAAGTCCAAGAAAGTGAAGAAAGTTGTTAAAACTTCAAAATTTGCAAGGCCTGTAATGAAAGGAGTTGAAATCAAAGAAAAACCATCTGGTATTCAAGAAGAAGAAGAAGAAGATACTGGAAAGCTGGTTAGAAAGTCTTCTCTTGATGCAAAGTTGAAATTAAAAGGGAAAATTGATGAAGAGAGCAAGGGCAAAATGATAGTTACAACCTCTGTTGCTACACAAGTTGTACAGACTCAAAGTAAACTCTTACCTGGTTTTTCAAGGCCGAAGATTCCAGTGCAAGAAGAAGCAGGAGTAACTGGTGGATATCAACATAATGTTGCATGTTCAGGAAAACCACCAGGCAGGAATACTTCTGGCTTAGGTTCAAGAAGAGATTTGAGGGTTAGTAACAGTCCAAGAGATCCCTCTGCACTTGTATCTCTTGGTTCTGGTATAACTCAAGAAAATCTAGACAAGTTGGAGTCAGTTCAGGTAGTTCATCAAAGGAGCTTAGATATTCACTTTCTACTATACTTTATGGCAGATGGGTCAGTGTATAGAGTGAATGAAGAAGCAATCAAACTAAAATTATTTGAGGAACTTCAGTATGTCTTGCATATCTTCAGAGTTAGAAATCAAAGAACACAGCTTATTGCTAATTCTATAAGGGAGTATATGCAGAAAGCTAAAGTTGCTACAGGAACAAAGTCTGCTGAAAAGTATGTTCCTAAGTACAGAGACTGGAATGGAAATCTGATTGAAATGCAGAAAGGAACTACAAAGCTGAAGACTGATCTTGGAATTACAGTTCTAGATTTTAATGTAAAGTCTGAAGAAGTGAAGTTTATCAGATTGGGAAATGAAATAAGAAGAAACAAGATCTATGATCTCAGGGCTCCTATTTTTCAAACTGATGAGAATGATCCAGAATTAAGAGAGATCAAGCAAGCTATGGAGATTGAGCTTGAAAATGCTGAAAGGAGATTGTTGATTGATTATCGCAGAACAACTCCAGATCTTGAGGAGGTTAGGTAGACAGAATTTGTAAGTAATTCGTATTTTCTGTAAATTTTGCTAAGTCAAGTTTAAACTCTGATTATATGTTAAACACTGTGTTTTTACTTGTTAGTTTTGACATCATCAATTATTGTGAACTTGTACATTTTTCTAATGAACAAGTTGGGGGAGATTGTTAAATATAATTGATGTGTTTTAATGTCAGTGTTTAAGTGTTACAGGTAAAGAGAGTTTAACTTGTTATTGAAAGCAGTTGTAACAGAGTTTGAGTATATGCTGATTGCTGGAAGCGCAAACGCTGACAGAGGAAAGCGTAAACACTGATAGCTGAATACATGGAAGCGCAAACACTGTTAGCGTAGAGAGAACAGAGTTTGCTAAAGTTTGTCTACTGGGAGCGTCTACGAGTCAACAGAGTTTGAAGATTAATTTAATATTAATATGGAAGCGATATCTTTGAAGATTGGATAGCTGTCAAAGAGATTGAGTTGACTTAGAAGACGTGTAGCAATCGTAATTGATATCAATTGTATAGCTTAATTTTAGGAGAATCAATTTACGATTGTACGTAGCTGTATATCTTATAAATACAGTTAGGTTAACCCTAGAAGGGTATCCATCGTGAACGAATATCATTCTTGTAACCTAAGCAGCTCTCTGTGATACTTTACATCACCGAGAGAGGAATTATTAATTCCAAACAGTTTTAAGGGTTAAAACGTGTGTTCTTGTTACTTATTCATACGGTAATTGATTATATATTGTGTATTCGACCTAACAGAATACAAACCTTATACAGAGCTACGCACATTCACTTAACACACGCTCTTTACAATGATATTGAGAGAGTATTTATAATGCTACCTATCAACTAATAACAGAAAGATATAATCTATACATGACAATGTTCTGCCTTCTAGTCGATAGTTTCCATCAATAGAAAACTCTTTCCTTCATAATATCTTCTTGCTTGTTCTTCAAACAACGATCCTGTTTTATAGCACTTGCCAGTTTCTGTAGCATCCATAATGACATCATCAGTAACAAAACTGATATCAGGATCTGTATACTGCATCAGTATCTGATCAACCATCAGTATTAGACCATCATCAGGATTTGCCCTTTGTTCCTGACATGTAGTCTCCGATACACTGTTCATTCCTGACTAAACTATACAGATAACTGTCTTACACATAAATCCTATATACAGTGCTAAATCCTTTATAAGATCAGGATTACAAGAAGTATAATGTGTAAATTCTATTCTTAACATCACAACTTATGAATTATTCCTAACATCATCATTGCACAGAACTAGGAGTCGAGTTCCCAGAAGCTATGATTTTTAATCTCCGTAGCACTGAATTGACACATCCACGTTACTGACTTCCTTCACTAGATAGCATACATATGTGCCTACGGTTGCAATAGAATGCACCTCAAGTTTTTTTGGCCTCCGAATTGTTCCTGCAATAGAGTAGAGCCTTCAACCCGCTTCTGTCATTTGCTACGTTTCTCTTCTCAGTTCCTCATTAGAGTGTACGTATACCACAGTCCATAGATTTCTTGGATGACGGGGATATATGGGACACACAGACCTTACCTTTACCAAACGAGTGGCTGAGTTACCGAGCATTGCTAGCATTTACTACGGAACATCCGATTAGTTAGCATCACTAGCTAGCTGCTAAAAGCGAGCTGAACGGAGAAAAGCCAAATAGCAACTGCAACAAAAACGAAGAACATATAAGAATATATAATTCCCTTATAGTGTCCCCCAGAGTCCTGCTTAGTAAAAGACCTGAGCTCTACACCTTGTCGCTCAACTTTCTTCCCAGTAATGGTGCTTAACTTTACATCACCCTGCACTAAATACACATGTGTCTTGCTTTCCCACCGTGCCACGAGTATTTGAACCTGACAGTAGTGGCCAAGTTCACCCGGAAAATGATCTCGGACACATTCTTTAAAGCTTCGTCGTCTAAAACGAAACCTTGTGTCACAACATAATCAGAAAGTTTAATTGTGGAGCCATGTTTAATTGTGGCCAATATATGTGTGTATATATGTGTATTGTCTGTGTTATGCTTCTCACTCGGTAAAATCATGTGAATTTTACAATCTAATTCATAATTTTTCAGTCTATGTTAGGGACCTATATTTTTTTTTAATCAGGGATGGCTAACCTGGTTATTTTGAGAATGTGAGAACTCAGAAATGAACATTTGTAAATATATATAATGGTTAGAGTTTCTAGGGAAATAGATATTGCATATCCTGGTTATTCCTCTATATTCCTCTATGCAGGGACATATTTATAATCCAGAAGAAACTAATACAAATAATTAAAGGTGAAAAATTGACAATAACTCCTAGTCGAACCAATATATCAACCTGTTTAAGACAGGTTGTGTGCCTATATGTACCAGGTTTTTGCTACTGATAAGGACTATGCTCTGTTTTAGGATACAGTACGATTTGTTTTAGTTAAGACGTGTATGTAGTTTAATTAACTTTAAACAGCCCTCTAAATAGTAAAAGCACTTATAAATATTTTCAAATTTTATAAAATAAAGAGTAATACATACACTTAAATTAAATTAGGAGTTCTAGTAGTTTAATTACCTTTAAACAGCCCTCTAGATAGTAAAAGCACATATAAATACTTTACAATTATAGACTAAGAAGACTATGATATAAGAGTAGTGTTGCACTAGCTTTAACTGTACTAATTCGCTCATGCAACATGGAAAGTGGAAATGACATGCTCCCTTTAAAATACTTTAATACTTTAATATCTACCTTTATCCCTTTAAAATAAACACTTATCTTGGTCTCCCAGATGCTGTGATGTGTTTAATAAATAAACATGGAAAGCATACAATGGTTTGACATTGAGATAATTTCTATAAATCTACTAAAGTTCAAATGCCTGTGGATGCTGAATTTCTACTAAACTGCCCTGTTTTTCATCAGCATTCTACCCTCTTTTTTTTAGCATTCTACTCTGTTTTTTATTATCATTCTGCCCTGCTTTCTACCTTAAAACTGATCAGCTTTCTGCATTAGAAATGCTCTATTTTCTGGATTGTTGCAATCTATATTTTATATTATTTATTCACATAGTAGTGAAGTTAACAATTTTTGATACATATGAAGGAAACTAGTAGATGGATCGTAAAACATGGATGTATAATGTTTCACATGTCGATGAGGAATATATTCTTGGTGTTAATGATTTTATTAAATGTGCTTTGAAACACCAAGAAAAGAAAGAGAAGGAACTTGGATACAAAGGCTCGATTCCGTGTCCTTGTCAACAATGTGGTAACATGAAAAATTTTGCAAATGTCGAAATAGTGCAGGATCATCTATTTCGTCATGGTTTTAAAAAGAATTACACTAAGTGGATTTGGCATGGTGAGCCAATAGATTCTGGTGGTACTTCTCGTAGAGATAATGAACATGAGGGAGAGAGTATGACCAACAATGACAAAGATGATATGGGCAATGACAGAATGCAGGAGATGATAGAAGATGTTAAGGACCAATTCATTCACCCACCAGATATTCTTGAGAATTTAGTAAGCGATTCAAAGAAACTTTTGTATCCCGGGTGCAAGAGTGAATTCACTAAGTTGTCAACAACATTGAAGTTGTGTGGAATGAAAGTAAAACATGGGTGGATTGACAAGAGTTTTACAGACCTATTAAAACTTCTGAAAGAGATGCTTCCTCCAAATAATGAGCTCCCGAATTCCACGTACGAGGCTAAAAAGATATTATGTCCCATGGGTATGAAAGTAAAAAAAATACATGCATGTCCAAATGATTGTGTTTTGTTTCTAAATGAACATGAAGATTTACACGTTTGTCCCAAGTGTGGAGCTTCCCGATATAAACCAGATAGTAATATTTCCTCGGAGGAGAACAAGAAAAGGCCTCCTGCTAAGGTTGTTTGGTATTTCCCTATTGTGGAACGTTTTCAACGCCTTTTTGCAAATGCAAAAGATGTTAAGCATTTAAGGTGGCATGCAGAAGGGAGAAAATCAGATGGGATGCTTAGACGTCCAAGCGACTCTCCACAATGGAGAACTATTGATGGAATGTTTCCTGAATTTGGTGCAGATGTTAGGAATCTACGACTTGGACTTTGTGCATATGGCATGAATCCGTATCGTACTTTAAGTTGTAATCATAGTACTTGGCCAGTTCTGCTCACAATTTATAATTTGCCTCCTTGGTTGTGCATGAAGCGCAAGTATATAATGTTGGCACTGCTAATCTCTGGACCTAAACAACCCGGTAATAACATAGATGTTTATCTTCAGCCACTTATTGAAGATTTGAAATTACTGTGGGATGAAGGTGTGACAGTATATGATTCTTATAGTCAGTCAAATTTTAATCTACGTGCCATGATATTTTGCACCATAAGTGACTTTCCGGGCTATGGAAACCTTTCGGGATACCCCATTAAAGGAGCCAAAGCATGCCCAATATGCGAAGATGGTACAAATACCCACAGGTTAAAAAATTGCAAGAAAAATGTGTATATGAATCATCGAAGATTTCTTCCTCTCAATCATCCTTATCGTAAGGACAAGAAGTCTTTTGATGGACTTATCGAGACTCGAGTAGCTCGTTTGCCTTTGAGTGGAATAGAGACATTTCAGAAGGTCAAAGATCTTGATGTTGAACTCGGAAAGCACTACAAAAAGCCTCAGGAGAATATTTGGAAGAAGAGATCTATATTTTGGGAGCTTCCTTACTGGAAACACTTACAGGTCAGACATAGCCTTGACCTTATGCATATTGAGAAAAATGTTTGTGAAAGCATTATTGGAACATTGTTGAATATTCCTGGCAAGACAAAGGATGGGATCAAGGCTAGACTGGACATGGAAGAAATGGGAATTCGAAAAGAGTTAGCCCCACAAGTGTCAACAAAACGTTCCTATCTACCTCCAGCTTGTTATACTTTGTCCAGAAAAGAGAAGATTAGCTTTTGTAAGTGTTTATCTAGTATAAAAGCTCCACATGGATATTCTTCAAATATAAAAAAGCTTGTGTCCATGAAAGATTTGAAACTAGTGGGTTTGAAGTCACATGATTGTCATGTGTTAATGCAACAGTTACTACCAATTGCAATTCGAGGCATACTACCAAAGCATGTCAGATTTGTTATTACGAAACTTTGTGCCTTCTTTAATGCTATATGCAGTAAAGTAATTGATCCTGATTCGTTGGATAAATTACAATCTGATATTATTGTTACACTTTGCCAGTTTGAGATGTATTTTCCAGTTTCCTTTTTTGACATCATGGTGCACCTAGTTATTCATTTAGTGAGGGAGGTCAAATTGTGTGGCCCACTATATTTGCGCCATATGTATCCTTTTGAGAGATTTTTGGGCACTTTAAAAGGATACGTGAAAAATCGATACCGACCAGAAGGTAGTATAGTTGAAGCATATTCTGTGGAGGAGGCAATTGAATTTTGCACAGATTATTTAGCAAGCCTGGATCCTATTGGAGTTCCAAGATCTCGTCACGAGGGTAGACTTGAAGGTCATGGTACACTGGGCCTAAAGATGATCTCTCCTTGAGCTGAAATTCTGAATAGAGCTCATCTCTTTGTCCTACAACACATGACAGAAGTTAATGCCTATTTGGAGGAACATGTAACCCAAATTTGCCAAATGCATCCTTCTAAGAATCGCAAGTGGGTAATAAATGAGCACAATCGCATGTTTGGTGGATGGTTTAAAGAGCGAGTAATGTCTCTCATATCAAAAACACCTAGTCAAATTTCTAATACTGTACAATGGATAGCCTATGGCCCTGGAGTGCTTGTGAGGTCTTATGAAAGTTATGATGTCAATGGATACACATTCTATACCCAACATCAAGATGGAAAAAGTGCTATGCAAAATAGCGGAGTATGTGTGGAATCTTCGTCAACAGAAATTGATAGAAGTAGTAACACTCAATCACGAGATGTGAAAATTTCTTATTATGGAATTATTGAACATATTTGGGAGCTTGATTATAGAGACTTCAAGATTGCTTTATTTAAATGTAAGTGGTTTGATATCCGACGTGGTGTTCGAGAGGATGAGTTAGGATTCACTTTAGTGGACTTCAGTCGCTTTGGTCATGAAGATGATCCCTTTATACTTGCAACACAAGTGAAGCAAGTATTTTACATTCAAGACCCCGCTGATTCTAAATGTTCAATTGTTGTTCAAGGCAAAAGACGAATTCTCGGTATTGATGATGTTGTAGACGAAGAGGAGTACAACCAATTTAACGAAAATCTCCCTTTCTCAACAGGGCTACCCACCTTCCCCACCTCATATCAGGGTGAGAATTCTGATGCACATTATGCTCGGAATGACCATGATGAAGGAATGTGGATTGATTAAGCATAATTTTGTAATTGGGATAATAAGGTATAATAATATTTATGTTTCATACCGCTATGTCTAAATAAACTATATCTTATAGCAGTATAGTTATGTGATTTAGAAGCTTTTGTGTAAACCTTTTAGCTGCCTCACATGCCTTATGCTCATTTGTATTTGTTAATAGTCTATCTAATTGCAATTATTATAAGAAAATTGATTTATCAATTTAATGAAGAGTTCTTGCATTCTGTTAGGTCTGTAGCATGCCTTTAATCTTTCATATCTTACTTTCTGTAAATATTTATGATATGTTGCTTAAAAACTGAACTTTCTGTCCTTTTGTTTTCAGATTTGTTAATGGAAGAGAGTTCAAATTCTACTCAAAATCAATCAAAAAAAAGAACACGTGGTCCAACGGTATGCAAGAAGCTGAAACAACAAACTGCCAACAAAGATGTTGACAAGACCATTGAGCTGGACGAATATGGTAAACCAAAACCTGGAAAGTGGAAAAATCAGTTCACGACTTATATAGGAGTAATTGGTCGACAAAAGGTAGATATCAATATCAAGAGTTGGAAAGATGTAAACGAAGGGCTGAAAAACACAATTTGGGAGGATATCAAGGTATACATATTTTGCAAAATTCATCACATGTTTTTTAGTTCACTTTTTAACACTGTCAAAAACAGGGCATTTTTTTGCTCTGTTTGATAAAAAAGACATAAAAGAAAGGGGAATGTAACCACCAGGTGACAGAATCAATAAGATTCATGTATTTTTACCAAGCTGTTCCTCATTTTTATCAAGCTATTTCATGTATTTGGTGAATTTGATTCTGTCCCTTTTATAGACAATAGATGATAAAATAACTCTTTGTCCAGCCATCAATTTAAGTTTACTAGCTGTTCCGTATTTAATAATTAGAGGGGTACCTTATAAAGTTTATATATAAGTTTTTGCTTCCATCATTTTTATCATTGTTTAAAATAAAAATAAAAAGTAAAAAGAAACAAGTGTCTTGATTCTGGTTATGCATAAGTATACAATTTTATGAGAATGGGGTTGTAGATCTAAACTGTAATGTGCGTAAAAGTACTACAGTATCTTTTATGGAAAGTTTTCCTCTTTTCATTTTCTTGATCATGTTGTCGCAAGTTAATTGATTCTGGTTAAGTAAGTTGGAATACAAACATAAAAGTATATATATAGTTCATATCTGCAGCTTGAACCGCTTTAAAATTGGTTTGAACATAGCTTATACTTGCCAACAGTTGGTCTTAATGTCTTATCATTTGTGCAAGTGATGTAGTGAAACTTGGTCGTACAGGTTCTTTGTTGTATGTTTCCTGTGGCTTGTATTGAATTCTTGGTCTGTGATATACTTGATTCAGATTCAGTCTGCGTGTAGCCATGTACCTGTGTCTTCGTTTCCCTTGAGTATACAGTATTTTATTTAACTACCATATTTAGTCTAGCCTTTGATCTGGCTCGTGAGCTTATCTGGTCTACCAATTTTAGTCTTGAATTGATATTTGAGCCAAAGTAATTTTATAATCAAATGTGTTTTGGCAATGCATAAGCTATATGCATGAGTATACAATTTTATGAGAATGGGGTTAATTGCCTAATCCTTCGTAGAACTCACTTATTATTACAAGTAACCTGTTAAACTTGCAGTGTCTCCATTTCCCAACTTTTAGCGCACTGGTTGACACTTATTTAGCTAGCTAGTTGTTTTACTAGCTAGTTCTCGTCGTGTACTAGGTTTACGAAGATAGAGTGTAAGGATAATATATGATAGCATTTCTGCTCAAGTGTAGCTAGTTTTTGTCAGCTTTCTGCTTATGTTTTGTTTACAGTAGTTTAAGCCCTTATTGAGCTTTTGAATAACGGAGTTTGTTGATATGATCGTAGCCACATTTAGAGATGCCCAGAATGTATATGATCAGGATTGAATTTTTAAGAATGCGTTTTTTCTTTTCTACTTTTATTTTGGTTTGAGGCAATTGATGTATTTATCTTGTTGGGATGGTTTTGCTATATGCGTATATGAACTTGTATTTAATATACTATAATGGGATTAGCTAGCAATTCTAATGTGTTTTGAGGAATATGAACTTGTCAGGGTGAGTGGAATATTAAGGATGATGAACATAAAAACCGAGTAATGAAGAATGTTAGGAGCTTGTGGAAGGATTTTAAGTCACGGATGGTTGATAGGTTGTTTGAAGGTGAAGATCCATCTGAGAAATACGATTACATTAGTAAAGAACAGTGGGAAATGTTTAAGAAGGCCAAAGAAACTCCTGAATTTAAGGTGACATAATTATGTAATATGTTTTGTTAATTTTTTTGAAAATTTTTAGGTAAAAGCTGTTTTTATGTTAGTTCTTCAGTTAATTACATTTTTTTGAACAGGAAATTCGTGAGAAAGCACAAAAACGTCAAAAAAACAACAAACATTCACATCATCTGGGAAAGGGTGGCTATGAAGAAGCAAGGATGTAGTGGCGTAAAGAGGACCCTATTGCTCATTTGTCTCAATCTGAATGCATCGATGCATCCATATTATCTGATGATTATACAGGTCGTGGTTTTGATTGGGTTAGAGCACGACTCAAGAAGAAGGAGGGAGAAGGTTATTATTTTCCCAATTCTTCCACTAAGGAAGTGTTTGAAAAAGTGGTAAATTGCTACTTCTATATGTTAACATATAACTTCATCCAACAAATAATAAGAAGTATTCTGACTTCTTGCAAATTGGATTAGCTCTATTTCTTACTTTTTTTCTATGCAAATGTTTTCAAGCATTGTACTAAGTTTACTAGTATTGGCAATTTGGGTGCCTTTGGAACCATATACTAACTAATCTCCTGATTTTGGAGCAAGTAGCCTGGAAGGGTAAAATTTCTGAAGGATCATGGAGTCCGCACGGTCATGATGATATTCTGACACGTGCACTTGAAACAAAGGAGCATGGAGGACATGTCAGAGGAATTGGGGGAGGAGCTTGTATCAGGGATGTGTTTGGGTCACAAAAAAATATGCAAAGTAGCAGGATTGTCTCAGTAGATGACTTGGCTACGATTACCAAGAGAGTGAAAGAGGAGTGCAAGGAGGAAATCAGTGAGATTCATGTGAAGTATAATAAAGAAATCAGCGAAATGCATGCAAAATATAGTAACGAGGTTAATGAGATGCATACAAAGCTACGAGGCATCTTGGATCATTTCAAGCAAATTGGTATGCCACTTCCTAATAATTTTGGGATTGAGCTTAGTACCCCACCGAAAGAATTAATTAGAAGCAGCTGCCAATCAGTGGAGCCAAACACTTCGGATCCTTTACTGGATATTCAGGTATATTTAATTGTCAGAGATGTTTCCTTTTAAATTTTGAAATCCCAGAAGAAGCTTATTTGTCCATTGCTTCTCTAATATTTTATACCCAATATTTTTGTTACACTCCAGTATAAGAAATGATTGAAATATGGGTTACCACTGAGATAAAAAAAGAGAAATATTCTAGCTTGTGCATGATTCCCAGATGAATAGAGACACACTTCTGCATTTCTTCCAAGTTTATTTCCCACCATAAGGCATTACTGCATTCCTGTCTATTAATAGCAGTAAAAATCCATATAATTAATATAGTTTACTCCAGTATTGTATTTTTTGCTTCTTTGTTTTTTCAGGCATTAGTTTCCGTAGTGTAGATTGTTTCTATTTCTTCCTGAACACATTTGGTTAATTAAAATTATGTTATATGTAATGCAGAAACCCACTCCATGTCGCCTTTGTGTGATGACATCTAAATCTAAAAAACTGATCGTGGCTAGAGGGACAGTTTTTCCATCTATTTTACCAGGGGCTGGCATGGTTCACGGCGTACAAATAGAGCCAGGTAATGTTAAAGTGTGTGTTGATGATGTCTTCGGTGAATATAAAACAACCCCTCTTCCGGTGCCATGCAATGAGCACAGTTTGGTAGGGGATGCAAGTGGTAGCTTTGTTCAATGGCCAAAGAATCTCATTCTGTTGGGACAGGTAATAATTTCAAATTAATTTTGTAGGTATGAATGTTACAAAAAAATTACATGTCTCCATTAGAAATAATAATATTGCATTTTTTTCATCTTTCTTCAAAAAAATTTAATTTTTTGCTATCCATTTAATTAGGATCCTATTGCACCTGAGAAAACTACAATCCAACAAACAAAGAAAAAGGTTTCTAGTAAAGGGTCGGCTACCCCTAATCAAAAGCATGAACGGATTGATATCAATGGTGATGCAGAATTTCAAAATCTGAGTGAACCCTGTAAATATCTGCATGATGTGAATATGTTGCCTACTAAATCTGACATTACAAGTGTTGATAAGGATCATGAAGTTTTCAAGTGTAATCTTGTTGAAGGACAACCCATCTCAGTGGCACGTGAAGATATAATTGAATTTTTGAGGATGAGTCGCTTGAATATACCAATCTTACAGATTTTCATGATGTGAGTCTATAAATATATATTTTTTTATGAGAGTCATACAAACTATCTTTTAACACAATTTTTTTTATGTGTTACATTTAAGGTACATTCATAAATTGTGCAAGGAATATAATGTTGTTGATTTCGGATTCATGTGTCCCTCAGCATTGGCATTGGTGCGTAAAAATCCAGATCGAATAACTAGCTACATGACTGATATTATGTTACAGTCGGGAACGAAACGTTTTATCTTGGCACCTTACATTCAAGAGTAAGCATAATACATGTACCGATGTTCCTCTTGTACCATCTATTGTTAAATATCTGACTCTAGTTTCAAATTTTAAACATGGTTATTGTAGTAATCACTGGATATTACTCCTTATTTGTTGTCGTGAAAGTCGTGTTTATGTGTTCAATTCCTTGAGAAAAACCACAAAGATTCACATAAAGGCATTTCTTAAAGTGTAAGTAATGCAATCTAATTTGGATAATTATGATATTTTCTTTTTTTGTTAAAGTGAGTGGCTAACTTTTTTCTTATTTCACAGGGCGTACCAAGTTTATGTTGGGCCACATGGCAAGAAGAAAGGAAGTATGGATAATAGGATGCATTGGCATGAAGATCTTCAGGTATACCCTTTTAATTATAGTTTTTATTTTGTATACCAAGTTTTTTTTATTTTTCTTCTTTAATAAAATATTTAATTGGTTATTTAGTGTCCTCAACAAGAAGGAGGTACCGAGTGTGGTTATTATGTTATGAGGTACATGTATGACATAGTGTCACAATATAGGAAGAATGGCGAGGCTAATTGGACTAAGGTATGTGAAAAACCATAGCAAATGTCTTTTTTTTAATTATATATATGATTGAAAATATGTAGACTACGAATTAATCTCGTCATGTAAATATTATTGTAGGGTATTGGAAGGTTGACATCCTATACTCGACAAGAAATTGATGAAATTCGAGACATTTGGGCCGATTATTTTACGAATGAACATGTATAGGATTGTTAGGTATGATGGAGTTGTTAATTTAGTTTGTGAAAATATTTGAAGTTAAGATTTTTTAATTGTCCTGAAACTTTGTACTGGTGGAACAAGTTGAAATTTAAGATTATTGTTGGTTTTTATTAATTGAGTACTGTTCCATTCTTTCAATTTAGTCATTTTAATTATTTTGCTAGACTTGAATTTGGTATTTTTTAGTCGAGTAGAAATATATGTATGCATGCAAATTATTGGCATGTACAGGTGCTCAGTGAAAATATAGGGTAATACATTCGAATTATCGGTATGGACAGGTATAGCGCTAAAATACAAAATAAATATTAAAAAAAAAAAACCTTTTTGCGTCTGTTCTAGCATAACAGCCACAAAAAAAAAGACTTTTTTGCGTCTGTTCTTTGAAGACAGATGCATAAAATATACTATATACGTCTGGTCATTCATAGCAGACGCAAAAAGATTGTGTTTATGCGTCTGTTGTATATCAATATGCGTCTGTTCTAGACAGATGCAAATAACTTTATGCGTCTGTTAATCTTAAGCAACCGCATAAAATTATACTTTATGCGTCTGTTCTTCAACTTTATATGTCTGTTGAGAACAGACGCAACTATCTATATACGTCTGTTGCGGAATAGACGCAAATACTCTATACTTTATGTGACTCCTCCATACGCGTTTGTTGAAAATAGACGCAAATGACCTTTTTAACAGACGCATATGGCAGTTTTTGTACTAGTGCTATACAGGGCTGGATTTTCAGCATTCTTATAAGGTTCTAAAAACATTTTCTCCTCTTGTTTCCGGGCAAAAGGATAAAACTTGTCCAATGTTTACATTTGTGTTGAAACTTGTCTGAGTAAAATATTTGTGTTATTAATTTAATCGTTCAATATTTTTATCAATTTTTTTAAAGTCAATCAAATCTTGCTTTGTTATAATACTGAAATACATTTTTTATATTAATTTTGTTCTTTATACACTCACTAGTGCAGACTGAACCTATAGCGTCGCCACTTTTAGCGTCGGTTATTGATCTATAGCGTCGGTTATTGACCTATTACGTCGGTTGTTTTCATTAACCGACGCTTAATGACTTCAGCCAGAAGCTTTGGCGTCGGTTGTTTGCATCAACCGACGCTATAGGTGTCGACTATAGCGTCGCCCTTTAAAGGGGCGATGCTATAGGTATACCTATAGCGTCGTCTTTAAGAGGGGGACGCTATAGGCGACACCTATAGCGTCGCACCTTAAAGGGGCGACGCTATAAGTTATACCTATAGCGTCGCCCTTCTAAGAGACGATGCTATAGATATAACTTATAGCGTCGCCCCTCAAAAAGGCGACGCTATAGCTATAGCTTATAGCGTCGCCCCTTAAAAGGGCGACGCTATAGGTGTAGCTTAAATAAATAAATAAATAAATAAATGAAAGCCAAAAAATTAAATAAAAATAGGAAAAAATGCCAATTTTGAAATTAAATTCATACACACCAAATTAGTCATACTCACTATTTGTGTGATGAATGTTACCTTATTTTCAAAAAAAAAAATCCATTTTTTTAATTGTTTTTCAATTTTTAACTAGTTGTAAAATAAAAAAAAAGTTAAATAAAAATAGCAAAAATTACATTTTTTGAAAATAAATTCATACACACCAAAGTAGTCACGCTCACTATTTATGTGATGAATGTTACCTTATTTTCACTAATTTTCCATTTTTTTTTAATTTTTCCCCATTTTTAACTAATTTGTAAAATAAATCAAAAAATTAAATAAAAATTGGAAAAATGCCAATTTTTTAAAATAAATTCATACACACCAAAGTAGTCATACTCACTATTTGTGTGATGAATGTTACCTTATTTTCAATGATTTTCCATTTTTTTATGTTTCCCCATTTTTAACTAGTTTGTAAAATAAATAAAAAAATCAAACAAAAATAGGAAAATGCCAATTTTTTAACATAAATTCATGCACACCAAATTAGTTTAATGCCTTTTTCAAATACATCAAATAAGAGTGGGTTACCTTAGCCACAAACGTGATGCTACTTTAGCTTTAAAGTGTTGGATATTAGCAACATACATGACATGTTACCTTAGATCATTAATAAACTCAATTTTTAATTTTTTAACCAAAAAATTGTTTAATTATTTAAAAATCACATTTACCTTTAAAGTATTTAATTTTTTATAAAAATAAGAGTTTACCAAATAAAAGAGTTATTATTTATAAATATTAGGATATTTAATTATTATTATTTTTCATATTCTATTTATTTATTAAATTTAAAATGGAATTTTTAAAGTTAAAATAAAAATACAAATATAATAATATTGAGTGCTTTGTTCCGTTTAGTCCAGTTCGCTGAGTCCGTTTCTGTAATTGTTCGTTTATGTGGTTTTCTAGTTTGTTCGAAAAGTTCTGAGATTTTGTCATGTAAATTTCTGAGTTTTTGTTCTGAACTGTTTGCGTTGTTTGTGTAAATTTGCTGAAAAAAAAATAATAGCATAAAAAAACAATATTGTTTTCATGTTTCATCAAATTACGAAATTGTTTATTTTGGGTTGTTGATGATTATTTGGCTAGTTTACGCCAAATCAAATTTTTATTAAAATTTTCTGTAAATAAATTAATTTTTTTTAGGAATTAAATAGTAAAAATTCGAATTTTCCAAAATCCGATTGTTCTAGTTCGGTTAAATTAAATTTTAAGGAGTCGCGAAAATAATAAGTCTCTGTGGATTGAATCTCAAATATTAAAACGGATGATCGTGCGCTTGCGATTTTAATTATCATATTTTTAGCACATCACTAATTATTTCCTGTTTCTTTTACAGGTACTTTGGACCATTTTGGATTTTGATAAGAAATGGCTGCTTCTCCATAAAAGAAAGAGTGCCTTACATTCATACTACAAAAAGAGATATGCTGAGAGTCCCGAGTCATAGATGCTGAAACCAGGATCTTCTTGAATCGACAATTGTTTGACTCAATCACCAAGTCTCTAAGGGCAGCTGCGTCAGAACGAGAGATTGATGATATGGACTTGAAGTTTAATCTTCACTTTCCACCTGGGGAGGTTGGTGACGTTGATGGGCAGTATAAGAGGCCAAAGCGGATCAAAATCACAGTACAGTTGTTGCCGTAAGGCAGGGTTATGAGGGCTAGCTAGTAAGTTTGGCTATAGCTCGGAGCAATTTGGGCTGCAGTTATCCCTGGAGAAAATGGTGGGTTTCTTTTTTGTTTTTAATTTTCAATGGTTTATTGCTTTTAGTTATATTAATTATACCATATGTTTGGCATATTCTTGTAGAGAATGGAGGAGCTGTTGGATAGCAAGGAAACCCCAGAAGAAGCAGCTTCAAATTTTATTTGTGCCATGTGTTATAGGGAGAATATTGTATAACAATATTTGTGGAGGTTTGCTTGATTTACGGAGCAAAGTACGGATATTTTGCTAAGGTTATGAAGAACAAGGATTAGAGTTTGTGTGTATAGATGTGGCTGGGCTTGATAGGTGTTTTTCAGGTGAACTGTTTCTCATTCATATCAAGGTGCCTACGTACCCTATTTATAGGGATCAAGCCGTACGTAGTTCTTGGGCAACAAGTTACCTAGACGGGCAAGGGTTTTAGAATATAAGCCATAGTCCAAGCCCACTCGTTTAGGGATGACATGGCAGTGAGTCATCGATTCTATCTATGATCCATGGTTCAAAGAAGGAAACCTATGGTCTCGCATGACTAGAAACGGGGCCTTCTCCAACGAAGCTAGCAAAGTAGCAAGAGCCCAGCATGCGACCTCGAGGGGTCTGGCCATGCGAGGCGATCCCAAGCGTATAGACACTCATGTGACCTCGAGGGGTCTGGCCATGAGCCTTCCTGCAAAGAATAAGATAGCGATCTTGTTGTAGCTTATAGATGTGATGATAGGAGAAGAGTGATTCCTTGGTGGAGCTCGCGTGCGAGGTGCCCCCTAGCGAGGTGACCGAGTAGTGAGATGACCATGTAGCGAGGTGGCCCTGATAGTGGGCTTTAATGACCCAATTACCATCTTCTAGGCCCATCATAGATTATGAACCAATAATTTAGCAGATCAGATCAATTTAGTTATCATGCCAGATTTGGGCATAACAACTACCCCCGAGTCTATATTGTCATTGAAGATGCGATGTGGACTCAAGAATTAACCAGTTTATGTCTTAATACGAGGCCAAAAATCACTGCTGTTAGAGATATAACCGTTGGAATCGTCGCATGATAAGTGGATTTTATATCCACTTGGAACGTTCCAAATCGGCTTAAATTGATTGCTTTGGCCTCAAGTTTGTTGTAGTTTTGATGTGTTTTGTTTAATTGTGCAGGGTTGGAGTGATATCGATTAAGGGTGTAGATTCCGTCGTTTTGGGAGTTGATTGATGATATGGATTGAAGAATGGAGGCTAAGGTCAGCTACCAAGTCGTATACTAGTCAAGAGGGAATGAAGACGGAAGCTATTGCAAAAGGAACGAGAAGAAAAAGCTGAAAAACGAAGAACAGAAAATTCCATCAGAATAGAGCCGCGCACCCTGCACCGTTTCTGCGCACCCTACGCCAGATTCGAGCTATTTTGAAGATTAGAGCCGCGCACCCTGCGCCATTTTCAAGCAGTCTGCGCCAAAATGCGCTGGAATTTCCAATTTTGCCCTTATTCGATCTGAAATTGTATTTTAAGTAGTTTTTGACACCTAAAACGAATTCTAGTTGTATTTTAAGGTATTTTCTTGCTGGGCAAGATGTCTAGGACCTATTTAAACACATCCAACCCTTGTAAACAAATAATTACAAACAATTACATATCATAGCTTAGTTTTGCAAGAGAGAAAAGGAGAGAAAGATTCAAAGCTCGGTGATAAGCACGGATCTAGATCTACTTCATCTTTTGTATACGTTGAATTATAGATTTGTTTTCTCAACTCTTAGTTTTATTAATATTATTGTTTCTTTCTTTTATATCTTGTTAATTATCATGTTTTCATCTAATCCCATGGTGATGAAAGGTTTAATTATGAACTAATCGTTGTCATGGGATCCTAGTGGATTTATCTATATAGCTTAGTAGTTTGCATATAACGCCTTAGAAATTTCGTATTTATGATTATTATTATTTAGTATTAAATGTGAATTATATGAGGTGAAATTTTTTTAGGATTGAATATATGTGACATCATGTTTACAAGTTTATATGGTAATGTATGTGTGACATGCTAGTCTGTGTATTTTATTTGAATTTTTAGTGACTAAAACCTATCTAAATTATGCATTATTGATCTTCTAAATTTTTTATAAAATCATCAGAGTCGTTAAAAATCACGAAATCTTTTGTAATATCCTCTTTGTGTATTTAATTAGTTTTTAAAATTATTGGGTGTATTATTTTGGGGTGTTTCAGTATTTTAAAATGATTTTAAGAGTTTTATTTCATTTAAATTGTTAAAACTTACAAAATTCATATTTAATTCATTTTTGATCCTAAAAATATTTTAAATATATGTGGGTGTCCGTAATTTTGTATTCTTTATCCTTAAAATGAAAATTTTAATTTAAAAAATTTTTCCATTTAAAATTCGAATCATTAAGAGTTGTTTAATTGATTTGAATTAATTTTCAACATTTTTAAAGAGTAACAAAATACCCTCTTATATCTCTTAAGTCCCTAATAAGCTATATTTTTCCCCAATTCAGTTGGGGGGGGGGGGGGGCTCAGCTGGGTCTTGGAAATCTCTCGAGTCCTCTTCATCTCTCTCGATAATTCCCTCTCTCGAACTTACTATCTCTCGAATCTCTCTCCCCCATCAATCTCTCTTTCTCCCCGTCTCTCTTTCTTATCTCCCCCTGGATGTTCATCTCTCTCTCCTCTGTTAATCCCCGCGTATGTGTGTGTGGCTGCGTTGTGATTGTAGCGGTGGTGGTTGTGTATGTGTCGAATTGTGAAGGTGTGTGTGTGTTACCGGTGTGTGTATGTAATTCGTGTGTGCGTGTATTGAGTGCGTGGGTTGAGTAATTGAATTCGTGTGTGTGTGTGTGTATATATCTGTTGTGGTATGTGTGTGTGTGTTTATGTGAGGGTTATGTGTGTCGATGTGGGTATAACTGTAGTGGTGAGTTTGTGCTTCCCCTCCCCTGTTCTTGCTGCGTTGCTGTGTGTTGGTACAAAGAACCGTGTGTGTATATCCTTCAGTGTGTGTGCATTTTGAACATAGTAATACTACTGACTTGTTCGACAGGTAATTTGCTTTGTTAAGCTTGTTTGTTGTCTTATTAGTTAGAAGGATGAAACAAAACCGAATGTTCGATATTGTAATTGTGATGGGTATCGTTTTTAGTACCTAATTGCAGTTTATGATGATTTCCGTTTATTAAATTGATGTGATAAATTATTGGTGGAATTCGTGATTGGAAACCCGAATTTATGGGTACCTCCGGATTTTGCCGCCGTGGACGATGAGCTTCGGTGAGTCGACGGGGACGATGATGGTACCCTGAGTCCGACCATAATTATTTTATCAATTTGAGATATTTATTCATGTATTTAATTTTCAGAAATATATGTTCGGATTGGATATAATTTTAATTCAAGCCGTTTATTACTTGGTTGATGAATTGTGAATTATTAGTATCCAGGATTATGGATTTGTGATAATTAAGTTTTATATGCGATAAATGTTGTTGGTGTGTCGGTTATCCGACGGAAAGCGTATTCGTGCAAAGGAAGTGTTGTCCGATTTTCGTTAAAATAAATTCGTAATTCTTATAGTAATTTAATAAGAATTATTTGTAAGTCAGTATGATATATGTGTTAAGTGTTTATATGATTTTGTGGTTATGCATTTCTATTTTGAGAAGGTGATAAGTAGGGGTTATATGTGTTAATTGTAAAGCGTATTAGGACACGATTTGGTAGAATAGAATTTGACAGTTAAGGTTATACGTGTACTGAAGTAGTACTATATCTGTATATAGGTACGCATAGGGCCAGCTAAGAGCCAGTGCACGTGTAGAAGGAATGTAGAGGAAGGAGGTAATTAGCGGGATTGACAAGTGATGATGGAGAGACGAATGTACGACCAAGTAAAGGCCAGCGAATAAGAATTAGAGACTGATGTAAAGTAAGTAAAGGATTGAAATGTTGGAATTGGAAAATGCATGTATTAAGGCAAGTATTCTACCCTCACTTATTGATCAAGTGATGTGAACCTTTTTGTATTGTTTATAAGTTCTGGTGAATCCTTTCTTGCAATCATCTATACTTTTCATATTAGTCTGAATGGTGCGAACATGTTCTGTTAATTGTAAGGTTGCCTTCTAAATCGTTTTGCTAGTATCTGTACCCCTTGATTTGGTTTAAGTAACATTCCCTTCAATTAATATGTAATTAATTATTCTCAGATTATTTTCAATTGTTATTCTCTCCACCTATTGTTCAGGTGTTGATTCTTTTGATTATTTTCGCTATGAATTGTTATAAATTAATTCGAGGTTTAAATTGTCGTTGGAGCATGTGTTGCTCAAGGATGGTTAAAACCGAGAATGACTTGAGATCTTCTTATTTACTCAACTCATTATTGTCAGGCCGATTTTGGCAGCTAATGCATGTAAATGCTTAGTCGACAAGAGTGAGACTTGAGTAATTGAGAATTTCTTAAATCTTCTTTTGAATTCAGATTTTCCATATTCCATGATTCCTTATAAATTGTTGTGAATTTATAAAATCTTGACAATTGTTTTGTTCCTTAAATTATTGATGTTTTCCTTGTTGATATATAATTTTGTTCTATTGAGCTTCAGATTCCTTTATTGTAAGATTTCCTTATAAATTGTTGTTCAATACTAGAATCTTAATGATAGTGATGTTCCTTAATCTGTTAATTATGTCTTATTGAGTTATTATTCTGTCTTGCTTAACTGTGTCATGCTTAGTTCAATATTTTCGCCTTGCTGCTTGCTTTCTTACATCAATTGCTTCCATGACCCTCCATCATTTATCAATGCTCATAAAAGAAAAATGGTTTATTAATTAAAGATGATTTTAAAATTTCCTTATACTGGGCTGGTCTTTTGCCAGTGAGTTTAAGGACTGAAAAATGTTTTAAAATGTTTTTAAAGGTTTTATAGATTAGAGAAGCGTAAGAGGCTGGGGGAGTGCCCAGTCCAGCATTTTTAGCGTAAGAGGCTGGGGGAGTGCCCAGTCCAGCATTTGAAAGGCCAATGTGTTGCCTAATTGGGAACCCAATTTCAAAGGAAGGGGGACTTTACGTGGCTGATCACCCTTATTGTCCGATGTTAAAGGAAAGACTCCAATCAATTTAAATGTTTTTAAAAAGGTTTTATGAAAAGTATGTTTCAAAGATGAAAGGGTTTTAAAGAAAGGAATGTTTTGATGAGATGTATATGTTTCAATGTAAATGGTCATTAGTTTCGAAATTGTGGATATTTGAGTCAGTTGTTTTCTATCTTGATCAAAATTGAGAACTCAGTAAAATAATGAGATTAAGGATGGATAGAGGTTTTCCAGTTATTCCCTCCGCGAGTAACATTGTACGTTGAAAGTGGAGTAAGAATGATTGGGGGATTTCTTGATATTCTTTTTCTCAAAGTTTTATTTGAGGCAGTGATGGTTTGTAGTAAATGGAAAATGTTACTCTATGATTGAAATTGAATGATCTCTTGAGACAAAGTATTCATTGATATTTTTCATCAACGAATTATCGTAATATCGTTGTTTCACTATATTATTAACTTGCTGAGCGTTCTTTGGCTCACTCTTGCTTTGTTTTACCTTCCCTTTCAGTTAGGGTTAAGGAGTTGGATACCTGCGCGTTATAATTCAAATGAGAGCGACGGTGTATTTTTCAAAGGTTAGTTACCGAGCCAGCACGGGCATATATTATTTGGATTGTGCTATTGATTAAGCGATATAGAGGTTTGTATTTGAATCAGAGATAGAAGTTGTAATAATCTATATAGTGTAGATTCTTGTTTCATACCATAACCTGGAATCGATCCTTGGTGAGGAATCGTTGGTGTATTAAGTTTTATTTGTATTTATTAAATTGGAAATTGGTTTGGGTTGAATTACAGGTGGATAGTCCGATTTACAAATACTTCATGCCGAAATTTCCTAAAATTCCCCTGTATCAAAGTCTATTTTATTATCAAAAGTATATTTTCAATATTGGGAAGTTGGGGCGTTACAGGTTGGTATCAGAGCGACAGGTTATGGTCACTGAAACAAGTTAGGATGATTAAGTATACGTATTTAAGTGGGAAGTTAGATAGAACGATTTAGGATAAGATTCGCCTTAGGTTATTACGACAACGGTTGCACTACGCCATAGATGGCCTATCGCAACCTTTTGGCATGGGTGTTACCACTATGGGTGTTACCATAGCTATGAAAATTTTGACCTATCGCAACCTTTTGATTGTGGTGTTACCATAGGTACAAAAGTATGTTACTTTAGTTATAAAAGGTGTTATATTGGGCTAACACCATGAGGTGTGTTACCATAGAGTATTCAGAATTTTTATTTTATTTAAAATTAATGATTTAATAATTATTTGATTTTAAAAATAATTAATTTTAACAAAATAGTTGAAGGAATCATTTTAAAACGTAATATTCCATCAAATAATTAAATTATTGATTTTTCATAAATATTAAATTTTGTTTATAAATTTCGAATAAAAAAGTTTTAAAATAAAGTAATATCCAAAAATTATTAAATTTTAACTAAATTCATTAAAAAAATTAATAGAGAAAATAAAAATTTGCAGTAACTATGAATTATTTCAAATTAATTGAAATAATAAATTGAAAGTTTATAATTTAATACCAGCAAATTAAGATAAATTTAAAATACTTTAAAAAAAATAAAAATGAAAAGTACACTGCATTTTTTGAGCTAAAGTAAAAAATAATTAAATTTTGATCCAAATTATTTAAATTTAATAGAAAAAAATTGTATAAACTGTGAATTATTGCCAAAACTACAAGCAGGATTTCCAAATTTTGTTGGGCGGGACTAGCCAAAATTTTTTCGTACCAAAAACTTCATTACACAAAACCTAAATTTTATTACACAAAACTCAAACTTTGGCCTCTTTCTCAGATCTCACTCTCTCGACCTTAATTCTCTCTCCTCTCTCCCACAAACCTCACAGACCTCTGTCACTCATCTCTCCTCTGTTACTCATCTCTCTCGCTCATCCCTCACACCTCTTTCAAATCCCTAAAACCGCAAAACCCCAAATTTTTTAGAGTAAAGTTGAAGTGAAGATTCAATTAGAGCTTTAATTAAAGGCCCTGCTGTCATTTTTACAATTGTTTTTGCATTATTTTTGTTTCCGTATAGGAGTAATATGTTTGTAGAGCCTAACAATGTACTTGTTAATTGTTATTCCAGTAGAGAGATAGAAAACAAGTCTGAAAAGATGAGGAAATTCGATCGGTGGCCAGTGTTTTTCAAGCGAGAATGGAACCGTAACTGGCCTTTTCTCGTTGACCTTTTCAAGGGAGAATGGTGAATCTGCAATGTTTCATACGATTATTATTCACTTAATTAAACAATATTAATGTGGAACTGTTCTCAGGTAGTGTGTCCCTTTTATGGGTCTTTTTGTCTTTGTTTGTGGTACCCATTCATCGCAAAGCATATCCTCCTGCTAGGCTATTAATATGAATTGTGATTGTGATGCAATGAATTTACCTATATTATAATTTCAGTTATCAATTCAGGAGGCTCACAAGTTGCTGCAACCGGCTGACAAGATATTGAAGATAATGGCTATTGAATTTGCTGAGTATCAGGTGATTTTGCTGTTTCCTCACTGATTTTATCCCTTTATTAGATAATTTTAAGTCGCAAATTATATTTGTTCCTTCTAAATTATATTTTTCTGGACATTTCAGGTCTGCGTTGATGTATTCATTACCACCCAAACATATATAGACATAGCTTCAATCTCTGTGATTCTGAGAACCACAGGGGGGCAGGTAATTGATTATCATTGAAGCTTTGATTTATTGAGTTGTGGAATTAATTGCCCATTTATCTCTATGTTCTAAACATACTTTTTAGAAAGTTATGTCGTTCGCACCTGACCATCTGATCTGTATTTTTCTTGTAAACGTTTTTGTTTCTTTTTATTAACATCAGTTCTGTGTGAACTAAGGGATGTTTGTATCTTTGCCTTCCGATTTACAGTGTCATTTCTTCAAATTCGTGAATATGGGATTGTCATGAACTGTGTTTATAAACTTGATATCTTTTGTCCCTCTCAATGTTTGTCTCTTTTACAATTTTTGTGAGGTGCTTGTACACTTATACATGTGATAATTAGGTGGAGCTCATTAATAGCTGGAAGAGCAAGAGGAATATGTTTTAATTATTAGGAAATATAATAAGCCTTGTTGTTTATAAACAGTGTCATTTTTTTTGCTAAGTATGAGATGTCTTCTTTGCTTCATTAATCTCCCAATAAACTTTAGTATGTTTTAATTACAGTCAAAGACAAAGACATTTTATTTATTTATTTAGGGCTCGTGTAAATGTAACATCCATCATGGAGAAATGTAGATGCAATTCTTAATTGCTGAATTATTTCTGACTAATTATTGATTGATTTTTGTTATATAATTGACAGGTCCTACAAGTAATGCTAATGGAAGGAGAACTCGATAAAGAGAGGTGGAAATTCTGAAATAAGATGAAGAGGATGAGTCATGGAGTTTAGAAAATTGCCAATGATGAATAAATACAACTAGGAATTCTTAAAACTCAGAGTTTTAGACATAATTTTTGTCTGCATACATGTAAACTGAATTAAATATGTATGTAAAAGTTTGTTGATGAATAGTTTTTGCCTACTCTCTGTCTATGCATGTTAGTCTGAGCTATCAACACCAGATAAGCGAAAAACAATTGTCTTTTCTTACCAGCAAGTTAACCGGCTTGAGATAACTGATGTAAATCTTGATTCTGCAGAATCATCCAATGCAGCTGCAGACTCTACCCAATTTTCCGATGCAGCTGCCAACTCGATCTACTGAATTACCTGCTGCAGCTATGAATATTGATTCACATAGTTCAGTTTCAGAGTCCACTGATGCAACTACAGTACCTGTTGCACCACCATTTACTGACGGAGGTCAAGTCTGCTTGGAGTCCAGCTTCATTTATTGCAAATGGTACACACTCCAGCACTTTTCTCTGCTTCATTTTATGGTCATGTTTATGTTGGTGAGTAGTTTACAATTATTTGGTTTCCCTGTCAACTTCAGTGCCTTTTTAAACAAGTTGACTGCTGCATAGCTGAAGAAAAAGTTGTAATTTGTTTACGAGGAAATAGCATTATCATCTATGGTAAGGAGCTCACATGTACTTGGCTTCTAGCTTTTTGTATTTTCTGGCCTAGTTGTATGTTCTAGCCTGATATTACTGTTTATAGGTCGGTAGACTACTAACAAGCAACAAACATTTGGATGTTCTTGTAAATCCTAGCATAATAAGAATTCATGGGATAGGTAAATTACAAATGAATCGTTGTTCAGTTACAAGCTTTCGATCCGACCAAAATGTGGAAGCTGATGTGCACTTGTTTATAGACTTGTTCATAGAAAACTGATGTCTTATTTTGTTGTCTAGATTGGAATCAAGCTGCTCAGGTGGTAGATTTGGCATGTGATTATTTTGTTTGAAGAGATGGGGAGAGCCAGATGACAAACCATAAAACTCAGTATTGCTTTGTGCATTTAGGATTTTAAGTTCTTTGTTTTTGCTACAAGATTTTGTTTGGTTCTTTGTTTTCCAAATCTCACTTGTTGTATAGTACGCCTTTACCATGTATCAGTGACTACTAGTTAAAACATGAGGTGAGGCTCGATTTCTTTAAAGTCCACCAACAGATCAATTATTCCCTTAATTGTATCAGTGGGAATCCTGTTTTCATTTTTTTGTGTTGTGTTTTGCATTCTAATTGTTCTGACAATAAAGGTACATCTTACTATTATATTTCCTTTAGTAACATCTTCCCTCGTAAAGTAATTATTTGCATATGCTTAAGTATTGGTTTGCAACTGTGCTTATTAAGTCCATCTGTTTCCTCATACTGCAGATTGCTGGCAAGCAGGGCACAATCATTCGCGGTAGTCGATTTCAGGTTTCTCTTGAAGGATGAGGAAAAAGATCTAGTTCAGAGGTACAACTTATGTATGTATGCTACATAGACGAAATCTGTAACTTGCACCTGTTAAATTATTTAGTGTGGGATAGTGTTGTCTTGACACTGTTTTTTCTGCTCGTTTACAATGTGAAACAAGTAAATTGGTCTTTTTAATGAATGGCAATGTGTGTGCTTATTCAGTGGTGAGTGATGTGATGTCCCTTATTCAGTGGTCAGGCATGTGAAAACTAATATGATTAATTGTAACCAATTACAAATGAGCAGGAACCAAATGTGGAGAAAGACCAGATCAAGTTGTATGGACCTGAAGCATGCCAGTCTTGGGTGGCCAAACCTGTCACTGGACAGAGTAGTGGTGCCACTGGTAAGCCAAAATACATCCAGGCCGCTGTTCTGGTAAGCCAGAATTCCACCTGACCAGCAGCGATTGATCTTCGCCGGAAAGCAGTTGAAGATGGACTAGAAGAAGGAGAAGCTGAACAGGAACATGAAAAGAGAAGAAGGAGAAGCTGAACAGGAAAAGAGAGCAATTAATAGAAGCTTACCATGTTATTAGTTCTAGTACTTGTACGTTTTAAATTTTGTTCATTAGCTAGTGTTTGTAGATATTTTTGGGATGACTTGGTTGGTTTTGTACTAGATGATGTTATTGAAATGTAATTAATTTGGTTCTTGAATATTTAAATGTCATAATTTTTTTATTATTAAAATTAGTTATAAATGATTTTAATTATGTAACACTCAATGTGTTACAATTGGTAAAAGAGGGTGTTACAATAGATTGTGGACCCCATCTAGATGTGGGCCCCACAGTTGTCCATGTGCAAAATTATACCCCCTATTGTAACACACAAACTATGTTGCTATAGAGTGTTTAAGGTGTTGCTATAGAGGTTTTTGGTAACCACATTTGCTATGTTACCTTAGCTTGTGTTTTGATGTTACCTTAGATACCTGTAGTTACTGCTGAGAACCTAACACAGCTGAGGTGTTACCATAGCCCTATTTTGGCCTATGGTAACTTCAAAATGGGGTCTATGGTAACACAGTTTGGGGGTTGCTATAGGCCATCTATGGCGTAGTGTTGCGATGTTTGTTAGTATTTCGACATATTGTGCGAGCCAGAATTCGATTCATTCGAAGGTACGACTTTGGACGAGGCAGTTGATTTGGCGCCGCCTACGTTAAATAGACGACTGGAGTTACCAGCTTGGAGGATGCTACGTGTAGACCTTCGTGTATGTTTTAGAATTTCTTTTATGACTTTAGTTACCCCGTGAACGACATAGAAAGTGCGAAAGGACGGTAAAAAAGATGCGAAATGTGCATGTGATGGAGTAAGGACATGGTTATTCATTATTAGCCGTTGATTACCTTTAATTTATTGTTTAAGGAAATTTAACCTTTCTTTTTATTTCTTCTTATCTTGATAATACCCCATCACCTTTGATAATTAACTATATTTCAATTGATGACAAATTTTTCAAATTCATTTAAACACATTTCTATTTTTCAAAGATACCTCTATTTTTCAGGGGATCACTTGATTCAACATGATGCATACAAATTATTGAGATCCTTGAATTCTTTCTATTTTCCCTGAATATTTGCTATTCCTTATTCAACGTTGTAAATATTTATAAACTTTTGAAAATTTTGAATTCTTTTTGTGCTCTTTGAATACTTGACCTTATTTATTCTAACTGGGATGAACAACCCTATGTATATAGGGGATTCAGGGACATCTTATCTATGTGATAGAAGTCTGGTGGGATGCCACTGATTGTGTTTGTCATGAAAGTACAGAAGGCTGGCCCCCTTCTTGTGCTATGGCGGTTGACCTAAGTGACAAATGCAACCTGATAATAGTTCAATGATCATATTGATCTCTCGGTTAAATTCTTTTACAAAATTGTTATCAAACAAAACTCAGTTCATATCATACAAGTTAACACCTATCTATTTCAATGATTCTTTTTGTTATAAATCCTTATGTTTCCTAAAGTGACCAGTGATTGAAAGTAGTAAAGATGAAGATGGTTGTCGATTTAGAATTTGATGATCATGTTTGAGAATTGAGGTTAAAGCAGAGATTGAATATCAAGTTAGACTACGCAGTGGATTGACAACACACGTACAAGATTCGATAATACGGAGAGACTGATTTTAGTTAAGGAGCAGATGACAAGGACATGAGAAGATCATATATACGATTTCTAAGTACGAGCTTTGCGATTGGAAGAACTATAATTTTTAGGATATGATGAGAGGATCGAAGTGAATGCCGTGACGACGAAGCAGTAATGAATCGGGAAAGGCCTAAGGCGCTAGCAAAGATCGAAAACTTTGAAGTACCAGCTAAGGATTATTGAAGGTTGTCAAAGATTTTACCAAGATAGCTACAGTAGTGGACAAGCCTACCAATCAGGAAACGAAGGGATAAAGGTGGAGAAAGCTTTCAGGAGTCAGGAAGAGATTGAAAACCGTCCCAGAGTCAGTGCAGTCGGATGGACAAAGAAAGGATGAGTATAGTTATGAGTAGGAGCGTGGAGGTTAAATCAATTGTTTTAGTCGCGTGGACTTTGTTTTAAGGATTTAATTATTTGCCTATTTGCTGCAAGTCAGGGCAGGTTTAGTTTTAGTATTGTATATGAATGAATTGTTTATGGATGATTGGATTAGTAATAGAGGTACTTTCGTACAGGGCATAGTCTACTAAACGAATAGGTCATGTCCGATTTTCGGTAGAAAATGATCGGCACATAAGAGTAATAAGCGCTTAGAATTAATGAGACTCGGAAACCAAAGGTTTAAGTTTATGTTGGAATTTATGGGCTTACATGACGAGCCTAGCGAGATATGAACTGGTATAAAAGAATTCTAGAATGAAAGAAATGACTTAGAAATTGAAAGAGAAATGTTTGAGAATACCGTCATATGTTTTCTTGCGGTCGATTCTGAGGACAGAATCCTATTAAGGGGGGAAGGATATAACGCTTTAGAAATTTCGTATTTATGATTATTATTATTTAGTATTAAATGTGAATTATATGAGGTGAAATTTTTTTAGGATTGAATATATGTGACATCATGTTTACAAGTTTATATGGTAATGTATGTGTGACGTGCTAGTCTGTGTATTTTATTTGAATTTTTAGTGACTAAAACCTATCTAAATTATGCATTTTTTATCTTCTAAATTTTTTATAAAATCATCAGAGTCGTTAAAAATCACGAAATCTTTTGTAATATCCTCTTTGTGTATTTAATTAGTTTTTAAAATTATTGGGTGTATTATTTTGGGGTGTTTCAGTATTTTAAAATGATTTTAAGAGTTTTATTTCATTTAAATTGTTAAAACTTACAAAATTCATATTTAATTCATTTTTGATCCTAAAAATATTTTAAATATATGTGGGAGTCCGTAATTTTGTATTCTTTATTCTTAAAATGAAAATTTTAATTTTAAAAAATTTTCCATTTAAAATTCGAATTATTAAGAGTTGTTTAATTGATTTGAATTAATTTTCAACATTTTTAAAGAGTAACAAAATACCCTCTTATATCTCTTAAGTTCCTAATAAGCTATATTTTTCCCCAATTCAGTTGGGGGGGCTCAGCTGGGTCTTGGAACTCTCTCGAGTCCTCTTCATCTCTCTCGATAATTCCCTCTCTCGAACTTACTATCTCTCGAATCTCTCTCCCCCATCAATCTCTCTTTCTCCCCGTCTCTCTTTCTTATCTCCCCCTGGATGTTCATCCCTCTCTCCTCTGTTAATCCCCGCGTATGTGTGTGTGGCTGCGTTGTGATTGTAGCGGTGGTGGTTGTGTATGTGTCGAATTGTGAAGGTGTGTGCGTGTGTTACCGGTGTGTGTATGTAATTCGTGTGTGCGTGTATTGAGTGCGTGGGTTGAGTAATTGAATTCGTGTGTGTGTGTGTGTATATATCTGTTGTGGTATGTGTGTGTGTGTTTATGTGAGGGTTATGTGTGTCGATGTGGGTATAACTGTAGTGGTGAGTTTGTGCTTCCCCTCCCCTGTTCTTGCTGCGTTGCTGTGTGTTGGTACAAAGAACCGTGTGTGTATATCCTTCAGTGTGTGTGCGTTTTGAACATAGTAATACTACTGACTTGTTCGACTGGTAATTTGCTTTGTTAAGCTTGTTTGTTGTCTTATTAGTTAGAAGGATGAAACAAAACCGAATGTTCGATATTATAATTGTGATGGGTATCGTTTTTAGTACCTAATTGCAGTTTATGATGATTTCCGGTTATTAAATTGATGTGATAAATTATTGGTGGAATTCGTGATTGGAAACCCGAATTTATGGGTACCTCCGGATTTTGCCGCCATGGACGATGAGCTTCGGTGAGTCGACGGGGACGATGATGGTACCCTGAGTCCGACCATAATTATTTTATCAATTTGAGATATTTATTCATGTATTTAATTTTCAGAAATATATGTTCGGATTGGATATAATTTTAATTCAAGCCGTTTATTACTTGGTTGATGAATTGTGAATTATTAGTATCCAGGATTATGGATTTGTGATAATTAAGTTTTATATGCGATAAATGTTGTTGGTGTGTCGGTTATCCGACGGAAAGCGTATTCGTGCAAAGGAAGTGCTGTCCGATTTTCGTTAAAATAAATTCGTAATTCTTATAGTAATTTAATAAGAATTATTTGTAAGTCAGTATGATATATGTGTTAAGTGCTTATATGATTTTGTGGTTATGCATTTCTATTTTGAGAAGGTGATAAGTAGGGGTTATGTGTGTTAATTGTAAAGCGTATTAGGACACGATTGGGTAGAATAGAATTTGACAGTTAAGGTTATACGTGTACTGAAGTAGTACTATATCTGTATATAGGTACGCATAGGGCCAGCTAAGAGCCAGTGCACGTGTAGAAGGAATGTAGAGGAAGGAGGTAATTAGCGGGATTGACAAGTGATGATGGAGAGACGAATGTACGACCAAGTAAAGGCCAGCGAATAAGAATTAGAGACTGATGTAAAGTGAGTAAAGGATTGAAATGTTGGAATTGGAAAATGCATGTATTGAGGCAAGTATTCTACCCTCACTTATTGATCAAGTGATGTGAACCTTTTTGTATTGTTTATAAGTTCTGGTGAATCCTTTCTTGCAATCATCTATACTTTTCATATTAGTCTGAATGGTGCGAACATGTTCTGTTAATTGTAAGGTTGCCTTCTAAATCGTTTTGCTAGTATCTGTACCCCTTGATTTGGTTTAAGTAACATTCCCTTCAATTAATATGTAATTAATTATTCTCAGATTATTTTCAATTGTTATTCTCTCCACCTATTGTTCAGGTGTTGATTCTTTTGATTATTTTCGCTATGAATTGTTATAAATTAATTCGAGGTTTAAATTGTCGTTGGAGCATGTGTTGCTCAAGGATGGTTAAAACCGAGAATGACTTGAGATCTTCTTATTTACTCAACTCATTATTGTCAGGCCGTTTTTGGCAGCTAATGCATGTAAATGCTTAGTCGACAAGAGTGAGACTTGAGTAATTGAGAATTTCTTAAATCTTCTTTTGAATTCAGATTTTCCATATTCCATGATTCCTTATAAATTGTTGTGAATTTATAAAATCTTGACAATTGTTTTGTTCCTTAAATTATTGATGTTTTCCTTGTTGATATATAATTTTGTTCTATTGAGCTTCAGATTCCTTTATTGTAAGATTTCCTTATAAATTGTTGTTCAATACTAGAATCTTAATGATAGTGCTGTTCTTTAATCTGTTAATTATGTCTTATTGAGTTATTATTCTGTCTTGCTTAACCGTGTCATGCTTAGTTCAATATTTTCGCCTTGCTGCTTGCTTTCTTACATCAATTGCTTCCATGACCCTCCATCATTTATCAATGCTCATAAAAGAAAAATGGTTTATTAATTAAAGATGATTTTCAAATTTCCTTATACTGGGCTGGTCTTTTGCCAGTGAGTTTAAGGACTGAAAAATGTTTTAAAATGTTTTTAAAGGTTTTATAGATTGGAGAAGCGTAAGAGGCTGGGGGAGTGCCCAGTCCAGCATTTTTAGCGTAAGAGGCTGGGGGAGTGCCCAGTCCAGCATTTGAAAGGCCAATGTGTTGCCTAATTGGGAACCCAATTTCAATGGAAGGGGGGACTTTACGTGGCTGATCACCCTTATTGTCCGATGTTAAAGGAAAGACTCCAATCAATTTAAATGTTTTTAAAAAGGTTTTATGAAAAGTATGTTTCAAAGATGAAAGGGTTTTAAAGAAAGGAATGTTTTGATGAGATGTATATGTTTCAATGTAAATGGTCATTAGTTTCGAAATTGTGGATATTTGAGTCAGTTATTTTCTATCTTGATCAAAATTGAGAACTCAATAAAACAATGAGATTAAGGATGGATAGAGGTTTTCCAGTTATTCCCTCCGCGAGTAACATTGTACGTTGAAAGTGGAGTAAGAATGATTGGGGGATTTCTTTATATTCTTTTTCTCAAAGTTTTATTTGAGGCAGTGATGGTTTGTAGTAAATGGAAAATTTTGCTCTATGATTGAAATTGAATGATCTCTTGAGATAAAGTATTCATTGATATTGTTCATCAATGAATTATCGTAATATCATTGTTTCACTATATTATTAACTTGCTGAGCGTTCTTTGGCTCACTCTTGCTTTGTTTTACCTTCCCTTTCAGTTAGGGTTAAGGAGTTGGATACCTGCGCGTTATAATTCAAATGAGAGCGACGGTGTATTTTTCAAAGGTTAGTTACCGAGCCAGCACGGGCATATATTATTTGGATTGTGCTATTGATTAAGCGATATAGAGGTTTGTATTTGAATCAGAGATAGAAGTTGTAATAATCTATATAGTGTAGATTCTTGTTTCATACCATAACCTGGAATCGATCCTTGGTGAGGAATCGTTGGTGTATTAAGTTTTTTTTGTATTTATTAAATTGGAAATTGGTTTGGGTTGAATTACAGGTGGATAGTCCGATTTACAAATACTTCATGCCGAAATTTCCTAAAATTCCCCTGTATCAAAGTCTATTTTATTATCAAAAGTATATTTTCAATATTGGGAAGTTGGGGCGTTACATTGCATGCCTTAGAGATTTATGTGTGGTGAATACTTGATATCCTTGTATGGTTGTGCTTATTGAATTTAGGTGCGTCGCGAACATCTAATATGTTAATCTCTTGCTAAACGAGAGTGGATCTTGAGATTTAGAACTTGCCATGCTAGCATAGGATAGGTTGATGTTTTAACATCATGATTTGTGGCATGAATAGAGATATTATGCTACCCTATGTGATCTAAGTGGATAACTTGTGCTTAAACCTTTATGTTTTCAAATTCTATAGAGATATAGGGTCTAAACATGATAGATGTCTATTCATCTTTTATCTCTTTTGTGGATGTATGTGTAGTTTGGTACTAGTATACCGAGAGGTAACTTTTACTTATTCCGTGTTATTCGATCAGATATCAAAACCATCGCATGTTTTAATTAAAGACTGCAACTCTAAGTGAAGTAGATAATGAAACTAGGATTCCATGTTTATTCTCATATAAGTAATTCGATTTTAAATTCTTGTCAATTAGTTAATTCTTAGTTTTATAATTTGCATCTTAGGTTAATTTAGATAATCAAAACCAAATTTGTTATTTTTCTTAGCAGTGAATTAAAACCATACATTGTTGCATAGGCAAATTTTCTGAGTAAAACTTAACCAGATCTCTGCGGAACGAACTTTACTTATATTACTTGTGACTACGTGCGCTTGCATAATTTTGTGCTAACAAGTTTTTGGCGCTGCTGCCGGGGATCATCGGTGTTTTATTTTAGTTTATGTGCTTGTCAATAGTGGTCGTTAGCGTTCACTGACTCGGATTTCTTACTTAGTTTGTTTGTTTCGTGGTGTATCAGGTACTTGAATTTGTATGCGAACGCGCTTACAAGCTCGGTTAGAAGCACTGGCAGAAGACGATCTTGTAGAGAATATAGAGGATAAGAAAGAGGAAACTGAAACTCCAGTAGCAATGGCAGATGCAGCAGCAGCTAAGGCTCTGAAGGAGTATTCTCAGCCAAAGATCAATGATATCCAGTCTAGTATCATCCCGCCAGCCATCACGGCTAATAACTTCGAGATCAAGCCGAGCACTATTCAGATGATGCAGAATTTGGTTCAGTTTGGGGGTGCTTCTACGGAGGATCCTAACATGCATATTCGGGACTTTATCGAGATCTGTGATACTTTCAAGTTCCATGGTGTTTCGGACGATGCTATCAAGTTGAGGCTATTCACATTCTCTCTGAGGGATAAGGCTAAGGGATGGTTACACTCTTTGCCACCTAGTTCCATTACTACATGGGAGGATCTTGCTCAGAAATTTCTTACTAAATTCTTCCCTATGGCGAAGACTGCAGCATTGAGGAACCAGCTAGCCCAATTTCAACAGCAATCTGGAGAATCTTTGAGTGAGGCATGAGAGCGATACAAGGAGATGCTTCGTAGGTGTCCACATCATGGTATGCCTGACTGGATGGTGATCAATAGTTTCTACAATGGGTTGGGAGCACAATCTAGACCTATGTTAGATGCAGCATCAGGAGGAGCTCTATGGGCTAAGAAATATGATGAAGCCTATGAACTTATTGAGACGATGGCTGCCAATGAATATCGGAATCCAACCAAGAGGCTTTCTCAAGGCAAGGTAGCAGGTTTGTTTGAGGTGGATACAGCTTCAGCTATTGCAGCTCAGTTGAAGGCTTTGACTATGAAGGTGGATTCACTTGCAAATTATGGAGTTCAGCAGGTTGCTAGTGTATGTGAGCTATGTGCAGGCGCACATGAGACGAATCAGTGTGCTATATCTTCTGAATCAGCACAGTTCGTGAGTAATTTCCAGAGATCTGCTGCACCAGTTCCAGCCACTTATCATCCTAACAATAGGAATCATCCCAACTTCAGCTGGAGCAACAATCAAGGTGCACAACAACCTTATCAGCAAGCAAAGCCTTTTAATCAAGGCTATCAACATCCTTATGCTCCGAGGGCACCATATCAACCTCCTGGATTTCAGCAGCAACAGCCCCAGGCTCATGCGGGGCAAACGTCTAATGAAAAATCAGAGATGGACGATTTGAGGATGATGGTGAAGAATCTGCAAGCTTCTCAAAAGATCTTGGAGAGCCAGCTGGGACAGATTTCAAGTGCTTTATTTAGTAGGCCACAAGGAACTCTTCCTAGTGATACAGACACTAATCCAGGTAGGAGAGACAACAAAGAATAGGTGGAATATGTGACGTTGAGATCAGGAAAGGTTACATCAGATCCAAAACCAGCCATTAAAGAAGATGAAGAAGTGCAGAATTAGCAAGTTGAAAAATCTGCAATGCCCGAAATTGAGAAATCTGACTTAGTAGCTGATGAGGTAGATGGTGAAGTAGAGAAAAACAAGGAACCTGTTAAAACTTCTGTGGAGCAGTCTGCAAAGAATACTCAGATCTATCCTCCTCCTCCATATCCTAGAAGACTCCAGAAGCAGAAGATAAGAAGTTTGCTAAGTTCTTAGAGGTGTTCAAGAAGTTACAGATTAATATTCCTTTTGCAGAAGCTCTTGAACAGATGCCGAGCTATGCCAAGTTCATGAAGGGTATTCTTTCTCGAAAATTGAAGCTCGATGAATTAGAGACCGTTGCTCTAACAGAGGAGTGCAGTGTCGTTCTGCAGCAGAAGTTGCCACCTAAGCTTAAAGATCCGGGAAGTTTCACCATCCCGTGTACTATTGGCAACCTTTCTTTTAGCAAGTGTTTGTGTGATTTGGGAGCTAGCATCAATCTCATGCCCTTGTCAGTCTACATGCAACTTGGTCTACCAGAACCAAAGCCAACTAACATCTCTTTGCAGTTGGTTGATCGATCTATCACATATCCTAGAGGCATAGAGGAGGACGTTTTGGTAAAAGTTGATAAGCTCATTTTCCCTGCTGATTTTGTGATCTTGGATTTCGAGGAAGATAAGAAGATTCCCATAATCTTGGGAAGACCATTCTTGGCTACGGGAAGAACTTTGATTGATGTGCAGAAAGGGGAACTCACTATGAGGGTGCAAGACCAGAATGTCACTTTTAATGTGTTCAATGCAATGAAATTTCCTACAGATGAAGAAGAATGCTTGAAGGTGGATTTGGTTGATTCTGCCGTTAATATGGAGATTGAGCAGTTGCTAAAGTCTGATTCTTTGGAAAAAGTTCTAGTTGGTGATTCTGATTTTGAAGAAGAAGATATAGCCGAGCAATTACAACAATTGAATTCAGCTCCGTGGAGAAGGAGAGTTGACATGCCTTTTGAATCTCTTGGGTTAGCAGAGCTAAAAAATTCTGAGGGGCGTCTTAAACCATCTATTAAGGAAGCTCCTACACTTGAACTCAAACCACTTCCTGAGCACTTGAGGTATGCTTTTCTTGGAAATGCATCTACATTACCTGTTATTATTGCTTCTAATTTGTCAGCTAGTGCAGAAGAAAAGCTCTTACGAATATTGAGGGAGTTCAAGTCAGCAATTGGTTGGACCATAGCAGATATTAAGGGAATCAGCACTTCTTATTGCATGCACAAAATTCTGCTAGAGGAAGGAGCTAAGCCTACTGTTGAACATCAGCGATGACTCAATCCTATTATGAAAGAGGTGGTGAAGATGGAAATTCTAAAGTGGTTAGATGCGGGTATTATCTATCCTATCTCAGACAGTTCTTGGGTGAGTCCGGTTCAATGTGTGCTGAAGAAAGAAGGCATGACAATTGTTGCTAATGAGAAGAATGAACTCATCCCTACTCGAACAGTCACGGGGTGGAGAGTTTACATGGACTATATGAAGCTCAACAAGGCCACAAGAAAAGACCACTTTCCTCTTCCATTTATTGATCAGATGCTAGACAGGTTGGCTGGACACGAGTATTATTGTTTGCTTGATGGTTATTCTGGTTATAATCAGATTTGTATTGCTCCGGAAGATCAAGAGAAGACCACGTTTACGTGTCCTTTTGGTACTTTTGCTTTTCGACGAGTTTCTTTTGGACTTTGTGGTGCTCCTGCTACTTTTCCAAGGTGCATGATGGCTATTTTCTCAGACATGATTGGCTCGAATGTGGAGGTCTTTATGGATGACTTCTCAGTTTTTGGTACTTCATATGACGAGTGCTTGCATAATCTTGGCTTGGTGTTGAAGCGGTGTGTTGAAACAAATTTGGTGCTTAATTGGGAAAAGTGTCACTTCATGGTGCAAGAAGGAATTATTCTTGGGCACAAGGTATCTAGCAAGGGGCTTGAAGTGGATAGGGCCAAGGTGGAGACAATCGAAAATCTTCCTCCACCTATCTCTGATAAAGGAATTCGCAGTTTTCTTGGTCATGCGGGATTCTATAGGCGATTCATTCAAGACTTCTCGAAAATTTCTAAACCTTTATGTAATTTGTTGGAGAAGGATGTTCCTTTCAAGTTTGATGATGAGTGCCTTGCGGCTTTTGAGCTCTTGAAGAAGAAGTTGACTACTACACCTGTCATTACCGCACCTAATTGGGAGGAACCGTTCGAGCTGATGTGTGATGCTAGTGACTATGCTGTTGGAGCTGTGCTTGGGCAAAGGAAGGACAAAATTTTCCATGTGGTTTACTATGCTAGTAAAACCCTTAATGATGCACAGCTTAACTACACTACTACTGAGAAGGAGTTGCTAGCAGTTGTCTATGCTTTCGAGAAATTTAGATCTTATTTGCTTGGTACGAAGGTGATTGTGTACACGGATCATGTTGCTATTCGATATCTCATGTCGAAGAAGGATTCTAAGCCTAGATTGATTCGTTGGGTGCTTCTTCTGCAAGAGTTTGATGTGGAAATCAAGGATAGAAAAGGCACAGAAAATCAAGTAGCGGATCATCTCTCTCGTTTAGAAGATCACAGTAAGGATGCACAGGGAAAATCTCTTATTAATGAATCTTTTCCAGATGAGCAGCTTTTTGGAGTGCAAGATGAAGAGCCATGGTTTGCTGATTATGTGAACTATTTGGTGAGCAATGTTATCCCTCCGGACTTGTCTTATGCTCAAAAGAAGAAGTTTCTACATGATGTGAAGTGGTACCGTTGGGACGAGCCATTCTTGTTCAAGCTTGGAGTGGATCAGATTTTGAGGAGGTGCATTCCTTATAGTGAGACGGAGGGTATTTTGTATGATTGCCATTCTACCACATATGAAGGCCATTATGGTGGTGATAAAACAGCTCAGAAAGTACTTCAAGCGGGATTCTATTGGCCAACTCTGTTTAAAGATGCTCATAGGTTCGTGATGAGTTGTGATTGATGCCAAAGGGTTGGTAATATCTCTAGGAGGAACGAGATGCCTCTTAATACTATTCTTGAAGTTGAGATCTTTAATGTGTGGGGAATTGATTTTATGGGGCCGTTTGTTTCGTCTTGCAATAATCAGTACATTCTCTTGGCTGTGGATTACGTGTCTAAATGGGTCGAGGTGAAAGCTTTACCGACCAATGATGCTAAGGTGGTGCTGAATTTTCTTCACAAGCAGATTTTCACGCGTTTTGGAACTCCACGAGCTATAATCAGTGATGAGGGGGCACACTTCTATAATCGTCAGTTTACTGCCATGATGGCGAGATATAATGTGACGCATCGTGTTGCCACTGCTTATCATCCCCAAACTAATGGTCAAATGGAGGTTTCGAATCATGAAATCAAAAGAATTCTTGAGAAAGTGGTGAATCCATCACGGAAGGATTGGTCTTTAAAGTTAGACGAGGCGGTTTGGGCGTACAGAACTGCTTATAAGACACCTCTTGGGATGTCTCTTTATCAGTTGGTATTTGGTAAGGCTTGTCATTTGCCGGCTGAGTTAGAGCACAAGGCATATTGGGCATTGAAGAAGTTAAATTTGGATATCTCAGCTGCGGGTGAAAAATGTCTACTTTAGTTAAATGAGCTTGAAGAATTTCGTGAACAAGCTTACGAGAATGCGAAGATGTACAAGGAGAAGGTTAAGAGGTGGCATGATAGAAAGTTGGTGCAGAAGACATTTGTGCCGGGTCAACAGGTTTTGCTTTACAACTCTCGCCTCAAACTTTTTCCAGGAAAGCTCAAGTCGAAGTGGTCGGGTCCTTTTACAGTCAAAGAGGTGTTTCCACATGGTGCAGTGGAGATATTTAGGGGGTCTTTCAATGATGCTTTCAAAATAAATGGACATAGACTCAAGCCGTATTATGGAAGAATGGTGAACCGCGAGAAGGTTACCGCGGTTTTATCTTGTTCATGATTTTTCGGAAGAACGTCAAGCTATTGACGTAAAACAAGCGCTTCTTGGGAGGCAACCCAAGCATTGTTGTACTTTGGTATTAGTATAATAGTTAAAAAAAATAAAATAAAAAATAATTTCCAGAAGCTGACCGCGCACCCTGCGCCAGAACCGTGCACACTGCGCGCCCGTGTAACGCAGCAAGCTCTCACGCACTCAGCGCCATCCGTGCACTCAGCGCCACCTGCTCCTACCTGTTTCATTTTTATGAGGTAAAACCTCATATAACCCATAGCTCTCTTCATATATTTTTCATATGACACCAAAATATCAAAAATCAAATCCCACTCCTATTCCAATTTGATTTTAAATCCTAAACAAACCCCAATCCTTCATTACTTCTACTTTCATCTCCAATATTCACATCTCCTACATATACATACACCTCTACATACACAAACCCATCTATATAACCCAAAATTTTCAACTTTCATTCATTACAAGATTCAAGCAAAGGATTAATTCGAATTTTTGGAAGCTAATTGTGCAAGGTCACCTCTTTAATTCGTGGGTATTATTCTAATCTCATCTTTTTAATTGCTACGAATTTGTGATCTTGAAATTATGGTTTGGTTGTGTTCTTGAATTGGGAGTTTTGCTTAAACTCGAATTTTGGAGTTGTGTTGATTATTATTGTTGTTGTGATGGCTCCTAAGAGACAACGATTGGTGGGTAATAGTAGTAGTACTCGTCCTTCGTCGGATGAGAATGCTATGTTGGAAGGTGGAGTAGTGAAATTTGTGAATCCGGAGGCCGAAGCGGAGTATGGTCGGTTAGTTAACAAAGGGGTTATTCAGGAGAGGAGGTTTTTGCCGCGTTCTAATGAGGAGATGGCAGCTATGGTTCGTGAGAGGGGTTGGACATTATTTTGTGAATTTGCTAATGATGTTCCGTTGAATGTTGTTCGAGAATTTTATGCTAATGCTAATATAGCAAATAATAACTCCACGGTTGTTAGGGGGCGGAACTTGGATTACTCACCTCGTGCAATTCGTACTCTGATTAGGCAGCAGCCTAAGCCTAGGGGTGTTGAGGATTGGGGGAAGAAGACGAGGGAGGATGTCGATCTTGATACTATCATTGGTGAGCTATGTATCCCGGGTACGGGGTGGAAGTGTAGGTCGGGTACCACCGAAAAGAGAAATTTTCTGGCTGCATCATTGACTAAGTTTGCACGGACGTGGTTCCTATTTATAAATACTAGTATCCTTCCATCATCCCATGTGACCGATGTTACTGTTGAGAGGGCTATTCTGCTGTGGGGCATTCTCAAAGGTGAGTATGTTAACCTTGGTTACCTTATTAATCAAACTATTCTTCGGTTTTTGGGAGGTAATTCGACGGCTAGTATTCCTTATGCATCTATCATTACGGGGTTGTGTGATGCTGCACAAGTGAGATGGTACGAGGGTGAGCCGGTGCAGAAAGCCATGGCTCCTATTGATGATGCTTCTATTAATCGGATGTCAGATTGGGATGGAGGACTTCCACACTCGAGGGGGCTTGGTTATATTGTTAGTGATGATGGCACTAGTGGTTAGGGAGCGGGCGCTCCGCCACGGGCACCGAGAGCAGATGTTGCTGGGAGTTCGAGAGTAGCTCCACCTCAGGGTATGGTGGATATGGCTGTTTTGGATGGTTGCTTCCGTGGTATGACTCGGCGTATGGATTCCATAACGAGGCGGATGGATGCTTTGAGTGTCCGTCAACGTGAGTATTCGGAGGAAATGGCTAGTGCATTAGATACAGCTTATCGATCGCCAAGTACTCCTGTCCAATGGCCTTTGTTTGGAGCTCGTACGCCATATCCACCTCCAGATTCATCCGAGGAGGGTGATGATTTGGACGAGTAGGTATGTTTTCTGCTTTCCCTCGTATTTACTTCCATTCAATGAGGGCATTGAATATTTTAAGTTTGGGGGTGATTTGGGGGATTAGTAGTTGTATTTATTGTTGTATTATGTGTTCATATAGGATATCATGTTTGCATAGTAGTGATAGTTCATGCATGATTGTTATGTTCGTATTATCTACGTGTGTTTCATATAGGACATTTTGTTTTTATTTTCGTATACCATGTGAGTTTTCATTTAGTTGCATTTTCATGGCATGCATATTTCATGATCCCTTAGGACGAGCTGATTCTAATTGATAGGTAGGTGTTTAATTGTGTGATGATGATGAGTAGAGGGCTGATTTATAGTTCCTAGGAATTGACTTGCATGTTATGGGAACAAAACTAGTCTCATTGGGGTGTTTTTGGGCTAGGTTAGGGTCATGCCTGTGGGATGTTTTGAGATTTAATCACTTGTTTATATTTAGAATTTTCGTTATTCCCTTTATAGCGTAGGAACATTAAAATCTAAGTTTGGGGAAAAACAGGAATTTCATGCTAGTTGTTAATAATTGTCAATAATGGTTAGGCGTTAAATGGCTAGTAGCCAGCTCATATTATATGAGTAGTCTAGGGTTGGAAATGAGAAAGGCTCATTCCAGATTGAAAAAAAAAAAGAAAAAAAAAAGAAAAAAAAGAAAAAAAAAAGAGTCAATAAGTTATTTGTTTATATGCAAAATTAACCAGAGTGAGCTCTTTAATACTCGAGTAATTAAGTCTGAGGGGACTTAGTCCTAGTAACCTAAAGCCCTTGAGGTTTGGGATTGCTGACCTAACACTCGCTACATGGGTATTATTGTATAAGCCTTTTGGGGTCTCATTCATTGCACGGTTAAATAAGCATGCGTATTGTATATAGTGTCGTAGTTTAGTAATAAAGCATGAGTTTCTGTCTACCTTGGATAAGGGTGGAGGTGTTCCTAGGTTATGAAGTGTCTACAGTCTATTCTGATTATAAACCTGTGATTGTCTTAACGGAAAGTATGTATGATTTTTGACCTAGTTTTGGGAGTATTCCTGATGAGCATTGCACACACGCATGTTTTTGTTCATGTATTTGTTAGTATACGGGGACTTGGTCGAGCTCTGCTTGGATTTGTTGCATTCTTTGAGATATTTGCTTGTTAGTTGGTGTTGGTGAGTTTAAAGGGGATCTTTGCATTTTTCATATTACATGCATTCATGCATTGCATTGCATTAGGTTAAATGGATTTTGTGGGTACATTCGCTATAGGCCCTCACGAGACCTTACTCGTCCACTAGGGCTGCCTAGAGGTTTAAAGGGCTTGTTGCATATGCCAAATGCAACCGTGATCACCTATGGAAGAGGTACTAGTTAGATAGTTAGTTAGTTTTAATTGTTTATGCTTGAGGACAAGCATCGGTTTAAGTTTGGGGGTGTGATAAGTGGATTTTATATCCACTTGGAGCGTTCCAAATCGGCTTAAATTGATTGCTTTGGCCTCAAGTTTGTTGTAGTTTTGATGTGTTTTGTTTAATTGTGCAGGGTTGGAGTGATATCGATTAAGGGTGTAGATTCCGTCGTTTTGGGACTTGATTGATGATATAGATTGAAGAATGGAGGCTAAGGTCAGCTACCAAGTCGTATACAAGTCAAGAGGGAATGAAGACGGAAGCTATTGCAAAAGGAACGAGAAGAAAAAGCTGAAAAACGAAGAACAGAAAATTCCATCAGAACAGAGCCGCGCACCCTGCGCCGTTTCTGCGCACCTTGCACCAGATTCGAGCTGTTTTGCAGATTGGAGCCGCGCACCCTGTGCCATTTTCAAGCAGTCTGCGCCAAGATGCGCTGGAATTTCCAGTTTTGCCCTTATTCGATCTAAAATTGTATTTTAAGTAGTTTTTGACACCTAAAACGAATTCTAGTTGTATTATAAGGTATTTTCTTGCTGGGCAAGATGTCTAGGCCCTATTTAAACACATCCAACCCTTGTAAACAAATAATTACAAACAATTACGTATCATAGCTTAGTTTTGCAAGAGAGAAAAGGAGAGAAAGATTCAAAGATCGGTGACAAGCATGGATCTAGATCTACTTCATCTTTTGTATATGTTGAATTATAGATTTGTTTTCTCAACTCTTAGTTTTATTAATATTATTGTTTTTTTCTTTTATATCTTGTTAATTATCATGTTTTCATCTAATCCCATGGTGATGAAAGGTTTAATTATGAACTAATCGTTGTCATGGGATCCTAGTGGATTTATCTATATAGCTTAGTAGTTTTCATGCCTTAGAGATTTATGTGTGGTGAATACTTGATATCCTTGTATGGTTGTGCTTATTGAATTTAGGTGTGTCGCGAACATCTAATATGTTAATCTCTTGCTAAACGAGAGTGGATCTTGAGATTTAGAACTTGCCATGCTAGCATAGGATAGGTTGATGTTTTAACATCATGATTTGTGGCATGAATAGAAATATTATGCTACCTATGTGATCTAAGTGGATAACTTGTGCTTAAACCTTTATGTTTTCAAATTCTATAGAGATATAGGGTCTAAACATGATAGGTGTCTATTCATCTTTTATCTCTTTTGTGGATGTATGTGTAGTTTGGTACTAGTATACCGAGAGGTAACTTTTACTTATTCCGTGTTATTCGATCAGATATCAAAACCATCGCATGTTTTAATTAAAGGCTGCAACTCTAAGTGAAGTAGATAATGAAACTAGGATTCCATGTTTACGATTAGTTCATAATTAAACCTTTCGTCACCATGGGATTAGATGAAAACTTGATAATTAACAAGATATAAAAGAAAGAAACAATAATATTAATAAAACTAAGAGTTGAGAAAACAAATCTATAATTCAACGTATACAAAAGATGAAGTAGATCTAGATCCGTGCTTGTCACCGAGCTTTGAATCTTTCTCTCCTTTTCTCTCTTGAAAAACTAAGCTATGATATGTAATTGTTTGTAATTATTTGTTTACAAGGGTTGGATGTGTTTAAATAGGTTCGCGACCCCAAGAATTTGAAGAGGTTTGACAGCTGTCGTGTCTCGAGATATGCACTCAACGGCTGAGATCTTAACACGTGTCCCATGTCTTTCTCTCACCTGATGGCTATATATACCCCTGTCACTATCATTTCCTTTTTCATTCTCACAAACACATTGCCGAAGTTTTGTCAGATTGCTCTCAGATCAAACAACAACAATTCGTAGGCTCTAACACCAGCGACCTCAATTTTTTCCAGATTTCTTCAATATTCTTCAAGAAAAAGTAAGTCTTCTTTCTATTCTTGCATTTAAATTATTGTTCTTCATTGTAACTGCATAATTAGATAGCTTTAATTGCATGCGAAGCGATCCCTTGTAGCTGCGATCCCATAACGTCAATTTTATGATGCGACCCCGTCCTCGCTTTTATAGGAATGCGATCTATTGTTACTTAGATAGAAACATAAGTTAAGAGCGTTAGCCTTCCCCTTAGGATCGCGACCCCATATATTCTCAGTGAACGACGCGAGAACACATAGAGCCTTTCTATTCGCCTGTTTCTTTCCTCCTTCATTTGTTTTCTGTAAGAGCACACACTTAATCATTTCACATTCTTTTCAGATGTCGCAAGATAGCTCAAGGACGCCTTCCCTGATTCCCAACATACAAATTAGTGAAGCAGCGGCAACTAACATCGCAAGAGCCATGAGCACTAGTGATAGCTCATTTAAATTATATCTTGACCCTCTGTGGTCAAATGAGGAATATACTAGGGAGGTCCCTTTATACTCATGGCGATCCAAGCAACCTTCGGGATCGCAGAGCCAATCATTGGAAGTTCCCCCTCTTCAAAACGATCCCCAAGCTAAGATGACCAACGTTGAAAGGGAAGTAGAGGCACTGAAGAAGAAAGGAGAAGAATTTAGCTCGCAAGCTGCGAAGCTTCTTTCCAAAATACCTCCACCACCTCCTGAAACTTCACCCATCCACATAAGTGATTCCCCAGTGGGGTCGTTGGGAGATGCTTATTATGACCTCGAAGGAGGTGCAGACAACTAAGCGAACTCAGATGACTCCGATTATGAGGAACCTTCCTCAAATGATGGTGGCCTTGATGAAGTAGCCAGAGTTGTAAACTTCAAGGATTACGACTATGCTCCTGAAGCCTCGCCCAATCCTTACACGCCGACCCCTCAACCAGAATTGGAGGGAGTCATATATATAAAACCTAATGAACCTCGCATTCTTGCTTACCGAGACTTGTCCACCACTCTTACTGTGAAGACCATTACAGAGGGGTCGAGAGAATTCGTCCCGATGGTAAAATTGTTCTTCCCAAGAAGAAGATGCGATGTTATCGCTTCAACCATGAAGAGAATCTAGGCAGAGTACCAAGGATGGTTCTAACAGTCCCTATGATGAAGATAGGTGTCTCATCCCCTCTCCATCCATTTATCAAAGATGTCTGTGAAACGTACTACTTAGCACCCATCCAGATAAGCATCAATAGATACAGATCCATGATCGCACTTTACATCCTGTATCATAAGCTTGGATATCCACCCTTGGATGCAAGGATAATGGGCTATTTTCTTCAGCTCAAACGATGTGGGGCCAAGGACTTTGGCTACGTCTATTTCTCTGTTTGGCCGGATTTTAACAAGAAAAGTCTCCTCCCATGTGGAATAAGCAACGCAGGCTCGTGGAAAGAGCCTTTCTTTTATGTTCACGAGGTCCCTAGGGTCAAAACTAGTTTCAATTACCTGCCAGGTAAGCCTTCCATTTAGAGTACCACCCTTTTAAGCTTATCTTTTTGATTCAAAATTAACAACTCCTTCGACATCGCAGTTGGTCCAGTCCGCACCAACCTCAAAGGCGACGAGAAAAAATGAGCAGATGAGGTGTTAACAAAATCCACTAAAGAAGAAAGAAACATTAGAACCCTTCTATCTTTAGAAAATTTGATTGAATGTGGATTCCTTAAGGAGGGAGTGGGTGCCTCTCCCGAAGCGGGGCCTTCCACCACGAGGAGGGCCTCGCGAAAAGGAAGATGAGAGAGGAGGCCTCGTCTTCTTATGTTGATATATCTGAGGATGAGGGTATGCCTTAACAATAGTTCGATCCATAATTTTTATACTGTACTGCATCTCTTTTCTGTATATATGTACAACCATGTCATTTGTCTCCGCATTTTATTACATTTGTTCCGAACTCGTCTTTTTTTTTTTTGCAGAAATGTCAAACCAAAGCGGCAAAGCTCCCCCTTTCCTTTAACAAGGTGCCAAAAAGGGTGTCATTTCCAAAAAACCATTGAAAGCCCCTCCTCTTCTCAAAGCATCAGCTCCTCCTTCAACAAAAATCACTAGCGACCCTCCAGGCAAATCAATCACCGCTAGGGATCAAATTCTAACTTCCCCTGAACAGAGCCCGCTAAAGCGATCCTAGATAGATGGGCAAAAGGAGGGGCCCTCCCATCAATCCTCATGGACCGTTACTGCTACATCATCGTAGCATCTATTTGCCTCGCTTGGGAGCAGGTATGCAGAAGAAGCAGAAACCTCCAACTGGTGGAAGGCGACCCCAGAAGAAAATGCTAATGCCTTAACCAAATGTCTGGCCGAGGCCTTTATCCACCAAGCAGCCCATACCAAGCACTTTTTTCAACTGGACAAAAAGAACAAGGTGCTTGAGTTTCAGAAGGTGGAGGACAAGCGATCCCTTGAGGAGGAGTTCAAGAAGCAGCTGTCATATGAAACTGCCCAAATTCGAACAGATCTGAAGACAGCTCGCAGGGAGAGGAATGATTTTGAGAAATCTCTCAAGTAACTGCAGAAATCCAGAGAAGAGGCTGCCAAGAAGAACGCTGATGAGATCGCGAAGCTTACCAGCGATCTGAATGTTGTTAAAGCTGAATTCGCAACTGCTCAGGAGACATATCTAGCCCAGGGTCAGGTTTCTTTCATGAAGGGATTCATTAGGACAATCCCTGATTTTGATTGGGACCAACTCGGGCCTGGTAATGCTGACTTTGCTGAGACACTCAAAAAGGAGATTGCTGATGTGGATGCTGCAGAAGCGAGGCTGGAGGAAGAAGCGAGGCTGACAAAGGAAGCTTCTACTGCCAATCAGGACCCTCCTGCTCCTTAATCCATTTTATAATTTGATGAAGTCTTTTGAACTAGGGATGCGGGCACCTTTAGAATGCCTCACACTCTATAATATTGTTTCGTTTAACTGGTTTCTTCTGAACTCCGTGGGGATCGCATTGCGACCCTATGATTGTGAATTTGAATCGCTTTAACTTTTCATCTTGTGCAAGTAGTTTGTCCTCGTTTCCTCTTTATTTCAGCTTTTGCAATAACATGATCATTTCATCTTTGCAGGTGCAAAGTGCCTTGAATAGTTTTCGATTTGTATTCCTTTGCTTAGATTCCTTAGATTATTGTAGTAGTAGTTGTGAATTGCTACCTTGAGGTAGTTTCAAGTGCGATCCTTACATCGTTGAGATGGCTTGGACCTTAAAACGTAAATGCTAACAGACAAGCAAGTGAAGTTTGAATGCAAAATAAAAAGTAATTCATAAAGTAAACAAATTCTTATATTGATAAATGGGGCAAGGCCCAAAGTATAATTGATAGGGGCGAGGCCCAAAAATTTGAAAAGTAGGGGCGAGGCCCAAAAATTGATAAATGGGGCGAGGCCCAAAAGTTGATAAGTGGGGCGAGGCCCAATGTCATTACATCATAAAGGGAGGGTGTCTATATGATCACTACCCCCCAGTATTTTGTATGAATTTATTCATGCGAAATAGTTGTAGATAGAGACTACCAGGGCAAGGCCTTCACTGATAGTATTTTCGTAAGTGTTCCGCATTCCAAGCTCGCGGAATAACCTTGTCCTTCATGTCTGTGAGGTAGTAAGTTCCTTCTGAAAGTGTAGCATAGATCTTGTAAGGCCCTTCCCAATTTGCACCAAAAACTCCATGACCCGGGACCTTAGTGTTAGGCACGACCCTTCTAAGCACTAGGTCGCCTGTATGTAAAGAGCTTGCTTTGACCTTTCCATTATAATACCTCATTGTCCTTTGTTGGTATGCCGCTAGGCGTAGCTGGGCCTCGCTTCTTGTTTCTTCTATCATGTCCGAATACAATCTATGATTGACTTCGTTCACATCGGGACACTACTAGAAAAACTGCCTTAGACATCGCTTATTAGCTGATGTCTTTTGAAAATGCAAGCGATGTCTTTGCATGCGATGTAAAAAGTAGGGGCCTTAGACATCGCTTTTTAGCCGATGTCTATAAGCCTTTAAGACATCATTTCCTTAAAAGATCTGATGTGTTTTCCTTCAATTTATATCTTGACTATGATTTCAATTCTACTATAATATGACATCTATATCATTTTGAACATAGCACATATACAGTAAAATGAGACATTAACATCGAGTACTTCTTAGAAGCGATGTGCAACTTAACATACATATTTCCAAACCATCATTTACAAACTACATAATTCATCCCAAACATAGTTTACCATGTACAGCTTCACTGCATGCTATTTTATCACCTGCTATAAGATTTAACTAGAATCTTCTTACATAAGGACCACTAGAATCATCATCTAAAGTAAAAGGTAGACAATCTTCTTGAGAACTCTCATCCGTGCTCCTGTCGGGATTTCTTTCGGAGAAAGGAAAACTATCTATTCTCAAAGATCTCATAATTCTGCATATCAAAAAAATTTATAACTGTTATCTCAAGAATAAGGAAATTTGCAATGTAAAGATATGACTAAATCTAACACCAGAAGCCTTGTTTACCTTGTCATTTCATCGATTTGCTTCTGAGAAAGAAATGGATGGTTAAAGAACTCTTCAAATGTCAACCTTTCCACTGTAAGAAGAAAGATAATAACGAGTACTTATATGTGTGTGTTTTTAACAATAAATATACTTAAAAATAATAATGATTTGCAGTTTGTTTTGATAAAAATGTGACACTCAGATATCTTCTTTAAATGCATTTCAATAATTTATCTCAAATTATAAAAAATATTTACAATTGAGCCTGATTACTGCAAATTGTCAGGGTTGAATATTTATTCACCTTATCAGCATTAAAGCGAGTTATACTTGTAGACAAAATTTTTTTTAATGCTCACAAACCTATCCGTAAGCTTTGTTTAACTAATGTAATTTGCTTATTTTTTCACAAATTAAGCTTCGTAGTAGTTGCTGCATCGATTAACTATTTAACACAGAATTTGGAATAGTTCAGTATGTATCATCATGTAATATGAAAAAATGATTTTTCACTCCCAGGAAGCAAGGTGGGCTTTTCGATAACATGAAGCATTATAGTGCTTTGTCCCATAAAATACTCAATTTAAAATTCAGTAAAAATGTACCTGGATTGCGTCGTAGCAATTTTCGACACAAATCTACGCATTCTGAACAAACCTGTTTGGTTGTTTCCAGTAATTGGGGTTCTCCCAGTTACAAGCTGAAACAAAATGGCACCAACACTCCAAAGATCTACCTGCGTTTATGGTTCAAGGTTATTGCAGACAACCTGCGTTTATGGTTCAAGGTTATTGTAGACAAATAAACATTAATATAAATGGCTGAGTGCTTGATGAAAGAATACACATGTCTACACTATTTTTATTAATATCACATGTCTTCCAATGACTTCTATTAATAAAAGAATACAAGTTTTGCGTGAGGTCTATGGCAAAGTACAGCGTATCTAATTTAAATATTCTGGTTAGACATTATGGGTGGTTTTACCCATTAGTGGAGAAATTATTCATTTCGCAGATGGTAATGCAATTCTTAGATACTATCAATTGCATTTGCAAACAATCACAATTATTTAATGAGTATATGGTTTAGCTAAGGATACTACTAATTCATATAAAAAAGTATGTACAATACAGCAAGGCAAATATATAACTTTTTCCATTCGCTCAATTACCTTGAACAATCCACCCTGAACCAGTGCAAAGAAAAGGCCTGATGTCACTACATTTGCAGCCTGATTAGGACCACCCATTTCGCTCACCAAAGAAAACATGGCTCCAAAACCAAAAGCTGCAACCATACTGCAATAACAGATTCAAAACCTAAAATACACAGGCAGTTAGAGCATGAAATATTAGACACATTGTTACCAGCAGTTCACTATACACTAGAAACACATACTGAAACAGATATTTAAGCATCTTTATGAGCAACTAAATATCATTAGCTAAATATTAGCAAATCAAAATACCATATTACAGTGTGCTAGCCTCTAGCATCTCAAACAAATAATGTACCAGAACATTGATAACTTGAACCCCTGTTATCATACATACACATCACATCTACCAAATATTATCCCCTGAAACTGCTACCTAAATGTGGCATGACATCTTCGAAGTCCACCAAGTAAATATAAATTAGAAACTACCAACCCAGATTAGCTCAGGGAAGCTATGAAAAAAGCTACAAACTAGATTAGTAGGATCACATCCCAAATGTAAAAAGTATCATCTTTTTGCAATGTGATTTACATTAAGGTATTGCAAGAACTTGCCTAGATTGGACATCCTCCTTGCCACGTATTCTTTTCATAACGTAAGTAATACCCGCATTCATACCTGTCAACACCGCAAAACCAAAGGCCCCCTGACAAGTGCCTGTAAGCATAACAATAATTCAGTTATTAGTTATCACAGAATTGAAAGTTCTACACAAACTCAAAGTGCCAGCACTTGCAAGAAAAAAAAGATTCATTTACAAACACAATCAGCCCCATCTAACTGATAAAGGTATAAACATTCACACTTCTTAAGCTCACTTTATAGGGGTACTAGTCTTATATAGCACTTTTGCATAACTTGTTAAATTCAAGATTCTATGCATATACATATACACTATAGAGAGGAGAGAGGGGAGAGAGGAGACGACCTGGGCTTGAAAAGAAGCCATGGCTTGGGGATTAAGAGAAGCTGTTTAACAATTCCATGTACAAAACAAAACCAAATACAAAACCAAACTGGGTATCAAAGCAATACAAAACACAAAACATAAATCAAATGCAAAACTTATAAATCCCTAAATCTTAAAATTCAAAACACAAATCAAATACAAAACAAAACCCTAAATCAAGCAAATACATGACCAAGCAAACCCAAAATCAAACCCTAAAATTGAACCCAAAATTGAACCCCCAAATCGAAATGAAACTAAGAACAAATACCTAATTAAGCTCAAACTCTACGCTCCAAGCTCCAAATCTTCAAGCTCCAAGCTCGAACAAGATTCAAGCTCCAAGCTCGAACTAAATAAAAAAACCAATTCAGTAAATCCATCAATTAAAACAAACAAACAAAGAAAGTAAATGAAGATATTGAAAGGTGTAATTCGAGATTGAAGGTGTAATTGAACAAAACGAACTTCTAGGGTTTGGTTCCAGCAACGACTTCTAGGGTTTGAAAAAGGGGAAGAAACGGGAGAGAGAGTTTTGGGGAAGAAATGGGAGAGAGTTATGTTTTGTTTTTGTTTTTGTCTTTTATTATTTTTAATTTGGGAAAGGACAGAGCGGGAGTGGAAAATATGTTAAGGGGGGAAAATTGAACTAAAAGTGAAAATTTTGGCTAAGGGCGGGGAGAAAATGGAGGGGTCGGTGGTTTCATTTTTTTAAAAAAGGGTTTAGACATCGCTTTATATAAGAACTGATGCACAGCTATTAAAAATACAAAGGATAGTGAGTTTCAGTTTTTTTTACAAAGGGCTTAGACATCGCTTTACCAATGGACTGATGTACAGGTATTCAAAAGACATCACTTTTTAATTCGGTGATGTCCAAAACGCTTTTAACATCAGTGACTTTTCTAACCGATGTCTAATGTGTGATGTCTATTAACAGATTTCTAGTAGTGGGATCGTAGTACTCCCTCCTGAACGACCCCGAGCCTACTTCCACAGGGACCATGGCCTCGCAACCATAAGTCAAAGAAAAGGGAGTCTCCTCAGTTGTAGTCCTTCTGGCCAATTGCCTTTGCTGTCATCTAACTTAGCCTTCAAAGTATGCTTGATAATTTTGTTGATGGCCTCAGTTTGGCCATTTGTTTGGGGGTGACTCACAGCTGAAAAACTTTTCTTGATCCCCAGGTTTTCACAAAACTCTTTCATGTCTTTGCTATCAAATTGCTTTCCATTATCTGATATGAGCTGATAAGGGATCCCATAGCGACACACAATGGCCCTGTACACAAATTCTTTGAGTTTCTTCGCAGTGATAGTGGCAAGTGGCTCAGCCTCGGCCCACTTAGTGAAGTAGTCAACAGCTACAACTGCATACTTGACTCCTCCTTTGGCTTTAGGTAGCTCCCCAATTAGATCAATGCCCCACATGGCGAAGGGCCAAGGGCTCGTGAACGAGGTGAGGTGGGAGACAGGAGCATTACTGTAATTGGTGATCCTTTTGCAGTTATCGCATTTCCTAGCGAACTCAAAAGCATCTCTTTTCAATGTAGGCCAGTAGTACCCTTGGCGAAGAATCTTTTGGGCCAAAGAACTACCCCCGAGTGATTGCCACATATCCCTTCATGGACTTCTCTGAGAATGTAATTACACTCTTCTCCATCTACACACCTTAGGAGCGGGGTTTTGAATCCTCTTCGATATAAGACTTCGTCATAAATGACATAACGAGCAGCCTGATATTTTATCTTTATTGCTTCTTTTTTGTCTTGAGGCAAAGCTCCATTTTTCACATACTCTCATAGAGGGGTCATCCAAGTCGACCCTGGGGTCGCTATTTCCATAACGAACTTCTCTGGTACACTGGGTTTTGTCTGAATTTCCAGTGGGATAATTCCTAGTAGGGTGGCCTCGCGGCGCGACCCCAATTTTGCTAATGCATCTGCCCCTTGATTCTTTTCTCTTCTGATGTGAACCACCTTGATATTATTAAACTTTTTAACCAATCTCTGTGCACATCGTAGATAAAGATCAATCTACTCACCCCTAGCTTGTCATCCACTCCAAAGTTGATATGTTACCAACATAGAATCACTGTAAGCTGTGAGGTTTTCCACCTTCATCTCCAATGCAAGTTTAAGACCAATGATGAGGGCTTCGTATTCTGCTGCATTATTGGAAGCTTAAAACGCAAAATGTACTACACTCTTTACCCTGTGACCTTCTGGTGTTACCAACTCGATGCCAGCCCCGGCTCCTTCCTTGTTAGATGCCCCATCTACATATAATTCCCACCACAATCGAGGCGGAATTTTCTTTTTTGGCCTCGCTGGATGTGGCCTCTGGGGTTGCTACGATAGCCAAGTCATCTCCCCCAGATTGGGGAGGGAATTCCAAAATGAAGTCTGCAAGTGCCTACCCTTTTATGGGGCCACGAGGCTTGAACTCAATATCAAACTGACTGAGCTCCACTGTCTACTTCAGCAATCTTCCAGAGGACTCTGGCTTGTGCATTACTTGCCTCAGTGGGTAGGCTGTGCGAACCTCAATACTATGAGCCTGAAAGTAGGGCCTTAACTTTCGCGAGGCCAACACCAGGGCATAGGCTAGCTTTTCCATATTTGTGTAGCGAGTCTCAGCATCTAACATTCTCCTACTAACATAGTATACAGGATGTTGAATACTTTCCTCCTCGCGAACCAATATTGCACTGACTGCATGCTCTGACACAGCGAGGTAAACAATGAGTGTCTCTCCATTTTTGGGCTTTGAGAGCAAAGGTGGCGAGCCCAAATGCTCCTTTATCTTCTGAAAGGCCTCCTCGCACTGAGAGGTCAACTCAAAATTTTTTCCAACCCTTTTAATTGCTTTGAAGAACTCATGGCATTTGTCTGATGATTTTGAAACGAACCGATTAAGGGCTGCGATCCGTCCTGTTAAACTCTGAACTTCTTTCACACTTCTTGGCGATCTCATCTCCATTAGTGCCTTTATTTTTGCGGGGTTGGCCTCGATACCCTGGTGGTTGACAATAAACCCAAGAAATTTCCTAGATTCGACCCCGAAGACACACTTTTGGGGGTTGAGTTTCATTCTATATTTCCTCAATATATCAAACATTTCAGCGAGGTGGGCGATGTGATCCCCAGCCTCCTAATTGGATTTTACCAGCATGTTATCCACATAAACCTCCATTGTCTTCCAAATTTGCTTCTCAAACATCATGTTAACGAGCCTCTGGTAGGTGGCCTCAGCATTGAGGAGGCCGAAGGGCATCCCTATATAGCAATAGAGCCCTCTATCTGTAATGAACGAGGTGTGTTCCTGATCAGGGCCATACATGGGTATTTGGTTGTACCCAAAATAAGCATCCATGAAGGAAAGAAGTGCATGTCCAGCTGTTGCATCCACTAGCTGATCGATCCTTGGCAATGGGAAACTATCCTTTGGGCAGTGCTTGTTGAGATCAATGAAGTCTACACATGTCCTCTATTTTCCATTTGGCTTCTTCACGAGGACAGGGTTCGCAATCCAGTCAGGATAGAATGATTCCCTAAAGAGCCCAACTTTGAGAAGCCTATCCACCTGTTCTTTGAGAGCTTCAGCTCGTTCTCCACTTATAGGTCGCCTTTTCTGTTTGACTCCTTTCTTGCTTGGATCCAAGTTGAGCCTATGACACATCACATTGGGATCGATCCCAACCATATCTTCATGAGACCAGGCAAACACATCAAGATTGGCTTTCAGAAAAGTGACAAACATTTCCCTTAAATCAGGATTGAGTTGCGACCCTATCTTTAACACCTTAGAAGGGTCCTGTACATCGACAAGAATAGGAATAGTATCCTCCGATGCTCCAGCTCGCTCTACATGTTCAGGGATGCGAGGATCGAGGTCTAGATCATACTCGCGAGCCCGGCTTGACTCTGCCTCGCAGGTATTAGTTTTTTCATGTGGAGGTGGAGTGATCCCATCCTCGGGCATTGGGGTTGCACCCACATGTCCATACTCCTTGACAACAGTTGTCTCTTGCATGATTCCATTTGGCAACTCTGACAGTGTGGAAGTTTCCTTGCGAACCCATTTGCCTTTTCGGACTCGCACAGCTGCCTGCTCTGGGCTCTCCTCGTTATCACTGTCTGTTGCCTCTTCAACGATCCCTTCTTGAAGAACCATTATTGGTTGAGAAGTTTCCATCATCAAGGCCCCTGGTATCGTTTCTACTTGGATGCCCAAATTATCAAAATATCCTTCTGGAAGCTCCTCAATTGATATAATATTGCGAGCCCTATCTTCCTCTTCACTTTCCATCCTGTCTACCATGGATATTCCACCCTTTTTAGCAGACTTAAAGGCCTTGTTGTAACATTCTCGTGACTCATGTTGCGCCCCTTTGACACATCCCACTCCATTTGGGGTAGGAAACTTCATAGAGAGATGATAAATAGAAGTAACCACCCTCATTTCTTTAAGTATTGGCCTCCCCACAATAGAATTATATGCCGAAGGTTGATCCACTACCATGAAGTCCGCGATTTGTGTAGTGATGCAGGGCTCGTCCCCTAGAGTAACAGGGAGTCTTACGAGGCCCTTGACACTCACTGAAGCTCCAGTAAAACCGTAAAGATGGCCCACAGTAGGGATAAGATCTTTATCCACATACCCCATTTTTCGGTAAACCTCGTATGTCAGAAGATTCACTGCGCTCCCATTGTTAACCAGAACCCTGTAAACATTCTGCGACCCAATTCGAATTCGGACAACGAGGGCATCAGAATGGGGTGGTGAACCCACTTTGCATCTTCCTCAGTAAACATGATGTTTGTGTCCTCCCCCTTGAAAAGCTTCGGAGGTCGTTCCTACAGATGATGTACATTAGTGAGGGGTCGCTCTTTAGCCTCGCGAGCATACCTCTCTCTGGCCTTGTTGTTATCTCCCCCGATGTGGGGTCCTCCAATTATCACATGAATGCTTCCACCTCGCGTCTCCCGCTCCTTAACGAAAGGGACTGGATTCTGTTCAGGTGGTGGGGCTTGATTGTAACCCAATCCAGACTTCGCACTATGTTTCTTCACTTCGCGAACCGCCCATTCGGTTAACTTTCCTTCCCGAATTAATTGGTCTACTTGCTGCTTGAGTTCCCTGCAACAAGTTGTATCATGCCCTGATTGTTCGTGAAAGTCACAATATTTGCTAGTGTCTACAGTTTCTTTTGGACCCATTTGGGCAGGTTTCCTGAATATCCCCTTGTTCACATTGACAGCATAGATATGATCAATTGGAGCAACTAGAGGGACGAATTTGTCCTCGTTCCTTGCGGGACGACCACGAGGAGGGGATCGCCTTGGAGGATCGCGTTCTCTTCTCTTTGGACTAGGACTTCGACTTCGATCCCGTCTTCGCCTCGGGCTTCTAGAGTCCTTTCTTTTAACTCCCCTGATTCTACTCCAGCTGCTACTCCTTTCATTACTCCTATTGAGATCCGCAAGTGACTTCTCAACACGCTTGAAGGGCTCAGCGACCTTATGGAACTCAGAAAGTGTGCTAGGGGTTTGCTCTTGTAGTTTCTTCCAGAACTCAGTCCCTTCCCTTACTCCAACAATAAGAAAATTTTTCACAGCTTCATCATTTGCACCTCGCACGCGAGGTACCTCAGCATTGAACCTCTTGAAGTAGTCATGAAGAGTTTCTCTTTCCTTCTGCTTGATGTTTGCCAAAGTAGATACGGGAGGTGCATAGAGCATTGAAGATTGGAATTGCTTTATAAAGATATCCACCAGTTGTTCCCAGGACTCGATGAGAACTAGGGCTCCTAGCTTCGAAAACCACTGCTGTGCACTTCCCCTCAGCGAAGCTGCAAACAACCTACACCTCGCGAGCTACGAGACCTGGTATACATCCATCTCGTTGTTTAATCGAATTACGAACTCAGCTGGATCAGTCTCTCCATTGTAGGTCATATCTGAATGATGCCCTCGAAACACCGCAGGATGTGGGGTGGTTCGAATTTCGTGGGTGAAGGGTGAAGATGAACCCATGTTACTAAAGATCTCCTTCTCTTTGTTCATCGCATCTAGTGCCTTTTTCAGTTCATCCAACTTGTAGTCACCTACTTTTTCCTTATCTTCAACCTTCTTATGACCCTCTCCAGTACTAGCATGATGAGATTGAGTCTTTTTTGGGGCACTGGACTCCTCCTGGTCATTCTTGCGATCTTTCTTACGATCCTGGCGAGTCACGGGGGACCGCTCGCGATCCCTATGAGATGGGGGTCCATCATCGTGATGATGGGACCGCTCGCGCTCTCTACGAGGAGAGGGGGGTCTGTCCTCGCGACGATATGACCACTCGCGATCTCGATGGAGAGGGATTTTGGAGCCCTAGGGCCTGTCCTGGGATCGCTTATCCTCCTTTTCAGCAGTAATCTTCTCCAATTTAAAATGGAGGTCATGCTCTGACAACTTCTTTCCCACGCGATCGAAGACAGACACAGACCTCCTTTCAGATGAGGCGGTCATATTCTGTGACCCATCTTTCTTCCCCATGGTTTCTTCATCCTCGCTCCAGTTGGGGTTTGTCTGATCAGTGACAACATCGTCAAAATCATCAATAAGCTGCTTAGTGGGACCTTTACTTCCTTCCCCCTGATGGAGTCGGGGTCTTGTTCTTGCATTCCTCTTCACACCCCTAGAGCTGTGGCGCTTTTCCATTTTAGCCATCCTTTCTTGCACGGATGCCACAGTTGCTCCAATTCCCTTCAAGAAAGACATCACCTCGCTACCTAACGTCACCTTCTGGACAAGGGGTGGTGTTCCACCCTCTTCGAAATCAATTTTAGAGTTGTCCTTGGGCACCTCATCTTCTGGGGGGTCTCTCTGGGGCGGGTCGCTCTTTTGGGTCGCTTCGTTATTCCCATGCTTGTTCTTTTTACCTGATTTAGTCATCATTCTCCCAAATCAATGACAACCCCTCCTTCTAGCGCCAAATGTTATAGGGAGAATATTGTATAACAATATTTGTGGAGGTTTGCTGGATTTACGGAGCAAAGTACGGAAATTTTCTAAGGTTATGAAGAACAAGGATTAGAGTTTGTGTGTATAGATGTGGCTGGGCTTGATAGGTGTTTTTCAGGTGAACTGTTTCTCATCCGTATCAAGGTGCCTACGTACCCTATTTATAGGGATCAAGCCGTACGTAGTTCTTGGGCAACAAGTTACCTAGACGGGCTAGGGTTTTAGAAGATAAGCCATAGTCTAAGCCCACTCGTTTAGGGCTGACATGGCAGTGAGTCATCGATTCTATCCATGATCCATGGTTCAAAGAAGGAAACCTATGGTCTCGCATGACTAGAAACGGGGCCTTCTCCAACGAAGCTAGCAAAGTAGCAGGAGCCCAGCATGCGACCTCGAGGGGTCTGGCCATGCGAGGCGATCCCAAGCGTATAGACACTCATGCGACCTCGAGGGGTCTAGCCATGAGCCTTCCAGCAAAGAATAAGATAGCGATCTTGTTGTAGCTTATAGATGTAATGATAGGAGAAGAGTGATTCCTTGGTGGAGCTCGCGTGTGAGGTGCCCCCTAGCGAGGTGACCAAGTAGTGAGATGACCATGTAGCGAGGTGGCCCTGATAGTGGGCTTTAATGACCCAATTACCATCTTCTAGGCCCATCATAGATTATGAACCAATAATTTAGCATATCAGATCAATTTAGTTATCATGCCAGATTTGGGCATAACACCATGTTTGGAACACCACAAAATCAACATTCTTAATTCCTGCTAGTGAAGAATTCCAAAATTTTACCATTATACCCACCATTTTTAATGATTTATATTACATTTAAGGTTACATTGGTAATTGACTACAACTACTTGGGTTTATGGATTATCCAACTTGACCCATTACATACAAAATTAGCTATAATTCACATAGAATATGGGTTATCGGACTATCCATCCAAATTACGTATCACATCTTGGTTATTTTTTAAAATCACTAAATTTGGAACAAACCCTATTAACAGAACAGATCCTTCACGCTCAAACATCTTCCATTATGCCATATTCTTTGCTAATAAACATTTGAATTAGTACGAGACCTACACCATATTAACCTTTATCAAATCATTGAACATGATTGTTTATCTCTTGCGATAATGATATGTTAGATTTGTATACATGTACATACAAACGATTACAATAATCAACATTGTTAATCGTCTTCTACACATCAATGGATGAATCTACTAGCAGTGATACATCATCTAAACAACACAAGGGTTAGTACTGCTGATATATACTCATACACATGTTCTTAATGTATCGTGTATCATTTTTCAGGGAGCAACCATTGTAGACCAGATGTTGATTAATGTATCGTGAATCATCTACGCCAAAATCAAAACCAAAATCAGGTTTGTATTTTCCTTTGAACTATCAATTGATTATTCATTGTACAAAGTCTGTTGGTTTAATTTTATAAAATTAGCATATGGTTTGTGGTTTTGTAGCTTGCAAATGAGGATGCAATTTTCTCTACATATCTCCACGTCATCCGGGTTTGGTGTTTATTTATTGTTACTCTGGGAAATTGAAATTATTCGTGTTTGGTTGTGTGTACTACATGTTAATAGAACAGGACACTACGTGTTTGTTATAATGTCTGAACAGAAAATTGTCTTATGTCAACAGGAATTGCTATGAAAGATTCAATTTTGGATAATTATGTATTGCACTATGTGTTTTGAAAGTACGTCTTAAGCACTTGGAGGTATAGAATCGTGACACGAATTTACGTGTAATCTTAATTTTTAAGAAATATGGGCTATATTACAATCGATCACTTAACTTCCATTCATTTGTAAGAGCTACATAGAAAATTCAAATCAAACCTTGCTTCAATAGGAGTATCCATCAGTGCCTTCCGGTACCTTGCTTTTCTTATAGATTCTTTTATGTTTTTCTTATAGAATGGACGTACATCTTTACTATTTTGATTTTTGTAAATTGCAGGAAGAGCGGGTAGGATTTTAGGTTGGAAGTGTTAGATATTGATTCAAGTGATGATCAGGATCTGGGTATTACTGATCAGATACTGATGCTGACGTCATCAGGATTACAACGTCAGTATTGGATTATCATCAGGATTAGAAGCTGGTCAGGATTTCAGGAAGATTCTCATCAGACCAGAGATCAAGGAAGATTGATATGTCGGTTCCTAATTTGTAGGAAGGCAGCTATCATACAAGATATACATTCAGAGATATATGTAATTGGTTTAGAATATCTTGTAAATTGATAATGTAACTGTGTACTCTATATAAACACAGTTTAGGTTTTACATAATGTAATCGCTTACACGAGTTATATTGTAACCTAGCAGCTCTTAAGAACATAAGAATTTCTTAAGAGAGTTTTGTAACAGTTTTATATCAGAATTAATAAAGCTGTTATTGATTCATACTTGTGTTATTTGTTTTAAGTCGAAAATCTTATACAATTGTATTCAACCCCCCTTCTATAATTGTTATTTACTGGAACAATTGGTATCAGAGCGAAACTGATTAATATTAATCAGAAACGATCTTAAGATGTCGACAAGCAAGTATGAAAGCATCAAAATTCCAATTCTCAAGAAGACTGAGTATCCAACCTGGAAAGTAAAAATGATGATGTATCTGGAAGCAACCGATCCTGACTATCTTGACAGGATCAATGATGGACCATTTCTTCCAACAAGACTAGTTGCAAGAACAGAGACTGTTGCTGAACACTATGTCATTAAGTAGCTCTGGTGAAAGGATTAAAGCACAATCTGTTGAGTGTTAGTCAGATCACAGACAGAGGTTATCGTGTCAATTTTAATGATACTCATTTTGAAGTTATCAGCAAATCTTCAGGAAAGGTTGCATTAACAGGTCAAAGACATGGTAACATTTATGAAGCCAACATTCACACTAATACTGAAAATCCAACTACATGCCTCATCAGTAAAGCGTCTGTAGATGAAAGTTGGAATTGGCATAAGAAGCTTTCTCATCTCAACTTCAACAATATAAATGAGTTGGTAAAGAAAGATTTGTTAAGAGGATTACCAAAGGCTCTATATACTCCTGATGGACTCTGTGATGCTTGTCAGAAGGCTAAACAGAGAAGGACATCATTCAAGAGTAAATCTGAATCCTCAATTGATGAACCATATCACATGCTACACCTTGACTTGTTTGGACCAGTGAATATTATGTCCATCAGTAAGAAAAGGTATACTCTAGTCATTGTTGATGAATATACTAGATTTACTTGGGTTTATTTTCTTCACAGAAAAGATGAAACTGCTGAAATACTGCTGGACCATGTAAGACTTATTGAAACTGGCACGGAATACAAAGTCAAGATTCTGAGAAGTGATAATGGGACTGAATTCAAGAATTCAACAATGGAAGAGTTCTGCAAATACAAAGGAATAGTTCAACAATTCTCTGCTCCTAGCACACCTCAGCAAAATGGAGTAGTTGAAAGAAAGAACAGAACTCTTATTGAAGCTGGCAGAACTATGTTGGAGGAAGCTAAACTACCTACATATTTCTGGGTAGAAGCAGTCAACACAGCATGCTACACTCAAAATATTACACTAATCAACAGACATGGTGTAACTCCTTATCAGATGATTAAGGAAAAGAAGCCAAGTTTGAAGCATTTACATGTATTTGGCTGCAAGTGCTTTGTTCTAAGACCTTATCCAGAACAGCTAGGAAAATTTGAGACAAAAGCTGATAAGGCCATCTTTATTGGCTTTCCAACAACAAGAGCTTTTAAAGTTTACAATCTGAGAACAAAGACAGTCATGGAGTCTATTAATGTATCTTTTGATGATAGAAAAATAACAGGAATAAAAAAAGACTCTCATGATAGTTTGACTTTTGCAAATGAAGCTACCAACAATTCTGATGAAGTCACGTCAGATACTGATATTCTGTCAGATCCTGACGATCGATCAATTCCTGATCAAACACCTATTACTGATGATGACTCAAATAATGCAAATGTTGAGGGGGAGCAAGAGCGAGACATCACCAGTACTGATACAACTCAAACATCAAGTAGAGACTCATCAGAAACAGACTCAAGTGACAATCAAGACAGTATATCAGAAGGAGATAACACTATCTCAGGGGGAGCTTCTAGCAACTCTAGTTCTTTTGAAGAAAACACCAATCCAGGGGGAGCATCCAGTTCAAGAAATGACTTACCATCAGCAAGGAAATGGACTAAAAGTCATACTCCTGATTTAATCATTGGGAATCCTGAAGCAGGTGTTAAGACAAGAAGTGCAACTTAAAATGAATGTTTATATAATAACTTTCTGTTAAAGGAGGAGCCTAAGAAAGTTGAAGATGCACTTAAGGATGCTGATTGGGTTACAGCTATGCAAGAAGAACTGAATGAGTTTGAAAGAAATGAAGTCTGTAAACTTGTACCAAGGCCCAAGGGAAGGTCTATTGTGGGTACAAAGTGGGTATTTAGAAACAAGACTGATTCAGATGGCACAATTGTGAGGAATAAAGTAAGACTAGTAGCAAAGGGGTATTCTCAACAGGAAGGAATAGATTATGATGAGACTTTTGCTCCTGTTGCAAGACTGGAGGCCATCAGAATTTTTCTGGCATATGCAGCCCACAAGAAATTCAAAGTATTCCAGATGGACGTAAAAAGTGCATTTCTCAATGGAGAACTGGAAGAGGAGGTATATGTTGAGCAACCTCCTGGCTTCATTGATCCCAAACATCCAGATCATGTCTATAGACTGGATAAAGCACTTTATGGACTAAAGCAAGCTCCAAGAGCCTGGTATGAAACCCTAGCTCAATTCTTACTGGAAAGTGGATTCAATAGAGGTACAATTGATAAAACCTTGTTTTATTTGAATCATGGTAAGGATTTGCTGTTAGTTCAAATCTATGTTGATGATATCATTTTTGGGTCAACTAATACTAAGCTGTGTGAGAAGTTTTCAAAGCTAATGCAGTCTAGATATCAAATGAGCATGATGGGAGAAATGAGCTATTTCTTAGGTCTTCAAGTTAAACAGACTGATGAGGGGATTTTTATCAATCAGTCAAAGTACACAAAGAATTTACTAGAAAGGTTTAACATGCAAGACAGCTCTACAGCTTCAACTCCTATAGCTACAGCTACAAAGCTTGATCCTGATCAAGGAACTGAAGTAGATGTAACCAACTACAGAGGAATGATTGGCTCACTCTTATATCTAACTGCTAGCAGACCAGATATCATGTATGCAACCTGTCTATGTGCAAGATTTCAAGCAAATCCTAAGGAACCACATCTCATTGCAGTGAAAAGGATTTTCAGATATCTAAAGGGCACTTCTTCTCTTGGCCTTTGGTATGCTAGAGAATCAGACTTTAGTTTATGTGGTTATTCAGATGCTGATTTTGCAGGATGCAAAATAGACAGGAAAAGTACTTCAGGCAGTTGTCAGTTTCTTGGAGGAAGACTAGTTTCTTGGTTTAGTAAAAAGCAAAAGTCTATCTCCACATCAACTGCAGAAGCTGAGTACATTGCTGCTGGAAGCTGTTGTGCTCAGATCATGTGGATGAGAAATCAGCTAATGGACTATGGTTTGTCATTTTCAAAAATACCTATTTATTGTGATAACCAAAGTGCTATTGTTATGACAGGAAATCCAGTTCAACATTCTCTTACAAAGCACATCAGCATCAGGTATCACTTCATAAGAGAACAAGTACTGGAAGGAACAATTGAACTTCATTTTGTTCCTACTGATCAACAGTTAGCTGATATATTCACCAAGCCACTACCTGAGGCTACTTTTACAAAATTGGTGAATGAACTGGGAATGGTAAACTATGGCAGTTCCTGAGAGAAAGAAGTCATCAGATACTGACAACTTGCAAATACTGATGGAAAGTCAATCCTGACAGTGGTCAACGTCGAATCCTGATGCAACGATTCGATAATCAGTATTTTGTCAGAATTTAACTATCTTCGTTTTATCTCAATTTCCTGATTTAAGCTATGATAAATGTTACTGAACTCCTGATAATGTGATCACTTTAATTAGTCCTCATATTTATTTTCAGTTAACATGATAAATCAGGAAAAACATTGAATAGAATAGAAAAACTAGATTTTTCATTGATAATAAGAAAGAAATTACATTCAAAGATTACATCTTTTGTGTTTTCTATCTACTAATCTATTCAACAGGAAATAAAAGACCAATCCACTCCATTGTTAATAGCCATCCCAGATCCCATCTTTGCCACTTTGTTTGGGTGGAAGTTGACAGGGATAAGGTTATTTTTGGTGACATATTCATTAACAATGGTTGATGGAGTTGGATGAGGATGCCTTAGATGAAAGCCATGCTAATGCTGTTTGGAGGGCAGCATCGATGTCGATCACTTTTGTAGGTTTTTCCTTCTCGATTTCTTCGAGACCTACATCCATCTGCAACCAGAGAGTCTTCAGTTGTCTTTCCCAGTCGAAAGCATCAAACTCTTCACGAGTATAACTGAATATATCTCTTTTCTCTAAGAGATGGAGGTTTTTCTCAATGATGGTAAGGTTCGACATTGTTAAAATTTTTGATGTGAAGGGTTTTTCTTATTTTTCTTTCAGGAGAGAATGAAGCGTTATAGAAGTAAGTGGACAAGTCTCTAAGATTAAATGGAGAAGGGTGGAACAAGAATATGAAACGATTCATATTACTGGTGCAAGTACCAGGTATTATTCGATTGTGATGTTTTAAATTTCTTTATTTAAAACAAAATTACCATGTTTTATTTTGGTCACAATTTTATTTCTCGAATAATTCAAAGCGCGTGTGTTCACTCGTTTATTACATACAGTTACAGATGTAAGTCGTGACACGTGTAATCCTCACCACTCTCTCACGTAATTTGGTCCATTACTTCAGCATAAACGAATGATTTACTGACACCTGTTTCTGAGAAGTTACAAGTATTGTCCAATATCAATTTAGTTTACTAATTGATTTGTTATTCTCAAACTATCAGTAAAGCATCGTCTCTCTCTGTCTTTGCACTCTCAAACCCTAATTTCAAAATTAACACATCTTTTGTGTTTGAAATTCCAATGGAGAATTTATTCATGAACAGCAAGGTGGTAATCAATGGAGTTACTTTTAATACTAATAACTTCCCTGCAGTTCTAGATCATCAGGACTTGCCAAATGATTTCCACATTATTCAGGACTTTTTGGCCTCAAGCCCAATCAATTATGCTCTAACCCAACCTGCCAAGATATCTTTTAAGTCTGTTATGCAGGTTTGGAACACAAGTGTTTTTGGGAAAGGTCTTCCATCAGAAAATCCTCAGATGAGCTTTGAATATGACAATGTTACATACTATGTGACTCCTGAGATTGTCACTGAAGCCCTACACTTACCATCAATCATTGGTAAGCCTGTATTCAAAGTTCCTGATTCAAAACTTCTTGAGTATGTTGTAAGCTTGGGTTACAATGGTACACCAAAGAAGTTTGGAGAGCTCTACAGGACAAAGCTCAAGAAGGAATGGAATTTCTTCTTTGACACTATCAGCAGATGTTTCTTGAATAAAGTGTCAAACTTTGATGCCTTACCCACAGGTTCAGCCAAAATTGGGTACTCTCTAATTCATGATCTCTCATTTGATTATGGTTCTTTTATACTAAAGGCATTAAGTGAAAGAAAAGCAGATAAATGTGGTTATGTTTGCTTTCTTAGATTTTTCCAATTAATATTCTCTCACTTATGTCCTCATGCTGTTTTTGAGAATGATACAATTTTGCCTATATGTAAAATCTCAGAAAACAATATACAGAGTCTAATCAATTCTGATAAGGCAAATAAGTTTGATGGAACTCCATACATTCCTGATGAAGTATGGTCTCTTTTAAGAAAGAGAATGCCTATTCAATATGGCCCTGCAACTGGTGCTATGGAACAGGACCTTACACATCCTATTCCTGACACAAGCACACAACCTAAACACTTATCTAAACAGTCAACCACCTCTGGTGTCTCACAAAAGGCATCAGTTGTAAAATCAAAGAAATCAGCTAGATCTGATGTGTCTAAGAGGCAATCAGGATCAAAGGATTTTTCCACTCCAACTCACTCTCAAATGAAGTCACAAGGGGGTGAACAAAGGGTTCTTGAAACAGGAGTGAAGCGGAAAGTTGATCAAAGAGTTATTTCTGATTCTGATTCTGATGATGACACAATGCCTATATCAGTCTTGCTGAAAAAGAAGGAGATTGATGTTGTTGATACAAGAGAAGTGGCTGTCTCTGAAAAGCCAAAGAAAAGAAGAAGATTAATCAGCAAAGGCAAATTTGTTGATCACACAGAATTTTTGAATCTTACTGATGCTATGGAAGGCAATCCTGATGTTGTTAATCAGGATGGATCATCAGTTCCTGACGTTACTGCTAATCCTGACATCTCTACTCCTGATAATTCACCTATGAAGACTGTTGAGATTTCTGATTCTCCAGCATCTGCATCTCCAAAGAGAAGAATTATTGAGATGTCTGTTGATCAAGTAAATGCTATTGCTGCTCAGCTGGGTGTTAAACCTTTACCACTTGAAGTAAAAACTGCTGAAGCAAACGTCTTTCACAGACAGAAGAAACAGAGGACTACTATGTCATCTCTAAGAGGATCTAGCCCACAAGAACCTGAACTTCAAAGGAGTTCAGAAGCTATTGCAGATCCAGTCACACAAGAACCACCTACTCAAAGTGTAGGTGCAGACATTTCTGAAGGAATAGTCATACAAGAACCATCTTCTCAAAGGGAAGGTGAAGACAAGAGTATTCCTGCCCCACAAGAACCATCTTCTCAAAGTGAAGATGCTGGCAAAATCACATCAACAGGGGAGTTTCCTGACAATGCTCAAGGGGCTTCTGAAATTGAAATTGAACTTGCTAGAAGTCTGGCAGATAAAGCTGCTCATGATTTGCACATTGCTGAATGTGATAAAGTGATTGCTGACACTGCATTTGAGGGAAGCACACAAGAACCTTTAACTCAAAGTGTTGAAGAAGCTTCAAAACCACAGGCTACACAAGAACCATCAGTAGCAAATACTGATGCAAGTCATGCTATAGTTGCAGTGGTCAATCCTGATGAAAGTACTACTGATCTGCATATTCCATTACTTATTGAGCCAATTTCAGCAAGGCCAATAGATTCTTTAACTACTTCATCAGGTAACATCTCTTTCTCTACTTCATTTACTACTGATAGTATGATTACAGATAGACCTGATAAAAGGGATACCTCTATTTGTATGACTTCAGACCACTCTTCTCAGCCATCTCTTATTTCTTCACATTTAATGAGCCATAACCTTTCTTGTGAGATTGAGAGTGAACATTTAGAGAAAAAGAAGAGTGATGAGAGGCAGTCTCCTGAACTGGCAAAAGGAGAGGTAGAAAAGAGTGAGAAGTTATTAACTTCTAGTGAGGTAGAAGTTGCTATTGAAAGTAACTTAGGAAACATTGTGAGAAGTGATGAGATCACTTTAAAAGAAAAGAGAGATTTAGGAAATGTTACTAATTTGCTTGCAGGGCATCAGGATTCACCAGCTGTATCTACTGGTGTTTTGAAAATGAAAGGTGTTATGCTTCCTGATGACAATGTTGAAAATAAACTTCCTGAGGCTGGTGGTGGCTCAGATGATGATGATGATGATGATGATGATGCTGATCTTGAAACAAAGCAAATGCAGGCAGCTATAAAAGCAAGTCTCCAATCTACTTATGGGTCTTCAAGTAGATACATGCAGTCAATGACTCAAGAAGAATTCAGAGGGGAGTACAGTTCAATTCTTCCTCCTGATACTCGAGCTGCAAGGGGATATGAATGGGATACAGAATGGAATGTACCGACTGCTGAGATGAATTTTCAAAATGCTCTTTTTCATGCTGGTCATATTGCTACGAGGATGCCAACTCCTGAACCCAAGGCTCTTCTCAAAACAAATGCTCTTCTAGCGAAGGGATTGAAGAGTGAGATTGACTCTATGAAGGCTGTAACTGATAAATTTCAAGCGGGTATTCAAACATCTGTTTCTATATCTGCTACTGCTTCTCAAGCACGCCTTCTTGCAGATGATATTAAAGCTCTTGATAAGAAAATGGATTCTAGAATGACTGTCTTGGAATCAAAAGTTGATACTATTGATGAAACCCTCAAGCTTATTTTGTCTTTCTTCATTGCGGAAGATACTGATGTCAAAAAGGGGGAGAAGGTAGTCAAAACAAAATGCTCACCTAATCCAGTTGTACAAAAGGATGATGATAATTCTGGAAATGATGGTGGTGCTAAGTCACATCATAAAGTTGAAACCTCTGATGCTGCTTTAGTAACAAAGAGAACTAATACTCAAACTAAGCAGTCAACTCACGTTTCTAGATCTGGAAAGAAGACAGTGACAACAATGATGCAATCTCAGAATCCAAAAGAAGAACAGTTTGTGACACCTGGTCATACTCTGTCAACCATTCCTGAGGATGATGTGTATGTGGAACAAGATGAAGATGTTGCTAATCTGTTTCATGAACTTGACACTGGGGATGGTCGTGTTCTTAAACTATTTCATAAAGACAAAAGAGTTCAACAGTATCATGCTGAGAAAGCACTTGTCTTATTTACTGGAGAAAATCCAAACATGACTACTGATGAGTTCTTAGAAGAACAGAACAGGATCTTTGAAGAGTTTGCAAAACAGAATGAAGCTCCTGCTGCAAGAAGAGGAAGAGGCAGAGGAGGAAGATACAGAAGTAGAGGAAGATTATCTGCTCAAACAAGTACAAGGCAAACAAGATCTAGTGGAATCAAATTGAAAGATGTCTCTGGGAATGAAAAGAAGAAAACTCCACTATTTCTTGCATCAACTCCAGACAACAGATTCAATGCTCCTGAAGAAATTGAAGAGGAGATTTTGCCTTTGAAAAGAAAGAGTAAGGTAGCTGTTCAATCTACTGCATCTAATGAGAAGTCAGTCGTTGGTTCAATTCCTGATGTTGTTTCTGATTCTGAAGAAGCTGAAATTTTAAAAGAACTTAAGATTATGATTCTTAAGGTTGTGGTTGAATTTCACAATATGGAAGTTTTTGAAGATACACTGGAGTATGAACAAGAGAACTTCAGAAGATTTGAGAGAGAAAGTGAAATCAGAACTAAAGCCAGAGAAGCAAAAAGGATAACAACCAGAGATTACTTAAGAAATGTTCATAGATCAAACAGGAAGTTATGGTATGATAAAGATAGATCTGTTCCTGAACATTAGCAGGATTATCCAACAAATGAGAAGAAGAAGAGTAAGAAAAAGGATGAGAATAAGGTTGATTATAGGAAACCAGTTGTTTTCAAATCAGCTGGACTGATAACAGAGTCTTCTTTGATCAATGAATTAATGATTGTTAAATCAGAGTCTACTACATTTATTGCTGAAAGTCCACCAAAATGGGTGAGTATGCAATCTGGGTTGAGAGGATGGGAACCTGGCACTAGAGGAGGAATTGGATATAGTCATGCACTAGTTATTTTCATTGCACAAACTGATCAACATGCTCTAGTTGACAAGATTGGGGATGAGTTAACTGTAGATCATCTCTGGAAACTTGAAGCTGTTGCTATCATTGCTGATTGTCATGCTGATGCAAAGAAAATAGAAAAGCTGGTGTACTTCATGAAAGATGGAAGTGTGAAGAAGATTCCTATTCATGAATTGTTGTGTAAATCTGCAAAAGAGCTGAAATATGTTCTGTATCTTCTCAGATGTAAAAGAATAAATGTTAGTGAAAGAGAAGTTTACCACAATTGGTGTGTCATGATTTACAGGAAGATTAGACAGAGATTTATGGATGGAGGAACGAGGTATGATGGCAATTATATTCTCATGTACTTAAATTTAAGAGATATAGAGGTTGAAATGAAGAAAGGTACAGCTGTTAAAGAAGTGTATCTAGGCATGGAACAACTGTCTCTAAATCCAGATGGGAAGGAAATTGCTTATGTGTTGCTAGGTGACTTAGATCTTCCAAGAAGCTCAATTCAGAATCTCAGGGCAGCTATCTATCAGATTAATGAGGAAGATGAAGAACTCAAAAATCTGAAGAAGAAACTGATTCAAATTCTTGAAAGCAAGGAAGAAGAATTGTTATCTGAATTCTTGAGACTGAATCTGTTTTATCAAAGAATTTCTGAAACTGTTCCTGATGATTTTTAGAAGGTATTTTGTTTTGAGTTTTTGACATCTTGAATCAAGGAATTTGTGCTTTGTTTTATAAAGAACAAATTGGGGGAGATTGTTAGATATTGATTCAAGTGATGATCAGGATCTGGGTATTACTGATCAGATACTGATGCTGACGTCATCAGGATTACAACGTCAGTATTGGATTATCATCAGGATTAGAAGCTGGTCAGGATTTCAGGAAGATTCTCATCAGACCAGAGATCAAGGAAGATTGATATGTCGGTTCCTAATTTGTAGGAAGGCAGCTATCATACAAGATATACATTCAGAGATATATGTAATTGGTTTAGAATATCTTGTAAATTGATAGTGTAACTGTGTACTCTATATAAACACAGTTTAGGTTTTACATAATGTAATCGCTTACACGAGTTATATTTTAACCTAGCAGCTCTTAAGAACATAAGAATTTCTTAAGAGAGTTTTGTAACAGTTTTATATCAGAATTAATAAAGCTGTTATTGATTCATACTTGTGTTATTTGTTTTAAGTCGAAAATCTTATACAATTGTATTCAACCCCCCTTCTACAATTGTTATTTACTGGGCAACAGGAAGCAATGGTTTGTGCATAGAGAAAACATACCAGAAGGTCAAGCGAGCTAATGCTCAATGTACTAGGTATTTCTAAATCACAACTACGTGGAATAAGGATTATTTTGGGATGCATTTCAATTGATTATTACATTTATTATATATGATGTATGTAATTACATACAGGTAATAAAGTATATTTTTATGTGCATTAAATTTCTAAATATTTTGTGATGATTACTGTAGTGTAGAGTCTTCCATTATGTAATGCTTTTGCTTAGATAGTTTGATGGATTGTACTATTTGTGACTTGATTTTACTAATTTGTGTCTTACATTTGATTGCTTGATATTATATAATTTGATCTTGACTATTTGATGAAAAGAAAGAAGGCACGAGGATCTCATTTTTGGCACCATGGTACCAGTTTTTGGCACCTCTTTATAACTTTGCGTGTATTTCTTATGCATTGTAGTTGTTTGTTTGTTCACATATTGTGCTAATAGATAAACAACTCCAAATGTAGTTACTTTTCTAGAAAATATTTGTGATGACTATTTCTTTTTCATTTGTTGGGTTGCTTTAGGTCCAGATTTATGGGAATTTATGGGATTTCCTCAACAAACTGATAAAACAAATAAGTGATGTTATTATCGGTGTTCTTGACAATGGTATTTGGCCAGAGTCAAATACAGATAATAACATTGTCAAGAACACCGATAATAACATTGACAATGGTATTCTTACCTATGAGATTAGTAATACTTAGAGATAATAATGAGAATAGTTCGTAAAAGTTACAGTCTAATCCCTAAAAGAAGTATAGCCACAGCCTCAATATATTATCCAGGAAATTCACTTAATGGCATGATATCTAGATGAGCAAAATATTAACTTCTGAACTATAAATAGATTAATTATAATTCCACATTACAAAACAAATGGATCCAGAGGTAGCGAAGAGATCCACTAATTTTGCTGAAACATAAATTTGCAATGCATCGCTCAGAGTAAAGGTCCAGCTGAAGTTATGAACACCTATCTATCCATGAAAATGGTATGATCAAATAAAATTTTAAAAACATCAAGATTCATTGGCAAGTGCTTAATGCCAAGAACAGTCTATTTATAACTAATGTGAATAATTTCAGATTTGTATGATTTTATCTTCAATTAGATAAAACTTGATGTATGTAACTGTTCCTGTGCAGCTGCTGATTTGTATGATTTTGAAGATGATAAGGTCGTACATTTTCTTCATTTGCTCAGTCATTTTCTTACACTTTTAACACTCGAAAAGTCGCAATTAATTTGGTGTTGTGGGTTTCCTAAATTTTATCTGTTTTGTCAATAGGAAGAGAACAAAGTTGATTTCAAGAAGATTGTTAGTCACAATTGGGTTGAACCATCAAGAAGAGAAAGGAAGCGCAAGTAAGTGTCATCTTCACTTTTTTAGCTTACGTTACGTGTTTACTGGTGCTCTTATATTTAATTAATTCATTCATTATATCAGTTACTCGAAATCAGAGTACTTCAAACAAACAATGCGACAAAATGGTCCCTCAAGACCAAAAGAGCCTCGAATTCCTCGCATGCCTCAGTTGTAAGTATTTTTTGGATCCTGATGGAAGATCCTGGTGTGTAGCAAGCTCATCAGAAGAATCATGCAAAAGACTCTGTAGAAGTTGATGAACCTGAAGGTTGTAAGCACTAAGTTCATTAGTTTTCAATTGACTAATATTTTACTAAAATATTCCAGGCCTTGCTAATTACCAGGCCTTACCACATACGATGGGTCAACTTTCATGAAATCACAGTTGCTGAAGCTGCTGGCATACATATTCCAGGTCTTGCAGCTTACCACGCTCTTACCACATATGTTGGAATCCAGCTTGCATTTATATTAATAATTCATGATTCTCCCAATAGTCCAAAATTCTAAATGCTCTACTATTTTGTTATGTAATGAAGCTCTTTGCTTCTTTGACTCTTTCCACCAGACATTTTTTTACTAGAACTATGGAGATTATTTATTCCTTAATTAGTTTCCTGGTATTCTGTATCCATTACATTTGAGGACGTCGTGCTAGGTTTATATCTTTACTTGACTAAGAATTATTTAAAGGAAGGTTTTTGTGTAGGCTTGCTAGTGATATTATGCTATATAATTGTATTCAAGTTCTTTCATACGATTACATAAAGTGTTAATCTAGCAATATATAGCAATTCTCTTGAGAAATTCTTGGATCCTGCTATAGAAGGACTTCATCAAAGAAGGAGTTTAAGGGATGAAATCGGCTATGGATGCTGCTATGGATGTTGCTACGGCTGGAAGGCATCTAGCCTGAATCTGCTTGTGGCTTAAAGTTGGTGATCATGATTTAAATTCAATGATGCTTTAGTAGGTCCTGATAGCAGTGAAGCAGTAGGTATGGTTACAAATGAAGCTGGTGCAATAATTATTACGGTATCACTGGAGGCTGCAGCTGATGCAGTGAAGTTGGTAAGAAGTATCAGGGATAGAGTCAAATATGTTGCATAACATTGAACTACTAATTGTTAGGCAGCCTACATTTCTTTGTTAGGCAACCATTCTTTGCCAAACTTTCAACAACTCTTCACCAACCCCCCTCCCTCCACCTACCTCATTTTGCCCTCCTATAAATACCCCCTCCCCTTCATTAGTAGAATTACACTTTTCTCTTTTCTCTCTTCTCTCTTCTCTCTGTATAGCTGCTAGATAGTCCGTCTAGTAGGAGAGCCGGTTTAGCCCGCTTTCAGGAAGTGTCGGGATAGAAGGTCCTCGTGCCTAAACTATTCCTTAGGGTACTTGGGTCTGACTGCAGCCATCGGAGGTGGTCCCGCTGCAGGGGTCTTTCTATCAGGTTGTATGACATTGTCCGGGTTGGGAGAGGGAGAGAAGGAAAGGTTGTCGGGAAACAGTGATAGGGGGAGGTTTTGAGATAAACACTTCAGTGAGTTGGGGATATACATAATAGGTATTGTAGGGCTGAATTTTTGTATGAAATTCAAGGGGCCGGATACCCGGATATTGTAATCTCTTTTATCTAGTGTGAAGTTGTTGATCTTGTGGATGTAGGCTGGGCCGAACCACGTTAAATCTCTTGCATCTTTTACTGTATTGTTGGTTTGTTGCTTCATTACTATCACATATATTTGTGGGATCTAAGCACACATATTTACCAAATCGCTTCCGCATTCGCAGGGAATCGGGCAGATTCCTAACAGTTGGCATCAGAGCTAGTTATGTCTAAATTATTGGTGCCGAAGGAAAGTCGTTAAGAAAAGTGGTTGTCTAATTTGGCGCCGTTTTGACGGAAGTGCTCCCATTGTTTCTTACACTTACCTGGCCAATTGATTTAGTTGTTTGGATTGGTTTGTGTGTGCAAACGGAGATCATGGCAAGTATTAAAGGATTCACGGTGACTCCATATGATGGTAAAGGAAGTTTTACTCTTTGGCAGAGAAGGGTAAAGGATGTCCTAACCCAACAGAAGCTAGCAAGGGCTTTGAAGGGAAAGGAGGGAAAACCAACAAAGATGAGCGATGAAGATTGGGAGGATGCTGAGTCGCAATGCATGAGTACCATCAGGCTATGCATTGCTGATAACATTATCAATAATGTTGTTGACGAAAGCACGCCGAAGGAATTATGGTCAAAGTTGGAGACATTGTATCTCGGGAGAAACTTGACTACAAAGTTAAATCTGAAGCGTGAGTTATACAAGCTGAAGATGGCAGCTCAAGGCAATGTTATTGAGCACATGAATGTGTTTAATGGTATTGTTGATCAACTTGAAAAGGTTGATGTAAAATTGGAGGAAGAAGATAAGGCCCTTATTCTTCTTACTTCGCTTCCGGAGTCATTCGATCATTTGGTCACAACCATTTTGTACGGAAAGGACACGTTAAAAATGGAGGAGGTTCAATCAGCACTTTTGTCAAATGCTGGAAGGAAGAACCAGGATGGTGACAAGGACGAAATGACAGTTTTGGCTTTGCGTAGTCAAAATAATAGAGGAAGGGGTGCTGTGAGAGGATCTACCAATAGCATGGGTAAATCCAGATACAGGGAAAAGGGCATGCAGTGCTTTGGTTGCAAGGAGTGGGGTCATATTAGGCCGAATTGTCCGCTTAATAAGAAGGATCCAGATGCATCATTGGCTGTGGTTACTCTCGATTGTGAAGATGTTTGCACCGTCTTCAATCGAGGCACTAGTTCTCCAGGAGAATGGATATTAGACTCAGGATCATCTTACCATGTATGTTCCGAGAGGGGGCATTTTGACAAATTCCAAGATACAAAGAATGAAACAGTTTCTTTGGCTGATGGATCTACTTGTGAGATCAAGGGGATTGGAATTGTGAAAATCAAAATGTTCGATGGAATAGTTCGCAGCTTGAACGGGGTAAGATATGTGCCTAAGCTGAGGAAGAATCTAATATCTATCGGTCGGTTAGCTTCAAAAGGCTACAGATGCTCTGTAGTAGGGGTAGCTATGAAAATCAAAAGAGGCCGTGTGGTTCGGATGAAGGGAGAGCTACGTGGGGGAATATATCGTCTGATTAGTACGTGGCCAGAACGTACTGGAACTTTGAAAATCTGGTTATCTCGTGCACGAGGGAAGAGTGACTTGAAGGATACTGCTGCGGTTGTATTGCCTTCCAGTCTAGACGATGGTGCAAAGACTGCTGGGATGGATGCTTGGTCGAAGGGCTTCCACGACATCAACGAGTAGTTGGTGTGTTGCAGCTGCATATGGGCATCGATCAACACGAATCAAGTGAGCAGTGAACCATGCAACAGATTGATTTGTTTGATATGCAGTTGGGGAGTAAATGAAAGATTAATACGTGTCAGTCCCTGAAAAATGCAATTACCCATGATTTTTGGAAAATAAAATCCAAAATTGATTTAAATTAAAATCAGGGTCTAAGTGGAAATTTGAACCGTTTTCAGCGACTAAATGGAGTTGCATATGTGGCATTTCAGAAATTAACCTGAAAAGAACATCAATAATCCAAGCAAAAATAATTTTGTTAGATTATCAAAATATCTTGGAAATATGAGAAAGACAGTCACGCGCACGAATATTCACGCTGATGCATTGAACTCTTTAAATGACTGTTCAGCTTCTCACTTTCTCCTATATAATCACTTGATGTCTTTTACCTTTCTTCACTCAAAAACACACAAAATCTCTCTGTTCCACATAGTTTCCTTCATCAAAAAATGGCTTTTAACCCAAACAACCATTCGAATCCAACCTTCCGATTTCTCATAGACGATGAACGGCTTCTTCAGGAGTTTATGGATTATCTCTTTGAAGAGATGATTTTTCTCATCAGTTTGGACACGGCTGAATTAGTCCCAAATAATGTCCAGATCTTTCTCCTAGAATGTCCGTTTGTTGGACACAGTCTTCCGCTAACGTCTTCTCACAAAGAGTCTGAGGTTGATCTTGATGGAGATGCTATTCATTTATTCATCAGATCTGTAAATCCTCAATAGACATGGAATTTTGCCAGCTGCTCTCATTCAAGTCATCTTTTTCGAGAGCAGTCAGCATTTTTCCATCCTCTTCAATGATCTTGAGATGCTCCTTGTCCTGGAATCCAGTGTTGGAGTTCACAGTGATAACAACATTAGACAAGGATAAGATTGGAACTATTATTAGATAGAAAGAACTTTGTATTTCATTTTCATGTATGTAATGATTTTGATTAATGAAAATACGCAATTTCTTCTTATCTACTTGTCTCTTATTTGTGCAAATTATCAGTATGCATGATATAACTTTATAGCATAGACTAAATACATATCAGAATTGAACCACTGAATAAATGAACCATCAGGAATTGAAATATTAAGTCGCAGACTAAACAATTTCAAGATCCTGATACTGACGCAAAGATCCTAATGACGCCAGCATCCTGATAGTAATTCTGATCCTGATAATTAAGAAAATCTATCATATTGAAATTTGTCAAGGCAAAGTGTTATAGCTAAACAATTAACAATCAATTATAGACCATGACACAATATCAAGTCTATAAGCTAAAACAACATACCTTGCTTCTTTTGCAAATGTTAAAGATTTAGTAATTTAACATTCCTAACTCACTTACGAACCTAATGAAAGTGTTCTCATCAAGCAGTTTTGTTAGTATATCTGCAAGCTGTTTGTCAGTAGGAACAAAATGAAGTTCCACAGTACCATTCTCAATATGTTCTCTAATAAAATGATACCTGACATCAATGTGCTTAGTCCTTGAATGTTGAACTGGATTTTCTGCAATTTTGATAGCACTAGTATTATCACAAAACATAGGAATATTACTAAGTGTCATACCATAATCCATCAACTGATTTCTTATCCAAAGGACTTGAGCACAACAACTGCCTGCTGCTATGTACTCAGCTTCTGCAATTGAAGTTGAGACAGATTGCTGCTTCTTGCTTGCCCAAGAAATAAATCTGTTCCCCAAGAATTGACATGTACCTGTAGTGCTTTTCCTGTCTATTTTACACCATGCATAATCAGAGTCTGAATAGCCAATTAGGGAGAAATCAGATTCTCTAGGATACCACAAACCAAGATTTGGAGTTCCTTTGAGATATCTAAAAATTCTCTTCACAGCAATTAAATGAGATTCCTTAGGATCACTTTGGAATCTAGCACATAAATAGGTAGAAAACATTACATCTGGTCTACTTGTAGTTAAATACAACAATGATCCTATCATGCCTCTATAGCTAGTGTTATCAACACTCTTTCCCTTAGGATCAGAGTCTAGCTTAGTGGCTATTGCCATGGGTGTTTTCGCAATAGAACAATCTTGAAAGTCAAACCTTTTTAAAAGATCTTTGATATACTTTGACTGATTAATGAAAATACCAGTCTCAGTCTGTTTGACTTGCAAACCTAAAAAGAAATTAAGTTCACCCATCATGCTCATCTGATATTTAGACTGCATAAGCTTGCTAAACTTAGCACACAACTTTTCATTAGTAGAACCAAATATGATGTCATCAACATAAACTTGAACTAAAAGCAATTCACCTTTAATCTTTCTAAAGAATAGAGTTTTGTCAATTGTACCTCTTGTGAAGCCATTCTCAAGAAGAAATTTAGACAAAGTCTCATACCATGCTCTAGGTGCCTGCTTTAGTCCATAAAGTGCCTTGTCGAGTTTGTAGACATGATTTGGAAATTCTGAATCAACAAAACCAGGTGGTTACTCCACATATACTTCCTCATCAAGTTTCCCATTTAGAAATGCACTCTTTACATCCATCTGGTATACTTTGAATTTTGAATAAGCTGCAAATGCAAGAAACATTCTGATTGCTTCCAATCTTCCAACTGGAGCAAAGGTTTCATCATAGTCAATTCCTTCTTCTTGTGAGTATCCTTTAGCTACCAGTCTTGATTTGTTTCTTACAATCATACCAGATTCATCTAGCTTGTTTCTGAAAACCCATTTAGCACCAACAATAGATCTTTCTTTAGGTCTTGGTACTAATTTCCAGACTTTGTTTCTCTCAAACTCATTTAGTTCCTCCTGCATTGCTATTACACAATCAGGATCCTTTAGAGCTTCTTCAACCTTCTTAGGTTCATTCTTCGAGAGAAAGCAACTGTACAAGCATTCATTCTGAACTGATCTTCTAGTTCGGACACCACTATTTGGATCACCAATAATCAAATCTTCAGTATGATCCTTTGTCCATTTTCTAACAGGTGGTAGATTTCTCCTACTAAACTCTCCCCCTAAGTTAGTGATATCTCTTTTAGAAGAATGTTCATTGCCCTCAAAAGCTCCCCCTTGATCAGTAGAATATGTAAATTCCATACTGCTGCCAGTTTCTGATCTTCCTTCATTAGACTCTGAATGATCAGTTCCTGATGGAGTAGACTCTGAATGACTCGTCTGCTCCTGATGAATTTTTTGTTCCCCTTGATTCACTTGCTCTCCCTCAACAGCAGCATTCCTTTGAGGAGCAATAAAGATTTCATTTGTAAAAATTTCATCATCACTAGAGGGTACCTCAGAATCCTTAAGATTTTCAAATTCCAAATTGTCATAGCTTTCATCAGATTGTAGAATTCCAAATTTCTTATCATCAAATGCAACATGAATTGATTCCATAACAATGTGAGTTCTGAGATTATATACTTTGAAGGCCTTTGTTGTTGAATATCCTAGAAAGATTGCCTTATCCGATTTGGCTTCAAATTTTCCAAGTTGTTCTGGATGAACTTTCAGCACATAACATTTGCATCCAATGATGTGAAAGTGTTTCACACTTGGCTTCTTTCCTTTAATCATCTCATAAGGAGTTTTACCATGCCTATTTACCAAGGTACAGTTTTGAGTAAAGCATGCAGTGTTGATAGCTTCTGCCCAGAAGTAGGTTGGAAGCTTTGCATCTGCAAGCATGGTTCTAGCTGCCTCTATGAGAGTCCTGTTCTTTCTTTCCACTACACCATTTTGCTGAGGTGTTCCAGGTGCAGAAAACTGTTGAGTAATTCCATTAACTGCTGAATACTCCTCCATTGTAGAATTCTTGAATATTGTTCCATTGTCACTTCTAAGTACTTTCACTTTGTACTCAAAACTGTTCTGAATATTCTTGACAAGCTCAATGATCAGTTGAGGAGTTTCATCCTTCTTGTGGAGAAAGAATACCCATGTGAACCTTGTGTAATCATCTACTATTACTAGAGCATATCTTTTCTTGCTGAGAGACATAATGCTCACTGGACCAAATAGATCAAGATGCAGCATGTGAAATGGTTCAGTAATTGAATTTTCTGTCTTGCTCTTGAAAGTAGTTCTTCACTGTTTACCAAGCTGACAAGCATCACAAAGTCCATCTTGCACATAGTTTTCCTGAGGTAGGTCTCTCACCAGATTGTGCTTAACAAGTTGATTAAGCTTCTTGAAATTGAGGTGTGAGAGCTTCTTGTGCCATTTCCAGCTTTCATCAGAGGATGCCTTACTGTAAAGACATCTTACAACTCCTGTAGTTGTATCACTCAAGCTGGCTTCATATAGGTTACCATGTCTCTGACCAGTAAGAACAATGTCTCCATTCTGCATATTCATGATCTTGCATTCTTCTTTGTCAAAGATTGATTGGTAACCTCTATCACTCAGTTGACTTATGCTTAAAAGTGTATGTTTCAAGCCTTCAACCAGTGCTACGTTTTCTATGATGACATTTCCCAAAACAATTGAGCCATATCCCAGAGTTTCTTGTTTATTGCCATCTCCAAAAGATATTACTGGGCCAGCTTTCTTCTCAAACTTTGTAAGCAGGGACTTCTTTCCAGTCATATGTCCAGAGCATCCACTGTCCAAGATAATTGAATTCATCTTTTCTGTGCCCTTAACAGAGGATAGAGAAGTTTTCTTTGGAGATCCAGCCTTGTCTGAAGTATTTGCCATTAGAGCAATGTTGTCATAATCCAATTCATCTTCAGAATCACTAAAATCAGCCCAATCCTTTTGTGTGACCATGAGTGCATTACCCTTTCCTGAATTCCTAGGCTTATTACACTCACTAGCAAAGTGTCCAAGCTCACTGCAGTTAAAGCACTTGATCTTTGCCTTATCAAGCTTGATGATTGTACTCTTGCCTTTGTCACTCTTCTTCTCTTCCTTCTGTTGAAAAGGTCTTTTTCTAGATTTCTCCTGTTGAATCTTCCTTTCTTGAAAGCTTTAGCAAACATAGCAAAGAGTTCCTGCATCTCTGATTCAGAATCATCATTGTCAGAGGCTATATTTGTAGTCTCTGATTCAGAACTTCCTTTGCTCTTTTTCTTCCTTAAGTCTCTTACAATTGTTTCAGAGTTTTCTTCTGGAAGCTTCTTAGTTTCAGATTGAGCAGCAAGTGCAATAGACTTCATCTTTCCTTCACTTCTGCTCTTCTTTTGCTGTCTATCAAGTTCATAAGCCCTGAGTTTTCCATAAACAGCCTCTAATGATATTACATCCAAATCATTAGCTTCTTCAATGGCAGAGATCTTCTCATTGTAGAAATCAGGCAAGGCTTTCATGAACTTTGCATTCATATCCTCCAAGTCATAATATTTACCGTACATGGCCATCTCGTTGATGAGTTTTGTAAACCTATCAAAGGTATCAGTAAGTGACTCACCAGACTTGGATTCAAAATATTCATACTGCTGTATGAGAAGTGCCCTCATATTCTTCCTGACAGGTTTAGTTCTTTCACAGTGAACCTTCAGATTGTCCCATATATCCTTAGCAGTCTTACAAGAGAGAACATAGTTAGTGAGAACAGAATCAAGACTGTTAAATAATATGTTCCTCACTTTAGCATCCTTAATAACGTTTCCTTGTCCTTATCTAACCATTCAGATTTAGGCTTCACTCCTGTGGATTCTGGAATGACTTTTCCTTCAACAGTTTCTTGAGGAATCGCTTTAGTTGGAACAAAAGGTCTATCTCTTATCCTATCAAGATAATCAGGGTCTGTTACCTCGAGGTGATGCAACATCTTTACTTCCCAATGAGTATACTCGTTTCTCTTGAGCATAGGGATCTTAGTATTACCATCCTTGTAACCAAACATGATTGCAGATCTTCTGATTATTCAAAATCAACCTGCTCTGATACCAATTGTTAGCCCGGATATACTTGTAGAAGGGGGGTTGAATACAAGTATAAGTAATCGTGTCTGATTTTTGCTCGAATAAATACACAAGAACAAACGATTAAACAAAACTTGTTTGTATTAATAAGATCAAATACAAACTCTACCAAAGGTGTACAAATACCTTTAGCAGATGCTGACAATACAAATCTCTCTCTGTTTGTTCACTCGTATACTCACGATAATCACAAATCTCACACTCTTCCTCTATGTGCGAAGTTTTTACAATGATATAGAGAGAGTATTTATAATGCTACCTATCAACTAATAACAGAAAGTAATGATTAATACATGGTAATGTTCTTCCGTCTAGTTAATAGTTTCCATCAATAGTAAACTCTTTCCTTCATGATATCTTCTTGTTGTTCTTCAAAAGCAACGATCCTGTTTATTAGCACTTTCCAGTTTCTGTAGCATCCACGATGACATCATCAGTATTAAGACTGATATCAGGATTGCACATGGTATCAAGATTAGACTTCCATCAGGATTAGACTTCCATCAGGATCTGACTTGACTTATCAGGATCTGTTCTGAGTTCCTGAAATGTAGTCCTTGATACCTTGTTCCTGACTAAACTCTACATATTACTGTTTAACACATATATCATATACAAAGTACTAAATCCTTTATAAGATCAGGAATTACAAGAAGTATCTGCAAATTCTATTCTTTACATCACAACTCATTAATTATTCCTGATAATGAAAAATTAGATGCTCTAAATATTGAATTAGCAAACTCTGCTACACACACATATATTCACAAATGTGCAGTGTGTGAAAGGGTTACAGTAATGAAGATGGAGAATTGACAAACTCTGACGAATTTTGTCTAGTACTCGGAGGTAAATATTATTTCAGAAAATATGCATACTTGGGGTAAAAATAGTTTGTTTTTTAAAAAAAATGGATAAAAGTTGCCAACTGTTAATGAGTAGTGGAGTGTTAAATTGTATTGGAAACAGGAGAGAGAGTAGTAGTAATCATGGCTATAATTACTGAGCGTGCATAACTGTTCCTTTTCATGCATGCCACGTGTCCCAATCACACGTTAAACAAGAAACTGGTTGTGTGTCTTAATGTCTAAAACGATTGGATTTTAATTTTAATTACAAATCCATTCAATTTGCATAAAAAAATTCACTCTCTTTACACACAACTACTTACAGTTACTTGTTATTTCTCACTTGGGCATTTTCACAAACACTTTCTATACACATCATATTCTCTCATATTTTCTTTTCATCTCTGATCTAATGGCAACTAAAGCTTTTAACACTCTTGGGTTAGTGTTTGTTCCTAATAATTATGCAGCGCCATTAACTAATCAGAACGTTCCTGAGGCATTTCATATGATTCAAAACTTCTTGAGCGATTCTGAAATTGGAAAAGCCCTAGTCGAGCCACCAACGCTTTCTACCACACAGATTGCTTCTTTCTGGCAGAACTCTACTTATGACGATGAAGGAGAGAATGGGACTCCGTCTATTGTATTCGTCTATGAGGAAATAGAGTATGTTATTACTCCCACGACAGTCAGAGAATCACTGGGTTTTGATACACATTCATCATACTCTGTTGTTGATGAAAATCTCTTGAGAGAGATGTTACAACAAATTGGGCATTCTGGAGATTTAGAGAAACTGGGTTCAGTGAAAAGGCCACCTTTGAGGAAGGAGTGGAGCTTCTTTTTCGACTGCATCACGAGGGCATTTGGAAAGAAAACAACTAATTGGGATGCTATTCCTCTTGACATTCTTCAAATTGGGCATGCTCTTCTCTATGGAGGTAACTTCGATTTTGGTAGACTTGTTTTGATGAATTTGGGTGAACGGTTGTCAGAGTCTCCTACTACTGTATATTTCTCTAGATTCTGTCAATTATTATTCACTGCTTGTGTGCCTAGTATTGAGATTGTTGAAGCAGATGTTATTCAGCCCTTTAAGGTCAATAAGAGAATATTATTTGATTTGACAAACAAGGATGCTACCAAAGAGAAATTACCTACATTGGTTTTACCTCTTGCATTACAGAATTTCCTCAACCAACCACAAGAACCATAGCCTCAAGAACCACAACAATCTGAGCCACCTTCAAACACTGAATCTCTACAAGCCACAAACACTGAATCTCAACCTCAAACATCTCAACCTTTAAACACAGATCCACCCACAAAACCTTAAACCACATCCACTCAACCTCAACTATCACCTTCACAACCTCTGTGACGCCCCTAGATCCGGGGTCATGGATCCAGGTCATCACGGTCCAATTTCCATTTATTAATACTCTACTCTTGGCAGCTGGAATATAAATGCATAATAAAACTCACACAATAGACCCCTCACTTAATAATATTAACACACACACAAGTCATATGCTCAGAGAACAACATCCACGATATTAAAAGTTTAGAGTTAAGAAGTTATTACAAACCCAAAATCTTACTAAGTGCGTTGTTGAATAATACTTCTACATGAAGCATTTCAACAACCAAAAGTTTATTACCGAGCTTACACACTTAATGTACATTAGTCTACCAGGACCCGCCGGTCTATACGCTACCTCTGGGATAGGTGCCATTGTTCTCTCAGAAGGTTGCCTTTCCCTTACCCTCTTGCGGGGTGTAGTGCGGAGTATCGGCATACCTAGCTGTTATATACAGAAGTAGCAAGAATGAGGTAAAATAGCTCAGCAAGATAAATTCTATCAACTACCATCAAAGGGAAATAAACCATTATATATATATATATATATATATATATATATATATATATATATATATATATTAGACAAAACAAATTTTAGTTATTATGGAAAGAAATTTTATTTTCATTCAATATATATACTTTCCAATTATCTATGTACGAAAAGAAGTATATAGTATTATAATATCAGTTTCTCTTCTAACATCATATAATATCAATTTCTCTTCATCGGTAACAATAACCCAACATTTCGTATCATTTTTATATTTTCAGTATAGAAGTCTGAAAATCATTTTCAATTCTTTCTTTCAAGTTTTGGGGATATCTGCTAGCGTCAGATACGTTAGGACGATGATCAGTCGCCTAATTGTATCTGCTCTCTGTTTACTACCGGTAGAAGGAATGATAATCATCCCTGGAGAAAGGCTCTTCTGCTACATCCCCCTGGAGGAAGGCTCTACTGCTACATCCCCCTTTGGCAACTCTTGGGCCGAAATAATATTGAGTGCTGGACTGTGCCGCACACAGCCTCTTACGCTTTATGTTGCAATCCCCATTTTTGTCAAAACATTATTATATATATATATATATATATATATATATATATATTTATACTACCATTTCGCATTCACCTTTCCATTCACAGTTCTTTTCACATCTTCTCTTTCGTTCACATATACCATCACTTATAAACATATGTCATAATACCTTGATTAGGACTCAGACATCTTCTCTGTATTCAGTGAAAAATATTCCATATACTTTTTAAAAATAGCAGATAATAATCAATTAATACTTATTAAATCTCAATTTTAAAAAGAATATTTTTAACATAATATTATAAATCATATAACCCTAGATAACAACTGATACCATCTTTTCATATAATCCTAGATAACAACTGATACCATTCCTTCATATTCTCTTAATCATAAGGCATATTCACTTTATTCGTAATCATATCTATATATCCATAGTCCATATCCATCTCTATTTAATTCCCAAAAATTCGGGAAATAAAATCTTAGCAATATAGCAACCATAGAATAGCATATACATATTCCATGAAATCATTTTACTTTGAAGATAAGTAGTTTTCCAAAGTAAGGATAGAAGAAATCTTGCCTCGATCTCGGTGTCCTGAAGGTATGGCTCGTGGCTCTCCCGGAGTTTCTATAAACATGAAAAGGACCGTCGTTAGAATACTACATCCCTTTCTCACTTCACCTTTATATAACTACACCCTTAATGCTTACTATGTGAATAACATGTTATTTATAACCCAAGTGTTCCAAGAATCTAACCAATTTAGGTTAAATCAAGGTTTCGATGTTTGTTCACCATTTCCCTTAACAACCATGCTCGACTGTAAAAATTCTCAGTAAATATCAAATTCGAATTTTAATATATAGTCAACTGGAAAAGACTCTTTGACCACCCTACTACGATATCCCAAAATTTTATAATTTTTAAAAATGTTTATGTATGGTATTTATTGACTCAAAGTTGCTATAATTACGTTTTCTCGGTTCTCGAACGTCATTTACTAAAACTGACTTTTCTCCTAAACCGTTCATCAAATTTTAACGTACTTTAAATCAAAACGATCTATGAACTAAGCTATATCATCTCATGGTCACTTGGTACTCTAGGCAGAACCCTAACCCTACCAGTATTGGTCTAAAAAACAGAGCATCTATAGGTCTACTAAAATCGGACATTGTAACGGCTACATTTTCATACTTTCCATAATACGACTCCTCCAAATCCAACATTCCACACATATACCATTCCCTAAACCATGTGGTCATCATACCAACCATGGTTACAAGCACACACAACACTTCTGTAACAACCCCAGATCCGGGGTCAAGGATCTGGCGTTACGGTCTCAATATCCATCCACAAAACCAACATAATTAAATTACAACCTTGTGACCCAAAACAACAACATAAAACACACCCGTTATAGTCCCAGAGATGAAATCAGAGTAACCATCAATATTATTAATCATAAGTTTGAGTTCTTACAACCCAATGAATTAGAATTTTACCATTACATATTCTTTTCCATCCATTGGTATGTGCCTTATAATAAATACATTTGATGATCAAATGCTAACAACTAGCCTACCAGAAGCTGCATCCTCAGCAATGGTAGCTATGACCTCAGCGGTTAATCCTCTGACGGCTGACACATGCCTATGTTAGGTACGCCTTGCGTGGCCATCTGATCTAGCTGTTGTTGTGATATAAATAAATAAAGCAAGGGTGAACAATATCCCACCAAAATATAATTGAATAGTGATAATGTATAATAGTCCAAAATATCTTTGAAACCATATGCCATGCATTAACGAACATATTACCAATATAAGGTATGAGATGAAGTTACAAGGTAACTTAAAATATAATTGTTCCGAAGAAATATCTGCTATGTCAAAGATAAGCAAGATATTATTAAATTTTCGTAATAGAGGAACTTGCAGGAAGAATATTGCAATTTCAGTTCAAACACTTATCAAACCTGCCAACAATGATAATGTTGCAGAAAATTTCTCAATTTGGAGGATGAACTAATACGGGAGCATTGTCGCGCCAGATGCCCTGACGTTTACGATGATCAGTCGTATGTCATGCATCTCATCAGTCGTTCTATACATGTAGAAGGTAGCTCCGACGGATTTACTTGTCCACCGCCCTTTGGAACTCCTCAGCCAACGGTTGGGCTATTGCTGGACCGGCGCCACTCGGCCACTTACGCGTCTCCTAGTTCAATTAACATCCATAACTTTGAAACATAAAGTTCGTCCCCCTTTCCCCAAGTATAGTACTTGTTGATAGGACTCCACAAAGTAGTCGTATCTAATTGGAAAGGAAAATATCACCAATATTTCCCAAGCCGATGCTTGTTAATGGATATAAACTTGTTCCGTCAATCTTACCCCTCGAGCATTGAGGAGGTAACCAAAAAGATTCATATCGATGTTTGAAAGAATCAAGATGTGAGTGACAAGATAGTTTAGCAAGAATATGACCGGGCAGTCCAATAAATAACATCTCTCAAGTGAGGTCCCCTTATATATTTTTGGAAGTTGAACAAGCATTTAAATCTTCTTATAAGATAGATTTAAATGGAAATAAAGTTTTGGGAACCTCCCCTTGATAAAATAGCCATAAAATACCCCGAAATATTTTACACCATATCTGAAGGTGAAAGATAATCTTTGAATAATATAAATTATTATAAAAGAATTCAAAAGAATTTAAATAAATATTCTGAGAATATTTATTAAATCAATAATAATTAAGGAATATTATTAAATCATAATATTGCTCTTAGGTAATCCTCGAATGAGTATGTAGAATTATTTACTAAGTAATTCTCTTCTTGAATGAATATTCAAATAATATTCATTTAAATAATTAAACCCAAACAATTATTTAATATAATATTCACTAAGTAAATCAAACCTTAAATGAATATTTGAAAATAATATTCATTAAATAAATAATATTCTAAATGAATATCCAAATAATATTCTTTTAGTAATCATAACTTTAAAGGAATGTTCGAAGTAATACTCCTTGAGTAAATAGAACTTCCAATGAATATTTTAAAATAATATTCATTAAGTAAATCAAACCTTAAATGAATATTCGAAAGTAATATTCATTAAATAAATAAAGATCAAATGAATATTCCAAATAATAATAAGTAAGCCAAATGAATATTTGGGAATGATATTCGTCAACCAAATAACTCTAATGAATATTCAAAATAATATTTATTAACTAAATAATTCCAATGAATGATCAAAACAATATTCATTAAATAAATGACATTCTAAATGAATATTAAAATAATATTCATTAAATATTCCTTCACTGAGGTAATACTCAAATAACGTTCCTCGAAAGATTCGTAATCGAATAAAAATCCTTGAAATAATAAATTTGTAGCTGGGATCCCTCCGGGTTTCCACGACTATTTATATATTACAAAATATCGACTCCCGGTCTATATTTGAAGTATGAATATCATACGCCCTTCGCTAAGGGTCTTAACCAAATAATCCGGCTTATAACTGATATTTCATATATAGTCTATAAGCCGATATCAATTCAGGGAACAAGTAATTCAATATTAACTTGAAAGTAGGCATGCATGCTATGGCATATGTATAACAACAATCATATATATTATCACAACAACAATTCCAAGGTATTGGAAACTTGCCTGGTAATCCTGTAGGGGTAGTGTGCCTCGTGTCAATCCAGTGATCTATAAATAGTCACAATAACCGAGGTCAATCACTTAATATTTCGAAGGTTAAGTATAACTTAACTTAAGTCATGTAAGTTTAGTCCAAAACACACCTCGAACTCATCCTGAATGTCGGATCTTTCGTATATCTTACTTAATCATTTATAACCTCGTTCTTTGTACCAATATGTGGTCTTGATAATTCTTAACAAGTTTCATGTTTTAGTCGACTCAAAATTTCTCTTTTAATCTAGCCAAAATGGGTGGTCAAAATAGTACCTCTAGAGTTGACTTCCCTGAGAATTACTATTCCGTGACTCACACCCCAACACTTTTAATAAATCACCGGAAATGTATTTAATTATGAAACCACTTCCAAAATCATCTTTGGTATTTGTAATATTTATCATAAAATTTCCAATCCGAAAACACGGGTCTAGATAGGTGAAATGTATTTTCGAAGTTCAGTCAATGGCGGATTTTCACTATTCACACCTCTTTTACTAAAACGTTCATAACTCGGTAACCGTTAACTCAAATGACGCACCGTTTTCGTGTACATACTCTAGAGAATGTCTATAAGGTGACTAGCTCAAAATCTGACTTTGTTCAGAAGATAAAATTTTCCAGATTTTACTAAAACAGGGCAGGAGCATTCGAATGCATGGTGTTATCTCTGAAAAGTGGTTTCTTCGCACTTAACCTCGATTCGAATATTTTTATAAAATCGGAAAACGATCCATTTTACTTGTGGTTTTCTCTCACGCCTTCCTTATGACCTCTAATATTTAATTACCATGATTCGTCACTGACTTAGTCATGTTAAGGGATTCCAATTTCAGTTACAAACTTCCGTGTACGGTTTCGAACCACTCTTACGAATTTAATCATAACTCCTAAACCGTAAGTCCATTTCATACGAACTTTATATCAAAATGAATCTTATAGCATAATCTATCTTAAAATGGCAGATTACTAAGCTATGCAGTGAGTTAATCCTACTGTGATTCACGGTTTTCAAGGTTTAACGAAAATCGGGCATTACGACGGCTATAAATCGAACGTTCTAAAATCACAACAATCAAACCAAGCCACACCGGGCATCCATACATCATTTATACATGATTCTCATCTCAACAATTCCAAGAATATCATACTTCACTATAATAAACATCATGCTACTTAAATCACTAAACCACTTAGGTAATCATGCTTATAACATCATTAAGAACATATAACTCTAAAATCATCAAGAACAAGCATAACCTCAAAGTAAGATCTAGGGTTCATGAGGTTTATACCTTCCTTGGAGAGTGTTAAAGCCCTTGCTAAGCCTTGTATAGTCCATGTCTATCCATAACCAAGCTTGGATCATCCAAGAAATCAAGAAAACCAAGATTTGTTCTTGAAGTTACTATTCACCCTAGGCTTTGATGATTTTATTGAAAATGGAAAACATGGAGATTGAAGCTAAGATTTCTAGGAGATCATTTTTATGAATTATAGGACTCACAATAAAAATTACAAGATCAAACAAGGGGTGGAAGCTTGACTTTGGATCTTGAATTTTGGTAATAGCCGAATGGAGCATAAAAGGGAGAGTTTGATGTTTTTGATCTTGGTTGCTTGGTTGATTTGCATAAAGTGATCAATATGCAAGATATTTGTTTGGCTAACCATAGTCTAGTTGATGGGTTAAGGCTTGGTTAAGGGTTTGATAGCATGTGAGCAAGTATTGGTGTCTTATGTTGCATCCCCATGCCAATTAGTTTAGTTTGTTTCCAATGGTACTTGTATATATGAAACTTGCTTGTTTCCTTGCATTATTGTGATGAAGAAGGGATAAGAATGAGTGAATTATTTAGGGAGATATTTGTTTGGCACAAATGCAAGTTGCCCCCTCTAGTTTGGTAGAAAAACAAGCTTCTTAAAGAAGCTTACTCAGCTTAGATAATATCTTCATAAAGCTACCTTAATAAAGTGATGATGCCATGGTGGTGATCTCATCCACTTGCACATGGTTGCCTCTTGGTTCTCTATTTGATTCTTTGTCCGGTTGTTGCTCAATTCGTTGATCGTTTGGAGGAATAACTCAATCGTTTCTAGTTAGGGTTTTACCGAAAACCTTCTTAATAATTATAGTACCATCCTCCATCTTTCTTAACACTTCTCGAATTTAAATTCCTTAAATCCTTTTTAATAAATCCTCAAGTCTTGTAGTGTCCAGGGAAATGTCGGAGAAAATGAAAGTTCTATTTTTATGAATCCGATGTCGTTTACATACACTTATTTCGCCCCTAGATCATGAATACGAACTCAGAAATCCGCTCTGAATACTTCTATATATCGTTGTCTAATAATATTCTTATTTCCACCAAAAACACTATTCATTCTTTATTCCCTTTTTAGCCCTGGTACTTAGAAAATATCTTTGTGCTTCCTCGAGCGTTCCTTAACTCTTTCATGGAACCTCCTTACTTATAACCGATATCGATCTAGATGACATGAGGGTATCTATTTCTTTCTAGGGAATCTTATCTTAACTTTCTAGGAGATAGATTATTCTAATCTAAGTTATCACCCAATAGCATCCTTCAGGACATATAACCTTGGAATCTTTTATCCTTTCACTATTCATTCATTAGAACCAGTGTTATATTGTAGTTGTAACCACTGTTCACTCTTACATCAATGCATAATAAAAAGTTTTAATTCTACCCAAAAATCTGGGTTCTTACAGTCTCCCCTCCTTAAAAGGATTCCGTCCCAGAATCAAGTAGAAGACAATTGGGTACTTGTTGTTTATTTCGCTTTCCAATTCTCTGGTCGATCCTTACACATTCCAATCTTTTCAAAGCACATCGTACTAATGTTACAATACACCCTTTATCCGTTCTACCAATTCTTGGATACTTTCGTACAACACCTTATCCGGGTTATGCTCTTACCCAGTCATATACTATTTTCCTTATTGGTACGTGCAGTGACTTCGGTATCACTATCGCGCTATGAATTCGGAGATAACCTTACTCGTACTTCGTTCCTGATCGCTTTTACCTTCGCAATCTGGATCTATATATATTGAAGTGGAAAAATTTATTGAGAGATCACTATGATCAATGAACATTTGTTATATTGCATAGTTAGTACAGAAGGGGGCCAGCCTTTAGTACTTGACAAGCAATTAAACAATTAATGGCATTCCACTTAGACTTCTATCACACAGACAGATCGTCACGTAACAGTACCTCCCTTCCTTAAAGGGTTGTTCTCCTCAATTCAGAAGAATATGAATAAGTGAGAAGAAAAGAAAAGAATTTCAAGGATTTGTAGAAAATTTTTCTTGACTGCAAAATATCATACTTGGAATTTACCCCTGAACTATAGAGGTTTGTCAAAGAAGAAAATAGTCGTAATCGTAATAAATACTATTACTATGGACCATTATAACCTAATCAGTATTTCAAATATCATGTCATTCCAAAATTTAAACCATCCGAAACAAACCTGGATGATTTCTCTAACTTAGATTCAATTCCGACCCTTCCACAGTCGTTATTATCTAATTTCGCAGAAAATCACCACTACATTAATGTGGTCCATGGATAAATCATCATCGTTTATCATTTACGTAGGGCTTTAATAGCTAGACATACGGGTTTCATGATTTGTCAAATTACCACTCTCTTAGGAAGACAAAATAATCACTATTCCTTACCCATAAGGAATACTTCCTGAACTTGATACATATATCACATGAAGAAGATAGAATTGCAGAAGAGCTTCAAGCGTTGCAGCTAGAATAGGTTGAGGACATTATTAATCGTATATCTCTAGTTGAAGACTGGAAGATCAGCGTTTTACTTAATCACTTTCCAAATCTCGTTAATCCTTAATACAGGGATACCTTTCAGCATCACGAATCTTTAACTTCATGTACTCTATCTTGTTTGCATAGAAATACACCAACAATAACTTTCTTGTCATTCATCATCATGCCATTTAGCTTATCAGTATTTGTACCATCTCTGTTTCTGGTCATTTACTACCAATTCATTGTTACTTAACCTCCTCTCTCTCTTTCCAAAGAAAAGGCGAGTCTCTTGGGGAATTTGGTCTGGCCTGTCGTAGAGCCTCCTAATGTCGGTAATGTGCTACTGGCAACATCAGGAATCAAATCTTTACTTAAACTATTCTTATAGTTGATCCTGGCACAATCATCAGGCGGAATGTAACTTCCTCTACCACATTATGACCATCAAGGTCCTTTACACTATCATTCTATCTCTTTAGTATGAGCATATATACTTACTCCCTTATACTTAAAGTGTCGGCCACCTCATTGGCCTTTCATGAATATAATATTTTCTTGAAATCAATATTTTCTGGATCTATTCCAACTCAGGGTAGGAGCATCCTCCCTTGAACTCTGCTAGATGAGAGAAAACATATTCCAGTCTTTTTCCAAAAATCATTTCTTCCACCTTTCTGTGGGAACTTTATCACGATTACTCCCAATCATATCTAGGATATTTCTTATCTCAGTCCTTTCTTATTTTAGGAAAATCTCAACCTTATTGGTTCAATCCATACTTTCTCATGGTTTCACACATGCTTCATCTGGCCTTAGTGTTACTATGTCATACATTCCTTACCAAACTTCCCTTTTGAAGTTCGGAATATTACCTCTTCCCTTATAAGGTTTCTTAGGTCATCCTCATCATTCCTCCTGTATCTTCTGGGTACAGGGTACATCAAACATCATTAATCAGCTCTATAACAATTCTGTCTATGTACTTTTCGAGACTCCTTTTCACAAATCCTTATAGGTTATTGATACCTTTTCGATCCAACTTATATCGTCTGATTTCACAATGTCTTTATTAGGGTTGATGCTATCCTTTGTGCATCCCCCAGGGTTCGTCTTAATCTCTGGACATTTTATCCTCAATTCTTTTTTTTCAAGGAAAACATTCATCCTGTACTTGGCAATTTAATCATATATCCTTAATAAGGGTCTCTTTTCAATCATTCTCATCTTGATAACCTATAGGTAGCCTAATGCTAACCTCTTCTTTCAAACGAATGTTAGTCTATATAACCTTCCAAAAGACAACATATGTCTATCTATCTTTCTTACAGAACTTGGTAATGGTAGCAAGGATGTTCTGGAAGATATTGGCCGTGTTCAACGTGAATCTCTTAGCATTTATTGCTTTTCTTGAGGACACTAAGTTTCAGATAACATTTCTGCATCACACTGCACTATCTGTGACAATCTTCATAACTTTTATTGGTCACCATCCTCAGTGCTAATACATCCATGGTATTTATAAAATCCATCATCATGTATCTCTATTCATTTTACATCAAAAGCTCTTGCGGTTGGCGCTTGGTTAGAAGCAACCCCGCTTTGTCCTTTCATTACTGGTCCAGTCTCTTGATAATCCTTTGTGACTTGGCCTCAACTGGCCACACTAAAATATGTGAGTTTAGGGGTTATCTAATAGCATTACTTTTCTAGCAATTGCCGGCATAGTGCCTTCTTCTTGGATACCTTTTGATCTTTTCAAAACTTTACTCCATATAAATCTCAATCGACTTCTCGGTATCGTCTCCGGTCACCTTTCCTTTACTTTTATTCTTTCAACTATTCTTATTAATTCCACGTGTGTAACACCCCCAAATCCGGGGTCAGGGATTTGGTCGTCACGCGGAAATTCTCATTAACAATTCACCTGTTTAACAACAATAATCCATCTATAATCATTTGATAACTGAAATACAATCATTGAGACCCCAACTACCAAGCATCTTATAGGTTATAGGGCTAGAAACAAGAACTAAAGTCTTTACATTACTCACTTCATTACATCCATTGAATCAAATTACACCGTGTCTTACAAATCTTATTCCGCTAGTATAGCTTCATTGAGAAGTATACCAGCAACTAGTTCTACTCTATACAATGTGATATATATATTACACATTAATAAAACCATATGTAACTTACTCCAGCTATAGTTGTTCTGGATCACGTCGTCTTCATAAGGGTACCTTGTCTGCCTGCTTCTTCCGAGCTATGCAGATAATTCTCATCCGTTTACCTCTTTCTGAAAGGCTAATATATAAAACAACAAACAAGTATGAGCGAAAGAATTGCTCAGCAAGTGGTTACTAGTGTTCACAAAAATCTCCCATCATATACATGAGGTTTTCATAATACCACGGATACTTAATATCACTAATAAAATATATGTATCCAAGAAACCTCAATAGGGAAAGTATAATGATTAAAATAATCATTAAATGAACATCATAAGTTCATAATCACAATAATGACCTTTCCGTCAAAATATCTGCTACGAAAAGAAGATAAGCAGAAAATCAATATATAAATATCATCTTTCATGATAGATCTGTAATCTTTATCGCAATATGAATAGTTCTGGCATTTTATAAAAGGATGAGGTTTCAAAACACACCAATAACCTTTTTGTAAAATCATGTCTGCTATATCAACCATAAGCAGAATATCAGCATATAACTTAAAAGATGAAGTTATAAGGAAGGTTATTGTAACATCAGTTTTCACACTTTTTAAAACCCTGCCAACATGACCGGCAAACCTTTCAGTACATGTTGAAGAAATATCCACAATTGGATGATGAACTAATACGGGAGTATCTCGCGCCAGATGTCACAACCTTACGATGATCAGTCATAAGTTGTGCATCTCCAAATTTTGTTTCTCTACATGTAGATGGAAGAACTGACGGATTTACTTGTCTACCGCCCTCTTGATCTCCCGCCAACGGTTGGGCATAGTCGGGACCGGCGCAACTCGGACCCCTTTTAATAATGATGGACCGTCCCACGGCCTCTTACACGATTATCAGTGATGGACTGATTCACAGCCTTATACACACATACACCTAGTTCGAGTAAAATCCATGACTCTGAAACGTAAAGTTCGTCCTCCTTTTCCCCGAGTAATAACTCGTTGATACAACTCCACAAAGTAGTTGTATCTAATTGGAAAGGAAAATTTACCAATATTTCCCGAGCAGTAGCTCGTTAATGGATTAACACTTGTTACAGCAATCCTACTCCTCGAGTGTTGAGGAAGTAGCCAGAGTCCCCTGACTCATAATAACTGGGCTCAAAATAAGTTCTCGACATTTTTCGTGACTCAGAAGTCAAGTAAAATAGAATTTCTCAAATAGAGTTTCCCAGTTTTGAAGGAAAACGACGCCATTGCAGGCTAGGAGTTGATTTAAGATCATCAGGGAAACCTTATAATACTTTTGGAAAATCGTTGTTAAGCAACATAGATTAGGTGCTCAACGTTATTTAGGGAAAACCCAGAAGATCGAAAGTATTCGAGATACTTTTAATAAAACTCAGAAATATACTCTATAATTATTGAAGTCAAATATGCTTTTAAATACATAAACTATTCCATCTATATTAAAAGTATTTAATAAATATTCAGATAATATTTATTAAATCAAGAATGTTTAAAGAATATATTTAAATAAAATAATTACGCTTAAACCCAGAAGGGAATATTCAAAATAATATTCATTAAATAAATAATCATTAAATGATTATTCCAAAAGCCTTTAAATGAATATTCAAAATAATATTCATTTAATAAATAAATAATGAAATAATTTATAATTAACAACCTTTAAATGAATATTCGAAATAATATTCATCAATTAAATAGCCATTAATAATAATGATAAAGTATTTAAATGAATATCCAAAATAATATTCATTAACTTTAAATGAATATTCAAAATAATGTTCGTCAAATAAACAACCCTTATTAATAATAAGGAAAACTTTAAATGAATATTTAGGATAATATTTGTTAAGTAAATAGACATTTAAAGATAACTAGAAACCTTTAAATGAAAATCCGAATTAAGATTCATTTAAATAAATAACTCGCGTAAGATTATGAAATCATACTTTAAATAAACATTTGAAACGATGTTTTCCATGTAATTATAATCCTCGAATATTATTTACTAAATAAAGAATATTCAGAAAATAATTGTAATACGTACACGATATACCGCCTCGCGGTTCGTAACAAATTAGTCGAAACATATGCCCTATACTAAGGGCTATCATAAACCCGGCTTATAGCTACTAGATCACCTCTAGTCTATAAGTCGTCTAATTAAAAATTTCACTTCAAGTATGACAATATATTAAGTCAAAACAACTATGCATATACCTTGCATCGTATATCGTGAAATATTCAATAATACTCTTAATGAAATAGTATTTGATTAATATTCCTCAAGTGAGATAATACTCAAATAACAATCCTTGAATCTGACTCAAGTAATAAATACTTTTTGAAATTATAGTAATAATACTAAATAACATTCCTCAGAGTACATAGTACTTTGCCGCTGGAATCCCTCCGGGTTTCCACGACTATTTACATATATCCAAATACCGACTCCCGGTCTAGAGTCGAATACAAGAAGTATGCTCTTATACTTAGAGCTACAAGATCCACCGGTTCATAACTATTCATCTTAAATCTTATATGTGAATCAGAAGGCCAACTATATATATATATATATGGCAATATAAGCAATAACTGCAAAACTGTGTAAATCTATACATGGAAAAACAGGAATATAGAACCAATACTACAAAGTATGGTTTAGAACACTTGCCTGGTACTCGAGATATGATAGGGCTCGCGACGATGTCGGTCCATCTAGACAAAGTCAAATAAAAGCATACCGTTAAACCCCTGGACAACCATTCTTAACTCACGGTGTAAACATGCAACAAACACAACCAAAGCATTACTTGCTCGCTCTAGCGTCATACTAAGTCCATGTTGGTCGTCAAACACTTACGTTATGAGTTTAGTTCAAAATCCATCCGCAATTCCAAGTTATACTTAGCCATTTAGAACGTTGGTTTCTAAGTCTCGTTTTCAGTGGTTTTCACTTACGCGACCTTGGCTTAAACTTTTTTATAAAATCAACCGATTACTCTTTTAAGGTGATTCTTTCGCACACATACACCTTATGATATCTACTATTTAATAAACTTGATTTGCCACCAAAACTGTTTCATTAAGGGGTTCAATTGAAGTCATAAACTTAGCACTTACGCGATCGCACCACTTTTGCGAATTTCGCGATATCTCCTAAACCGTAAATCAGTTTCACATGAACTTTATATCAAAACGAAGCTTATGACATGATATAACTTATCATGGCAGAATACTCAACTGGGAAGTGAGTTAGAGTTACTTTCAAACACGATTTCTTAAGGTTAACGAAATTTCGGCATTACGACGGCTATAAATCGGACATTCCAAAAATCGTAATCATCAAACCAAGCCACACCGGGCATCAACACAACTTATCCCCATGGTATACACCTCCACAAGTCCAGAAGCTACTGATCTTAGCATCAAAATAATCATGCTTCTTAATCTAACTAAACCACTTAACTAATCATGCTTATAATCATTATCATGAACATACTACTCTAAAATCACCAAGAACATGTTTTAATCTCAAAACAAGAGCTAGGGTTTCAAAGTTTATACCTTCTTGAGAGTATGTACTAGCCTTACAAAGCTTGATCTAGTCCTTGTCTAGCCTTAATAACCCTTAGATCATCCAAACAAAACAAGAAATCAAAGTTAGTTCTTAGAGGGTTACTATTCATCATCATCTTGTAAAATCCATAACAAATCTAAAAATAAGAGTTTGGTGCTCAACTTTTAACCTCATCTTATACCATTCAAGGGCTTTCTTTTGAGATATAGAACACAAGAATCCAGCCATGGGAGATAGGGTTTTGAGCCCCATCTTTCTGCTGGACAGAAACTTGACAGTTTGGTTTCTTCAACTTGGGGAGGTGATTTGCCTAGGCTACACTACTTGGATTGCTATGAAATTTGGAGCGAATCTTGACAATGGAGTGGAGAGGCTGTGGTTAAAATTTGGTGATTTTATCATTGATAGAAATGGAGGTATGAATTTTCTTTTCATGGGTGTTCTTGCTGGGCAGTTTTGAAGAAATGGAGAGAATGGTGTTTGTTGCTTTGTTTCTTTGCTTGGCTTCTTGTTCTAATTGCTAGATATTATCTTTCTTGGCTGGTTTATCTTGTGGGTAGTGGATAATGAGTCACCAAGCACTACTTCTTCTTGTGTTAGTGGGAAATGAGTCATCATGCACTAATAATCTTGTGTTTAGTGGAAATCTAGTCACCAAGCACTACTAGCTTGTTGTTGATATAATTCTTGTGTCATTTTAATATCTTACGACTTATATGTTGCATATTAATGTCCTAATATGGCACAATACCTCGAACGAATATTAACTCCAACATTCCTTGTTTATTTCTCTTTATCTCAGAAAACGTTCTCCCGATTTCTCAAGCATTTTCCATTTCTCAATTCTAGGAGTTTATTCTCAATCCTCTTTCCCTCTCATAATATATCCTTCCTTGGACTCTTAATATACCATATCCTTAATCAATGATTCGTTCGCTCAATCGCTTAATCTCGTTGTAAAGTCTGAGCGGCTTCTAAAACGTTCGTTTCACTGTCTCAGTGGTTTTCGTTCTAAATCCTCAAATCAAATATAATAAAATCCTAACATTTTAAATCCTTAATTCCTCAAAATTAATATCTCATTTCTTGAATATAATAATATATAATTCACTGCCCGGTCAAATATTACACCGAAATACAAATTGGAATTTCTGAATTCCGATTATCTTTGCATACACTTATTTGCTCTGTAGATCACTAATATGACTTCAGAATATCCATCCTATGTCTCGTACATAGATGACATGAAAAATTTTCTTAATCCTCAAAATCACTATTCATCCACCAAAATCACTATTCACGCATTACAAACACTATTCACGCATGACAAACACTATTCATGTATATACTCATTCTTAATAAGAAAAGTTTTAATTCTACCGAAAAATATTGGTTCTTACAGTCTCCCCTCCTTAAAAGGATTCCGTCCCGGAATCAGTTTAGGAATCACTGGGGTTACTCCTTCTTTGTTTCACTCTTTCCATTTCCAGGTGGATTCTTCCACATCTTGATTTTCTCACAATTCCTTATTAGTTTGAAAACCTTGTTCCTTACACTTGCTCATTTCTTTTCATGATTTCCACAAGAATATCTTTAGCATCGCGCCTCTCTAATCTTATATTCTCTATCTTGTTTGCGCAGAAATAAACCAATATGAACTGGCTTGTCATCATTCTTCAACATGCCATTTAGCTTATCAATAGCAGTACTATCTCCATCCATCCTGGGCTTCCACTAGCCGTTTGCTGATAAAACCTTTTGTCTCTTTGGCTTGTCGAATTAACTCGGTTTCCAGTATCTTTATCTTGCCAGCCTCCTTCCAACACAAGGAAGAGCGACAACTCTTCTCACAACGGCCTCGTAAGGTGGTATCCCTATACATTATGGTGCTGTCTAGGTGCATCTAATACCTCGGACTATGGGTCTGGTGTAAAATCTCATCCTTGAATTCCCGAATCTTCGAAATCTATCTCTTTCTCATTTTGACTAAGGCATCGGCCACCACATTGGCCTTCCCTGGGTGATAGTGTATCTGACAGTCATATCTTGATCTCTACCAAGACATAAAACCTTAATACTCCGACCTTTAAATATATCTTCTCTGTAAAAGTTTCCAGAAAATAAGCTCTAATAATACTCCTTGAAACAATTATAACAGAATAATAGTCATAATATATATTTCCTGTTCGTACTTAAACGGGCATATACTTTACCCTCGTTTTTGAAAATTTTCCTTACTCTTTTCCTTCTGCATAATATATACTTGAGGCTTTTATGGTCCATATAATTTTCCAAATCTTTTGGAGCGAAAACCATCGCTGCTAATTCCAATTTATGGGTGGGTATCTAGTCTCTTACTCTTTTAACTGTCTGAATGCATACACACTTACTCTATGGTGCTGTATCAGCACAAAATCTAAACCTTTATGAGATGCATCATTATATATCACAAAGTCTTCCTTATCATCTGGTAGGGCCAACAGTGGGCTAACACCAACCTCTTTTCAATTCTTGCAAACTCTCCTCACACTTAGGAGTCCATTCCAACTTCTCAGTCTTTCTCGTAAACCGTGTCAACGGTGCTGCTATCTTAGCAAGGTCCTGCACGAATTCCCTATAATAGCCTGTCAGGTCTATAAAATTTCTCACCTCTGTGGGTGTAGTTGGTCTCTCCCAATTAAAACAACTTCTATTTTAGCGGGATCCATTAATACTCCCTTGATAATAACCACACGTTTTAGAAATTGGGCTTTATTAACCAGAATTCATACTTTGAGAATTTGGCATACCACTGCTCTTCTCATAATACCTCTGAAACAATTCTTAAATGTTCGTCCTCTGGATATATCAAGACGTCATCAATAAATACAATAACGAGCTTATCTAAATATTTCTTGAACACTTGATTTACTAAATCCATAAAAACTACGGGTGCATTAATCACCCAAATGACATTGTTAAACTCTAATAGAGTCTATACCTATTACGAACGCAGTATTGGGTATCCTCGGGTTCAATCTTTAACTGGTGGCATCCAGTTCTCAATTCACTCTCGGAAAATACATATCATCTCTTAGCTGGTTTAGCAAATCATTTTTTTTTCGGTAGTAGGTCTTTGCTCCTACTAATAAACTTGTTCCATGGTCTAGCGGTTAGGACATCAAACTCTGAATCTGGTAACCCGAGTTCAATTCTCATTAGTCGATATACACTTTCATAATTCCATTTTTCCCTCACAACCAACACCGAGGCTCCCCACGGTGATGCACTGGGTCTTATCATACTCTTGCCCAGCATTCTTGTTACTGAGTCGCTACTCTTTCCTTTCTACTGGGGTTAATGCATAACAGTTTCTATTTCTCGGTTCGATGGTAATCCGGGTAGATTCATTGGAATACGTTATCGAACTTGTCAATTGCCGGGGTTCTCTAACCCTTCACCTCAACACTTATTCTGCAATATCAGAACTAGAGTACATTCGCAAACAACTTTTCCATAATCTTAATCCAACTACGGTGTCTCTGTTGGACACCGCTGTTATTGAAGTCTCCCATTACTTCGTTATCCCTTGCAAATATGGTTTGACTCACTTTTCATTCGCATAATCTCTTCGACGAAGAGTAAACTGATTCTATCGATAGTCACTGGTATACTAATTGTTTTGGGACTCGCTCTTATCCTCGGCGATTCTATTACAAATCCAATCTATATTAACGAATTTTGCTTATCTGACCTGGTTGGCATCCCTTGGAATTCATTAGAGATAACAAGAATCATGGAGCTTTGAAAAGATAGCTGCCATATCAAGACAAATGTCATACAATGGTGATCATAAGATTATGAATTTTAAAGCAAATCTTATTTGAGATAAGAGAATTTACCAAGAGATCAATATGATCAAAAGAACTAACGTTGCGTGCCTTAGTTAAGGCATTACTAAAGGTAATTAGCCTTCTTGTATTTCTCAACACACAAGTGATGGCGTCCCATCAGACTTCTATCACACAGATAGATAGTCCTTGTGGCCCCTATAAAAATAGGGTTGTTCGTCTCAGTGGAAGAAGAGAAATATGAAGTAATTCGAAATCAAGGTAATAAATTATCGTCTTTCGACAAATAATTCTCAAAGGGGCACCTGGAAGGAATTTCCCAGGTGTGATTCCAAAAGTAAAGAATATCCAGAAAGATACTGGTATCTATAACAAGCAAATGGTGTTGTACCACCTTAAGACTATCCACTATTGAAGGAAAGTGGAAGTTTGAATAGCATCATTTCACAGGGCTTCAGAAACCTGAAAGTAGGTATCATGATAGCCTCTAGCACAATTGAAACCCAGTACGGGTGAACACAAGTACAACAATGTATCTTTAGAAGAAGCACATCCCATATAAGGAAGCTCTCGCTTGGAGAGATGTCAAATAATTCATAGGTCAGGGAGGTAATCAAAGCGATTCACAAATGGGGAGGGTACTGCCAACGTCTCTACGGATGCCTTCTATGTCGCCTCATTTAATAGATAATCATTTGATTCTAAAGTTTTCTTCCTCATGCACACCTTATAGGGCTCGATAACTTAAGTCATTATCGACTCGTACTAGTCACCACAGTCTCAACTATCAGTATTTACAATCGTAGAGAGTTATACCCAACTCGGCGCAATCATCTCAAGCAACGTTCCATTCCACACAAAGACTTCCTTATAGGTGTCGCCCTTGGTAATGACGAATTCTATCCTTCGAATAGGCGGTATTTCGGAAGATCGTTAGAAAATTCATACTTAAATCTGGTATCTATTTCAATCATCTTTATATCTTATATTCCTTTTTCCTATATCAATCCCTTGTGCCACATAAGCTTAACACTTTTGGCATGATAACATTTTCATTTAAATCAATCCCAGAGCTGCTTAGTCCGTCTTGGCCCTTAATTATATTTTGTCTTTACCGTCCAGTATCAACTTCATCACTTTATCTCTACAATCCATTTTAACAATCCGGGTCTGTCCACCAACCCACATGGCGGTTACCTTAACCAATCGACCAGGTTTGCTCTAGTTTTCACTCTCTTTGGCAACATTCTCTGATAATCAGAAAGACAAGGTTTGCCAAAAATTTGTCGAATCTCTTCCCAATATCAGGGAAATTTGGTCAGTCTATTTATCCACTGATAATACTAGGAATTCAATTTCGAAACCTGAAGAACAATTCTATGAACATCCAAATAGGTAGAATCGTAAGCAGTCATAATAACGGAATAATCGACATAAAGTTGGAAGTTTAACCACTAGAAAGGAACCAAATATACACCTCCCATAGAAGGGAAAACCAAAGATTCACACGGAACATGCCACATTTTCCTCATACATATACGTCCGAGTAGTCTATATTACCAACAGTCAGTTTACTTAACCCCCCACTTAAAGGGAACATTACTTTATAACTAGTCATTCATCAAAACCAGCAGTACCCGGATCTGACTCCGGCTTCTCAGTTCTATCCTCGTAATTTCCTCTTCGGCCGTCAGCCGGGTCCTCTACTCATTTGTCCTTGTATTTATTCCAATCAAATCAACAGCCAAGTTCCAAACGATCCAGTCGTGGGCAACAGTTGATACCACCTCTATCTCATCTATTCTTAAATCTCTACTCCATTCACTTCATCATATCTCCTGATGAATCATAATCGACTCCAAATTCTTGTCTTGTCACTTAATCACTCTCTAAGGACTCTTTCGGTCCTCAAGTAAACATATCACATCTTTATCAATCGGCTCGTTCTCTACAAGATTATTCCCTTGACCTTCCATGAGGTCCTCCTCTAGATCCTCCTCTAGATCCTCCTCTGGATCCTCCTCTATCGGGCCAGCGTCCATCTCAAGGAACACATCATTATGTGTCTGCTCGGAGGCCTCGGGGTCTGGCATATTCGGTATCTCAACCCTCTCTACCACAATATTCGATGTCAACTTTCTATACTTCATCATCATTTTGAAAATTCCCTATAGTTTGGGGAATACATAACTGCATCCATGAATTCCCTCAAATCATCTTAAATTCATGTCTCGGGCGATCTATGCCCCTGCCGACCAATACTTATCTTTGAGCATTCTTTGGTAGATATTCATCACCACAAGAACCGAGGTCTACATCATCATATTCTTCAACGTAGCATTCACACCTTAACTTAACCGTTGGTACTATATCCAATAGTCCAATATGAACTCTACATGAGTTCTGACGTTCTCACATAACTATACACACTCCTACTCACTCTCATTTCTAGTTTACTATAACCTCAGCTCTGATACCATTTCTGTAACACCCCCAAATCCGGGGTCAGGGATTTGGTCGTCACGCGGAAATTCTCATTAACAATTCACCTGTTTAACAACATTAATCCATCTATAATCATTTGATAACTGAAATACAATCATTGAGACCCCAACTACCAAGCATCTTATAGGTTATAGGGCTAGAAACAAGAACTAAAGTCTTTACATTACTCACTTCATTACATCCATTGAATCAAATTACACCGTGTCTTACAAATCTTATTCCGCTAGTATAGCTTCATTGAGAAGTATACCAGCAACTAGTTCTACTCTATACAATGTGATATATGTATTACACATTAATAAAACCATATGTAACTTACTCCAGCTATAGTTGTTCTGGATCACGTCGTCTTCATAAGGGTACCTTGTCTGCCTGCTTCTTCCGAGCTATGCAGATAATTCTCATCCGTTTACCTCTTTCTGAAAGGCTAATATATAAAACAACAAACAAGTATGAGCGAAAGAATTGCTCAGCAAGTGGTTACTAGTGTTCACAAAAATCTCCCATCATATACATGAGGTTTTCATAATACCACGGATACTTAATATCATTAATAAAATATATGTATCCAAGAAACCTCAATAGGGAAAGTATAATGATTAAAATAATCATTAAATGAACATCATAAGTTCATAATCACAATAATGACCTTTCCGTCAAAATATCTGCTATGAAAAGAAGATAAGCAGAAAATCAATATATAAATATCATCTTTCATGATAGATCTGCAATCTTTATCGCAATATGAATAGTTCTGGCATTTTATAAAAGGATGAGGTTTCAAAACACACCAATAACCTTTTTGTAAAATCATGTCTGCTATATCAACCATAAGCAGAATATCAGCATATAACTTAAAAGATGAAGTTATAAGGAAGGTTATTGTAACATCAGTTTTCACACTTTTTAAAACCCTGCCAACATGACCGGCAAACCTTTCAGTACATGTTGAAGAAATATCCACAATTGGATGATGAACTAATACGGGAGTATCTCGCGCCAGATGTCACAACCTTACGATGATCAGTCATAAGTTGTGCATCTCCAAATTTTGTTTCTCTACATGTAGATGGAAGAACTGACGGATTTACTTGTCTACCGCCCTCTTGATCTCCCGCCAACGGTTGGGCATAGTCGGGACCGGCGCAACTCGGACCCCTTTTAATAATGATGGACCGTCCCACGGTCTCTTACACGATTATCAGTGATGGACTGATTCACAGCCTCATACACACATACTCCTAGTTCGAGTAAAATCCATGACTCTGAAACGTAAAGTTCGTCCTCCTTTTCCCCGAGTAATAACTCGTTGATACAACTCCACAAAGTAGTTGTATCTAATTGGAAAGGAAAATTTACCAATATTTCCCGAGCAGTAGCTCGTTAATGGATTAACACTTGTTACAGCAATCCTACTCCTCGAGTGTTGAGGAAGTAGCCAGAGTCCCCTGACTCATAATAACTGGGCTCAAAATAAGTTCTCGACATTTTTCGTGACTCAGAAGTCAAGTAAAATAGAATTTCTCAAATAGAGTTTCCCAGTTTTGAAGGAAAACGACGCCATTGCAGGCTAGGAGTTGATTTAAGATCATCAGGGAAACCTTATAATACTTTTGGAAAATCGTTGTTAAGCAACATAGATTAGGTGCTCAACGTTATTTAGGGAAAACCCAGAAGATCGAAAGTATTCGAGATACTTTTAATAAAACTCAGAAATATACTCTATAATTATTGAAGTCAAATATGCTTTTAAATACATAAACTATTCCATCTATATTAAAAGTATTTAATAAATATTCAGATAATATTTATTAAATCAAGAATGTTTAAAGAATATATTTAAATAAAATAATTACGCTTAAACCCAGAAGGGAATATTCAAAATAATATTCATTAAATAAATAATCATTAAATGATTATTCCAAAAGCCTTTAAATGAATATTCAAAATAATATTCATTTAATAAATAAATAATGAAATAATTTATAATTAACAACCTTTAAATGAATATTCGAAATAATATTCATCAATTAAATAGCCATTAATAATAATGATAAAGTATTTAAATGAATATCCAAAATAATATTCATTAACTTTAAATGAATATTCAAAATAATGTTCGTCAAATAAACAACCCTTATTAATAATAAGGAAAACTTTAAATGAATATTTAGGATAATATTCGTTAAGTAAATAGACATTTAAAGATAACTAGAAACCTTTAAATGAAAATCCGAATTAAGATTCATTTAAATAAATAACTCGCGTATGATTATGAAATCATACTTTAAATAAACATTTGAAACGATGTTTTCCATGTAATTATAATCCTCGAATATTATTTACTAAATAAAGAATATTCAGAAAATAATTGTAATACGTACACGATATACCGCCTCGCGGTTCGTAACAAATTAGTCGAAACATATGCCCTATACTAAGGGCTATCATAAACCCGGCTTATAGCTACTAGATCACCTCTAGTCTATAAGTCGTCTAATTAAAAATTTCACTTCAAGTATGACAATATATTAAGTCAAAACAACTATGCATATACCTTGCATCGTATATCGTGAAATATTCAATAATACTCTTAATGAAATAGTATTTGATTAATATTCCTCAAGTGAGATAATACTCAAATAACAATCCTTGAATCTGACTCAAGTAATAAATACTTTTTGAAATTATAGTAATAATACTAAATAACATTCCTCAGAGTACATAGTACTTTGCCGCTGGAATCCCTCCGGGTTTCCACGACTATTTACATATATCCAAATACCGACTCCCGGTCTAGAGTCGAACACAAGAAGTATGCTCTTATACTTAGAGCTACAAGATCCACCGGTTCATAACTATTCATCTTAAATCTTATATGTGAATCAGAAGGCCAACTATATATATATATATATATGGCAATATAAGCAATAACTGCAAAACTGTGTAAATCTATACATGGAAAAACAGGAATATAGAACCAATACTACAAAGTATGGTTTAGAACACTTGCTTGGTACTCGAGATATGATAGGGCTCGCGACGATGTCGGTCCATCTAGACAAAGTCAAATAAAAGCATACCGTTAAACCCCTGGACAACCATTCTTAACTCACGGTGTAAACATGCAACAAACACAACCAAAGCATTACTTGCTCGCTCTAGCGTCATACTAAGTCCATGTTGGTCGTCAAACACTTAAGTTATGAGTTTGGTTCAAAATCCATCCGCAATTCCAAGTTATACTTAGCCATTTAGAACGTTGGTTTCTAAGTCTCGTTTTCAGTGGTTTTCACTTACGCGACCTTGGCTTAAACTTTTTTATAAAATCAACCGATTACTCTTTTAAGGTGATTCTTTCGCACACATACACCTTATGATATCTACTATTTAATAAACTTGATTTGCCATCAAAACTGTTTCATTAAGGGGTTCAATTGAAGTCATAAACTTAGCACTTACGCGATCGCACCACTTTTGCGAATTTCGCGATATCTCCTAAACCGTAAATCAGTTTCACATGAACTTTATATCAAAACGAAGCTTATGACATGATATAACTTATCATAGCAGAATACTCAACTGGGAAGTGAGTTAGAGTTACTTTCAAACACGATTTCTTAAGGTTAACGAAATTTCGGCATTACGACGGCTATAAATCGGACATTCCAAAAATCGTAATCATCAAACCAAGCCACACCGGGCATCAACACAACTTATCCCCATGGTATACACCTCCACAAGTCCAGAAGCTACTGATCTTAGCATCAAAATAATCATGCTTCTTAATCTAACTAAACCACTTAACTAATCATGCTTATAATCATTATCATGAACATACTACTCTAAAATCACCAAGAACATGTTTTAATCTCAAAACAAGAGCTAGGGTTTCAAAGTTTATACCTTCTTGAGAGTATGTAATAGCCTTACAAAGCTTGATCTAGTCCTTGTCTAGCCTTAATAACCCTTAGATCATCCAAACAAAACAAGAAATCAAAGTTAGTTCTTAGAGGGTTACTATTCATCATCATCTTGTAAAATCCATAACAAATCTAAAAATAAGAGTTTGGTGCTCAACTTTTTACCTCATCTTATACCATTCAAGGGCTTTCTTTTGAGATATAGAACACAAGAATCCAGCCATGGGAGATAGGGTTTTGAGCCCCATCTTTCTGCTGGACAGAAACTTGACAGTTTGGTTTCTTCAACTTGGGGAGGTGATTTGCCTAGGCTACACTACTTGGATTGCTATGAAATTTGGAGCGAATCTTGACAATGGAGTGGAGAGGCTGTGGTTAAAATTTGGTGATTTTATCATTGATAGAAATGGAGGTATGAATTTTCTTTTCATGGGTGTTCTTGCTGGGCAGTTTTGAAGAAATGGAGAGAATGGTGTTTGTTGCTTTGTTTCTTTGCTTGGCTTCTTGTTCTAATTGCTAGATATTATCTTTCTTGGCTGGTTTATCTTGTGGGTAGTGGATAATGAGTCACCAAGCACTACTTCTTCTTGTGTTAGTGGGAAATGAGTCATCATGCACTAATAATCTTGTGTTTAGTGGAAATCTAGTCACCAAGCACTACTAGCTTGTTGTTGATATAATTCTTGTGTCATTTTAATATCTTACGACTTATATGTTGCATATTAATGTCCTAATATGGCACAATACCTCGAACGAATATTAACTCCAACATTCCTTGTTTATTTCTCTTTATCTCAGAAAACGTTCTCCCGATTTCTCAAGCATTTTCCATTTCTCAATTCTAGGAGTTTATTCTCAATCCTCTTTCCCTCTCATAATATATCCTTCCTTGGACTATTAATATACCATATCCTTAATCAATGATTCGTTCGCTCAATCGCTTAATCTCGTTGTAAATTCTGAGCGGCTTCTAAAACGTTCGTTTCACTGTCTCAGTGGTTTTCGTTCTAAATCCTCAAATCAAATATAATAAAATCCTAACATTTTAAATCCTTAATTCCTCAAAATTAATATCTCATTTCTTGAATATAATAATATATAATTCACTGCCCGGTCAAATATTACACCGAAATACAAATTGGAATTTCTGAATTCTGATTGTCTTTGCATACACTTATTTGCTCTGTAGATCACTAATATGACTTCAGAATATCCATCCTATGTCTCGTACATAGATGACATGAAATTTTTTTTTAATCCTCAAAATCACTATTCATCCACCAAAATCACTATTCACGCATTACAAACACTATTCACGCATGACAAACACTATTCATGTATATACTCATTCTTAATAAGAAAAGTTTTAATTCTACCGAAAAATATTGGTTCTTACAACGTGCCACAAAAGCTTAACACTTCTGGCATAACAACCTTTTCTTTTAAGTCAATCCTGAAATTTCTTAGTCCGGCTTGTTTCTTAATTACATTTCCTTTTTTCCGTCCAATCTCAACTTCATAATTTTGTCTCTATAATCAATCGTAGTAATTGGGGTCTGTCCACCAGCCCGTATAGCGGCTACCTTACCCAATCCATAGGGTTCGCCCCAGCTTCCATTCTCTTCGGTGACGTATTCAGATAATCAGAAAGGCAAGGTTTGCCAAATTTTGTCAAATTCCTTTCCAGGATTAAGGAAATTTCAGGCAATCTATCCACCCACTGGTGATACTAAGAAGATCCATTTCGATACCCGAAGAATATTTCTAGGAACATCCAAGCGGGTGGAACCATAAAAAGTTATATTAACGAAATGATTGACATTAACTTGGGAGTTTAATCATTGAAAAGAAACCAAACATATATATACCTCCCCTAGAAGGGAAATCAAAGTTCCCAAACTGAAACATGCCACGTTTTCCCGGTACATATTCGTCCTAATTGTCGATGCTTCTAAATGCCAGTCTACCTAACAACTAGTCTCAGAAGGAACATTCCCATCGAATTTAGTCATTACACAAAATTGGCATTATCAAGGCTATCCGAATCTGGTGAACCGTGTTGTCCGAATACATCCGCAATCACCCTACCGTGTTACACAAGCACAACACCTAAACCTGCACTAGGTGTATCCTAATAAATTTCCAATTTTTTTTCCCTTCCTTCATTAGATAACGCCAATGCTGGGTCGTCACCCATTTTATCTTTAGCTCCTATGGAGATTTCACCCCATTTATCTTGTACATTCAAACTTTTAGTCTTACAATTAAGTCGGGTTACAGGACTGCACTCTTTGTAAAGTCCTTAGCAATTCTCTGGTAATACTTTGTGAATCTTATGAAATTTCTCCCCTTCTTCCAGTGTGGTTGGCCAATCTTCATTTGAAACTGTCTTTAACTTGGTGGGGCCGACCAACACTACTCCTATTGATCATATGTCCTATTAACTGGACTTCATTTTGCCAAAACTCTTAATTCGAGAACTTGGCCTACACCTGTTCTCTCAGGTTTCATCTAAAAACATTCTCAATTACATCTCAACCACTACTCGCCATTTATGATTCAGTGTAAGAATAAACTTAAGGTAACTACCATAATCCATTCAAGGAAAAGAAAGAATTTAATATTCCTTTGAATCACATGCATCTAATGTTTCTGGTTCATCATTTCACTGAATTGAACTAGACTTATACTTGGTTCCTGACGATAGCCTTATTACTAGTTTATCACAGACTCACTGGTCTTCTCCTCTTGTATGTTCTGAGATCATTGTCTCGCTTACTACTTCCTTATATACTATATCCAATCATACCATCACCTTCCAATGTCTTTATTTTCTAAGTTGATCCATTCGTAAAATGAACATTTCCCTGAACCAAACCACCTCATCAATCCCAGTTTGACTTTATAAATTATAACCTATGAAATCTGCCTTCTCGTGGTGAATTACCATTAACAATATTCACACTAATCCATTTATCACATGATATGGCACTTGCTGCCTCTATCTCAACTGCTCCTGGAGACTCTGCTCCCTGTCCTCTATCGTTGTCTTTGATAATCATGTACCACTCTAACTCTTTGCTCGTTAATCTGAAGGTCTCTAAGGATCTTTATCTATCCCCATATAAGACCTTAAGTAATCTTTCCAATTCGTCTTAATTGCTGGTACTTCATCCCGCAGTCCAGCTATGAATCCAGTATGCATCTTTAGTTCTCTTAATAATATCTCAGTTCTTTACGCTCACTTTTCTGAGCACTATACCTTAACTATTACAATCTCTCTGGCCGTAGCCCTCATTTCCTTAAGTGTACACTCCTTATACTTATCAATATTCTCCTCCTCTGCGGGAACCTCTTTCGGGTCCTCAGTAGGGTACTCTATCGAATCCACCATCCGATCTTCAGCATCAAAACAAGGATCATTGTGTTACTGCTCGTAATCCCCAAGGTCTGTCGCCTTACTAGTCGATACAAGAACGAGCTAAATTATTATCATGATACTTTAAGGTTCCCATAAGGGTTTTATATGTCAATACTACATCATGTAGTCCGACTATGAACTTGGCAAGAGTTCTATTATCTTAATGAATTTATTGTTTTAACGTCGCGTCATCTCTGGGATTTATAACGCTCTCTCTGATACCATTTCTGTAACACCCCCAGATCCGGGGTCAGGGATCTGGTCGTTACGGTCTCAATATCCATCCACAAAACCAACATAATTAAATTACAACCTTGTGACCCAAAACAACAACATAAAACACACCCGTTATAGTCCCAGAGATGAAATAAGAGTAACCATCAATATTATTAATCATAAGTTTGAGTTCTTACAACCCAATGAATTACAATTTTACCATTACATATTCTTTGCCATCCATTGGTATGTGCCTTATAATAAATACATTTGATGATCAAATGCTAACAACTAGCCTTCCAGAAGCTGCATCCTCAGCAATGGTAGCTATGACCTCAGCGGTTAATCCTCTGACGGCTGACACCTGCCTATGTTAGGTATGCCTTGCGCGGCCATCTGATCTAGCTGTTGTTGTGATATAAATAAATAAAGCAAGGGTGAGCAATAGCCCACCAAAATATAATTGAACAGTGATAATGTATAACAGTCCAAAATATCTTTGAAACCATATGCCATGCATTAACGAACGTATTACCAATATAAGGTATGAGATGAAGTTACAAGGTAACTTAAAATATAAATGTTCCGAAGAAATATCTGCTATGTCAAAGATAAGTAAGATATTATCAAATTTTCGTAATAGAGGAACTTGCAGGAAGAATATTACAATTCCAGTTCAAACACTTTTCAAACCTGCCAACAATGATAATGTTGCAGAAAATTTCTCAATTTGGAGGATGAACTAATACGGGAGCATTGTCGCGCCAGATGCCCTGACGTTTACGATGATCAGTCGTATGTCATGCATCTCATCAGTCGTTCTCTACATGTAGAAGGTAGCTCCGATGGATTTACTTGTCCACCGCCCTCTAGAACTCCTCAGCCAACGGTTGGGCTATTGCTGGACCGGCGCCACTCGGCCACTTACGCGTCTCCTAGTTCAATTAACATCCATACCTTTTATTAGGTCGAATACACAATATGTAATCAAGTATTGTATGAGTAATTAACAAGAACACAAGTTTTAACACTTAAAAACTGTTTGGAATTAACAATTCCTCTCTCAGTGATGTAAAATATCACAGAGAGCTGCTTAGGTTACAATCAATGAATTTCTCTACGTTCGATACCCTTCTAGGGTTAACCTAACTGTATTTATAAAACATACAGCTTCGTACAATCAGTAATTGACTCTCCTATAATTAAGCTATACAATTGATATCAATTACGATTGCTACACGTCTTCTAAGTCAACTCAATCTCTTTGACAGCTATCCAATCTTCAAAGATATTGCTTCCATATTTATCTTGTATCAATCTTCAAACACTGTTGACTCTCAGACGCTTCCGCTACAGAGTTTAACAACCTCTGTTGCGCTTCCAGTCAGTGTTTAACTAAACTCTGACTGCTTCCAGCTAAACTCTGTTTTGTTACTTTAGCTTCCAAACACTGTTCTCATCAATCATTTCTAACAATCTCCCCCAACTTGTTCATTAGCAAGAATGTACAAGTTTACAGTAAATGATGATGTCAAAACAAATACAAAGTTTACAGTGTTCAACATACAAACAGAGTTTAAACTATTACTCAACAAACTTACAACTTTTGTCTACCTAACTTCCTCAAGATCTGGAGTTGTTCTGAGATAATCAATCAACAATCTTCTCTCAGCATTTTCAAGTTCAATCTGCATAGCTTCCTTGATCTCTCTTAAATCTGGATCATTCTCATCAGTTTGAAAGATAGCAGCTCTGAGATCGTAGATTGTGTTTCTTCTCATTTCATTTCCTAATCTGATATATTTCACTTCCTCAGACTTCACATTAAAATCCAGAACTGTAATTCCAAGATCTGTCTTCAGCTTTGTAGTCCCCTTCTCCATTTCTATCAGATTGCCATTCCAATCTCTGTACTTAGGAACATACTTTTCAGCAGACTTTGATCCTGTAACAACTTTAGCTTTCTGCATATATCCCCTTATAGAATTAGCAATAAGCTGTGTTTGACGATTTCTGACTCTGAATATATGCAGAACATACTGAAGTTCTTCAAATAACTTTAACTTGATTGCTTCTTCATTCACTCTAAACACTGATCCATCTGCCATAAAGTATAACAGAAAGTGAATATCTAAGCTCCTTTGATGAACTAGTTGAACTGATTCCAACTTATCTAGATTTTCTTGAGTAATACCAGAACCAAGAGAAACAAGTGCAGAAGGATCTCTCGGACTGTTACTAAATCTCAAATCTCTTTTTGAACCTAATCCAGAAGTATTTCTCCCTGGTGGCTTTCCTAAACAAGCAACATTATGTTGATAATCACCAGTTACTCCTGTTTGTTCCTGAACTGGAATCTTCGGCCTAGAAAACCCAGGTAAAGGTTTACTTTGTGTCTGTACAACTTGTGTGGCAACAGAGGTTGTAACAATCATTTTTCCTTTGTCCTCCTCATTCATTACCCCTTTTAACTTCAATTTAGCATCAAGAGAAGACTTTCTTATCAACTTTTCTTTATCTTCTTCTTCTTCTTCTTGAATGTCAGATAACTTCTCTTTGATTTCAATGCCTTTAAGAAAAGGCTTTGCAGCTTTAACAACTTTCTCCCTCTTCTTCAACTTAACAGACTTTAAAGCTTTTAGATGCTTTTCTTGCAGACTCTTTTCTTCAGATTTAGCATCTTCTAGAGTAACTCCTTCTGCATTTTCTTCCATGAAAAGCTTAACAGCTAACTCCTCATCAGTCCTTGGATTAGATATTAATTCCAAACTCTTGGTTTTTGAAGTACCTTGAGTTTCAGTGTTTATTCCAACAGACTGTGACTTAAGAGATTTACCAGATCTCAGAGTTAGTGACTCAGAGTTTAAAGCCTTACTCTTGTCACTTGCTCCTTCATCTCCAGCATCATCCTTTTTTAGCAGAGTTTGAGAAATTTTGCATTTTGACTTATTAACTCTCTCCCCCTTTTTGACATCATCAGGAATGAGTATAGATGTAATGAGTTCCAAGGAGTTGGCAATTGAATCAACCTTATCAAACAAAGCAGCCTGATTCTCTTCAACCTTTCCTAACCTGGCAAAGAGAGTATCTTGAACTTTAGAAAGCTGTGCAGCTTTGATTTTTGACTCTCTTTCCATTTTCATTTCTCTAGTCTGTATCTCAGTCTTCAAAGAAGCAATTTATTGTTTTGTGTCAGCAAAACTTCCATCCAGAGTTTTGACTTGTACCACAGTTGCCTTTAAGCATGATAAAATCTCTGGATTTGAAATTTGACTAGCAGTCTGCTTAATGAAATTAGCTGCTCTCCCTTTTTGAAAAATACAGTCTTCTTTATACCAGTTAGCAGCAGATTTAGCAAGATGCTCTTCTTCAATTGCATGAGATGGACAAGGCTGATCAAAAGATGTATGTTTGTTATCAGTCTGTGCTGGTGCACTCAGAAAAGAATCAGAGTTTGCACTATTTTCAGCTTCATCTTCAACACTTGCATCATCAGCTTGAGCATCTTGTAAAGAACCACTGTGCTGAGCTTTGTTAGCCACAGTTTCTGCAACAACTTCTGCAATCTTTTCAATATTCTCCTCATGTTGCACAGGCTCTGCAACAGAGTTTGTATTTGTAGCTTCAACTGGCATAGATTGAGAGTTATCCTTAGTTGCTTGATCAACCTCATCACCTTTGTCAGGAACTTGATAAGCATCAGATATCAGCTCTGTATGTGATGCTGCAGCTTCAGGAAGAATAACTGCAGGCTGATCAGCTACACCAGGAGCTTCTGTGTGAATAACAGGTGAGATAGGATCAAGAATTGGTTGAAATGAGTCAAGAATATCATTCATTGGTGAAAAACCATCTCTGTGATCCTCTTCTGCAGGCATGTTAACCTCTGCAGGCATAGCATTTACAATCACAACATCCTCTGCAGGTATTTCAACCTCTGCAGGTATAACAATCTCTGCAGGTATATCATTCACTGCAACCTCAACAGTAGGTGTTTGCTGTGAAACCACCTCTGGAGCTTCAAGAACTTGCTCATCATCAGATTCTGAAAGAATTAATCTCCTTCTCTTGGCTTGAGGCACTGCAGTCACCTCTTCTTCTTCACTAGAGCTCTCCTTAGTTGGTGAAAGTGAAGGTCTGTTTGCCTTTTGTTTCTTTCTTCTGGTATAAACAGCTCCAGGTAATGTCTGTTTAGCCTTTGAGTGTTTAGTGTTTTGTGCAGTGTGTTTTTTTCTTTTTGGTTTGGATTTGGGTTGATCAGTAGGTACTGGCTCAGAGTTTATGGATTCAGAGTTTATTGGTGGAGAGTTTATGTGTTCAGGTTGTGGTTGATGAGTGGGTGTTGGCTCAGGTGTTGGTATAGGATGAGAATGTATGGTGTCTAATGGTTCAGGCATTTGTTGTGGTTCAGATTGTTGTGATGATTGTGTAGATTGAGAATCTTGAGGTTGGTTGACATAGTTTTGTAAGGCTAGTGGCATAAACATATCAGGTATTTGCTGTTTAGTAACATCTTTATTTGTCAAATCAGAAAACATCCTTTTAGCAACTTGAAAAGGCTAAATGACATCAGCTTCAGCAGTTGTAAGATTAGGCACACAAGCATTGAATAGCACTTGACAAAATCGAGAAAAATAAACAGATGTAGGCTCAGACAAACGCTCTCCCAAATTCATAAGAACTAGTCTACCAAAATCAAAATTACCTCCATACAGTAGAGCATGACCAATTTGGAGAGTGTCAAGAGGAAGTGCATCCCAATTTGTTGTCTTCTTTCCAAAAGCCCTTGTAATGCAATCGAAAAAGAAACTCCATTCCTTTCGCAAAAGTGGCCTTCTCAGAGATCCCAGCTTATTCAAATTTCCTGAACAACCAATTTGCTGCAACATTGTCCGCAAGCGGTCGTGACCAACAACACTATAAGAAGTGTGAGTCTCAAAATCCAGAGCATCCCTAACCGTAGTTGGAGTAATGATATACTCTGATTCATCATGAGTGAAAGTAATTGTTGGAGTGCCAGACTCTTCTCCATCATCATACACAGAGTTTGTCCAAAAAGTAGCAATTTGTTAAGCAGAGAGTGTTGGTGGTGCGGTTAAAGCCTTCCCAATTTCGGAATCTTTCAAGAAATTTTGAAACAAATGAAACGCCTCTGGGGCGTTTGCATTCTCCAGTGGAGCTGCATAATTGCTAGGAAGAAAAACTAACCCTGCTGCATCAAAAGCTTTGGTTGCCATTAGTGAGATATGATACGAAAATATTCAGAGAAAAGATGTGTATGATAAGTGTTTATCAAAATGTGAAAGAGAATGAACAAGAGTTTTGAAAGTGATTGAGTATGCAAGTAACTGTGAGTGGGTGAATATTAATCGATGTGAAGTGAGAGAATAAAAGTGATTAGAGTAAAAAAAACTCAATCGTTTATGTATTGAAAGCACGCAACTGATTTTAGAGTAATGTGTGAGTGGGACACAATAATATGACACGTGTCAAACAACCAGTGGATAACTTAATAATTACCGCTGTCATTCCTATAATCACGACACTTTGACATATTTACACTAATTAACAGTTGTCAACTACCCCAATTACTCCAAAATAGTCAAATTATCTCAATGAAACTTTACCTTAGAGTACTTAACACAACTCGACAGTGTTTGTCAATTTTCCAACTTTATCACTTAAACCCTTTCAAAAATTGCACAGTTGTGAATATGAATGTGTGTGAAGCAGAGTTTACCAAAATCAATCTTTAGAGCATCTAATATTTCATAAAATCCATAACAAAAATCAATAAACACTGAATGCACAAACTCTCATAGTAAACACTGATTGTTTGATGAATGCTAAACTCTGTAGTTACTGTAATACAGAGATCTGAATACTTCTATTCCCTTTGATGTTCATGATTATCCAAGTAAGCACACAGTCTTTGAAGACAAAAAGATCAAGAGATAGAGATTAGAGCCTCATTCAGTGAGTAACAGTCATGAACTCGATAAACTCACAAACTCTCAAAGCACACAAGTGTTTAGGTGAAGTGTTTACACTCACATTCAATCAGTAAAAGCAGATACTACCATATGCTTGAATGTCCACCAAATCTACACTACTTTGAGTACATATATGCACAAATCAAAAGGACTTTATTCAGGGTTGTAATGTAGTAAGATCAAACAGATGAGAAGAGATGTTTTAATCATGAGTGAATTTCAAGCTGAACATTTTAATAGACCGAAGTGTTCAGTCACACTGTTAGTACATATTTGTACAAGATGATCAGTATATATGCTCTCTTTTTTTCTTTCCTTTTTTTTATTTTTTTTTATTTTTTTTTTATTTATTTTTTAACATATATACTGAGTAAACTTTTCTTTTCTTGAGAAACACTCACCTGCTTGCATTTGATTTTTCAAAAGAATATAACTGCTCTAAATACTACAGAGTTTAAGAAAAATGAGCAGTTAATTAGGCTCAAAGGGGTTTACTAAGGGTGGAATTTATGAACAGTGTTTGAACAGTGTTCAAAAGAATTTTGAACAGTGTTTGAAGAAATGGTAAATCCTATTGCCTTTATCATTTTCATGCACACACATATCATGTAGTCTTAAAATGGTTTAATACAAGTTCTAGAGAAACATACTTCCTGATGAACATCACACAACAATAAAAACTGATTGATAGAGAATGTATCAATCACTGATTTGGCTCAAAATCTCACAGGGTGCAGACATGAATCTGAACTCACCAAACTAATCAATGACACTTCTCAAGTTTTATAGTTTTTACAAGTACAAACAAGGAATCATCAAGAACCATGAATTACCTTTGGGAACAGAATGTCACTTATCAGAGTTTAGAGTTCATCAATATCAGAAATTATTTATGAGAGGCAATGCACACAATATTCATAAACTCAGAGTTTAGGACTGAATAAACTAAGAGATGCTATAAATATGAAACAGTATCATGCTGTGTTGATTTACTGCACAAAATCTGATTAGATTACAGTGACGCAGAAAGAATCATGATTTAATTACTGAGAATCATGCTTCATACATTTTTCTTCATTGGTGTTTTCATTTAGACAATAATCAATCCTGAATTCACAGAGTGGATCCAACATGTTAATAGTGTTTAGCAGACAGACATGCTTACAGAGTTTAACTAGGTTTAAACATAAGTATGCATAACAGAGTTTAATACTAAGGTTCACATAGCACTCAACAATTTGCAGAAACATGAGCAATATATTTTAAGAGTAAGATCTTGAGTCTAACCAACATCTCTAGTCAAAACTAGAGACCATTCCTAGTTCATTGACCAGTCTTGTAAATGTAGCTTCACTCAATGGCTTGGTGAAGACATCTGCAAGTTGTTGTTCTGTAGACACAAAGTGAAGCTCAATGTTGCCTTCCTCTATATGCTCTCTGATAAAGTGATACCTTATGCTGATGTGCTTTGACATTGAGTGTTGTACTGGATTACCTGTCATTGCAATAGCACTTTGATTATCACAGAAAATAGGTATCTTGGTATACCTCAATCCATAATCCAGCAATTGATTTTTCATCCATAGAATCTGTGCACAGCAACTACCAGCAGCAATATACTCTGCTTCAGCTGTAGATGTAGATATTGATTTTTGTTTCTTGCTGTACTAGGAAACAAGTCTATCACCTAGAAATTGACAACTTCCACTGGTGCTTTTTCTGTCAATCTTACATCCTGCAAAGTCTGCATCAGAGTAGCCAAGAAGCTTAAAGTCTGATTCTCTGGGATACCACAGCCCTAAAGTTATAGTGCCCTTGAGATACTTAAAAATCCTCTTTACTGCTGTTAAATGTGGTTCCCTTGGATCTGCCTGAAACCTTGCACACAAACAAGTGGCATACATAATATCAGGTCTACTAGCTGTTAAATAGAGTAGAGAAACAATCATTCCTCTGTAACTTGTCATATCTACTGATGACCCTGCATCTTTGTCCAATTTTATTGCAGTTGCCATGGGAGTTGTTGCAGATGAACAGTCAATCATGCCAAATTTCTTGAGAAGATTTCTGGTATATTTTGCTTGATTTATAAAAATTCCATCATCTGTTTGCTTCACCTGTAGGCCTAGAAAATAACTAAGCTCTCCCATCATACTCATTTGATATCTTGACTGCATGAGCTTGGCAAACTTCTTACAGAGTTTATCATTAGTAGATCCAAAAATGATGTCATCAACATATATTTGAACTAAGAGCAAGTCACTACCAGATTGAAAGTAAAACAGAGTTTTGTCAATAGTACCTCTGTGAAACCCACTTTCTAGTAGAAATTTAGCAAGAGTTTCATACCATGCCCTTGGTGCCTGCTTAAGTCCATAGAGTGCCTTGTCTAACCTGTAGACATGATCTGGATATTTTGGAACTACAAAACCTGGTGGTTGTTCCACAAACACTTCTTCTTCAATTTTTCCATTTAAAAATGCACTTTTCACATCCATCTGAAACACTTTGAATTTCTTATGAGAGGCATATGCTAGAAAGATTCTTATTGCCTCCAATCTTGCAACTGGAGCAAATGCTTCATCATAGTCTATTCCTTCCTGCTGTGAATAGCCTTTTGCAACCAGTCTTGCTTTGTTCCTTGTGATAACACCCTCACTGTCAGTTTTATTTCTGAAAACCCATTTAGTACCAACAATGGATCTGTTCTTGGGCCTTGGTACAAGGGTCCACACTTCATTTCTTTCAAATTCATTTAGCTCTTCCTGCATTGCTGTTATCCAGTCAGCATCTTTAAGAGCTTCTTCTACTTTCTTTGGCTCAGATTGTGACAAGAATGCATGAAACAGACATTCATTTGTTGTTGCACTTCTTGTCCTTACTTTTGCATCTGGATCACCAATAATCAAATCAGGTGTGTGTGACTTAGTCAATTTTCTTGCAGAAGGCAAATTGCTTCTGTCATCATGTGATCCTCCCCCTTGATCCATGCTCTCCTGATTTTCTTGGTGCCTTTCTTCATTTTCTGATGCTCCCCCTGAATGTGACTGCTCAGAATTATCAACAGAGTTTGAATCAACAGAGTTTGATTCAAAATTATCAACTGAGTCACTATCAGTATTTGAATTATCACTTTGATGTGATTCTTCATGCTCCCCCTCAACTGGTTCTTCCCTTGTTTCTGATTGAAGAGTCTCTTCAGTATTTACCAGTAGAGGTTCAGATTTAGCTCAACAGAGTTTGTCAGATCAGTCTGATCAGAGTTTACTTTTTTAGACAATAAATCTTCATTTTCAAAGTGCAGTTGATCATGTTCATCGACATCTTCAAGTCCAGTTATTTTCTTATCATCAAATGACACATGAATTGATTCCATGATCACTCTGGTTCTCAGATTATAAACTCTGAATGCCTTAGTTGACAGTGGATAGCCAACAAAAATTCCTTCATCTGCCTTTAGATCAAATTTGGTCAACTGCTCAGGATGAGTCTTCAATACAAAGCACTTGCATCCAAAAATATGAAAATATTTTAGATTTGGCTTCTTCTTTTTCACCATTTCATATGGTGTTTTACCATGCTTGTTGATCAGTGTTGCATTTTGAGTAAAACAAGCAGTTTGAACTGCTTCTTCCCAGAAATATGTTGGCGGCTTAGCTTCATCTAGCATGGTTCTTGCAGCTTCTATCAAGGTTCTGTTCTTCCTCTCCACTACACCATTTTGTTGTGGAGTGCCAGGTGCAGAAAACTCTTGTTTGATTCCTTTACTCTTGCAAAATTCTTCCATTGATGAATTCCTGAATTCAGTTCCATTGTCACTTCTGATAATCTTCACTTGATTCTCTGACCCTTTGTCCAGTTGTATTATATGTTCTGTTAGTGTTAATGCAATTTCATCCTTCTTTGCAAGAAAATATACCCATGTGTATCTGGTATATTCATCAACAATGACTAGAGCATATTTCTTCTTTCCAAGAGTCATAACATTCACTGGTCCAAAAAGATCAACATGTAGGAGATGATAAGGATCAACAATTGAAGATTCAGATTTGCTTTTGAAAGAGGCTTTTCTCTGTTTGGCCTTTTGACAAGAATCACACAGGCCTTCTGCTTTCAACAAAGACTTTGGTAGTCCTCTTACAAGATCATTCTTTATTAGCTCATTGATGTTGTTCAGGTTCAAATGAGAGAGTTTCTTGTGCCACTTCCAACTCTCTTCACTGGACATTCTTGTTGACAGACACACTGCTTTGCCATCAGTGTTTGTTGACAATTTTATTTCATAGATGTTATTGTGTCTATTTCCAATTAGAGCAACTTTCCCTGTAGATTTACTGATGACTTGACAATATTCAGGCTGAAAATCTACATAATATCCTCTATCACAGATTTGACTCACAGATAGTAGATCATGCTTGAGTCTTGGAACCAGAGCTACATTTGTGATGATGACACTCGCAAGATTAATATTGCCATATCCCAGAGTATGTCCTAAGTTACCATCTCCATAGGAAACTTTTGGGCCAGCCTTCTCCTCATACTCTGATAGCAGGGCTTTATTTCCAGTCATGTGTCCTGAACATCCACTGTCCACGACTAGGGTACTGACCCTGGTGCCCTGCAATCACAAACAATCACTGATTGTTAGTTTTAAGGATCCAGACTTGCTTGGATCCTTTGGCTTTCTTGATTCTGTTAGCTTTTGCAGCGGAATTCACATTATCAGAGTTTAAGCTAACTTTTTCAGAGTTTACATTTGCAGAGTTTACTTTAACCCATTTCAAATTTGGCTTGGGTTCATAGTAATTATAGTAAATAGCATGATAATCTCTGCAAGTGTAAATAGAATGCCACGTACTTCCACAGTGTTTACATAAAGTTTGTGGTCTAGTTCTCACATAATCATTCTTTAATGCAGTTTTAGAGGGCAAAGAATTAATGTTCTTATTCTTACTGCAGAAACTAGCAAGATGATTAGTGCTACCACAATTAAAGCATGTTTTTCTAGGAGCTAATGTAGCAAGCATTGACTTAATTCCTGATGTTATGCCTACCTTTCCATTTTTGTTTTTCCTAGGCATTCTCTGTTTGTTGACAGATTTTATCTCTTTAAGCTTATGCTTGAGTTGTTTATCTGTCATTAAACCAATGTTAACCTCTTTAACAAAAGTCTTAGCATATGATTCTTTAACAGCCTTTTTCTCAGCTTCAGTCTTAGGTCCTCCTGTTCCCATAACATTACCTTCAGATGAACGATGTGGTCTAACTTTTACCAAATTTTCAAATCTAATTCATCTCCTTCAGAGTAACCTAGACCTACTGTATCTGACTGAAACACTTCTTGAGTGTCTTTACCAGAGTGTGTCCAAGTTTTAATTATGTGTTTAGTATCCTCCAATTCAGATTCTAGTTGCTTATACTTACCTAGCAACTCCTGTTCTATAAACACAGCATCATCTCTTTCTTTCTGAACTTTATTCATGTTTTCAAGCTGTTCCTCAACAAGTTTGTTTCTATCTTTGAGTTGAGAGCACTCATTCTTTATCCTCTCATTTTCTAAAGTCTGATCCCTATAACTGATATGTAATGCTTTAAGATAAATTCTCAATTCAGTTATATTATCAGTATTATAAGCATAGGTAGTTGGGGGTACCTTTAGATCATCATCTTCATTCTGAGTAGTAGCCATGAGAGCATAGTTGACTTCCTCATCTGAATCTGAAGTGTCTGCCCAATCTCTGCCTTTGGTGTAGAGTGCCTTTTCAGTTTTACCCTTTTTGCACTCAGGAGCATAGTGACCCATCTCCTTACACTTGTAGCATTGAATCTCAGACTTATCTTTCTTACCAGATTTGAAGTCCTTTCCCTCAGATTTCTTGAAATTTTTCTTGTCAGACTTTGAGTAATCCTTGGAGAATCTCTTTCCCTTCTTGAAGTTCTTGAATCCCATCTTCTTGAAGGTCTTTACCATCAATGCAGCCATTTGCATCATCTCCTCTTCATCTTCAGAATCAGATGTTCCATCTGTGTTTGAGTCAACATCAGTGTTTGATGACTCACTTTCTGAATGTATGACTAAGGCTTTTCCTTTTGCCTTTCTCCTTGATGCTTCTTTCCTTGAAGATTTTTCTTCAACTTTCAGTGCAACAGTCTTTGACTTTTTACTTGATCTTTTGTTTCTCTGCTCCAATTCCAATTCATAGGTTTTGAGCAGTCCATATATTTCATCAATCTCTGTTTCAGCAAGTTCATAGTTATCTCTTATGGTGGTTATTTTCACATCCCACTTTTCAGGTAGAGAAAGAAGAAACTTGAGATTTGAGTCTTCTAAATCATACTCTTTGTTAACCAATGACAAATCATTGAGCAGTTTACAGAATCTGTCAAATGTTTCTGTCATGGTTTCTTCAGATTTTGCCTCAAAATGCTCATACTCCTGAGTGAGTATGTTTCTTCTATTTTTCTTGATTGCAGGAGTTCCTTGACACCTAACCTCAAGTGCATCCCATATTTCCTTTGCAGTTGTGCAATTAATCACTTTATTAGACATAACATTGTCTAAAGCACTGTGAAGTAAATGCCTTACTTTTGCATCCTTTGCAATAGATGAAAGATCCTCAGCAGTTAGATCTTTCTTTTCTTTTGGAATCACCTTTGATTCCTCACCAGCAGCAGCAGCAGATAACTTTGTAGGTTTGTGAGGACCTTCATAAATTCTATCAAGATATTCTGGATCTGTAGCCTCCAGAAACATGGTCATCTTCACCTTCCAAATTGCATACTCTGATGGCCTAAGTATAGGAACCCTAATCGTTTCATACCTACTAACAGTAGTAGGGGCTTTCTCAGAACTAGATGGAGGAGGTATTTCTGCCATTGATTACTATTGTGTTTGGATCTTAAACTGTAATAAAGTAACAGATTGGCTCTGATACCACTTATTAGGTCGAATACACAATATGTAATCAAGTATTGTATGAGTAATTAACAAGAACACAAGTTTTAACACTTAAAAACTGTTTGGAATTAACAATTCCTCTCTCAGTGATGTAAAATATCATAGAGAGCTGCTTAGGTTACAATCAATGAATTTCTCTACGTTCGATACTGTAATAACCCGAATTTCCGGTAGAATTAAAACTTTTTCTAACCGTGAATAAGTGCACTAGTGAATGGATATTGCCATGGGTGATGACCCCGATTTATATACGTATCGTCAGAATATAGTAATTCGAGGGTTGACGACATAGATAAGAATAATCTATCATCCAGAAAATGAGCTAATGAACCCTGAAAGGGGAGAGGAGGAGTGAATAAGCATCTTCGTACGTGCACAGTGTTTCCCGTACGTGCATAGTAATTTGGTGGATGAATAGTGATTTTGTAAGTTGGAAAACTTTTCATGCCACCCTATGTTCGGGATAGGATATGGATATTCCGGAGCCATATTAGTGATCAGCGGAGTAAATAAGTGTATGCAAAGACGATCGGAATTCAGAAATTCCAGATTCTATTTTTACGGAATATTTGACCGGGCAGTGAAGTATATATCAGTATTATCAAGAGAATGAGATATTAAAATTGAGGATTTGAGGATTTTATATTTTATTATTTTATTATATGTGATTTAAGAATGAAGAACGAAAACCCCTGAGATAGCGGAATGAGCGTTCTAGAAACCGCTGAAGCGTTATAACGAGAGTAAGGAATAAAACGAACGAATCATGGATTATGGATTGAGTCCATATCGAGGTTAAATATCCTACATGATAATCAAGAGGATTATACCCCAGAATTATTAAGGTATTATTCGTATCGAGAAATTTCCCGGTAAACCCTAGCGGTAAAACTACTTAGTCATTCTTCGAACGATCAGCGAAATTGAGCAATAACCGGACAAAGAAACGTACCAGCAACCAAGGATGCATCCATTATAGGTAGTGGGACATGACATAAGCACCTTTATGAAAATATCTTGCATCCAAATGTAATTTACCAAGGACTTAAGTGCAAGAATGCAAGAGATGAGTACCTAATTGCATTTCTGAGGATAAGGCAATCTAGAAAGGACCCATGAGGGGTGGACAACACACCAAGGAAAAGATGAGGTTGAATAAGATGATAGATATATGTATTATTGAAGGAAAATATCAAGAGAAATCAAAAACAAATGGATTAAAGAGGTGTGTGATCAAGAACAAGACAACAAGGCACCTTGTCATCACATTTCTACACACCACACAAGCTTGGCACATGGATTAAGAGGTGACATAGGCTTTCTAACAGCTGATACATATCACAAATATCACACAAAATCATTTACCAACTAGTCAAAGAAGATTGGAAGAGAGAAAAAGCAAGAACACCACCAAAACCACAAACTGTCCAGCAGAAACCAAAGGCAAAGAAAAATTCATATCTCCACTTCTATCCATTCTTAAATCACCAAATTTTAACCATAGATTCCTCATTGTATGTAGAAAACACGTTTAAAATTTCATGGTCATCAAAGGAGTGTAGCCTAGTCAAATCCATCCCCCAAGATGAAGAACCGAAACTGTCCAGATTTTCCCAGTTTCGACCTCTCACCTTAGAAAATCAATAAGTCGAGCTTCAAGCATCCCCTAGTGATGAGCTATAGTTCAAAGGAAAGCCCTTGAAGAGTAGAAGGTTTGATAAAAATTTGAGAACCAAACACTTATTTTTCGATTTTATATGAATTTTACAAGATGAGGAATGAATAGTAGGAATAGTGTTTTACTTAGTTTTTCATGTTTGTTTCTTAGTATTCAAGATTCCTAAGGTGCATCCAAGGCTAGAGGACCTCTTATCAAGCTTTTTTATTGTTCTTAGGACATCAAAGAAGGTAAAGGCCGAACCCTTGCTTGTCATATGTTGAGTTTTTGATGAGTTTTAGTGTTATGATGCATGATTAGAGTACTAGAGATATGATTAAGCTTTGTTAAATGATAAAATAACTTGTGTGGCTCCAAGACCTATTTAAACAGTGAGGGAGATGATGAATAGTGTCCATGAGTGTTGGTGGTGGATTGGATGATTATTTGGAGGGTTTTGATTTTGGAAATATCCGAGTTATAGCCGTCGTAATGCCCGAATTTCATTAACCCTTAAGAACCGAGCATGACAGTAGATGTAAACCTTCTGACCAGTTGAGTTTCTAATCTAAAATTGTATATTTTGAATCATAGATCATTTTGGCGCAAGAATCGTAGCATTCTGAGTTACGGTTTAGGAGGAATGACCAAAACCGTAAAAGTTGTTCGTAGATGTAAGTGTTGAGTTGGTGACTGGAATGGAGACCATTAAAAATGGAATTAGAACATTATATTTTGAGGATAAATATTAAAGGTCATAATAAAGAGGTGGGAGAAGACGGTATGTCAAAAGAATGATTTTTCGATTTTATGAAAATGTTTCAGTCAAGGTTACGAGCGAGAGGACCTCTTAAGAGAGCACTTGGACTTAACTTTGAAAATGACTTTGTAAAGTGGTTGTTCGAGGTTCGATTTCACAACGAACTCTTGACTTAAGTGTTTGTCAGTTAACATGGACTTAGTACGAGTCTAGAGGGACCCCTAAGTGCCTTGTTTGAGGTTGGCTTAAGTGTTTAAACGTTGAGTTATGAATGGATCGTATAAGGGATTAATAGCGTGTTTTCTTGACTTTGTTTAGATTGTCGGACCCCGCTACAAGCCCTTACTACATCGGGAGTATCAGGCAAGTATACTTAACCTTACTCTATTGTTCAGAGTATATATGTTCAATGAATGGTGTATGTGGTTCAAATGTTTTCACTACGAGTTGCAAGTATTTCATCTAGTTGATTAAATACCGGATATTGATGCAATCGAATGCATGTATATATAGATGATTGTTCCGAAAGTTATCCGGATAGTATATAAATATAGTATTATGTATAAGAGCTATTGGTCCATCTAATTGGGACAAGTATCGATGTACATTGTTCGTACTCGAATAGTGTTATAATATTGTTGGAATATATATACGAGCTATTGGTCCATATGATTGGGACAAGTATCGATGTACATTGTTCGTACTCGAATAGTGTTATAATATTGTTGGAATATATATACGAGTTATTGGTCCATATGATTGGGACAAGTATCGAGGTACATTGTTTGTACTCGAAGGGAGATAAAATGTTTCTATAAAAGTATGTTGTAATTATGAGGAGTGATGTGAGATTTGATCTGGATCATTTTATTCGAATCCATGATCAAAGCAGTCGTTCTTATGTTTCCTCTTCTAATTTGGGAGGAAAGTGATTTATTGATGATAGTAATCGTTCGTTATTTCCGAATGATAACAGTATTATGAATAGAGGTGCACGTGGTATTATACGTGACATCTAAGATGATAAGTATTGAAGGTGGTCAGGGATACTCTGGCACCTTATGTTCTGGACTGGAGATAATGCAAGAGCTTGGCGAGGTGGCCACTCAGCATAGATGTATAAAAGCCCGGATGCGGCTTAGGGTGAAGGCCGAGCAAGTCGACTCATCCTGGGGTGATCAAGGCCGAGCAAGTCGGCTCCCCCCTCTACCGGTAGTAAAAATATTTGACGTAAGGACTGATCATCCATTACAGCCCCGCGGATAAGAATCTCCTGAATATAGTCCATCAGCAGTATTTGATAAGTGTAATTAATACCACAGATGGGTATTGATTGCAGTATGAATAGCATGTTCTTACTCAGTTTTTGCGAGTAAATTTCATTATGATGAGGAAAATATTTTCGAAATACTTTTAATAGTACATTATTGAAGTCCAATTCATGTCTTCGAATACATTTATATATGTGATTCTGGTGTATATAACTTGCTGGGCATTTTTGGCTCATTCTTGCTATTTTTAATATTATCAAACAGCGGCGATCAGAGCTGGCACTAGTACGTTGAACCGTGATAAAAGGAAGGGAAAGGTGACTGATTCAGCATGTTAGCCTTGTAGTACCTGAGGAAGGTGCAAGTTAGGAAGAAGTAGTTTAATACTTTATTATCTAGTACTTTGAAGTTGTAATGAGATTCTGGAGGATACTCTGAGGTGTAATAACTTTTGGGATTAGTAAGTACTTGTTCTAAGACTATAACCCGTGGAGTAGATTATGGAGTTTATTATGGATATTGTTGTAGATTATATTGTGAGCAGGTGATTGAATATTCCGCAAGAGGTGTGATGACCTGGATTCCCGGTAAGGAATTTGGGGCTGTTACAGAAATGGTATCAGAGATGTAGGTTATAAACCTTAGAACAAGAGTAGGAGGAGGAGTTATGACTATATAAGAGAGTTTAGAAGCCAGGAGACTGATATGGAAGTATATAGTAGAACCTCAAGGGGTAGTTAGGGTGGAGGCATGATGGCCAATACCAATAGTAGGATTGATTATGACGATAGTGTGTAACCATGATTATCGAAAGGATTAAATGAGCAGATAGTTGTATGGATCCGTAGATATATATATATATATATATATATATATTTATGTGCATGCATATATACTATTTGGTGTGCATAAGTGAATATGTCATGAGTATGCAGTTTTAGTATGTGAAACATCTTGGGATAGGTTGAAACGAGTGAGGCTGAGTATGAACTGATTCAGGAGGATAGAGGTGAGAAGAAAGAGGTATATTTGAGGATTAGTAAAGAGGAGAATATGAGGAATTCTAAAGTATAGTTGAGAACTACTTTCGAGGATAAGGTGTATTTTGAGGATAGAGACATGGGAAGGACAAATGAAGGAAATGAGTATAATGGATGAAAGATTTCAAGGTGTAATAGTTCCTAGTCGGGGAAGGCCAATGTGGTGGCTAATACCCTAAGTAGAAAAGAAAGATTAAAGATGTTAGTTTTTCAAGGGATTGATCTAGAAGGTGGGAATGAGTAAGACTTGAGGTAAAGATGTTGATGAGAATAGTAAAAGAGAATTATCGAGGCGGACTAGATATTACAGCAGAAGGAAATGAATGTGGATCATCAAGGTGTAAAGAGCGTATGGTGAATGATAGACATGTGGGAATATTGAATATATAGAAGTATGACTAGAAGTGTCTCGTGTAGAGGTACTGGTAGAAATGATTAACGGAAAAGAGGAGATGTTGAGAAATGATGCAATGGTACTAGAAAGAGTATTGTGGAGAAAAGTAGAAGGTTGAAGAGTCAAACTGAGAAGTAGAGTACGAGATGATTAACCTTAGTTGTTACTTACGTTGATCCCGAGGACGGAATCCTTTTAAGGAGGGAAGACTGTAATAACCCGAATTTCCGGTAGAATTAAAACTTTTTCTAACCGTGAATAAGTGCACTAGTGAATGGATATTGCCATGGGTGATGACCCCGATTTATATACGTATCGTCAGAATATAGTAATTCGAGGGTTGACGACATAGATAAGAATAATCTATCATCCAGAAAATGAGCTAATGAACCCTGAAAGGGGAGAGGAGGAGTGAATAAGCATCTTCGTACGTGCACAGTGTTTCCCGTACGTGCATAGTAATTTGGTGGATGAATAGTGATTTTGTAAGTTGGAAAACTTTTCATGCCATCCTATGTTCGGGATAGGATATGGATATTCCGGAGCCATATTAGTGATCAGCGGAGTAAATAAGTGTATGCAAAGACGATCGGAATTCAGAAATTCCAGATTCTATTTTTACGGAATATTTGACCGGGCAGTGAAGTATATATCAGTATTATCAAGAGAATGAGATATTAAAATTGAGGATTTGAGGATTTTATATTTTATTATTTTATTATATGTGATTTAAGAATGAAGAACGAAAACCCCTGAGATAGCGGAATGAGCGTTCTAGAAACCGCTGAAGCGTTATAACGAGAGTAAGGAATAAAACGAACGAATCATGGATTATGGATTGAGTCCATATCGAGGTTAAATATCCTACATGATAATCAAGAGGATTATACCCCAGAATTATTAAGGTATTATTCGTATCGAGAAATTTCCCGGTAAACCCTAGCGGTAAAACTACTTAGTCATTCTTCGAACGATCAGCGAAATTGAGCAATAACCGGACAAAGAAACGTACCAGCAACCAAGGATGCATCCATTATAGGTAGTGGGACATGACATAAGCACCTTTATGAAAATATCTTGCATCCAAATGTAATTTACCAAGGACTTAAGTGCAAGAATGCAAGAGATGAGTACCTAATTGCATTTCTGAGGATAAGGCAATCTAGAAAGGACCCATGAGGGGTGGACAACACACCAAGGAAAAGATGAGGTTGAATAAGATGATAGATATATGTATTATTGAAGGAAAATATCAAGAGAAATCAAAAACAAATGGATTAAAGAGGTGTGTGATCAAGAACAAGACAACAAGGCACCTTGTCATCACATTTCTACACACCACACAAGCTTGGCACATGGATTAAGAGGTGACATAGGCTTTCTAACAGCTGATACATATCACAAATATCACACAAAATCATTTACCAACTAGTCAAAGAAGATTGGAAGAGAGAAAAAGCAAGAACACCACCAAAACCACAAACTGTCCAGCAGAAACCAAAGGCAAAGAAAAATTCATATCTCCACTTCTATCCATTCTTAAATCACCAAATTTTAACCATAGATTCCTCATTGTATGTAGAAAACACGTTTAAAATTTCATGGTCATCAAAGGAGTGTAGCCTAGTCAAATCCATCCCCCAAGATGAAGAACCGAAACTGTCCAGATTTTCCCAGTTTCGACCTCTCACCTTAGAAAATCAATAAGTCGAGCTTCAAGCATCCCCTAGTGATGAGCTATAGTTCAAAGGAAAGCCCTTGAAGAGTAGAAGGTTTGATAAAAATTTGAGAACCAAACACTTATTTTTCGATTTTATATGAATTTTACAAGATGAGGAATGAATAGTAGGAATAGTGTTTTACTTAGTTTTTCATGTTTGTTTCTTAGTATTCAAGATTCCTAAGGTGCATCCAAGGCTAGAGGACCTCTTATCAAGCTTTTTTATTGTTCTTAGGACATCAAAGAAGGTAAAGGCCGAACCCTTGCTTGTCATATGTTGAGTTTTTGATGAGTTTTAGTGTTATGATGCATGATTAGAGTACTAGAGATATGATTAAGCTTTGTTAAATGATAAAATAACTTGTGTGGCTCCAAGACCTATTTAAACAGTGAGGGAGATGATGAATAGTGTCCATGAGTGTTGGTGGTGGATTGGATGATTATTTGGAGGGTTTTGATTTTGGAAATATCCGAGTTATAGCCGTCGTAATGCCCGAATTTCATTAACCCTTAAGAACCGAGCATGACAGTAGATGTAAACCTTCTGACCAGTTGAGTTTCTAACCTAAAATTGTATATTTTGAATCATAGATCATTTTGGCGCAAGAATCGTAGCATTCTGAGTTACGGTTTAGGAGGAATGACCAAAACCGTAAAAGTTGTTCGTAGATGTAAGTGTTGAGTTGGTGACTGGAATGGAGACCATTAAAAATGGAATTAGAACATTATATTTTGAGGATAAATATTAAAGGTCATAATAAAGAGGTGGGAGAAGACGGTATGTCAAAAGAATGATTTTTCGATTTTATGAAAATGTTTCAGTCAAGGTTACGAGCGAGAGGACCTCTTAAGAGAGCACTTGGACTTAACTTTGAAAATGACTTTGTAAAGTGGTTGTTCGAGGTTCGATTTCACAACGAACTCTTGACTTAAGTGTTTGTCAGTTAACATGGACTTAGTACGAGTCTAGAGGGACCCCTAAGTGCCTTGTTTGAGGTTGGCTTAAGTGTTTAAACGTTGAGTTATGAATGGATCGTATAAGGGATTAATAGCGTGTTTTCTTGACTTTGTTTAGATTGTCGGACCCCGCTACAAGCCCTTACTACATCGGGAGTATCAGGCAAGTATACTTAACCTTACTCTATTGTTCAGAGTATATATGTTCAATGAATGGTGTATGTGGTTCAAATGTTTTCACTACGAGTTGCAAGTATTTCATCTAGTTGATTAAATACCGGATATTGATGCAATCGAATGCATGTATATATAGATGATTGTTCCGAAAGTTATCCGGATAGTATATAAATATAGTATTATGTATAAGAGCTATTGGTCCATCTAATTGGGACAAGTATCGATGTACATTGTTCGTACTCGAATAGTGTTATAATATTGTTGGAATATATATACGAGCTATTGGTCCATATGATTGGGACAAGTATCGATGTACATTGTTCGTACTCGAATAGTGTTATAATATTGTTGGAATATATATACGAGTTATTGGTCCATATGATTGGGACAAGTATCGAGGTACATTGTTTGTACTCGAAGGGAGATAAAATGTTTCTATAAAAGTATGTTGTAATTATGAGGAGTGATGTGAGATTTGATCTGGATCATTTTATTCGAATCCATGATCAAAGCAGTCGTTCTTATGTTTCCTCTTCTAATTTGGGAGGAAAGTGATTTATTGATGATAGTAATCGTTCGTTATTTCCGAATGATAACAGTATTATGAATAGAGGTGCACGTGGTATTATACGTGACATCTAAGATGATAAGTATTGAAGGTGGTCAGGGATACTCTGGCACCTTATGTTCTGGACTGGAGATAATGCAAGAGCTTGGCGAGGTGGCCACTCAGCATAGATGTATAAAAGCCCGGATGCGGCTTAGGGTGAAGGCCGAGCAAGTCGACTCATCCTGGGGTGATCAAGGCCGAGCAAGTCGGCTCCCCCCTCTACCGGTAGTAAAAATATTTGACGTAAGGACTGATCATCCATTACAGCCCCGCGGATAAGAATCTCCTGAATATAGTCCATCAGCAGTATTTGATAAGTGTAATTAATACCACAGATGGGTATTGATTGCAGTATGAATAGCATGTTCTTACTCAGTTTTTGCGAGTAAATTTCATTATGATGAGGAAAATATTTTCGAAATACTTTTAATAGTACATTATTGAAGTCCAATTCATGTCTTCGAATACATTTATATATGTGATTCTGGTGTATATAACTTGCTGGGCATTTTTGGCTCATTCTTGCTATTTTTAATATTATCAAACAGCGGCGATCAGAGCTGGCACTAGTACGTTGAACCGTGATAAAAGGAAGGGAAAGGTGACTGATTCAGCATGTTAGCCTTGTAGTACCTGAGGAAGGTGCAAGTTAGGAAGAAGTAGTTTAATACTTTATTATCTAGTACTTTGAAGTTGTAATGAGATTCTGGAGGATACTCTGAGGTGTAATAACTTTTGGGATTAGTAAGTACTTGTTCTAAGACTATAACCCGTGGAGTAGATTATGGAGTTTATTATGGATATTGTTGTAGATTATATTGTGAGCAGGTGATTGAATATTCCGCAAGAGGTGTGATGACCTGGATTCCCGGTAAGGAATTTGGGGCTGTTACAGATACCCTTCTAGGGTTAACCTAACTGTATTTATAAAACATACAGCTTCGTACAATCAGTAATTGATTCTCCTATAATTAAGCTATACAATTGATATCAATTACGATTGCTACACGTCTTCTAAGTCAACTCAATCTCTTTGACAGCTATCCAATCTTCAAAGATATTGCTTCCATATTTATCTTGTATCAATCTTCAAACACTGTTGACTCTCAGACGCTTCCGCTACAGAGTTTAACAACCTCTGTTGCGCTTCCAGTCAGTGTTTAACTAAACTCTGACTGCTTCCAGCTAAACTCTGTTTTGTTACTTTAGCTTCCAAACACTGTTCTCATCAATCTTTTCTAACACCTTTGAAACATAAAGTTCGTCCCCCTTTCCCCAAGTATAGTACTTGTTGATAGGACTCCATAAAGTAGCTGTATCTAATTGGAAAGGAAAACATCACCAATATTTCCCAAGCCGATGTTTGTTAATGGATATAAACTTGTTCCGTCAATCTTACTCCTCAAGCATTGAGGAGGTAACCAAAAAGATTCATATCGATGTTTGAAAGAATCAAGATGTGAGTGACAAGATAGTTTAGCAAGAATATGACCGGGCAGTCCAATAAATAACATCTCTCAAGTGAGGTCCCCTTATATATTTTTGGAAGTTGAGCGAGCATTTAAATCTTCTTATAAGATAGATTTAAATGGAAATAAAGTTTTGGGAACCTCCCCTTGATAAAATAGCCATAAAATACCCCCGAAATATTTTACACCATATCTGAAGGTGAAAGATAATCTTTGAATAATATAAATTATTATAAAAGAATTCAAAAGAATTTAAATAAATATTCTGAGAATATTTATTAAATCAATAATAATTAAGGAATATTATTAAATCATAATATTGCTCTTAGGTAATCCTCGAATGAGTATGTAGAATTATTTACTAAGTAATTCTCTTCTTGAATGAATATTCAAATAATATTCATTTAAATAATTAAACCCAAACAATTATTTAATATAATATTCACTAAGTAAATCAAACCTTAAATGAATATTTGAAAATAATATTCATTAAATAAATAATATTCTAAATGAATATCCAAATAATATTCTTTTAGTAATCAAAACTTTAAAGGAATGTTCGAAGTAATACTCCTTGAGTAAATAGAACTTCCAATGAATATTTTAAAATAATATTCATTAAGTAAATCAAACCTTAAATGAATATTCGAAAGTAATATTCATTAAATAAATAAAGATCAAATGAATATTCCAAATAATAATAAGTAAGCCAAATGAATATTTGGGAATGATATTCGTCAACCAAATAACTCTAATGAATATTCAAAATAATATTCATTAACTAAATAATTCCAATGAATGATCAAAACAATATTCATTAAATAAATGACATTCTAAATGAATATTAAAATAATATTCATTAAATATTCCTTCACTGAGGTAATACTCAAATAACGTTCCTCGAAAGATTCGTAATCGAATAAAAATCCTTGAAATAATAAATTTGTCGCTGGGATCCCTCCGGGTTTCCACGACTATTTATATATTACAAAATATCTACTCCGGTCTATATTTGAAGTATGAATATCATACGCCCTTCGCTAAGGGTCTTAACCAAACAATCCGGCTTATAACTAATATTTCATATATAGTCTATAAGCCGATATCAATTCAGGGAACAAGTAATTCAATATTAACTTGAAAGTAGGCATGCATGCTATGGCATATGTATAACAACAATCATATATATTATCACAACAACAGTTCCAAGGTATTGGAAACTTGCCTGGTAATCCTGTAGGGGTAGTGTGCCTCGTGTCAATCCAGTGATCTATAAATAGTCACAATAACCGAGGTCAATCACTTAACATATCGAAGGTTAAGTATAACTTAACTTAAGTCATGTAAGTTTAGTCCAAAACACACCTCGAACCCATCCTTAATGTCGGATCTTTCGTATATCTTACTTAATCATTTATAACCTCGTTCTTTGCACCAATATGTGGTCTTGATAATTCTTAACAAGTTTCATGTTTTAGTCGACTCAAAATTTCTCTTTTAATCTAGCCAAAATGGGTGGTCAAAATAGTACATCTAGAGTTGACTTCCCTGAGAATTACTATTCCGTGACTCACACCCCAACACTTTTAATAAATCACTGGAAATGTATTTAATTATGAAACCACTTCCAAAATCATCTTTGGTATTTGTAATATTTATCATAAAATTTCTAATCCGAAAACACGGGTCTAGATAGGTGAAATGTATTTTCGAAGTTCAGTCAATGGCGGATTTTCACTATTCACACCTCTTTTACTAAAACGTTCATAATTCGGTAACCGTTAACTCAAATGACGCACCGTTTTCGCGTACATACTCTAGAGAATGTCTATAAGGTGACTAGCTCAAAATCTGACTTTGTTCAGAAGATAAAAGTTTACAGAGTTTACTAAAACAGGGCAGGAGCATTCGAATGCATAATGTTATCTCTGAAAAGTGGTTTCTTCGCACTTAACCTCGATTCGAACATTTTTATAAAATCGGAAAACGATCCATTTTACTTGTGGTTTTCTCTCACGCCTTCCTTATGACCTCTAATATTTAATTACCATGATTCGTCATTGACTTAGTCATGTTAAGGGATTCCAATTTCAGTTACGAACTTCCATGTACGGTTTCGAACCACTCTTACGAATTTAATCATAACTCCTAAACCGTAAGTCTAATTCATACGAACTTTATATAAAAACGAAGCTTATAACATAATCTATCTTAAAATGGCAGATTAATAAGCTATGCAGTGAGTTAAGCCTACTGTGATTCACGGTTTTCAAGGTTTAACGAAAATCGGGCATTACGACGGCTATAAATCGAACGTTCTAAAATCACAACAATCAAACCAAGCCACACCGGGCATCCATACATCATTTATACATGATTCTCATCTCAACAAGTCAAATAATATCATACTTCACTATAACAAACATCATGCTACTTAAATCACTAAACCACTTAACTAATCATGCTTATAACATCATTAAGAACATATAACTCTAAAATCATCAAGAACAAGCATAACCTCAAAGTAAGATCTAGGGTTCATGAGGTTTATACCTTCCTTGGAGAGTGTTAAAGCCCTTGCTAAGCCTTGTATAGTCCATGTCTATCCTTAACCAAGCTTGGATCATCCAAGAAATCAAGAAAACCAAGATTTGTTCTTGAAGTTACTATTCACCCTAGACTTTGATGATTTTATTGAAAATGGAAAACATGGAAATTGAAGCTAAGATTTCTAGGAGATCATTTTTATGAATTATAGGACTCACAATAAAAATTAAAAGATCAAAAAAGGGGTGGAAGCTTGACTTTGGATCTTGAATTTTGGTAATAGCCGAATGGAGCATAAAAGGGAGAGTTTGATGTTTTTGATCTTGGTTGCTTGGTTGATTTGCATAAAGTGATCAATAATGCAAGATATTTGTTTGGCTAACCATAGTCTAGTTGATGGGTTAAGGCTTGGTTAAGGGTTTGATAGCATGTGAGCAAGTATTGGTGTCTTATGTTGCATCCTCATGCCAACTAGTTTAATTTGTTTCCAATGGTACTTGTATATATAAAACTTGCTTGGTTCCTTGCATTATTGTGATGAAGAAGGGATAAAAATGAGTGAATTATTTAGGAAGATATTTGTTTGGCACAAATGCAAGTTGCCCCCTCTAGTTTGGTAGAAAAACAAGCTTCTTAAAGAAGCTTACTCAGCTTAGATAATATCTTCATAAAGCTACCTTAATAAAGTGATGATGCCATGGTGGTGATCTCATCCACTTGCACATGGTTGCCTCTTGGTTCTCTGTTTGATTCTTTGTCCGGTTATTGCTCAATTCGTTGATCGTTTTGAGGAATAACTCAATCGTTTCTAGTTAGGGTTTTACCGAAAACCTTCTTAATAATTATAATACCATCATCCATCTTTCTTAACACTTCTCGAATTTAAATTCCTTAAATCCTTTTTAATAAATCCTCAAACTTGTAGTGTCCAGGGAAATGTCGGAGAAAATAAAAGTGCTATTTTTCTGAATCCGATGTCGTTTACATACACTTATTTCGCCCCTAGATCCTGAATACGAACTCAGAAATCCGCTCTGAATACTTCTATATAGCGTTGTCTAATAATATTCTTATTTCCACCAAAAACACTATTCATTCTTTATTCCCTTTTTAGCCCTGGTACTTAGAAAATATCTTTGTGCTTCCTCAAGCGTTCCTTAACTCTTTCATGGAACCTCCTTACTTGTAACCGATATCGATCTAGATGACATGAAGGTATCTATTTCTTTCTAGGGAATCTTATCTTAACTTTCTAGGAGATAGATTATTCTAATCTAAGTTATCACCCAATAGCATCCTTCAGGACATATAACCTTGGAATCTTTTATCCTTTCACTATTCATTCATTAGAACCAATGTTATATTGTAGTTGTAACCACTGTTCACTCTTACATCAATGCATAATAAAAAGTTTTAATTCTACCCAAAAATCTGGGTTCTTACAACTTCCATATCCAATTAAATCACTTGTAAACACTACAAGAAATAAGTCAATAGATATCAGTTATGGACTAATGTAAAAAGTTTGAAAAACCGATGTCTAGGTGGGTGTTGTTAAAAGTCTATGTGTTTTACATCGGTTCTGGGCCGATGTTAAAAGGACTTATTACATCAGTTAGGAACCGATGTAAATCGTTATCAACAACATCGGCTATTAAAACAGAACTGATGTCTAAAACGTATACCACATCTGTTAAAAACCGATGTAAAATAGATCCTTGAAATAGCCTGAATAGACATCAGTTTTTAGGTGATGTGTTAAAGGATAACAATATGATGTGTTATATTTGCATAATTATGTGCCCAAAAATTTACCAAAATAATTAATATCAAAATCTGAATTCCACATTCATAATTAGAAAGCTTAACAAATAACCAAAACCACATTCATAAATAATTCCACGTTCACATAATTCATTAACAATGTACTACACCAAAACCATCCATTCACCCAAGTTACACCAAACTCCATATATATCCACCACAATCAACTACACAGTACAGTAGCTTAATTAACAGTACTAGACAACTTAACAGTACTAGCTAGAAAATTTAACAAAACAGTAGCAGCAGAGACTAAGGCTTGAACAAAATCTTGAAGGAGTGAGTAGAATAAAGAGCTCTGTGCTCGTTATCTGGGGCAACCTGCAATCAAGCATCTTGCAAACTTCAAAATATGTTCCTAGGGGAATGAAGGGTTAACAAAAGGTTTTTGTTAAACCTACAGGCTCCACAAAACCAGAGATATTATTGCGGTGAAATATTGGTTGATTAAACTTCTCGCCATGGACATAAAGCTGCAAAATAGTAATGACAAGACAGAATCAGTTACACATAGCTAAAAACAAAGACCCCGAGACAGTTCAAAAGAATATAACAAAATACCACAACGTAAGACATTGTTCAAGATACAAATTTGTATCATAAAATACTAACTTAAAATTAATAGGAAACTGAAGGCTGCATAACAAGATCAAACTTGCACAAACCACAGAGACATATTTAAGTTAAATTAGTAGACTAGTTTGGGCACTCTTAACAATGCCTTGGTACACTCTAACATTCTTTACTTTAAACTGAGAATGTACATACTTCATCACAAACTTAACTATCTGCAATGGACAGTATATACCCCCAGCATCAATGTTATCTAACTTAAGACCTTTGACGAGGATAATATCCTACAGGATTTTGACATAGTTAATAGTGAAACAATCGACATTAGTTATTGCAACGCTGTTAACATCAAGTTCAGAGCCACTGGATCCCGTGACTATAAAGACATACGTAAAAAGTTGGTCAGAATTATCCCATGAATGTTAGCACTAAATGACTTCTTGAGAAGTAGTATGGCTTTGTAGTTCGCAGTTAATGCATAAAGGAAGAATATTTAACATGGATATGAAAGCACGGAAAATCTTGAGCACATAATAATGCATAAAAATATCTTACTCTGCCTTCAAGGAAAACATGGTGGGAAGGAATCAAATCATCATAGGCAGTAGCAGATAAGTAATCAACTCCTATTTCAAAGAACAAATTTTCATCAGTGGCTCCTAAATCGGAAAACTGGTGGTACAGCACCATTCTTCCGTCACTTAACAGAAATTATGATGAATGATAGACAAGTAATACATGGTAAAACAACCAAATCCCCTGCCTTCTTGGAACAACACAACAGAAAAATACTAATCCAGCCTGCAAACTACGACGATGTTATAGTGTATGTAAGAACCCAGATTTTTGATAGAATTAAAACTTTTTCGTATGTAATAATATGGGAATGAATAGTGGTTATGACTGCGATGTAACGAATGTCTATTAAATGAATGGAATGGATTTGAATTCAATTATTTACATGTCATGCAGAATACTTTTGGTTGACGGCATAGGTAAGAATGATCTATCTCCTAAGGATATAAGTATATTACTTCAAGTAAGATTATTCTTGTGTCATCCAAATCAATATCTATTATAAGTCCAGCGGTTCCGTAAAAAGGTTAAGAAGCACTCGAGAGTGAACCAGGTTCATTTTCCTAATTATAGGAATTAAATAAAAATAAGTGATGAATAGTGATTTTGGTGGAATTTGGAATATTATTATAATAATGTTATACCCGGTATTCGGAACGGATTTCTGAGTTCGTATTAGTGATCCAGGAAGAAAATAAGTGTATGTAAAAGCTGTCGGATTCAGAAAAAGAGCACTTTTATTTTCTCCGAGATTTCCCTGGACACTGCAAGACTTAAGGAGTTATAAAAGGGAATTAAGGAATTTAAATTCTAGAAGTATTAAGTAAGATGAAGAATAGTATTAGAAATATTAAGAAGGTTTTCGGTAAAACCCTAACTAGAAACGAATGAGTTATTCCCTCGAACGATCAACGAACAAGCAAGGAAATTGAGTAATACCCGGACAAAGGAACGAATAAATAACCAAGAGACAAACAAGTGCAATTGGTGGGAAAAGGAGAAACCCAAGTAACATCCTTATAAGTCAACTACAAGATGAGTGGTGTAATTGCATTCTTGCAAAAATGGAGTTGTTTGTTGTAGTGCCAACACTTGGCCCAATGAGGAAGCAACAAGTGGCACCATTGGATTTCCAACAACACATTAAAAGAGATGCATCCATTATATATGCAAGGGTTATACATGTATTAGCCATAAATCACCAAAACAAAACAAACCACCACCATTTCTCTCCATTTCTTCATAAAAATCTGCCCATTCTTAGCTAATTGGAAGTCCAACTTCCAACCATCACTTGTTCTTCAAATTTTTATGGTAAGTACTACATATCATGGTAATGATCTCCTAGAAATTTCAGCTTCAAATTCATCTTTTATCATTTTCAAATAAATCATCAAAGATGATGATGAATAGTGTTCTTCATAAACTAACTTTTACTTCTTCATTTCTTTTGATTATTCAAGCTATACTAAGGCTAGATAAGGGCTAAACAAGGCTTGATAAGTTCATACATACACCAAGGAAGGTATACCACTCTTGAAAACCAAGCTCTTAGTTTAAGTTTTGGTATTTTAGATGAGTTATATGGATTTAATGCATGTTTAGGACCTTAAGATTATGATTGGGATTTATTAAATGTGAAATTAGTTTAGATGAACGGAAAGACATTGCTTGGTCTTAGTTCATGGTTGAATAACATGTATATGTTGTTTGGAGTGGAAACTATGATTATTGGATGGTTTGAAATTTGGAAATCATGTAAACATAGCCGTCGTAATGCCCGATTGTCGTTAGCCTTAAGAAACCGTGATTAGCAGTAGCATGAACACACTGTCCAGTCTCGGATTTTGCCATGAAAGGCTAGATTATGTTATAAGCTTCGTTTTGATATAAAGATCGCATGAAACGGACTTACGGTTTAGGAGTTATGATTAAATTCGTAAAAGTGGTTCAGAACCGTAATCAAAAGTTCGTAACCGAAATTGGATCCCTTTAATATTGCGAAATCAGTGGCGAATCTTAATAATTAAATAATATAGATAAAAAGGAAGGTGTGGGAGAAGACCTCATGTAAAAAGGATTGTTTTCCGATTTTATAAAAATGTTCGAATCATGGTTAAGTACGAAAGTACCCCTAAAAGGTATACTTGGTTATAACGTCGATAAACCACTTAGAAAACGATCGATAAATATCGAGGTCTAATCTTTCGACTTTAAAACTTATACGATTTAAATACTTACTACATGTAAGTATAATGCCATGCTTTATTAACGAACAAGTGTCGGATAATAAAAGCAATAATAAGAGTGAATTAGAGGGGTATAACGAAACGACTTGAAACGTGTTTCGATTTAAGTTAAATTTATACTTAACCTTTTGAAAGGTGTTAAGTGATTAATCCCGAATGTCTTGGCTATTTATAGATCATCAGGCCGACCCGGGACACGCTACCACTACCCCTACTCGTACTCGATTTCCAGGCAAGTTTCAAATCCTTTTTATAAGGCTGTTGTTGTGAATATATATATATATGCTTTCTGTTATACATATGCCATAGCATGCATGCCTACTTTCAAAGTCAAATTGATATACTTGTTCCTAGAATTTATTGTTGGCTTATAAGCTAGATAGTAATATATCAGTTATAAGCCGGATATCACTGAGACCCTTAAGCAAAGGGCAGATGAATCTCATTCTTTGATTATAGACCGGGAGTCGATATTCCTTGATATATTGATATTATTTTCAGAGGAAAATATTTAAGTAAATATTTTCCATTTATTATCTGGCAAATATTTTTGGAATATTTCCTTGAGATTATTCGATAAATATTATCTGGATTATTCATCAGATATTTATTCGACGAACATTATCTTTAATATTCATCTAAAGTCAATTTATTATTCGAATATTATTTCGAACCCTCAGTTAAGTTATTGACTTAAAGAATATTCATTCTTATTTACTCAATAGATATTATTTTCGAATATTCATTCGAGTTATTTATTTAATGAATATTATTTTAATATTCATTCGAGCCTTATATATTCAAATGAATATTACTTCGAATATTCATTCAATCTCTATTTATTTTATAAATATTAGTTGAACATTGATTCGAACTCCAGTTATTCGACAAATATTATTCAAAATATTCCCTTGAGACGATGAGTATTATCTTCGACATTCATTTAAAGTCGATCCAATTATTGAACATAATTTCAAATGTTCCTTCGATAATCATTTCTTCTATAAATATTACTGAGTTGAATATCCATTGTTTGTTCAACAAATATTGTCTCAAATATTCAGTCGATCCTTATGTCATCAATGAGTATCATTCTTAAGTATAATATTCATTATTTATTCAGTGAATATCATTTCAAATATCCATTTGATGACTATTTCATCACTAAATATCATTATTAATTTGAATATTCATTATTTGTTCAATGAATATTATTCTGAATATTTATTCAAAGATTATTCCGAGCAACACTTTTCCGATATCTGTGACTCAATAAATATTCTTGGAATATTTATTTAATTCTTCTAACTCGTTTCAAAAATGATTTACTTCATTCAAATAGTATTATCGACCTTCGAACACTATATAAATTATTACAGAGCCTTATTATTATTATTATTATATTATCAAGGAAGGTTCTCAGTAATTCCCTTCTTCCTGCGATTCTATTGTAAGGGAACCTTACTTGAGGAATGTTATTTATCTTGTGACTACCCGGTCATAAATTATTCATTTCGTTCGCAACTTGGTTGCTATTATTCATGGAATTGTGTATACCCACTCATTATTCGAGGGGTAAGAATGTTGGAACAAGTTGGTATCCATTAACAAGCAGCGGCTTGGGAAATATTGGTGAATTTTCCTTTCCAATTAGATACGATTACTTTGTTGAGTCTTATCAACAAGTATTATACTTGGGGAAAGGGAGACGAACTTTACGTTTCAAGTTATGGATGTGAAATGAACTAGGAGATGCGTAAGTGACCCAGTGGCGCCGGTCCAGCAAATGGCCCAACCGTTGGCCGAGGGGGTTCCAGAGGGCGGTAGACAAGTAAATCCGTCGGTGCTTCCTTCTACATGTAGTAAACAAGAGGTGGGGAGCATAACATGCGACTGATCATCGTGTATATGCTATGTCTCCTGGCGCGTCAAACTCCAGTATTAGTTCATCACTCAAAGTTGGAAATTTTCTGCAACACCATCATAGTTGGCAGAGTTGAAAAGTATTTCAAACTGGAATTGCAATATCATTCTGCAAGTTCCTATTTTTATGAAAATGATGCTATCTTGCTTATTTTGGGCATAGCATATGCTTCCACGAAATATATATCTGTTGAGTTACCTTGTAACTTCATCCTTTATATTAAACTGGCAATATTTTCTCTAATGCATGGCATATGATTTCAAAACATATCTTTGAACTGTCTTATATATTACTGCACAGTTATATATTGTTGGTGGGCTGTTGCTCACCCTTGCTTATTTATTATGTCACAACAACAGCTAGGTCACATGGCCCGCGTCAGGCCCACTCGGCGCAAGCAGGATACCAGCCCCACAGGGCTACCCGTTGATATCATTGCTGCCATTGCTGAGGTAGCATAGATCAGCAGCCTTTGATTACCAGTTTAATTATATGTATCAATAATGATTAATCAACGGCAAAACTTTTAAACTTATGATGTTATCCTTTTGGCTTGTAATAACTTTTATTCGTAAACCAGTAATGCAAGACTTATTTCAATTTCATCTCTGGGACTATAACTGTGTGTGTGTGAGTGGTTATTATTGTGGGGTCACAACAGGTGATTTATTTATTGTGGACTCAAGTAAAGTATTAATCATGGAAAATAAGACCGTGACAACCCGATCCCGGACCCCGGATCTGGGGGTGTTACAGAAATGGTATCAGAGAGAGAGTTATAAATCCCAAGAGATGATGCGACACTATACAATAATAAATTCACTAAGATAATAAGAACTCTTGCCAAGTTCACCTAAAACCCGTATGGGAACTTTTAAGTATCATGATAGTAATATAATTCGTCATTGTGTAGGCGAGCGACATCTCCGATCCGGAGGAGTATGAGAGACAGCACGATGAGGCGATCCAGGCCGCCGAGGGCTCGGCGATGATAGAGACAGATACTGATGTTGTTGAGTCAGAGGAGGAGGACCCTGAGGTCCAGGTTGATGCTAATACTGATGTTGTTGAGTCAGAGGAGGAGGACCCTGAGGTCCAGGTTGATGCTGATGTCATTGAGTCTGGGGAGGAGGAGGACCCGGAGGAGGTCCAGGCAGGGCAGGACGTTGAGTTAGTTGATGAGGGTGCCGAGGGAGATGTTGATGAGCCCATGGCTGATGTTGTAGGGGGTTCCGGACTTCATGTGCCACCCCTCTCTGATGAGAGAGCCCCTACCCCGCCACCACTACATATGAGCCCATTGTCAGATGAGTTTGAGGCATTGACCCCAGAGCCACAGCAGGCAAAGGCTGCCCTTCCAGCAGATCCAGCCCCTCCACCCCATGGTCCGATAGAGGACGTCCCAGCATGTTTTCACCACTATGTTGTGGGCAGACTTACTTCTGAGGTAGCCGTGGCTGAGGCCAGGCTGGCAGAGTCCCGCAGAGAGCTAGCCGCAGAGAGAGAGGCCCGGTTGAGGCACCTGGGTGGTAGGCGAGCCAGAGCTAAAGATATGTATAGGCAGGTGACCGGCATAGAGCTGAGGGCCCGTGTGAGGGTGCGACGGTTACCCAGTGATGGACATGGCATGGTATCCAGGGCTGATGCAGAGGAGATATTCCGCCTTGCTATGAGGAGGGTTCTAGATTTGGCCCGCCGCCGTGGCTGACTGCAGTGTTAGTGATGTATTGGTCTAGTTGTCTAGTCTTGTACGGTCATAGTAGTGCCGATTTTTGGTAGGGATAGTTTCAGCTTGTAGTTCCCTGTTGCAGACTAGACAGATAGACAGCTTATCTCACTTTTGACTAGTTATTATTCGGATGGTTGTATTTCCTTAAAACTGTTGTTGTATGTCGGATATTGTACCGTTTGGTACTTGGTATATATTTATTTCCCTTTTCAGTCATTTCAGTTTTCTTATGACGCGATCACTAGTTTGTTATATTATATCTGCCCGTACTGCTTTCGACTAAAACTGCAATGATATATAGAACTGTGGGATCCTAAATCCATCTATGCATCGATATTGTGAGGAAAACCCTCTAAAATAGGTGAATAAACCTAATGTATGTTGTCCAAATTTTCAGTAAAATGCCTCCGAGAAGAATGGGTACTAGGGCTAACCCTCACGAATCTACTGAACAAGAAAGTCACAATCAACATGAGGAAAATTTTGAGTATAATGAAGAACAGGATCAGGACTATAATGAGCAGGAGGATTCCCATTATGGGATGGGGGATGAAACTTTCTATACTGCAGAGTTTGAAGAGGAAATAGAAGAAGGGGAAACTGAAGTCGAACATCAGGGGGAGAACCAGGGCGGAAACCCCATGGGACAATTTATGGATCTGCTCAGGCAGAATTTGAACCAACATCCCCAACCACCCCAAGGAAACAACACCACTGTGGCCAATTTCTTTAGGGCCTTCAAGTCCATCAAACCCCCAGAGTTTCACGGATCGGCTGACCCCGTAGAGGCAAGGGCCTGGGTCAAGGAAATGGAAAAATCTTTCGAGATTCTGAGTATTGGAGAAGCCCAAAAGACTGTCTTTGCTACCTACTTGCTAAAAGGAGAGGCCAACTATTGGTGGGAAGCTAAGAAGAATATGGAGACCGATGCTATTATAACCTGGGATAGGTTTAAACAATTGTTTCTAGAGAAGTATTTCCCAAAGTTTATGAAAACCCAGATGGAGCTTAAGTTTCTAGAGCTAAAGCAGAACAACTTGTCGGTGGCCGATTATGAAGCCAAGTTTACTGAGTTATCAAGGTTTGTGCCGGAATTTGTAGATACTGAGGAAAAGAGGGCTAACAGGTTTCAGCAGGGGTTGAAACAATGGATTCAGAATCGAGTGGCAGTTTTAGAGATTAATGATTATGCCACCTTGGTGCAAAAGGCGACCATTGTGGAAGCAGGTAGTGATCAGGCACAGAGAGAAAGAGAAAAAGGGGGATTAAAGAGAAAGCATGCCAGTATGGGCGGAGGTTCCGCAGGAGGAAGACCCCCGAATAGGTTCAATCGAGGAGCAGTATCCCTACCTGGGAGGAATGTTGAGTTTAAACCATCTGTGAGTGCAACTGTGAGCCAGGGCGGCCAGCAGTTAGGAATGTCTCGTTCTCACCTTTCCAGACCTCCACTACCAGCATGCACAACTTGTGGGAAAAGGCACCCTGGAGTATGCAATCAGAAGCAGTCCGTCCGTTATAAGTGTGGACGAGTGGGTCACTACTCCAACAGGTGTACCGCGGTTAATCCTACTGCTAGTAAGAACAATACATGTTTCCAGTGTGGACGTCCAGGGCACATGAGGAAGGACTGCCCAATGAACAAACCAGCAGCCTCAGGGGCAAGCAAAGCTGCCTCCAACAGGCCACCAACTGCTAGAACTTTTAACATGACAGTGCAAGATGCCGTGAGGAACACGGATGTGATAGCAGGTACATTTTCCCTCAATACAGTCAGTGTAAATGTTTTATTTGATTATGGGGCAACTAAGTCTTTTATATCTAGAGATTTTGCACATAAATTGAAACTTAAAACTCAACCACTAAGGGAGTCTTTGCAAGTAGTGATAGCTAATCAGGAAGTCGTTCTAGTTAATCAAATTCACTCCGACTGCAAAATAGAAATAGGAGGACGATCCTTCTGTGTTGATTTGATCCCTTTTAAGCTAGGGGAATTCGATGTTATTTTGGGAATGGACTGGTTGTCTCGTAATAATGCGCAAATATATTGTAAAGGGAAAAAGGTTAAGTTGAAAACCCCAGGAAAGAAGGAAATATTGTTTAAAGGGTTACGACAGACCCAGACCATTCTAACCATGGCACAGACCAAGAGACTGCTATGAAAAGGAAACGAAGCTTATTTAGCTTACGTTATCGACACCCAGAAAGAGGCACCCAAGATACAAGACATTCCGGTGGTTAACGAATTTGAAGATGTGTTTCCTGAAGATCTTCCTGGATTACCACCAGATAGAGTGATTGAGTTTGCTATCGAGTTAGCCCCGGGGACGGCGCCAGTTTCAAAGGCCCCGTACCGATTAGCACCAGTAGAAATGAAAGAGCTAGCAAAACAATTACAGGAATTGTTGGATAAGGGTATGATAAGACCCAGTGTGTCGCCTTGGGGCGCACCAGTGTTATTCGTTAAGAAAAAGGACGGGAGTATGAGGTTATGCATCGACTATCGAGAGTTGAACAAGCTAACCATAAAGAACAAGTACCCGTTACCCAGAATTGATGATTTGTTTGATCAGCTAAGAGGAGCTGTGTATTTCTCCAAGATTGATTTGAGAACCGGATATCACCAACTGAAGATTAAACCGGAAGATATCCCAAAGACTGCATTCCGTACCAGATATGGACACTATGAATTCTTGGTGATGTCGTTTGGATTAACCAACGCCCCAGCAGCTTTCATGGATTTAATGAATAGAGTGTTCAAGGAATATTTGGACCAGTTTGTTATAGTCTTTATTGATGATATTTTGATCTACTCAAAGACAGAGGAAGAACACGCTAAACATTTGAGGATAACCTTAGAGACGCTCCGGAAGGAGCAATTATATGCCAAATTCTCAAAGTGTGAGTTCTGGAAAAATGAGGTGCAATTTTTAGGGCACGTAATCAATAGAGAAGGAGTGCTAGTTGACCCCTCCAAGATAGAGGCAGTTTCAAATTGGGAACGACCAACCACTCCAACAGAGGTAAGGAGTTTCATCGGGTTAGCAGGATATTATAGACGATTTGTTCAAGATTTTGTAAAGATTGCAGCCCCGTTAACTCGACTTACCCGGAAAACTGAGAAATTTGAATGGACTGAAAAATGCGAGAAGAGTTTTCAAGAGCTGAAGAAGAGGTTGGTAACGGCCCCAGTATTGGCATTGCCTGATGGAAAAGGAGATTTCGTGATTTACAGTGATGCTTCGCATAAAGGATTGGGATGCGTGCTTATGCAGCACGGTAAGGTAATAGCATATGCGTCAAGACAATTGAAGGATTACGAGATCCGATACCCCACCCATGATCTAGAATTAGCAGCAATTGTTTTTGCCTTAAAATTTGGAGGCACTACTTGTATGGAGAGAAGTGTGAGATTTACACTGACCATAAGAGCCTCAAGTACATTTTTACGCAGAAAGAGCTTAACATGCGCCAGAGAAGATGGCTAGAGCTAATCAAGGATTATGACTGTGAGATTCGTTATCACCCGGGCAAAGCCAATGTGGTGGCTGACGCCCTTAGTAGGAAAGAGAAGCTCAAAATGATAACTACGGAGAAAGAATTGATAAAAGACTTTGAGAGGCTGGAAATTGAGATTAAGATACCTGAAGAAGGTCAAGAAAAGTTGATGGAAATTTGAATCCAGCCTCTACTGTTGGAAAAGATTAGGTTATGCCAAGAGCAAATGATGGAAGCAAAAAAGAACTCGACAGAGGAGTTAATGACTGGGGAAGAAATCAAGTGTGAAAAAGATAAAGGAGGAATTATGAGATACATGTGGAGGATATGGGTCCCAAATGATCAGGAACTCAAGGAAGAAATTCTATACGAGGCACACAACTCAGGATGTATAGAGATTTGAAAGAGTACTACTGGTGGCCCAACATGAAAAAGGACGTGGTAGAGTGGGTAAGCAAATGCTTGACCTGCCAGAAGGTGAAAGCGGAGCACCAAAGGCCTAGTGGACTTCTACACCCCTTGGAGATTCCCGAATGGAAATTGGAACATATAGCTATGGACTTCGTAGTAGGTTTACCAAGGACCAAAGCAAATCATGACGCCATATGGGTGATTATAGACCGACTAACAAAGTCAGCTCACTTTCTTCCTATCAATGAAAGGTACACGGTTGATAAACTTGTAGATATCTACCTCAAAGAGATAGTGGCGCGACATGGAGTCCCAGTCGCCATAGTATCTGACAGAGATCCAAGATTTAACTCCAGGTTTTGGAGGAGCTTTCAGGAATGTGTGGGAACCAGGCTAAACATGAGTACAGCTTACCATCCCAAGACAGACGGGCAAAGTGAAAGGACCATCCAGACACTAGAAGATATGTTGAGAGTCTGTGCTATAGACTTTAAAGGAAATTGGGATGATCACTTGCCATTGATTGAGTTCTCCTACAATAATAGCTTTCATTCGAGTATAGGGATGCCGCCTTACGAGGCCCTTTATGGAAGGAAATGCCGGTCTCCCTTATATTGGGATGAAGTTGGAGAGCGAAAGATGCTCGGGCCTGAGATGGTCCAACAGACTAAAGATGCAGTGGATCTAATCAGAGGACGGCTGGTAGCAGCCCAAGACCGACAAAAGAAATATGCCGACTTAGCTCGGAAAGGAAAAGAATATGAGGTGGGAGACCTAGTGTTCTTGAAGGTATCTCCTTGGAAGGGTTTAATGAGGTTTGGGAAGAAAGGGAAGTTGAGTCCTAGATATATTGGCCCATTTGAGATCTTAAGACGTATTGGAGAGCTAGCTTATGAACTAGCATTACCCCCGAACCTGCAGCAAGAGCACAATGTGTTCCATGTCTCAATGCTGAAGAAATATAACCCAGACGCCAAGCACATAGTGGAATATGAGCACGTGGATATGCAACCAGATTTGACCTACGTAGAGCAACCTGTGGAAATAGTAGACAGAAAAGATCAAGTGCTCCGAAACAAGGTCATCAAGCTTGTCAGAGTTTTATGGCAGAACCACAACATAGAAGAATCAACCTGGGAGCTAGAAAGTGCAATGATGGAAAAGTACCCCCATTTGTTTTCAAGCTGATTCCGGGACGGAATCCTTTTAAGGAGGGGAGACTGTAAGAACCCAGATTTTTGATAGAATTAAAACTTTTTCGTATGTAATAATATGGGAATGAATAGTGGTTATGACTGCGATGTAACGAATGTCTATTAAATGAATGGAATGGATTTGAATTCAATTATTTACATGTCATGCAGAATACTTTTGGTTGACGGCATAGGTAAGAATGATCTATCTCCTAAGGATATAAGTATATTACTTCAAGTAAGATTATTCTTGTGTCATCCAAATCAATATCTATTATAAGTCCAGCGGTTCCGTAAAAAGGTTAAGAAGCACTCGAGAGTGAACCAGGTTCATTTTCCTAATTATAGGAATTAAATAAAAATAAGTGATGAATAGTGATTTTGGTGGAATTTGGAATATTATTATAATAATGTTATACCCGGTATTCGGAACGGATTTCTGAGTTCGTATTAGTGATCCAGGAAGAAAATAAGTGTATGTAAAAGCTGTCGGATTCAGAAAAAGAGCACTTTTATTTTCTCCGAGATTTCCCTGGACACTGCAAGACTTAAGGAGTTATAAAAGGGAATTAAGGAATTTAAATTCTAGAAGTATTAAGTAAGATGAAGAATAGTATTAGAAATATTAAGAAGGTTTTCGGTAAAACCCTAACTAGAAACGAATGAGTTATTCCCTCGAACGATCAACGAACAAGCAAGGAAATTGAGTAATACCCGGACAAAGGAACGAATAAATAACCAAGAGACAAACAAGTGCAATTGGTGGGAAAAGGAGAAACCCAAGTAACATCCTTATAAGTCAACTACAAGATGAGTGGTGTAATTGCATTCTTGCAAAAATGGAGTTGTTTGTTGTAGTGCCAACACTTGGCCCAATGAGGAAGCAACAAGTGGCACCATTGGATTGCCAACAACACATTAAAAGAGATGCATCCATTATATATGCAAGGGTTATACATGTATTAGCCATAAATCACCAAAACAAAACAAACCACCACCATTTCTCTCCATTTCTTCATAAAAATCTGCCCATTCTTAGCTAATTGGAAGTCCAACTTCCAACCATCACTTGTTCTTCAAATTTTTATGGTAAGTACTACATATCTTGGTAATGATCTCCTAGAAATTTCAGCTTCAAATTCATCTTTTATCATTTTCAAATAAATCATCAAAGATGATGATGAATAGTGTTCTTCATAAACTAACTTTTATTTCTTGATTTCTTTTGATTATTCAAGCTATACTAAGGCTAGATAAGGGCTAAACAAGGCTTGATAAGTTCATACATACACCAAGGAAGGTATACCACTCTTGAAAACCAAGCTCTTAGTTTAAGTTTTGGTATTTTAGATGAGTTATATGGATTTAATGCATGTTTAGGACCTTAAGATTATGATTGGGATTTATTAAATGTGAAATTAGTTTAGATGAACGGAAAGACATTGCTTGGTCTTATTTCATGGTTGAATAACATGTATATGTTGTTTGGAGTGGAAACTATGATTATTGGATGGTTTGAAATTTGGAAATCATGTAAACATAGCCGTCGTAATGCCCGATTGTCGTTAGCCTTAAGAAACCGTGACTAGCAGTAGCATGAACACACTGTCCAGTCTCGGATTTTGCCATGAAAGGCTAGATTATGTTATAAGCTTCGTTTTGATATAAAGATCGCATGAAACGGACTTACGGTTTAGGAGTTATGATTAAATTCGTAAAAGTGGTTCGGAACCGTAATCAAAAGATCGTAACCGAAATTGGATCCCTTTAATATTGCGAAATCAGTGGCGAATCTTAATAATTAAATAATAGAGATAAAAAGGAAGGTGTGGGAGAAGACCTCATGTAAAAAGGATTGTTTTCCGATTTTATAAAAATGTTCGAATCATGGTTAAGTACGAAAGTACCCCTAAAAGGTATACTTGGTTATAACGTCGGTAAACCACTTAGAAAACGATCGATAAATATCGAGGTCTAATCTTTCGACTTTAAAACTTATACGATTTAAATACTTACCACATGTAAGTATAATGCCATGCTTTATTAACGAACAAGTGTCGGATAATAAAAGCAATAATAAGAGTGAATTAGAGGGGTATAACGAAACGACTTGAAACGTGTTTCGATTTAAGTTAATTTTATACTTAACCTTTTGAAAGGTGTTAAGTGATTAATCCCGAATGCCTTGGCTATTTATAGATCATCAGGCCGACCCGGGACACGCTACCACTACCCCTACTCGTACTCGATTTCCAGGCAAGTTTCAAATCCTTTTTATAAGGCTGTTGTTGTGAATATATATATATGCTTTCTGTTATACATATGCCATAGCATGCATGCCTACTTTCAAAGTCAAATTGATATACTTGTTCCTAGAATTTATTGTTGGCTTATAAGCTAGATAGTAATATATCAGTTATAAGCCGGATATCACTAAGACCCTTAAGCAAAGGGCAGATGAATCTCATTCTTTGATTATAGACCGGGAGTCGATATTCCTTGATATATTGATATTATTTTCAGAGAAAAATATTTAAGTAAATATTTTCCATTTATTATCTGGCGAATATTTTTGGAATATTTCCTTGAGATTATTCGATAAATATTATCTGGATTATTCATCAGATATTTATTCGACGAACATTATCTTTAATATTCATCTAAAGTCAATTTATTATTCGAATATTATTTCGAACCCTCAGTTAAGTTATTGACTTAAAGAATATTCATTCTTATTTACTCAATAGATATTATTTTCGAATATTCATTCGAGTTATTTATTTAATGAATATTATTTAAATATTCATTCGAGCCTTATATATTCAAATGAATATTACTTCGAATATTCATTCAATCTCTATTTATTTTATAAATATTAGTTGAACATTGATTCGAACTCCAGTTATTCGACAAATATTATTCAAAATATTCCCTTGAGACGATGAGTATTATCTTCGACATTCATTTAAAGTCGATCCAATTATTGAACATAATTTCAAATGTTCCTTCGATAATCATTTCTTCTATAAATATTACTGAGTTGAATATCCATTGTTTGTTCAACAAATATTGTCTCAAATATTCAGTCGATCCTTATGTCATCAATGAGTATCATTCTTAAGTATAATATTCATTATTGATTCAGTGAATATAATTTCAAATATCCATTTGATGACTATTTCATCACTAAATATAATTATTAATTTGAATATTCATTATTTGTTCAATGAATATTATTCTGAATATTTATTCAAAGATTATTCCGAGCAACACTTTTCCGATATCTGTGACTCAATAAATATTCTTGGAATATTTATTTAATTCTTCTAACTCGTTTCAAAAATGATTTACTTCATTCAAATAGTATTATCGACCTTCGAACACTATATAAATTATTACAGAGCCTTATTATTATTATTATTATATTATCAAGGAAGGTTCTCAGTAATTCCCTTCTTCCTGCGATTCTATTGTAAGGGAACCTTACTTGAGGAATGTTATTTATCTTGTGACTGCCCGGTCATAAATTATTCATTTCGTTCGCAACTTGGTTGCTATTATTCATGGAATTGTGTATACCCACTCATTATTCGAGGGGTAAGAATGTTGGAACAAGTTGGTATCCATTAACAAGCAGCGGCTTGGGAAATATTGGTGAATTTTCCTTTCCAATTAGATACGATTACTTTGTGGAGTCTTATCAACAAGTATTATACTTGGGGAAAGGGAGACGAACTTTACGTTTCAAGTTATGGATGTGAAATGAACTAGGAGATGCGTAAGTGACCCAGTGGCGCCGGTCCAGCAAATGGCCCAACCGTTGGCCGAGGGGGTTCCAGAGGGCGGTAGACAAGTAAATCCGTCGGTGCTTCCTTCTACATGTAGTAAACAAGAGGTGGGGAGCATAACATGCGACTGATCATCGTGTATATGCTATGTCTCCTGGCGCGTCAAACTCCAGTATTAGTTCATCACTCAAAGTTGGAAATTTTCTGCAACACCATCATAGTTGGCAGAGTTGAAAAGTATTTCAAACTGGAATTGAAATATCATTCTGCAAGTTCCTATTTTTATGAAAATGATGCTATCTTGCTTATTTTGGGCATAGCATATGCTTCCACGAAATATATATCTGTTGAGTTACCTTGTAACTTCATCCTTTATATTAAACTGGCAATATTTTCTCTAATGCATGGCATATGATTTCAAAACATATCTTTGAACTGTCTTATATATTACTGCACAGTTATATATTGTTGGTGGGCTGTTGCTCACCCTTGCTTATTTATTATGTCACAACAACAGCTAGGTCACATGGCCCGCGTCAGGCGTACTCGGCGCAAGCAGGATACCCGCCCCACAGGGCTACCCGTTGATATCATTGCTGCCATTGCTGAGGTAGCATAGATCAGCAGCCTTTGATTACCAGTTTAATTATATGTATCAATAATGATTAATCAACGGCAAAACTTTTAAACATATGATGTTATCCTTTTGGCTTGTAATAACTTTTATTCGTAAACCAGTAATGCAAGACTTATTTCAATTTCATCTCTGGGACTATAACTGTGTGTGTGTGAGTGGTTATTATTGTGGGGTCACAGCAGGTGATTTATTTATTGTGGACTCAAGTAAAGTATTAATCATGGAAAATAAGACCGTGACAACCCGATCCCGGACCCCGGATCTGGGGGTGTTACAGTGTACGACTTGTGATTTGTAGATTTTGTACGGCAAATTAGTTCCTAATGATAGTAAATGACTTGATGCATGCGGTGAAAAATATTACCAGAGTAAGTTTGGAGAGATGATCAATTGAGGGTGAGCTTCCATTACAAACTTGTTTGATCTCAGCTCTGACTTTATCTTGCCAAGAAGGACTGCTAGCAAGGAGCATAACAGTCCATGTAAGCAAAAGAGCAGTAGTGTCATGTCCTGCAAAAAAAGAAAGTCTTGCATTCATCCATTGTCAGATCCATTAAGCTCCAAAAACTGATAGCTTTCCTCTATTCTCTTCTCCTCCGAAACCTCCATCGTCTTCAAAAATTCCTCCATACTAATCTTAAGATTATCCATAACCACCTCAAACAATAATGCTCTCCACAAATCCCTCTTACCACAAGTCCACTCCTTCACATTCTCCTCAAACCCCTTCTTCACCCTAACATCATACCAAATCTGCTTAACAGAAACAAGCAACGGCCAACACTCTTTCTCAAACTCATCAACCAACTCAAGAAACAACCACTTCCCACGCACCCTCCAATCCCCACTACATTCATCCCAATCTAGACTAACCCTCAACCCATCAACACCTCTAACCCTCATCTCATCCCCCATATCCGGAAAAAACACTTTCATATCCTCACCCCCCACACACCTATCAAAAATCACACCTTCCCGCCACGCATCCTTATAACGCACATCAACACACTCCCCATACTTTAATTCACTCACATTAATACCAACCACAGGCCTTTTTACTGGACGTATCAAGCCACGATAATCTGAACCCAACCCTTTATCTAAACCCTCTACCCCTTCAATAAAATCAGAAACTTCAACTTTATCAGTAAGCTTAACACGACAACCATTATCATCAATATCAATAATATCATCGTATTCGATTTTTCGAAAACCCTTAGCACAAGAATAAGACTTACCCGAATGCCAAGAACCAAAAAAGCCCTCTTCAGTGCTTCGTACTTCAACTGGTTCACCACCATCCAAAAGCTTAACTCTTGGCTCCTTACTCATCTCCACCAAATCTCTCAAACCAAAACCCACAGAAGTATATGTATCATGTATATATAGGTTAAGGGCTCTTTTCTGAATAAGCTTTTAGCCCCGCGGCTAGTTAACAATCACACAATCTAAATTACTCATTCCCTAACAAATCATTTCCATATGAACTGCTTCGCCCCACCTCCACACAGTCTATAACATCTATAACAGTAAATCTGAACAATCACTTACTTTTGGAGATGAACCAAGCTTAAGAATCAACAGATCTATCAAAAAAACTTAAATTAAAAACCAAAATTTGAATTTTCAAACAAAAGTAAGTAAAATGCTTACTAATTTGAGTGGATTATTCGAGATAGATAAGGGTTTTGAGCGGATTTGAGCCTCCTCTGTAACCAATTAACAGAATCGAAAGCTAATTGGTTCGACCTAATTGGATTTTGAATTTGGGGGCTTGTAAGCTAGGGTTTGAATTTGGGGGTTGTAAACTAGCTAGGGTTCTTCAAATTAGCTAGTTTGTGAGTGAATTAGTTTGAGTGAGATAAAATGTATTTAGTTTTAGTGAGATGAAATGAGTGAGAGGAGCGGGGGAGATGTTTTAGCAGAGGAGCGGGAGAGATGGAAATGTCTAAGGGGGGAAATGAAAAAAGAAAGGGCCAATCTATTATATTATTAATAGCACAACAGGGGTTTTGGAAGACAATTTAATCCACCTCATTGGCCACGTAGATGCCACGTCAGCTGCCACTTAGATGCCACCTCAGCTACTATATTGTATTAATAATAAAAAAATCATGCTAGTGAGGATTGAACCTGTGACCTCTAAGTTAGAAGTGAGAGTCTTTACCACTATGCTAGCCATGAGATTTGAATATGATTTAAACTCATCATTAATATATCGTAAGACAACCCTCATATATAATATTAAATGATGTTGTTTCTAAAAAGAAATGTACCCTTGACAACCCTCATATATAATATTAAAGAATTCTAACTTAAAAGGGAGATTCCTTACCATTAGGCTACACAATAACTTTGAAAATATTATAAAACAAATTATTAATATATCGTGAGACAACCCCATATATTATATTAATGATAAAAAAAATTGTTCCTAATAAGAATTAGAACGTTGACCTCTAACTTAGAATGGAGATTCTTTATCACTATGCTACATTAATTTTGAATATATTATAAAACGCAATATTAATATATCGTGAGATAATTTAATTATCATGAAATTACTAAATTACCCCTCCTATATTATATAAATGATAAAAAAATTGTTTCTAATGAAAATTAAACCTCTTACCTCTAACTTAGAAGTGAGATTTTTTTACCTCTTGCCATTTAATTATAAAGTAACATAAATACATTGTAAGTGAGAATCCTTACCACTATGCTAGATATGAGCTTTGAATATATTCTAAAACTCATTATTAATATATCGTGAGACAACCCTCATATATTATAAAAAATTGTTCATAAAGAGAATTGAACAATTGATCTCTAACTTAGGAAAAAAATTACTTATCACTATACTAGACATTAGTTTTGGATATATTGTAAAACTCATTATTAATATATCGAGAGACAATTTAATTATCATGAAATTACTAAACTACTATATTATATTAATAATAATATTTCACTAATATATCGCTAATGTATTAAAGAGAATTGAACGCTTGATCTCTAACTTAGGAAAAAGATTACTTACCATTATACTAGACATTAGTTTTGGACATATTGGAAAGCTCATTATTAATAGGGAAATTATGAATGGAACCCCTCTGGTTTGGGCTGTTATGAATGGTACCCCTAAATGAACAGTAAAGTGGTACCATTCATAATTTTTCACATAATAAGTCAAAATTTTTAGGGGTACCATCCATAAAAAAGGGTATCATTCATAAAAGTCAAAACCAGAGGGGTACCATTCATAATTTCCCTTATTAATATATCGAGAGACAATCTAATTATCATGAAATTACTAAATTATTCCTCCTATATTATATTAATAATATTATGTCATTAATATATCGCTAATGTATCATTTTACAAGAATACATATATATAATTGCACTACATGTGATGCTAGAGGTTGCCCGTGCCTTGCACGGGCTACAAAGCTAGTTTTGTAAGTAAAAGAAGGAAAGTGGGCATCCGCTTGTTTTTTTATTTTTTTAAAAAGTGGTTGAGACATCGGTTTAAAGTGCAACTGATGTCTAAAACCTGCTTTAACATTAGTTATAGAAAAACCGATGTAAAATATACCTTTAACATCGGTAAAAAATGCAACCGATGTTAAAGGGGTGATGTCTATTAACTGTTTTCTTGTAGTGAAACACATAACATCATGATTTCATGCTTAATATACACTTAACCACTAAACTAACTATAAATCATCATAAACTCAAGATAATACTAAGGCTCCATGAATTCCATACCTTCCTTGGAGGATGTAAGACCTTACTAAGCCTTGAATAATCCTTGTACAACCTTAACCAAGCTTAATCGAACAAGAAACATCAAGAACATGTTTAGAGATTTTCGGAGTTCTATAACCCAGCTAAAAGAACATGAAAAACGAGGCCCTTACCTTGCCTTTATGGACAAACCTTGTGAAATAAGAGTTATAGATTATCTCCTGGGCTTTCTAAAAATCTATAGAATGAAAATTTTGGCTGAGAAATGAAGGAGTTATGCTCGATTTACTAACCTGCTATCTTTTTTGGCCGAAATTAAGAATAGTGTGGAAGATGGAGAGATTTTGCTCTTGGCTTTTTGATCTTATCTTGATTAATCATGCTAATTCTAGAGTGTAATGGAAGCTTGTAGATATTTACCTTAGTTAATGACTAATTTACCCCTTAAAAAGGTGTTAGTGGAAAGTGATGTCATTGATGATCTCTTAATCTCTTTTCTTGTTTTTTTTTTCTAAGTATTATGCTATTTCTCTTGGTAATTAATAATATGGTAGGTATCCTTGTTAATTTATAAATCTTGGTTGTCTGGTTTCCATACTCGTCTAATTGTGATTCGTTTCGAATATACCTCATTATCTCAGTGGTTCTGAAATCATTTAACAATCCAAATTCCTTTGGTATTTCCTTAACTTAGTAATCCTTTAGTTTACCCTAATTCACTAATTCCTCAATATATAATTCTTTTAACATCTCCATGCTCCTTAATATCCAATAGAAGCTCATTCGAAATCAAAATTCTCAAAAATCCATATTCAGGAATTTCTGAAATCCATCGTCATTTCGAGCCACTTATTTTTATAGTATATCACTAATATGGTTTCTGTTTACTCATTTTCTATTTCAAGTATAGAGTACCTACATACCATTTCTCTAAATCCTCAAAATTTACTATTCATGTGATCACTGTAGCATTACTAAAGTTAGGGTTATTACAGTCTTCCCCCCTTAAAAGGATTCCGTCCTGGAATCATGTTGAAAATGTCCATAGATACCTTTTTCATCCACACCTTCTAACTTCTACACCACTTTCTCTATCCTTTTTCCTTCATAATATCTCTATCTTGTTTGCGCAAAAATACACCAACATAAACTTGCTTGTCATTCATCAACATGCCATTTAGCTTATCAATGGTAGTGCTTTCACTATCTTTATCTTGCAAATTTCCTGTTGTTTCCAGTCATTCCGTGTTATCTCGTTTCTCCTTCATCTTTCGACTAAGGGTATCAGCCACCACATTAGCATTTTCTGAATGGTAATGTATCTCACTATGGTTTGGCTATATTTTGATCTCTATCATGACATAAAATATTATTACCTCAAGTTTAATATATCTCGTCTCTGTAAAATCTTCCAGAAATTTGACTATGACATTGCTCCCTGAAACAATTGTAAGAAAATACTACCTATAATATATATTTCCTGTTCGTACTATACGAGCATGTACTTTTCCTTCATCCTTAAAAATATTTGTTAGATATTGATTCAAGTGATGATCAGGATCTGGGCATTACTTATCAGATACTGATGCTGACGTCATCAGTAATACAACGTCAGTATTGGACTATTATCAGGATTAGAAGCTGGTCAGTATTTCGTGAAGATTCTCACAGACCAGAGATCAAGGAAGATTGATATGTCGGTTCCTAACTTATAGGAAGGCAGCTATCATACAAGATATGCATTCAGAGTTATATGTAATTGATTTAAAATATCTTGTAATTGATAGTGTAACTGTGTACTCTATATAAACACAGTTTAGGTTTTACATTATTGTAATCGCTTACACGAGTTATCTTGTAACCTAGCAGCTCTTAAGAACATAAGAATTTCTTAAGAGAGTTTTGTAACAGTTTTATATCAGAATTAATAAAGCTGTTATTGATTCGTACTTGTGTTATTTCTGTTTAAGTCGAAAATCTTATACAATTGTATTCAACCCCCCTTCTACAATTGTTATTTACTGGGCAACAATTGGTATCAGAGCTAACTGATTAATATTAATCAGAAACGATCTTAAGATGTCGACAAGCAAGTATGAAAGCATCAAAATTCCAATTCTCAAGAAAACTGAGTATCCAACATGGAAGGTGAAAATGCTGATGTATCTGGAAGCAACTGATCCAGACTATCTTGATAGGATCAATGATGGACCATTTCTTCCAACAAGGTTAGTTGCAAGAACAGAGACTGTTGCTGAACAGAGACTGTTGCTGAACACTATGTCATTAAGGCAAAGAGTGAGTGGACGACAGAGGAAAAGGCTCAAGTACTCAAAGATGCAAAGGTAAAAAATATTTTGCATAACAGTCTTGATAATGTCATGTCTAACAGGGTAATAGCATACAAGACTGCAAAGGAAATTTGGGATACTTTAGAAACTCAATGCCAAGGTACTGAATCTATCAAAAGAAACAGAAGGGCTCTGTTGATTCAAGAGTATGAGCAGTTCGATGCAAAATCTGATGAAAGCCTTACTGATATGTATGATAGATTCTTGACATTACTGAACAATCTATCACTAGTTGGCAAAGAGTATGATCCAGAGGACTCTAACACCAAGTTTCTCAGAGCTCTAACTGAGGAGTGGGATACTCAAGCTTCAATCATAAGGCATCAATATGATTTGAAGATGCTGTCTCTTGATGAAGTTTATGGGATGCTTAGAACTTATGATCTTGAGGTTCAACAAAGAAAGAATAAGAAGAATGTCAAGACAAAATCTGTTGCTTTGAATGTTGAATCAAAATCAAAGGGAAAAGCTGAGGAGGTTTCTAGCAGAAAGAGTAGAGTGGAAGAGTCAATTCCTGATGACTTATCATCAGATACTGATACTGAGTCTGATCTTGATACTGATGATGACTCTACTGATTCTGATATAATGGAAATGGTTGCTATGATAGTCAAGGGCTTTAATAAGATGAAGTTCAGAAAGGCTAGAAAGCAAGGGAAATTTCATAAGAGAACCTTCAATGCTGACAAAGACAGGTACAAGAAGAAAGAAGATAAAAGCAGCAAATTTGACAAGTCAAAAATCAGATGCTATAACTGTGATGGAATGGGTCACTTTGCAAATGAGTGCAAGAAGACCAAAACCAAAGCTCTTATTTCTTCAAGCAAGGATTGGATGGACTCATCATCTGACTCTGAAGAAGAGAAAGTGAATTATGCTTTGATGGCCAAAACTGATGAGACTCCTGCTGGTGAAAATAAGGTATCTGAAATTTTGTTTGATTTTGATACTAATAATGTCTCTGAGCTAAGATCTTTTTTAAAATCTCTGCATATTAGTTTTAGGAGTCAATCTCTTGAAAATACTAGAATAAAATCTGAAATGGCAGAGGTCGTTAAGAGAAATGATCATCTAGAAGCTGAGTTAATTTTCTTGCAGGAAGTTCAAGCAGAATGTGATAATGCTGAACACATGAAACTTGAAACAGAGTTTAAATGTAATGAACTTGAAATGCAACTTAAAGAGGCAAATGAAAAACTCAGAACCTGGATACATTCTGGAACAAAAAATCATGAAATTATTACTGATAAAAACTGGAAAGAGTGTCTAGGTTATAAGCCAGAGAATGAGAAAAAGGACAAAGAAAAGATTGGTTCATCTAATCCAGGAAGATTTATAGTTGATGACTCAACAAATCCAAAAACCTACAGATATGTCACAGACAGTACAAAAACCAAATTAAAACCTGTTAATTATGTGCATCCAGAAATTCCCAAATCTACTTCAGAAAAGGGATCCACTTCTACACATCATTCTGAGTCTAGAACTGTCAAAAACAAAAATGTAGGTCTTTTGTCCAAGAAATAATTAAGGGATAGAATCTGTGATGTAACAGATAGGAAGAGAGTTCCAACTGTCAAAAGGAACAGGAATGGTAAAGTTGGAATAAACAAGGAGAATAATTATAAGTATATTCCAAATGCACCAAGAAAAGTATGTTTTAACTGTGGTAACTCTAATCATCTTGCTATTGATTGCAGGAGGAGTAAAAAGAAGCCTACTGTAGTTCCTAAGTCTGACATTAGGAATAAATCAGTATTTTATAAACCACAGAATCCTTGTTTCCATTGTGGCAGTGAATGGCATTCTATTTATACATGTGAAGAATACCATAATTTGTACTATAATTATTATGAGCCTTTGCCTAAGTTCAATAAAAGTGCAAATTTTGGAAAAACAAAGAACTTGAATACTAAGCATGCATCTGTTAAGAAAAAGATTAATTCTGATGGACTTAATCCTGATGAAGGTGTCTTTACAAGAAAATCTTCTGCTGCTAAAAATGTTAAGTTGCATGAAAAGAGAACCCAACAAGTGTGGGTTCTTAAAAATTCTAACTGAGTTCTTTGTGATTCTGATTGCAGGGTAAAAAGAAAAATGTGTTAGTCATGGATAGTGGATGTTCTGTGCACATGACGGGAGACAAAACCTTGCTATCAGAATTTGAGGAGAAGGCTGGCCCAACTGTGTCTTATGGAGATGGCAACATTGGACAAACTTTGGGATATGGCAGTATTGTAATTGGAAATGTCATCATTGAAAAAGTAGCTCTGGTGAAAGGACTCAAGCACAATCTGTTAAGTGTTAGTCAAATCACAGACAGAGGTTATCGTGTCAATTTCAATGATACTCATTTTGAAGTTATCAGCAAATCTTCAGGAAAGGTTGCATTAACTGGTCAAAGACATGGTAACATTTATGAAGCCAACATTCACACCAATACTGATAATCCAACTACATGCCTCATCAGTAAAGCTTCTGTAGATGAAAGTTGGAATTGGCATAAAAAGCTTTCTCATCTCAACTTCAACAATATAAATGAGTTGGTTAAGAAAGACTTGGTAAGAGGATTACCAAAGGCACTGTATACTCCTGATGGACTCTGTGATGCTTGTCAGAAGGTTAAACAGAGAAGGACATCATTCAAGAGTAAATCTGAATCCTCAATTGATGAACCATATCACATGCTTCATCTTGACTTGTTTGGACCAGTGAATATTATGTCCATCAGTAAGAAAAGGTATACTCTAGTCATTGTTGATGAATATACTAGATTTACCTGGGTTTATTTTCTGCACAGAAAAGATGAAACTGCTGAAATACTACTGGACCATGTGAGGCTTATTGAAACTGGCACAAAATACAAAGTCAAGATACTGAGAAGTGATAATGGGACTGAATTCAAGAATTCAGCAATGGAAGAGTTCTGCAAATACAAAGGAATAGTTCAACAATTCTCTGCTCCTGGCACACCTCAGCAAAATGGAGTAGTTGAAAGAAAGAACAGGACTCTTATTGAAGCTGGCAGAACTATGTTGGAGGAAGCTAAACTACCTACATATTTCTGGGCAGAAGCAGTCAACACAGCATGCTACACTCAGAACATCACCCTAATCAACAGACATGGTGTAACTCCTTATCAGATGATCAAGGAAAAGAAGCCAAGTTTGAAGCATTTACATGTGTTTGGCTGCAAGTGCTTTGTTCTAAGACCTCATCCTGAACAGTTAGGAAAATTTGAGACTAAAGCTGATGAGGGAATCTTTATTGGCTATCCAACAATAAGAGCCTTTAAAATCTACAATCTAAGAACAAAGACAGTCATGGAGTCTATTCATGTATCTTTTGATGATAAAAGGATAACAGGAATAACAGAAGACTCTCATGATAGTTTGATCTTTGCAAATGAAGCTACCAAGAATTCTGATGAAGTCATGTCAGATACTGATACTCTGTCAGATCCTGACAATCGATCAATTCCTTATCGAACACTAGTTACTGATGATGACTCAAATAATGCAAATATTGAGGGGGAGCAAGAGCAAGACATCACCAGTACTGATACAACTCTAACATCAAGTAGAGACTCATCAGAAACAGATTCAAGTGACAATCCTGACAGTATATCAGGAAGAGATAGCACTATCTCAGGGGGAGCTTCTAGCAATTCTAGTTCTTTTGAAGAAAACACCAATCCGGGGGGAGCATCCAGTTCAAGAAATGACTTACCATCAGCAAGGAAATGGACTAAAAGTCATACTCCTGATTTAATTATTGGGAATCCTGACGCAGGTGTTAAGACAAGAAGTGCAACTCAGAATGAATGCTTATATAATAACTTTCTGTCAAAGGAGGAGCCTAAGAAAGTTGAAGATGCACTTAAGGATGCTGATTGGGTGACAGCTATGCAAGAAGAACTGAATGAGTTTGAAAGAAATGAAGTCTGGAAACTAGTACCAAGGCCCAAGGGTAGGTCTATTGTTGGTACAAAGTGGGTATTCAGAAACAAGACTGATTCAGATGGCACAATTGTGAGGAACAAAGCAAGACTAGTAGCAAAGGGGTATTCTCAACAGGAAGGAATAGATTATGATGAGACTTTTGCTCTTGTTGCAAGACTAGAGGCCATCAGAATTTTTCTGGCATATGCAGCCCACAAGAAGTTCAAAGTATTCCAGATGGATGTAAAAAGTGCATACCTCAATGGAGAATTGGAAGAGGAGGTATATGTTGAGCAACCTCCTGGTTTCATTGATCCCAAATATCCAGATCATGTTTATAGACTGGATAAAGCACTTTATGTACTAAAGCAAGCTCCAAGAGCCTGGTATGAAACCCTAGCTCAATTCTTACTGGAAAGTGGATTCAATAGAGGTACAATTGATAAAACCTTGTTTTATTTGAATCATGGTAAGGATTTGCTGTTAGTTCAAATATATGTTGATGATATCATTTTTGGGTCAACTAACTCTAAGCTGTGTGATAAGTTTTCAAAGCTAATGCAGTCTAGATATCAAATGAGCATGATGGGAGAAATGAGCTATTTCTTAGGTCTGCAAGTTAAACAGACTGATGATGGGATTTTTATCAATCAGTCAAAGTACACAAAGAATTTACTGAAAAGGTTTAACATGCAAGACAGCTCTACAGCTTCAACTCCTATAGCTACAGCTACAAAGCTTGATCCTGATCAAAGAACTGAGGTAGATGTAACCAACTACAGAGGAATGATTGGCTCACTTTTATATCTAACTGCTAGCAGACCAGATATCATGTATGCAACCTGTCTATGTGCAAGATTTCAAGCAAATCCTAAGGAACCACATCTCATAGCAGTGAAAAGGATTTTCAGATATCTTAAGGGCACTTCTTCTCTTGGCCTTTGGTATGCTAGAGAATCAGACTTTAGTTTATGTGGTTACTCAGATGCTGATTTTGCAGGATGCAAAATAGACAGGAAAAGTACTTCAGGCAGTTGTCAGTTTCTTGGAGAAAGACTAGTTTCTTGGTTTAGTAAAAAGCAAAAGTCTATCTCCACATCAACTGTAGAAGCTGAGTACATTGTTGCTGGAAGCTGTTGTGCTCAGATAATGTGGATGAGAAATCAGCTAATGGACTATGGTTTGTCATTTTCAAAAATACCTATTTATTGTGATAACCAAAGTGCTATTGCCATGACAGGAAATCCAGTTCAACATTCTCTTACAAAGCACAACAGTATCAGGTATCACTTCATAAGAGAACAAGTACTGGAAGGGACAATTGAACTTCATTTTGTTCCTACTGATCAACAGTTAGCTGATATATTCACCAAGCCACTACCTGAGACTACTTTTACAAAGTTGGTGAATGAACTTGGAATGGTAAACTATGGCAGTACTTGAGAGAAAGAAGTCATCAGATACTGACGACTTGCAAATACTGATGGAAAGTCAATCCTGACAGTGGTCAACATCGAATCCTGATGCGACGGTTTGATCATCAGTATTATGTTCAGAATCTAACTGTCTTCGTTTTATCTCAATTTCCTGATTGAAGCTATGATTAATGTTATTGAACTCCTGATAATGTGATCACTTTAATTAGTCCTCATATTTATTTCTCAAATAACATGATAAATCTGGAAAACATTGAATAGAATAAAGAAATTGAATTTTTCATTGATAATAAGAAAGAGATTACATTTAAAGATTACATCTTTTTGTTCTCTATCTAATAATCTATTCAACAGGAAATAAAAGACCAATCCACTCCATTGTTAGTAGTCATCCCAGATCCCATCTTTGCCACTTTGTTTCGGTGGAGGTTGACAGGGATAAGGTTATTTTTGGTGACATATTCATTAACAATGGTTGATGGAGTTGGATGAGGTTGCCTTAGATGAAAGCCATGCTAATGTTGCTTGAAGGGCAGCATCGATGTCAATAACTTTTGCAGGTTTTTCCTTCTCGATTTCCTCGAGACCTGCATCCATCTGCAACCAGAGAGTCTCAAGTTGTCTTTCCCAGTCGAAAGTATCAAACTCTTCACGAGTATAGCTGAAGATGTCTCTTTTTTCTAAGAGATGGAGATTCTTCTCTTTGATGGTAAAGTTCGACATTGTTGTAAAATTTTGATGTGAAAGGTTTTTCTTATTCTTTTTCAGGAGAGAATGAAGAGTTAAGGAAGTAAATGGACAAGTTTCTAAGATTAAATATAGAAGGGTGGAACAAGAATATGAAACGATTCATATTTCTGGTGTAAGTACCAGGTATTCTTTGATTGTGATGTTTTGAACCAGCAAAACACCACATGAAAAGGTGTTATGGTGGGAACGCCACTTTATGTTGCGTTTGTTATTTTAAAAAAAATATTGTTTTTTTATCAAAATATATACAATGGTTTTGAATATTTTTAAACCCAAAATGGAATTGTTAAATCCTAAAGGTTAACTGTTTAAACCCCGAGCGAATACTGATAAAATTTAAAATTTTCAAATAAAAAACTGAATCCGGCGGCCTAATTTTTAAACGCTAACGCGTTTAAAAATCTGGAAAAGTTAGGGTTTAGGGTTGTAAACCCTAAACCTTAAGTTCGTATACGGTTTATTCGTCATTCCGAATATTTCTAAAACCCAAAATGAAAATATTGAACCCTAAAAGTTAATTGTTGAACCCCTAAATTTAATTAAATTTCTTAATTAAATTTTTTACATTTTATTTGTATTCCCTAGAGTCTCAACAATTAACTTTTGGGGTTCAACAGTTCCATTTTGGGTTTAGAATATATTTAGGAAAAAACAAAAAAAAATGAATAAAATAAAAAAACAAAAAATAAATAAAAATTAAGACATCCAAAACGCCATAAGAATTATCGTTTTAAGATAGTAACCAAGTATTAAACAGCGTTTTAGCTATAAAACCAAACATAGACTAGCGTTTTGCTTTTTAAATTAAAAATAATAATAAGCAGTCGAACGCTACTTTAAGTAGCGTGCTCCCCCAACGCAACTTAAAGTAACGTCTTGCTCCCTTTCCACCCCATAAACGCTAGATGCATCAGCGTTTTTTGGAAAAAAAATAAAAAATTCAAAACGCTACACGCCAATTTGTTTTGGAGTGATATTTGGGGCCAACTTTTTGAGTTGTGATATTGAGGCCCATTTACTTCAAAATTGTGATATTGGGGGCCTTTTTTCCTTTATATCACAGTTTAAAAGAAAATGTTTCAAAATATCACAATTCAGAAAAATGGTCCTTTGTATCACTTAAAAACGCAACTTTTATATGTCTCTTTAAAAAACGAAATTTTAATTTGCATTTCTTCTTGTTTTCAGAACAATAAAAAAAACTGAAAAACTGAAAACGCATTAAAAATTTGAGGAAGATGTCACGCATCGTATCAAGGCGGGGTGGCTAAGGTGGAAGGCAGCGTCAGGGGTGATGTGTGACAAGAAAGTCCCGTTAAAGTTGAAAGGGAAGTTCTATAGAGCGGCAATCCGCCCTGCGATGTTATATGGTTCGGAGTGTTGGGCGGCGAAGAAAGCCCTCGAGAGTAAGTTGGACGCAGCGGAAATGAGGATGATGCGGTGGTCCTGTGGCCGAACGATGTGTGAAAGAATACCTAATGCGGTTTTCAGGAGCGAGTTGGAGGTGGCGCCTCTTTCTGCGAAAGTTAGGGAAGGGAGGTTGAGATGGTTCGGCCACGTCCGTAGGAGGTTGCCGGAAGCCCCGGTGAGGAGGGACGAGAGTCTTGCGGTTGTTGGGGTGAGAAGGAGAGGCAGACCGAGGAGGACATGGGAAGAGCAGCTCAGGTTGGATTTGAAGGCCATAAACTTGAATGAGACCTTGACCGCCGATAGGAGTTCTTGGAGGCGACAGATTAGAGTCGTGGATTCTCTTCTAGGGAGCGGTTCTGTTGTTGAGAGTCTTAGAGTTGGGTTTTCTCGGTTAGCGTTATCTTAGGAGTTTGGCTTTTTGTTTTCATATTGTCTTTTGTTTTCTGGTTCTTGCAGATGCAGGGAGCATGACGTGAGGTTAAATCAGGAGAGCTGTTCCCGCTCAGGTAAGTCCCAGGAGGTCCAGGTCATGGGCTCAGGTTTGGTTGACTACTTCCCCCATCTTTATCTTCTTAGTACGTAAATCACACTGTTTTGTTGTGCACTAAGTCGGGGGTCTTCACGGAAACAGCCTCCTTACTGTAAAAAGTAGGGGTATGGTCTGCGTACATCTTACCCTCCCCAGACCCTGTTTTGAGCGGGATATACTGGGTATGTTTGGTTTGGTTTGGTTTATATGAGCACAACAGGGGATCCACTTCACGTGTACTTAAATGTGCGTGTGGTAGTTTAATACACCAATGTATTAAAAATTAAAATATGATAATGAGATGGCCCCGCCGCATCATCACCATAATATGAATATAATAATGATAAACATTAAAAACGCTCGTTTTGTTGTGATAGGAAGGACCTTATTTTTCACTTGTGATATTTTGGTCATTTTACTCTCAAATTGTGAGAGAAGGACCTTTTTCCTAATTTTACCATATCTCAAATGCAACTTTTATGCTGTTTTAAAAAAAAATTGAAAATATGAATAATTTTAATAATTTTTCAAAATTATATATATCATCTTCGTCATGTAAGTTTTACAAAAATGAGGGATCAGAAATTTGGTATAAATACTTCCTGATGAATATCACACAACAATAAAAATTGATTGATAGAAGATGTATCAATCACTGATTTGGCTCAAAATCTCACAAGGTGTAGACATGAATCTGAACTCACCAAACTAATCAATGACACATCTCAAGTTTTATAGTTTTTACAAGTACAAACAAGGAATCATCAGGAACCATACCTTTGGGAACAGAATGTCACTTATCAGAGTTTAGAGTTCATCAATAACAGAAATTATTTATGAGAGGCAATGCACACAATATTCATAAACTCAGAGTTTAGGACTGAATAAACTAAGAGATGCTATAAATATGAAACAGTATCATGCTGTGTTGATTTTCTGCACAAAGTCTGATTAGATTACAGTGACTCAGAAAGAATCATGATTTAATTACTGAGAATCATGCTTCATACATTTTTCTTCATTGGTGTTTTCATTCAGACAATAATCAATTCTGAATTCACTGAGTGTATCCAACATGTTAACAGTGTTTAGCAGACAGACATGCTGACGGAGTTTAACAAGGTTTAAACATAAGCATGCATAACAGAGTTTAATACTAAGGTTCACATAGCACTTAACAATTTGCAGAACATGAGCAATATATTTTAAAGATAAGTTTTTGAGTCTAACCAACATCTCTAGTCAAAACTAGAGACCATTCCTAGTTCATTGACCAGTCTTGTAAATGTAGCTTCACTCAATGGCTTGGTGAAGATATCTGCAAGTTGTTGTTCTGTAGACACAAAGTGAAGCTCAATGTTGCCTTCCTCTACATGCTCTCTGATGAAGTGATACCTTATGCTGATGTGCTTTGTCATTGAATGTTGTACTGGATTACCTGTCATTGCAATAGCACTTTGATTATCACAGTAAATAGGTATCTTGGTATACCTTAATCCATAATCCAGCAGTTGATTCTTTATCCATAAAATCTGTGCACAGCAGCTACCAGCAGCAATATACTCTGCTTCAGCTGTAGATGTAGATATTGACTTCTGTTTCTTGCTGTACCAGGAAACAAGTCTGTCACCTAGAAATTGACAACTTCCACTGGTGCTTTTTCTGTCTATCTTACAGCCTGCAAAGTCTGCATCTGAATAACCAAGTAGTTTAAACTCTGATTCTCTTGGATACCACAACCCCAAAGTTATAGTGCCCTTGAGATACTTAAAAATCCTCTTTACTGCTGTTAAATGTGGTTCTCTTGGATCTGCCTGGAACCTTGCACACAAACAAGTGGCATACATGATATCAGGTCTACTAGCTATTAAATAGAGTAGAGAACCAATCATTCCTCTGTAACTTGTCATATCTACTGATGACCCTGCATCTTTGTCCAATTTTGTTGCAGTTGCCATGGGAGTTGTTGCAGATGAACAGTCAAGCATGCCAAATTTCTTGAGAAGGTTTCTGGTATATTTTGCTTGATTTATAAAAATTCCATCATCTATTTGCTTCACCTGTAGGCCTAGAAAATAACTAAGCTCTCCCATCATACTCATTTGATATCTTGACTGCATGAGTTTGGCAAACTTCTTACAGAGTTTATCATTAGTAGATCCAAAAATGATGTCATCTACATATATCTGAACTAAGAGCAAGTCACTACCAGATTGAAAGTAAAACAGAGTTTTGTCAATAGTACCTCTGTGAAATCCACTTTCTAGTAGAAATTTGGCAAGGGTTTCATACCATGCCCTTGGTGCCTGCTTAAGTCCATAGAGTGCCTTGTCTAACCTGTAGACATGGTCTGGATATTTTGGATCTACAAAACCTGGTGGTTGTTCCACAAACACTTCTTCTTCAAGTTTTCCATTTAAAAATGCACTTTTCACATCCATCTGAAACACTTTGAATTTCTTATGAGAGGCATATGCTAGAAAGATTCTGATTGCCTCCAATCTAGCAACTGGAGCAAATGTTTCATCATAGTCTATTCCTTCCTGTTGTGAATAGCCTTTTGCAACCAGTCTTGCTTTGTTTCTTGTGATAACACCCTCACTGTCAGTTTTATTTCTGAAAACCCATTTAGTACCAACAATGGATCTGTTCTTAGGCCTTGGTACAAGGGTCCACACTTCATTTCTTTCAAATTCATTTAGCTCTTCTTGCATTGCTGTTATCCAGTCAGCATCTTTAAGAGCTTCTTCCACTTTCTTTGGCTCAGATTGTGACAAGAATGCATGAAACAGACATTCATTTGTTGTTGCACTTCTTGTCCTTACTTTTGCATCTGGATCACCAATAATTAAATCAGGTGTGTGTGACTTAGTCCATTTTCTTGCAGAAGGCAAATTGCTTCTGTCATCATGTGATCCTCCCCCTTGATCCATGCTCTCCTGATTTTCTTGGTGCCTCTCTTCATTTTCTGATGCTCCCCCTGAATGTGACTGCTCAGAATTATCAACAGAGTTTGAATCAACAGAGTTTGATTCAGAATTATCAACTGAGTCACTATCAGTGTTTGAATTATCACTTTGATGTGATTCTTCATGCTCCCCCTCAACTGGTTCTTCCCTTGTTTCTGATTGAAGAGTTTCTTCAGTATTTACCAGTAGAGGTTCAGAGTTTAGATCAACAGAGTTTGTCAGATCAGTCTGATCAGAGTTTACTTTTTCAGAGAGTAAATCTTCATTTTCAAAGTGGAGTAGATCATGTTCATTGACATCTTCAAGTCCAGTTATTTTCTTGTCATCAAATGACACATGAATTGATTCCATGATCACTCTGGTTCTCAGATTATAAACTCTGAATGCCTTAGTTGACAGTGGATAGCCAACAGAAATTCCTTCATCTGCTTTTAGATCAAATTTGGTCAACTGCTCAGGATGAGTCTTCAATACAAAACACTTGCATCCAAAAATATGAAAATATTTTAGATTTGGCTTCTTCTTTTTCACCATTTCATATGGTGTTTTACCATGCTTATTGATCAGTGTTGCATTTTGAGTAAAACAAGCAGTTTGAACTGCTTCTGCCCAGAAATATGTTGGCAGCTTTGCTTCATCTAACATGGTTCTAGCAGCTTCTATCAAGGTTCTGTTCTTCCTCTCCACTACACCATTTTGTTGTGGAGTGCCAGGTGTAGAAAACTCTTGTTTGATTCCTTTACTCTTGCAAAATTCTTCCATTGATGAATTCCTGAATTCAGTTCCATTGTCACTTCTGATTATCTTCACTTGATTCTCTGACCCTTTGTCCAGTTGTATTATATGTTCTGTCAGTGTTAATGTAGTTTCATCCTTCTTTGCAAGAAAATATACCCATGTGTATCTGGTATATTCATCAACAATGACTAGAGCATATTTCTTCTTTCCAAGAGACACCACATTCACTGGTCCAAAAAGATCAACATGTAGGAGATGATAAGGATCAACAATTGAAGACTCAGATTTGCTTTTGAAAGAGGCTTTTCTCTGTTTGGCCTTTTGACAAGAATCACACAGGCCTTCTACATTCAACAAAGACTTTGGTAGACCTCTTACAAGATCATTCTTTATTAGCTCATTGATGTTGTTCAGGTTCAAATGAGAGAGTTTCTTGTGCCACTTCCAACTCTCTTCACTGGACATTCTTGTTGATAGACACACTGCTTTGCCATCAGTGTTTGTTGACAATTTAATTTCATAGATGTTATTGTGTCTGTTTCCAACTAGAGCAACTTTCCCTGTAGATTTACTGATCACTTGACAATATTCAGGCTAAAAATCTACATGATATCCTCTGTCACAGATTTGACTCACAGATAGCAGATCATGCTTGAGTCCTGGAACCAGAGCTACATTTGTGATGATGACACTCCCAAGATTAATATTGCCATATCCCAGAGTATGTCCTATGTTGCCATCTCCATAGGAAACTTTTGGGCCAGCCTTCTCCTCATACTCTGATAGCAGGGCTTTATTTCCAGTCATGTGTCCTGAACATCCACTGTCCACGACTAGGGTACTAACCCTGTTGCCCTGCAATCACAAAGAATCACTGATTATTAGTTTTAAGGATCCAGACTTGCTTGGATCCTTTGGCTTTCTTGATTCTGTTAGCTTTTGCAGCGGAATTCACATTATCAGAGTTTAAGCTAACTTTTTCAGAGTTTACATTTGCAGAGTTTACTTTAACCCATTTCAAATTTGGCTTGGGTTCATAGTAATTATAGTAAATAGCATGATAATCTCTGCAAGTGTAAATAGAATGCCACGTACTTCCACAGTGTTTACATAAAGTCTGTGGTCTAGTTCTCACATAATCATTTTTTACTGCAGTTTTAGAGGGCAAAGAATTAATGTTCTTATTCTTACTGCAGAAACTAGAAGATGATTAGTGATACCACAATTAAAGCATGTTTTTCTAGGAGCTAATGAAGCAAGCATTGGCTTAATTCCTGATGTTATGCCTACCTTTCCATTTTTGTTTTTCCTAGGCATTCTCTGTTTGTTGACAGATTTTATCTCTTTAAGCTTATGCTTGAGTTGTTTATCTGTCATTGAACCAATGTTAACCTCTTTAACAAAAGTCTTAGCATATGATTCTTTAACAGCCTTTTTCTCAGCTTCAGTCTTAGGTCCACCTGTTCCCATGACATTACCTTCAGATGAACGATGTGGTCTAACTTTTACCAAATTTTCAAATCTAAGTTCAGCTCCTTCAGAGTAACCTAGACCTACTGTATCTGACTGAAACACTTCTTGAGTGTCTTTACCAGAGTGTGTCCAAGTTTTAATAATGTGTTTAGTATCCTCCAATTCAGATTCTAGTTGCTTATACTTACCTAGCAACTCATGTTCAATAAACACTGCATCATCTCTCTCTTTCTGAACTTTATTCATGTTTTCTAGCTGTTCCTCAACAAGTTTATTTCTATCTTTGAGCACTCATTTTTTATCCTCTCATTTTCTAAAGTCTGATCCCTATAACTGATATGTAATGCTTTAAGATAAATTCTCAATTCAGTTATATTATCAGTATTATAAGCATAGGTAGTTGGGGGTACCTTTAGATCATCATCTTCATTCTGAGTAGTAGCCATGAGTGCATAGTTCACTTCCTCATCTGAATCTGAAGTGTCTGCCCAATCTCTGCCTTTGGTGTAGAGTGCCTTTTCAGTTTTACCCTTCTTGCACTCAGGAGCATAGTGACCCATCTCCTTACACTTGTAGCATTGAATCTTAGACTTATCTTTCTTACCAGATTTGAAGTCCTTTCCCTCAGATTTCTTGAAATTTTTCTTGTCAGACTTAGAGTAGTCCTTGGAGAATCTCTTTCCCTTCTTGAAGTTCTTGAATCCCATCTTCTTGAAGGTTTTTACCATCAATGCAGCCATTTGCATCATCTCTTCACCATCTTCAGAATCAGATGTTCCATTTGTGTTTGAGTCAACATCAGTGTTTGATGACTCATTTTCTGAGTGTATGACTAAAGCTTTTCCTTTTGCCTTTCTCCTTGATGCTTCCTTCTTTAATGGTTTCTCCTCAACCTTAAGAGCAACAGATTTTGACTTTCTACTTGATCTTTTGTTTCTCTGTTCCAATTCCAATTCATGGGTTTTGAGCAGTCCATAAATTTCATCAATCTCTGTTTCACCAAGTTCATAGTTATCTCTTATGGTGGTTGTTTTCACATCCCACTTTTCAGGTAGAGAAAGAAGAAACTTGAGATTTGAGTCTTCTAAATCATACTCTTTGTTAACCAATGACAAATCATTGAGCAGTTTACAGAATCTGTCAAATGTTTCTGTCATGGTTTCTTCAGACTTTGCCTCAAAATGCTCATACTCCTGAGTGAGTATGTTTCTTCTGTTTTTCTTGATTGCAGGAGTTCCTTGACACCTAACCTCAAGTGCATCCCATATTTCCTTTGCAGTTGTGCAATTAATCACTTTATTAGACATAACATTGTCTAAAGCACTGTGAAGTAAATGTCTTACTTTTGCATCCTTTGCAATAGATGAAAGATCCTCAGCAGTTAGATCTTTCTTTTCTTTTGGAATGACCTTTGATTCCTCACCAGCAGCAGCAGCAGATAACTTTGTAGGTTTGTGAGGACCTTCATAAATTCTATCAAGATATTCTGGATCTGTAGCCTCCAGAAACATGGTCATCTTCACTTTCCAAATTGCATACTCTAATGGCCTAAGTATAGGAACCCTAATTGTTTCATACCTACTAATAGTAGTAGGGGCTTTCTCAGATGGTGGAGGTATCTCTGCCATTGATTACTATTGTGTTTGGATCTTTAACTTTAATAAAGTAACAGATTATCTCTGATACCACTTGTTAGGTTGAATACACAATAGGTAATCAAATACTATATGAATAACTTAATAAGAACACACTGTTTAATACTTAAAAACTGTTTGGAATTAACAATTCCTCTCTCAGTGATGTAAAATATCACAGAGAGCTGCTTAGGTTACAATTAATGAATTTCTCAATGTTCGATACCCTTCTAGGGTTAACCTAACTGTATTTATAAAACATACAGCTTCGTACAATCAGTAATTGATTCTCCTATAATTAAGCTATACAATTGATATCAATCACGATTGCTCCAAGTCTTCTAAGTCAACTCAATCTCTTTGACAGCTTTCCAATCTTCAAAGATATTGCTTCCATATTTATCTTGTATCAATCTTCAAACACTGTTGACTCTTCAGACACTACCGCTACAGAGTTTAACAATCTCTGTTGCGCTTCCAGTCAGTGTTTAACTAAACTCTGACTGCTTCCAGCTAAACTCTGTTTTGTTACTTTAGCTTCCAAACACTGTTCTCATCAATCATTTCTAACAGATAGAAGCATCAACTTTAATCAACATTCTCGTAAATCTGAACCACTAAATAAAACACATCAAAACTATAACAAACTTGAGTCCAAAACAATCAATTTAAGCCGATTTAGAATGCTCCAAGTGGATATAAAATCCACTTATCACACCCCCAAACTTAAACCGATGCTTGTCCTCAAGCATAAACAATTACAACTAACTAACTAACTAGTACAACTTCCGTAGGTGATCACGGTTGCATTTGGCATATGCAACAAGCCCTTTAAACCCCTAGGGAGCCCTAGTGGACGAGTAAGGTCTCGTGAGGGCCTATAGCGAATGTACCCACAAAATCCATTTACCCTAATGCAATGCAATGCATGAATGCAACTAAATGAAAATGCAATTAATCTAATCTACCATACCTTCAAATCCTCTCATGCCATATCAACTTAAGAATCAAAGTAAATACGCAATGTCTTGGTGTCGAAAGTGCAAGTATTCACATAGTCTACTCAATGAACATGCATAAGTTCTCACAAGTCCATGTCAAGTGTAAGAATAAGTTAGTAAACATGCTAAGCCTACAAGATTACATCTTTGAGACAACACTCGGGATCTCATATGCAAGAACAAGCAAACACTCACAATCCACTCACAAAGAATATTCACTCAAGAACAAGGGTAAGTGTATCACTCAATTCCAACAAAATCATAAGCATGCTTGACATTTGGTATCAATCTAACTCTTAACACAACATACATCAATGACGATAATCAAAAGGTCTTTAATTGGGTTGTAACGGGGCTAGGGACAAGGTATATCAAATAAGCCAAAACAGGTGAAGTGTCAAAAGTTAGTAAGTACCATAATACACAACACCCTATTTCCCCCCACATAATTTTTACTCTTCTTCTTTTCAACAAAATGCTCGACTAGTCGACTAAAATAGGATCACAACAAACACAAACATGCTCTCATAATATATTTTTTCTTTTCTCTTTTTTTTTTCTTCTTTTGTTTTTTTTTTGTATATTTTTTTCTTTTTTTTTCTTTTTTTTCGAGAGCTAGATAAAACAATAATATAAACAATAACAATGATCCCATGAATTTATTACATATGCCGACTATCAAGTACACAACCAAACCCAGTTTTCAATATTTCCCCCAAAAGTAAGACCAAAAATAACCCCTCCTTGGCTCCTTGCACACCTTATTACTCCCTTAAGCACTCTACTAACCTTTGACAATATGGGTTCAAATTAATGTAAGGCCAATACAAGAAAAAGGTCTAGGCAAGTAATGTGGTATGTCACCGAAAAATAAGATTAAGCTTAACGGGTTAACTAATTGATCATGTAAACATGGTGTGGTAATATGGGAAAATATGCGGTTATTCCTAAATGCCTTTATCATTTTAATCGTCAAATAATGTCATGCGTTTCAAGAAAGACCTCAAACAACTGCTAGCAATGCCAACAATCCGTGGACACTCAAGCAAACGAATAAATTGCAAATAACATGCAATAACGCTCAAAAACTCACTTGGTGGAAAAACATACTCAATCCCAAGCAAAAATCTCTCTAACGCACCGATTTGTATTCAAAGCATGCAAACTAAATCATCTTGCACATATTCATGTCCTTCTAATCACTTACAACATTCAATAAGTCTACTAGCTTCAACTTACTAGTGCATGTGTGTGAACAAGAACAAAGCATATCACTTCTCAATCAAAAGCATCAACAACACAAAATTCCTATCAAGCATGGGTGCAAATGCAAACTATTATGAACTCACATGATATACGAACATAAAAACAGAATGTCCTATATGAAACAAACGTAGATAACACGAACATATATGCATAATTTACTACTACTAATATGCAAAGCATGAAATCCTATATGAACACATAATACAACAACAACTACTAATCCCCCAAACCACCCCCAAACTTAAAAGATTCAATGTCCGCATTGAATGGAAGTAAATATAAGGAATAGTAGAAAACATACCTAACCATCTGAGTCCTCATCCTCGAATGAATCATGCGGGAGACGAAAATTTCAGAACACTAGCACCACCTCTCCCACGCTCCTGGACAGAAAATTTGCTGCGACATAGCCTGGACAGTGCAATACACGCGCCTGGGCAACTTCTGGACAGAATTGATATGGCGATGCGGCCTCAAGATTGGCGCTGCGGCCTGGAGCGGTTTCTGTTGGCAGTTTTTTTTTTTTTTTGCATACAACACTCAAATTTTTTTTTCCTACACTAATGTGTGGGTTGCCTCCCACCAAGCGCTCCTTTAACGTCAATAGCTTGACGTTACTTCCAAGCCTCCATTAAGGATGATAATAATTTACCTGGTCCTCGCTTCGCGAGACTTTATCGTCATCACGGCGACACACTTTCTGCCACTTCTCCTCGCTTGGCCTATTCATATAACAACTATACCCTATTCCAATGCCTTCATCTGTTGACCCAATATCTGTCAATTTGTAGAACAACACACACTCGCAGGCTTTGCTTGAATATAATAGAGGAGGGTAAATGTAAGTTGCTGAAGCCTTTGGTTCCTCAAAGAGAACTTCCTCCATTGGCTCTAATGCGCTACCTCCATCTTTAAACTCTGAGACAAGTAGAAGACCTGCATCTTTCCCATGGTCATAAGCCTTTTGGTTCGCACATACCAATTCTTGAAATTTGCGTAGCTCATTAGTGTCCTCTTGGTACGCACATACCAATTCTTGAAATTTGTGTAGCTCATCAGTGTCTGTCCCGAATTGTGCCCCTTCCAAATCATCAACCTCACTAGCTTGATCAAATTCCTCACATGGCTTGTGAACACTCACCTCACCTTGGAATTTGTCTTCCTCTATTATACAAGCAGTACCTTGCTCCAAGTCACCGTTATTTTCTGGTGTTGCCTCTAGTATGAATTGTTGTTTCTCTTGTTCCAAGGCACTCAAAACTTGAGCAACTAGTGTCCCCATAGATTTGATAGACTTCTCATGACTCTCTACAAGCATCCTAATCTCCTTCAAATCGTCAACCTCATCAGACTGAAAAGTAGGAGTAGGTTGCTGATGTTGAAACTCTTCACTACCAAAGACATATGACATATCTGGAACATCTTGCTGGTACTGTTGAGGATGATATTAAAAATATGGTTGTTCCTCATAAGTGACATATGGATCAACTCCTTCGTAGTAACAATATTGTGAGGGATCATGAATGCCCAAGCACTGCTCACATGGCTGAGGTTGTTGAATACCACCTTGGTTGCTCCAGCACTGATACGTCTCATGTGCGCCCGCACATAGCTCACAAACACAAGCCACCTGCTGAACTCCATAGTAAGTTAGAAAATCCATCTTCAACTTCAACGCTCTTTGACAAGTACCTGAAACACCAACGAACTACAAGAATAGATGAGAAAAAGCAATTCGAGTCAGTGAACTCTAACGACCACTATTGACAAGCACATAAACCAAAAATAAAACACCAATGATCCCCGGCAGCGGCGCCAAAAACTTGTTTACACTAAATCACGCAAGCGTACGTGGTCACAAGTAATACAGATATAAGTCGAGTTCGTTCCCACAAAGATCTGGTTATGGTTTCAATTCAGTTCATGCACCTATACAACAATGTATGGTTTTAATTCACTGCTAAGACAAATAACAAGATTTGCTTTTAATTAACTAAAATTAACTAAGGAATTAAATTAACAAACTAAGAATTAACTAACTAACAAGAATTTAAATCAAATTACTTCTGCAAGAGAAAACATGGGATCCTAACTTCATTAAGTACTTTGCTTAGATCTGACGCCTTTAATCACTACATGCAATGGTTATGATATCTGATCGGATAACACAAAACAATTACACGCTACCTCTCAGTATACGTATACCAAACTAAACATACATCCACAAAAGAGATAGAAGATGAATAGACACCAATTATGCTTAGACCCTATATGTCTATAGAATTTGAAAACATAATGGTTGAAGAACAAGTTATCCATAATGATCACATAGGGCAATATAAGTATTCTCATCTCATACTACGAATCATGTTGATAAATAATCATGAACCTATGCTAGCATGGTAAGTTCTAAATCTCAAGATCCACTTTCACTTCACAAGAGATTAACAAATTAGATGTTAGCTACGCATCTATCAATTAAGCACAACCATACGAGGATATCAGATATACATCACACAGAGTTCTTTAAAGCATCAAGATACTAAAGCTCCATAAATAAATCCGTTAAAATCCCATGACAATGATTAGTTCATAATCGAACCTCTCGTCATCATGGCATCTGATGAAACCATGATAAAAACAAAGTATGAAAAGATACAAATAAATCTAAGTAATTGATATGTAATAGTTCTACTCCTAATGATCCAAATTACAAGGGTTGGATGTGTTTATATAGGCTCTATAATTCTTGCCCAGCAAGAAATTGCCTTCTAATACAATTAGAATTCAATTAAGGTACTAAAAACTGTCCAAAATATAATTAGAACTTGAAAAGGGCAAAACAGTAATTTCACTACTTCCAACATTCTTCTTGTCGTGCTTCCTGCCCCCACCCCGCGCAAATTGCACGTGCAACACCTGTTCCATGTTGTAGAAAATCTCCCAAGCTTCACGTGGGCAGTAAGATCGCTGAAAACGGACTTATAGAACTCCAGATATGGCCAAAACAGTGTCAGCTGCGCAGCCTTCCCGGAAAATCCGAATTTTAATCAATTAAATCTCCAAAAACGACAGAAGCATCAACCTTAATCAACATTCTCGTAAATCTGCACAACTAAACAAAACACATCAAAACTATAACAAACTTGAGTCCAAAACAATCAATTTAAGCCGATTTAGAATGCTCCAAGTGGATATAAAATCCACTTATCACATCCTCAAACTTAAACCGATGCTTATAAAATCCAATTATCACACCCCCAAAACAGTGTCAGCTGCGCAGCCTTCCCGGAAAATCCGAATTTTAATCAATTAAATCTCCAAAAATGACAGAAGCATCAACCTTAATCAACATTCTCGTAAATCTGCACAACTAAACAAAACACATCAAAACTATAACAAACTTGAGTCCAAAACAATCAATTTAAGCCGATTTAGAATGCTCCAAGTGGATATAAAATCCACTTATCACACCCCCAAACTTAAACCGATGCTTGTCCTCAAGCATAAACAATTACAACTAACTAACTAACTAGTACCACTTCCGTAGATGATCACGGTTGCATTTGGCATATGCAACAAGCCCTTTAAACCCCTAGGCAGCCCTAGTGGACGAGTAAGGTCTCGTGAGGGCCTATACCGAATGTACCCACAAAATCCATTTACCCTAATGCAATGCAATGCATGAATGCAACTAAATGAAAATGCAATTAATCTAATCTACCATACCTTCAAATTCTCTCATGCCATATCAACTTAAGAATCAAAGTAAATACGCAATGTCTTGGTGTCGAAAGTGCAAGTATTCATATAGTCTACTCAATGAACATGCATAAGTTCTCACAAGTCCATGTCAAGTGTAAGAATAAGTTAGTAAACATGCTAAGCCTACAAGAGTACATCTTTGAGACAACACTCAGGATCTCATATGCAAGAACAAGCAAACACTCACAATCCACTCACAAAGAATATTCACTCAAGAACAAGGGTAAGTGTATCACTCAATTCCAACAAAATTATAAGCACGCTTGACATTTGGTATCAATCTAACTCTTAACACAACATACATCAATGACGATAATCAAAAGGTCTTTAATTGGGTTGTAGCGGGGCTAGGGACAAGGTATATCAAATAAGCCAAAACAGGTGAAGTGTCAAAAGCTAGTAAGTACCATAATACACAACACCCTATTTCCCCCCACATAATTTTTACTCTTCTTCTTTTCAACAAAAACGCTCGACTAGTCGACTAAAATAGGATCACAACAAACACAAACATGCTCTCATAATATATTTTCTCTTTTCTCTTTTTTTTTCTTCTTTTGTTTTTTTTTTGTATATTTTTTTCTTTTTTTTTCTTTTTTTTCGAGAGCTAGATAAAACAATAATATAAATAATAACAATGATCCCATGAATTTATTACATATGCCGACTATCAAGTACACAACCAAACCCAGTTTTCAATATTTCCCCCAAAAGTAAGACCAACAATAACCCCTCCTTGGCTCCTTGCACACCTTATTACTCCCTTAAGCACTCTACTAACCTTTGACAATATGGGTTCAAATTAATGTAAGGCCAATACAAGAAAAAGGTCTAGGCAAGTAATGTGGTATGTCACCGAAAAATAGGATTAAGCTTAACGGGTTAACTAATTGATCATATAAACATGGTGTGGTAATATGGGAAAATATGCGGTTATTCCTAAATGCCTTTATCATTTTAATCGTCAAATAATGTCATGCGTTTCAAGAAAGACCTCAAACAACTGCTAGCAATGCAAACAATCCGTGGACACTCAAGCAAACGAATAAATTGCAAATAATATGCAATAACGCTCAAAAACTCACTTGGTGGAAAAACATACTCAATCCCAAGCAAAAATCTCTCTAACGCACCGATTTGTATTCAAAGCATGCAAATTAAATCATCTTGCACATATTCATGTCCTTCTAATCACTTACAACATTCAATAAGTCTACTAGCTTCAACTTACTAGTGTATGTGTGTGCACAAGAACAAAGCATATCACTTCTCAATCAAAAGCATCAACAACACAAAATTTCTATCAAGCATGGGTGCAAATGCAAACTATTATGAACTCACATGATATACGAACATAAAAATAGAATGTCCTATATGAAACAAACATAGATAACACGAACATATATGCATAATTTACTACTACTAATATGCAAAGCATGAAATCCTATATGAACACATAATACAACAACAACTACTAATCCCCCAAACCACCCCCAAACTTAAAAGATTCAATGTCCGCATTGAATGGAAGTAAATATAAGGAATAGTAGAAAACATACCTAACCATCTGAGTCCTCATCCTCGAATGAATCATGCGGGAGACGAAAATTTCAGAACACTAGCACCACCTCTCCCATGCTCCTGGACAGAAAATTTGCTGCGACATAGCCTGGACAGTGCAATACACGCGCCTGGGCAACTTCTGGACAGAATTAATATGGCGCTGCGGCCTCAAGATTGGCGCTGCGGCCTCAAGATTGGCGCTGCGGCCTGGAGCGGTTTCTGTTGGCAGTTTTTTTTTTTTTTGCATACAACACTCAAAATTTTTTTTCCTACACTAATGTATGGGTTGCCTCCCACCAAGCGCTCCTTTAACGACAATAGCTTGACGTTACTTCCAAGCCTCCATTAAGGATGATAATAATTTACCTGGTCCTCGCTTCGCGAGACTTTATCGTCATCACGGCGACACACTTTCTGCCACTTCTCCTCGCTTGGCCTATTCATATAACAACTATACCCTATTCCAATGCCTTCATCTGTTGACCCAAAATCTATCAATTTGTAGAACAACACATACTCGCAGGCTTTGCTTGAATATAATAGAGGAGGGTAAATGTAAGTTGCTGAAGCCTTTGGTTCCTCAAAGAGAACTTCCTCCATTGGCTCTAATGCGCTACCTCCATCTTTAAACTCTGAGACAAGTAGAAGACCTGCATCTTTCCCATGGTCATAAGCCTTTTGGTTCGCACATACCAATTCTTGAAATTTGCGTAGCTCATTAGTGTCCTCTTGGTACGCACATACCAATTCTTGAAATTTGTGTAGCTCATCAGTGTCTGTCCCGAATTGTGCCCCTTCCAAATCATCAACCTCACTAGCTTTATCAAATTCCTCACATGGCTTGTGAACACTCACCTCACCTTGGAATTTGTCTTCCTCTATTATACAAGCAGTACCTTGCTCCAAGTCACCGTTATTTTCTGGTGTTGCCTCTAGTATGAATTGTTGTTTCTCTTGTTCCAAGGCACTCAAAACTTGAGCAACTAGTGTCCCCATAGATTTGATAGACTTCTCATGACTCTCTACAAGCATCCTAATCTCCTTCAAATCGTCAACCTCATCAGACTGAAAAGTAGGAGTAGGTTGCTGATGTTGAAACTCTTCACTACCAAAGACATATGACATATCTGGAACATCTTGCTGGTACTGTTGAGGATGATATTAAAAATATGGTTGTTCCTCATAAGTGACATATGGATCAACTCCTTCGTAGTAACAATATTGTGAGGGATCATGAATGCCCAAGCACTGCTCACATGGCTGAGGCTGTTGAATACCACCTTGGTTGCTCCAGCACTGATACGTCTTATGTGCGCCCGCACATAGCTCACAAACACTAGCCACCTGCTGAACTCCATAGTAAGTTAGAAAATCCATCTTCAACTTCAACGCTCTCTGACAAGTACCTGAAACACCAACGAACTACAAGAATAGATGAGAAAAAGCAATCCAAGTCAGTGAACTCTAACGACCACTATTGACAAGCACATAAACCAAAAATAAAACACCGATGATCCCCGGCAGCGGCGCCAAAAACTTGTTTACACTAAATCAAGCAAGCGTACGTGGTCACAAGTAATACAGATATAAGTCGAGTTCGTTCCCACAGAGATCTGGTTATGGTTTCAATTCAGTTCATGCACCTATACAACAATGTATGGTTTTAATTCACTGCTAAGACAAATAACAATATTTGCTTTTAATTAACTAAAATTAACTAAGGAATTAAATTAACAAACTAAGAATTAACTAACTAACAAGAATTTAAATCAAATTACTTCTGCAAGAGAAAACATGGGATCCTAACTTCATTAAGTACTTTGCTTAGATCTGACGCCTTTAATCACTACATGCAATGGTTATGATATCTGATCGGATAACACGAAACAATTACACGCTACCTCTCAGTATACGTATACCAAACTAAACATACATCCACAAAAGAGATAGAAGATGAATAGACACCAATTATGCTTAGACCCTATATGTCTATAGAATTTGAAAACATAATGGTTGAAGAACAAGTTATCCATAATGATCACATAGGGCAATATAAGTATTCTCATCTCATACTACGAATCATGTTGATAAACAATCATCTCAAGATCCACTTTCACTTCACAAGAGATTAACAAATTAGATGTTAGCTACGCATCTATCAATTAAGCACAACCATACGAGGATATCAGATATACATCACACACAGTTCTTTAAAGCATCAAGATACTAAAGCTCCATAAATAAATCCGTTAGAATCCCATGACAACGATTAGTTCATAATCGAACCTCTCGTCATCATGGGATCTGATGAAACCATGATAAAAACAAAGTATGAAAAGATACAAATAAATCTAAGTAATTGATATGTAATAGTTCTACTCCTAATGATCCAAATTACAAGGGTTGAATGTGTTTTTATAGGCTTCATAATTCTTGCCCAGCAAGAAATTGCCTTCTAATACAATTAGAATTCAATTAAGGTACTAAAAACTGTCCAAAATATAATTAGAACTTGAAAAGGGCAAAACAGTAATTTCACTACTTCCAACATTCTGCTTGTCGTGCTTCCTGCCCCCACCCCGCGCAAATTGCACGTGCAACACCTGTTCCATGTTGTAGAAAATCTTCCAAGCTTCACGTGGGCAGTAAGATCGCTGAAAACGGACTTATAGAACTCCAGATATGGCCAAAACAGTGTCAGCTGCGCAGTCTTCCCGGAAAATCTGAATTTTAATCAATTAAATCTCCAAAAACGACAGAAGCATCAACCTTAATCAACATTCTCGTAAATCTGCACAACTAAACAAAACACATCAAAACTATAACAAACTTGAGTCCAAAACAATCAATTTAAGCCGATTTAGAATGCTCCAAGTGGATATAAAATCCACTTATCAAATACATTGTTGAATATTACACACTTAATTATACATAAGGCTATCAGGACCCGTCTGCCTCTACGCTACCTCAGGAATCGGTGCCAGCGTGCTCTCAAAAGGTTGCCTTTCCCTTACCCTCTTGCGGGGCGTGGTACGGAGTATCGGCATACCTAGCTGTTATATACATAAGTAGCAAGAGTGAGCTATAATAGCTCAGCAAGATAAAGTTTGTAAACTAGTATCAAAGGAAAATATATATATTTAAATAAACTGAAAATTCACTATAATAATTCAAGAGAAAAATTTATCCTTAATTACTTCACATAACCTTTCATTTTCGTTTATAAGAAAAAGACATATAGAATAATATAATATCAGTTTCTCTTCTAAACAAAAAAATAATCTATAATAATCTATACTTCATCTCAGTATAATATCCCAGATAATATAACATTTGAGTAAAATCTTTCAATATAATCTTTTCATTTCCTTTTTATACAACAATCATGTATAAAAATAATATAAAATCAGTTTCCCTTTTGTCCATAAAGTAATTCCATACTTTCATACCATTTTCCCTTTTTCAGTATATCAATCTGAAAACCATTATCAATTCTTTCTTTTAAAGTTTTAGGGATATCCGCTAGCGACAGATACGTTAGGACGATGATCAGTCGCCTACGTACCTGCTCCTTGTTTACTACTAGTAGAAGGAATGTTAAACATCCCTGGAGGAAGGTTCTCCACTACATCCTCATGGAGGAAGGTTCTCCACTACATGCTCCATCGGCAACACATGGGCCGAAAATAAAATAATGAGGAAGGTTCTCCACTACATCCTCATAAAATGATGGTTGCTGGACTGTGCCGCACACAGCCTCTTACACTTTCTGTTGCAATCCCCCTTTTTGTCAAATCATTATTCCATTTATAAAACACCATTTCACATTTTCCATTTTTCCGTTTCCATTTCCATTTCCAATTATCATCACCTTTAAAAATATATATGTCATAATACTTTGATTATGACTCAGGCATCTCCTCTGTATTCAATGAAATCAAATACGCTCTTATATACATAAAATATTCCATCTATTTTAAAAGTATTAAATAATAATCAAATATTATTTATTAAATCACAACTATTAAAAAAAAGAATATTTTTAACGTAATATTGTAAACATATAACTCTAGATAACAACTGATATCATTCTTTCATATCTCTTTAAACCATAAAGTATATTCGCTCTACTCATATTCATATCCATAATCCATATCCATAATCCATATCCATAATCCATACCCATAATCCATATCCATAATCCATATCCATATCCATATCCATAATCCATATCCATAATCCATACCCATAATCCATATCCATAATCCATTATCCATATTAAATAATCTCAACAAACAGGGAATATATCCATAACCATATAATGATATAAGATTCATATATTATCTAGAAAAACCACTTTTCTTTAAACATAAACAGTTTATCAAAATAAGGATAAAAGAAATCTTGCTCCCTTTAATCTATATCCATACTCATATTCATATACATCTCCCTTAAATTCCCAAAATCAGGAAAGTAAAATCCTTAACAATATAGTAATTATAGAATCACATATATATATTCCATGAAATCATCTTTCCTTGAAGATAAATAATTTTTCAAAGTAAAGATAGAAGAAATCTTTCCTCGATCTCTGTGTCCTGAAGGTATGATCCTGAGTTCGTCTCCCGCCTCTATGGAAACGAAAGGATCGCCGTTAGTATATATATATCCCTCTTAATCACCTAATCCTTATACAATAACACCCTTGACTCATAACATATGTTTGACATAACTTTTACGCACCAAAAGTTCCAATAACTTAACCCTTTTTAAAATCAATTAAATTTTTAGGGTATTCCACCATTTCCTTTAATAACCACACTTGACTGTAAAAATTCTTATAAATTATGGATTTCTAATTTTAATGTAAGGTTAACTGGTAATGGTGCTCTGACCACACTACTATCATATCCCAAAATTTCGTGACTTTTAAAAATGTATAGGTATGGTAATTATAGCCTCAAAGTTGACACAATTACGTTTTCTCGGTTTTCGAACGTCTTTCACTAAAACTGACTTTTCTCCTAAACCGTTCATCAGATTTTAACGCACCTTATATCAAAACAATCTATGAAACAAGTTCTAGCCTTTCATGTTCAGTTGGTGCACTGGACAGGAACCTACCTTGTGACTATGGGTGCCAAAAACAGGGCATCTATTTGGTTTAACGAAAATCGGGCATTATAACGGCTATATTTTCATACTTTCCAAAATCCAACTCCTCCAAATCAATTATCCACCTTATACACCATCACCTAAACCATGTGGTCATCTTACCAACCATGTTTACAAGCACATACTCCTTTCATATACAATAAAAACACTTTTAAACACATATATAATCATGATTTCATCACTTATAACCACTTAACCACTAATACCACCAATATTCATCATAAACTCAAGAGGGTGAAGAGATTATACCTTCCTTGAAGCTTTACTACTCTTAATATATGCTTGTAGTCCTTAGTACACCTTGATACAACCTTAACACACCTTAATCTTTCAAAACAAAACATGAAATCCATATAAGTTACTATTCATCCATCACTTTGTAAAAATCATAGAAAATTGAAAAATAAGAGTTTGGCTCTCAAATTTTTACCACATCTTGGCCTCTGTATAAGCTTTGATTTTAGCTATAGATCACCAAAAAAAAGCTCCTAGCTATGGTTTTGAGCCCTCTTTTTCCGCTGGACAGAAACTGGACAGGTTTGGTTCTCCCACTTTGAGCATGGATTTGACTAGGCTATACTACTTGGATTGTCATGAAATTTGGAGCGAATAATGCCCATGGAGTGGAGAGGTTGTGGTTCAAATTTGGTGATTTTATCATGGATATAAATGGAGATAAGATTTTTCTTCTCCTTCCTGTTCCTGCTGGACAGTTTGAGAGAAATGGAGAATCATGGATTTCTCTTGTTTTGTTTTGATCTTATCTTGCTTAATTCTTGAGAATTCTAGAGTATGGTGGAAGCTTGGAGATATTTTGTGTGTAAAACCATGCTAAAATGACTAATATATCCTTAAAACAAGTTAGTGGAATGTGATGTCATTCTAATGATCTCACAATCTCTTTTTCTTGTTTTTCTAAGTATTATGCTAATACTTTTGGTAATTAATAATGTGATATGTATCCTTGTTATATTACTAATCTTGGTTGTTTGGTTTCCATACTCGTCTAATTGTGATTCGTTTCGAATATCCCTCATTATCTCAATGGTTCTGAAATCATTTAACAATCCAACTTCCTTTGGTATTTCCTTAACTTAATAATCCTTTAGTTTATACTAATCCACCAATTCCTCAATATATAATTCTTTTAATATTTCCATGCTCCTTAATATCCAATAGAAGCTCATTTGAAACCAAAATCCTCAAAAATCCATATTCAGGAATTTCTGAAATCCATCGTCATTTCGAGTCACTTATTTTCATAGTACATTACTAATATGGTTTCCATTTATTCATTTTTTGTTTCAATTATGGGGTACCTACATATCATTTTTCTAATTCCTCAAAATCACTATTCCTTTGGGCACTGTAGCCTTTCTAAAGTTTAGGGTTATTACAGCAAACTTCCACATTGTGCTTGATAGTATATTGGACTGACTCCTAGTGGTGGGTTTTAGTGACCCAATCTTCATCTCTAGGCCCATTATGAGTTGTGGACCGCTATTCTAGCCCATTAGGCCTGCTTAGGGCTTATGCCAAGATTTGGGCATAACAACTACCCCCGAGTCCATATTGCCATTGAAGATGCGATGTGGACTCAAAAACTGCTTGTCAAAACTTCGATGCGAGGCTTGTGCTCGATTGTGATGTGTTAAATGCTATGTGAACTCGGTTTTTTAAACTCTGTTATGTAAACTCTGCTCATAAACTGATATGTCAAACTCTGTTAACATGCTGAATAAATTCTGATTAATTCTGATAATGTTATTGTCTGAGATAAACACCAATGAAGAAAATGTATGAAGCATAATTCTCAGTTATTAATCATGAACCTTTCTAAGTTATCTGTGATCTAATCTTAGAATGTGCAGAAATTCAACACAAGCATGATACTGTTCATATTTATAGCATCTCTTAGTTTATTTCTCCTAAACTCTGATTCTGTAAATGATGTGTGCATTACCTCTCATTAATAATTTTTGATATTGATGACTTCTAAACTCTGATTAGTGACACTCTGTTCCCAAGACATTTACATGGTACTTGATGATTCCTTGTTTACACTTGTGAAAATTATAAAACTTGAGATGTGTCATTGTTTATTTTGGTGAGTACTAAAGCATGTCTGCACCCTGTGAGAATTTGAGCCAGATAATTGATTGATACATTTTATATCAATCAAATTTTAATTGTTGTGTGATGTTCATCAGTAAGTATGTTTCTCTAGAACTTGTTTTGAACCATTTTGAGACTACATGATATGTGTGTGCATGAAAATGATAAAGGCACTAGGATTTACCACATTTATTCAAACACTGACCTTACATTAAACTCTTAGTGAACCCATTTGAGCCTTATTAACTGTTCTCTTAAACTCTGATGTATCAAGGGCAGTTAGATTCTTTTGAAAATTAAAGAGCAAACAAGTGAGAGTTTCTCTACAAAGGAAAGGTTATTCAGAGGATATATACATAAAAAAATAAATAATTAATTAAATTAAAAAAAATGTATATTTCCTAATCATCTTGTACAAATATGTACTTAGACAGCTGAACACTTTACTCTATTAAATTGTTCAGTTAGTCATTTATTCATTTTATTTTCTTTCTTCTCACCTGTTTGATTTCAACCAAATATCAACCCTGAATAAAGTCCTTTTGATTTGTGCACATATGTATTCAAAGTAGTGTAAATTTGGTGGACAACCAAGCATATGGCAGCATCTGCTTTTACTGATTGAACTTGAGTGTAAACACTTTCCCTAAACACTTGTGTGATTTGAGAGTTTGTGAGTTTAATCAAATCCTTGGCATGCAACTCACTGAATGATGCTTTGATATCTATCTCTTGATCTTTTGTCTATAAAGACTGTGTGTTTACTTGGATTATCATGGACATCAAAGGGAATAGGTGTATTCAGATTTCTGTATTTAAGTTACTACAGAGTTTAGCATTCATCATATAGTCAGTGTTTACAATAAGAGTTTGTGCATCTAGTATTTACTGATTTAGTATTATGGAATTTATGAAAAATTAAATGCTCTAAAAAATTTGATTAGTAAACTCTGCTATCCACACACAAAATTCACATCTGTGCAGTATTTGAAAGGGTTTCAGTAACAAAGTTGGAGAAGTGATAAACACTGATGAATTTTTGTCGAAACACTCTAAGGTACATTTTATTTCAGATGATTTCAAATTTGGGGTAAAAAGAGTTTTTGACAGCTGTTGGTTAGTGTTACAATGTTTATTTGTGCAAGTTATTAATGAGAAAAGGTAGCAGTAATTGAGGTGTAATTACTGAGTATGCACGTTTCGTGTCCCACTCACACATCTTTCAATGATCGTGTTTTACTAATTATGGTAAGTGGTTGCGTGTTTTAAAGCGAAAATGTTTGAGATTCACTCTTTACGTCATCTTCGCTTTAACCCACTCATATTCACTTTTTACACTTTCATTCACGGTTTCATATCATTTTCACTTGAAAATTTCATCAAACACTTTTCACTCATATCATTTTCATTCTTATTTCTTCTCAAACTATTCTAATGGTAACCAAACCTTTCAACACGCTTGGTCTTTTGTTTGTTCCTAATAATTATGAAGCTCCATTGATCACTGAAAACTCTCCAGAAGCTTTTCATTTGATGCAGAATTTCTTGCGAGATTCAGAAGTTGGTTATGCTTTGGTCGAACCTCAAACGATGTCTGCAACTTAAATTGCTTCATTCTTGCAAAACTCTGTTTATGATGATGGTGGAGAGAATGGGATACCATCAATCATTTTTATATATAACGAAACTGACTATGTTATCACTCCAGATACAGTCAGAGAAACCATGGACTTTGAAATTCATACTTCATATGTTGTTGTTTCTGAAATGAATCTGCGAGCGATATTGCAGCAGATTGGGTACTTAGGTCCGTTGGACAAGATTGGGTCAGTGAAAAGACCTCAGTTACGAAAAGAATGGAGTTTCTTCTTCGACTGTATTACAAGGGCTATTGGAAACAAGGTCACCAATTGGGATGCGATTCCTACTGATAGTCTCTAAATCGGGTATTCTCTTCTTTATGGTTCTAATTTCGATTTGGGAAGACATGTGTTAATGAATATAGGAGGTAGGTTGTCAGTATCTAGAACTGTATATTTTGCTAGATTTTGTCAACTACTATTTTCTGCTTATGTGCCAAATGTTGCAATTGCTGAAACTGATGAGATTCAGCCTTTTAAGGTCAATAAGAGAATATTCTCTGATTTGACAAATAAGGATGGCAACAGAGAGGTGCCTGCTCTAGTTTATCCTCTTGCGTTACAGAATTTCATAAATCAACCACAGGAACCTCAACAACCTCAAGAACCTCAACACAGTGAACAACCTCAAATAAATCCTGAGCCACTAAACACTGAAACATTAAACTCTGACACTCAACCACAATCTCAGCCTGAACCAGTAAACACTGAACAAGTAAACTTTGATCCTTTAAACTCTGAACCACTACACTCTGACCAACAACCACCAAAATCTCAGCCTCCTACTCACCCTCAACCATCCAAGTCCAAATCCAAATGTAAGGGGAGAACTAAGCATGTAGCTCATAATGTTAACTCGAATAACTTGTAGAAGGGGGGTTGAATACAAGTTATATAATCGTGTCTGATTTTTGCTTGATTATATGAACAAGAATAAACGAATGAATCAAACTCTGTTTGTATTAATAAGATCAAATACAAACTCTACCAAAGGTGTACAATACCTTTAGCAGCTGCTGACAAAAATAAAACTCTCTCTCTGTTTGTTTCGAACTCTCGAATACAAACCTTATACAGAGCTACGCACACGAACTCACAACACACTTGTTCGACTACGACACTTTTTACAATGATATAGAGAGAGTATTTATAATGCTACCTATCAACTAATAACAGAAAGATATAATCTATACATGAAAATGTTCTGCCTTCTAGTCGATAGTTTCCATCAATAGAAAACTCTTTTCTTTCATAATATCTTCTTGCTTGTTCTTCAAACAACGATCATGTTTTATAGCACTTGCCAGTTTCTGTAGCATCCATAATGACATCATCAGTAACAAGACTGATATCAGGATTTCATCTTGCATCAGTATCTGATTATCATCAGTATCAGACCGTCATCAGGATTTGCTCTTTGTTCCTGACATGTAGTCTCCGATACACTGTTCATTCCTAACTAAACTGTACAGATAACTGTCTTACACATAAATCCTATATATAGTGCTAAATCCTTTATAAAATCAGGATTACAAGAAGTATAATGTGTAAATTCTATTCTTAACATCACAACATATGAATTATTCCTAACAATCTCCCCCTATTTATGCTTTAAAATCTGAAGCATAAATCTAAGTTGTGGATGTCAAAACATATAACAATACAACCAGAATAGAATTTATGAATGTAGAATTATGAAGTTAGGTACCTCCTTCCCAGACGTAGACGTTTATCTAGTACTTAGAAGAAAGAATTTTAACTATTAATGCTGCTCTTCCTTTACCACTTCCTAGCTAAGATTCACCACTGTCACTCCTAGTTCTTCTTTTTACTTCTCTTTGTCTGCTCTTTATCTCCCCCTGTCTGGTGGTGTTGTTGTTGTTGTCTTTGAATTGTCTTTATCTCCCCCTTTTTGACATCAGCAACATTAATTCCAAGAGATTCAGAAACAGAACAAATAATATTCATCAGAACTACTTGATTTTCCATAATTGTGACTTGGTTATCTTCAAGTGATTGAAGTCTTGTTTGCATAGCAATTTGAGAATTCTGAATATCTTTCAAAACATCAGAATGAACTTCAATGTTGGAAGTGCTTCTAGTATCTTCAGAATCAGAATCAGAAAGAACTGTATCTTCAAGTCTTGTAGAAGAAGTTGCTTGAGTTGTATGATATTCAAGTAATAAAACCTGATTAGAAGTATCAACATCTTCATCTTTCTGATCTGGAGCTGAAACATGATCATCATCTCCTTCACCAGTATTCTGTGTACTAACATCTTCAAATCCTGACTCCTCCTTAGAGTGATCAGAGACCGTAGATGTCTCAATTCTAGCTGATATTGGAAGTACATACAAAGGAACACTAGGATCATTAGGAACTTTATCTGGTACATATGTATCAAGAGATTGCTTTATCTTGGCACCTCTTCTGTTAATGATTCCTGCAAGCCTCTCCTTTTGTTAGATATTGATTCAAGAGATGATCAGGATCTGGGCATTACTGATCAGATACTGATGCTGACGTCATCAGGAATGCACCGTCAGTATTGGACTATCAGGATTAGAAGCTGGTCAGTATTTGATGAAGATTCTCATCAGACCAGAGATCAAGGAAGATTGATATGTCGGTTCCTAATTTGTAGGAAGGCAGCTATCATACAAGATATGCATTCAGAGATATATGTAATTGATTTAGAATATCTTGTAATTGATAGTGCAACTGTGTACATTATATAAACACAGTTTAGGTTTTACATTTTGTAATCGCTTACACGAGTTATATTGTAACCTAGCAGCTCTTAAGAACATAAGAATTTCTTAAGAGAGTTTTGTAACAGTTTTATATCAGAGTTAATAAAGCTGTTATTGATTCATACTTGTGTTATTTGTTTTTAGTCGAAAATCTTATACAATTGTATTCAACCCCCTTTCTACAATTGTTATTTACTGGGCAACAATTGGTATCAGAGCTAAACTGATTAATTTTAATCAGTAACAATCTTAAGATGTCGACAAGCAAGTATGAAAGCATTAAAATTCCAATTCTCAAGAGGACCGAGTATCCAACCTGGAAAGTGAAAATGTTGATGTATCTAGAAGCAACTGATCCTGACTATCTTGACAGGATCAATGTTGGACCATTTCTTCCAACAAAACTAGTTGCAAGAACAGAGACTGTTGCTGAACACTATGTCATTAAGGCAAAGAATGAATGGACGACAGAAGAAAAGGTTCAAGTACTCAAAGATGCAAAGGTAAAGAATATTTTGCATAACAGTCTTGATAATGTCATGTCTAACAGGGTAATAGCATGCAAGACTGCGAAGGAAATTTGGGATACTTTGGAAACTCAATGTCAAGGTACTGAATCTATCAAAAGAAACAGAAGGGCTCTGTTAATTCAGGAGTATGAGCAATTCGATGCTAAATCTGATGAAAGCCTTACTGATATGTACGATAGATTCTTGACTTTACTGAACAATCTATCACTGGTTGGCAAAGAGTATGATCCAGAGGATTCGAATACCAAGTTTCTCAGAGCTTTAACTGAAGAGTGGGATACTCAAGCTTCAATCATAAGGCATCAATATGATTTGAAGATGCTGTCTCTTGATGAAGTCTATGGAATGCTAGTAACTCATGATCTTGAGGTTCAACAGAGGAAGAACAAGAAAAATGTCAAAGCAAAATCTGTTGCTTTGAATGTTGAATCAAAATCAAAGGGAAAAGCTGAGGAGGTTTATAACCGAAAGAGTAGAGTGGAAGAGTCAATTCCTGATGACTCATCATCAAATACTGATACTGAGTCTGATCCTGATACTGATGATGACTCTACTGATTCTGATATGATGGAAATGGTTGCTATGATAGTCAAGGGCTTCAAAAAGATGAAATTCAGAAAGGCTAGGAAGCAAGGGAAATTCCAGAAGAAAACCTTCAATGCTGACAAAGACAGGTACAAGAAGAAAGAAGGCAAAAGCAGCAAGTTTGACAAGTCAAAAATCAGATGCTATAACTGTGATGGGATGGGTCTGTTGATGAGTGGATTTCGTAATCAACTTATGTGAGGTTTACAGGTAGTTGTATAGGCTAGCGATCAACTGTTCTATGAAAAAGGTTTGGGTTGTGTTTGTGGGGGTTGAGCTGAGCTCGAGGGTATCTCCAATAATCTCAGGTGCTTTTAGAGAAAATTAGAGAACTTAATGCGTCGTACCCTGAGGTGCCTACGTACCCTTGTATTTATAGGGATCAAGCTCACGTAGTTCTAATATGATTCTGTCTCTTACTGGAATAGCTGCATTCGGTCATCTAATTCGTGTTGGACTCAGGTTCCTTTAGAGCCTTTCACGAACTAGTTTGGCTAAGTGGAGTAGAACTCGAGTTCGTACCCCACTTATGATTCTCTCATTGGTTAGAGTTATTCTAGGATCATCTGTGCCCTAGAATTATACTCAGATACCAATTCGTTTATCTGTTCTAGATGACTTCTAGAACTTTCTGTTGGCAACTCGTAGGAACCTGGTGCTCAGGAACCTACATTTCAGGAGCCTGTTTCTCAGGGACCTCCTTATTTCGGGACATATCACTTAGGGACCTCCCTTTTGATGTTAGTACCTGCACAAATAACAAACTAGTTAGACTGGATCACTCTTCATATGCTTTTATCATCTCTATGGCTGTTGTTAAGCTAATTCGAACTCCTCGGCTGGGAGGAACCTGGTCTTCGAGTGTTCAGCTCAGCTTCCTGACCATCGGGAACCTCTTGATATTCGTACTTCTTTAGTCATTTCTTCTGTTTGATCTTCCTGGCTCGTATTGAATCAATCTTCTAACTTGTATGGACCGGATCCTATAGATTAATGGGCCTAAATCTAGCCCATGGAGATTTTGGGCACAACAAGTACCCCCCGGTTCCTTGAAATCATGTAATGTGAAAGGAACCTATTCTAATTCTTCGATCAAAGGTTTAATGTTAACCCATCCTGGTAACTATATCTTGCTTCAGCATTGTATATCCAAGCCTATATGAGCTAGCTCGGTATAGGAAACAGGACATAAAATATTTTCGGCTTGATATAATCTTGAGTGAGCTTCCTTTGTATTAAGGAACCTGTTATCTCGCTATTTTCTTTTTCTTACTTCAGCTCTCGAAATCATCTTGATGCTCGCTTGTCACTCAACTCCACATTTCTTAAATTTAATAATTTAAGAAGAGATAATGGTTGGTAAGCAGGAGATAATTCAAAATTCGAATTAAACTTATCACTTACCAAAGCCGCAGTTAATGTATGAGTTCCCAAGGTTCACACGCTTCTAATGCGTGTATCTCTTTAATTACTGCCCAGTAGATTGCTACCACGTGTTCACTACTGCCTCCTATTCACCTCGATTATATAAACACATGAATGGCTTCATCTTCATTTTTACCTTTACCAAATATTTTTTTAAAAACCCTTGGAGAGAAAAAGAGAAGAAGTCCGACGGTCATCTGCTTAATCCAAACCCTCTGTCACCGTTTTCTTCAATCCAAGGTATGATTCTGAATCCTTTCTTTCTGTTTTCTCATAATCTCGATTGCATTTTTAACTATCTGATTACTTCAATCTTGCATGCTGTCTTTTATCTGATAAGTGTTTGTATATGGTTTTCATATTTCACACACACAACCATCCATAATACCTTCTCTACTGGTAGTTCCATCACCGATTTGTGGTTCCATCACTATGATTTTACTGAAAGCTTTTGGCTGTTTGGTTGTCTTCTATCTTAATTTGTTTCGTATTCATGTCATATTTCATACTTATCTCTGTGAATGTACACCCTCCATATAACTCTTAAAAAGAAACTTACTTGACATAATCAAAGTAGTTCAATCGTCTTTAGACCACAGGTCTCCCTTTAAGAATTCCAAAGTCTGACCTTTCTTCGTCTGTTTCTTGCAGATGTCTTCTGATTCAACACATTCTGACCACCTCTCTTCCGTAAAACCTGTTTTTGTCGCATCTGTAGGTAATAGAACTAGGTCTAGGGTCTTGATTCCCGACACTAGTGATCCTCAAGATATTCTGATGAAACCTCCAAATGCTATTGATCCCTTAAAGCCTTTAAGCTTAATTGATTTAGGGGATGACTGGTCTGATAATGAAGAGGTATCAAAACCTGAATTTGAACCTGAGTCCTTCCTAGAACCCGACTTTCAAAGTGAGATATCTGTAGAAAGAGAACCATTCAAACAAGAGATTGTCCCTTTTTGTGAAAAATCTGATTCTATCATGACCTCAGTTAAACTGGAAAGACTATTCGAGGAATGTCACCGCCCTGTCTGTAAGATAACAGTCCCAGAACCTGGTGAGAGAGCTCACAGGTTTGATTTGAAAATCCCAAAACAAGGTATCCCCCATGCTGTCATATCTGCCGCTTTCCTGAGGGTAGGTGTTTCCATGCCTCTTCATCCTTTCTTACGAGAGGTTCTTGACTTTTATCAATTAGCACCAATGCAACTCACCCCTAATTCTTATCGGTTAGCCATCAGCACTTTTATACTATATTCCAGCAAGTTTACAGTTCCTTTGACAGCCCCTGAATTGGGCTATTTCTTCAGACTGAAAGACACTGGAAGAAATTCTGGTTGTTTTTACCTTTCAGCCTGGCCTTGCCACCAGGGTCAGTGCATAAAAAATGTTAAGCAAAACTTTGAACAATGGTCGGAACAGTTTCTTTATTGCTATGACTGCCCCTACGTTAGGTACGAGTTTAATTGTCGTCCCAATATCCCTAAGCAAACCGTTCTTACGGGAGTCTGCTTGGAAAGAGCAACTAAGATTTTGAAACTATCAGCCTCCACTAGAGATTGTCTGGTCTTGATGACCCCTGATAACTTGATGACTTTAGGCTTTATTCCTTCAACTTCTGGTAGGAGTTTCTTTATATTTGTGCAATTTCATTTGCTCACTTCATATCTATACCTCTAACCTTAACCTTCTGACTTATGCAGATATGGCTCCAAAAGTTCCTTCATTTGTAAAGAGATCTAAAAATGTGGAAGAAATTTTCAAGGTTGAAGACAATGTAAAGGAGGTTCCGCTTGATGCAACTCCAATTAACCAAGTTCCAACCCCTGTATCCGTCCAGACTCAACCATCGGGTTCCTCAAAACGCAAATTGGCTCAGACCACACTTGACTTATCAGGGAGCTCTCAAACTAGATCCATGAGGAAGAACAAAGCTGTGAAGACTGAACCTACCGCTGCTCAGAACCAGTTTAAGGACTTGATTGATACTCATGTTCCTGCTGAGACTATTACTGGCTGGTCGAAAATGGACTCTACTGAAGCTTTGGAAGCTATGAGGTTCTCTGCGGCCCAGAACGCCTTTTTTACTCTTAGGTTCTGTGATGACTTTGCCTTGAAGATCCAATATGACCTCAGGCTACAAGGGGAGATCTCGAAGCTCAAAGAGGAGTTGGCTGCTAAAGAGGAGAGTGTGAATGTTGCCACTGCTGCGGTAAGGAGGGCTAAAGCTGTTGAAACCTCATTGAAGAATAGCAAGGGTGAACTTCAAGAACAGGTGAAGAGTTTGCAGGATGAGAAATCATCCATGCTAGAGAAAACCAAGGAACTGAAAGCTCAAGTTGATGCTCTAAATGCTGCAGCCGTGACTGTCAAATCATCTTTGCTCATCCAGGAAAAAGCTAGGTACGATGAAGGTTACGATGAAGGCGTTCGCGACTATATGAGATCCATGTAGGAAAAAATGCCCGAATTGAACTGGTCTCTCCTAGGCGAGGATGTAGTAGGGATGATTAAGGATTTTGAGAATGAAGCTGCTGTTGCAAACTCTGTACCTCCCGTGAAAACGGTTGAGAGGTCTCCGGGTGCCACCCTTGAGACTGCAGAGATTCCTGTTCCTGACGTTACTCCAACCACTCTTCCACCTTCCTCAGCCATCGAAGAATCTAGTAAAGTATCTCCTGCCTAAAGTTTCATAAATTTTCTGAACTTTTCATAACTTTTCTTGAGGTTGCGGGCCCCTCGTAGTGCCTCGCGAGATGTAATTTAAATTGGTTTCAATGGCCTTCGTGCCTTTAACTTTGGTTTACCTAGGGTCCTTGTACCCTATAACTCTTTATGCTTCTGATGACTATTATCTACTTTTGCTATATCTCTTGCTCTTGCTTGCTCACGCCTAGTTTCTTAACTTGCATCTGTACTTGATACTGCACACCTTTTTTCAAAAACTTCGTAGAATACTTTATCATCACGCATCTTAAAAATTAATTAGTGTCCATACTTATACACCCAAGCTTACGTGGGATAACCCGTTGTAAGAAACAGGATGCATCCATACTTTCACTTATAATTTTCTCAAAATAACATGTAACTAAATATAGCTTACTTGCAGACTTGGAACCCTTTTTTGTTTATACTTCGAGACATGTATTCATCACCGTAATCTGAACTGTAGTTTTCCTTAGAGATTCCTCCCAGGTCTAAACCAGGTTCCCTACAAAATACCTGATCAACCTTGTAAGCCTAAACACGTCTTTTCCTATGCTTCACTCAACATTGTCAGAGTCGCCTTTTGAACTAAAAAACCCTTTCTGATAACCTTAGATCCTAAATAATTTGACCAGGTTCCTCGACCATTAAACCTGCAAAATAAACATAAAACAAAAGCTAGTTAAAGTTAGTAAAATTTCTTTTGTTTAATTCGGGTCATCTCTTGGAAAGGTTGCCTGCTTGGCTCCCAATCCTAATCTCTAGGTCCCAACATGCCTCGAGGCCTGTTGGTTCCTTTTTTCTCCTGGAAAGGTAACCTGCTTGGTTCCCAATCCTATTCTCTAGGTCCCAACATGCCTCGAGGCATGTTGGTTCCTTTTTATGCCTCGGGGCGATTCTAGGAACCTGTGTGCCGTTCTGGGAGTCCACACAGATTCCTCTTCTCCATGTGTCAGGCTAGACATCTTATGAAGGTAAATGCTAAGGATTTTATCCCTTCTTCCCATGTGCCAAAGGCGGTTCCACATGAGGGAGAGCTTATTAGGCTTCTCTTTAAGGTGCCTTTTGTCAGGACTTTAGATGCCTTTTGTCAGGACTTTAGGTGCCTTTTGTCAGGACTTTAATTCACATGCTCAAGAAACTTGAGGCTTTTGGCAACAATGTCGTGCTCAGTCAACTGAGGCTTTTTAATCACATTTGCTCAGGAAGCTACCTGAGGCTTTTCTCGTGCCCAGGAAGCTACCTGGGACTTTGCTCAATGCCCAGGAAGCTACCTGGGACTTTTCTCGATGCCCAGGAAGCTACCTGGGACTTTGCTCAATGCCCAGGAAGCTACCTGGGACTTTGCTCAATGCCCAGGAAGCTACCTGGGACTTTTCTCGATGCCCAGGAAGCTACCTGGGACTTTGCTCAATGCCCAGGAAGCTACCTGGGACTTTTCTCGATGCAATCTGTAATCTGCACATTCTGTCAATTCATATTCATACTTCACACATACTGTCAATGCTACAGGAACCTGTCAGCTTAGGTAACCTGCAAAATGCAACACAATGCTACAGGAACCTGTTAATCGAGGTAACCTGTTTCAAAAATTTCAAATTGGCATATGAAATATCAAATCATAGCATGTGCAATACTGTCTAAGTAGGAATACTACCCCCCAGTTCTTTTGGGTAATGATTATTACGTAAAAGAACTATTAAGGAGCTATAGCTGCAAACAATGCACTCAAAATATTTAACGTAGAGCTATACATCGCTCAATACTTGAAAAAATTGTCTTGCAAGTAGGGAGGTTCACATCAAATACCCCCCGAGTACATGCATAATTAAATACTGAAATCAAAATGCTGGTCAGCTATAACTAATAAGCTGCCTTTATTCTTGGGCTGAAAGAGCCTTACTTTTCCTAAGAAAAACACATAAAAGAGTTACTGATAATACTTCTTGAGATGCTCTGCATTCCAAGCTCTCGGAATGAGGTTCCCATCCATATCCATCAAGTGGTAGGTTCCTTCCCAAATGGCTGACTTTATCTGGTAAGGCCCTTCCCAATTTGCTCCAAAAGCTCCATGTGCCAGAACCCTGGTATTTGGCATGACTTTTCTCAGAACTAGGTCTCCAACTTTAAAAGGTCTTGCCTTCACCTTTTTGTCGTAATACCTTCGAACCCTCTGTTGATATGCTGCTAACTTCACTTGTGAATCTGCTCTCAACTCTTCGACCATGTCCAAATACAGTCTATGATTGACCTCATTGCTCTCGGGATCAAAATACTTAGATTCTCAAGGAACCTGTTCCAACTTCCACAGGTACCATAGCTTCACAACCATAAGTGAGGGTAAAAGGAGACTCACCAGTTGTAGTTCTAGGCGTGGTATTATACGACCACAAGACTCCAGGAAGCTCCTCTGGCCAGCTTCCCTTCTTATCTTCAAGCCTTGTCTTCAAAGTGTGCTTGATAATCTTATTCACTGCTTCAGTCTGTCCATTACTCTGCGGATAATACACTGCTGAAAATGCTTTTTGGATTCCAAACTGCTCACACAATCCTCTAAGCTCTCTATTATCGAACTGCTTCCCATTGTCAGAAATCAGCTTCTGTGGAATGCCAAACCTGCATACAATAGCTCGAAACACGAATTCAGTCAATTTTGACGCTGTAATCTTAGCAAGTGGTTCTGCTTCCGCCCACTTTGTAAAGTAATCAACTGCGACCACTGCGTATTTCACTCCTCCTTTTCCTTTCGGGAGCTCACCAATGAGGTCTATTCCCCAAACAGCGAATGGCCAAGGGCTAACAATCGGTTTGATAGGTGCTACCGGACGACTATCAAAATTGGCAAACCTCTGACAATTACTGCATGCCTGCACGAACTTTGCGGCATCTGCTTTAATGGTTGGCCAATAATATCCTTGTCGAAGGACTTTCATGGCTAAAGAATTACCCCCCGAGTGATTTCCACATACTCCTTCATGAATTTCCTCGAGGATATACTTGCATTGTTCTCCAGCTACACACTTGAGCAAAGGCTGATTGAATCCTCGCTTATACAGAACTCCATCATAAATTACATACCTGGCTGCCCGATACCTCAGCTTCCTGATATCACTTTGATTGGGAGGTAGCTCCCCTTTGTCCAGGTAACGATATATTAGGGTCATCCAGGAATCTTCAACTGGAAATTCAATGTCCATTACCTCTTCCTTGAACACACTTGGTTGCTCCTGGATTTGAAGTGGAATTACCCCCAATAACGTGGATTCTCTTTGTGACCCTAGCTTGGCCAATGCATCCGCTTTGGTATTCTTTCCTCGAGGTACTTGATCCAGCTTCACTTCTCTGAACCTTGCGATCAACTCCTGGGAGTATCTCAAATATAAGTCTGTTCTCGGCCCTCTCGCCTGAAAACCACCACGAATCTGCCAAACTACTAACATCGAATCACTAAACACCCTGATATTCTCTACTTTCATCTCCAAAGCCAACTTGAGGCCTGCAATCAATGCCTCATATTCTGCATCATTGTTCGTGGCTTTAAAAGCAAAATGAATCGAGCTATAGAGTTGGTGCCCTTCTGGACTAACTAATTCTATGCCTGCACCTGCTCCACCACTATTAGCAGCTCCATCTACATACAATGTCCACCAAGGTGCACAGTTGTCATTGTCTGCCTGTTTTTCCACCACCTCTTTTGGCCCCTCTTGGCCAGTAACCTCTACATGAGGTGGAAACTCAATTAAGAAATCTGCTAAAGCTTGAGCTTTGATTGCTGTCTTTGGCTTATATTCTATATCGAACTGACCTAGCTCCACAGCCCACTTTAACATTCTTCCAGAAGTTTCTGGCCTATGCATCACTTGCTTAAGTGGATATGAGGTCCTTACTTCAATCTTGTGAGCTTGGAAATAAGGTCGCAGCTTCCTGGAAGCCAGAATCAACGCGAAAACCAACTTCTCCATTCCTGTGTACCTTGTTTCTGCATCAAGTAACCTTTTACTAACATAGTAAACTGGGCTCTGCTGTCCATTCTCTTCTCGAACCAGAACTGCACTAATGGAATACTCTGACACTGCCAAATAAAGTATCAATGTTTCTCTATCCACAGGTTTGGCTAACAATGGGGGGCTCCCCAAATGCTCCTTTAGCTTTCCAAACGCTATCTCACATTCTGCGGTCCACTCAAATTTGTTTCCTTTCTTTATAGCTTTAAAGAACTCCTGACACTTATCCGTGGACCTCGAAATGAATCTATTCAAAGCTGCAACTCTTCCTGTAAGAGATTGAACCTCTCTCACAGTTCTCGGAGACCTCATATCAATCAATGCTTTAATCTTGGCTGGGTTGGCTTCGATACCTCTGTGGTTTACCATGAAACCCAGAAACTTTCCTGATTCTACCCCAAACACACATTTTTGAGGGTTCAGCTTCATTCTGTACTTCCGCAAGATTCCAAACATTTCTTCTAAGTGCTTTACATGGTCAATAGCTTTCTTAGACTTAACTAACATATCATCCACATATACCTCCATAGTATGGCCAATTTGGTCTTTAAACATCATATTCACTAACCGTTGATATGTAGCTCCAGCATTAATCAACCCAAATGGCATGCATACATAGCAATAAAGACCTCTGTCCGTAATAAAAGAAGTATGCTCTTGGTCAGGTTCATACATAGGGATTTGATTGTAACCTGAATAGGCATCCATGAAGCTAAGGAGGGCATGTCCAGCTGTTGCATCCACTAACTGATCAATCCGTGGTAGTGGGAAGATGTCCTTCGGACATGCTTTGTTGAGATCTGTGAAGTCCACACAGGTTCTCCATTTTCCATTAGGTTTCTTTACCAAAACAGGATTTGCCAACCATATTGGGTAAAAAGATTCTTTAACTAATCCTGCATCCAACAACCTGTCAACCTCTTCTTTCAATGCCTGAGCTCTTTCTCCACTAACTGGTCTTCGCTTCTGTCTCACTCCTTTCTTTTCTGGATCAATATTCAACTTATGACACATGACCCTTGGATCTATCCCTTCCATATCTGCATGACACCAGGCAAACACATCCAGGTTCTTGCCCAAAAAAGTAATGAGAGATTCCTTTAAGGCTGGATTGAGTTGAGCTCCAATCTTCAACACCTTTATACCATCTTTGTCATTGATCTTCACATCCAAAGTTTCACCAGCTGGTCCAGCCTTAACCATGGTCTCTGGCATTCGAGGGTCCAGGTCTACCTCCATCTCTGTAGTTGAGTCCTCTTGAGGTTCCTGAATGATAGACGATTCCTGCACTTCGTGCATGACATTCCTTCTCTTTGATGCTGGCTGACTGTCTTCATTGCTTCCATTATGTTTCAGTTTTCGGGATTTTTCTCCATCCAATCCTTCTACCATACACACATCATCATCCTTGTCCGTAGGGGGTGCACTTTCTATCAGTAAGTATGGGGTATCTGGTCCCCGTAAAACTGGAATCTCAGCATGAGGTTCCTCTTCTATGATCTCTTCAATTCTTATAGCTCTACAGGATGCTGACACAAAACCTTCCAAAGGCGAACTGCGCAGGTCGACCGTTATCTTGTCTGGGTTCTTTCCTGGAAAACTATCAGGAACCTCGTCCATAGGTTCAGGCAATTTAGCAGCTCTAGCAGCATGTTGCAAAGCTTTGGTGTAACACTCTCTAGACTCATACTGACATCCTCGAACTATGCCAACTCCATTTGGCGTCGGGAACTTCATAGTGAGGTGGTAAATGGAGGTTATTACCCTCATCTCCTTCAAAATGGGTCTTCCCAAAATAGCATTGTAATTCATATTCTCTTCTATAACAATGAATTCTGCCAACTGTGTAATGCAACATGGTTTATCACCTAAGGTTACTGGCAAACGAATCTTACCTTTGATAGGAACCTGATTATTGGTGAATCCGTACAAGGTATCGTTTGTTGGAGTTAAGTCTTTATCCAGAAAATGCATCTTCTTGAAAGCTGAGTAAGATAGCAAGTTTACAGAGCTTCCATTATCAACTAGCACTCGATGAACCTCATAAGATCCAATTCCTGCCTCAACAACCAAAGCGTCAGTATGGGGATGATGTACCCAGGAAGCATCTTCTTCAGTGAAAGTAATATCTGCATCCTCTCCTTCGAACAACTTTGGGGACCTCTGGGATAGATTGTAAATACTGGTCAAAGGACGTTCTTTAGCCTCACGAGTATACCTCTCCATGGCATTCCTGCTGCTTCCTCCAATATGGGGACCTCCTATAATTGTGCGTATGCACCCAGCCTTAGGTGGTCCCTCCATAACGACAGGTTCCTGTGTCTGTGTCTTCTGAGTCTTCTCATCTCTATACTTTTTTCCTTCCTGAGCCACCCATTCACTCAATTGCCCTTGTCTGATTAGAGTTTCAATTAGATCTCTGAGGTGACGACAATCTGCAGTATTATGCCCATTATTATCATGGAAGTCACAGTAGGGGCGCTCATTCTTATTCCCTGGGGGACCGGTTCTGAAAGGCTTCTTAAACCATGAGGACTTCTCATTCACTGCGTAAATATGATCAATCGGAGCTACCAAAGGGGTGAAAGTTTCATAGACGGGTCTCTCTGGTCTATTGTTGTTATAGGAAGCTGGTGGCGGTACCTGACTCATGACAGGTTTAGTAGGATTCACAGCTTCAGGCTTCACCTGGGATGTGCGACTAACCACCTTTTTGTTGTCACGACCATTGGGGCTTCTTTGTCTCGACCTCTTGCTTCCACTTTGCCTTACAAAATCTGGATCCTTCCTTAATTCAGCTAGAGACTCCTCCACCAATCGAAAGGGTTCTGCCTGGGCATAAAAATCGGCCAATGTCTCTGGTTCTTTTCCTTGCAGTGCTTTCCAAAAATCCGAGCCTCCTTTGACTCCAGCAATTAAGAAGTTCTTTATTGTTTCCTCAGATGCTTTCCTAACTTTAGGAACCTCCGCATTAAACCTCTTGAAATATTCTGTCAACGTTTCATTAGGTCTTTGTTTGATATTGGCTAAGGTATTGGTTGGTGGTGCAAATGCAACAGATGCTCTAAATTGAGTGACAAAGAGCTTCCCCATACTCGCCCAAGAACCGATCGAATCTGCAGGTAACCTTTTGAACCATTGATGGGCTCAGAGCTTCCCGGACCTACAGATGCGACAAAAACAGGTTTTACGGAAGAGAGGTGGTCAGAATGTGTTGAATCAGGAGACATCTGCAAGAAACAGACGAAGAAAGGTCAGACTTTGGAATTCTTAAAGGGAGACCTGTGGTCTAAAGACGATTGAACTACTTTGATTATGTCAAGTAAGTTTCTTTTTAAGAGTTATATGGAGGGTGTACATTCACAGAGATAAGTATGAAATATGACATGAATACGAAACAAATTAAGATAGAAGACAACCAAACAGCCAAAAGCTTTCAGTAAAATCATAGTGATGGAACCACAAATCGGTGATGGAACTACCAGTAGAGAAGGTATTATGGATGGTTGTGTGTGTGAAATATGAAAACCATATACAAACACTTATCAGATAAAAGACAGCATGCAAGATTGAAGTAATCAGATAGTTAAAAATGCAATCGAGATTATGAGAAAACAGAAAGAAAGGATTCAGAATCATACCTTGGATTGAAGAAAACGGTGACAGAGGGTTTGGATTAAGCAGATGACCGTCGGACTTCTTCTCTTTTTCTCTCCAAGGGTTTTTAAAAAAATATTTGGTAAAGGTAAAAATGAAGATGAAGCCATTCATGTGTTTATATAATCGAGGTGAATAGGAGGCAGCAGTGAACACGTGGCAGCAATCTACTGGGCAGTAATTAAAGAGATACACGCATTAGAAGCGTGTGAACCTTGGGAACTCATACATTAACTGCGGCTTTGGTAAGTGATAAGTTTAATTCGAATTTTGAATTATCTCCTGCTTACCAACCATTATCTCTTCTTAAATTATTAAATTTAAGAAATGTGGAGTTGAGTGACAAGCGAGCATCAAGATGATTTCGAGAGCTGAAGTAAGAAAAAGAAAATAGCGAGATAACAGGTTCCTTAATACAAAGGAAGCTCACTCAAGATTATATCAAGCCGAAAATATTTTATGTCCTGTTTCCTATACCGAGCTAGCTCATATAGGCTTGGATATACAATGCTGAAGCAAGATATAGTTACCAGGATGGGTTAACATTAAACCTTTGATCGAAGAATTAGAATAGGTTCCTTTCACATTACATGATTTCAAGGAACCGGGGGGTACTTGTTGTGCCCAAAATCTCCATGGGCTAGATTTAGGCCCATTAATCTATAGGATCCGGTCCATACAAGTTAGAAGATTGATTCAATACGAGCCAGGAAGATCAAACAGAAGAAATGACTAAAGAAGTACGAATATCAAGAGGTTCCCGATATTATGCAATCGAGATTATGAGAAAACAGAAAGAAAGGATTCAGAATCATACCTTTCTTTCTGAATCCTTTCTTTCTGTTTTCTCATAATCTCGATTGCATTTTTAACTATCTGATTACTTCAATCTTGCATGCTGTCTTTTATCTGATAAGTGTTTGTATATGGTTTTCATATTTCACACACACAACCATCCATAATACCTTCTCTACTGGTATCCAGTAGAGAAGGTATTATGGATGGTTGTGTGTGTGAAATATGAAAACCATATACAAACACTTATCAGATAAAAGACAGCATGCAAGATTGAAGTAATCAGATAGTTAAAAATGCAATCGAGATTATGAGAAAACAGAAAGAAAGGATTCAGAATCATACCTTGGATTGAAGAAAACGGTGACAGAGGGTTTGGATTAAGCAGATGACCGTCGGACTTCTTCTCTTTTTCTCTCCAAGGGTTTTTAAAAAAATATTTTGTAAAGGTAAAAATGAAGATGAAGCCATTCATGTGTTTATATAATCGAGGTGAATAGGAGGCAGCAGTGAACACGTGGCAGCAATCTACTGGGCAGTAATTAAAGAGATACACGCATTAGAAGCGTGTGAACCTTGGGAACTCATACATTAACTGCGGCTTTGGTAAGTGATAAGTTTAATTCGAATTTTGAATTATCTCCTGCTTACCAACCATTATCTCTTCTTAAATTATTAAATTTAAGAAATGTGGAGTTGAGTGACAAGCGAGCATCAAGATGATTTCGAGAGCTGAAGTAAGAAAAAGAAAATAGCGAGATAACAGGTTCCTTAATACAAAGGAAGCTCACTCAAGATTATATCAAGCCGAAAATATTTTATGTCCTGTTTCCTATACCGAGCTAGCTCATATAGGCTTGGATATACAATGCTGAAGCAAGATATAGTTACCAGGATGGGTTAACATTAAACCTTTGATCGAAGAATTAGAATAGGTTCCTTTCACATTACATGATTTCAAGGAACCGGGGGGTACTTGTTGTGCCCAAAATCTCCATGGGCTAGATTTAGGCCCATTAATCTATAGGATCCGGTCCATACAAGTTAGAAGATTGATTCAATACGAGCCAGGAAGATCAAACAGAAGAAATGACTAAAGAAGTACGAATATCAAGAGGTTCCCGATGGTCAGGAAGCTGAGCTGAACACTCGAAGACCAGGTTCCTCCCAGCCGAGGAGTTCGAATTAGCTTAACAACAGCCATAGAGATGATAAAAGCATATGAAGAGTGATCCAGTCTAACTAGTTTGTTATTTGTGCAGGTACTAACATCAAAAGGGAGGTCCCTAAGTGATATGTCCCGAAATAAGGAGGTCCCTGAGAAACAGGCTCCTGAAATGTAGGTTCCTGAGCACCAGGTTCCTACGAGTTGCCAACAGAAAGTTCTAGAAGTCATCTAGAACAGATAAACGAATTGGTATCTGAGTATAATTCTAGGGCACAGATGATCCTAGAATAACTCTAACCAATGAGAGAATCATAAGTGGGGTACGAACTCGAGTTCTACTCCACTTAGCCAAACTAGTTCGTGAAAGGCTCTAAAGGAACCTGAGTCCAACACGAATTAGATGACCGAATGCAGCTATTCCAGTAAGAGACAGAATCATATTAGAACTACGTGAGCTTGATCCCTATAAATACAAGGGTACGTAGGCACCTCAGGGTACGACGCATTAAGTTCTCTAATTTTCTCTAAAAGCACCTGAGATTATTGGAGATACCCTCGAGCTCAGCTCAACCCCCACAAACACAACCCAAACCTTTTTCATAGAACAGTTGATCGCTAGCCTATACAACTACCTGTAAACCTCACATAAGTTGATTACGAAATCCACTCATCAACATTGGCGCTAGAAAAGGTTCAAGTACTCAAAGATGCAAAGGTAAAGAATATTTTGCATAACAGTCTTGATAATGTCATGTCTAACAGGGTAATAGCATGCAAGACTGCGAAGGAAATTTGGGATACTTTGGAAACTCAATGTCAAGGTACTGAATCTATCAAAAGAAACAGAAGGGCTCTGTTAATTCAGGAGTATGAGCAATTCGATGCTAAATCTGATGAAAGCCTTACTGATATGTACGATAGATTCTTGACTTTACTGAACAATCTATCACTGGTTGGCAAAGAATATGATCCAGAGGATTCGAATACCAAGTTTCTTAGAGCTTTAACTGAAGAGTGGGATACTCAAGCTTCAATCATAAGGCATCAATATGATTTGAAGATGTTGTCTCTTGATGAAGTCTATGGGATGCTAAGAACTCATGATCTTGAGGTTCAACAGAGGAAGAACAAGAAAAATGTCAAAGCAAAATCTGTTGCTTTGAATGTTGAATCAAAATCAAAGGGAAAAGCTGAGGAGGTTTATAACCGAAAGAGTAGAGTGGAAGAGTCAATTCCTGATGACTCATCATCAGATACTGATACTGAGTCTGACCCTGATACTGATGATGACTCTACTGATTCTGATATGATGGAAATGGTTGCTATGATAGTCAAGGGCTTCAAAAGGATGAAGTTCAGAAAGGCTAGGAAGCAAGGGAAATTCCAGAAGAAAACCTTCAATGCTGACAAAGACAGGTACAAGAAGAAAGAAGGCAAAAGCAGCAAGTTTGACAAGTCAAAAATCAGATGCTATAACTGTGATGGGATGGGTCATTTTGTGACTGAGTGCAAGAAGACCAAAACCAAAGCTCTCATTTCTTCAAGCAAGGATTGGATGGACTCATCATCTGACTCTGAAGAGGAGAAAGTGAATTATGCTTTGATGGCTAAAACTGATGAGACTTCTGCTGGTGAAACCAAGGTATCTGAAGTTTTATTTGATTTTGATACTAATAATGTTTCTGAGCTAAGATCTTTCTTAAAATCTCTGCATATTAGTTTTAGGAGTCAATCTCTTGAAAATACAAGAATAAAATCTGAAATGGCAGAGGTTGTTAAGAGAAATGATCATCTAGAAGCTGAGTTAATTTTCTTGCATGAAGTTCAAGCAGAATGTGATAATGCTAAACACATGAAACTTGAAATTGAGTTTAAATGTAATGAACTTGAAAGGCAACTTAAAGATGCTAATGAAAAACTCAGAACCTGGACACATTCTGGTACAAAAACTCATGAAATCATTTCTGATAAAAACTGGAAAGAGTGTCTAGGGTATAAACCAGAAAATGAGAAAAAGGACAAAGGAAAGGTTGTTTCATCTAACCCTGGAAGAGTTATAGTTAATAACTCAACAAATCCAAAAACCTACAGATATGTTACAGACAGTACCAAAACCAAACTAAAGCCAGTTAATTATGTGTATCCAGAAATTCCCAAATCTACTTCAGAAGAGGGGTCTACTTCTACACATCATTCTGAGTCTAGAACTGTCAAAAACAAAAATGTAGGTCTTTTGTCCAAAAAGCAATTGAGGGACAGAATCTGTGAGGTAACAGATAGGAAGAGAGTTCCAACTGTCAAAAGGAACAGGAATGGTAAAGTTGGAATAAACAAGGAGAATAATTATAAGTATATTCCGAATGCACCAAGAAAAGTATGTTTTAACTGTGGTAATTCTAATCATCTTGCTATTGATTGCAGGAGGAGTAAAAAGAAGCCAACTGTAGTTCCTAAGTCTGACATTAGGAATAAATCAGTATTCTATAAACCACAGAATCCTTGTTTCCATTGTGGCAGTAAATGGCATTCTATCTATACATGTGAAGAATACCATAATTTGTACTATAATTATTATGAGCCTTTGCCAAAGTTCAATAAAAGTGCAAATTTTGGAAAAGCAAAGAACTTGAATTCTAATCATGCATCTGTCAAGATAAAGACTAATTCTGATAAAAATGTCTTTACAAGAAAATCTTCTACTGATAAAGATGTTAAATTGCATGAAAAGAGAACCCAACAAGTGTGGGTTCTTAAAAATTCTAACTGAGTTCTTTGTGATTCTGATTGCAGGGTAAAAAGAAAAATGTGTTAGTCATGGATAGTGGATGTTCTGTGCACATGACTGGAGACAAAACCTTGCTATCAGAATTTGAGGAAAAGGCTGGCCCAACTGTGTCTTATGGGGATGGCAACATTGGACAAACTTTGGGATATGGCAGCATTGTAATTGGAAATGTCATCATTGAAAAAGTAGCTCTGGTGAAAGGACTAAAGCACAATCTGTTAAGTGTTAGTCAGATCACAGACAGAGGTTATCGTGTCAACTTTAATGATACTCATTTTGAAGTAATCAGCAAATCTACAGGAAAGATTGCATTAACAGGTCAAAGACATGGTAACATTTATGAAGCCAACATTCACACTAATACTGAAAATCCAACTACATGCCTCATCAGTAAAGCATCTGTAGATGAAAGTTGGAATTGGCATAAGAAGCTTTCTCATCTCAACTTCAATAATATAAATGAGTTCGTTAAGAAAGACTTGGTAAGAGGATTACCAAAGGCTCTATATACTCCTGATGGACTCTGTGATGCTTGTCAGAAGGCTAAACAGAGAAGGACATCATTCAAGAGCAAATCTGAATCCTCAATTGATGAACCATATCACATGCTACACCTTGACTTGTTTGGACCAGTGAATATAATGTCCATCAGTAAGAAAAGGTATACTCTAGTCATTGTTGATGAATATACTAGATTTACCTGGGTTTATTTTCTTCACAGAAAAGATGAAACTGCTGAAATACTGCTGGACCATGTTAGACTTATTGAAACTGGTACGGAATACAAAGTCAAGATTCTGAGAAGTGATAATGGAACTGAATTCAAGAATTCAGCAATGGAAGAGTTCTGCAAATACAAAGGAATAGTTCAACAATTCTCTGCTCCTGGCACTCCTCAGCAAAATGGAGTAGTTGAAAGAAAGAACAGAACTCTTATTGAAGCTGGTAGAACTATGTTGGAAGAAGCTAAACTACCTACATATTTCTGGGCAGAAGCAGTCAACACAGCTTGTTACACTCAAAATATTACACTAATCAACAGACATGGTGTAACTCCTTATCAGATGATTAAGGAAAAGAAGCCAAGTTTGAAGCATCTACATGTGTTTGGCTGCAAGTGCTTTGTTCTAAGACCTCATCCAGAACAGCTAGGAAAATTTGAGACAAAAGCTGATGAGGCCATCTTTATTGGCTATCCAACAACAAGAGCCTTTAAAGTCTATAATCTAAGAACAAAGACAGTCATGGAGTCTATTAATGTATCTTTTGATGATAGAAAGTTAACAGGAATACAAGAAGACTCTCATGACAGTTTGACTTTTGCAAATGAAGCTACCAACAATCCTGATGAAGTCACGTCAGATACTGATATTCTGTCAGATCCTGACAATCGATCAATTCCTGATCAAACACCTGTTACTGATGATGACTCAAATAATGCAAATATTGAGGGGGAGCAAGAGCGAAACATTACTAGTGATGATTCAACTCAAACATCAAGTAGAGATTCATCAGAAACAGACTCAAGTGACAATCAAGACAGTACATCAGAAGAAGATAGCACTATCTCAGGGGGAGCTTCTAGCAACTCTAGTTCTTTTGAAGAAAACACCAATCCAGGGGGAGCATCCAGTTCAAGAAATGACTTACCATCAGCAAGGAAATGGACAAAAAGTCATACTCCTGATTTAATCATTGGGAATCCTGAAGCAGGTGTTAAGACAAGAAGTGCAACTCAAAATGAATGTTTATATAATAACTTTCTGTCAAAGGAGGAGCCCAAGAAAGTTGAAGAAGCACTTAAGGATGCTGATTGGGTGACAGCTATGCAAGAAGAACTGAATGAGTTTGAAAGAAATGAAGTCTGGAAACTTGTACCAAGACCCAAAGGAAGGTCTATTGTAGGTACAAAGTGGGTATTCAGAAATAAGACTGATTCAGATGGCACAATTGTGAGAAATAAAGCAAGACTAGTAGCAAAGGGGAATTCTCAACAGGAAGGAATAGATTATGATGAGACTTTTTGTTAGGTCCAAATGTGTTGTAGAGGGGGGGTGAATACAACTTTTCGATTATGAGAAGCAATAAATACGATGCAATAAATGAACACACAGATTCAAGGAATATATTTCTTTATATATAACTTGAAAAGGTTGCTACAACATTCATTACAAAGTATAACAGAAGTTCAGAGAGATGTGAATGATTCTAAGCTCTGTGAATATACTCTCTCTCTTTCTCTTGTGTTTTTCTCAATATTGCTCACTAACTAAAACATTACACAAGTGCTTCTATTTATACTACATGTAATCTATGACCTGTAGTCTTCAAAGACTAAGATGTACGTGGCCCAATGATGTCCACATAAATCTTGTCTTATCTTGAAAGCTTGGAAATCTGCCAATCAGAAGATGCCATGTGTCATGTTGAAGCTGCACTCTAAGTAGAACTTCTACTTGAGAATTTCTACTTAGCCATCTCGAAATTCTAAGTAGAATTTCTACTTGAGAATTTCGACTTAGCCATCTAGAACATTTAGTACTTAGAAAATATTCTGATCTTCAACTTGAAACTTCAATGCACATCTTGAGCTTGTGATATCTTCATATCTTCTTTGTTCTTCTACAAGCTCTTGAACATGGATCTTTATTACTGACACAAACTTGCTATCAATGTCCTGACACTTGATGCACTGGTCTGGTTCATAAGTGACTAGTCTTGATAGTGTTTCTGCTTCTTGAATAAATTACCATATTCACTTAGTAACTTGGCTTTCCAATATTTGCTTTCCTTCTTGTTCACTTGAAATCAATTGGTCTTGTTGATACTGATAGTTATGATCTTGATTCTCGAATTCTCAAATCACTGAGGCCTGAACAACTTTGACTTGAACTTCTCTCAATGATTTCTTCTTGGCTTGATCATAGTTAACATGTTCAATTGTATCAATTACCTTGTCTTCATTTAGTGTTGACTTCTTGTGACTTCTTGTTCTTGATTGTCTTCTGGTTAAGTATCTTTTCTTTTAATTGAGTTACATCAGTTATAGTGTTACAAGTTAATACACTCTGCCTTTCAATCTCCCCCAATTTGATTGTCTAACAATGACATTCAAATTAATGAAGGATAACTCAACTAAACAAGAGACGAGAAAAGATAATTAACATTACAGTCTTGAAAAATATACAATTTACAAGTACATGAAAACAATACAAAGAACTTAAACTAGAAACAGAAATCGAACCTCGAATTAAAGATCATTTGAATGATTCCTATCACCTGGATTATTTCATATCTTTTAGTCAAACTTATATCACCTTATTGGATTCACTCTAAGATGAATTTTCCTCAAGTGAGTTAAAGCAACCGAAAGACATGAAGTTTTTCCAACTTCAAGTTCACACCACTCTGACCTTTAACCCTAATTCCGTTTCCTCTTCCTAGCTTCAGCAGCTTGGTCCTTTTCTTCTTTTTGCCTTCTGCGCTTCTCCTCCTGCTGCTTTTGTTTCTTATATACTGGATTATGAAGTTGCGTCCACCTAGTATTCAACAAACTTACTGCTTCCATCTCTAGAGGGTTCCTGGGTTCTGGGTAAGGATGTTTGAAAAGCCTTCTGAGTTTGTCCACCTCCTGAGTAGTTCTGATCTCTGTAATGTCCTCAAATTTCTTCATTATAAGCCGAGGTTTCCTATGAGTTTTATCAGCTTTAAACTGACAGTAGATCATTTTGGGATAGCCTATGACACGGTTAGTATTGTGGACACTAGCCGCATCTCGCTCCAATCGCTTCATTTCCACTACTACATCAGATAGGTAACTCACGAGTCTCTGCTTTTCTGTCACATACTTAACTTCCACATCTTCCCATTTGAACACATATAACACTTTCTCTAGAAATGCAGCATCTTGAGTCTGTTGCAGCCATTGTCTACTCATATGCAAGAGTGTTTGCTTCTGGTCTGCATCTATGAATACTAAGGCATCAGCTGTATTATCAGCAAAAGAATGTATCCAGTATACGCTGTCTCTTCCTGGAACACCAACTGCCTCCCTTATCTCTCCTTGTTCCAGTTCTCCAGTAGGAAGATTCAGAGCTTCATCAACGTTCTTCATTGCTTGAAGAATATTCCAATTCCTCTCTATCAGCTCTGGTTCAATCTTCACATTATCAAGAGGGTTCGGAGCAATGACATCACACTTCCACACCTCATTGCTCTTCTTTAGTATGACACTTTCAATGGTCTTCACTGTTTTATCCTTAAGCACAGAAGCGAATCCCTTACCCATCATCTGCCTACAGACGGCCTTAAGAGATTCCACTGAAAGTTCCATTAAGTCCTTTTCCTCCAGGCTCACCCTCTTTAATTTACTGTCAACCACCATCCGGACAACATTTGGATATGCTGAGAATTCTGGACCCTTGTCCTCTGCTAGCCGCATTAACTGATCCCTATACAGAATGCTTAGATTCTCAGAATGAGAGTATTGAATTTTTGTTGCTAGCAAGAACAACTCTGATGCAGATCTTCTCGTCATGAATTGATCATCCACATACATGAAAGACATTGGGACTCCTTCTGTGAAAGACAAAATAACCTGCCACTCCTTTTGCGTTGAATTGTATCCAACCCTGACTTTAGAAATTAATCTCTTTAAAGCATTTATGTAGTCAGCAGCCATTGGATTCTGCAAATTTAGTTGGTAGAACAGATCATCTGCTTCCTTGTTATGCTCTCCTTTTGTACATGGTCCCATCAAAATCTTTCTTGCGTCATCCCATTTCTGTCCTATCCTTCTATTATCCAGATTGATTTGAGGATCAGCTAGCCTTGCAAGCTCATAATCGTACTGCTTTCCTTGTAGCTCCGCTTTCTTTTCCTGAAACGCAGCACGATCTTGCATTGCCTTCATTTTAAAGTACTCAGCTTGATCTAAGGCTAACTGTTGAGCTTCAAGGGTTTCTTCATCAACCGTAATTTCTTCAGGCTTTCCGACAGACATCCCAGCACCGCCACCTTGATCTTTCAATGATCTCTTTATAGCATGTTTCAAAGGTGCGTCTTCCATATCAGAATCTGAATCAATTACCTCCTGTATTTTTTCTTGATGACTTAGGTCAATGAATGGTTCATCTTGCTCAACCATTATTGCCTTACCCTTTTTCCTCCTCAGAGCCTCTTCTTCAACAGACGGCTCAACTTCAATTTCTCTGACAAGATCAGCATTTTCTTGAATTTCTTCGATTTGAACTCCCTGCTGTCTCGTCTCCTTTATACTCTCCCCCTTAGGTGAGTTATCCTGAACTCCACCCTGGTCTCCAGATCCACCAGCTGTATCAAAATCTTCAAACCCGGAACCATAGGCTCCTGCTCCACTAGCACCACCTGTACCAGCATCGGGGGGAGGTTGTTGCGGCGCGAAACATTCCTGGGGCACAAAACTTCTGATTGCGAACATAACTCTGCTTATCTCCACAGCCAGAGTATCCATTGTAAGCTCCATTGCTCCCATCCTGTCATACAGGGTGTTTCCCAAGACACCAGCAGCACGGCCCATGTCATTTACCTGATTTGTCAAAACAGTAAAAGCTGAAGCTTGAATTGCCATTCGTGCTGCGTAGTCGTCAAGTGCCCTTTGATTATTTCCAACATTCATCCCTAACTGCCCCATTGACTGCCCAAACTCCTTCATTTGATTTTCCATAAAAGACAAACGAGATTCAAGATTTTCAGAATTAAGGGACGGTGTTTGGTTTAGGTGACCTCGCTCTAATTCTCGTTCTGTTGGTATTTGGCGCTCGGTTTCGGGCCTTAAAAATGAAGGTCCCTCTCTCCCTAACCTCTCACACACACTCCCTGTCTCACGCTCGTGTATGTCTTCAATAATTGATCCAAAATATGAAGAAGTACCTGCAGAAACTTGATAAGAAATATAATTTGCAGTTATGGGATCAATTGCTGTTTGTTCCTGAGTTGGAATCTCAGGCTGAGAGGCTACAAAGTGTTCTTGTACAACATCAGAACCGATCCTCTTTGTAGCATCAGTACGTACCGGTGAAGGTACGGTTGAAGTTTTTAAAGCTTCATGTCCTCTTGAAGCAACAATATCTTTAAGAGGTACAAAATCATCATCAAAATCAAAATCCCTATGTGCAGATTGTTCAAGGGGTGAACCACTCTCGTGAGGTGGAGTGGTTGCGTGTGACACTCTAGGGTTTGACTGAGATTTAGAAGTAGCAGCATGAGAAATTTTGGCTTTCTTTCGAGTAAGAGGCTGCTCTTCGGGGTCACTCTCCTCATCATTTCCTACATCTATATGTGCTGGCTGTTTAGATTCCGGTGACTTAGGTGACAAGGAATTAGAAATATAGCTCTCACCCTGGGATAGATCCTGCGGGCTAGCAGTCTCTTGGGTCTGGGAATCAGAAACATAGGAAGAGGAATGAGTAGAATGTGGAGAGAGATTACCTGATTCATTACCTTGTTCATCACCGCTTTGCTCATCAGGAATCTCTTCAAATGCCTCAGCATGAGCAGACCGATTCTGAGCATGTGATGAAGCTTGCGAGAATTCCATCAAAGTAGTAACTCCCTCATCATATGTAAGCCACTTTTGTAAGGTATCAGGAATAGACATCGGTTTTCCATGATGTTTATCCTGATTTTCAACTGTTGAAAGTGACTTAGTGCCCATCCCTAGCGGTGCAGATGATGGACCTCTGGCAAAACTCCGTCTAACTGCAAGAGCATCCTTCGGTACTAAACTATTGATCAGCATCTGTAGGAACCGAGGAAACCAGCAGACAACATCTGTGGTGTTTAGGTCTCTGCTTGCAGGAGATCCCATCACAGCCACTATCTCAGAGAGAACTATTCGTCCATAATTGATATCCAGCTCTCTTGCTAGGGCAATTCCGAGGTTTTGCATGGGAATGGAAATTTGATGGTAATCGCTTTCTCGTGCCCGAAAACATCTTGTGATGGCCTCGAAAAAGTAATTCCATTCCACATGAAGAAATTGTTTTTGGATGTTTCCAGTGATCCGGCCAGTCGGAGGATAACACCCTATTTCTTCAAAGAATTTGAGGCGTTCTGCAGCTGTAGGTTCTGAATCATAAGCATCTTTAATGGGGAATCCCAGAACCTTGTTGACAATTTGTTCAGTCACCTCATATTCCTGACCCGCTAAGGTAAACCTGAAACCAAAGGGGGTTGATTTGCTCCCAAAAGAAACCGCACTAGTCCATAATTGCTGTAAAGCATCATGCACTAGTGTAGGTTTAGCAGTAAAAGCATCGCTAGCTTTGGAATACAAATTGAGAAATCGTATCCAAGACTTAAAGCGCGGGAGTTGATCACCAATTTCCGTAGAAATATTATAAAAATTGTTTTTGGCAAGTGAAAATTGGTGAGCCATTTTAATTAAAAGTTTTTCCTTTAGAAAAATGTGAACTTTAATTTTAATTTATGAAAAACAATTAATTGTTGAATTAACCGTAATGTCCCTTTTAATTTTTCAAGAACACAAAAGTTCCTTTTTGAAAAATCAAACTACGGGCTCCAATCAAAAGTCAATGAAAGGCAAATTTCAAACCAATGATTAACTCTCCACTAACAGTGAAGTGTGTGTGTGTAAAATCGTTTTTGAACAGATCTGAAAACTTGTGTGTATATATACGTGTGTATATATCTCAAGAGAAATGAATCGTTACACAAACACACAAAAACAGTGATTAATGATGACACACAGAAGATATCAGTCAAAAAATGGGCATCAATTCGTTGTCCGTAAGAGATTTGTCACAAAAATCACGAATCAGTGATTGAGAATATGAAATCGCCTGTATGTATATGTGCGGCTGTAAAACTGAACTAGGTAAAAGTGAAAGAAAAAAATCGAGTTAGAGATGTATATATAGACATGAATGTGCAATGACAGAAATGCCCCTGATAAAAAGTGTGAAAAACACCAAGTACATACAGGGAACACTCAAGTCGAAATTCTATCTCGAAGTCTATCTCGAAGTCTATCTCGAACATTTTAAGTCGAACTTCGAGATAGATTTCGAGATAGCTGTTAACTCGAAAAACTTAAACCATTCGACTTAAATACCATGTATACAGCACAAACCACAAAGGAAATCTATCTCGAAATTCTAAGTCGAATTTCGAGATAAATTTCGAGTTAGGAGTTAACTCGAAAAATCCCCTTAACTAATTGAGAATTCTCCCAAACTCTAAGTCAAACTCTAAGTCGAACTTCGAGTTGAACTTCGAGATAGAGGTTAACTCGAAGTTATTCTCAATTTATTTAAAAATATCCCCAAAATTGGAAATCTCATCTCAATTTCGAGATAGAGTTCGAGATAGGCTGTATCTCGAATATTTTGAGGATAACTAGGCACACTGGTAACTCGAACTCGAACTCTAAGTCGAATTTCGAGATGAAGTTCGAGATAGACACTAACTCGAAATTCTTCCCAGACTTAGAATTTTCAAAACTTCACTCTGGAAGCTCAACTCGAAATTCAACTAGAATTTCAAGATGAGTTTCGAGATAATGATTAACTCGAAATTTTGAAGATACTTAGAATAATTTGACAATTTTTCTTTGAAAAACTCAACAATTAATTTTGTCAAATTAATATAAATATCAATTCAAGGATTTTAATATATGACATAATTAAAACATTCCTTGATAATTCTAAGGCCTCTAATTACATGAAAAACACAGGTAAATTCATCTAAAAATCATGCAATATTTAGAATATTATGAATTTAACTCCCCCTATGTTCATGCAACCTAACAAGCATAAATTCAAATATTTGTGCTATAAAAGACACTTAAAACACACTGAATTCATGCAAAATCACACTATATGCATCCTATAATAATCATTAATTAGGCATTTTAAAGTCTAAACACATAATGATTAAATAGCTTGCATATACAAACATAACAATGGATTTTAACAGATAGAAGGCTTTACTAACTTGTGTTAAGCATTCCCAATTCACCAACCAACCTATTGAATGTTACTTCATCAAGAGGTTTGGTGAATATATCTGCAATTTGTTGCATTGTGGGCACAAAATGTAGCTCCACAGTCCCCTCCTCGACATGTTCTCTTATGAAGTGATACCTGATGTCGATGTGCTTGGTTCTTGAGTGATCTACAGGATTGTTGGTTATGGCAATGGCACTTGTGTTGTCACACATAATTGGAATTTTCTTGTGCTCCATGCCATAATCCTTCAATTGGTTCCTCATCCACAGTATTTGAGCTACACAGCTTCCAGCAGCAATGTACTCAGCTTCAGCAGTAGAAGTAGATACTGTATGTTGCTTTTTACTTTGCCAGGACACCAATCTTCTGCCAAGAAATTGACAAGCACCAGATGTGCTTTTCCTATCAATCCTGCAACCTGCATAGTCTGAATCCGTATAGCCAATTAGATTAAAACCTGTATCTCTTGGGTACCAAATTCCTAGATTTGGTGTGCCCTTGAGATACCTAAAAATTCTTCTGACGGCTATGAGATGTGATTCTCTAGGATCCGCTTGGAACCTTGCACATAAACAAGTCGCGAACATTATATCGGGTCTACTTGCAGTTAAATAGAGAAGTGAGCCAATCATACCTCGATAGCTTGTGATGTCAACTGGTTTACCTGTTTTGTCTTCATCAAGCTTCGTGGCTGTTGCCATGGGAGTCTTGGCTGCTGATGCATCTTCTAGATTGTACTTCTTGAGTAAATCTCTGACGTACTTGGATTGACAGATAAAGATACCATCTTTTCTCTGACTGATCTGTAACCCAAGGAAGAAGGACAGCTCTCCCATCATGCTCATCTCATATTTGTCTTGCATTAGCTTAGCAAATTTCTCGCACAAGCGCTCATTCGATGACCCGAAGATAATATCGTCCACATAGACTTGAACAAGTATTAGATCATTCTTCACATTCTTATAGAACAATGTTTTGTCAATTACTCCCCTAGTAAAACCACTTTCAATTAAGAATACGGATAGGGTTTCATACCAACATCTTGGGGATTGCCTGAGGCCATAGACAGATTTGAAGAGAAGATACACAAAATCTACAAGTTCTGGATCAATGAAGCCAGGCGGCTGTTCCAGATACACTTCTTCTTCTAACTCTCCGTTCAGGAAGGCACTTTTCACATCCATCTGGAAAACCTTGAAGTTCTTATGTGCTGCAAATGCCAAAAACATCCTGACTGCCTCAAGTCTTGCAACTGGTGCATAGGTCTCATCATAATCAATTCCTTCTCGATGAGAATAACCTTTTGCAACCAAACGAGCCTTGTTTCGTGTTACAAGTCCGTTTTCATCCATTTTATTTCTGAATACCCACCTTGCTCCAATTACTGATTTGTTCTTTGGTCGGGGTACCAGTTTCCAAACTTTCTGCCTTTCAAACTGATTGAGTTCCTCTTGCATTGCAATCACCCAATCAGCATCACCAAGAGCTTCTTCTATTTCTTTAGGTTCAAGCTTGGATAAGAACCCAGAAAATAAGCAAATATTAGCCAGGTCAGCTCTTGCATTTCTTCTAGTAGACACACCAGCATCTGGATCACCAATAATTAATTCAAACGGATGGTCTCTATTCCATACCCGTTCTCTTGGAAATTGTCTTGATGATTCAGCATGACTTTCTGAATTGTGGTGCTGACTACTTTGATCACTTTCACTAACTCCCCCTGAGTTAGTGCCAGCTCCTACAGAACTAGAGTCAACTCGATTCGAGCCTTGAACAGTAGTCCTTGAGCTGCTATTTACTCCCCCTGAGTTGTTGCCGATTCGTACTGAAGATGTCTCTCCTGATCTTGTAGAATTAGCTTGTTCACTAGACTCAGGTTCTTCACGTACACTTGGAACATTTAATGGGACAACCAACTCAGGTTCATCTTCAAGTTCTTCTAAGTCCAGATTCTGAAATTTTAGGGACTCAGGTTCATTAGAATCTCTTGAAATTGATGAGAGTTTGGTATCGTCGAATCTGACGTTGTAGCTTTCAGTCACTTTTCGATCATTTACTAAGAACACCCTATAAGCTGCTACCACATCTGTGGAGTAACCAACAAAAATTCCTTCACGAGCTTTTGCTGCAAACTTGCCTAGATTTTCATCATCTATAAGTACATAGCATTTTGCTCCGAAGACATGAAAGTATTTGATTGTTGGTCTTCTTCCGTTCATTAACTCACATGGTGTCTTTTCTTTATCTTTTATGATCAAGGATCGATTTTGAGTGTAACACACGGTACTCACTGCTTCTGCCCAGAAATACAGAGGAAGTTTCGAATCATACAACAAAGTTCTTGCTGCTTCAACCAATGTTCTATTCTTCCTTTCAACTACTCCATTTTGTTGTGGAGTTCTCGGGGCTGAATACTGACGACGTATTCCTTTAGATACACAGAAGTCATTTAGCACTGCGTTTTTGAATTCAGTGCCATTGTCTGATCTAATCGTCTTCACAGTAAGTGTTGAAACATTCTCAATTTGAGTGATGTGATCAATGATTAAGAAAGGTACTTCGTCTTTCGTCATTGCGAACAATACCCATGTATACTTGGAGAAGTCATCCACGATTACCAATGCATATCTTTTCCTAGACAGAGATAGGACATTCACTGGGCCAAACAAATCCATATGAAGAAGTTGCAGAGGCTCAGTGATACTAGAAATTTCTTTGCTTTTATGCGAGGCTCGCTTCGACTTTCCCATTTCACAGGCTTCACAGAGTCCTTTCGGAGCGAACTCCATTTGAGGTAGATCTCTCACCAATTCTCGCCTCGCGAGAGCATTCATCGTTTTGAAGTTTAAGTGAGATAATTTTTTGTGCCATAACCAGCTTTCATCATCCGAAGCTTTGCTGTAGAAACAGGTGACTTCATTCTGATTTGCTGAATCCATGTCTGCAACAAAAAGATCTGCCTTTCGAACTCCTCTCAAAGCCAATGAACCTTCCTTGATGTGAGTGATTGATACACCTTTCTTGTTGAAGACAATTTCGTAACCTTTGTCACAGAATTGACTGATACTCAACAAATTATGCTTTAATCCCTCAACATAGGAAATATCTTCAATGATGACATTGCCAGTTTTCAGTTTGCCATATCCCTTTGTCACACCTATGCTGTCATCTCCAAAGGTAACATAAGGGCCAGCTTTCATAACCAACTCTGTAAGCAGGGACTTGTTTCCAGTCATATGCCTCGATGCTCCACTATCTAGCACCCATATAACTTTATTTCTCTTTTGCTTAATGCCCTGCAATGACAGATTGATTAGACTTTCTTCGGAACCCAACTTTGATTGGGCCCGGCTTTTCGATAAGATTTAGAATCAACAGATTTAACAACTGGAGATGCACTTTTCTTAACATAACTAGAGCTTTCGACTTCCTCCTTTCCTTTCTCAGACTTGACATATTTATCAGTCCTAGGAGAAGGTTTGTCACTCCTAACTTTAGGAGGACTGACAGTCTTAGCTCTCCCAAACTTCTTTTTGATGTTTGAACTAGCAGCAGTATTTGAGCATGACTGGCTAGATGCATTCATTAAATTCACAAAAGTTTGCATGACGTTAAAAGTGCATGGCATACAATTAGGTTGACCACACTGTGCATGATTCTGATGCAGATTATTCATTGTATGTGTGACAGGCATGGCATGTGCAGCAGGAGCATTTATGTTAGCTTTACATGCATAAGAAAGATGTTCAGTAGATTTGCAGTGATAACATGCTTTCTTTATTCTTTCAGCCTTAACCTCTTTTATGCCTTTCTTCCCTTGTTGTTTAACAGCCTTAGCTCCTATTCCTAGTCTAGATTCATCACTAGGGAAATTGATTTTAACTTGTTTAATAGGAGTTATAGGTTGTGCTTTCTGACGATCTTCCATCTCAATCTCATATCTAGCTATCAATTCAGTCTCTTCTTCTTCTATTCTAGGAACAAGGTGTTTGTAGATGGGTTTGACAGAAGATTTAAAAATGCTAGGTGTTTCCTTTTTAAGGTCACTGGAGCTAGGATCAATAGGTCTCTTCCCTTCTTTATTAGAAAGGTTAGAATAATCAAGTCCTACACCTACTCCAGTTATCTTCTTAAATACGTCATTATCTACATACACTTTACTAGCAGCTAGTTTATAAGCTTCACATTTAGTTTCTAACTCAGCTAGTTTGTTCCTTAAACATGATTCTATTTCTGCCTTAAGGACGAGCTTGTGTTCCAAAGATTTAATAAAATCTCTTAGGGAAGTATCTACAGTGCAAGCAGCCTCTAACTCTTCCACTTTTGCCTCAAGCATTCTGCTTTTGGCGACAAGTGTTTTCTGTTCCTTTTGAGAAGTGTCTAGGCTTTTGCACAACATGTAGATCTCTTCGCTAAGAGCCCCGTTCTGTTCCTTATAATCATCAATAGACATTTCTACTTTAAGGGTTAGAACTGGTACCTCTGGTTCCTCTGATGTCTCAGCCATGAGCGCAAAGTTTGCTACATGAGTAACATCTTCCTCATCTGAATCATCCCAAGCTCTTCCTTCTGTTACTACTAAAGCTCTTTTACCATGTTTTTCTTTCACCAGCGATTCATACTTGCTTTTGAGGGCTTCAAATGTCTCTTTTGGATAAGTCTGTTTAGGCTTTTTGCAGTCCGAGGCAAAATGTCCAGGTTCACCACAATTATAGCAATTGAACTTCATTTTGAAATCCAACGGAGATTTGTAGCTGGTACTCTTGCCTTTGCTTTTGTAGCCTGATGAACTACCACCACCCTTAGCAGCCCGATAATAAGATGAAGAATTTCTCTGTGGTCGGTTGCTCTTTCTGAATCTCATGTTGCTGAACTTCCTTGCCATGTATGCCACGACACTATCGTCCATGTTGTCCAGCTCTTCTTGGGTGAAGTAGTCATCATCACTGTTAGATGCGCACTCGTCATCATTATCAACTTGATGAGGTGCAGGTGATGATTTAGGCTTTGCTGCAACCATTGCCTTCTTAGACTCTTCCTCATCAGCAACTAATCCTGATGCAGTTTCTTTTCCCTTTGAATCATTGTCCCATGCTTGATCTTGAAGAGTTTCCAGCTCATAGGTCTTCAGAATTCCATAATATTCTTCCAGAGAAGTTGTATGCAAATCTCTGGTTTCTCTGATTGCGTAGACTCTATGTTCAATGCTCTTTGGCTGGTTCCTCAAATATCTTGTATTGGTTTCAACCATGGGGAGAGTAACACCTCTCAGATTCAAATCTAATACCAACTGACTGAATCGTAGATAGACATCTGTTATGCTTTCTCCTTTTCGTATTCTAAAGGTGTCATACTCCATCTTGAGTATAAGTGTCTTGTTGCTTCTGACCTCTGCAGATCCTTCCATGACAACTTCTATTTTGTCCCAAATCTTCTTTGCTGTATTCAAACCCTTGACTATGTTGAACATTTCATGATCGAGAGATTCCATCAAGGTTTGTCTTACAGAAGTGTCATAAGCTATTTGCTCCTTGTCAGCATCCGTAAAGTCCGCTGCCTTTTTAGGCTCAGACCGAGCAGGTATAACCTCCTCTCCTTCCGTACGCTCAGGAATAGCTTTCATTGGAACAAATTTACCCTTTTCAAGGACTTCCAGATACTCAGGATTAATAGTCTCCAAGTAGAGTCTCATTCTGAAAACCCATTCTTCATAGTGATCTCTGTTGAACATTGGGATCTTGAAAGAATTTTTAGGAGCCATTTCAAATCTGGTCACTAAAAGTTTCTAAGTACCCAAGACTAGGCTATGTAGAATATCTATGTAGAACTTCTGCCAAGTCGAAATTTCTCTAAGTAGAAATTTTGCTCAAGTCGAAATTTCTCTAAGTAGAAATTGTCCAAGTCGAAATTCACCAAGTAGAAATTGTCCAAGTCGAAATTCTATGTAGAAAATCTCAAGTCGAAATTCTATGTAGAACTTTTGTCCTTAGAATAATTTTCTGCAGATTACTATAATATTGAATACACAATATCACCTTTTTGACTTTTGATTACTTTACACACCGAAAGTGACTAACCCACTTGCAAAGCACTGAGTACACTTTCTTTTGCTTTCGGCCAAGGAATAATAATCAAATCAAAAGTACAAAAACACTTTTTTTTTTTTACTATCTTATTTGTTTGAAAAAGGAGATCAAAAAGTTGTTGGGTTATCTTCTTTGACAAGAACAGATGATGAACACTCAAGAACACCAAATATCAATGAACCCAGATTAATTCACAAAAATTAATTAAAATACACCCAAGCCAAATAATCACACCTGGAGTATTTAAATAATTTTTCCCGGATGAGTTTTCACTAGAAATGAATTAAAGCACACTTTTCGAAAAAATGAAAAGTAGATCTAGAAAATGAAAACTCACGATTCTTCTACCAAACACAAGGATCTATGTTTTGTATGTTAAACATCCGCTCTGATACCAATTGTTAGGTCCAAATGTGTTGTAGAGGGGGGGTGAATACAACTTTTCGATTATGAGAAGCAATAAATACGATGCAATAAATGAACACACAGATTCAAGGAATATATTTCTTTATATATAACTTGAAAAGGTTGCTACAACATTCATTACAAAGTATAACAGAAGTTCAGAGAGATGTGAATGATTCTAAGCTCTGTGAATATACTCTCTCTCTTTCTCTTGTGTTTTTCTCAATATTGCTCACTAACTAAAACATTACACAAGTGCTTCTATTTATACTACATGTAATCTATGACCTGTAGTCTTCAAAGACTAAGATGTACGTGGCCCAATGATGTCCACATAAATCTTGTCTTATCTTGAAAGCTTGGAAATCTGCCAATCAGAAGATGCCATGTGTCATGTTGAAGCTGCACTCTAAGTAGAACTTCTACTTGAGAATTTCTACTTAGCCATCTCGAAATTCTAAGTAGAATTTCTACTTGAGAATTTCGACTTAGCCATCTAGAACATTTAGTACTTAGAAAATATTCTGATCTTCAACTTGAAACTTCAATGCACATCTTGAGCTTGTGATATCTTCATATCTTCTTTGTTCTTCTACAAGCTCTTGAACATGGATCTTTATTACTGACACAAACTTGCTATCAATGTCCTGACACTTGATGCACTGGTCTGGTTCATAAGTGACTAGTCTTGATAGTGTTTCTGCTTCTTGAATAAATTACCATATTCACTTAGTAACTTGGCTTTCCAATATTTGCTTTCCTTCTTGTTCACTTGAAATCAATTGGTCTTGTTGATACTGATAGTTATGATCTTGATTCTCGAATTCTCAAATCACTGAGGCCTGAACAACTTTGACTTGAACTTCTCTCAATGATTTCTTCTTGGCTTGATCATAGTTAACATGTTCAATTGTATCAATTACCTTGTCTTCATTTAGTGTTGACTTCTTGTGACTTCTTGTTCTTGATTGTCTTCTGGTTAAGTATCTTTTCTTTTAATTGAGTTACATCAGTTATAGTGTTACAAGTTAATACACTCTGCCTTTCACTTTTGCTCCTGTTGCAAGACTGGAGGCCATCAGAATTTTTCTGGCATATGCAGCCCACAAGAAATTCAAAGTATTCCAGATGGACGTAAAAAGTGCTTTTCTCAATGGAGAACTGGAAGAGGAGGTATATGTTGAACAACCTCCTGGATTTATTGATCCCAAACATCCAGATCATGTCTATAGACTGGATAAAGCACTTTATGGACTAAAGCAAGCTCCAAGAGCCTGGTATGAAACCTTAGCTCAATTCTTACTGGAAAGTGGATTCAACAGAGGTACAATTGATAAAACCTTATTTTACTTGAATCATGGTAAGGATTTGCTGTTAGTTCAAATATATGTTGATGATATCATTTTTGGGTCAACTAATACTAAGCTGTGTGAGAAGTTTTCAAAGCTAATGCAGTCGAGATATCAAATGAGCATGATGGGTGAAATGAGCTATTTCTTAGGTCTTCAAGTTAAACAGACTGATGAAGGGATTTTTATCAATCAGTCAAAATACACAAAGAATTTACTAAAAAGGTTTAACATGCAAGACAGCTCTACAGCTTCCACTCCTATAGCTACAGCTACAAAGCTTGATCCTGATCAAGGAACTGAAGTAGATGTAACCAACTATAGAGGGATGATTGGCTCACTCTTATATCTAACTGCTAGCAGACCTGATATCATGTATGCAACCTGTCTATGTGCAAGATTTCAAGCAAATCCTAGAGAACCGCATCTCATTGCAGTAAAAAGGATTTTCAGATATCTAAAGGGCACATCTTCTCTTGGCCTTTGGTATGCCAGAGAATCAGACTTTAGTTTGTGTGGCTATTCAGATGCTGATTTTGCTGGATGCAAAATAGACAGGAAAAGTACTTCAGGCAGTTGTCAGTTTCTTGGAGGAAGACTAGTTTCTTGGTTCAGTAAAAAGCAAAAGTCTATCTCCACATCAACTGCAGAAGCTGAGTACATTGCTGCTGGAAGCTGTTGTGCTCAGATCATGTGGATGAGAAATCAGCTAATGGACTATGGTTTGTCATTTTCAAAAATACCTATTTATTGTGATAACCAAAGTGCTATTGCTATGACAGGAAATCCAGTTCAACACTCTCTTACAAAGCACATCAGCATCAGGTATCACTTCATAAGAGAACAAGTACTGGAAGGAACAATTGAACTTCATTTTGTTCCTACTGATCAACAGTTAGCTGATATATTCACCAAGCCACTACCTGAGACTACTTTTACAAAGTTGGTGAATGAACTTGGAATGGTAAACTATGGCAGTTCCTGAGAAAAAGAGGTCATCAGATACTGACAACTTGCAAATACTGATGGAAAGTCAATCCTGACAGTGGTCAACGTCGAATCCTGATGCAACGATTCGATAATCAGTATTTTGTCAGAATCTAACTGTCTTCATTTTATCTCAATTTCCTGATTGAAGCTATGTTTAATGTTATTGAATTCCTGATAATGTGATCACTTTAATTAGTCCTCATATTTATTTTCAGATAACATGTTAAATCAGGAAAAACACTGAATAGAACATAAAAACAAGATTTTTTCATTGATAATAAGAAAGAGTTTACATTCAAAGATTACATCTTTTGTGTTCTCTATCTACTAATCTATTCAACAGGAAATAAGAGACCAATCCACTCCATTGTTAATAGCCATCCCAGATCCCATCTTTGCCACTTTGTTTGGGTGGAAGTTGAAAGGGATAAGGTTATTTTTGCTGACATATTTATTAACAATGGTTGATGGAGTTGGATGAGGATGCCTTAGATGAAAGCCATGCGAATGCTGTTTGGAGGGCAGCATCAATGTCGATCACTTTTACAGGTTTTTCCTTCTCGATTTCTTCGAGACCTGCATCCATCTGCAACCAGAGAGTCTCCAGTTGTCTTTCCCAGTCGAAAGCATCAAACTCTTCACGAGTATAACTAAATATATCTCTTTTATCTAAGAGATGGAGGTTTTTCTCAATGATGGTAAGGTTCGACATTGCTAAGACTTTTGATGAGAAAGGTTTTTCTTAACAGGAGAGAATGAAGCGTTAAAGAAATAAGTGGACAAGTCTCTAAGATTAAATAGAGGAGGGTGGAACGAGAATATGAAACGATTCATATTACTGGTGCAAGTACCAGGTATTATTCAATTGTGATGTTTTAAATTTCTTTATTTAAAACAAAATTACCATGTTTTATTTTGGTCACAATTTTATTTTCCGAATAATATGTAGCGCGTGTGCACACTCGATGCTTTCACACAGTTAAATATGTAAGTCACGACGCGTGTAATCCTCACCACTCTCTCACGTAATTTGGTCCATTACTTTAGCCTAAACGAATGATTTACTGACACCTGTTTTTGAGAAGTTACAAGTATTGTCCAAAATCAATTAAGTTTACTAATTGATTTAGTTTTCTCAAACTATCAGTAAAGCATCGTCTCTCCTTGTCTTTACACTATCAAACCCTAATTTCAAAATTAACACATCTTTTGTGTTTGAAATTGCAATGGAGAACTTATTCATGAACAGCAAGGTGGTAATCAATGGAGTTACGTTTAATACTAATAACTTCACTGCAGTTCTAGATCATCAGGACTTGCCGAGTGATTTCCACATTATTCAGGACTTTTTGGCCTCAAGCCCAATCAATTATGCACTAACACAACCTGCCAAGATATCTTTTAAGTCTGTTATGCAGGTGTGGAACACAAGTGTTTTTGGGAAAAGTCATCCATCGGAAAATCCTCAGATGAGCTTTGAATATGACAATGTTACATACTATGTGACACCTGAGATTGTCAATGCAGCCCTACATTTACCATCAACAATTGGTAACCCTGTGTTCAAAGTTACTGATGCAAAACTTCTTGAGTATGTTGTAATGTTAGAAATGATTGATGAAAACAGTGTTTGGAAGCTAAAGTCAGAAAACAGAGTTTAGCTGGAAGCAGTCAGAGTTTAGTTAAACACTGACTGGAAGCGCAAACAGAGTTTGTTAAACTCTGTAGCGGTATTGTCTGAAGAGTCAACAGTGTTTGAAGATTGATAAATATGGAAGCAATATCTTTGAAGATTATAAAAGCTGTCAAAGAGATTGAGTTGACTTGGAAGACTGAAGCAATCGTGATTGATATCAATTGTATAGCTTAATTATAGGAGAATCAATTACTGATTGTACGAAGCTGTATGTTCTATAAATACAGTTAGGTTAACCCTAGAAGGGTAGTCGAACATTGAGATATTCATCCATTGTAACCTAAGCAGCTCTCTGTGATATTTACATCACTGAGAGAGGAATTATTAATTTCAAACAGTTTTTAATTGTTAAACAGTGTGTTCTTGTTAAGTTATTCATACAGTATTTGATTACTTATTGTGTATTCGACCTAACAAGTGGTATCAGAGCCTAATCTGTTATTTTATTACAGTTAAAGATCCAAACACAATAGTAATCAATGGCAGAGATACCTCCACCAAATGAGAAAGCTCCTACTACTGTTAGTAGGTATGAAACAATAAGGGTTCCTATACTTAGGCCATCAGAGTATGCAATTTGGAAGGTGAAAATGACCATGTTTCTGGAGGCTACAGATCCAGAATACCTTGATAGAATTTATGAAGGTCCTCACAAACCAACAAAATTATCTGCTGCTGCTGCTGGTGAGGAGGCAAAGGTCATTCCAAAGGAAAAGAAAGATCTAACTGCTGAGGATCTTTCATCTATTGCAAAGGATGCAAAAGTGAGACATTTACTTCACAGTGCATTAGACAATGTTATGTCTAATAAAGTGATTAATTGCACAACTGCAAAGGAAATATGGGATGCACTTGAGGTTAGGTGTCAAGGAACTCCTGCAATCAAGAAAAACAGAAGAAACATACTCACTCAGGAGTATGAGCACTTTGAGGCAAAGTCTGATGAAACCATGACAGAAACATTTGACAGATTCTGTAAACTGCTCAATGATTTGTCACTGGTTAACAAAGAATATGATTTAGAAGACTCAAATCTCAAGTTTCTTCTTTCTCTACCTGAAAAGTGGGATGTGAAAACAACCACTATTAGAGATAATTATGAACTTGGTGAAACAGAGATTGATGAAATTTATGGGCTGCTCAAAACCCATGAATTGGAATTGGAGCAGAGAAACAAAAGAACAAGTAGAAAGTCAAAATCTGTTGCACTCAAGGTTGAGGAGAAACCATCAAAGAAGGAGGCATCAAGGAGAAAGGAAAAAGGGAAAGCCTTAGTCATCCATTCAGAGAATGAGTCATCAAACACTGATGTTGACTCAAACACAGGTGGTTCATCTGATTCTGAAGATGATGAAGAGATGATGCAAATGGCTGCATTGATGGTAAAGACCTTCAAGAAGATGGGTTACAAGAACTTCAAGAAGGGAAAGAGATTCTCAAGGGACTACTCAAAGTCTGACAAGAAGAATTTCAAGAAAGCTGAAGGAAAGGACTTCAAATCTGGAAAGAAAGATAAGTCTGAGATTCAATGCTACAAGTGTAAGGAGATGGGACACTATGCTCCAGAGTGCAAGAAGGGTAAAACTGAAAAGGCACTCTACACCAAAGGCAGAGATTGGGCAGACACTTCAGATTCAGATGAGGAAGTCAACTATGCTCTCATGGCTACTACTCAGACTGAAAACGATGATCTCAAGGTACCTCCAACCACTTATGCTTATAACACTGATAATATAACTGAATTAATAATTTATCTTAAAGCATTGCATATCAGTTATAGAGATCAGACCTTAGAAAATGAGAGGATAAAGTCTGAGTGTTCTCAACTCAAAGAAAGAAATAAACTTGTTGAGGAACAGTTAGAGAACATGAATAAAATTCAAAAAGAGAGAGGTGATGCAGTGTTTATTGAACAGGAGTTGCTAGGTAAGTATAAGCAACTAGAATCTGAATTGGAGGATAGTAAACACATCATTAAAACTTGGACACACTCTGGCAAAGACACTCAAGAAGTGTTTCAGTCAGATACAGTAGGTCTAGGTTACTCTGTTGGAGATGAACTTAGATTTGAAAATAAGGTAAAGGTTAGACCACATTGTTCATCTGAGGGTAATGTCATGGGAACAGGTGGACCTAAGACTGAAGCACAGAAAAAGGCTGTTAAAGAGTCATATGCTAAAACTTTTGTTAAAGAGGCTAACATTGGTTTAATGACAGATAAACAACTCAAGCATAAGCTTAAGGAGATAAAATCTGTCAACAAACAGAGATTGCCTAAGAAAAACAAAAATGGAAAAGTAGGCATAACTTCAGGAATTAAGCCAATGCTTGCTTCATTAGCTCCTAGAAAAACATGCTTTAATTGTGGTAGCACTAATCATCTTGCTAGTTTCTGCAATAAGAATAAGAACATTAATTCTTTGCCCTCTAAAACTGCAGTAAAGAGTGATTATGTGAGAACTAGACCACAGACTTTATGCAAACACTGTGGAAGTACTTGGCATTCTATTTACACTTGCAGAGATTATCATGCTATTTATTATAATTACTATGAACCCAAACCAAATTTGAAATGGGTTAAAGTAAACTCTGCAAATGTAAACTCTGAAAAAGTTAGCCTAAACTCTGTTAATATGAATTCCGCTGCAAAAGCTAACAGATTTAAGAAAGCCAAAGGATCCAAGCAAGTCTGGATCCTTAAAACTAATAATCAGTGATTGTTTGTGATTGCAGGGCACAAGGGTCAGTACCCTAGTCGTGGACAGTGGATGTTCAGGACACATGACAGGAAATAAAGCCCTGCTATCAGAGTTTGAGGAGAAGGCTGGCCCAGAAGTTTCCTATGGAGATGGCAACATAGGACATACACTGGGATATGGCAACATTAATCTTGGAAATGTCATCATCACAAATGTAGCTCTTGTTCCAGGACTCAAGCATGATTTGCTATCTGTGAGTCAAATCTGTGACAGAGGATATCATGTAGATTTTCAGCCTGAATATTGTCAAGTGATCAGTAAATCTACAGGGAAAGTTGCTCTAGTTGGAAACAGACACAATAACATCTATGAAATCAAATTGTCAACAAACACTGATGGCAAAGCAGTGTGTCTGTCTACAAGGATGTCCAGTGAAGAGAGTTGGAAATGGTACAAGAAACTCTCTCATTTGAATCTGAACAACATCAATGAGCTAATCAAGAATGATCTTGTAAGAGGTCTACCAAAGTCCTTGTTGAATGTAGAAGGACTGTGTGATTCTTGTCAAAAGGCCAAACAGAGAAAAACATCATTCAAAAGTAAATCTGAGTCTTCAATTGCTGATCCTTATCATCTACTACATGTTGATCTTTTTGGTCCAGTGAATGTGATGTCTCTTGGAAAGAAGAAATATGCATTAGTCATTGTTGATGAATATACCAGATTCACATGGGTATATTTTCTTGCAAAGAAGGATGAAACTGCATTAACACTGACAGAACATGTAATTCAACTGGAAAAAGGGTCAGAGCATCAAGTGAAGATAATCAGAAGTGACAATGGAACTGAATTCAGGAATTCATCTATGGAAGAATTTTGCAAGAGTAAAGGGATAAAACAAGAGTTTTCTGCACCTGGTACTCCACAACAAAATGGTGTAGTGGAGAGGAAGAACAGAACCTTGATAGAAGCTGCCAGAACCATGCTAGATGAAGCAAAGTTGCCAACATATTTCTGGGCAGAAGCAGTTCAAACTGCTTGTTTTACTCAAAATGCAACACTGATCAACAAGCATGGTAAAACACCATATGAAATGGTGAAGAAGAAAAAGCCAAATCTAAAATATTTTCATATTTTTGGATGCAAGTGCTTTGTGTTGAAGACTCATCCTGAACAGTTGACCAAGTTTGACCTAAAGGCAGATGAAGGTATTTTTGTTGGCTATCCACTGTCAACTAAGGCATTCAGAGTTTATAATCTGAGAACCAGAGTGATCATGGAATCAATTCATGTGTCATTTGATGACAAGAAGATAACTGGACTTGAAGATGTAGATGAACATGATCAACTGCATTTTGAAAATGAAGATTTATTCTCTGAAAAAGTAAACTCTGATCAGACTGATGTGTCAAACTCTGTTGATCTAAACTCTGAACCTCTACTGGTAAATACTGAAGAAACTCTTCAATCAGAAACAAGGGAAGAACCAGTTGAGGGGGAGCATGAAGAATCACATCAAAGTGAAAATTCAAACACTGATAGTGACTCAAATGATAACTCTGAATCAAACACTGTTGATTCAAACTCTGATCATTCAAATTCTGAGCAGTCACATTCAGGGGGAGCATCTGAAAATGAGGAAAGACACCAGGAAAATCAGGAGAACATGGATCAAGGGGGAGGATCACATGATGACAGAAGAAATCTGCCTTCTGCAAGAAAATGGACTAAATCTCACACACCTGATTTGATTATTGGTGATCCAGATGCAAAAGTAAGGACAAGAAGTGCAACAACGAATGAATGTCTGTTTCATGCATTCTTGTCACAAACTGAGCCAAAGAAAGTGGAAGAAGCTCTTAAAGATGCTGACTGGATAACAGCAATGCAAGAAGAGCTAAATGAATTTGAAAGAAATGAAGTGTGGACACTTGTACCAAGGCCCAAGAATAGATCCATTGTTGGTACTAAATGGGTTTTCAGGAATAAAACTGACAGTGAGGGTGTTATCACAAGGAACAAGGCAAGACTGGTTGCAAAAGGCTACTCACAACAGGAAGGAATTGACTATGATGAAACATTTGCACCAGTGGCTAGATTGGAGGCAATCAGGATTTTTCTAGCATATGCCTCTCACATGAAATTCAAAGTGTTTCAGATGGATGTAAAAAGTGCATTTTTGAATGGAAAACTTGAAGAAGAAGTGTTTGTGGAACAACCACCAGGGTTTGTTGATCCAAAATATCCAGATTATGTCTACAGGTTAGACAAGGCACTCTATGGACTTAAGCAGGCACCAAGGGCATGGTATGAAACCCTTGCCAAATTTCTACTAGAAAGTGGATTTAACAGAGGTACTATTGACAAAACTCTGTTTTATTTCCAAAATGGTAGTGACTTGCTTTTAGTTCAGATATATGTGGATGACATCATTTTTGGGTCTACTAATGATAAACTCTGTAAGAAGTTTGCCAAACTCATGCAGTCAAGATATCAAATGAGTATGATGGGAGAGCTTAGTTATTTTCTAGGCCTACAGGTGAAGCAAACAGATGATGGAATTTTTATAAATCAAGCAAAATATACCAGAAACCTTCTCAAGAAATTTGGTATGCTTGACTGTTCATCTGCAACAACTCCCATGGCAACTGCAACAAAATTGGACAAAGATGCAGGGTCATCAGTAGATATGACAAGCTACAGAGGAATGATTGGTTCTTTGCTCTATTTGACAGCTAGCAGACCTGATATCATGTATGCAACTTGCTTGTGTGCAAGGTTCCAGGCTGATCCAAGAGAACCACATTTAACAGCAGTAAAGAGAATATTCAAGTACCTGAAGGGCACTATAACTTTGGGGCTGTGGTATCCAAGGGAATCAGAGTTTAAACTTCTTGGTTACTCTGATGCAGACTTTGCTGGATGTAAGATAGACAGAAAAAGCACCAGTGGAAGTTGTCAATTTCTGGGTGACAGACTTGTTTCCTGGTATAGCAAGAAACAGAAGTCAATATCTACATCTACAGCTGAAGCAGAGTATATTGCTGCTGGTAGCTGTTGTGCACAGATTTTATGGATGAAGAATCAACTGCTGGATTATGGATTAAGGTATTCCAAGATACCTATTTACTGTGATAATCAAAGTGCTATTGCAATGACAGGTAATCCAGTGCAACATTCAATGACAAAGCACATCAGCATAAGGTATCACTTCATCAGAGAGCATGTAGAGGAAGGCAACATTGAGCTTCACTTTGTGTCTACAGAACAACAACTTGCAGATATCTTCACCAAGCCATTGAGTGAAGTTACATTTACAAGACTGGTCAATGAACTAGGAATGGTCTCTAGTTTTGACTAGAGATGTTGGTTAGACTCAAAAACTTATTGCTCATGTTTTCTGTAAATTGTTAAGTGCTATGTGAACCTTAATATTAAACTCTGTTCTGCATGCTAATGTTTAAATCTTTTTAAACTCTGTCAGCATGTCTGTCTGTTAAATACTGTTAACATGTTAGATACACTCAGTGAATTCAGAATTGATTATTGTCTGAATGAAAATACCAATGAAGAAATATGTATGAAGCATGATTCACAGTAATTAAATCATGATTCTTTCTGAGTCATTGCTATCTAATCAGACTTTGTGCAGAATATTAACACAGCATGATACTGTTTCATATTTATAGCATCTCTTAGTTTATTCAGTCCTAAACTCTGAGTCTATGAATATTGTGTGCATGGCCACTCATAAATAATTTTGGTTATTGATGAACTCTAAACTCTGATAAGTGACATTCTGTTTCCAAAGGTATGGTTCATGATGATTCCTTGTTTGTACTTGTGAAAATCATAAAACTTGAGATGTGTCAGTGATTAGTTTGGTGAGTTCAGACTCATGTTTACACCCTGTGAGAGTTTGAGCCAAATCAGTGATTGATATACTTTCTATCAATCAGTATTTATTGTTGTGTGATATTCATCAGGTAGTATGTTTCTCTAGAACTTGTATTAAACCATTTTGAGACTACAGGATATGTGTGTGCATGAAAATGATAAAGGCAATAGGATTTACCATTCTTTCAAACATTGTTCGAAATTCTTTTGAACATTGTACAAACACTGTTCATAAATTCCATCCTTAGTAAACCCCTTTGAGCCTTATTAACTGCTCATTTTTCTTATACTCTGAAGTATTAAGAGCAGTTAAATATTTTTTTTTCTCAAACAGATGAGTGTTTCTCAAGAAAAGAAAAAGTTTACTCAGTATATATGCTAAATTAATAAAAAAAAAAAAAAAAAAAAAAAAACATATATACTGATCTTGTACAAATATATACTGTGACTGAACACTTTGTTCTCTTAAGATGCTCAGCTTGAAGTCACTCTTGAATAAAAATATCTCTTTTCATCTGTTTGATCTTACTCCATTTAAACCCTGAATAAAGTCCTTTTGATTTGTGAATACATGTACTCAAAGTAGTGTAGAATTGGTGGACATTCAAGCATATGGTAGACTCTGCTATTTCTGATTGAATGTGAGTGTAAACACATCACCTAAACACTTGTGTGCTTTGAGAGTTTTGTGAGGTTATACAGTTCATAACTGTTATTCACTGAATGATGCTCTGATTTCTATCTCTTGATATTTTTGTCTTTAAAGACTGTGTGCTTACTTGGATAATCATGGACATCAAAGGGAATGGAAGTTTTCAGATTTCTGTATAACAGTAACTACAGAGTTTAGCATTCATCAAACAATCAGTGTTTAATATGAGAGTTTGTGCATTCAGTGTTTATTAACTATTTGTTATGGATTTTATGAAATATTAGATGCTCTAAAAATTGATTTCAGTAAACTCTGCTTCACACACACTCATATTCACAACTGTGCAATTTTTGAAAGGATTTTAGTGATAAAGTTGGAAAATTGATAAACACTGTTGAGTTGTGTTAAGTACTCTGAGGTAAAGTCTTATTGAGATGATTTGACTATTTTGGAGTAATTGGGGTAGTTGACAACTGTTAATTAGTGTTACTGTGTCTAAGTGTCGTGATTATAGGAATAACAGTGGTAATTATTAAGTGATCCATTGGCTGTTTGACACGTGTCCCATGATTGTGTCCCACTCACACACTACTCTTCAACAGTTGCGCGTTTGTACTAAATAAACGATTGAGTTTTAATTTTACTCTAATCGTCTTTAGTCTCTCACTCCATATCGATTCACATTCACCCACTCACAGTTACTTACATACTTATTCATTTTCACACTTCTCTTATTCTCTCCTTCACTTTTTGATAAACACTTACAGTGCATAAACATCTTTTCTCTGAATATCTTCGTATCTTGTTACTAATGGCAACTAAAGCGTTTGATGCAGCAGGGTTAGTTTTTCTCCCTAGTAACTATGCCGCACCATTGGATAATGAAAATGCTCCACAGGCGTTTCACTTGTTCCAAAACTTCTTGAACGATTCTGAGATAGGGACGGCTCTAACTGCACCACCAACATTATCTGCTTCACAGATTGCTACTTTCTGGACAAACTCTGAATATGATGATGGAGGAGAGGCTGGAACTCCAACAATCATTTTCACTCATGAAGAATCAGAGTATATCATTACTCCAACCACTGTCAGGGATGCTTTGGACTTTGAGACACACACTTCTTACAGTGTTGTTGGTCATGATCGATTGAGGACAATGTTGGAACAAATTGGATGTGCAGGAAACTTGAACAAGATAGGGTCTTTGAGACGGCCAAGTTTAAGAAAGGAATGGAGTTTCTTTTTCGATTGCATAACAAGGGCTTTTGGAAAGAAGACAACAAACTGGGATGCACTACCTCTGGATACTCTCCAAATTGGTCATGCTCTACTATATGGAGGTAACTTCGATTTTGGTAGACTAGTACTAATGAACTTGGGAGAGCGATTGTCTGAGTCTACTACTGTTTATTTTGCTCGTTTTTGTCAATTGCTATTTACTGCATGTGTGCCTAACATTCCAATTGATGAAGCTGATGTAATTCAGCCTTTTCAAGTTGCTAAGAGAATGTTCACTGATTTGACAAACAAAGATGTCACTAAACAGCAAATACCTGAGTTGTTTATGCCTTTAGCCTTACAAAACTATGTAAATCAACCACAAGATCCTCAATCACCACAACAAATGCCTGAACCAACAGAAACCATAAACTCTGAACCAACACCTCCAACACCCACAACTACTGCACCTACTACATCTCAACAACCACAACCAGAAACCTTAAACTCTCCACAAATAAGCACTCCACCCTCAAACACTGATACCTTACACTCTGAGCCAGCACCTACTGAACCAGCCAAAACCAAGCCAAAGAGAAAGAAACACACTGCCCAAAACACTAAACATTCAAAGGCTAAACAGACATTACCTGGAGCTGTTTATACTAGAAGAATGAAGCAACATGCAAACAGACCTTCACTTTCACCACCAACAGAAAGCTCAAGTGAAGATGAAGAGGAGATTGTTGTGCCAATCAAGAAAAGGAGACTAATTCTTTCTGATTCAGATGCAGAGAATGTTGTTGAAGCTCCAGAGGTGGTTTCACAGCAAACACCTACTGTTGAGGATACAGTGAATGTTGAAGTACCTGCAGAGGTTGAAATGCCTGCAGAGGATAATGTTACTGTTGAAATACCTACAGAGGATAAAATACCTGTAGAAGAGGATCAAAAAGATGGTTTGTCACCAGTAAATGATGTTCCTGAATCTATTATTGATCCTGTCTCACCTGTTGTTCATGTTGAAGCTCCTGGTGTAGCTGATGAGCCTGCAGTACATGTTCCTGAAGCTATAGCATCACACACAGAGTTAGTAACTTCTCCAATTCAAGACAAAGGTGATGAAGCTACAAAGGTAAACTCTGTTGCAGAGCCTGTACAACATGAGGTCATTATTGAAAAGGTTGCAGAAGTTATTGCAGACACTGTGGCTGACACTGCTCAGCACAGTGGTTCATTAAAGGATGCTCAAGCTAAAGATGCAAGTGCTGAAGATGAATCTGACAGTAGTGCAAACTCTGACTCCTTTGTGAGTGCACCAACACAGACAGATAATAAACATACATCTTTTGATCAGCCTTGTCCATCACATGCCATTGAAGTAGAGCATCTTGCTAAATCTGCTGAAAATTGGTATAAACAAGATTGCATTTTTCCAAAAGGGAGAGCATCTGAGTTTGTTAAGCAAACTGCAAAGCAAATTTCAAATCCAGAAATCTTATCTTGTTTAAAGGCAACTGTGGTCCAAGTCAAGACTCTGGAAGGAAATTTTGCAGAAACTAAACACGAAATTGCTTCCTTGAAGACTGAGATTCAGTCAAGAGAGTTGAAGATGGAAAGAGAGTCCAAAATAAAAGCTGTTCAGCTGTCTAAAGTTCAAGACACTCTCTTTGCCAGGCTAGGGAAGGTTGAAGAAAATCAGACTGCTTTATCTGCTAAGGTGGATTCAATTGCAAACTCTTTAGAGCTCATTACATCAATACTAATTCCTGATGATGTCAAAAAGGGGGAGAGAGTGACTAAGTCTAAATGCAAAGTTTCTCAAACTCTGACTCAAAAGGATGATGCTGGAGATGGAGGGGCAAGTGATAAAAGCAAGGTTTTAAACTCTGAAAGGCAAACTCTGAGATCTGGCAAATCTTTTAAATCACAGTCTGTTGGAACAAACACTGAAACTCAAGGTACCTCAAAGACCAAGAGTTTGGAATTAACATCAAACCCAAAGACTGATGAGGAGTTAGCTGTTAAGCTTTTCATGGAAGAGAATGCAGAAGGAGTGACCATAGAAGATGCTAAAGCTGAAGAGAAGAGTTTACAAGAAAAGCATCTGAAGGCTCTAAAGTCTGAAAAAGCAAAGAGGGATGTGAAAGTTGCTAAAGCTGCAAAGCCTGTTCTTAAAGGCATTCAAATCAAAGAACCTGTTGGTACAGATCAAAGAATGCAAGTATTCAGAAAACCAACAGATGCAGAAGCCAAGCAAAAGCTGAAAAGTATAGTTACAACCTCTGTTGATACACATGTTGTACAGAAGAATGAAAACACAACCTCTGTTGCTGCACAAGTTGTGACCACACCATTATTGTCTTCTCAGTTGAAATCAACATTTGGAAAGGGTATTCTTCATGATCCGAGACTAGAAGCTACAATTACAATGGATTTTTCTGATGGTAGAGCTTTATCTGGTAAAGTTGGATACAACAAAGAAGGCATAGGCTCACACAGAGATAATAGGCAATATGTTGGTCCTAGAGATCCTTCTTCACTGTCTGTTCCAGGAGGTTGTGTCACTCAAGAGAGTTTAGACAAACTGGAGTCAGTACAGCTTGTACATCAAAAGAGTCTAGAAAAGGATTTCTTGTTATATTTCATGGCTGATGGAACAGTATTTAAAGTCTCTGAAAAGGATATCGAATTAAAATATGCTGAAGAACTTGAATATGTCCTGTATATTTTCAGAGTTAGAAATCAAAGAGCTCAGTCAGTGGCAAATGTGCTTCAACAAAGAATGATTCAAAATCTTGCAAGAAGGCAAATGAAATTCAACAGCAAGTATGTTCCTAAATACAGAGATTGGAATGGCAATCTGATAGAAATGGAGAAAGGGACTACAAAGCTGAAAACAGATCTTGGAATTACTGTTCTGGATTTCAATGTAAAATCTGAAGAGGTGAAATATATCAGGTTGGGAAATGAGATGAGAAGAAACAAAATCTACGATCTTAGAGCTGCTATCTATCAAACTGATGAGAATGATCCTCAGTTGAGAGAAGTCAAAGAAGCTATGCAGATAGAGCTTGAAAATGCTGAAAGAAGGTTGCTTATAGACTATCTCAGAACAGTGCCTGATCTTCAAGAGATTAGAGATTAAAGTCTGTAAGAATTTTCTTATTTCATGTAGAATTTGTTAAGTAATAGCTTAAACTCTGTTTGTATGTTAAACACTGTAAACTTTGTATTTGTTTTGACATCATCATTTACTGTAAAACTTGCACATTCTTGCTAATGGACAAGTTGGGGGAGATTGTTAGAAATGATTGATGAAAACAGTGTTTGGAAGCTAAAGTCAAAAAACAGAGTTTAGCTGGAAGCAGTCAGAGTTTAGTTAAACACTGACTGGAAGCGCAAACAGAGTTTGTTAAACTCTGTAGCGGTATTGTCTGAAGAGTCAACAGTGTTTGAAGATTGATAAATATGGAAGCAATATCTTTGAAGATTGTAAAAGCTGTCAAAGAGATTGAGTTGACTTGGAAGACTGAAGCAATCGTGATTGATATCAATTGTATAGCTTAATTATAGGAGAATCAATTACTGATTGTACGAAGCTGTATGTTCTATAAATACAGTTAGGTTAACCCTAGAAGGGTAGTCGAACATTGAGATATTCATCCATTGTAACCTAAGCAGCTCTCTGTGATATTTACATCACTGAGAGAGGAATTATTAATTCCAAACAGTTTTTAATTGTTAAACAGTGTGTTCTTGTTAAGTTATTCATACAGTATTTGATTACTTATTGTGTATTCGACCTAACATGTAAGCTTGGGTTACAATGGAACACCAAAGAAGTTTGGAGAGCTCTACAGGACAAAGCTCAAGAAGGAATGGAATTTCTTCTTTGACACAATCAGCAGATGTTTCTTGAATAAAGTATCAAACTTTGATGCCTTACCCACAGGTTCAGCCAAAATTGGGTACTCTCTAATTCATGATCTCTCATTTGATTATGGTTCCTTTATACTGAAGGCATTAAGTGAAAGAAAGGCAGATAAATGTGGTTATGTTTGCTTTCTTAGATTTTTTCAATTAATATTTTCTCACTTATGTCCTCATGCTGTTTTTGAGAATGATACAATTTTGCCGATATGTAAAATCTCAGATAACAATATAAAGAGTCTAATCAATTCTGATAAGGCAAATAAGTTTGTGGGATCTCCATACATTCCTGATGAAGTATGGTCTCTTTTAAGAAAGAAAATGCCTATTCAATATGGCCCAGCAACTGGTGCTATGGAACAGGACCTTACACATCCTATTCCTGACACAAGCACACAACCCAAACACTTACCTAAACAGTTAACCACCTCTGGTGTCTCACAAAAGGCATCAGTTGTAAAATCAAAGAAATCAGCTAGATCTGATGTGTCTAAGAGGCAATCAGGGTCAAAGGATTTCTCCACTCCAACTCATTCTCAAATGAAGTCACAAGGGGGTGGACAAAGAGTTGTTGAAACATCTGGTTTGGATAAAGGAACAGGAGTGAAAAGGAAAGTTGTTCAAGGAGCTATTTCTGATTCTGATGATGATACAATGCCTATATCAGTCTTGTTGAAAAAGAAGGAGATTGATGTTGCTGATACAAGGGAAGTGGCTATCTCTGAAAAGCCAAAGAAAAGAAGAAGATTAATCAGAAAAGGCAAATTTGTTGATCATACAGAATTTCTGAATCTTACTAATGATATGGAAGACAATCCTGATGTTATTAATCAGGATGTGGTATCATCAGTTCCTGACGCTACTGCTAATCCTGACATCTCTACTCCAAATAATTCACCTGTGAAGACTGTTGAGATTTCTGATTCTCCAGCATCTGCATCTCCAAAGAGAAGAATTATTGAGATGTCCGTTGATGAAGTAAATGCTATTGCTGCTCAGCTGGGTATTAAACCTTCACCTCTTGAAGTAAAAACTGCTGAAGCAAATGTTTTTCACAGACAAAAGAAACAGAGGACTACTGTGTCATCTCTGAGAGGATCCAGCCCACAAGAACCTGAACTTCAAAGGAGTTCAGAAGCTATTGCAGATCCAGTCACACAAGAACCACCTACTCAAAGTGTAGGTGCAGACATTTTTGAAGGAATAGTCCCACAAGAACCATCTTCTCAAAGGGAAGGTGCAGACAAGAATATTCCTGCCCCACAAGAACCATCTTCTCAAACTGAAGATGCTGGCACACTCACATCAGCAGGGGAGTTTCCTGACAATGCTCAAGGAGCTTCTGAAATTGAAATTGAATTTGCTAGAAGTCTGGCAGAAAAAGCTGCTCATGATTTGCACATTGCTGAATGTGACAGAGTGATTGCTGACACTGCATTTGAGGGAAGTACACAAGAACCTTTGACTCAAAGTGTTGAAGAAACTTCAAAACCTCAGACTACACAAGAACCATCAGTAGCAAATACTGATGCAAGTCATGCTATAGTTGCAGTGGTCAATCCTGATGAAAGTACTACTGATTCACTTATTCCATTGCTTATTGAGCCAATTTCAGCACGGCCAATGGATTCGTTAACTACTTCATCAGGTAACATCTCTTTATCTACTTCATTTACTACTGATAGTATGATTACAGATAGACCTGATAACAGGGATACCTCTATTTGTATGACTTCAGACAACTCTTCTCAGCCACCTCTTATTTCTTCACAATTAATGAGCCAGAACCTTTCTTGTGAGATTGAGAGTGAACATTTAGAGAAAAAGAAGAGTGATGAGAGGCAGTCTCCTGAACTGGAAAAAGGAGAGGTAGAAAAGAGTGAGAAGTTATTAACTTCTAGTGAGGTAGAAGTTGCTATTGAAAGCAACTTAGGTAACATTGTGAGAAGTGATGAGATCACTTTAAAAGAAAAGAGAGATTTAGGACATGTTACTAATTTGTCTGCAGGTCATCAGGATTCACCAGCTGTATCTACTGGTGTTTTGAAACTGAAAGGTATTATGCTTCCTGATGATGATGTTGAACATAATCTTCCTGAGGCTGGTGGTGGCTCAGATGATGATGATGATGATGATCATGCTGATCTTGAAACAAGGCAAATGCAGGCGGCTATAAAAGCAAGTCTCCGATCTAATTATGGGTCTTCAAGTAGATACATGCAGTCAATGACTCAAGAAGAATTCAGAGGGGAGTATAGTTCACTTCTTCCTTCTGATACTCGAGCTGCAAGGGGACATGAATGGGATACAGATTGGAATGAACCCACTGCTGAGATGAATTTTCAAAATGCTCTGTTTCATTCTGGTCATATTGCTACGCGGATGCTGACACCTGAACTTAAGGCTCTTCTCAAAACCAATGCTCTTCTCGCAAAGGGATTGAGGAGTGAGATTGATTCAATGAAGGCTGCAACAGAAAAATTTCAAGCGGGTATTCAAACATCTGTTTCCATATCTGCTACTGCTTCTCAAGCACGCCTTCTCGCAGATGATATTAAAGCTCTTGACAGGAGATTGGATTCTAGAATAACTGTCTTGGAATCTAAAGTTAATACTATCGATGAAACCCTCAAGCTTATATTGTCGTTCTTCATTCAGGACGATACTGATGTCAAAAAGGGGGAGAAGATAGTCAAAACAAAATGTTCACCTGATCCTGTTGTACAAAAGGATGATAATTCTGGAAATGATGGTGGTGCTAAGTCACATCATAAAGTTGAAACCTCTGATGCTGCTTTAGTGACAAAGAGAACGAATACTCAAACTAAGCAGTCAACTCATGTTTCTGAATCTGGAAAGAAGACAGTGACACCTAGTCAAACTCTGTCAACCATTCCTGAAGATGATGTGTATGTGGAACAGGATGAAGATGCTGCTAATCTGTTTCATGAACTTGACACTGGGGATGGTCGTGTTCTTAAATTATTTCATAAAGACAAAAGAGTTCAACAGTATCATGCTGAGAAAGCACTTGTCTTATCTGCTGAAGAAAATCCAGACATGACTACTGATGAGTTCTTAGAAGAACAGAACAGGATCCTTGAAGAGCTTGCAAAACAGAATAAAACTCTTGCTGCAAGAAGAGGAAGAGGCAGAGGAGGAAGATACAGAAATCGGGGAAGATCATCTGCTCAAACTAGTTCAAGGCAAACAAGATCTAGTGGAATCAAACTGGAAGATGTTTCTGAAAGTGAAAAGAAGAAAACTCCACTATCTCTTGCATCAACTCCAGACAACAGATTCAATGCTCCTGAAGAATTTGTAGAAGAGATATTGCCTTTGAAAAGGAAGAGTAAGGCAACTGCTCAATCTACTGCATTTAATGAGAAGTCAGTCGTTGTTTCTGATTCTGAAATCTTAAAAGAACTTAAGATTATGATTATTAAGGTTGTGGTTGAATTTCACAATGTGGAAGTTTTTGAAGATACATTGGAGTATGAACAAGAAAACTTCAGAAGATTTGAAAGAGAAAGTGAAATCAGTGCTAAAGCCACAAAAGCAGAAAAGATAACAACCAGAGATTATTTAAGAAATGTTCATAGATCAGACAGGAAGTTATGGTATGATAGAGATAGATCTGTTCCTGAACATCAGCAGGATTATCCAACTAATGAGAAGAAGAAGAGTAAGAAGAAGGAGGTGGATAAGGTTGATTATAGGAAACCAGTTGTATTCATATCAGCTGGATTGATAAAAGAATCTTCTTTGATCAATGAATTTCTGATTGTTAAAACAGAGTCTACTACTTTTATTGCTGAAAATCCACCAAAATGGGTGAGTATGCAATCTGGCTTGAAAGGATGGGAACCTGGCACAAGAGGAGGAATTGGATATAGTCATGCACTGGTTATTTTCATTGCACAAACTGATCAATATGCTCTAGTTGACAAGATTGGGGATGAGTTAACTGTAGATCATCTTTGGAAACTTGAAGCTGTTGCTATTATTGCTGACTGTCATGCTGATGCAAAGAAAATAGAGAAGCTGGTGTACTTCATGAAAGATGGAAGTGTGAAGAAGATTCCTATTCATGAATTGTTGTGTAAATCTGCAAAAGAACTGAAATATGTTCTGTATCTTCTCAGAAGTAAAAGAATAAATGTTCATGAAAGAGAAGTTTATCAAAATTGGTGTGTCATGATTTACTGGAAGATTAGACAGAGATTCATGGATGGAGGAACAAGGTATGATGGCAATTATATTCCTATGTACTTAAATTTAAGAGATAGAGAGGTTGAAATGAAGAAAGGTACAGCTGTTAAAGAAGTGTATCTAGGCATGGAACAACTGTCTCTAAATCCGGATGGAAAGGAAATTGCTTATGTGTTGCTAGGTGACTTAGATCTTCCGAGAAACTCAATTAAGAACATCAGGGCAGCTATTTATCAGATTAATGAGGAAGATGAAGAGCTCAAAAATCTGAAGAAGAAACTGATTCAAATTCTTGAAAGCAAGGAAGAAGAATTGTTATCTGAATTCTTGAGACTGAATCTGTTCTATCAAAGAATTTCTGAAACTGTTCCTGATGATTTTTAGAAGGTATTTTGTTTTGAGTTTTTGACATCTTGAATCAAGGAATTTGTGCTTTGTTTTATAAAAGAACAAATTGGGGGAGATTGTTAGATATTGATTCAAGAGATGATCAGGATCTGGGCATTACTGATCAGATACTGATGCTGACGTCATCAGGAATGCACCGTCAGTATTGGACTATCAGGATTAGAAGCTGGTCAGTATTTGATGAAGATTCTCATCAGACCAGAGATCAAGGAAGATTGATATGTCGGTTCCTAATTTGTAGGAAGGCAGCTATCATACAAGATATGCATTCAGAGATATATGTAATTGATTTAGAATATCTTGTAATTGATAGTGCAACTGTGTACATTATATAAACACAGTTTAGGTTTTACATTTTGTAATCGCTTACACGAGTTATATTGTAACCTAGCAGCTCTTAAGAACATACGAATTTCTTAAGAGAGTTTTGTAACAGTTTTATATCAGAGTTAATAAAGCTGTTATTGATTCATACTTGTGTTATTTGTTTTTAGTCGAAAATCTTATACAATTGTATTCAACCCCCTTTCTACAATTGTTATTTACTGGGCAACACCTTTTGCTTCTGAGCTCTAACTTCTGGCTTTGCATTGTGATGTGCTAGGTCATTCTTCTGATACATTTTGATGAATGAATAAGTACCAGCATCCATACCCAAATTTTCAGACCAAGATTCAGGAAAAACCTGATCCCAGAAATCAAATGATGGTTTCCTAATTTTCTCTCCCTCACTATGGAGTTGATCATCCATACCCTCATTCTCACTTTGACTTACTAAAGTCAACACTCTTTCTACCTCACCTTTTGCCTGGTCAGGAGCCAGCCTCTCAGTTTGTGGATCTAAGTCCATCTTTTCAAGTATATCACTCAAATTTGGATAAGTGCTCTCATAACCTACAGAAAAATAGAGTATAGAAGGAGTTTTTATACCTGAACTCACATGGAGAGAGGATTCCTCATATGGCAAGGGGCTTGAGGTTTTCTCCAAGGAGTGAGCTGCTATAATCTCTGAACCCTTACAATCATCTTCTTTCCTTCCAGAGACTACAGGCTCCAGTATACCACTTTCAGGTTCTTTACTAGACTCTGATGTCTTCAGTAATACTTCATTAGACACCATAGTTAGTACATCACCGTCTTTAAGTGTTGTTTGCTGAGACTCACCCTCAAGGTGGATAGACTCTGACTGAACAAAATTTGTTTGATCTTCAGAAAAATCAACCAAAGTCATTCCTCCCATATCATAGGGTATCTCACTTGCATTCTCAGTCATCACAGAAGACCTTTCAGCATCAGCTATCACAGCTCCTGAGTCATCCTTCTTCTGACTAGATGGTTCTTGTGTTGTAGTGACTGTGATCTGATCTTTCCTACTATTCACCACTGGTGCAATAGTATCTTCTGTTGACTGCATTCCTCTTTCTACTTCCTCCAGTTGTTCACCTTGAGCTGAAGCATCTTCAATAATGACATCGTTGTCAAATAAATATGCATGTAGTGATTGAAGTGCAACATGCTTCGAGAGTCCAAATTTCTTGACTAATTGTCTTCTGACAGATACATAGAAATACATCTTCATTAAGTCAAGTCTTTGATGTAGAAGTCCATATTCTTCAGGAAATGAAAGTCTAGGAACACTTTCACTTAGAAAATTTAGAACTGGCCTGGAAAGCTTCACTTTTAGAGAGATAAGTCCCATAGCCATTCTGTATGACAATGTAGTTTCCCATGAAGAATCAATATCTAGATCTCTCTTGTCAAATACTGACATAGATGTAGCTTGATATGTAGAAACCTGCATAATGTTAGTTGGACTAGACTCTGTGTGTGTAGGTGATAATTGAATCTTTCTCCTTATTCTCCTGGTATAGTGAGCAAAAGATTTATCCTGAGAAGACTCAAGAGGTGTAGACACAGAAGTGATCTTGGGATGAGATCTTTGTTCAATAGACACAGTCTTTTGAGAGACAGTATTCAGTAACTGTTTTCCCTTTTTAAGAACTACAGCCTTTTGGGAGACTGCAGTCTGGCTGTGGCTAGGTTTTTCATCTCTTTGTGCTAACAGAGAAAGTTGAATTGCAGCCTTCAATTCTGCTCTCTCAGCAAGAGTTAAATCATCATCATCTTCACTAGAATTACTACTACTTGACACAACAAATCTTCTCTTCCTTACAACTGATGTCTTTTGAGAAACACCGGAGGTTGGTTTCTTTGAAACAATAGGCTGTGGATCAAAATTTGGTTCTTGAATTATTTCAGAGACTATAATGTTTTGGGCTACTTGGGTAAACACAGGTGGGTTCTCCTCCAAATGAGATTCCTGAGTCATTTCACCACAAAAGAAAGAAGAATTGTAGAGAATAGGAAGATGAGTTTTAAGAATTACCTGAAAATGATGTGGATAATGAATTGCAGGTATTTCATCTAGATTCTTTTCATTGTCCTTCTTTATAATGTCAGAGAAAATTCTCTTTTGCTGTTCATAAGAAGAAACACAATGTTCCCTACCAAATCTAGCTTCAACATCAGGAATAAAATGGTTAATAAACAATTATATGAATCTATGATAATAAACCATTTTCCTGCTTTGATCTCTTAACCCAAGTTTAATACTCATCTGACTTAAGATAATGTGACCAATGTTATTTACTCTGTCATAAAGCAAACTATAAGCAATATGTGATGTAACAAAAGTAATTTGTTGAAAAGAACTACATTTACCAGTAAAACATTTAGCAATTTGATCAAAGAAGAAAGACCATTCCTTTATAAGAAAAGACCTATTCAACTGGCTCATGTTGTCTAGAGGTCCACTATAACCTAATTCAGACAACATAGTTACATTATCATCAGATGGTTCACTTACATAATTATCAGTAACAGGTAAGCGAAGTACTAAATTAACAACAGATTCAGTAATGTCAAATAAATCTTGTCCTAAATGTAGAACAATCTTACCTGATTGACTCTGAGTAGAATCAATTACCTCAGCATTCTCCCAAGCTTGTGTAACAGCTGCTTGATTAATTTGTGGAGATGCTGTCAATGCAAAATTTAATGGTCCATACGCCAGAAAGTCCATGATTGGATGAAAATCAGATGACACTCCTTCCTTATTGGTGATAGCTGCTACATGATTGTTTGTCATAAAATCGAAGTCACCAAACTTGAAGGCTACTGATTTAGATAATCTTCTCTGAGCTGCCATTTTTGATCTGAAAAGAACTTGAAAAATTCTTGAAATGGATTAGTGATTTTGAAAACTCAAGAGTGTTTTTGCTTTAGAGAATGTAAAATTAGAGAAAGCAATTACACGATTAGAGTTTCAAAACAAATATATTTCACAAATCTTTCAGACCACTATCACACATTGACACGTAGATTGACAGGTGTCAGTCCCTGAAAAGTGCGGTTACCCACGATTTTTGGAAAATAAAATCCAAAATTGATTTTCATGAAATAAATCAGGGTACAAATAATCAATACTGATCATCTTCCTTTTCCTGTTGACCTCTCATCAAAAAAATCACAAAATACAATGTGATTTAAAAATATAATAATTCTCAAATCCTGATGGTCACACATGAAATCCTGATCAATATCATCCTGATTCCAGAGACTTAATATGGAGTTTCCACGTGGCATTTTTCTTTTATCTAAAAAGAAATAAACAATTAATCTGAACAAAAATCAATTGGTTAGATATATTCAATATTTCTTGAAAACAAGAAATACAGTCACACGCAATAATTAGCATCTGACTTCATTAAAACTTCCAAATGACTGTTCAGCTTCTCACGTCTTTCTTTAAAAGAAACAGACGCCTTATGCCTTTCTCTATAAACCTTTCAATTTCTTTTTTTCTCAACAATGCTTCTCAAACCAAAATTCCATTCAAACTCATTCTTTAGATTTTTCACAGTCGATGAACATCTTGTTCTTGATCATCTCTTTGAAAAGACGACTCTTCTCATCGGACTAATCATGAATGGATTGGTTTCCAATAATATCCAGAGGTTTCTCCTAGAACATCCATCTGTTGGATACAATCTTCCCCTAACCTCCTCAAAACTTGAGGATGAAGAATTTGGCCGAGAGTCTGAGGTTGATCTTGATGGGGATGCTATACATTTAAGTTAGCTGCTCTCATTCAAGTCACCCAGACAAGGAATCCAAGAGTAGACGAGGCTATTCAATCCCCTGATGGATTTCTTGAGATGCTCCTTGTCCTGTACCTCAGAATTCATATCAATAGACAAGTATAGAATTATCAGTAGAAATTAGACAAAAAGATGTTGTATTTTATTTCCATATATGTAATGCTTTCAATTAATGAAAATACAATTTCTTATTATCTACTTGTCTTTTGATGATGTATAAATTATCAGTATGCAAATATTAAAACTTGCTGGCATAGACTTAACATATCACAGAATTAGATTACTACACAAAGTAAACGTCAGGATTTGAAACAATCTTCACAATCCTGATACTGACACAATACTGATGACGTCAGCATCCTGATACAAAACTAATCCTGATGATTATTAACAAGTCTAAATTTATCAAGGCAAAGTGTTATAGCTAAAGCATTTAACAATCAAATATAGATCCTGACAAGAATATCAAGTCTATAAGCTAAAAACAACATACCTTGTTACTATTGCAGATGTTAAAGATCTAAAAATTTAACATTCCTAACTCACTTACTAATCTACTGAATGTAGTCTCATCAAGTGGTTTAGTTAGAATATCTGCAAGCTGTTTGTCAGTAGGAACAAAATGAAGTTCCACAGTACCATTCTCAATATGTTCTCTAATAAAATGATACCTGACATCAATGTGCTTAGTCCTTGAATGTTGAACTGGATTTTCTGCAATTTTAATAGCACTAGTATTATCACAAAACATAGGAATATTACTAAGTGTCATACCATAATCCATCAACTGATTTCTTATCCAAAGGAGCTGTGCATAACAACTGCCTGCTGCTATGTACTCAGCTTCTGCAGTTGAGGTTGAAACAGATTGTTGCTTCTTGCTTGCCCAAGAAATCAATCTATTTCCCAAAAATTGACATGTACCTGTAGTGCTTTTCCTGTCTGTCTTACAACCTGCATAATCAGAGTCTGAATAGCCAATTAGAAAGAAATCAGATTCTCTAGGGTACCACAAACCAAGATTTGGAGTTCCTTTGAGATATCTAAAAATTCTCTTCACAACAATTAAATGAGATTCCTTAGGAACACTTTGGAATCTAGCACATAAACAGGTAGAAAACATTATATCTGGCCTACTTGCAGTTAGATATAACAATGAGCCTATCATGCCTCTATAACTAGTATTATCCACACTCTTCCCCTTAGGATCAGAGTCTAGTTTAGTGGTTGTTGCCATGGGTGTTTTTGCAACTGCACAGTCTTGAAAGTCAAACCTTCTTAAAAGATCTTTGATATATTTTGACTGATTAATGAAAATACCAGTCTCAGTCTGTTTGACCTGCAAGCCTAAGAAATAATTTAATTCACCCATCATGCTCATCTGATACTTAGACTGCATAAGCTTGCTAAACTTAGCACACAACTTTTTATTAGTAGAACCAAAAATAATATCATCAACATAAACTTGAACTAAAAGCAATTCACCTTTTATCTTTCTAAAGAATAGAGTTTTGTCAATTGTACCTCTTGTGAAGCCATTTTCAAGAAGAAATTTACACAAAGTCTCATACCATGCTCTTGGTGCCTGCTTTAGTCCATAGAGTGCCTTGTCAAGTTTGTAGACATGATTTGGAAACTTTGGATCAACAAATCCAGGTGGTTGTTCCACATACACTTCCTCATCAAGTTTGCCATTTAGAAAAGCACTCTTTACATCCATCTGATATACCTTGAATTTTGAATGAGCTGCAAATGCAAGAAACATTCTGATTGCTTCTAATCTTGCTACAGGTGCAAAGGTCTCATCATAATCAATGCCTTCTTCCTGAGAATAACCCTTAGCCACCAGTCTTGCTTTGTTTCTTACAATCATACCAGATTCATCTAGCTTGTTTCTGAAAACCCATCTTGCACCAACAATAGATCTATCTTTAGGTCTTGGTACCAGTTTCCAGACTTTGTTTCTCTCAAACTCATTTAACTCCTCCTGCATTGCAATTACCCAATCAGGATCCTGTAAGGCTTCTTCAACCTTCTTAGGTTCATTCTTTGAGAGAAAGCAACTATACAAGCATTCATTTTGAATTGATCTTCTAGTTCGAACACCACTATTTGGATCACCAATTATCAAATCTTCAGTATGATCCTTTGTCCATTTTCTAACAGGTGGTAGATTAACTCTGCTAGTCTCTCCCCTAAGTTAGTGGTATCTCTTGTAGAAGAATTATCTCTACCTTCAAAAACTCTCTTTTGATCAATAGAATCAGTAAATTCCATATTGCTGCTAGTTATTGATCTTTCCTCAGTAGACTCTGAGAGATCAGTTCCTGATGGAGTAGACTCTGAAACGTCAATTCCTGATGGAGTAGACTCTGAATAATTAGTCTGCTCCTGATTATCACTGTGTTCTCTTTGATTTATTTGCTCCCCCTCAACAGTAGCATTCCTTTGAGAAGCAATAGAAATTCCTTCTGGAGAACCTTCATCATCACTGGAGAGTATCTCAGAATTCTTCAGATTTTCAAATTCCAATTTGTCATGGCTTTCATCAGTTTGCAGAATTCCAAATTTCTTATCATCAAATGCAACATGAATTGATTCCATAACAATGTGAGTTCTGAGATTATAAACTTTGAAGGCCTTAGATGCTGACTATCCTAGAAAAATTGCTTCATCCGATTTGGCTTCAAATTTTCCAAGTTGTTCTGGATGAACTTTTATGACATAGCATTTGCATCCAAAGATGTGAAAGTATTTCACACTTGGTTTCTTTCCTTTGATCATCTCATAGGGAGTTTTTCCATGACTATTTACCAAGGTACAGTTTTGAGTGAAACATGCAGTGTTAATAGCTTCTGCCCAAAAGTAGGTTGGAAGTTTTGCATCTGCAAGCATGGTTCTTGCTGCCTCTATGAGAGTCCTGTTCTTTCTTTCCACTACACCATTCTGCTGAGATGTACCAGGTGCAGAAAACTGTTGAGTAATTCCTTTGTCTGCACAAAACCCCTCCATTGTAGAATTCTTGAATTCTGTACCATTGTCACTTCTAAGTACTTTGACTTTGTACTCAGAGTTATTATGGATATTCTTGATAAGTTCAATGATTTGCTGAGGAGCTTCATCCTTCTTGTGTAGAAAGAACACCCATGTAAACCTTGTGAAATCATTCACTATCACTAGAGCATATCTTTTCTTGCTGATAGACATAATGTTTACTGGACCAAACAGATCAAGATGTAGCATGTGAAATGGTTCAGTAATTGAATTTTCAGTCTTGCTCTTGAAAGTGGTTCTTCTTTGCTTTCCAAGCTGACATGCATCACAAAGTCCATCTTGCACATAATTTGCCTGAGGTAGGCCTCTCACAAGATTGTGCTTAACAAATTGATTAAGCTTCTTGAAATTAAGATGTGAGAGCTTCTTGTGCCAATTCCAGCTTTCATCACTTGTTGCTTTGCTGTAGAGACATCTAACAATTCGTTTAGATGTATCACTTAAGCTGGCTTCATATATGTTACCATGTCTTTGACCAGTTAGAACAATGTCTCCATTCTGCATATTCAAGATTTTGCATCCTTCTCTGTCAAAGATTGATTTGTAACCTTTATCACCCAGTTGACTTATGCTTAAAAGAGTATGTTTCAAGCCTTCAACCAGTGCTACATTTTCTATGATGACATTCCCCAAAACAATTGAGCCATATCCTAGAGTTTCTCCTTTGTTGCCATCTCCAAAAGATATTACTGGGCCAGCTTTCCTCTCAAACTTTGTAAGCAGGGACTTCTTTCCAGTCATATGTCCAGAGCATCCACTGTCCAAGATAATTGAATGCTTCTTTCCTGTGCCCTGCAAACAAAAAGTAACTAGTTAGAATTTTTTAGGACCCAACTTTGATTGGATCCTTTCTTACTAGATTTAGAAACAACAGGCTTTGAGAATTTTGTCTTTACTTTACCTGTTGTAGAGTCAACTTTAGACTCTAATTTCACAAACTATTTGTGACTAGGAGTTTCAGATTTCAAGGAATAATAGTCATAATACAGTTCATGATATTCTCTACACATGTAAATGGAATGAAGTAAACTACCATAATGATAACAAGCTTTTTGTGGTTGGTATTGAATTTTCTGAGTCTTGGGGAATCTGGACTCAGTTTTCCAAGAAGGTTTTTGATTGCAGTCTAGGGCCAAATGATTACGATTTCCACACTTATAGCATTTTTTCCTAGGTGCATCAGGTACATTCTTGTAATTATTCTCTTTGTTAATACCTTCTTTTCCATTCCTATTTCTTTTGATCTTGCTAGACTCTGAAAGACCATCTAATCTCTGTTTCAACTGAGACTTAGACAGAAACCCTATGTTTACATTCTTAGGTTTCTCTAACACTTTCTCATCTGAATTACTATTGTTAATCCTTTTGTGTACAACAGGGGTACCTTTTGAATCAACAAATTTAACATGATTAGGTTCAGAAACAATTTTCTTACCTTCAGATTTAGATGTGTTAGCTTCTATTTTACTATCATCATTGACAATAGCTACTCTTTCTTCTTGTCTAGCCTTATCAAAACCTAAACCATTAACCTTACCACGAATTCCACTTTCAAAGATTTCTATAGTCTTTTTACTGGAATTGTTAATGGTTTTAATCACATCTCTCTCTTCCTCTAGTTATTTTCTGACATAGTCATAAGCCTCAAGAATAACACTATAATCATGCTTAGCTTTATCAGAACTTAACTTGTATTCTTCCATTTGAATTAACTCATATTCAAGAAAATTATTTCTATCAACTAATTTATCATTCTTAACCTTAAGTTCATCTTTTTCACAAGTAAGAATTCTAAAATTAGTCATAAGATTCTTAAACTCAGCATGGATAGATCTAATTTCATCAGAATTTAAGCTATCAAATGAATCAAGAGAGTGAAGTGATACCTTAACAAAGGATGGAGAAGTTTTCTTTGGAGATCCAAGTTTGTCTGAACCATTTGCCATCAATGCAATGTTGTCATAATCCAATTCATCTTCAGAATCACTGGAATCAGCTCAATCCTTCTGTGTGACCATAAGTGCATTACCCTTTCCTGAATTCCTAGGCTTCTTACACTCACTAGCAAAGTGTCCAAGCTCGCTGCAGTTAAAGCAATTAATCTTGGCCTTATCAAGCTTGACAATTGTACTTTTGCCTTTGTCACTCTTCTTCTCCTCCTTCTTTTGAAAAGGTCCTTTGCTAAATCTTCTCATGTTGAATCTTCCTTTCTTGAAGGCTTTAGCAAACATAGCAAAGAGTTCCTGCATCTCAGATTCACAATCATTGTTGTCAGAGTCCATATCAGTAGTTTCTGACTCAGAACTTTCTTTACTTTTCTTCTTCCTTGAATTCTTTACAGTAATCTCATCATGCTGTTCTTCAGGAAGCTTCTTAACTTCAGGTTGAGCAGTAAGTGCAATAGTCTTCATCTTTCCTTCACTCCTGCTCTTCTTCTGCTGCTTGTCAAGTTCATAAGCTCTCAATTTTCCATATACTGCCTCTAATGAAATCTCATCCAGATCATTAGCTTCCTCAATCGCAGATATCTTCTCATTGTAGAAATCAGGCAAAGCTTTCATGAACTTTGTATTCATATCCTCCAAGTCATAATATTTACCATGCATGGCCATCTCATTGATGAGTTTTGTAAACCTATCAAAGGTATCAGTAAGTGACTCACCAGACTTGGATTCAAAGTACTCGTACTGTTGTATAAGTAATGTCCTCATATTCTTCCTGACAGGCTTAGTTCCTTCACAGTGAACCTTAAGATTGTCCCATATATCCTTAGCAGTTTTACAAGAGAGAACATAGTTAATGAGAACAGAATCAAGACTGTTGAATAATATGTTTCTCACTTTAACATCTTTAAGAACATTCTCCTTGTCTTTATCTGACCATTTAGATTTTGGCTTCTCTGCTGTATGTTCTGGAACAACCACACTATCAACAGTTGCTTGTCCAACGACCTTTGTTGGAACAAAAGGTCCATCTCTGATTCTGTCAAGATAATCAGGATCTGTTGCTTCCAGATGATGCAACATCTTTACTTCCCATAGAGTATATTCGTTTCTCTTGAGCATAGGAATTTTAGTATTCCCATCCTTGTAACCAGACATGATTGCAGATCTTTATGATTATTCGAAATCAACCTACTCTGATACCAATTGTTAACTCGAATAACTTGTAGAAGGGGGGTTGAATACAAGTTATATAATCGTGTCTGATTTTTGCTTGATTATATGAACAAGAATAAACGAATGAATCAAACTCTGTTTGTATTAATAAGATCAAATACAAACTCTACCAAAGGTGTACTGTTATGCAAAATTACGCAAGCGCACGTTGTCACAAGTAATATATGATTAAATCAAGTTCGTTCCCACAGAGATCTAGAATGGTGTTCAATTCAATTAATGTACCTATGCACCGATGTATGGTTTTTATCCACTGCTAAGAAAAATAACAAAATTGAGTTTGATTATCTAAATTAACTAAGTGCAAATTATAAAACTAAGAATTAAACAATTAACGAGAGTAAAAATTCGAATTACTAATATGAGAATAAAACATGGAATCCTAGTTTCATCATCTACTTCACTTAGAGTTGCAGCCTTTAATTAAAACATGCGATGGTTTTGATATCTGATCGAATAACACGAAAAGAGTAAAAGTTACCTCTCGGTATACTAGTACCAATCTACACATACATCCACAAAAGAGATAGAAGATGAATAGGCACCTATTATGTTTAGACCCTATATCTCTATAGAATTTGAAAACATAAAGGTTGAAGCACAAGTTATCCACTTAGATCACATAGGGCAGTATAAGTATTTTCATCTCACACCACGAATCATATTGATAAACAATTATGAACCTATGCTAGCATGGCAAGTTCTAAATCTCAAGATCCACTCTCGCTTCACAAGAGATTAACAATTCAATTTAGATGTTAGCTACGCATCCAAAAGCATTAAGATTAACCATACGAGGATATCAAGAATTCACCACACATAAATCTTTAAGGCATGCAAACTACTAAGCTACATAGATAAATCCACTAGGATCCCATGACAACGATTAGTTCATAATTAAACCTTTCGTCACCATGGGATTTGATGAAAACATGGTAAATAACAAGATATGAATAAAAGACGTAATTATATTAATAAACAAAAGTTGAGAAAACAAATCTAGAACAAAAGATGAAGTAGATCTAGATCCGTTGCTTGTCACGAGCGTTGAATCCTTCTCTCCTTTTCTCCCTTGCAGATCTAAGCTGGTTACAATAATAAAACTATGATAATGTGTCTATCTATTACAATGGTAGGATGTGTTTAAATAGGCTCTAAAAGTCTTGCCCAGCAAGAAAATATCTTCTATTACAATTAGAATTTAATTAAGGTGCTAAAAACCTGCCCGGAATATAATTAGAACTTGAAAAGGGCAAAACAGGAATTTCCCAGCCATGCTTCACAAAGAATACGCGCGCGATTTTATTCAGCACTTTACTTGCATGTGATTCCTATCCCAGGTTGTAGAGAATCTCTCAAGCTTCGCGTGGGCAGTAAGATCGCTGAAAACGGACTTACAGAACTCCAGATATGGCCAAAACAGTGTAAGCTGCGCTGCCTTCCCAGAAAATCCGAATTTTAATCAATTAATTCCCAAAAAATTATAGAAGCATCCACCTTAATCAACATTCTCGTAAACCTGCACAACTAAGCAAAACACATCAAAACTACAAGAAACTTGAGTCCAAGATAATCAATTTAAGCCGATTTAGAATGCTCCAAGTGGATATAAATCCACTTATCACACCCCCAAACTTAAACCGATGCTTGTCCTCAAGCATAAACAATTACAACTAACTAACTAACTAGTACCACTTCCGTAGGTGATCATGGTTGCATTTGGCATATGCAACAAGCCCTTTAAACCCCTAGGCAGCCCTAGTGGACGAGTAAGGTCTCGTGAGGGCCTATAGCGAATGTACCCACAAAATCCAATGCAATGCAATGCATGAATGCAACTAATATGAAAATGCAATTAATCTAGTACTAATATCCTACCATACCTTCAATTCCTCTCATGCCATATCAACTTAAGAATCAAAGTAAATACGCAATGTCTTGGTGTCGAAAGTGCAACTATTCACATAGTCTACTCAATGAACATGCATAAGCTCTCACAAGTCCATGTCAAGTGTAAGAATAAGTTAGTAAACATGCTAAGCCTACAAGAGCACATCTTTGAGGCAACACTCGGGATCTCATACGCAAGAACAAGCAAACACTCACAATCCACTCACAAAAGAATATTCACTCAAGAACAAGGGTAAGTGTATCACTCAATTCCAACAAAAATCATAAACATGCTTGACATTTGGTATCAATCTAACTCTTAACACAACATACATCAATGACAACAATCAAAAGGTCTTTATTTGGGTTGTAACGGGGCTAGGGACAAGGTATGTCAAATAAGCCAAAACAGGTGTAGTGTCAAAAGCTAGTAAGTACCATAATAAATCACACACAACACCCTATTTTTCCCCACATAATTTTACTATTCTTCTTCCAATAAACGCTCGACTAGTCGACTAAAAATAGGATCACAACAAACACAAACATGCTCACATAATTTTTTTTTTTCTTTTCTCTTTTTTTTTCTTTTTTTTTTCATTTTTTTTTCTTTTTTTTCGAGAGCTAAATAGAACACAAACAATAATATAAACAATAACAATGATCCCATAATTTATTACATATGTCGATTATCAAGTAAACAACCAAACCCAATTTTCAATATTCCCCCCAAAAGTAAGACCAACAAAAACCCCTCCTTGCACACCTTATTACTCCCTTAAGCACTCTACTAGCCTTTGACAATATGGGTTCAAATTAATGTAAGGCCAATACAAGAAAAAGGTCTCGGCAAGTAATGTGGTATGTCACCGAAAAAATAGGATTAAGCTCAAAGGGTTAATTAATTGATCATGTAAACATGGTGTAGTAATATGGGAAAATATGCGGTTATTCCTAAATGCCTTTATCATTTTAATCGTCAAATAATGTCATGCGTTTCAAGAAAGACCTCAAACAACTGCTAGCAATGCAAACAATCCGTGGACACTCAAGCAAACGAATAAATTGTAGCAAATATGCACTATGCAATAAGGCTCAAAATCTCACTTGGTGGAAAAACATATGATAAGTGGATTTATATCCACTTGGAGCATTCTAAATCGGCTTAAATTGATTATCTTGGACTCAAGTTTCTTGTAGTTTTGATGTGTTTTGCTTAGTTGTGCAGGTTTACGAGAATGTTGATTAAGGTGGATGCTTCTATAATTTTTTGGGAATTAATTGATTAAAATTCGGATTTTCTGGGAAGGCTGCGCAGCTTACACTGTTTTGGCCATATCTGGAGTTCTGTAAGTCCGTTTTCAGCGATCTTACTACCCACGCGAAGCTTGAGAGATTCTCTACAACCTGGGATAGGAATCACGTGCAAGTAAATTGCTGAATAAAATCGCGCGCGTATTCTTTGTGAAGCATGGCTGGGAAATTCCTGTTTTGCCCTTTTCAAGTTCTAATTATATTCCGGGCAGGTTTTTAGCACCTTAATTAAATTCTAATTGTAATAGAAGATATTTTCTTGCTGGGCAAGACTTTTAGAGCCTATTTAAACACATCCTACCATTGTAATAGATAGACACATTATCATAGTTTTATTATTGTAACCAGCTTAGATCTGCAAGGGAGAAAAGGAGAGAAGGATTCAACGCTCGTGACAAGCAACGGATCTAGATCTACTTCATCTTTTGTTCTAGATTTGTTTTCTCAACTTTTTTTTATTAATATAATTACGTCTTTTATTCATATCTTGTTATTTACCATGTTTTCATCAAATCCCATGGTGACGAAAGGTTTAATTATGAACTAATCGTTGTCATGGGATCCTAGTGGATTTATCTATGTATCTTAGTAGTTTGCATGCCTTAAAGATTTATGTGTGGTGAATTCTTGATATCCTCATATGGTTAATCTTAATGCTTTTGGATGCGTAGCTAACATCTAAATTGAATTGTTAATCTCTTGTGAAGCGAGAGTGGATCTTGAGATTTAGAACTTGCATTGCTAGCATAGGTTCATAATTGTTTATCAATATGATTCGTGGTGTGAGATGAAAATACTTATACTGCCCTATGTGATCTAAGTGGATAACTTGTGCTTCAACCTTTATGTTTTCAAATTCTATAGAGATATAGGGTCTAAACATAATAGGTGCCTATTCATCTTCTATCTCTTTTGTGGATGTATGTGTAGATTGGTACTAGTATACCGAGAGGTAACTTTTACTCTTTTCGTGTTATTCGATCAGATATCAAAACCATCGCATGTTTTAATTAAAGGCTGCAACTCTAAGTGAAGTAGATGATGAAACTAGGATTCCATGTTTTATTCTCATATTAGTAATTCGAATTTTTACTCTCGTTAATTGTTTAATTCTTAGTTTTATAATTTGCACTTAGTTAATTTAGATAATCAAACTCAATTTTGTTATTTTTCTTAGCAGTGGATAAAAACCATACATCGGTGCATAGGTACATTAATTGAATTGAACACCATTCTAGATCTCTGTGGGAACGAACTTGATTTAATCATATATTACTTGTGACAACGTGCGCTTGCGTAATTTTGCATAACAAGTTTTTGGCGCCGCTGCCGGGGATCATCGGTGTTTTTATTTTAGTTTATGTGCTTGTCATCAGTGGTCGTTAGCGTTCACTGACTCGGATTCTTACTTAGTTTGTTTGTTTCGTGGTGTTTCAGGTACTTAAGTTTGTATGCGAACACGTTTGCAAGCTCGTTTGGAAGAACTGGCGGAAGACGATCTTGTAGAGAATTTAGAGAATAAGGAAGAGGAATCTGAAACTACAGTAGCAATGGCAGATGCAGCAACAGCAGTTAAGGCTTTGAAGGAGTATTCTCAGCCAAAGATCAATGATATCCAGTCTAGCATTATCAGGCCAGCTATTGCAGCTAACACTTTCGAGATCAAGCCGGGCACTATTCAGATGCTACAGAATTCGGTTCAGTTTGGGGGTGCTCCTACGGAGGATCCTAACATGCATATTCGGGACTTTATCGAGATCTGTGATACTTTCAAGTTTAATGGTGTGACGGATGATGCTATCAGGTTGAGGCTTTTCCCATTCTCTCTGAGGGATAAGGCTAAGAGCTGGCTACACTCTTTACCACCTGGTTCCATTACTACATAGGAGGATCTTGCTCAGAAGTTCCTTACTAAATTCTTCCCTATGGCGAAAACTGCAGCATTAAGGAATCAGTTGACTCAATTCCAACAGCAATCTGGCGAGACCTTGTGTGAGGCTTGGGAACGCTACAAGGAGATGCTACGCAAGTGTCCTCATCATGGCATGCCTGATTGGATGGTTATTAATGGGTTCTACAATGGTTTGGGAGCACAGTCTAGGCCTTTGCTAGATGCAGCATCAGGAGGAGCTCTGTGGGCAAAGAGCTATGATGAAGCTTATGATCTTATAGAGATGATGGCTGCTAATGAATATCAAAATCCAACCCAAAGGCTATCTCAAGGCAAGGCAGCAGGAATTTTTGAAGTAGATACAGCTGCAATGATTACGGCTCAGTTGAAGGCTCTTGCTATGAAGGTGGATTCTCTTGCAAATTATGGAGTTCAGCAGGTGGCTAGTGTTTGTGAGCTATGTGCGGGCGCACATGAGACGAATCAGTGTGCTATTTCTCCTGAATCAGTACAGTTCGTGAGTAATTTCCAGAGACCTGCTGCACCAGTTCCAGCCACCTATCATCCAAACAACAGGAATCATCCCAACTTCAGCTGGAGCAACAATCAAGGTGCTCAACAACCTTATCAGCAGCCCTATCAGCAGTTTCAGGGTCAGCAAGCAAAGCCATTCAATCAAGGCTATCAACAGCCTTATGCTCCAAGGACACCATATCAACCTCCTGGATTTCAGCAGCAACAATTTCATACTGGTTCTAGCCATCAGTCGAATGAAAAATCTGAATTAGAAGAGTTGAGATTAATGTGCAAGAGTCAGGCAGCGCAACTCTCAAGAGTCAGGAAGCATCTCTCAAGACATTGGAGAGTCATATAGGACAAATTGCAAGTGCCTTGGTAAATATGCAACAAGGAACTCTTCCAAGTGATACAATGGGTAATCCAGGCAAGAGGGAGGTCCATGAGCAGGTGAAAGCTGTGACTTTGAGATCCGGAAAAGTCACGAGTGATCCTAAATCAGCAACTGAAGAAGATGAAGATGTTCAGAATCAGCAGGTTGAAAAATCTGCATTGCCAGAAATTGAGAAATCTGATTTAGTGGTTGATCAGCTTGATGGTGAGAAGAGCAAGAAACCTGTTGAAAAGTCTACTCCGGAGCAATCTTCAATGAATAATCAGATCTATCCACCTCCGCCATATCCTGGACGCTTGAAGAAAAGTCAAGAGAAACAGTTTCAGAAATTTATGGATGTCTTCAAGAAACTGTCCATTAACATTCCTTTTGTTGAAGCATTGGAGCAGATGCCAAGATATGCTAAGTTCATGAAGGATATTTTGTCACGGAAGAGAAGGTTGGAAGATTTTGAAACAGTGGCATTGACAGAGGAGTGTAGTGCCGTTCTGCAACAGAAATTGCCTCCTAAACTTAAAGATCCAGGAAGTTTCACTATTCCTTGTACTATTGGCAACCTTTCTTTCAACAAGTGTTTATGTGATTTGGGAGCTAGTATTAATCTCATGCCCTTGTCTGTTTTCAAGCAACTTGGTCTACCGGAGCCAAAGCCAACTAACATCTCTTTGCAGTTGGCTGATCGATCTATCACATATCCTAGAGGCATAGTGGAGGATGTCTTGGTTAAGGTTGATAAGCTCATATTCCCAGCTGATTTTGTTATCTTGGATTTTGAAGAAGATAAGAAGATTCCCATAATCTTGGGAAGACCATTCTTGGCTACAGGAAAGACTTTGATTGATGTGCAAAAAGGAGAGCTTACAATGAGGGTGCAAGATCAGAGTGTCACCTTTAATGTGTTCAAGGCCATGAAATTTCCAACAGAGGATGAAGAGTGTTGCAGTGTGGAAATAGTTGATACGGGTCAGAGAAAGAAGTTTGATCAATTGTTGAGCGAGAAATCGGACACACACATGCTAAAGCATCCTATCAGTGATTCCATTGACAGTTCTTCAGTTCGAGATCTTTCGAGTGTAAAGCTTGGAAAACTTCCACCACATTTGAGGTATGTCCTTTTGAATAATGAGCTAGTGATTTTTGAAGAGGGGCATGATCACGTGTTACGAAGGTGGAAGGCAGATGATAAGGAAGAAGAAATATTTGTTCAACCGGTTGAGTCGGAGAAGCACTTTAGAGGTGTGAAGAAGAAAAAGAAGAAGATTTGGCCGTTGGGAAGTATAATTAGGTTGAAGTCTGATGAAAGAAATTTGTGGAAAGCAAGCAACCAAGATATAATCGTTCGTATGAATGGTTTGTCTGTTGAGAACGGTTCGGTTATTCTTTTGAAACCGCCATGAGTTGAGGAAGTAACGTCAAGCTATTGACGTTAAAGAAGCGCTTCGTGGGAGGCAACCCGCGCATTAGTGTAGAGAGAAGAAAAAAAAAATTTGAGTGTTGTATGAAAAAAAAAAAAAAAAAAATTGGGGCAGAAATTTCCACGCGCCACAGCGCGCAATCCAGGATGCAGCGGAGTCAAATGTCTGTCCAGGAGGTGAGAAGTACTACTTTTGTTTTATTTAAAAAAAAACGAAAACGAAAAAAAAAATGTACAGCTGCAAACTCACGCGCCGCAGCGCCGACCCAGCGCCATATCCTAGGAAAGCTTCTGTCCAGGTAAGTTGATTTACGTGTTATGTGTTTTAATATATATATTAAATAATCATTCATCTACCAAATTAATTCCAACCCCTTTTCTAATTATTTTCTCCACCTAAAATCCTAATTCTAGTTCCATATTAATTCCAAATTATTCCCAATCCATCTCTTATTTCATATTATTTTTTTTTTATTTTTTTTTTTACCCATCTATATATACACCTATAGACACACAAATCCTACCCCATTCCAATTATATTTCCTACAATAAATTTCAAGGCTTCAAGATTTAAGTTTGGGGGATTTTTAATTGCAAGTTTCACCTCTCCGGTTCGTATTTGGGGTATATTTCTTCCTTTTATTTTGATATTACGAATTGTGTTCTTGCATTATTAGGGTTGTGTGTTCTTGATTATTTGGGGGTATTTGTGAATTCGAATTTTTTGTGGATTTTGGTGAATTTTATGAGTTGGGGATTGATTCTTTTGGCTCCTAATATTATGAACACACAACCCTAAATAATCAAAAACACAAATACCCCCAAATAATCAAGAACACACAACCCTAATAATGCAAGAACACAATTCGTAATATCAAAATAAAAGGAAGAAATATACCCCAAATACGAATCGGAGAGGTGAAACTTGCAATTAAAAATCCCCCAAACTTAAATCTTGAAGCCTTGAAATTTATTGTAGGAAATATAATTGGAATGGGGTAGGATTTGTGTGTCTATAGGTGTATATATAGATGGGTAAAAAAAAAATAAAAAAAAATAATATGAAATAAGAGATGGATTGGGAATAATTTGGAATTAATATGGAACTAGAATTAGGATTTTAGGTGGAGAAAATAATTAGAAAAGGGGTTGGAATTAATTTGGTAGATGAATGATTATTTAATATATATATTAAAACACATAACACGTAAATCAACTTACCTGGACAGAAGCTTTCCCAGGATATGGCGCTGGGTCGGCGCTGCGGCGCGTGAGTTTGCAGCTGTACATTTTTTTTTTTTCGTTTTCGTTTTTTTTTTAAATAAAACAAAAGTAGTACTTCTCACCTCCTGGACAGACATTTGACTCCGCTGCATCCTGGATTGCGCGCTGTGGCGCGTGGAAATTTCTGCCCCAATTTTTTTTTTTTTTTTTTCATACAACACTCAAATTTTTTTTTTCTTCTCTCTACACTAATGCGCTGGTTGCCTCCCACGAAGCGCTTCTTTAACGTCAATAGCTTGACGTTACTTCCTCAACTCATGGCGGTTTCAAAAGAATAACCGAACCGTTCTCAACAGACAAACCATTCATACGAACGATTATATCTTGGTTGCTTGCTTTCCACAAATTTCTTTCATCAGACTTCAACCTAATTATACTTCCCAACGGCCAAATCTTCTTCTTTTTCTTCTTCACACCTCTAAAGTGCTTCTCCGACTCAACCGGTTGAACAAATATTTCTTCTTCCTTATCATCTGCCTTCCACCTTCGTAACACGTGATCATGCCCCTCTTCAAAAATCACTAGCTCATTATTCAAAAGGACATACCTCAAATGTGGTGGAAGTTTTCCAAGCTTTACACTCGAAAGATCTCGAACTGAAGAACTGTCAATGGAATCACTGATAGGATGCTTTAGCATGTGTGTGTCTGATTTCTCGCTCAACAATTGATCAAACTTCTTTCTCTGACCCGTATCAACTATTTCCACACTGCAACACTCTTCATCCTCTGTTGGAAATTTCATGGCCTTGAACACATTAAAGGTGACACTCTGATCTTGCACCCTCATTGTAAGCTCTCCTTTTTGCACATCAATCAAAGTCTTTCCTGTAGCCAAGAACGGTCTTCCCAAGATTATGGGAATCTTCTTATCTTCTTCAAAATCCAAGATAACAAAATCAGCTGGGAATATGAGCTTATCAACCTTAACCAAGACATCCTCCACTATGCCTCTAGGATATGTGATAGATCGATCAGCCAACTGCAAAGAGATGTTAGTTGGCTTTGGCTCCGGTAGACCAAGTTGCTTGAAAACAAACAAGGGCATGAGATTAATACTAGCTCCCAAATCACATAAACACTTGTTGAAAGAAAGGTTGCCAATAGTACAAGGAATAGTGAAACTTCCTGGATCTTTAAGTTTAGGAGGCAATTTCTGTTGCAGAACGGCACTACACTCCTCTGTCAATGCCACTGTTTCAAAATCTTCCAACCTTCTCTTCCGTGACAAAATATCCTTCATGAACTTAGCATATCTTGGCATCTGCTCCAATGCTTCAACAAAAGGAATGTTAATGGACAGTTTCTTGAAGACATCCATAAATTTCTGAAACTGTTTCTCTTGACTTTTCTTCAAGCGTCCAGGATATGGCGGAGGTGGATAGATCTGATTATTCATTGAAGATTGCTCCGGAGTAGACTTTTCAACAGGTTTCTTGCTCTTCTCACCATCAAGCTGATCAACCACTAAATCTGATTTCTCAATTTCTGGCAATGCAGATTTTTCAACCTGCTGATTCTGAACATCTTCATCTTCTTCAGTTGCTGATTTAGGATCACTCGTGACTTTTCCGGATCTCAAAGTCACAGCTTTTACTGCTCATGGACCTCCCTCTTGCCTGGATTACCCATTGTATCACTTGGAAGAGTTCCTTGTTGCATATTTACCAAGGCACTTGCAATTTGTCCTATATGACTCTCCAATGTCTTGAGAGATGCTTCCTGACTCTTGAGAGTTGCTGCCTGACTCTTGCACATTAATCTCAACTCTTCTAATTCAGATTTTTCATTCGACTGATGGCTAGAACCAGTATGAAATTGTTGCTGCTGAAATCCAGGAGGTTGATATGGTGTCCTTGGAGCATAAGGCTGTTGATAGCCTTGATTGAATGGCTTTGCTTGCTGACCCTGAAACTGCTGATAGGGCTGCTAATAAGGTTGTTGAGCACCTTGATTGTTGCTCCAGCTGAAGTTGGGATGATTCCTGTTGTTTGGATGATAGGTGGCTGGAACTGGTGCAGCAGGTCTCTGGAAATTACTCACGAACAGTACTGATTCAGGAGAAATAGCACACTGATTCGTCTCATGTGCGCTTGTTATGCTAAACTCACGCAAGCGCACGTGGTCACAAGTAATATATAAGGTTAAGTCCAAATTCGTTCCCACAGGGATCAAGTTATGGTTCTATTCAGAAAATATGCCTATGCAACAATGTATGGTTTTAATTCACTGCTAAGAAAAATAACAAATATGGGTTTGATTACCTAAATTAAACTAAAGTGCAAATTTATAACTAAGAATTAAACAATTAACGAAAATAACAATCGAATTACTTATATGAGAATAAACATGGAATCCTAGTTTCATCATCTACTTCACTTAGAGTTGCAGCCTTTAATTAAAACATGCGATGGTTTTGATATCTGATCGGATAACACGAAAAGAGTAAAAGTTATCTCTCGATATACTAGTACCAATCTACGCATACATCCACAAAAGAGATAGAAGATGAATAGGCACCTATTATGTTTAGACCCTATATCTCTATAGAATTTGAAAACATAAAGGTTGAAGCACAAGTTATCCACTTAGATCACATAGGGTAGCATAATATCTCTATTCATGCCACAAATCATGATGCTTAACATCAACCTATCCTATGCTAGCATGGCAAGTTCTAAATCTCAAGATCCACTCTCGTTTAGCAAGAGATTAACTATTCAATTTAGATGTTAGCTACGCATCTAAAAGCATTAAGATTAACCATACGAGGATATCAAGAATTCACCACACATAAATCTTTAAGGCATGCAAACTACTAAGCTACATAGATAAATCCACTAGGATCCCACGATAACGATTAGTTCATAATTGAACCTTTCGTCACCATGGAATTTGACGAAAGCATGATATTAAACAAGATAAAGAAGATGAATAAATCAATAATAGAATAAGGTTTAGTGAACAAATCCGTGAAAGTAACAAGCATCCAAAAGATACGCCTCCACAAAGGAATACAAGAAAACTATATCTAGATCTTCTTGTCGTCACGATCCTCGCCTTGGCTTCTCTCTCTCGTGCTCTGAACGAATTGAAGTGTGTAGATTGATGTGTAGGTGGTGATTTTTCTGTGCCCCAAGGTGTGTATTTATAGCCCCAAGTGCCTCCTTGACCAAGTAATTACCGTAATTGAAATAGGATAGAATTCCGATAATTTTCCATCTTTTATAGGATTAGAATTGCAATTCCCATGTTTAAATTAACTTCCAGAAGCTTCAAATCGTTCAAAACAACTTCCATATTGAATAGGAAAAGAAAATCAGAAATTTCCTCTTTAAAACCGAATTCCAGTAAGTTTCTGTCAGATCTGGCCGCGGCCGCGCGCACCTGCAGCTCAATTCCAGCGCGCCCGCGCGGAAGAAAAATCTGTCAATCCTGAGCGCGCCCGCGCGCGGTGTGTGCAATATCTGAGCGCGCCCGCGCGCACTGCTGTCTGATTTTTTCCCTTGTGCTAATTTCCTCTCCACTTTCTTTTGCAACTTGAAGCACTTGCACTTTGAAACTTAAAGACTCTGTTTATTCAACGAAACCTCCACACCTACATAAAAACTATAACCTGCACAATCTTCACAAAAACGGATTAAAACATACCAATACTCGAGATACAAAACACCAATTTAAGCCGAAATAGAATGATCCAAGTGGATATAAATCCACTTATCACACCCCCAAACTTAAACCGATGCTTGTCCTCAAGCATAAACAAACAAAAATATATACAACTAACTAGTACCACTTCCGTAGGTGATCACGGTTGCATTTGGCATATGCAACAAGCCCTTTAAACCCCTAGGCAGCCCTAGTGGACGAGTAAGGTCTCGTGAGGGCCTATAGTGAATGTACCCACAAAATCCATTTAACCTAATGCAATGCAATGCATGAATGCAACTAATATGAAAAATGCAAAGATCCCCTTCAAACTTACCAACACCAACTAACAAGCAAATATCTCAACGAATGCAACAACTCCAAGCAGAGCTCGACTAAGTCCCCGTATACTAACAATACATGAACAGAAACGTGCGTGTGTGCAATGCTCATCAGAAATACTCCCAGAACTAGGTCAAAAATCATACAAGCCTTTCGTCAAGACAATCACAGGTTTATAACTAGAATAGACTATAGACACTCCATAACCTAGGAACACCTCCACCCTTATCCAAGGTAGACAGAAACTCATGCTTTATTACTATGACACATAATACTATATACAATACGCATGCTTATTTAACCGTGCAATGAGTGAGACCCCAAAAGGCTTATACAATAATACCCATGTAGCGAGTGTTAGGTCAGCAATCCCAAACCACAAGGCTTTAGGTTACTAGGACTAATTCCCCTCAGACTTAATTACTCGAGTATTAAAGAGCTCACTCTGGTTAATTTTGCATTAACAAACAAAAATTGACTCTTTTTTTTTTTTTTCTTTTTCTGATTTTTTTTTTTATATGCAATCTGGAGTGAGCCTTTCTCATTTCCAACCCTAGACTACTCATATAAATATGAGCCGGCTACTAGCCATTTGACGCCTAGCCATTATTAACAACTAGCATGAAATTCCTGTTTTCCCCCAAACTTAGACTTTAATGTTCCTACGCTATAAAGGGAATAACGAAAATTCTAAAAATAAACAAGTGATTAAATCTCAAAACATCCAACATGCATGACTCCAACCTAACCCAAAAGCACCCCAAAGAGACTGTGTAATTGATTTTGTTCTTGTAACATGCAAGTCAATTTCATAGAAACTATAAATCAGCCCTCTACTCATCATCATCACACCCAAATCAACATCTACCTATCAATCAGAATCAGCTCATTTTAAGGGATCATGAAAAATGCATGCCATGAAAATGCAACTAATATGAACTCACATGATAACAAACAAACAATAACAAAATGTCCTATATGAAACAAACGTAAATATCACGAACATATATGAATGAATTACGACTAAGATGCAAACATGATATCCTACATGAACACAATGACTCACAAATACTACTAACACATATACATACTACTTATCCCCCAAACCACCCCCAAACTTATAATATTCAATGTCCGCATTGAATGGAAGTAAATACAAGGGATAGTAGAAAACATACCTGAAAACACCGAAACACATGGGTTGCCTCCCACGAAGCGCTGTCATTAACGTCATTTAGCCGGACAAATATGATTCAAATCATGGTGGCTCGAAGATTGCATTCGACTTGTCTTTAGTAGAAGGACCATTCACCCATTGTCTGACAACCTTCTTGCTATCTTCCCACATCTTTTCTAAATCAAACTTCACTTTGCCTCTTCCTCCAATCGATTTTTTCTTTTTCTTCTTCACACCTCTAAAGTGCTTCTGCTTCATAGTCGATTGATAAGAACACTCCTCTACTTCATCATCCATGCTCCACCTTCTTAACACATTATCGTGACCCTCTTCAAAAATTAACAACTCATCATTCAGAAGGACATACTTCAAATGAGATGGAAGTTTTCCGAGCTTGACATTCGAGAGATCTCGAACAGAAGAACTGTCAATGGAATCACTGATAGGATGCTTTAGCACGCTCATATTCGAATTTTCGCTCAACAATTGATCCAACTTCTTTCTCTGACCCGTATCAACCGTTTCCACACTGAAACACTCTTCATCCTCTGTCGGAAATTTCATGGCCTTGAACACATTAAAGGTGACACTCTGATCTTGCACCCTCATTGTAAGCTCTCCTTTTTGCACATCAATCAAAGTCTTTCCTGTAGCCAAGAACGGTCTTCCCAAGATTATGGGAATCTTCTTATCTTCTTCGAAATCCAAAATCACAAAATCAGCTGGGAAGATGAACTTATCAACTTTTACCAAAACATCCTCTACTATACCCCTCGGATAAGTGATCGTCCTATCAGCCAACTGCAAAGAGATGTTAGTTGGTTTCGGCTCCGGTAGACCAAGTTGCTTGAAAACAGACAAGGGCATGAGATTAATACTAGCTCCCAAATCACATAAACATTTGCCGAATGAAAGGTTGCCAATAGTACATGGAATAGTGAAACTTCCCGGATCTTTCAGTTTAGGTGGCAACTTCTGTTGCAGAACAGCACTACACTCCTCCGTCAAAGCTACTGTTTCAAAATCTTCCAACCTTCTCTTCCGTGACAAAATATCCTTCATGAACTTTGCATATCTTGGCATCTGCTCCAATGCTTCAACAAAAGGAATGTTAATGGACAGTTTCTTGAAGACATCCATGAATTTCTGAAACTGTTTCTCTTGACTCTTCTTCAAACGTCCAGGAAATGGCGGAGGTGGATAAATCTGATTATTCTTTGAAGATTGCTCCGGAGTAGACTTTTCAACAGGTTTCTTGCTCTTCTCACCATCAAGCTGATCAGCCACTAAATCAGATTTCTCAATTTCTGGCATTGCAGATTTTCCAACTTGCTGATTCTGTACTTCTTCCTCTTCTTCAGTTGCTGATTTAGGATCACTCGTGACTTTTCCAGATCTCAAAGTAACTGCATTGACCTGTTCTTTGCTTTCCCTTCTGCCTGGATTAGTCTCTGTATCACTAGGAAGAGTTCCTTGAGGCCTACTAAACAAGGCACTTGCAATCTGTCCTATCTGGGTTTCCAAGACTTTCTGGCCAGCTTACAGGTTCTTTAATGCTATCCACATCTCATCAGATTTTTCATTAGAAGATTGCCCTGCATGAACCTGGGATTGTTGCTGCTGAAATCCCGGGGGTTGATATGGTGCCCTATAAGGTTGTTGATAGCTTTGATTGTACGGCTTCGCTTGCTGATATGATTGCTGAGTATTCTGATTGTTGCTCCAGCTGAAGTTAGGATGATTCCGATTATTAGGATGATAAGTGGCTGGAACTGGTGCAGCAGGTCTCTGGAAATTACTCACGAACTGTGCTGATTCGGAAGAGATAGCACACTGATTCGTCTCATGTGCGCCCGCACATAACTCACAAACACTAGCCACCTGCTGAACTCCATAATTAGCAAGAGAATCCACTTTCATAGCAAGAGCCTTCAACTGAGCCGTAATCATTGAAGCTGTATCTACTTCCAAAACTCCTGCTACCTTGCCTTGAGAAAGTCTCTGGGTTGGATTCTGGTATTCATTAGCAGCCATCATCTCAATAAGTTCATAAGCTTCATCATAACTCTTCGCCCAAAGAGCTCCACCTGAAGCTGCGTCTAGCAAAGGCCTAGATTGTGCTCCCAACCCATTGTAAAAACCATTAATAACCATCCAATCAGGCATGCCATGATGAGGACACTTCCTTAGCATCTCCTTGTAGCGTTCCCAAGCCTCACACAATGACTCGCCAGATTGCTGTTGAAATTGAGTCAACTGGTTCCTTATTGCTGCAGTTTTTGCCATAGAGAAGAATTTAGTAAGGAACTTCTGAGCAAGATCTTCCCATGTAGTAATGGAACCAGGTGGTAAAGAGTGTAGCCAGCTCTTAGCCTTATCCCTCAGAGAGAATGGGAAAAGCCTCAACCTGATAGCATCATCCGTCACACCATTACACTTGAAAGTGTCGCAGATTTCGATAAAGTCCCGAACATGCATGTTTGGATCCTCCGTAGAAGCTCCCCCAAACTGGACTGAATTCTGCACCATCTGAATTGTGCCCGGCTTGATCTCAAAGTTGTTAGCTGCAATAGCTGGCCTAACAATGCTAGACTGGATGTCATTGAGTTTCGGCTGAGAATACTCCCTCAAAGCCTTAGCTGCTGCTGCATCTGCCATTGCTACTGTAGTTTCAGATTCCTCTTCCTTATTCTCTAAATTCTCTACAAGATCGTCTTCTGCCAGTCTTTGTAAACGAGCTTGCGAACGTGTTTGCATACAAACTCAAGTACCTGAAACACCACGAAACAAACAAACTAAGTAAGAATCCGAGTCAGTGAACGCTAACGACCACTGATGACAAGCACATAAACTGAAATAAAAACACCGATGATCCCCGGCAGCGGCGCCAAAAAACTTGTTATGCTAAACTCACGCAAGCGCACGTGGTCACAAGTAATATATAAGGTTAAGTCCAAATTCGTTCCCACAGGGATCAAGTTATGGTTCTATTCAGAAAATATGCCTATGCAACAATGTATGGTTTTAATTCACTGCTAAGAAAAATAACAAATATGGGTTTGATTACCTAAATTAAACTAAAGTGCAAATTTATAACTAAGAATTAAACAATTAACGAAAATAACAATCGAATTACTTATATGAGAATAAACATGGAATCCTAGTTTCATCATCTACTTCACTTAGAGTTGCAGCCTTTAATTAAAACATGCGATGGTTTTGATATCTGATCGGATAACACGAAAAGAGTCAAAGTTATCTCTCGATATACTAGTACCAATCTACGCATACATCCACAAAAGAGATAGAAGATGAATAGGCACCTATTATGTTTAGACCCTATATCTCTATAGAATTTGAAAACATAAAGGTTGAAGCGCAAGTTATCCACTTAGATCACATAGGGTAGCATAATATCTCTATTCATGCCACAAATCATGATGCTTAACATCAACCTATCCTATACTAGCATGGCAAGTTCTAAATCTCAAGATCCATTCTCGTTTAGCAAGAGATTAACTATTCAATTTAGATGTTAGCTACGCATCTAAAAGCATTAAGATTAACCATACGAGGATATCAAGAATTCACCACACATAAATCTTTAAGGCATGCAAACTACTAAGCTACATAGATAAATCCACTAGGATCCCACGATAACGATTAGTTCATAATCGAACCTTTCGTCACCATGGGATTTGACGAAAGCATGATATTAAACAAGATAAAGAAGATGAATAAATCAATAATAGAATAAGGTTTAGTGAACAAATCCGTGAAAGTAACAAGCATCCAAAAGATACGCCTCCACAAAGGAATACAAGAAAACTATATCTAGATCTTCTTGTCGTCACGATCCTCGCCTTGGCTTCTCTCTCTCGTGCTCTGAACGAATTGAAGTGTGTAGATTGATGTGTAGGTGGTGATTTTTCTGTGCCCCAAGGTGTGTATTTATAGCCCCAAGTGCCTCCTTGACCAAGTAATTACCGTAATTGAAATAGGATAGAATTCCGGTAATTTTCCATCTTTTATAGGATTAGAATTGCAATTCCCATGTTTAAATTAACTTCCAGAAGCTTCAAATCGTTCAAAACAACTTCCATATTGAATAGGAAAAGAAAATCAGCAATTTCCTCTTTAAAACCGAATTCCAGTAAGTTTCTGTCAGATCTGGCCGCGGCCGCGCGCACCTGCAGCTCAATTCCAGCGCGCCCGCGCGGAAGAAAAATCTGTCAATCCTGAGCGCGCCCGCGCGCGGTGTGTGCAATATCTGAGCGCGCCCGCGTGCACTGCTGTCTGATTTTTTCCCTTGTGCTAATTTCCTCTCCACTTTCTTTTGCAACTTGAAGCACCTGCACTTTGAAACTTAAAGACTCTGTTTATTCAACGAAATCTCCACACCTACATAAAAACTATAACCTGCACAATCTTCACAAAAACGGATTAAAACACACCAATACTCGAGATACAAAACACCAATTTAAGCCGAAATAGAATGATCCAAGTGGATATAAATCCACTTATCAGCGCTCGCACATAGCTCACAAACACTAGCCACCTGCTGAACTCCATAATTTGCAAGAGAATCCACCTTCATAGCAAGAGCCTTCAACTGAGCCGTAATCATTGCAGCTGTATCTACTTCAAAAATTCCTGCTGCCTTGCCTTGAGATAGCCTTTGGGTTGGATTTTGATATTCATTAGCAGCCATCATCTCTATAAGATCATAAGCTTCATCATAGCTCTTTGCCCACAGAGCTCCTCCTGATGCTGCATCTAGCAAAGGCCTAGACTGTGCTCCCAAACCATTGTAGAACCCATTAATAACCATCCAATCAGGCATGCCATGATGAGGACACTTGCGTAGCATCTCCTTGTAGCGTTCCCAAGCCTCACACAAGGTCTCACCAGATTGCTGTTGGAATTGAGTCAACTGATTCCTTAATGCTGCAGTTTTCGCCATAGGGAAGAATTTAGTAAGGAACTTCTGAGCAAGATCCTCCCATGTAGTAATGGAACCAGGTGGTAAAGAGTGTAGCCAGCTCTTAGCCTTATCCCTCAGAGAGAATGGGAAAAGCCTCAACCTGATAGCATCATCCGTCACACCATTAAACTTGAAAGTATCACAGATCTCGATAAAGTCCCGAATATGCATGTTAGGATCCTCCGTAGGAGCACCCCCAAACTGAACCGAATTCTGTAGCATCTGAATAGTGCCCGGCTTGATCTCGAAAGTGTTAGCTGCAATAGCTGGCCTGATAATGCTAGACTGGATATCATTGATCTTTGGCTGAGAATACTCCTTCAAAGCCTTAACTGCTGTTGCTGCATCTGCCATTGCTACTGTAGTTTCAGATTCCTCTTCCTTATTCTCTAAATTCTCTACAAGATCGTCTTCCGCCAGTTCTTCCAAACGAGCTTGCAAACGTGTTCGCATACAAACTTAAGTACCTGAAACACCACGAAACAAACAAACTAAGTAAGAATCCGAGTCAGTGAACGCTAACGACCACTGATGACAAGCACATAAACTAAAATAAAAACACCGATGATCCCCGGCAGCGGCGCCAAAAACTTGTTATGCAAAATTACGCAAGCGCACGTTGTCACAAGTAATATATGATTAAATCAAGTTCGTTCCCACAGAGATCTAGAATGGTGTTCAATTCAATTAATGTACCTATGCACCGATGTATGGTTTTTATCCACTGCTAAGAAAAATAACAAAATTGAGTTTGATTATCTAAATTAACTAAGTGCAAATTATAAAACTAAGAATTAAACAATTAACGAGAGTAAAAATTCGAATTACTAATATGAGAATAAAACATGGAATCCTAGTTTCATCATCTACTTCACTTAGAGTTGCAGCCTTTAATTAAAACATGCGATGGTTTTGATATCTGATCGAATAACACGAAAAGAGTAAAAGTTACCTCTCGGTATACTAGTACCAATCTACACATACATCCACAAAAGAGATAGAAGATGAATAGGCACCTATTATGTTTAGACCCTATATCTCTATAGAATTTGAAAACATAAAGGTTGAAGCACAAGTTATCCACTTAGATCACATAGGGCAGTATAAGTATTTTCATCTCACACCACGAATCATATTGATAAACAATTATGAACCTATGCTAGCATGGCAAGTTCTAAATCTCAAGATCCACTCTCGCTTCACAAGAGATTAACAATTCAATTTAGATGTTAGCTACGCATCTAAAAGCATTAAGATTAACCATACGAGGATATCAAGAATTCACCACACATAAATCTTTAAGGCATGCAAACTACTAAGCTACATAGATAAATCCACTAGGATCCCATGACAACGATTAGTTCATAATTAAACCTTTCGTCACCATGGGATTTGATGAAAACATGGTAAATAACAAGATATGAATAAAAGACGTAATTATATTAATAAACAAAAGTTGAGAAAACAAATCTAGAACAAAAGATGAAGTAGATCTAGATCCGTTGCTTGTCACGAGCGTTGAATCCTTCTCTCCTTTTCTCCCTTGCAGATCTAAGCTGGTTACAATAATAAAACTATGATAATGTGTCTATCTATTACAATGGTAGGATGTGTTTAAATAGGCTCTAAAAGTCTTGCCCAGCAAGAAAATATCTTCTATTACAATTAGAATTTAATTAAGGTGCTAAAAACCTGCCCGGAATATAATTAGAACTTGAAAAGGGCAAAACAGGAATTTCCCAGCCATGCTTCACAAAGAATACGCGCGCGATTTTATTCAGCACTTTACTTGCACGTGATTCCTATCCCAGGTTGTAGAGAATCTCTCAAGCTTCGCGTGGGCAGTAAGATCGCTGAAAACGGACTTACAGAACTCCAGATATGGCCAAAACAGTGTAAGCTGCGCAGCCTTCCCAGAAAATCCGAATTTTAATCAATTAATTCCCAAAAAATTATAGAAGCATCCACCTTAATCAACATTCTCGTAAACCTGCACAACTAAGCAAAACACATCAAAACTACAAGAAACTTGAGTCCAAGATAATCAATTTAAGCCGATTTAGAATGCTCCAAGTGGATATAAATCCACTTATCATGTACAATACCTTTAGCAGCTGCTGACAAAAATAAAACTCTCTCTCTGTTTGTTTCGAACTCTTGAATACAAACCTTATACAGAGCTACGCACATGAACTCACAACACACTTGTTCGACTACGACACTTTTTACAATGATATAGAGAGAGTATTTATAATGCTACCTATCAATTAATAACATAAAGATATAATCTATACATGAAAATGTTCTGCCTTCTAGTCGATAGTTTCCATCAATAGAAAACTCTTTCCTTCATAATATCTTCTTGCTTGTTCTTCAAACAACGATCCTGTTTTATAGCACTTGCCAGTTTCTGTAGCATCCATAATGACATCATCAGTAACAAGACTGATATCAGGATTTCATCTTGCATCAGTATCTGATTATCATCAGTATCAGACCGTCATCAGGATTTGTTCTTTTTTCCTGACATGTAGTCTCCGATACACTGTTCATTCCTGACTAAACTGTACAGATAACTGTCTTACACATAAATCCTATATATAGTGCTAAATCCTTTATAAGATCAGGATTACAAGAAGTATAATGTGTAAATTCTATTCTTAACATCACAACATATGAATTATTCCTAACACATAACTCAAGACACAGACTTGTTAGAGCTACACTGGCCAGAAAAGAGAAAAATGAAAGAGCAAATAGATCACCATCGCCGTCTCTTGTTGATGAAGGGTCTTCTTATTCTTCTGAAGCTGAGGTACCTGTTAAGTTGTATACTTACAAAAGAAGGAAGCTGGTCATATCTGATTCAGATGATGAAATGGCTATTGAGATAGATGCTACTAAAGAATCTGAGAAATCACCTGTCAATATGCATATGGATGATAACAATAGAGATGGCTTTACTCTGGATGATTTTGCTGAGACTGCCATGCCATTCTCTGATCCTGTGATTCCTCCTACTTCTTCTCTTCCTGTTCACTCTGAAGAAACTGGTGCAGTTGATCAGCCTACTGTACTTCTTGAAGAAACAGTAGCTTCTCATACTGATGTATTTTCGGATGCTCACCAGGGTTCTGATCATGGTGAAGAAGTTGAAAAGGCAATAAAGGACTTAAACTCTGATATTCTACCTGCAGTTGTTTCTCTTGCAGAGAATGTTGGTAAGACTGTTGAGTCTGAAAAACAACCTGCTCAGACTGTTAAAGATGTTGCAGAGAATGTTGGAGTTGTTGAAAAGAATGCAGAAGCTACAGAGATTGTTGCAGAGAATACAGCTGAGGCTGTTGTAGAACCTGAGCACAATGTTGCTGAGAATGTTCAAATTGCAGAGAATGTTGAACATGATAGTCTTGAAGCTGAAGGTGAAGAGAGTTCAAACTCTGATTCTTTTGCAAGTGCACCTGTGCAGACTGATGGAAAGCATGCACCGTTCACTCAGCCTTCCAAATAACATGAGATTGAAGCAGAGTATCTTGCTAAGTTTTCTGCAAATTGGTATAAGGAAGATTGTGTTTTTCCTAGAGGGAGAGCAGCAGATTTTGTGAAGCAAACAGCTACTGAAATTTCAAATCCAGATATTCTCTCCTGTTTGAAGGCCACAGTGGTGCAAGTCAAAACACTGGATGGCAGACTTGATGATTGTCAGAAGTCCATTACTAGTCTAAAAGATGATATTGAGGATAAGGATATGACTCTGGAGTTTGACACCAAACTCAAGATTACCAAATTCTTCAAGGCTCAAGACTCTATGTCTGACAGACTGGCCAAAATTGAAGCAAATCAGAATAGTTTGTCTGATAAGGTTGATGCTATTGCTTCTTCCTTGGAGCTGATTACATCCATTCTCATGCCTGATGATGTCAAAAAGGGGGAGAGATATTGATATGGGCTAAAAATAAGCCCTAAAGACACATTTAATGTGGCATTAATTAAACCTAGAATGGTCCAAACGTGGGGCCCACCAGATGGGCCCAAACCCTAATTATAATATTAATTTCGTAATTAATATTAAGGGTAGTAAAACAGCTCAACAAATAAGAGTCAAACAAGAATATGATTCTTGCCTGACTTAGCCTCCAAGATACATACTTCAACATGGAAACTGATTCATACATGGAAGGAGACTAGAACCTTCTTCTAGTCGGTGACTTGCCCACCAAGTCACCTAACCCTACTACGATTTTAGGGCTTCTCAGCCTATATAAAGGGTCTGACCCCTCATCCTAGAACTACGTTTTCTTGGCTTGATTCTCTAATACAGAGATACGTAGGCATTCTGTGAGGACCGTTTAGTCTCGAACGCAGAAGCAGCCATTAAAGCACGAAGCTCCCGAACCCTAGCCGTCATAATCATAACCTAGTTTTTATTCCACAACATTTGGCGCCATCTGTGGGAAAGAAACATCAACCATGGTTAACACACGAAGGACACCAGCAATTACAGAGCCAATCGCAACCGAGGCTCTACCTCTTAGCTCTGCTCCGCCCCTCACTGAACAAGTACCTCCAACATCCGGGACTATCGTTCCGTATCAAGTTTCTCAACCCCTAGGGACGACTTCCCATGTTGAGAGTACGCTACCTCCGATCGTCCACACAAATCCAGGGACTAACCCCCTCCAGGTGGGGATTTCTTCCGTGATTGTAGACCCCAACAACCCTCCACGAGGGGTTCAGATCCACACTACGGATCTCCCCATAAGCACCAATCCGATGTACGGGCTTCCTAACTACCCTCCTACCCAAGGAGCTGGATCAAGTGGTCATGCCCTGTATATTCGAGATCGAGATTATCACGATTTTTCTAGTCCTTATACGGATGAGTCATCTTCTGACGATGATTACGAACGTGATGAAGCTCCAAGGAGGCGACGTGCAAGTAAAGAACCTCGAGGAAGAACTCAAACTACTCACGATGGACTCCCTTCAACAACTACTGAGAGGATTAAGGCTTATGAAGCCGAGATCTTAAGATTAAAGGAAGATATGGCAAGAGAACAAGCCAGATCAAATCAGACTTTACCCCCTCCAACATCAGGACCGATTCCCTTTATAGATCTGGAGAGGCCTTCAAGAAGGCAAAGAAGGGCTACCGCCCCAAATGGAAGAACAACGAGGGTGGAAACCCCCAAGAGCAACCCCAAGGATCTGATGCCACTTGGGGATCCTGATGATCCCACACCCGCGTTTACTGAGGAGGTGATGAATGCACGTATCTCAAAGAAGTTTAAGATGCCAACAATTAAAGCTTATGATGGAATGGGAGATCCTGCAAACCACGTTAGAACATTCTCCAACGCTCTGCTGTTGCAGCCTGCAAGTGACGCTTTGAAGTGTAGGGCATTCCCTCAAACTCTATTAGGTATGGCTCAAAGATGGTATAGTCGGCTTCCTGCAAACTCGATTGGTTCCTTTAAGGAGTTGAGTGCTGCTTTCATTAGTCAGTTTATCAATGGAAGAACGCATGAGAAAAGTTCTACATCTCTTATGTATGTGGTACAAGGGAAGAACGAAAGTCTGAGAGACTACCTTAAGAGGTTCACCAAGGAGACTCTGAACATCACTGATCTGGATAATAAGGTTGCAATGGTAGCCTTGGAGCATGGTACCACCGACCTATACTTTAAGAGATCATTGGCAAAGCATCCCCCTGAGAATATGGCTGATCTCCAGTGAAGGGCTGATAAGTACATCAAGGCCGAGGATAGAACGAAGAAGGAAGTCATGTTAGGCAATGGTCGGGGAAACAATGATACAAAAAAGCACAAGCAAGAGCAGGAGTACGATGCTAGGGACAAGTATCCCCGAACTAGCAAAGACTCTGATTCGCCGCCAAAAAAGAGCTTGAGACCAAGGTTCTCTGACTATGCAAGGTTAAATGCTCCTAGAAGTCAAATCTTGTTGGAGATCGAGAAGGATAAGGACTTTCGATGGCCGAAGCCACTCAGGGGAGACCCCGCAAAGAGGAACAAGGATCAATATTGTCGGTTCCACCGAGATGTGGGGCATGATACAGATGATTGTAGGCAGTTAAAGGATGAGATCGAATTCTTGATCCGTAAAGGAAAATTGAGTAACTTCACCAAGGGTGAAGATCGTGGAACCCAAAGAAGGGACTACGATCGGAGAAACAATGATAGAAGGGATAATGATCGTGACCGTAACACACAGCCCCGAGGGCCAGTTATCAACATGATATGGAGAGGCCCGACAGCGGCCGGTACAACTCGAAACTCTCGAAAGGCATATGCCAGGGAGGTGATGCACATCGTGGGAGAGGCCCCGAAGCGTGCTAGAACTGAAATCGTAATTGGTTTTGATGATTCTGATCTTGAAGGGGTGAAATTCCCCCATGATGACCCATTAGTTATAACCCCTGTGATTGGGAACTCGGAGGTAAAGCGAGTCTTGATAGACAATGGAGCTTCTGTTGACATTCTGTTTCATGATGCTTTTGTGAAGATGGGATATACCGATTCTCAGCTAACTCCGACCAACATTCCCATCTACGGATTCAATGGGGTTGAGTCCAAGGTGGAGGGTACTATCCAGTTACCCATGACAATCGGGCAGGAACCTAAGGAAGCTACTCAAATGCTGAATTTTCTGGTAATTAAGGCAACCTCGACTTATAACGCAATCCTGGGAAGGACTGGACTTCATGCGTTTAAGGCTGTTGCCTCAACATATCACATGAAGATTAAGTTTCCAACCCGAAATGGGGTCGGAGAACAAAAAGGCGACCAGAAGATGGCAAGAAGTTGTTATGTATCCGCCCTAAGAGCTGATGGAGTCGGGGGGCAGGTAATCCCGATTGAAGACATGGATGTCCGTAGTGATGATGAACACCGAGGAAAGCCAGCAGAGGATTTAATACCCGTTCCTCTGAAGATGGGCGACCCTGAAAAGGTTACTTACATAGGAGCATCTCTGAAGGAATCCCTGAAGGGCGAATTGACAACATTCTTGCAAGAGAATAGCGATGTGTTTGCTTGGACAGCAGTGAACATGCCAGGGATTGACCCCCAACTTATAACTCACAGATTGAATGTCGATCCTACACGAAAGAAGATAAAGCAGAAAAAGAGAAATTTTGCTCTTGAAAGGCAAGAGGCCATTAAAGCAAGAGGTTGACAAGCTTTTGGAAGCTGGATTTATTGAAGAGATTCAGTTCCCTGAATGGTTGGCTAATCCCGTCATGGTCAAGAAAGCGAATGGAAAGTGGAGAATGTGTATCGACTTCACAGATTTAAATGATGCATGCCCAAAGGATTGTTTCCCTCTGCCAAGGATTGATACCCTAATAGATGCCACAGTTGGACATGAGATGTTGAGTTTCATGGATGGTTTCAGTGGTTACAATCAAATTAAAATGCACAAGGAGGACATCCCAAAGGTATCTTTCATTACTGATTTTGGTGTTTTCTATTATCTTGTTATGGCTTTTGGTCTCAAGAATGCAGGAGCTACTTATCAATGATTGGTGAATAAGATATTCGCTCATCTAATTTGGAAAAACCATGGAGGTCTATGTTGATGACATGTTAGTCAAGAGCCTACTCAAGGCAGATCACATTAGGCACCTCAGAGAGGCATTTGAAGTGCTAAGGCACCACAAGATGATGCTGAATCCAGCAAAGTGTGCTTTTGGCGTTGGATCGGGAAAATTTTTGGGTTTGATGGTTTCGAAGAGAGGAATAGAGGCCAATCCTGATAAGATCAAAGCCATCTTAGACATGGAATCACCCCGTTCTGTGAGGGACGTACAGAAGTTAACTGACCGAGTTGCAGCCCTGGGAAGATTTATCTCCAAATCTGGTGATAAGTGCTTGCCTTTCTTTCAGGCATTAAAGAAAGTGAAAAATTTTGAGTGGACCACAGTGAGCCAAGAGGCCTTTGAGCAGTTGAAAAAATACATTGGCTGAAGCCCCGTTGTTGGCCAAAACTAGTCCTGGGGAGATTCTTTACTTATACCTGGCGGTATCCGAACAAGCATTGAGTGTTGTTCTTGTTAAAGAAGAGAAGAAAGTTCAGAAACCCATCTACTACGTGAGTAAGGTGCTACATGGGGCGGAGTTGAATTACTCTCCCATTGAGAAGTTTGCATTGGCATTGATTACTGCCTCAAGGAAATTGAGACCGTACTTCCAGGCTCACAAAATCGAAGTCTTGACAGATCAACAATTGAGAAGCATATTGCACAGCCCGAAAGTAAGTGGAAGATTGATCAAATGGGCCATAGAGCTTGGAGAGTTTGATATCAAGTATAAGCCTTGGACAGCCATCAAGGCTCAGGCATTGGCTGACTTCGTGGTTGAATGCACCATTGACAACCAAGAAGTCGGGGGGCAGGAGATAATAACCACCCCTGAGAACGAAGAGAAAGATGAAGAACTTATAGCTGACCAGAAAGAGTATTGGGTGCTCTATTTTGATGGAGCATCAAAAACAAAATCTAGTGGTGCAGGTTTGGTTTTGCAAAGCCCCGACGGGTTCACAGTTGAATATGCTTTGAAATTGGACTTTCCGACAACCAACAATGAAGCTGAGTATGATGCATTAATAGCCGGATTGGGATTGGCCAGAGTCATGAGGGTCAAGAACCTCAAAGTGTGTGGAGATTCAAGATTGGTAGTCTCGCAAGTGAATGGTGAATTTGAGGCCAAGGATGATACTATGGAGAAATATTTACGAGTTGTGAAAGCTGTCATGACTCAATTTGACGAGTGCTATCTAGAGCACATCCCAAGAGAAGAGAACGTTAAGGCCGATGCCCTCTCTAAGTTCGCTTCTTCTGAGATAGAGAATTATGCAGGAAGTGTTTACTTCCAGGTCTTGAAGGCCCCGACCATCAACTCTAAGTTGGTAGCACCGATCAATATTGGAAGTTGTTGGATAGATCCTATTAAAGCTCATTATGAAACCGGATGGCTCCCTGACAATGCCTTGGAGGCACGAAAATTGTCAGTGAGGGCATTGAGATATGCCCCGATTGAAGGCATCTTGTACAAGAGATCGTTTGTCATCCCGTATTTGAAGTGTTTAAGGCCCCAAGAGGCTAAGGAAGCATTGGAAGAAGTTCATGAAGGGATCTGTGGGCAACACTTGGGGGGCAGAGCCCTAGCCCACAAGATTACCCGCCTGGGATTCTATTGGCCAGAGATGTTGGCAGATGCCCAGGATTATGTCAAGAAGTGTGACAGATGTCAAAAACACGCCCCTGTTGTAAGGCAGCCGCCTGAGAGATTAACCTCAATCAGCTCTCCCATTCCGTTTGCAATGTGGGGGATGGACATTTTTGGTCCTTTCCCTATGGCTTCAGCACAAAGGAAGTTTCTGATTGTCGCCATTGATTACTTCACTAAGTGGATTGAGGCTAAGCCTTTAGCCAAGATAACCACCAAGCAAGTTTCCCAGTTCTTTTGGGAGAACATAATTTGTAGGTATGGAATCCCGCGAATCCTTGTGACGGATAATGGGACCCAGTTTAACAATGAGGAATTCAAGAATTATTGTGAGGAAAACGCTATTGAGCTTCGTTTTACCTCAGTGGCACATCCGCAAGCAAATGGACAGGCCGAGGTGGCCAATCGAATCATCCTAGACGGATTAAAGAAAAGGGTCGAACGCTCGAGGAATACTTGGGTGGATGAGTTGTTGCCTATACTCTGGGCGTATCGCACCACCTGTAAGGTGACAACGGGAGCAACCCCATTTTTGCTAGCTTATGGAGCTGAGGCAGTTGTACCACTAGAAATCATGCATGCATCACCTCGAGTTGAGGCATTTGAACCTGAGACTAATGAAGAAGGCATGAGGCTCGCCCTAGATCTGATTGATGAAGTCAGGGACGAGGCAAACGCCAGAAATGCGGAGCATCAAAAGAAAGCATCCTTCTATTACAACCACAGGGTTAAGGAGAGGTTCTTTCAGCAAGGTGACTTGGTTCTTAGGAAGATCGAGGCTTCTGGAGTTGGCCAGAAGGGAAAACTAGCCCCAAACTGGGAAGGGCCGTATCGAGTTAGGAAGACATTAGGACGAGGATCATATAAGTTGGAGACCTTGGACGGGGTTGAGGTACCCCGTACTTGGCATGCCTTGAACCTCAAGATTTATTATATTTAAGCTGCCTCTGCAACGATGTAGCTTTTTATTTATTTAGTAGGAGGAGTAGAAATAAGGTTCGATGAAACCATTCCAGGGATTAATTCTCCGAGTAGGACAATAATAAGCTATGTAAGGGTTGAACCCATTTGAGTTATTAATGCAAAGTTTGTTTTTCATTCTGAAAAGTCTATGTTTTGTTTAAGTACCTAGCACCTGCTGAGTGCAAATCTAGAAAGATCAAGTACCGAAAAATAAATGAACATACAAATGAAAGAAACGAGTGCATAAATAAAGACCCGAAGGGCCGACAGTTAAATTACAACAAGCAAATAAGAGTTAAGTCCCGAAGGACATTGATTGAAAGCTGATAAAATAAAGCCACAAACGGCTAGATAAGGGTCGTGCAAGGCCATAGGGGAACCCATCCTACTTAGCTTGGGATTCTTCCTCGCTGCTCTCCTCGCCCGACTCCTCCTCATCTGAATCCCCTTCATCGCCGGAATCTTCACCTGAAGTTTCTTCCTCGGCACCGCCTTGATCAACAACCACCATAGGCTGAGCGGTAGTCTCCACATCTTCGGTTTCCTCCTCCCCGGAAGATGAGGTCGAACTGTCTTCATTACGGATCATCCTCTTGCCTGGGATCGGTTGTCGAACAACTCCAACTTTCCTGGTAGGCGGGGGCTTCTTTCCACGGGATCCCGAAGAGCTTGAGTCTTGACTAGCAGCTGGAGGACGTCTCTTGGGTCCCGAGGATCTATGGCTACCTCTAGAACCCGAACCTGATGCTTGAGGAACAATCTTGGTCCCCGATCCAGAAGCAAGGGTTGCATGGTTCTCGCCACCCATAGTCCAGAAAGGGCAAGGAAAGTCAGAAGGGATGACTATTGAGGGATGTTTGTTACTCACAGCATTGATTGCCTTGTCCCAACCAACAGACATGTTGTAAGGGCGCACCTCATCATCATGTTCATCTATGAAACTCAGAAATTCCTCAGAATTATGATAGGCTTTGATCACCTTGTTTGCATCATCCATCCTCTTTCGAGCTAAAGAAGCAAGTTGCTTTCGGGAGGATAGAGCATTCGCTTCGGCATGGGCAACTTGAGAATGTAGATCATCAATCTCTTCCTTGAACCTTGCTGAATGAGTTTTTAAGGATATATTCTCATCCCTGAAAGCCAAGCCTTGGGTGGAAACCGCCTGAAAATAGGCATTAGCCTGCAACGAAAAATTGAGAAGGCATAAGAAATTTGTAAAAGCTAAATCACACCGAACTTACTAAAAGGAGTGTCATACCTGATATAAGGCTTGAGCGCCCAGAAGTTGATTTTCATTCATCTTATCCCCGGCATGTAAAGTCACTCTGTCAGGAGGAGTAATCGAAAGCCTGGACCAGTCTAGAGCTAGGTCAGGACTCCAACAAACCAAATCTTGCTCATATATACCCCATGACGGGATAAAAGGGGTCCTGATAACCCCATCAGCATTCCAGGATCTTTTCCCGCCTTGGGAGCAGCTTTCCAAGAAGTGAGGGACTCTAGGCTTAGTGGGATTCAGTAGCTCCGCAGCCTTTTTCTTCATTCTTTGAGTCACAGTCGGTTGATTCTGAGGACGACTGTCAATCTCCTCAGCAGCTGAAATGCAACGACAAGAACATCGGGATAAGAACAAACAGAGGTCATAATATGGTTAAGTAAGAAAATTACCCTCAATGGAAAGAAAGCTAAGGCCATTCTCAACAAGATTCTTTTCATTCAGAAAAGTTTTGTAATGGGTACAACCATCATCAGCTAAGAGCTTATCTCGGTCTAGTAACTCCGTATCTGTAAGTTCACACACGAAATGTGAACTATCTTCCACGTGTCCAAATCTCTTCACAAAGTAGTTGCCCCAGTCACCACCTTCCCATTCAAGGATTACAAACTCCCTTTCCCAGAAATGTTGGGAATCTGGAAAAGAAAAGGGATTCACTATATGCGGGAGTTTGGCTCGGTGTTGAAGGCTGATCCATCCTTTTTTGCAGTCAGTAGAGTTTCTGGCCCCGAAAATACTCCGAAACATTGTAGTAGACAGTGGGATGCTCAGCTGACGGCATCTTATTATAAAAATAATGATGTACCTCCAGGCATTGGGATACAATTGACAAGGGTGAATCTGATACTCCGCCAACAATCTGATGATAAAATCATCAACCGAAAATCTGAATCCAGCATCTAAGGCACCCCAGGGAACGCAAATTCTCTCAGGATGCCAGTTACAAGTTCTGTCAGTTAGACTGGGAAGTCGAACTTTAATAGCATCTGGGAAGCAGTATGATCTCCTGATCTCTTCGACATCTATCTCCTTTAACTTGCATGGACTATGAAATGAATCTAAGCTTGCACTATTTGGGAACGCGTCCCTCATGATGTTTAGCAGATCTTGTAAAGATTCAAATTTATGCTTAACGTATGAAGGGGGTTTTATTTTTTCTTTACCTTTTGCTATCCTCATCTTGCTCCTTTTGGCGAATGCTTCCATCATGGAGACTGGAGGGGCAACTGGTCGGCTGTTCTCTGACATCTTGCTCTTGAAACTTGAACTTGAAGCTGCAAACTTGATCTGGAATCTTCATCCCCGATTGGGACTAAAAATCTACAGAGCTTAAGAACTTGAAAACTTTGAAATGAAGAAGTGATTGAAATGAAGGCTACCACTCTTCTTTTATAGAAGAAACATGACCTGTTGTATCAGGTCAAGGTTCAGCTTGATTTACGTTTACAGGTCATCTATCATTTAAAGATGAAAAAAGGACAGAAACTACTCGTTTTATACAGAAAGGATCGTTATAATTCATACGAGCTGAGGAGAAACAACCGATATAATTGCTAAAGCTGCAAAACAAACGACCTTTGAAAGGCTAATTACGCTTAAGGAGTTAATTAAGGAGATCAGCCATAAGTGTAAGGTTAGTAATGCTAATTAAGGAGTAATATCGTTAGAAGTCACGAATGACCAAAACAATAACTCGAGAGTCAAGATCAAGAATCTTGATCCTTAAGATGACAAATAACTTGAGATCAAGATCAAGAATCTTGATCCTTAAGATGACAAATAACTTGAGATCAAGATCAAGAATCTTGATCCTTAAGATGACGAATGACTTGAGATCAAGATCAAGAATCTTGATCCTTAAGATGACGAATGACTTGAGATCAAGATCAATAATCTTGATCCTTAAGATGACGAATGACTTGAGGCCAAGACCACGGAGTGGAAGACCACGAACCGGCCGACCACCCTATTTTGAAGGCCTTCGGCCGACCACAGAGTGGCCGACCATGAAGCAGCCAACCACCACGCCCGAGGGAGCAGCAGCCGACCACGAACAAGAAGACCACCAAGTGGCCGACCTCCGTGGAATGAACCCCTCCGGCCGATCACCGTGTGGCCGACCACGGTGAATCGAGCCCCTCCGGCCGATCACGGGCTAGCCGACCATGAGCTACCCGTTGATCCGGCCGATCACGGGTAGTTTGTGGTCCTAGAACCCGACTTTTTCAGCAGTTCTCGGATAGTTTGTAGACCTGGATCTCGACTTTTTCAACGAATTTTGGATGATTTTCAATACTGAAACGAGATTAAGATTAGCACAGATTAGTGCCGATTTAGCACAGATTAGTGCCGATTTAGCACAGATTAGTGCCGATTAGCACAGATTAGTGCCGATTTAGCACAGATTAGTGCCGATAAGCACATATTAGCACCAATTAGTGCTGTTAGTGCCGTTTTATGCCGTTTAACATCATTTAACACTGTTTAAACGTTGTTTGAGGCTGATTAGCGCTGTGTAGTGCCGTTTAACACTGATTAGTGTCGTTCAACATCGTCGTAAATGCGTCGGTCGCTCCACGCTTTACATTAAGATGATATTGTTGAAAATACTCGCTCAATAGTAATAAACCCTGACCCGAGTCTCAGAAAAGGCCGTTAAAACTTCAAGGAAAACCTGATCAGTTTTCATAGAAGTTGGGGGGCAAATGATATGGGCTAAAAATAAGCCCTAAAGACACATTTAATGTGGCATTAATTAAACCTAGAATGGTCCAAACGTGGGGCCCACCAGATGGGCCCAAACCCTAATTATAATATTAATTTCGTAATTAATATTAAGGGTAGTAAAACAGCTCAACAAATAAGAGTCAAACAAGAATATGATTCTTGCCTGACTTAGCCTCCAAGATACATACTTCAACATGGAAATTGATTCATACATGGAAGGAGACTAGAACCTTCTTCTAGTCGGTGACTTGCCCACCAAGTCACCTAACCCTACTAAGATTTTAGGGCTTCTCAGCCTATATAAAGGGTCTGACCCCTCATCCTAGAACTACGTTTTCTTGGCTTGATTCTCTAATACAGAGATACGTAGGCATTCTGTGAGGACCATTTAGTCTCGAACGCAGAAGCAGCCATTAAAGCACGAAGCTCCCGAACCCTAGCCGTCATAATCATAACCTAGTTTTTATTCCACAACAGATATGCTAAGACTAAATGCAGGCAATCTCAAACTCTGACTCAGAAGGATGATGCAGGAGATGGAGGAGCAAAAGGTCAAAGAAATCTGAGGTCAAGGGCAACTGAGAAGAGTTTACTATCTGACAAAACTTCTAAGTCAAATTCTGGTGGGGTAAATACTGATACTCAGGGTACATCTAAGACCCAAAGTTTGCTATTCACTGATAATCCACAGACTGATGAAGAGTTAGCTGCCAAAGTATTTTTAGAGGAGAATGAAGAAGGAGTTACTCTTGCAGACATTCAAGCTGAAGAGAAGAGTTTACAAGCTGAACATCAGAAAGCTTTGAAGTCTGGTAAGGGTTGAAAGTGTTTGTCCTAAATCCAATCATGTATGATGAGTTAGGAAGAACTTTCTTGTATTCTTATTTGATTTCATTAATATTAATAAAATACTTGTTTTGGTTTTATTACGGGCTTTATCTATTTAAACTGTTTTAAATAAGATATTCCATGGTTTAAAGTAAAGCTTCTAGAATTATAATGAGATTATAATAGTGAGATCTATAAGATGATAACTCTAGACTTAAACAGTTCCTGATCATAGGATAACTAATCGGAAGTTAGTGAATCCGCAAAGATTGGTACATACTATGCTTGCTCCTTTCAAGAGGATGTCTGTTCTCATATGCATTTGTGTGGTGACACTATAGCTAGTATGTAGGTGCTTATTAAGGAATAAGTTCACTGAACATGACTCGACAAGTTGAACAACTAATGGAGTTTACTCACGTGTCGATAGTTGTTCACTGAGTGATAGTTGTACAAGTGTCCTTAGACTTGAGATCGTTAGAGTAATCTTGTATATAATGAACTGTGCTTTGGTTTAGTCCTTAGTCTCAAGGACATCCATTAGGTCTATTCTGGGCATAGGGATTTGTGTATGGAGATAGTTAACGGTCAATAAAGGATCTACCCCTTCCAGTAAGGAAGTGAATATCCTATGTTATTCTTAGTATGCGAGTTCTGGAATCTCTGGCCAGAGTGTATGAAATTAGAAATGAATTTCTAATTTGCATTAATATGAACTTTGCATTATGAATAAGAAATCATATGATTAAATTTGATAGGCTTGACACGAGTTCCATGCCTTGTATTTAATCGGGATATTGCAGGGTAGAAGAAATCGATTGTACGGTAACTAGTCACTGACAGGTTCTTGGTATTCTAAGCAGTGAATTCATATTATCCGGATAGTCGCGATATGTTGAGAAGCATCACTCACGATGTAGAATAAATATAATTAATTAGTTAATTATATTTAATGAATTTTAGAATTCATATAAATAATAAATAAAAAGTTTATTATTATTTATTTCTACTACCGGCTTAATATTGAACCTACAGGGTCACACCATAAAAAGATTAATTTATTGATGAAGGTATTTTGAGAGAGCAAGTTGTTTTTAATAATGATTAAAATAGTTTTAATTATTATTTAAACATTTTATAAGATAAAGTGTGGGATTTATATATTAATATATAATGATATATTAATTATGAAAACCCTACATGAGCCCTATAAATAGAATGAGATGAGAATGAGTTTACACACTTTTGGTTTTTGTGAAAAACCTAATTGCCTCCCTCATCTTCTTCATCTCTCTCTCTCTCTCAAACCTCCATTTTTATAAAAGCTTAGTTTTATAAAAAGCTTCGTCGAAGAATTAATCTTGGTGGATACCGGTAGAGTGCTTCACACTCTGAGGAGCAACTGCTAAAACACCATTTTGTAAAGCTTCGATTTCAAGGTATGGTTATGATTCCCTCGTTTATTCATTTTTATATGCTTTTCTATATGTGCGATATATGGTTTTTACGAAAATAATTGTTATTTGCGCTTCCGCTCGTCCGTAAATTCCTTCAATGGCATCAGAGCTAGGTTCTGCATATAGAGATTCATATAAAAAAAATTTAGATTTTTTTATGCATGTATGGATTTATTATGATTTTTGCAAGTTTATTTGGATTTAATTATGAATTAATTCAAAATAAGATTTGCATGAAGTTTTGACCATTGATCTGGGTTCTATAAGTGTTGTAGATCATCTAGGTATTTTTTCATAATTTTGTGATGTGTAGATTATTTGTTATGAATTTTTTAAAATTGTTTTAATTAAAATTCATAAAATAATCATGCATGTGAATATTATGAAATTAAAATTGCACAAGGACCCCAAAACCACCTGGTAATTTTTTTCTAATGCCTGATTTGAGAAATCACATCACTGTAATTTTTAATTAATTAATTAATTAATTGTTAATTAATTTATTAATATTAAAATTATAATATTAATAATAATAGTTATTATGAGTAAAAGGGGAGTTAAGGTAATGATTGAAAGGGGGTTACAAATTTAGCCACACAGCAACGGTCGGCAAACAACAGAAAAAAAAATGAAACTGAAAAAGCTGCTGTCCGGCGCGCGTGTTGTACAAACAAGGGGAGGGGGTCGCGCATTTATGAAATGCGTTACAGATCTGTCGCGCATAACGCGCATGCGTTACAGTATTAAATATGTTTAATTTGTTGTAACGCATTCCGTAAATGCGTTATTGCCCTTCTGTCACATTAAATTTGAATTTTTGGGAGTTTCGTAACTCCGTTTTGGGCGTGCAATATATCGTTGGATTCGTATTTCCTAGACAGATCTAATGGAGTGGTCAAATATTTTTTATATAATATTTATGAAATATTTATATTACCGGAAGTGTTTTAAAGCATGTTTTAATTGTTTTAAATTGCTTTTAAATGCTATAATAAATCCATACATCATTATATCAATGTGTGACATGATATTGCTTGCATGCCTACTTGTTTATTTATGTTTATATATGAGATATATGCCTATGTTTATCATGCGATGATAGATTTAGACGAACTTAAATCAACATAAGGCGTGCTCTAGAAAATCTGGAATAGGAATCGTTTCTTACCTTAATATTAATATTATAAATACAATCATGAAATTCTTGTGTTTGTGAAACACATGATTAAATATGAATTTTCAATATTGAGAGAAAGGATGATTCTGTCAAAAACAGATTTTGATATGTAAGAAAGGGGTATTAAGTGATGCCTCTTGACAGTGCTCCCCCCGATCTGGGAATCATCCGATTATCGATTATTGATTTGAAATATTTAATTCAGAAAAGAGAATTTCTTTATAATATGATTATGATTGTTAAATAATATTAGTTAATTAATAATGGCTGATAATTATTTATTTATGAAATGAATAATTAGTTAGCAATTTTATTAATTGATTAAATAAGATTTAATTGATTATAAAATAATTAAGATGTGATCATAATATTATTAATTATTGATTTAATTTAAGAAATTAAATTAAGGGAGAGATTAATTTTCTAAAGAGTTTAGAAATAGAATTAATAATTAAAAGAGTTTTAATTATTAGTTAATAACAAAGAAGATGAGATCTATGTATTATATATGTCAAGTTGTAATCGGCCATAGGCACAAAAAGTTTTGTGTCGGTTATGGTCTTCCAACATGACAGAAAGTATTTCTTGTTTTCGGTGCATTGTCGTTTCGTGCTACAGCCGAGGACTTTGTTACCTATCAACATGAAAATACTTGTCTGTTACATTAGATGTGTACAAAATTAGATTTAAGTGGTCGTTACGTGCTACAGCCGTGGGCTATTGGAATCTAATTTAATTGTACAAAATGTTGGATTTGACTTGACTAATAATATTGAGATTTTTCGTGTTTTTGTTATAGATTTAGATTATCTATTCAACTTAAAACACGTTAGACTTATAGGTTTATACGAAAATGTTTCGCGACCTTAAAAAAAACCTCTTTTATAAATATCAAGTAGTAAATGGCCAATGACACAACGGGCTTGTGTCGGTCATAGCCTTCCAACATGGTAGAAAGTAGTTCTCATTTTTAAATCATTGTCGTTTCGTGCTACAGCCGAGGGCTTTGATTTCGAAATTAGAAATACTTGTCTATTACATAGAGATGTGTACAATGAATTAGAATCTAATGGTCGTTACGTGCTACAGCCGTGGGCCATTGGAGACTGATTCAATTGTACGAAATGTTGGGTTAGACTTGACTTAGAATATTGAGTTTGTCATGCTACAGCCGTGACTCAATTATTCAAGAGGCTAAAGTTTTATTAGGGAATAACATAAGATGTAATTGACAAGAGTTGTCTGCCTATTGAACATCACATGGCGTTTCGTGCTACAGCCGAGGTTGTGTGATGGAATGTAGGATCCCTATTCCCACTAGCATTACGAATGCTTATTTATTCACTTAGGGGGTTGTATAAATTAGATAAACTAGTGGGAGCCACTTATGAATAAAGACCCGATTCATATAGTGTTTTGAAATGAAATTGAATATTTGCTAAGTGTTGTTATGTGTTTATCATTTACAGATTTACTATATACATTATGTCTTCGGCACTATCACTCCGGAGCATACTAGATGCTCACAAATTGACTGGTCCGAATTATGCTGACTGGCTTCGAAACTTGAGAATTGTTCTCAGGGTTGAGAAGAAGGAATATGTGCTTGACTCACCTAAGCCCGCTGAACCTGCTGACGATGCACATGATGATGAACATGAAGTGTATCGTAAGTGGATAGATGATGCAAATGTTGCTCAATGTATCATGCTAGCTTCCATGAACGTTGAGCTACAGAAGCAACATGAGCTTATGGATGCTCACACTATCCTAACGCATCTACAAGAGTTGTATGATGTGGCAGGGAGGACAGCTCGATATGAGATATCGAAGGAGCTGTTCCACTGTAGGATGTCTGAGGGATCATCTGTGAATGACCATGTACTTAAGATGATCAATTTGATTGAACGTCTTGGGCAACTTAGTTTTGTTATGGATAGGGAGCTAAGTCAAGACTTGGTCTTGCAATCACTTCCTGGTTCATTTTCGCAGTTTGTTGTGAACTTTTACATGAATAAGTTGGACGTCAGCTTGGCTGAACTCCACAACATGTTGAAGACTGCGGAATCGAATTTTCCCTCTAAGAACAGTTCTGTTCTTCTAATTGGTGAAGGTTCCAATCCTAAGAAAAGGAAGAAGAACTCTCCCAAGAAGAAGAAAGTAGGTGAGAAATAGCCAGTTCCACCAAAAGCTGAAGACCCCAAGAGCAAATCTTTTTGCTTCCACTGTAACGAGGTGGGGCACTGGAAGAGGAAATGCAAGGTTTACCTTGCAGAGTTGAAGAAGAAGAAGGGTAGTGAGACTACCGCTTCTGATTCAGGTATGTTCATGATTAAAGTGAATATGTCATTAAATCAAATTTTCTACTTGGGTATTAGATACCACCTATGGTTCTCACATTTGCAATTCGTTGCAGGGACTAAGGAGAAGTAGGACTCTTGAGGAAGAGGAGGTGATTCTACGGATGGGAAATGGAGCAAGAGTTGCTGCTATAGCTGTAGGATCGTTTGATTTACATATGCCTACGGGCAAGACTATTGTTTTTAAATAATTGTTATTTTGTTCCCTCGATTGTGAGGAATATTATTTCTATTCCCATATTAGACTTGGCTGGATTTTCGTTTATTATTCAGAATAATAAATGTTCAATTCTGAAGAGATAACGTTCTTTATGGTAGTGGTATTTTAAATAATGGTCTGTATGTATGTGACGTAGAGCATAATTTACTACAAATTAAACATACTAATAAAAGGAGAAATCGAACTTTGTTAGACATGGTTCGATTCATGATGAGCTATGCAGATCTTCCAGTATCACTTCGGGGTTATGCATTGGAAACCTCAGCATATTTACCGAATAAGGTGCTTTCCAAATCTATTCCTCAAACTCCATATGAGATATGGAAAGAAAGGAAACCGAGTCTTAAACACGTTAAGATTTGGGGATGTCCGGATTATGTCAAGAAAGTTGACCCTGATAAGCTGGAATCTCGATCCGTAAAATGTAGTTTTGTGGGATATCCTAAAGAGACTTTATGGTATTACTTCTACACCGATCAAGAGGAAACACCTATTCAGACTGAACAACCTTCTGTGGTACAGCCCATTCGTAGGTCAGAGAGAGTGTCTCGCCAACCTGAGAGGTATTATGGCCTTGTCATTGAGAATGACAATGAGTTGTCAATCATTGATGATGATGACCCTATGACCTATAATGAGGCTATGAGTAGTGTTGACTCAGAGAAATGGTAGAGTGCCATGAATCCGAAAAGGATTCTATGTATGCCAACCAAGTATGGACCTTGGTTGAAGCACCAGATGATGTGAAGCCTATTGGGTGCAAATGGGTATACAAGAGAAAGATTGGAGTTGATGGCTAGGTGGAGACCTACAAGGCTAGGCTCATGGCAAAATGATTCAGACAAAGGCAAAGGATTGACTTTGATGAAACTTTTTGCATGTAGCCCTACTCAAATCAATTCGGATTTTGCTTGCGATCCATATATGGATTGAAGCAAGCTTCTCGTAGATGGAACATTCATTTTGATGAGACAATCAAAGAGTTTGATTTTATCAAAAATATAGATGAACCATGTGTTTACAAGAAGGTTAGTGGGAGCACGGTAACATTTCTTGTGTTGTATGTGGATGACATACTTCTTATAGGAAATGATATATCGATGCTACAATCAGTCAAAGTGTGGCTATCGAAGAACTTCACTATGAAGGACTTGGAAGAAGCATCCTACATTCTCGGTATGGAGATCTATAGAGATAGATCTAGAAGAATGATAGGTCTTACCCAGAGTACATACATCGAGAAAGGGCTTAAAAGGTTTAGCATGGAAAACTCCAAGAGAGGTCTCATACCGATGAGCCATGGAGTATCCCTTTCCGAGAAGATGTGTCCTAAGACACCTGAGGAAAGAGAGCGTATGAGTAAGATTCCTTATGCTTCAGCAATAGGATCTATCATGTACGCGATGTTATGTACTAGGCCTGATGTTGCTTATTCAATTAGTATGACGAGCAGATATCAGTCTGATCCAGGTGAAGACCACTGGAAAGCAGTGAAGAACATCCTTAAGTACTTGCGAAGGACTAAGGATATTTTTCTTGTTTTTGGTGGATCTGAGTTGAAAATAGAGGGTTATACTGACTCTAGTTTTCAGTCAGAAAGTGATGATAGCAAATCCATGTTAGGGTACGTGTTTACTCTGAAGGGTGGAGCGTTTGGTTGGAAGAGTTCCAAGCAGCCTACAACGGCTGACTCAACAGCGGAAGTAGAGTATATAGCTGCAAGTGAGGCTGCAAAAGAAGCCGTTTGGATGAGGAAATTTGTTTCTGAGTTGGGAGTTGTTCCTAGCATAGAGGAGCCTATTGTGTTGTATTGTGATAACAACGCAGCAATAGCACAAGCCAAGGAACCTAGGTCTCATAAAAATTCCAAACATGTTTTGCGGCGCTTTCATTTGATTAGGGAGATCATTGAAAGAGGAGATGTCAAGATTGAGAGAGTTGACACACATAACAACGTAGCAGACCCACTCACAAAGTCATTATCTCAGATTCACTTTGATCGTCATAAAGAGAAGATGGGTATTAGATACCAGGGTAATTGGCTTTAGTACAAGTGGGAGATTGAAAGTGTTTGTCCTAAATCCAATCATGTATGATGAGTTAGGAAGAACTTTCTTGTATTCTAATTTGATTTCATTAATATTAATAAAATACTTGTTTTGGTTTTATTACGGGCTTTATCTATTTAAACTGTTTTAAATAAGATATTCCATGGTTTAAAGTAAAGCTTCTAGAATTATAATGAGATTATAATAGTGAGATCTAGAATATGATAACTCTAGACTTAAACAGTTCCTGATCATAGGATAACTAATCGGAAGTTAGTGAATCCGCAAAGATTGGTACATACTATGCTTGCTCCTTTCAGGAGGATGTCTGTTCTCATAGGCATTTGTGTGGTGACACTATAGATAGTATGTAGGTGCTTATTAAGGAATAAGTTCACTGAACATGACTCGACAAGTTGAACAACTAATGGAGTTTACTCACGTGTCGATAGTTGTTCACTGAGTGATAGTTGTACAAGTGTCCTTAGCCTTGAGATCGTTAGAGTAATCTTGTATATAATGAACTGTGCTTTGGTTTAGTCCTTAGTCTCAAGGACATCCATTAGGTCTATTCTGGGCATAGGGATTTGTGTATGGAGATAGTTAATGGTCAATAAAGGATCTACCGCTTCCAGTAAGGAAGTGAATATCCTATGTTATTCTTAGTATGCGAGTTCTGGAATCTCTGGCCAGAGTGTATGAAATTAGAAAGGAATTTATAATTTGCATTAATATGAACTTTGCATTATGAATAAGAAATCATATGATTAAATTTGATAGGCTTGACACGAGTTCCATGCCTTGTATTTAATCGGGATATTGCAGGGTAGAAGGAATTGATTGTACGGTAACTAGTCACTGACAGGTTCTTGGTATTCTAAGCAGTGAATTCATATTATCCGCATAGTCGCGATATGTTGAGAAGCATCACTCACGATGTAGAATAAATATAATTAATCAGTTAATTATATTTAATGAATTTTAGAATTCATATAAATAATAAATAAAAAGTTTATTATTATTTATTTCTACTGCCGGCTTAATATTGAACCTACAGGGTCACACCATAAAAAGATTAATTTATTGATGAAGGTATTTTGAGAGAGCAAGTTGTTTTTAATAATGATTAAAATAGTTTTAATTATTATTTAAACATTTTATAAAATAAAGTGTGGGATTTATATATTAATATATAATGATATATTAATTATGAAAACCTTACATGAGCCCTATAAATAGAATGAGATGAGAATGAGTTTACACACTTTTGGTTTTTGTGAAAAACCTAATTGCCTCCCTCATCTTCTTCATCTCTCTCTCTCTCTCTCAAACCTCCATTTTTATAAAAGCTTCGTCGAAGAATTAATCTTGGTGGATACCGATAGAGTGCTTCACACTCTGAGGAGCAACTGCTAAAACACCATTTTGTAAAGCTTCGATTTCAAGGTATGGTTACTATTCCCTCGTTTATTCATTTTTATATGCTTTTCTATATGTGCGATATATGGTTTTTACGGAAATAATTGTTATTTGCGCTTCCGCTCGTCCGTAAATTCCTTCAAGGGTAAGCAAAATGTGAAAGCTTCTAGGCCTGTTCTTAAAGGCATTGAAATGAAAGAAAATGTTGTAGCTGATCAAAGGATGCAAGTATTCAAAAAGCCAACAGAAGTAGAAGCTAAGCAAAAGCTTAAAGGCATTGCTAAAGAGGAGAGCATGTCAAAGAAATGAAACACAACTCCTGTTGCTAAAAGAGTTGTACAGAACTCTCTATCTTCTTCTGTGTTACAATCAATGTTTGGGAAGACATCATCAGTGTTTGAACCTACCCCAGAGACTGAAGGTCCTATGGATTTTTCAGATGGAAAAGGTTTAGCTGGAAAGATTGGAAGTAATAAAGCTGGACTAGGCTCTCATAGAGATCAAAGACAACAAACTGGTCCTAGAGATCCTTCCTTACTGGCTGTTCCAGGTCGTGGTGTAACTCAAGAGAGTTTAGACAGACTGGAATCAGTACAGTTGGTTTATCAGAAGAGTTTGGAAAAGGATTATCTCTTATACTTCATGTCTGATGGTACAGTCTATAAGATTGGTGAATTTGATCTTGATCTGAAATACTAGGAAGAACTAGAACATGTTTTATATCTGTTCAAGGTGAGAAATCGAAGAACTGAGTCAGTTGCAAATGTGCTTAAAAGAAAAATGCTTCACAATTTGGCAACTAGAGGCATGACATACAACAGCAACTATGTTCCTAAGTACAGAGATTGGAATGGAAATCTAATTGAGATGAAGAAAGGAATAACAAAGTTAAAGACTGATCTTGGTATTACAGTTCTTGATTTCAACTCACAATCAGAGGAAGTGAAATTCATCAGACTGGGTAATCAGATGAGGAGAAACAAAATTTATGATCTTAGAGCTGCTATCTATCAAACTGATGAGAATGATCCTAAGTTAAGAGAAATAAAAAAGATAATGCAGAGAGAGCTTGAGAATGCTGAAAGAAGATTGCTGATAGACTATCTCAGAGCTCCACCAGATCTTGAGGCAATTTTATGAATGATGCTCTGTAAGGATTTCTTGTTTTTCTGTTAATTTTGTTTAAGTAAGTAGTTTAAATTCTGATCATTTATTAAACACTGCATTTGTCTATTTCTGTTTTGACATCATCAATTAACATTAACTTGTGCATTTTTGCTAATGAACAAGTTGGGGGAGATTGTTAGATATAATTGATGTAAATATTAATCAGTGTTTAAATGATACAGTGATAGATCAGAGTTTAAGCTGGAAGCAGTTAGAGTTTGAGTAAACGCTGTCGAATGGAAGCGCAAACGCTGATTGATGGAAGTAACAGAGTTTGTTAAACTCTGTTCAGCAGAAGCATCTACGAGTCAACAATGATTGGAGATTAATTGAAGATTAATATGGAAGCAATATCTTTGAAGATCAGATAGTTATCAAAGAGATTGAGTTGACTTAAAAGATGTGTAGCAATCGTAATTGATATCAATTTTATAGCTTAATTATAGGAGTATCAATTACTGATTGTATAGAAGCTGTATGTTTTATAAATACAGTTAGGTTAACCCTAGAAGGGTATCGAACATTGAAATATTCATTCATTGTAACCTAAGCAGCTCTCTGTGATATTTTACATCACTGAGAGAGGAATTATTAATTCCAAATAGTTTTTAAGTACTAAAACATGTGTTCTTGTTATTCTCTCATACAGTACTTGATTATATCTTGTGTATTCGGCCTAACATATTGTTTATGGTTAGTGGCCCCATATCTGTACCCCAGATTATGGGATGCTACAAGTTGGTATCAGAGCTAAAGGTTATGGTCACTGAAACAGAATAGGAGGGTTAGGGTACGTGTATAAGATAGACGTCGGGTAGAACGGTTTAGGATAAGGATCGCGTTAGGATACTTCGGCAAGCGTTGCGACATTAATCGGTCTTTCGGCATATCGCGCGAGTAAAAGTTCGAATCGTTTAAGGATTGGGCTATTAGCAAAACATTGAACCCGAAATGGCATAAGCTAAGTGGGCAGTTGGAGCTATCAGTTCGGGGGACGTTATCTCGAGATTTTTGCGTAGAATCTAGAACTTTCTACGATATTAGTTTTGTTGTGAACGTTTCGGAGAGAATACGAGAAGGTTATGAGCATGAAGTAGAAAGCGATTATTAGCAAGAATTGGAAGTTAAGCGTAGTTGTGCACCCTTAATCGTTTGTTCCGTTCAATTTATTGTCTAGAGAAATTTCATATTCTTCTTTGAATTGTCGTAAATTAATTCCCGGTTGGTATCGTGGCTGAGGCATCATTGCGCAGTGACGGTCCAAAATCGAGAATGAATTGAGATCTTCTTATTTATTCAACTCATTATTGTCAAGCCGGTTTTGGCAGCTAAGTATATTAATGCTTAGTTGACAAGAGTGAGGTTATGAATAATTAGGAATTTCTTGAATGTTTGCTTGATCAATCATTGAAGCATCTATTGAAAAGTCTTTTATACATCAATCGACGATGAGTTTCGTATTCAGATTTAGTCGACTTCAATCTCATTCTTTCGAATATATCTGAATTTTTTAGGGAGTACGTGATTCAGTTTTACATGAAGATTTTTGAAACTCTTGAATCCCTTCCATTTTCATGAATGCTTGATTTTCTCTATTCCCGTTGAGATGAACAACCTATGCAGATAGGGATTCAGGGACATCTTATCTTTGTGATAGAATTCCAGTGGGATGCCACTGATTGTGTTTGTCATGAAAGTACTAAAGACTGGCCATCTTTATGTACTGTGGCGGTTGACCAGTGACAAATGCAACCTGAAAATAATTCAGAGATCATATTGATCTCTCGGTTGAACTCCTTTATAAAAGTTTTTATCAAACAAACTCAGTGTATATTCATGCTTGATGCTCATTCATTGTATTGACTTCCTTTGTCAAAAAATTTCGATGATTTCAAAATTTCTAATGATGAAGAAATGCGAAGATAGATGTGACGACGTCTTAAATGATTGAAACTACAACTGCATTGACGAAGAAGTGGTTATGCGAGTTTAAGAATTTAGTGATTAAGACAGATATGCCATGCCAAATTGGAATATTGATTGGACCGATAAAACATGGACAACGATTGAGACTAACGAGGAATGGAATGAAGGAAAAGAGTAGTAAATAAGGGCACATGATGGTGGATATGGTTAAAGAGCGAAAAGAGAATGGTGACGGAGATGTTTGGTATCAGATGTTCAATGCTAAAGAAAGATCATTTTGGATACCTAGTGAATGGCAGAGGTAGTAAATGGAATGTTATCAGATTTTGAATGTTTGGAATTTGTCGTTAGACATAAGATTTTAGAATCATGAAGGATGACTTGAGGAAAGCAGAGTGGAGCAGGACGGAATGGTTTGTAATAATTATTAAGAGAAAATAAGACTGAATGAGGGGCAAAGTGACTATGTAGAGTAAATAACTTATGTAAGCCAGTGTAGGAAGTCATGATTATCAGGGATGGAGGAAGGTTGACCAAGATGGAATAAAGTGATAGTAAGGAGGAAGATAGAGAAACCAGAAATTTCCAAAAGCGATTAAACAGAAGATACAAATTAGTTAAGGGAAGAATGTGGAATCCTGAAGATTTGGAGTTAGAAGAGTAAGGGCACCATAGTTGCCTATAGAATGAAAATTAGGAGGGATTAACGAGACCCCATGATCAGAAAATAAGATTTCGGGAGAAAATTCGTAGAGATTTTATTAAGATAAATGTGAAAAGTTGTGGCTGTAGCCAGAAGGGTAGTGTGGTAACAAGTAACAAAGTCAGAAGTTAAAGCTATGAGTTATGAGCTTGGAAAGATGGAAATTTTTCCGAAAATAGTATCATATTAATCTTGGTGGAAGTTTTGAAGAGAGACATGACTGCTTTTATGATTATTAATTTTTTTTTGAAAATTTAATACGATCATGAAGGAAGTTAACAGGAAGTGGATGGTGATGACTATAAAAAGGAGTTAAATATAACTCAGGATTAGATTTATTTCCCAACAACGAAATACGAGCAAATTGCGAGGACTAGAAAAAGGGAGATTTTGACCTTGAGAAAGATAAAGGCGGTGTTTGAGGTCGAAAGCAGACATTGAGGTCTTAACGATTAAGCAAATCAAGAAACTGTTATACCAAGGGAATGGAAATGTTTTTTATAAGGAGATATCGGAAAGGAGACAATTAAGTCAAGGCCTATTCCAATGAATAAAATTTCAAACGACATTCAAACGAAGAATTTAATATGATCGTAGATCACATATCAAGATGATCGAAGATTCAGGAAGCGTATACAAATCAATCGAGAGCGATTTTAAGAGTTTCCAAGAAAAGGAAGAAAATTCTGGCACAAGGATTTTAATGTGAATATTGGATATTATGATTCTGTGATTAAGTGTAATAACCCGGATTTTTCAAGAAATAATTTTATTATTATTTCAGTAATAATAATGTTTTCCTAAAATGAGGAGGAATTTTTTTTTATTTAATTATTTTCTGTTAAGTGGAGCCTGGTCCTCCTATTTAAAATTATATTGACCGAGTAGATATCTCGAGTCAATAGTTTATTTGGACAAGGGCTTAATTTTCAAAGTGTGGAATTATTCAGTGAAGATTTTTTTTTTAATTTACTAAATAGTTTGGTGATTTTAAAATCCTTATAAAATGATTATTTTAATTATTTGGGGATTTGCAGAAATTACTTGATTAATATATAAAATCAAGAATTTGAAGTTTTACTAAAACAATAATGTTTGTAGGATTTTTATAAATCCCTGTAAATTGTGATTTATGAATCACAATTATTATTTTTATGAATTGTTTTTATAAATTATTAACACTTGTAAAATGCATATCAATTTAGAAAATTTAGATTTAATTCTAATTCTTTCGCCAAAAGTCTTTAAAAATATTCTAGTATTTAATTATGCTAAAATTTTTATTTTTACAAATTAGAGTTATTAGTGTAAAATATTAATTAAAGTGTGTAGTAATTAAATGTATTGCTTTTAAAAGTTATTGGGCTTAGGCCCATTAAGTTAAAACAACACAGCACATACATTATACACCCAACATAGCCGCACAAAGCAAAATATCGGGGAGAGAGAGTGAGATTGGGGGAAAAAGGAAATTAGGGATTTAGAGAAGAAATTGAATTGGGGGTTTGATGATGCCCATATATATTCATAGGTCTATGTGTGTATATATATAATTCGTATGTGTGAATGTGTGGAGGTGTGTATGCTGGTCCGTGTATAGGCAACGGAGGTGGTGAGTCGCGGTGGCGGTGTGCGGTGGCCGGAGGCTGGTGGTCCTCTCGGTGGTGTCAGACGCGCGGGGAGAGAGGGGAAGCAGAGGGCTGCTGTTGTGCGCGGATGGAGTGGCGGGGAGCCATCACCGATGGTGGTGTTGGTGTAGAGAGGGAGAGAGAGAGAGAGAGAGAGAGAGAGAGAGGAGAGATTTCGGGGGAGATTCATGGTAGGTCGGACCAGAACCGAAATGGTATAATTTCGCATTTTATTTATTTAATTTTCGTATTACATTAGTTGTAAATTTTGATATATGGATTAATTGTTGTAATTTAATTAGTTTAAATTGTGAGATTATTGTTGTGATTAAATTAGATTTAATTGTGAGATTAATGTGGTAATTTTGTGTGGTTAGATTAAATTCCGAGATTTAATTCGGAAGGTATGTTGGTAATTATAATTTTTGAGATTTATTGTAGGCCCGATTAAATGGACGGGTTAGTGATTGTTAAATGTTAAGTGCTAAGTGCTAATTGTTAGTTTCGAATTGAAATTGTTAATTGCTAAGTGCTAAGTGCTAATTGTTATCGCCATATAATGTAGTCATAAGAGTTGTATAACTTGTAAATGTCTATGTGCTAGATGTTATAAATCGAGTCATAATATAGGTTGAAAGTATAAGTGCCAACTACGTGGTGTTGGCTTAAATGTGGATAAACCTAGTTTACTTTCCTTACATGTTGAGGTGCCGCATGTCTGGGCGGGTACTTTTCCTTATGTGCTAGTTGCCGCATGTCTGGGCGGGTACTTTTCCTTATGTGCTAGTTGCCGCATGTCTGGGCGGGTACTTTTCTTACTTGTTTACTTTGCTGCAAGTTGAGGCAGCTTTATTTTTATTTAAAACAGGGTTGAAATGTTTTGATTGGCATGGAGGGGCTGTGCCCATAGTCCGATAAACGAATACCTCATGCCCAAATTTTCTGAAAATCCCCTGCAATCAAATTTATTTAATTTAGTTAAATACAATGGTCTAGAAGCATGAAATGGATATTAATTGTTATGTGAATATGTGCTAAGTGGACTATCCGAGGGTTAATGGTTGCTCCGAGGATTATGTGCTAATTCGAGGATTAAATGTGTCTTGAAGATTAAATGAGTATTATGAGCCTTTATCGAGGACTAAGTATGTTTTGAGGATTACATATTAATTAAGTTGTCATAGAATTTCAATGGTATTATAGTTGTGTATGTTAAGTAAAATTGATTAAGTGGTATGGTTTGGGGTGGGTAGCACCAGGAAATGTCTACTTTAAAAAGGGGACTCTTCCATGTCATTTTCTTTACTAAATGTGTTATGTGCATTAATCTGTATTTGAGTAATCAACTATAGGAAGGACACCTATAGTTTGACTTTAGGTGACTTAGTGACAATTATGCGTTGTGTCAACTCGAGAATACGAGGTTGGACTGACACGTACTCGTAACCATTACAATATCATTAGGGTGCAATCAAGTTGGAGCAACGTGTATCAAAAAGGATCGGTGCTTCATACAAAGAAAGTTAGACTACATCCATGGAAATGCTTGGACGAGGTGCGAAGGAATTATTCGCGATTTCTGTTTTCTGCTAAGGACCAGAGGCAAGTTTATTTATGCATACTCCATCGTTCAGAGTATCGGTATTTTCGAATATATGAAATGTGTGGACTAGATTTAAATCCATAGTTGCAAGTTTTCCAATCATGTGCTTACTCATCAAAACCAGTATATTTTTGGGCTTTGCTAATGTTATTAAATTCTGCTTATGCCAATTGTCAAAATCCCATGACTTAAAAAGTTGTCGATGAGATTGATATTTTATGACTCACCTCCCCTTAATCTGTATCTTGTTTATAGAATATTGCAAATATTATACTTGAGTTATTTTCGAGTAAGAATATCTGGAAGGATAGGGATGGATGCTATTTGGAAAAGTTAGTTAATTCGACGAGTATTAATTATCCTATTCATTTAAAAAGGATTTTCATATGTAGCATTTACTCCTTATTGACCGAGAGTCAGTGATAATTATTTTGATAAATTACTTAAAGTCCGGGAATTGCCGGAGAGTTAATGTCTTGGTTTTGATTAGAAATATTCCAAGAATTACATTTGGGTCTTTGGAGTTTATTACTTATTTCGATATAAGTAGTAAAAATTATTTGAATATTCACTATATTAGCGATTATTAATTTAAAATTTCCTTTAATAAGGGGCTATTGAATATTTTTATTCAATAATATTATGTATTTATTTATTAAATACCCTAAGTGTTTTAAAGGGTATAAAATGTTATTGGGAGGTTATTTAAAGACTTTCATAGTTATTAAAATATTATAGTTTGATTCTATCTATGCAAGTATCAAAACCTATACTTTGTAATATTATTTGATACTGCATTGCCAGGTATATTGTTACACAGTTTTACGATAATCTTATTTTCCGGTTAAAATAGATTTGACCTTTGAAACATATGTAATATTTTGAGTTAGGTATTTTATGAACCGGTATACCTTGTAGCTCTAGATATTAGAGCATATTTATTGTTTCGACTCTAAACCGGGGGTCGGTATTTTCCATTATAAAAATAGTCATGGAAACCCGGAGGGATTCCAGCGGCAAAGTACTAATGTTGAGGAATACTATTCATAAACACGAATTATATTTCCAGAAAGTATTAATTATTTGGAAATGATTTGAGGAATGTTATTTATAAACATTATAATATTTCCATGAAATATTAATTACTTGGAAACCATTCAAGGATTATTATTTGAATATGATGTCATTCGAGGAATTGTATTTGCCTTCTATATCTTTCGAGGAATCTTATTTGAGTATTATCTCAGTTGAGAAATACCATAGGAATATTATTTCTGTTAAATATGCTATTGGGAGGTATAACTGTTTTCAAAAGTATATTATGATACTTGATTACGATTTGGTAATTGGCTTATAAGCTAGATATGAGATATTAGTTATAAGCCGGGTTTGGCAAAGGCCCTTAGTGAAGGGTGATAAGTGGATTTATATCCACTTGGAGCGTTCCAAATCGGCTTAAATTGATTGCTTTGGCCTCAAGTTTGTTGTAGTTTTGATGTGTTTTGTGTAAGTGTGTAGGTTTGGAAGAATGTTGATTAAGATCGTTGTTTCCGTCACTTTTGGAGTTGAATTCGGGCTTAATAATGTAGAATGGAGTCTTGTTGTGGTTCACCATGAGGATTCCAAGCATAGAGGATTGAAAACGGAAGAGAACGCAAAAAGAACGGGAGCAAACGGAGCAAAAACGAAGGAAATAGAGCTGAAAAACGAGGAACAGAAAAATCCATCAGATTGCATCCGGGCAGTCTGCCCAAGATTTCGAGCAGACTGCGCCAGATTTGTCCTGGAATGCAGATTGTGCCCGGGCAGACTGCTCCAATCCTGAGCAGTCTGCTCAAAATCGCGCTGAAAATTTACAATTTTGCCCTTTTTTCGATTTTGGCCATATCTTGAGTTCTAGAAGTCAGTTTTGGACGATCTTACTGTCCACGCGAAGATAACGAGATTCTCTATCATTCTAAAGTGGTCCAGAGGTCCAATTACAACTGGAACGGTCCAGAAATACTGAAGAAAAGTTAGCTACGAATTTTCCTTGAAAACAGAATCAGTTTAGGAAACGTATTTTACAGAAATTCTATTATAATTCTGTTTTGGTATTTTCTTGCTGGGCAAGACTTCTAGAGCCTATATAAACACATCCAACCCTTGTAATTGGAGATATACATTATCATAGCTTTATTATTGTAACCAGCTTAGATCTGCAAGGGAGAAAAGAAGAGAAGGATTCAACGCTCGTGACAAGCAACGGATCTAGATCTACTTCATCTTTTGTGTTACTTTGGATTATAGATTTGTTTTCTCAAACTCTTGTTTATTAATATAATTACGTCTTTTATTCATATCTTGTTATTTACCATGTTTTCATCAAATCCCATGGTGACGAAAGGTTTAATTATGAACTAATCGTTGTCATGGGATCCTAGTGGATTTATCTATGTAGCTTAGTAGTTTGCATGCCTTAAAGATTTATGTGTGGTGAATTCTTGATATCCTCGTATGGTTAATCTTAATGCTTTTGGATGCGTAGCTAACATCTAAATTGAATTGTTAATCTCTTGTGAAGTGAAAGTGGATCTTGAGATTTAGAACTTGCCATGCTAGCATAGGTTCATAATTGTTATCAATATGATTGTGGTGTGAGATGAAAATACTTATACTGCCCTGTGTGATCTTTATGGATAACTTGTTCTTCAACCGTTATGTTTTCAAATTCTATAGACATATAGGGTCTAAGCATAATTGGTGTCTATTCATCTTCTATCTCTTTTGTGGATGTATGTTTAGTTTGGTATGCGTATGCTGACAGGTAGCGTATACTTGTTTCGTGTTATCCGATCAGATATCAAAACCATCGCATGTTTTAATTAAAGGTTGCAACTCTAAGTGAAGTAGATGATGAAACTAGGATTCCATGTTTTATTCTCATATTAGTAATTCGAATTTTTACTCTCATTAATTGTTTAATTCTTAGTTTTATAATTTGAACTTTAGTTTAATTTAGATAATCAATCTTAAATTTGTTATTTGTCTTAGCAGTGGATAAAAACCATACATCGGTGCATAGGTACATTAATTGAATTGAACACCATTCTAGATCTCTGTGGGAACGAACTTGATTTAATCATATATTACTTGTGACAACGTGCGCTTGCGTAAATTTTTCATAACAAGTTTTTGGCGCCGCTGCCGGGGATCATCGGTGTTTTATTTTTGGTTTATGTGCTTGTCAATAGTGGTCGTTAGAGTTCACTGACTCGGATTTCTTTTTCTCACCTATCTTGTTTAGTTCGTTGGTGTTTCAGGTACTTGTCAGAGAGTGTGGGCGTTAAAGATGGATTTTCTAAATTACTATGGAGTTCAGCAGGTTGTTAGTGTTTGTGAGCTATGTGCGGGCGCACATGAGACGTATCAGTGCTGGAGCAACCATGGTGGTATTCAACAGCCTCAGCAATGTGAGCGGTGTTTGGGCGTTCATGATCCATCGCAATATTGTTACTACGGAGGAGTTGATCCATATGTCAGTTATGAGGAACAACCATATTTTCAATACTATCCTCAACAGTACCAGCAAGATGTTCCAGATATGTCATATGTCTTTGGTAGTGAAGAGTTTCAACATCAGCAACCTACTCCTACTTTTCAGTCAGATGATGATTTGAAGGAGATTAGGAAGGAGATTAGGATGCTTGAAGAGAATAATGAGAAGCTTATCAAATCTATGGGGACATTAGCTGCTCAAGTTTTGAGAGTCTTGGAACAAGAGAATCAACAATTCATGCTAGAGGTAAATCCAGAGAATAACGGTGACTTGGAGCAAGGTACTGCATGCATAATTGAAGAAGACAAATTCCAAGAGGAGGTGAGTGTTCACAAGCCATGTGAGGAATTTGATCAAGCTAGTGAGGTGGATGATTTGGAAAGGGCACAATTTGAGACAGACATTGATGAGCTGCACAAATTTCAAGAATTGTTATGTGCGTACCAAGAGGACACTGATGAGCTACGCAAATTTCAAGAATTGGTATGTGCGAACCAAGAGGCTGTAGAACATGGGAAAGATGCAGGTCTTCTACTTGTCTCAGAGTTTAAAGATGGAGGTAGCGCATTAGAGCCAATGGAGAAAGTTCTCTTTGAGGAACCAAAGGCTTCAGAAACTTACATTTACCCTCCTCCATTATATTCAAGCGAAGCCCGCGAGTGTGTGTTGTTCTACAAATTGACAGATTTTGGGTCAACAGACGAAGGCATTGGAATTGGATATAGCTGTTATACGAATAGGCCAAGCGAGGTTAAGGGGCAGAAAGTGTGCCGCCATGATGATGATGAAGTATTGCGAAGAGAGGACCAGGCGAACTATTATCATCCTTAATGGAGGCTTGGAAGTAACGTCAAGCTATTGACGTTAAAGAAGCGCTTCTTGGGAGGCAACCCAAGGTATGTTTTCTACTTTCCCTCGTATTTACTTCCATTCAATGAGGACATTGAATATTTTAAGTTTGGGGGTGGTTTGAGGGATAAGTAGTTGTTGTATTATTTGTTCATGTAGGATTTCATGCTTTGCATATTAGTAGTAGTAAATTATGCATATATGTTTGTGTTATCTACGTTTGTTTCATATAGGACATTCTGTTTTAATTTTTTGTATTTCATGTGAGTTCATAATAGATTGCATTTGCACCCATGCTTGATAGGAATTTTGTGTTGTTGACGCTTTTGATTGAGAAGTGTTATGCTTTGTTCTTGTGCACACACATACACTAGTAAGTTGAAGCTAGTAGACTTATTGAATGTTGTAAGTAATTAGAAGGACATGAATATGTGCAAGATGATTTAGTTTGCATGCTTTGAATACAAGTAGGTGCGTTAGAGAGATTTTTGCTTGGGATTGAGTATGTTTTTCCACCAAGTGAGTTTTTGAGCCTTATTGCATATTTGTTGCAATTTATTCGTTTGCTTGAGTGTCCACGGATTGTTTGCATTGCTAGCAGTTGTTTGAGGTCTTTCTTGAAACGCATGACATTATTTGACGATTAAAATGATAAAGGCATTTAGGAATAACCGCATATTTTCCCATATTACCACACCATGTTTACATGATCAATTAGTTAACCCGTTGAACTTAATCCTATTTTTTCAGTGACATACCACATTACTTGCCTAGACCTTTTCTTGTATTGGCCTTACATTAATTTGAACCCACATTGTCAAAGGCTAGTAGAGTGTTTAAGGGAGTAATAAGGTGTGCAAAGGAGGGGTTATTATTGGTTATACTTTTGGGGGGAAATATTGAAAATTGGGTTTGTTTACTTGATAGTCGGCATGTGTAATAAAATCGTGGGATCATTGTTATTGTTATATTATTGTTTGTGTTATATTTAGCTCTCGGAAAAAAAAAAGAGAAAAAAAAAACAAAAGAAAGAAAAAAAAAAGAAAAAAAAGAGAAAAAAAAAAAAGAAAAAATATATATATATTATGAGAGCATGTTTGTGTTTGTTGCGATCCTATTTCAGTCGACTAGTCGAGTGTTTGTCTTAGTAAAATTATGTGGGGGGAAATATGGTGTTGTGTATGATTTATTAAGGTACTTACTAGCTTTTGACACTTCACCTGTTTTGGCTTACTTGACATACCTTGTCCCTAGCCCCGTTACAACCCAATTAAAGACCTTTTGATTATCGTCATTGATGTAGGTTGTGTTAAGAGTTAGATTGAGACCAAAGGTCAAGCATGTTTATGATTTTGTTGGAATTGAGTGATACACTTACCCTTGTTCTTGAGTGAATATTCTTTTGTGAGTGGATTGTGAGTGTTTGCTTGTTCTTGCGTATGAGATCCCGAGTGTTGTCTCAAAGATGTACTCTTGTAGGCTTAGCATGTTTACTAACTTATTCTTACACTTGACATGGGCTTGTGAGAACTTATGCATGTTCATTGAGTAGACTATGTGAATACTTGCACTTTCGACACCAAGACATTGCGTATTTACTTTGATTCTTAAGTTAATATGGCATGAGAGGATTTGAAGGTATGGTAGATTAGATTAATTGCATTTGCATATTAGTTGCATTCATGCATTGCATTGCATTAGGTTAAATGGATTTTGTGGGTACATTCGCTATAGGCCCTCACGAGACCTTACTCGTCCACTAGGGCTGCCTAGGGGTTTAAAGGGCTTGTTGCATATGCCAAATGCAACCGTGATCACCTACGGAAGTGGTACTAGTTAGTTAGTTGTAACTGTTTATGCTTGAGGACAAGCATCGGTTTAAGTTTGGGGGTGTGATAAGTGGATTTATATCCACTTGGAGCGTTCCAAATCGGCTTAAATTGATTGCTTTGGCCTCAAGTTTGTTGTAGTTTTGATGTGTTTTGTGTAAGTGTGTAGGTTTGGAAGAATGTTGATTAAGATCGTTGTTTCCGTCACTTTTGGAGTTGAATTCGGGCTTAATAATGTAGAATGGAGTCTTGTTGTGGTTCACCATGAGGATTCCAAGCATAGAGGATTGAAAACGGAAGAGAACGCAAAAAGAACGGGAGCAAACGGAGCAAAAACGAAGGAAATAGAGCTGAAAAACGAGGAACAGAAAAATCCATCAGATTGCATCCGGGCAGTCTACCCAAGATTTCGAGCAGGCTGCGCCAGATTTGTCCTTTTTTTTTTTTTTTTTTTTTTGAAACAAAGGAAAATTTTATTAAACTGAAATGTCACGAAGAACAGCCTCTTCCACACAATCTGGGAGAGACAAATAAACTGAATGGCAATTAACTAAACAGGGCAAACGTGCAAATTCATGAGCTACCCTATTAGCATGATTCCTAATGAAATGAACAGAAGTGTTAACTAACTCCCTCTGGAGCATCTTGCATTGTTCGAGCACTTCCCCCACTTCTAACAAATTCCTTGACATACTCCTGAGCCCGAGAGTGACCAACATAGAGTCTGTCTCCACCTCCACCAACTGATCAGTTAGACCTTTGGATTTCACCCAGGAAAGAGCTTCCTTGACCCCCACCGCTTCCGCTTCAAACACTGAACTAACAGGTGGTCTACACTCGGTTCTGCCCTCAACAAAGTCTCCGTTGCTGTCTCGTATAACCATTCCCAAAGAGAAATTCTCCTTATCCGAACGAAACGAGGCATCAACATTTAACTTTAACACCCCGTTCAAAGGAGGCTGCCACTTGACTGAATGTTTAGAAGGTTGAAAGACATTGATACCCAGAGATTTCTTGAACCTGGTGCGAGCCGATTTCCACTCAGAAACGTGATGAAAACTGTTGTCCATGGCTAAAGATGCTGCGACAGATTTACTCTCCCAAACTCGCTTGTTTCTCCATGTCCAGATACCCCATAAAACCGTACAGACCTTTATATTACTCTCAGACTTCCCAGTAGCCAGTGTGTTTAGCAACCAGCTTGGAACTTCTTCCATTTGATCCGTGTTAGGAGCCATACCTGCATACTGCCAGCACTGTTTTGCAAAAGGGCAAGTAAAGAAAACATGCAAGAAATATGCCAGATTTGTCCTGGAATGCAGATTGTGCCCGGGCAGACTGCTCCAATCCTGAGCAGTCTGCTCAAAATCGCGCTGAAAATTTACAATTTTGCCCTTTTTACGATTTTGGCCATATCTTGAGTTCTAGAAGTCAGTTTTGGGCGATCTTACTGTCCACGCGAAGATAACGAGATTCTCTATCATTCTAAAGTGGTCCAGAGGTCCAATTACAACTGGAACGGTCCAGAAATACTGAAGAAAAGTCAGCTACGAATTTTCCTTGAAAACAGAATTAGTTTAGGAAACGTATTTTACAGAAATTCTATTATAATTCTGTTTTGGTATTTTCTTGCTGGGCAAGACTTCTAGAGCCTATATAAACACATCCAACCCTTGTAATTGGAGATATACATTATCATAGCTTTATTATTGTAACCAGCTTAGATCTGCAAGGGAGAAAAGAAGAGAAGGATTCAACGCTCGTGACAAGCAACGGATCTAGATCTACTTCATCTTTTGTGTTACTTTGGATTATAGATTTGTTTTCTCAAACTCTTGTTTATTAATATAATTACGTCTTTTATTCATATCTTGTTATTTACCATGTTTTCATCAAATCCCATGGTGACGAAAGGTTTAATTATGAACTAATCGTTGTCATGGGATCCTAGTGGATTTATCTATGTAGCTTAGTAGTTTGCATGCCTTAAAAATTTATGTGTGGTGAATTCTTGATATCCTCGTATGGTTAATCTTAATGCTTTTGGATGCGTAGCTAACATCTAAATTGAATTGTTAATCTCTTGTGAAGTGAAAGTGGATCTTGAGATTTAGAACTTGCCATGCTAGCATAGGTTCATAATTGTTATCAATATGATTGTGGTGTGAGATGAAAATACTTATACTGCCCTGTGTGATCTTTATGGATAACTTGTTCTTCAACCGTTATGTTTTCAAATTCTATAGACATATAGGGTCTAAGCATAATTGGTGTCTATTCATCTTCTATCTCTTTTGTGGATGTATGTTTAGTTTGGTATGCGTATGCTGACAGGTAGCGTATACTTGTTTCGTGTTATCCGATCAGATATCAAAACCATCGCATGTTTTAATTAAAGGTTGCAACTCTAAGTGAAGTAGATGATGAAACTAGGATTCCATGTTTTATTCTCATATTAGTAATTCGAATTTTTACTCTCATTAATTGTTTAATTCTTAGTTTTATAATTTGAACTTTAGTTTAATTTAGATAATCAATCTTAAATTTGTTATTTGTCTTAGCAGTGGATAAAAACCATACATCGGTGCATAGGTACATTAATTGAATTGAACACCATTCTAGATCTCTGTGGGAACGAACTTGATTTAATCATATATTACTTGTGACAACGTGCGCTTGCGTAAATTTTTCATAACAAAGGGCGTATGACTTAAATTCCTTAAAGATAGATCGGGAGTCAGTACTTCTTGATATATCGTGATTATTTTCATAGGAAAATATTTAAGTAGATATTTTCCGTTATTTATTTAATTAATATTATTTTAAATATTAATTTGAGATGATTACGTAATGAACATTATTTTGAATATTCATTCGAGATTATTTAGTAAAGGAATATTATTTTAAATATTCGTTTTAACTTTATTTAATGAATATCATCTTTAATATTCACTCAGGGTCGATTTACTCATCGAATATTATATTGAATATTCCTTAAGGATTTAATTAAGTTAAATAATGAATGTTATTTCGGATATTCATTCGATCATTATTTATTTAATCAATATCTTTTCGAATATCCAGTTGAGCAATATCTTATATTAAGATTATTCCTTCAATATTTTTGACTTAATAAATATTCTTTGGAATATTTATTTAATTCTTCTAACTCGTTTCAAGAATGATTTACTTCGTTCAAATGCTATTTCCGACCTCCAAATATTATGTAAACTATTTTGGAATCTTATTATTGATAATATTATCAAGAAAGGTTCTTAAGATTCCATTCTTCATTTAATTCTGTCCGTTAAATTATAAGGGACTCCTTCTTGAGAAATGTTATTTATCTTGATGACTTCCTGGTCATAATTTCTTTGAAACTATTCTTTTCATTTGCAACTGGGTTGCTATGAGTCATTGAATCTTGTGTACCCACTCATCATTCGAGGGGTAGTATTGACGAAGCAAGTTTATATCCATTAACAAGCATCAGCTTGGGAAATATTGGTGAATTTTCCTTTCCAACTAGATACGACTACTTTGTGAAGTCTTATCAACAAGCATTATACTTGGGGAAAGGGGGACGAACTTTACGTTTCAGAGTCATGGATGTTATTCGAACTAGGAGACGCGTAAGTGGCCGAGTGGCGCCGGTCCAGCAACTAATGGCCCAACCGTTGGTCGGGGGGTTCCAGAGGGCGGGCGATCCGTCGGTGCTTCCTTCTACATGTAGAGAACAAATGATGGGGAGCATGACATGCGACTGATCATCGTAAATGTTGTGGCTCCTGGCGCGGCAAGCTCCCGTATTAGTTCATCTTCCAAATTGGGAAATTTTCTGCAAAACTATCATTGTTGGCAGGGCTGAAAAGTGTTTGAACTGGAATTGCAATATTCTTCCTGCAAATTCCTTTATTATGGAAATTGATAATATCTGGCTTATCTTTGTCATAGCAGATATTTCCATGAAATAATTATATAATTTGAGTTACCTTGCAACTTCATCCTTTATCTTATAATTAATGACTCTGTTGATACCTTACATAACATGAGTTGTGATAAGGAGGTTTTTGATATTGGATTACCTTATAACTTCATCTTTTAAGTTATATGTTGATATTCTGCATATATTCTATATAGCAGATATTTTGTGGAAATGTTATATTGAACTATCTTATAACTTCATCTTTTGCAATATACTAGCACTATGTTCGTCAATGCATGGCATACAGTTTCAAAGATATTTTAGAACTGTTATTATATTGCGGAGGTACAGTATCTTGATCTATCAAGTGTTTTGGCGAAATGATATACATTCATATAAATATTTTCAAGCTTGAGAAGTATTGATTTGGTACCTTATAAATGGTTCGTTCCAAAAATCTTGGCTCTCTTACTATTAGTTACCTCTGAGGCTTAAACTTATCAAGTGGTTAAAGAAATTATATCCCATACAGAATATTGAACTGTAGGGCGTTGTGATAAAAATGGTATACTTATATGTATATAATTTTAGACTTGTGGAATACTAAAAAGGGGATCTTTTCATAGTTTGGTTTCTGTTTGATGAAACCACTTGTAGTAGCAGTATACTGAACTGCATATTTTGAAGAGTTTTATTAAAGGTTATTGGGACTACAACTTATACCATTTTGCTAAGGTATGAAGCTTACTATGGTTAGCATAATCCCGGGTTGTTCATTTGACGCTATTTCAAATGTTATACTTTCCTTAATGAAATTCCATAGTTAAATGTTTCAGAAATGATATTAAATATCGTTAAATATTGAATACCCTTGTGCGTATTGATATATATATTGTGAAGTTCTATTATTAACTTGCTGAGCAATTCTTTCGCTTATTTTTGCTTGTTTCAAATATTAACCTTTCAGAGGAAGGTAGACGGTTGAGGCTTATCTGCATGGCTCAGAAGAAGCAGGCAGTACGCCCTTATGAAGATGATATGATCCAAAAAAGCTATAGCTGGAGTAAGTTATATGTAGGTACATTGATGTGTAATATATATTACTTTGTACTGAGTAATACTAGTTGCTGGTGTACTTCCCAACGAAGCTATACTAGTAGTCTAAGATTTGTAAGACATAGTGCGATGTAATAGAATGGATGTAGTGAAGATGTAAAGATTTTAGTCCTTGTTTCTAGCCCTATGACCTAAAAGATGCTTGGTGGTTGGGGTCGCAGAGTTATATTTCCGTTTTAATGATTACAGATGGTTTAATGTTGTTAAACAGGTAATTTGACATTGAGGATTTCCACGTAGCTACCAAATCCTTGACCCCGGATTTGGGGGTGTTACATTAAGTGAGTGGTGTTAAATATTGAAGTTGTAATGTATAGAGTCAAATTCGAGGACTCGTCAAGTATGCAAAATTGCGAATTGGAAGTCAATTTCAGAAGGCGTTGGATAGTGAAGTTATAAACAAGTTGTTTCCACCATGATAATTGTGGAAAGTTATGTCAAAGGTGGAGTTTACTAGTTTTCAAATCAATCGAGAGTGATTTTAAGAGTTTCAAAGGTAGATCACATATCAAGATGATCGAAGATTCAGGAAGCGTATACAAATCAATCGAGAGCAATTTTAAGAGTTTCCAAGAAAAGGAAGAAAATTCTGGCACAAGGATTTTAATGTGAATATTGGATATTATGATTCTGTGATTAAGTGAGTGGTGTTAAATATTGAAGTTGTGATGTATACACTACGCCATAGATGGGCGTCCGCAATACTTTTCTAATGTAACACCCACTTTGTGTTGCATTAGAGGTACCTTTTTCGACCTACTGCAACACTGTTGAGATTGTGTTACAATACCTCTGAAGGTACTGTTGCAGTAGAACCTGTACTGTTGCAATAGATTCGTTGTGTTACAATAGCGACTAAGCGTTGCATTTGCTATTTTTTTAACATTTAAAAAAGTAAAAACAAATTAACAAGGGACAGCTTTTCTGCTATGTGTCACGTGGGCCACACTGCCACATGTCACTGGGGGACCACACAATGCCACGTGTCACGTGGTCCGGTCCCCACTGCACTTGTCAGGGGTGGGTGTGGCAGTGGGGACCACGTGACACGTGGCATTGTGTGGTCCCACACTGCCACGTGTCATTGGCGGACCCCACATTGCCACGTGTCAAAGTGATAGTTGACCGTTAAATTACCCGATCAAGTAATTTATTTTTTTTCTAAAATTTTGGGAATAACATTAAATATGATGGATCTTGATTCCCGTATGGTTGGGTGGTCGAGAAATATTTTTTAAAAAATCGAATCCTTAAACCCTGACGAAACCCTATTTAGGGGTTCCGGTCAAAGTGATAGTTGACCGTTGAATTACCCGATCAAATAATTTTTTTTTTCTAAAATTTTTGGAATAACATTAAATATGATGGATCTTGATTCCCGTATGGTTGGGTGGTCGAGAAATATTTATTTAAGAAATATTTTTTTCTGAAATTTTGGCAATAACATTGAAAATGGCAGATCTTAACATCTGTATGATTAGATTATCGAGAATTTTTTTAAAAAAAATCGAAACCGTAAAATTATCAAAACTTATGTAATAAAATTCGAATTTTTAACTAATTTTGACTCTTATAAAATTTATGTTTTATATAAATACATGTAATATTTGTTTTATTTTTATATTGTAGTTTTTATTTATTATTAATTCAATTATATATAAAAGAGAAATAAGATAATACATTTCCAAGATGAAAAATGGGCGGACTTTTTCCCCCAAAATGTGAACTACAACTTTTCATTTCCCCCCATTATACACTGAGTTTTCCCCCCTTTCCCAGACGAAAATCATACTACTAACTACGCTTTTCCCCCTTTCCCCATTACACACTCTCAATACACTCTCTCTCGGCTCTCCATTCTCTATACTTTACCGACACTGAACTGAAAAAGGTCACACGCACTTTGTATCAAATCAAAATCTTCTCTTCATTATTCTAATATCTTCTTTCTTCTCTTCAAAACTAGGGTTTAATTATTTTTGATTTTGCAGGTGATAATTCGATTCCCTCGTTCGATTTAATTAATTGGTAAACACTCTTCGATTTTTGATTTTGATATATATTTCGTTGCTTGTTTCATTTTGCCCTTCTTAACTCTTTTATTTTGATCTTCAATTAGGGCTTCAATTGGGGCTTTTTCTTGGGGCCCTTCAATTAGGGCTTTTAGTTTAATCTTTTCTATTATATATTCTAATGTGCAAGTAAAACCTGGACTCAATTCAAGTTATATTCTAATTTTGCGGAGAAGCATGAAGAACATCATCGACCCAATTTATATATGTTAGTGTTTCTTGACATATATGTTTTGTTTTGTGTTCTGTTTTTCTTGATTATGGGGTTGTGTTTTTGTTTTAAAGGAGGAAAATGTATCTATTTTATTTCAAATATGTGCTTTCATACTTGATACTCTGTTCCTGATGTATGTTGTTTATATGTAATGTAACATATTCGAATTCTTACAGTTGGGCATATATAAAATGAAATGATATACATTGTTCTGATACTCTATTTTATATGTATGATGTTAACTGCTACTTTTTCATAGATTATACATTGTTTGATGTAAAACAATTTAAAATATTAATAAGTTTGTTAGAAGATGGACCCTTGCTGGTGTGATGTGTACTTGCACATTAAAAACTTGTATTGGGCTCAACAATCTAGCTTCAGAACTACTACTACTACAGTATAAAACTGCTAAATTAATACACATACATATTTCCTTTCTTAACTCATTGTAGCTGGTAATACTAAATTCACTTTGCCAATGGTATTTAGTGTCTTGGTCGTATATCTAGTCATGTACTCTGTTTGCCCGTTATAGTATTATGTCAATATTTTTTCATTTTTAATGTAGTGGAGGTCTTATCTTTCACTGATAAAAGACACCTCACAAAAGTTCTCACACTCCAATTTGTTTGGATATTGAATTTATATTTTGTATGCAGTTGAGAATTTTCTAATGTTTTGCTAATGTATTCTGTGCAGCCAATCTTTGTGTGCTTTATATACGTGCTTGATCCAGATGCACTTTGAACCTAAGAGTTTATAAGACTTCTTGAAATCTCTTAGCAAACAAACAGGCATTAGAGTTCTTTTAATTGACTAGGTAAAAGCTACTTTAATTTACTTCTCGCACTATCAAAAATTTAGCTACTTTAAATATCTTATGCTAAAACTAGGCAGCATTGCCCTCTCCAATACTCCTCTAGTTCCATATATACATTTTTGTTCCATCTTGTGCATAGATTTATTTATTCACAATGACAAAGTAGAAAACTAAATATCTCAAAACTAAGTTATATAGGTTAGTGTTTCTTGACATATATGTTTTTGTTCTGTTTTTGTTGTGTTCTGGCAAGAGAGAAAGAGAAGCAGAAGCGGTTACATAGAAGAAGCAGGTGCTTGTGTTCTGGCATGATGTATGTGCTTGTGTTGAAGAGTTTTATAAAATTTTCTGTTGTATTTGCTAATTACTTTTCTGAATTTTATTGTTTACTGATATGTCAATTTATTACTAAATGTGAAGCACGAAATACAAAGCTAACAACCAACGGTAAGAAGAACTCTTTAGAGTTTCATAAACTAGCAGTCTGAAAAAGCCAGGAGAACTGATTCCATCTTATAATAGGATTGTTCTTGTTTGTTCACCACAAAAATTTGGTTGTGTGAGCTTTACTTGTAAATTATTCTACAACTATGAATAATTTTCTGCAATTTACTATTTCGTTTTTGTGTCAATTTGAAATTTGATGTTTATTTGCAATCTAGTCATAATCTGCTCTAGATTATATTTACAAATATGTATCCAGGCTTCCATATACTTATGTTAATATCTTTGAACTAGAAATCCTAACTCTAGTTCTTTATAGCTATAAACCCTCTGAATATGTATTAGTTAATGTAATATAAATTTAAAGGTGATCTCTGGTTCTAATTTACTGATGTTGATAAAACAAATGATATTGCTGTGGCCCTTAAACTACTTATTCAAAAATTCCAAATTGCTACAAACTACTAAATGTACTATGAACACACAGTGAAAAATGTACCATATTAATTGACTTAGAATTTTGTCCAATAAATTTTGTAACTTTTATGTTATAAACAGGGTTTCTATATTGCCACCTTTTTTATTGTATATAATGTTTTCACTCATTAACCTAGGGCAGGTTTAAATAAATTTTCTACTATTAAACAGAGTAAGCTCACTGATTATGGGACCTAACGCTGTTGCTGCATTAGGTATATGCTCTCATTTTGTTATGATGAAATCAAGGGTTGATATGTGTTCAACTTGAGTTTTTTAGTTTAAACTTGAGTTTTTTGGTGACATGTTTTGTTTGGATTACTTTGTATATGAATGTAATTCCATCAATGATTTTTGTCAGCTTCTTTTGTAAATTAAGAATATAATTGTCTTAATGTTACATAATAGGATTATCTTCAGTTAGTTACTTCAGACTGAGAACAAAAGGCTTCTTTTGGAATTTGGTCTATACAGACAACTATAATGTGCTCTTGTTTACTGCTAGCTACGAAAAAATTAATCAGTTTTGATGTCTACTTGCATGGCTGTCCTGATTGGTATGAAAGACTTTATGTAAATTTGAATAGTTATGCCTTGTATAAAGCAGTTTTAGTCTTGTAAAAACAATTTAATTATAACTTTGATCCAAACTGTTCTTGTGCAGATTATCTTTACAAATGTTGGAAACCCTCATACTCTAGGACGGAAGCCTTTAACTTTTCCTCGCCAAGTATTGCTTCTTTCGTTCATTATTTTGGAAATTACTTTTTACCTTTAGTGCTTTAATTAATTTAATTATATCTGTTAACAGATTCATACTGCTCAATGCATTGGTGTAAAGCCTAATAATTTTAAAATTAAATCATATTTCCTAAGATAGATAGTGTGCAGGAGGAGCAGTAGTATTGTTGGGAATATTCTCTGGGTCAGATGGTTTTACTTGCTACAGCGTAGAAAGCATTTAAACAAGAACTCGGACACAAGTTCTTCAGATCCATCCATGATAGGTAGGTTTTATATATCAAATATTGACATGGAGATATTTAGTTTATATTTCCATGTCTGATACATCTTTAATCATGCTCCACTGTTACAGTTGAGCTAAAAGGAAGATTTGGACCATGCTACCAACCACTTTTGAATCACAGGTAGCCTACTTGTCAAGGATTACACACCTAAATCTAGTTTCTCTTTTCGTCTGCCAGGACTGCGGATACCAGATGTTAGTGGCTGAATATCTACCTAACGGAAGCATGTGTAGTCATTTATATTTTGGTGAAGTGGTGCATGAAGGAAGGAGATCCGTGAATCTTCTGTACTTTGTATTGAGTGATTTGTTTTGTAATGGGATTACTATATGTACAAATCGAATATCGAATAACATAGTGTTACATTAGCCTTATTTTTGTATTTCTTAAAAGAAGATTATAGTGTTGCATTAGATAACTATGTAGTGTTGCAATAGAGAGTGGGCCCCTACCTGCCACGTGGCAGGTGGGTCCTATATGCCACGTGTCAGGTGGGTCCCACATGCCACGTGGACACCTGCCATATGGCCACCAGCCACGTCACATGTCCCCCCACATGACACGTGTCACGTGGGCCCCACATGCCACGTGTCCCATATCTGTTTTTGGCTAAGCTATGGTAACACTTTCCTAATGTTGCATTTGTTTGATTTAGTGTTACGGTATGGCCCTAAGGTAATACTTTTCTTAGTGTTACTATTGAGAACAAAAGCGTTACGTTAGATAGCAGAGGCAACATTAGCGGATGAAATGGTGAAAAAGTGTTACATTAGGCCTATTGTAACAAAAAACGTGTCTAATGCAACAGTAGAAGTGCGTTGCGTCTGGGCATCTATGGCGTAGTGATAGAGTCAAATTCGAGGACTCGTCAAGTATGCAAAATTGCGAATTGGAAGTCAATTTCAAAAGGCATTGGATAGTGAAGTTATAAACAAGTTGTTTCCACCATGATAATTGTGGAAAGTTATGTCAAAGGTGGAGTTTACTAGTTTTCAAAATTTTAAAGGTCAAGGATTAAATGTTTTTAAAGAAATTTTGTTTCAAAACTTTTTGTTTAAAACTTTATTATTTTAAATGTTTTCTTTTAAAATGATTCTTATAAAATATTTTTTTTCAAAAGGAATTTCAGTAACTAAAAATAATCCTTGATTTGTTTTAAACCAACAAAATGTTCGAGATTTTCTTTCAAATGTTTTAACAACCAATGTTTGGAGGAGATGAAAAATGGAATTGTGAACCGAATTGTGGTTGACGTGCAACGAAAATTGATCGTGTTGTTCAGTATCAAAGATACGATTGGGAATAGATGATATGAGGTTAAATTTTTAAATTGGTTACTCAGTAAAACAATGAGATGAAGGATGGATAGAAATTCCGATTATTCCCTTCTCAAGTAACATTGCACGTGAAAGAGGAGTAAGAATGATTGGGGATTTCTTGATGTACTTTTCTCAAAATTTTATCTGAGGAAGGTTCATTTTAGGAGATGTAAATAAGTGGTGATGCATGTTGAGTGGAAGATTCATGTTGATAAAAGCGGGAGCTTGTTGGAAATTGTTGAAGAATTGTATCATGATTAGTAGCGAGTGAAGTTGTGACCACGGGAGAATTGGTAATGAATTGGATATTTCAATCTTGTTCTTGTATTGAGTGAAGTCACAGTCAAGGTGACAGTATATTACTTATCAAAAGCTGCAAATAATCGAGGCTATGTTTCGAAAGACTTAGCAAACCAGAATACTTTATAAGAGTAAGAATCTAGTTGTTAATTAAATTATGCTTGATGTGCATCTAAGGACGTATGTGTTTGGCTATAGTATTCGATTACAAGGATGCGACTGAGAATGGACGAAATGATGTTAAGTTTCTAGATTGGGTACTCGGTAAAAGTATAGGACTAAAGAAAGAAAGAAACTTCTAAATTATTCCCTTCTTGATCAACATAGTACTTGAAAAGTGGAGTGGAAGCGATCGGAGGATTTCTTGAGATTCTTTTCTCGAAGTTCCAAGTGAAATCGTGTGGTAATACGTAAAGCGTGGGAGTTATACCAAGTGTAGGTTGTTGTAAATTAAGGCAAATTGCACGATCGTATTATTGCGAAGGACTGGCGTGGTAACATAGTTTTGACGCAGGGTATAGTTCATTATGTGAAAGTCAAATTGATTTTCGGGGAAAAGATATTCGTTCACGTGTGATAAACGTCTAGAGTTAATAAGACTCGGAAACCAAAGTTTAAGGTTATTTCGGAGTTTGAGGGCTCATGGAATGAGCTTATAAAGGTATAAGTTGGTATGGGGAAGTCCTAGAGTTGAAAGATACAACCTGGAAAGTGAAAGTAAGATGTTGAGAAGATCAGAACTGCTATTTGGGTCCTTAGGATTGATTCTGAGGACAGAATCCTATTAAGGGGGGAATGATATAACGACTTAGAAAATTTCGAATTTAAAATTATTTATTTAATATAAATTCTGAAATATATTATGTGAATATTGTTGTAAAGGTGGAATATATGTGGAGTAGTGTTTATGTGTTTACGTGATGATTGGTATGAGCTATGAAGGTCGGTGTATTTTATTTGTATTTTTGAGGATTTAAATATGTTTAAAACCTGCATTATTGGTCTTCTAAAATTTTTATAAAATCATCGGGGTTGTTAAAAATCCTAAGATCTTTTGTAATATTTTCTTTATGTATTTATTGAGTTTTTAAAATTGTTTGGTTGATTAATTTGGGTGTTTTTAGTATTTTAAGATGATTTTAAGAGTTTTAATTGTATTTAAAGGGTCAAAACTTGTAAAATTCATATTTAATTCATTTTTTATCCGAAAAATATTTTAAAAATATGTAGGTGTTCGTAATTTCATGTTCTTTATTTTAAAAATGAAAAGTGTAATTTTCCGAATTTTATATTTAATTTTGATTTATGAAAGTTACGTATTAGTTTTAAAAGCGAATGGGGAGTGATGTATTTGGGCCCGGATAAGGTGTAGTCATATAATTATATTGGGCCAAGCCCAATAACACCACAACGACACTCACAACAGTCGAGAAAACTCTAGAACCGGGGGGGGAGAGAAAAAAAAAGAGAAAAGGGGAAGAAGAAGAAGAGATTGGGGGTTTTGATTTTTGTAAGTAATTTGATATGTATATATGTATAATCATGTGTGTGTATATATGGGAGGATGTGTGTGTGCAAGATATGGGGGAAGGGAGCAGAAATTGCAACAGTGGGGGAAGAGGGGTGGCGCCCCACCGCGCGGTGGCCGGCGGTGGTGGCGGCCGGCGAGGCAAGTGGCGCGAGGAGGAGAAGAGGCACGTGTGTAGCAGTTGTGGGAGAGAGAGAGCAGGAGAGAGAGAGAGAGAAGAAGAGAGATTGATTTTGGGGAAATTTGGAAATCGGAAAGGTATAATATTTTATTTATTTATTTATTTATTTTCATTTTCGACGTAATTGTTTAATTCTCGTGTTAGATAAAAATTATTCGATTGTGGTAATTTAATTAGTTATAGATTTTGATAGAGTTATTTGTGGATGGTTTTTATGTATTAGAGAATATCATAGTTTTCTGATCAGGCTTTGCTTCCAGATAATTTACAAAATCCGTCTTGATGTTACATTATCTACACGAGTTAAATTATTTATGTACAGTGAAACCCTTAATCCCGTACGTCACACACACATCAACAACTATATACATACATATGACCGCCAACACATATATCAATACCCATATGTAAGATTCCTCATAAACTCATAAACGTTTTTAACATTCAAAAATGGAATCTAATTCAAATAGTAAATGGAGGAAGAAAATTTGATAATAATTCCTTAGATAAAAACTATAACTTCTAATAAAAACCAATGATCATAAATAAAATAGCTCCGCTCCCTAGGTGGGATTAGGTAGGGGTGTTCACGGATTGGTTTGGTCCGGATTCTTGATTTTTCCGAACCAAACCAATATAAACGGTTTTTCAAAAATCAAAACCAAACCAGACCAGTTAGATGCCAAGACCAAACCAAACCAGACCATAGAAGAACGGATTGGTCCGATTTCGAACCACGGTTTGAACTTTATATCATATTATTTTTTTAATTTTTGTTAAACTTAAAAATGAAATTGTAATTTAAATAAATATAAATAAAATTTAATAAACATAAATATTATACACTACATATATGTATTACAATATTTGTTTATCAATCTTTAGTCTCCTGTTTACGTATTACATTTATATAATTCGATTGAATTTATATAAATAGTAAACAAATTAATTTAGTGTAGAATTACAAAATATTGATAATTAACTCAATATTAGATTTATTAAGTAATTTAATTTTTTTATTAAATATACGTATATACATTACGTACTATAAGTTATAATCTTAACTTATAGTTATCTACTAGAATTTTTAGCGTATTATTATATAATGGTCCGGTTTGGTTTAACCGGTTTTAAAATATTGAAAACCATAACCAAACCATTTATGCATAAACGGTCCGGTTAACCGAACCACTAACAACGGTTTTTACGGTTTTGGTTTTTGTTGGTTCGGATTGTTGTGGTCCGGTCCGGATTCACGGTTTGACGGATTGTTTGAACACCCCTAGGATTAGGTAAAACACTCCAAAGGGGAAGGAGCTCTGGATCTCAAGAGCAATCTTCACAATTAATGTAACTTAACCTCTTTTACCCCATCCCACCTTGCGCCACAATCATGGTATTCCTAATCCACATGTCCTTGATTATTTCTAGAAAGTGTTTAGCTGTGGTTGTAGTTGTTTTCTTCACAGAGTATCATTTGCATCCTGTTGTGCTTGTGCATGCACACTTCCTTGGAATATTAGGGTAATTCCTATTGCATATTTGGCTCCTAGATGTCCCGAATTTATAACTGTTTTGGAGGCTTGCATTCCACTCCTCCATCCCTTTTTTGAAAAGGGAAATACTAACCATAGCCTTAGGGCTATGGTTAAGCATTAAATATTCTCATATTGTCAACTTTGATTTTAGTTATTTAATTGATTTTTGGATTTTCAAAACTCTTTTACAACATCAATTTAATTTTCCAAGTAATAATAGTGGACCCCCTGCATTCACATTAGTTTCCACTAATAAAAACATCCCAAATTGCTAAATAATTATATTAAAATTCGTGCAAACTTGATGTATTAAGTGCAAAATTGACATTTTAAGTGCATTTATCCAGTTATATTAATGCTGAACCATAACCCTACGTGCTATGTTTAGCATTACCCGTTTGAAAATACTGATTCTAAAAGGTAAACAACAAAAAATAGGTTTACGTAATTGTATAAAATAGCAAAAGAATTGACAAGTTAATTCTTTACAAAAACAGGCCTTACCATTGAGTACTGTACAGGGCTGGATTTTCAGCGTTCTTACGAGGTTCTAAAAAGATTTTCTCCTTGTTTCCCCTCTCGTTTCCGGACAATAGGATAAAACTTGTCCAGTGAAACATTTGTGTTGAAACTTGTACTTGTCTGAGTAAAATATTTGTGTTGTTTAATCGTTCAACTTTTTTTAATAAGACAAAACTACTGACAATTCTCACATATTTCCCAATCTTTAAATCTAAACTCCATTTGATCAAAATTTAGTTTTATGATTTGGATTATAAAAATAATTTAAAATGAGACTTAAGACTCTATCGAATTTTTCAAAGTAAATCAAATCTTACTTTGTTATAATACTTAAACACATTTTTTATATTGATTTTGTTCTTTATACACTCCCTATGTCTAACATTCTCAAAATATTAATTTAAAAATTACAACAATTATCTTTCAACTTAGATATGTTAACCTATAAATTTGAACCTTATATTAATATTGTAAAATTTCCTTCTTTTAAAATCATGTGGTATGTTGTTTGAACTAGGTAATAATTTTTTCAATAATTTAAGAAATTGTAATAAAATTAGTTTCATTTGTTTGGATGTATTAACTAATTTTAAATTAAATTTATTTTTTTCTTTTATAAAATTTATTAATGTTTATTCTTAAATTACTCCCTCCATCACACTCATTTCTTTACATGTGTTCAACACTGCTTGGCACGATTTTAAGGTGTATATTAAATATAGTTCCATAACTTATTTTTAAAATTTTCTTTTTTGAATAAAAATTTACATATTAAATTTTTATTTAAAAGAAAAAAAATTAAAAATAAATTATGGAACTATACTTTAGAAGAGCATTAAAATGCGTACCGAGCCCTCTGCTCGCAGCGTAAAGAACTTGGGGACAAAGGGAGTAATTATTTTAACGTACGGTAATATTTTAATATTTTAAATTTTTATGTTTATTTTCATAATTTTTAAGAATTAAATGAAATATAAATTCATTTTTGTAATAAGATTGTTAGTGTCAGTTTTAAAATTTATGATGTGGATGATTTCGAAGAATTCTTTTTCTCTGATTCAAATTCAATGGGCACATTCAGTTTCCTATCATTTTATGGGGGGGTGGGGGGGGGGGGGAAATTCAATCACATTAATTTTCTTAATTTTTCTTTTTTTGTAGCACCTTGTGTAATAATATATAACAAATTTTTCATATTTTTTAAAATCAATTAGGCATTAATAGATAGTACAAATGAAATGATAACAAGTTGTATTCATTTGATCTAACTTTTATCTTGCTTAAATGTAGATGATTAATCATGCTATATTATCATTGAGGAAGAGAAATGGATCAAGTTCTACGGCAATAGCCATCTTCATTAAGAAAAATTATGACCATCTTCCAAACAATTTACAATTTCAGGAAGACTCTATTACGTCACTTAAAACGTCTTGTTGAGTGTGGAAAACTCACAAGAGTGAAGAACTCATTTAAGAAAACATGATATTTGTTCCTAGATAGTTTGTGAGGTTTCTTTGCTTTTTGAATATTTTTGGAATTTTAAAAAAAATGAGAAACAAATTTTTAATTATTATTTCTTTTAATTAATATTTCTTTTTTTCCTACCAAGTATGTGAGAATTTTACAACTCAATCACGCACCGACTCATGTATATGTATATGGTAGTTGAGAATAATAAGTATTTTAAATAGCATGGTAAATTTTATCTTGGAAATCATGAACCGTTACTCCTTGAGTCTTTTTCTCTTTAGTGACAAGAATTTAAACTAATTAATGTTATGATTATTTTAGAAAGAATCTTAATTTGAGTAATTTTTTCTAACCAATCATTGTATTTTTTTGTCTAATTATTGGTTAATTAACACATATTTTTAAGTGCATAATTAAGTTGCTTTATCATATAGACATTTGGTAGTGTAATCGACATTGTTGTCCCAACTGTAATTGGTCATGATGATCTAAGTTGCAATGATCTTCATGTGGACTCATGTAACAGCCCGACTTTTCGGACTATTAATTCTAAACTGAAAACTAAAATTAAAATACGATTTATTAATCAAAAGTCTATTACAAATGTACTTATTACAAAAGCGCAGCTAACATCTATCGAAAAGTCAATCTAGCCAAATTCTAAGGTCTTCGAACTCGAATGCTACTAAACTCGATTGTACATCGAACTTGAAATATTAAAAGAATGAGTTACAAAGCCCAGCAAGCAACTACCGTCCGACGGCTCAAAATAATATTTTTATAATTTTCAAAAATACGATTTCCACATGTAGCACATAACATCTTTCACATAGTTTCACACAACATACTCAATAACAATTACGACAAAAATTCACACAATATTTTCTATAACAAATATCAAACCAATGTACACAATATATATTTTCAATAACTCACATAATCTAAATTCTGAATCGAATAAATAAGTCTTAATCTTTTATATTTTGCTTTTAATTCCCACACACTACTAAAAAAATGCTAATAGACATCGGTTTCTGGCCGATGTCTTTGCAAAATTCTAACCTATGTCTTTGTCGGTGATGTCTAAAGTCGAAACTTTAGACATCGGTTTCTGGCTGATGTCTATTAGCATACAATACATTAGTTTTAAACATATTTATGATGTTTATGAACTTTCTTCTTGGGTTAACTGCATGAGGTAATCTTTTTAATTGTTATATTAGAGGTCTTAGCTGTTATTTAACATATGGCAAACATAGAATAATTTGACATAGATATTTGTTTTTTTTCCAAATACTGATGTCTAAGCCTTTATTAACATCGGTTTCTATAAAGAAAACCGATGTATAAAGTGCTCATAGACATCGATTTTAGACGATGCTGAAGATAACTATTGCATTGGTTACCTATTTTTAAAACCGATGTCTGAGGTCCATCAGACATCGTTTTCAGCTGATGTTTAAGACTTATAAGATAACAGTTTTTATAATGATGAACGATGTGCAATGTCTATTAGTACATTGTTTTTTTTTGTCTCTAATCGATGTGTAAGTTGCAAGTAGACATCAATTTTTATTGACAATTGGTTGTGTATGCACTTAAATAAACAAAAATGAATATATCATTAACAAAAAAATCCAGCATTTACATCATTCTTACATCAGTGAGCAAAGCCAAAATGACTACTATAATCAAAGCTATACCAAAAAAAATTATAGACAGTAGCAAACATATAACTATATTAATCAAGTCCAAATTATCATGTCTGACCAAAACCAACACTTTATTCCAATGTACCGGAACATAGCTAATCCTTGACATTGACTCGGTCGATAGTATCCATTTTCGTTCGCTTGAGGTCTGATATAGTCACCATTTTGACCACCACCACTATTAAAGTTACGACCACTGAAACGTCCCTTTGATGAATCCATATGGTAGCTACCCCTGCTTCTACCTCTTCCCCCTGTTAGGAAAATTTTACAAGTCATATGATAGAAACATCAAACACTGATCAGAGATAGCAAATATTTTCTATGTTACATATCAACAGTTGACCAATGCCATTGTCTACAAGGCGTTCCTCCAGTACAGAAAAAGGCACACCATCGATCCAACAATAGCAAGGAATTTTGACTACAATTTGACTAAACTGAGTGTAGATGACATGGAATTTAGTAGAACATTAGTGCATGAGCTGGAAGTAGATCAGATATAGTGTATTACTATACTCTAAGCAAGCAAAAATTGGATACTACCGGAAAGAACAGTTTCAATATTGTAAGGGGTTTTTAAGAGTATTTTATTGAGTCCAAAAATTGTGGTACCTTCTTTTTTCCTTTTTTCCTGATGATGATTGTGGATCAGTGTGAGAATCTCATTTTCAGCTTCTGAATATCGTTCATATGCTAATTTCTTAGATATTAACAGATAGGTAAACACTGGGAACTAAAAAGTCAGTCCAACTAAAATCTGGCTTATAAGACTCAAAGATGTAGTTCATACAATTGTGATAATAATTTTTGTTTTAACAAGTTTCACATCTAATATGAGCAAAAAAAAAACAAGAAGAAAAGGTTTCACGTCTAACTTCTTAGCTAAAGAAAAAACTTCTTAGCTACTTAACATATTGAATATATATATATATAGGGAAAGGTTCTGTGAGGAACTAAGTAATTTGGGTAACCTAGGAACTAAATATTAGCCTTTGGATAGGAAGCCCACGTTTTCTTGTACATAACTGTTTCACAACCTTTTCTTTATTTTGTCCACACCTCCTGCATACACATTCCATCTCTCATTAAAAAACAAAAAATGTTTTCTTTTTATTTTATTGTATTTAATTATAGAACAAAGTGTTATTATAGAACAAAGTGTTCTGTAAATTTTAATAAAGAATTACATTTTGCATTTTATTAAATGATATTTTTAAATCAATTTTTTTGTTTTATAATGGACAAATATGTTATCTATAATTTTGAAATATTATGTTAAATTATATATTTTATTTAATTGAATTTCTTAATTATGTATTTTAATAAAACAATTTTTTTATGTTCTGTATTTTAAAAAATAGAATTTTTATGTTCTGTATTTTGATGAAACTGAATTTCTAAGTTATGTATTGTAGTAAATCAAATTTTTTTTTGTACTGTAATTTAAAAAAATATTTTTTTTTTATGTTTTGTATTTTAAAAAATAGAAACTTTATGTTCTGTATTTTAAAAAATAGAATTTTTATGTTCTGTATTTTGATGAAACTGAATTTCTAAGTTCTGTATTGTAATAAATCGATTTTTTTTGTAATGTAGTTTTAAAAAAATAGAATTTTTATGTTCTGTATTTTAAAAAATAAAAAATAGAATTTTTATGTTCTGTATTTTCTGTGTTCTGTATTTTAAAAAATAGAATTTTTATGTTCTGTATTTTGATGAAACTGAATTTTCATGTTCTGTATTTTTAAATTTTTCTAGGTTCACAATTTTGCATTAATAATATAAATGAGATGAAAATTTAATCAGAGTTCATTTCATTATTAATGGCTAAGAGGTAAGAGCATAAGAGACGTTCTTTAAAAAAAAATAAAAAGAAATGGGGGAGGGAGGAAAGAAGTTAATGAAGAAAGAGAAATAGGTTTTGTTGTTTTTCACGTGATTGTCTAGGTCATATTGTAACACTAACGCTGTGCTCCAGAGTTTTTTTGGGAGAGAAAAGAAGAGAAGAGATGGAAAGAGAAGGGAAGAGAAAAGAAATAACAGAAAAAAATGATTCTCTTGTGTGCTCCCAACCGGAGGGAAAGAGCATCTATTTTAATCTCTCTTGTGCTCCCGAGTTGGAAAGAAAAGAATTTTTTTTGTACATTTTTACTATAATACCCTCAAAATTGTTATGTTTTTTTTCACAGTCAAAATGTCTCTCTCTTCAGTCCATCCGGCAAATTACACACCTGAAGTTTATTAAATTGTTTGCTTATGCAATCGAGATTTAATTAGTAAAATAATTAGAACAAGAAATAATTAGATTTAGTCCTGGGATTAAGTGGTATAAGTGAGGGACTTCAAGTAGTGCATTAATGCCTTAATTGTTCACTAGAAAATTGAATGACTGCATGCCTTTGTACAGGCACTTATACAATGGCTTTGATCCTCTAACTTCAGAGTACTTCTTCAACTAAATTACATAAATTTCCATATTATACTAGGATGTGTTGTCTATGCAAGACTCTAGATTATTACATTTATACTCCATTTATTACAACAGAGTCGTGCTTATTGACATGAATAAGTGTAAATACATAACCAAACAAAAAGTTAAAAGGTTTTTAAAATGCAATAAATAACAGCTTGGCTTAAAGAGCAATCTTCATGAAATGATGTTTACAATAATAAACATCAAATTTAACCTTTTAACCTCCTTCAAAAATCTTACGAAGAAGACAAGACCTAGTTTGGAATTGTAACCTAACAAAAGTTATTGTGCGTCTAAATCACCAATATAGTTGAAATAAAATACGAGAATGATAAATTAAAGAGACACTGAGCTATATCTTTCCTACAAAGAAAAACACCTGTTGCTGGTTTACACTGGGAACGTGCAAAGGTTGTAGATAAAACATCCACACCTGATCGATACGGATATTGGATAAAACATCCACACCTGATCGATTTTGGGAAGTTGTTAAATTTGATGCTGACTCGTGCATTGTATATGCCACTAGTTTCAGATTTAGTTCAAGTTCGAAGCTGAAAGTTTGTTGTTCTAACATGGTAGAGATAAACTAAGGCGTAACATGTATCTGTGTATCACCTCACCTATATGGTATAAGAGGTTCTCAAAAGCTTTGAACAAAATTACAAGACCTCCTCTGCAAATACAAAGAAACAAACTGCACTACAACCTCAGACAGTCAGACAAATGCAGAAACATAACTTACAAATCGAGGCTCAAACTATACACAAATCTTCTAGCTGAGAGATCTAGAATTAGTGGACATGTCCATGAATAATAAAATTATCCAAAAGCCAGCAAACAAGTCTCTAAAAATGTATCATATAACCAGTATACTAAGACAAAATACCGCCCCTTTGTTGAACTTAAAATTTTTAAAAATTATGATACTAGAATGAAACCAGAAAATAAATTTCCTCGCACCAAAATCTGGCCAGTACATCAAGCATAGTTCCTGTATCATTAAAAAGGAATCCAGCAAAATAACATGACCACTTTAAGTTCCCTAGACCAGCATAATTTCTTCATACCAATATTAAACAGTAAACCAACAAAAAATGAACAGAAGTCATAAGATTAAAAATTATATTTAAAATGTAACTCAACATAAACCTAACATTTATTCGTTGCTAAAATAATTATCCTAACAGTAGTCTATTGCAAAAACCAAACATTAATTCTTGACAATCCTAAATTATCCTATCAGTAGTCTAATGGAATGAAAAAATTTAGAAAAGGGGTTCCAAAACAGAAAAACACAATAAACTTATCCTTGTTTATTCATCATTTCCACCGGTGTTGTGGAATAAAAACTAGGTTACGAATATTGCGGCTAGGATTTATGTGTATTTAATGCAAAGGGGTTGGTGAGCTTCAAGCTTTAATGGCTGCTTCTGCGTTCGAGACTAAACGGTCCTCACAGAATGCCTACGTATCTCTGTATTAGAGAATCAAGCCAAGAGAAACGTAGTTCTGAGATGAGGGGTCAGACCCTTTATATAGGCTTAGAAGCCCTAAAATCGTAGTAGGGTTAGGTGACTTGGTGGGCAAGACACCGACTAGAAGAAGGTTCTAGTCTCCTTCCATGTATGAATCAGTTTCCATGTTGAGATATGTATCTTGGAGGTTAAGTCAGGCAAGAGTAATATCTTTATTTGACTTTCATTGCTGAGCTGGTTATGGTCCCTAATATTAATTACGAAATTAATATTATAATTAGGATTTGGGCCCACCTGGTGGACCCCACATTTGGACCATTCTAGGTCTAATTAATGCCACATTAAATGTGTCTTTAGGGCTTACATTTAGCCCATATCATTTGCCTCCCAACTTTTAGGAAAACTGATCAGGTTTTCCTTGAAGTTTTAACGGCCTTATTCGAGACTTGGGTCAGGGTTTATTACTCTTAAGCGAGTATTTTCAACAATATCATCTTAATGTAAAGCGTGGAGCGACCGACGCATTTACGATGATGTTGAACGACACTAAACGGTGTTAAGCGGCACTACACAGCGCTACTCAGCCTTAAACAACGTTTAAACGATGTCAAACGGCATAAAACGGCACTATCGGCACTCATCGGTGCTAAACGGTGCTAATATGCATTAAATAATGCTTAAACAGCACTAAACAGTGCTTAATCGGCACTAATCGGTGCTTAGTTTTCAATTCCCTTAATTACAGAATCAGAAAAACAAAAAACAAAAAAAACGAGATTTTGCAAACCTCAATCGAGCATCGTTGTCGGTCGGCCGGGCAAAAACCCGTACCGACCATCGCTTCCGGTCGGCTGGAGGGTGTAAAAAGCGGCCGGTTGGCCGGGCACCCGGTCGGCTAGTTTTTCTCCTCTTTTTTTTTTTTTTTTTTTTTTGAAGCGGAACACAAAAAACTCGCACCGACAGTCGACCCCGGTCGGCTGGGACGCTCCCGGAGGGCCGATCGGCCGGTGCTCCGGTCGGCTGGAGCGAGCCCGCACCGACGGTCGATCCCGATCGGCTGGAATGCTCCCGGAGGGCCGGTCGGCTGGGACCCCAGTCGGCTGAAGATTTTTTTTTTTTTTTTTTTTTTTTTGGCGAAGGCAGAAAACCCGCACCGATGATCGAAGTCGGTCGGCCGGAGGGTTCCCCGGAGGGCCAGTCGGCTGGGACACCGGTCGGCCGGTTCACATCCATGCCTGCGGGCGATTCCGGTCGGCTGGAGGGCTTCCCGGAGGGCCGGTCGGCAGGGACTTCGGTCCTCTACGAATATTTTTTTTTTTTTGTCACAGTGGTTGGCTCGATCTCTATCGGCGATTTTGATCTTCACGTACCGACATTAACCATCGACCAGGAACCAACTTGGTCACTATTTCAATTTTTGCGTACCGGCTTCGACCATCAATATGGAATCAATGTTTGGCCATTCATGGCTAGAGTTACTTACTTTCGCATACCGATATCGATCATCGATATGGAATCAATATTTGGCCATTCATGGCTAGAGTTACTTACTTTCGCATACCGATATCGACCATCGATATGGAATCAATATTTGGCCATTCATGGCTGGAGTTGAGGTTTTATATAGTACCTTGATTCCCATCACTAATCCAGTACTTATTATTAGTCTTCCATTAAACTTTTCTTAAGCATACTTTGCTTTCCAAGCTCATCTAACTGCTCTGGTAGAATATTTTGCCGACTATTCACTTAAATTCTTCGTTTCTGTCCCAATATATCATGAGTTTTAACGACTCTTTCCGTTCATAACAGATAGCTTTTGCTCCCTTTTCGTATTTTAACGATACTTGACCTGTGGACGCGAACCGAGCTGTGTTTCAACCTGAGATTACAGGTCACCTTTTCCTTATAAAAGGATGGGAGCATCCTTCATTTCTTTTCACTTCTTCACTTCTCAAATTTTCTTAAGTTCTAAAGCTCTTGAGTTCTCTAGTTTTCAAGCTTCCAAGTTCAAGCTTCAAGTTTCAAGTTTCCAGATGGCTGACAAGCAAGCTGCTGCCCCCCAACTCTCCATGGAGGAGGCTTTCAGAAAAAGGAGCATGGCGCGAACAATGAAAGGTAAGCTAAAACTCATGCCTCCTAAATATATTGAACATCGGTTTGAGTCTACGCTAGATTTGCTAAACATAATGGGAGAATCATTCCCAAACAGCTCCAGCTTAGTTGCTTTTAATAGCCCTTCTAAATTAAGAAAGAAGGATGTAGAGAAGATTAGAAACACTTATGGCTTCCCAAGCGCCATCAAAGTATGCCTTCCAAATCTAGGAGACAGAACCTGCAACTGGCATCCCAAAAGGATTTGCGTCATGAAAGGAGCATTGGAGGCGGGATTTAGGTTCCCCGTTCACCCATTTATCATCAGGTTCTTAGCAGAACTTCAAGTCCATCCTTGCCAACTATACCCTAATTCTTGGAGGTTTCTAATCACCTTCTTGTTAAGATGCCACGAGTTGGAAATTCCTTGGAGTACAACCATGTTCAGAAGCATATTCGCAGTCAAGAACTCCCCTGAGACTAATCCGGGGTGGATCGGCTTTCAGCTTAGAAGCAAGCTTCCACATATTGTAAACTCTTTCTCCTTCCCTGGCTCCCACCATTCTTGGGAGAGGGACTTTGTTGTTTTGGAGTGGGAAGGTGGCGACTGGGGTCGTTTTTTTGTTAAGAGATTCGGAATTGTAGAGGATAGTTCACACTTCGTGTGTGAACTTGACCTCAAAGAGTTGGCAGATCGAGATAGGCTACTTGCTGACAATGGTTGCTCCCACTATAAATCCATTTTGACAGAAAAGAAACTCATTGAAGCTGGCTTAAGCTTCCTTTCTTTAGAGGGTAATTTTTCTTTCGTTCCATCATTATGAGCTATGTTAGTTCTTATTCCAATGTTTTTTCTTCATCTTTCAGCTGCTGAGGAGCTGGATAGCCGACCTGAGAACCAACCTCAAGTTACAAGGAGAATGATAAAAAAGGCGGCCGAGCAATGGAACCCTCCTGACCGAAGGATACCTGGCTTCTTGGAGGGATGTTCCCAAGGGGGAAAGAGGTCCCGGAACGCTGCTGAGGACATGAGAGTCCCTTTTACCCCAGATTGGGGTATTTGCGAGCAAGACTCCATCTTAGGGAGTACTGACTTAGCCGTGTCCTGGTCCATGCTATCTATCACCCCCCCTGATCTCCTTACGGCCATGGTAGGAGACAAGGTTGATGAAGTTGAGCGCCTTGGTGCTCAAGCTCTTTACCAGGTACCAACTTTTACATTCGATCTCCATGTCTGCACCTTTTTTTTAAGAAGATGTTTTATTAATTTCTCTTTTGCAGGCCAATGCTTATCTCCAATCTGCCACTCGTCAAGGCCGAGCTTATAGGGACAGCAATGAGGAACTGAAGAAAGAGCAAGAAACGTTCAAGGAGCAAATCCAAGATCTGAACTCCAAAGTTGTCCGATCTGAGGCTAACAGCTTGTCTTATCAAAAGCAACTTCGCTCTCTTGGCAGGAAGAAACTTTTTGATGCTCACAAGATCATCAATTCATATCACAAGTCGGAGGACTTTATGAATTTTATGGACAAGCATGATGACGAGCTGCGGCCTTTTAACATGGAAGTTGGGTGGAACAAAGCTATTGGTGTTGTGAGCAACAAATACCCTTCGGTGGTGAATCCTGCGGACTTCCCCTGCCCTAACTGGGCTGTTGCTAGCGGAATTCAAAATGTGGAGCATGCGTCAGGCTCTCGGGGTAGTCGCCGTCCTTCTGGTACGAGGAAGGCAGCTAATGTTGTTAGCTCCGGTTCGACCTCTTCCCGTTCTACAGGGAAGAAAGCTATGTCAGAGAGGGAAGCAGCTGCAAGGCGAGCTTTCCCAGGTAAGCAACTTCGTGCCAGGGTCAATTCATCAACCGAGACCTCGGAAGAGGAGGGTGATGTGGCAAAGAAAGGGACGGCGCAGCCGATGGAGACGGAGGCCGAAGAAGCCGAGGAAGATGAGGAGAGCTCCGGGGAAGAAAACTCCGAGGAAGATGGGGAAGAAGATGATGCTGAGGAAGAAGAGGGCGAGGAGGTGGTGGATGAATCCGCCGAAGAGTGAGTGGCCTTGCATGGCCTTGTTGGCCGCTTGTGGCTTTATATTTTTCTACTTTCAATCAAGGTCCTTCGGGACTTAACTTTCATTTGGTGATGTAATTTAACTTTGACCCTAGCCCCATGGGGGTGTTTATTTATGCACTTGTTTTATTTTTGCTTGCGTATTTTTATTTTCGTTACTTGGTCATCTTTGACTTGCACTCATCAGGTGCTTGGCACATAAATAAAATCACACAATCACAAATGGAAAACAAACTTGCATTAATAACTTGAAGCGGGTTCAACCCCTACATAAATACTCTATCTTCTAATGGGAGCAACATGCTCTGCAATGGTTTCATAGAACCTCATTTCTACTTCTCCTAATAAATGGATAAAAGCCAAGTCCTTACTAGGAAGGCTTACACATAATAAATCTTGAGGTTCACTGCATGCCAAGTTCGGGGTACCTCGACCCCATCTAACGTTTCCAGCTTGTATGATCTTCGTCCCAACACCTTCTTGACTCGATACGGTCCTTCCCAGTTTGGGGCTAGCTTGCCTTTCTGGACAACTCCCGAGGCTTCTATCTTCCTTAGAACCAAGTCATTTTGTCGAAAGAACCTCTCTTTAACCCTTTGGTTGTAGTGGAAAGATGCCTTCTTTTGATGCTCAGCGTTCCTGACATTTGCTTCATCCCTGACTTCATCAATTAGATCAAGGGTGAGCCTCATGCCTTCTTCATTGGTCTCTTGTTCATATGCCTCAACCCGAGGTGATGCATTCATGATCTCTAAGGGCACCACCGCCTCGGCTCCGTAAGCGAGGAGAAATGGGGTTGCTCCGGTAGTCACCTTACAGGTAGTGCGATAAGCCCAGACTATTGGCAGCAACTCATCCACCCAAGTATTCCTCGAGCGTTCGACCCTTTTCTTCAATCCATCCAGGATGATTCGATTGGCCACCTCGGCCTGTCCATTTGCTTGCGGATGTGCTACTGAAGTAAAACGAAGCTCAATAGCATTCTCCTCACAGTACTTTTTGAACTCCTCATTATTGAACTGTGTCCCGTTATCCGTCACAAGGATTCACGGGATGCCATATCTACAGATTATGTTCTCCCAAAAGAACTTGGAAACTTGCTTGGTGGTTATCTTGGCTAAAGGTTTAGCCTCAATCCACTTGGTGAAGTAGTCGATGGCCACAATCAGAAACTTCCTTTGTGCTGACGCCATAGGGAAAGGACCAAGAATGTCCATCCCCCACATTGCAAACGGGATGGGAGAACTGACTGACGTTAACATCTCAGGCGGCTGCCTTACAATCGGAGCGTGCTTTTGGCATCTATCACACCTCTTGACATAATCCTGTGCATCGGCCAGCATCTCTGGCCAATAGAATCCCAGACGAGTTATTTTGTGAGCCAAGGCCCTGCCCCCCAGGTGCTGCCCACATATCCCTTCATGAACTTCTTCCAATGCTTCTCTTGCCTCTTGGGGCCTCAAACACTTCAAGTATGGGATGACAAACGACCTTTTGTATAGGATGCCTTCGATCAAGGCATACCTCAATGCTCTCACTGACAGTTTTCGTGCCTCCAAGGCGTTGTCAGGGAGCCATCCAGTTTCCAGATGAGCTTTAATAGGATCTATCCAACAGCTTCCAACATCGATCGGTGCTACCAACTTTGAGTTGACGGTCGGGGCCTTCAAGACCTGGAAGTAAACACTTCCTGCATAATTCTCTATCTCAGAAGAAGCGAACTTAGAGAGGGCATCGGCCTTAACGTTCTCTTCCCTAGGAATATGCTCCACATAGCACTCCTCAAACTGAGTCATAACAGCTTTCACGACTCTGAGGTATTTTGCCATAGTTTCATCCTTGGCCTCAAACTCACCATTCACTTGCGAGACTACCAATCTTGAATCTCCACACACTTTGAGGTTCTTGACCCTCATGACTCTGGCCAATCCCAATCCGGCTATTAATGCCTCATACTCAGCTTCATTGTTGGTTGTCGGAAAGTCCAACTTCAAAGCATATTCAACTGTGAACCCATTGGGGCTTTGCAAAACCAAACCTGCACCACTAGATTTTGTTTTTGATGCTCCATCAAAATAGAGCACCCAATACTCTTTCTGGTCAGCTATCAGTTCTTCATCTTTATCTTCGTTCTGAGGGGTGGTTATCATCTCCTGCCCCCCGACTTCTTGGTTGTCAATGGTGCATTCAACCACGAAGTCAGCCAATGCCTGAGCTTTGATGGCTGTCCGAGGCTTATACTTGATATCAAACTCTCCAAGCTCTATGGCCCATTTGATCAATCTTCCACTTGCTTTCGGGCTGTGCAATATGCTTCTCAATTGTTAGTCTGTCAAGACTTCGATTTTGTGAGCCTGGAAGTACGGTCTCAATTTCCTTGAGGCAGTAATCAATGCCAATGCAAACTTCTCAATGGGAGAGTAATTCAACTCCGCCCCATGTAGTACCTTACTCACATAGTAGATAGGTTTCTGAACTTTCTTCTCTTCTTTAACAAGAACAGCACTCAATGCTTGTTCGGATACCGCCAGGTATAAGTAAAGAATCTCCCCAGGACTAGGTTTGCCCAACAACGGGGCTTCAGCCATGTATTTTTTCAACTACTCAAAGGCCTCTTGGCTCTCTGCGGTCCACTCAAAATTTTTCACTTTCTTCGATGCCTGAAAGAAAGGCATGCACTTATCACCAGATTTGGAGATAAATCTCCCCAGAAAACCATTCAGGAAACCATTCTGTTATCACAAGATAACAGAAAACACCAAAATCAGTAATGAAAGATACCTTTGGGATGTCATCCTTGTGCATCTTAATTTGATTGTAACCACTGAAACCATCCATGAAACTCAACATCTCGTGTCCAGCTGTGGCATCTATTAGGGTGTCAATCCTTGGTAGAGGGAAACAATCCTTTGGGCATGCATCATTTAAATCTATGAAGTCGATACACATTCTCCACTTTCCATTCGCTTTCTTGACCATGACGGGATTAGCCAACCATTCAGGGAACTGAATCTCCTCCATAAATCCAGCTTCCAAAAGCTTGTCAACTTCTTGCTTAATGGCCTCTTGCCTTTCAGGAGCAAAATTTCTCTTTTTCTGCTTTATCTTCTTTCGTGCAGGATCGACATTCAATCTGTGAGTTATGAGTTGGGGGTCAATCCCTGGCATGTCCGCTGCTGTCCAAGCAAACACATCGCTATTCTCTTGCAAGAATGCTGTCAATTCGCCCTTCAGGGGTTCCTTCAGAGATGCTCCTATGTACGTAACCTTTTCAGGGTCGCCCAGCTTCAGAGGAACGGGTATTAAATCCTCTGCTGGCTTCCCTCGGTGTTCATCATCACTACGAATATCCATGTCTTCAATCGGGAGAACCTGCCCCCCGACTCCATCAGCTCTTAGGGCGGATACATAACAACTTCTTGCCATCTTCTGGTCGCCTTTTTGTTCTTCGACCCCATTTCGGGTTCGAAACTTAATCTTCATGTGATATGTTGAGGCAACAGCCTTGAACGCATGAAGTCCAGTCCTTCCCAGGATTGCGTTATAAGTCGAGGCTACCTTAATTACCAGAAAATTCAACATTTGAGTAGCTTCCTTAGGTTCCTGCCCGATTGTCATGGGTAACTGGATAGTACCCTCCACCTTGGACTCAACCCCATTGAATCCGTAGATGGGCATGTTGGTCGGAGTTAGCTGAGAATCGGTATATCCCATCTTCACAAAAGCATCATGAAACAGAATGTCAACAGAAGCTCCATTGTCTATCAAGACTCGCTTTACCTCCGAGTTCCCAATCACAGGGGTTATAACTAATGGGTCATCATGGGGGAATTTCACCCCTTCAAGATCAGAATCATCAAAACCAATTACAATTTCAGTTCTAGCACGCTTCGGGGCCTCTCCCACGATGTGCATCACCTCCCTGGCGTATGCCTTTCGAGAGTTTCGAGTTGTACCGGCCGCTGTCGGGCCTCCCCAGATCATGTTGATAACTGGCCCTCGGGGCTGTGTGTTACGGTCACGATCATTATCCCTTCTATCATTGTTTCTCCTTTCGTAGTCTCTTCTTTGGGTTCCACGATCTTCACCCTTGGTGAAGTTACTCAGTTTTCCTTTGCGGATCAAAAATTCGATCTCATCCTTTAACTGCCTATAATCATCTGTATCATGCCCCACATCTCGGTGGAACCGACAATATTGATCCTTGTTCCTCTTTGCGGGGTCTCCCCTGAGTGGCTTCGGCCACCGGAAGTCCTTATCCTTCTCGATCTCCAACAAGATTTGACTTCTAGGAGCATTTAACCTTGCATAGTCAGAGAACCTTGGTCCCAAGCTCTTTTTTGGTGGCGAATCAGAGTCTTTGCTAGTTCGGGGATACTTGTCCCTAGCATCGTACTCCTGTTCTTGCTTGCGCTTTTTTGTATCATTGTTCCCCCGACCGTTGCCTAATGTGACTTCCTTCTTCGTGCTATCTTCGGCCTTGATGTTCTTATCAGCCCTTCGCTGGAGATCAACCATATTCTCAGGGGGATGCTTTGCCAATGATCTCTTAAAGTATAGGTCGGTGGTACCATGCTCCAAGGCTACCATTGCAACCTTATTGTCCAGATCAGTGATGTTCAGAGTCTCCTTGGTGAACCTCTTAAGATAGTCTCTCAGACTTTCGTTCTTCCCTTGTACCACATGCATAAGAGATGCAGAGCTTTTCTCATGCGTTCTTCCGCTGATAAACTGACTAATGAAACCAGCACTCAACTCCTTAAAGGAACCAATCGAGTTTGCAGGAAGCCGACTATACCATCTTTGAGCCATGCCTGATAAAGTTTGAGTGAATGCCCTACACTTCAAAGCGTCGCTTGCAGGCTGTAACAGCAGAGCATTTGAGAATGTTCTAACGTGGTTTGCAGGATCACCCATTCCATCATAAGCTTTAATTGTTGGCATCTTAAACTTCTTTGAGATACGAGCATTCATCACGTCCTCAGTAAACGGGGGTGTGGGATCATCAGGGTCCCCAAGTGGCATTAGATCCTTGGGGTTGCTCTTGGGGGTTTCCACCCTCGTTGTTCTTCCATTTGGGGCGGTAGCCCTTCTTTGCCTTCTTGAAGGCCTCTCCAGATCTATAAAGGGAATCGGTCCTGATGTTGGAGGGGGTAAAGTCTGATTTGATCTGGCTTGTTCTCTGGCCATATCTTCCTTTAATCTTAAGATCTCGGCTTCATAAGCCTTAATCCTCTCAGTAGTTGTTGAAGGGAGTCAATCGTGAGTAGTTTGAGTTCTTCCTCGGGGTTCTTTACTTGCACGTCGCCTTCTTGGAGCTTCATCACGTTCGTAATCATCGTCATAAGATGACTCATCCGTATAAGGACCAGAAAAATCGTGATAATCTCGATCTCGAATATACAGGGCATGACCACTTGATCCAGCTCCTTGGGTAGGAGGGTAGTTAGGCAGCCCGTACATCGGATTGGTGCTTATGGGGAGATCCGTAGTGTGGATCTGAACCCCTCGTGGAGGGTTGTTGGGGGTCTACAATCAAGGAAGAAATCCCCACCTGGAGGGGGTTAGTCCCTGGATTTGTGTGGACGATCGGAGGTAGCGTACTCTCAACATGGGAAGTCGTCCCTAGGGGTTGAGAAACTTGATACGGAACGATAGTCCCGGATGTTGGAGGTACTTGTTCAGTGAGGGGCGGAGCAGAGCTAAGAGGTAGAGCCTCAGTTGCGATTGGCTCTGTAATTGCTGGTGTCCTTCGTGTGTTAACCATGGTTGATGTTTCGTCCCACAGACGGCGCCAAATGTTGTGGAATAAAAACTAGGTTACGAATATTGCGGCTAGGGTTTATGTGTATTTAATGCAAAGGGGTTGGTGAGCTTCAAGCTTTAATGGCTGCTTTTGCGTTCGAGACTAAACGGTCCTCACAGAATGCCTACGTATCTCTGTATTAGGGAATCAAGCCAAGAAAAACGTAGTTCTGAGATGAGGGGTCAGACCCTTTATATAGGCTGAGAAGCCCTAAAATCGTAGTAGGGTTAGGTGACTTGGTGGGCAAGTCACCGACTAGAAGAAGGTTCTAGTCTCCTTCCATGTATGAATCAGTTTCCATGTTGAGATATGTATCTTGGAGGTTAAGTCAGGCAGGAGTAATATCCTTATTTGACTTTCATTGCTGAGCTGGTTATGGTCCCTAATATTAATTACGAAATTAATATTATAATTAGGATTTGGGCCCACCTGGTGGACCCCACGTTTGGACCATTCTAGGTCTAATTAATGCCACATTAAATGTGTCTTTAGGGCTTACTTTTAGCCCATATCAACCGGGATTTTCTTTCGCATTGGAACTGGACATCAAAACATTGCCCTTGCATTTTCAGGATGCTTCACAAGAAAAAGATATGCTTCACAGATTTTACTTTCATCAAAACCGATACTCTGCAATCCGTTATATATTTCTTCTTCCGTATAAACACGTTGTCGAGACCTTTCGAGTATGGTGTTACTCTCTTTAAGTATAGCGTGTCCTTCCCTAATAGCACCTGCAACATTTTACAAAGAACTCATAATCTTCTTATTTATGTCTTCTTCCTCCTCGCACTTCTTCTTCTTGCCTTTATTTAAGTCCTCCTCCTCCTCACACTTTCTTTGTTTAAACTTTCCAGATTCACATTGCCCCCGGTTATTAAATCATTAATTTCATCAAACATGTCCCCGGAACTTGTACTAGACCTTCGTTTATTTTTCTCCTTAGCTGTTTCAGCTCTAGTACCTGTAGCTCTATCTTTTGCAAATAGCTCTTCTAGTTCATTGTAGTGTAAGATTGGTTTGGTTTTCCACTTAACAGCATCAGGTTTCACCTACAACAATAAATAAATAAATAAAATAGAACTATTACTAAAAATAGATGAATGATATTATGCAATCAGTAGCACATATAATTACGGCTATTAGTTGATCCCAAACATCTTCTGTTGCCTCAAACAACTTAGTTTTCGAATTCTAAGAGAATCCGCTCAAACCTACTCCACGAAATAAATCATAGCATTGTGTGAAGTGTTCTTTGAGAGTTTTCAAGCGATTCTTTAAATGTGCTTTATTCAGTTCTATGTTCAGTTTTTGCCACATCTCAGCCACCATATTAACATAGGCTTGAGATGTGAAAGTTCCATCAATCCTGTGACCTTCGTATTGTTGATTAAGCATGTACTGGATAAATAAGTTATCCATGACAGGAGTCCATGTCAACTGTTCTCTCTTCACTGCATCTCCTTCTTTCACCTTCTGTCCCATCTAATATAACATAAAAGCAAAGATTAGAGACTATTTAGTCAGGTTTCAGAGGTTGGCTCCAGAACAAACAAGCAAAACAAGACTTTACCAGGAACTAGATAAACAATAATGCTACATCAGGAAACATAATTATATTTAACAACTTATTTAATTAATAACAATTACATAACAAATCTTGAAATCCAACTTTATTAATTATCCAGGACCCTACAACTCAAATTAATCTCAATAAAAAACTCAATCAACCTAACATCTACTCTTCCATATCAAATTCGTTGTCTTGTTGGTGTAGTGTATAATTTCTCCACATTGCATTTGCTATTCTGTTTCTTATTGCATCAGCAATAGCACCATCTTCACCCCTGTCCCTTGGTGCAGAAAATTCTACTTCAGGAACTTCCTTTTCTAACTCTTTTATCACTTCTTCTTCAGCTACAAGATCACGATCTTCAACTTGTAAAAAGTTGTGCAATATACAACACGCAAGAAATATGTCTGATTGTGTTTCACATGAATAAAATGGCTCGGTCGTACTTCTAATTATAGGGAATCTTTTTTTTAGCACACCAAATGCCCGTTCAATAGTATTCCTCAACGATGCATGACGATGATTAAATAACTCTTTTGGATTTCGAGGCCAACGAGCTGAGTGAATTTTCAAATGGTAACGAATACCTCTAAATGGAGCAATCAATCCTTTTCTATGAGGGAGACCCGCATCAACTAAATAATATTTACCTATATGCAAAGAAGTAGAATTAATGTCTTAATTTTAATAAATGAAATAAAAATAAAACTTATTATTTTTAAAAATCAATACCATCGGGAATATGTAATTTATCTTCTCTAGATAAGGCATATTTAATTATTCTTGAATCTGATGCGGTGCCTTCCCAACCACTCAGAATGTATGTAAACTTTAAATTAAAAGTACATGCAGCCAGCACATTGATTTTCGGGTATCCCTTGCGACCACGATACTTGGGAACATCTTTACTAGGCACTCTAACACGAACATGTGTTCCATCAATCGCACCGACACAATCCTGAAAATATATAGTGTCATTTAATATTAATACATTTATTAAGAAATATATCTAATAATAAGTAATTTATGAGTTAAAATACCTTGAAATAAGGAAAAAAACCTTTTTTCCTTGCGAATTTCTTGCGAAATTGTTTGTCCATTAGGCTGTTGTAGAAAACGATCCTCTATTGCTAATATCGCTTTCAAAACTCTATGAAAGGTTCTACTTGTGGTTGAGGAAGATCGACGATACACCCAAGAAATAAAACGATTTTGCTGGTCACCTCCTATTATATGTAAAAATCTAGCAACTTGCTCTTCAACCGACATTCTTTGGGTTGATCGTAGGCCACCATCACTTACTAATATATTGCATAATTTAAAAAAAGCTTCTTTATTCATACGAATTGTATCACGACATTTAGTACTATTAGAAAGGTCATCCATCACTTCTACTCGTACTCTTTGTCTATGTAATCTCAACTCCCTACTAGGCAGATTTACACACTTCACACGCTGATTTTTACGGTATATAACAAATGCCATAACGAGACAAACCACCTGAATAGCAGCTAATTGTTGCATATATACCCAATGACGAAGCTGATTTACCCTTTCAAATAAAGTAATATCCATCCTTACATATTAAACAATTAAATCATATTAGTTAATTTACTAAATATATTCACAATTTCTTATTACATGTACACAGCATACATACATGTGTATTAATATATATGTATATTATAATAATAGTATAACAAAGATCTGATCAAACCTATATTCTGTACATATATACGCACAATTACACACAAGGGAGATATGAAATATGAGATTTTGTAAAAATTAATTTACCCGATTAATGGTGTTGAACGCAGTAACAGGAAGAAGCTGGTAGCACTTGTTCTAGTAATTTGAAAAAGGAATGACTCTGTCAAAGTGGTTATAGAAGGATATTTTTGGAATGCCTAAAAATTAGGATACGTGATCGTTTCTCTTCTGCCCCAATCTTTCCAATTTTGGAGAGAAATTTTTGCTATCAAAATCTATCCTATATTCTCTCCCCTTCTTTTCCCTTCTCCCCTCTAAAAAACTCTGGAGCACGGGTAGGGTGGAAAATTTTGAAATTTTCTTCACAAATCTCTTCTCTTCTCCCCCACTCCCAACTCGGGAGCACAGCGTAAATGATACGATGTATCATGTATGTATACGTGTCTATGTTGGCAGTTGTGTCAGCTGAAATAATGAATTTGTCATTTTAATCTAATGGTGGGCATTCATTTAATCTAAGGTTCCTTGTTTAGTTACTCAGTTACTCAATATTTTTAGTTCCTAATTGAGTCTAAGCCTATATATATATAAAACTTTAATCAAATAACCCTGAACCTAAACTAAGTCTCTGCATTAAGTTATACTAGGATGAAAACAATACTTACATTGTGACCAATAATAATTAGTCCTCCAATAACAGCAGCCAAGCCCAGAGCTAGAACATTCACTACAATAAAAGATATATTAGTGACACTCTGCCTGACATCATTGTTACTAACTCGGTTGACATGGAGTTCTCCAGATGGACTTTCCTGTGGAACATGTGTAGAATCTGCATGATTAATTCTCTATATTAGTAAACAACTGTGGATCATTCTTAAGTATAAAAACCATTATTCGCCTTGACATTATATCTGGTTTGTCTCAGCTATGTAAAATTTATGAAATAATATATTAACAAACTTTGGCTTTTATTCTTAAAGTAAGCTATTCAGATAAACGTTCATACGTTTGTTTTTGTGAATTCTACATTTACTACATGAATAAGTGAGTGTTTCAGCACGTAACACTACAACATTACATAATGAGGCATATTAAGTTCCTACTTGTTAAAAGAGCAGGTTATGCATATCATTAAGTCAAACGATTTGAATTTAATAGAAAAGAACATCGGTGAATATTATAAAAAGACTAGTGAATAAAACATACCGATCTAATAAATGGCTGTTGGAACAGCTAACCAATAATAGGTATCTTCTGCACGAAAACTGCCAGAGTAGGCCAAAAACCGTTGCATAAACACCTTATGAGCAAATAGAATTGATATATAAGTGGTACACATGAAATGATGCCGGAGAAATGAACAGACCTGAAGAGTACAACGAACCCATACGCCTCCAAAATCATTCCAAGAATGGGCCATCCAATGATAACAAAGAAAAACTCAACTCCAAAAGATATTGTTCCCTGTATACATGAAAACCAAAACAATAGAAAAATAAAGATTAACAAAGAGTAAATATTGGTTGCAGGTGTAGATAGAGAAAAAGATGGAGAGGCAACAAGCAAAACCTTAAAATTGCTCCGTTTCATGAAGAACTGGAGGGAGGACTTCAAACCAATGGTTAACATCATTCCTGATACGAATAGGATCTGATACATTATCACAAACATAACCTCGTATAAACATACATGAAGAGCATAACAAATAATAGAATTAACTTGTAAATCATTAATACTTACGTTTCCCATGGCCATTAGTCCTAAATAAGAGGGTTCGGATGTTCGAGACGACATACCAAGGTTGGAGCCCAAAGTCCACAAAGCTGACTCCATGGGTAAATATACCTTAATGATATGCATTGATCAAGACTACCCTCTAAATATTAAAATTTATAGACATGTGGCAGCATACACAAGTACCACTAGTACAAACTGGACCTATTGCGTCGCCACCTATTGCGTCGGTTATGGACCTATTGCGTCGCACTTTTACCTATTGCGTCGGTTGTTTGCATTAACCGACGCTATAGGCCTATTGCCAGAAGCTTTAGCGTCGGTTGTTTGCATCAACGACGCTATAGGTAGAGCCTATAGCGTCGCCCTTTTGAGGGGCGACGCTATAAGTATACCTATAGCGTCGCCCTTAAAATGCCGACGCTATAGGATACACTTATAGCGTCGCCCCCTAAAATGCCGACGCTATAGGTATAGCCTATAGCGTCGCCCCTCAAAAGGGCGATGCTATAGGTATAGCTTATAGCGTCGCCCTTTGAAATGCCGACGCTATAGGTATTTTCCATTTTTTATTTTTTTACCCATTTTTAACTAGTTTGTAAAATAAATCAAAAAAAAATAAAAATAGGAAAAATGACAATTTTTGAAAATAAATTCATACAAACCAAAGTAGTCACACTCACCATTTGTGTGATTATTGTTACCTTATTTTCACTAATTTTTCATTTTTTTAGTTTTCCCCATTTTTAACTAGTTTGGAAAACAAAACAAATAAATAAATAAAAATAGGAAAAATGACAATTTTTGAAAGTAAATTCATACAGGTAGTCATACTCACTATTTGTGTGATGAATTTTAACATACTTTCACTAATTTTTCATTTTTTTTTTATTTTTCCACATTTTTAACTTGTTTGTCATATAAATCAAAAAAATAAATAAAAATAGGAAAAATTACAATTTTTGAAAATAATTTCATACACACCAAAGTAGTCATACTCACCATTTGTGTGATGAATGTTACGTTATTTTCACTAATTTTCCATTTTTTTTTATTTTTTCCCATTTTTAACTAGTTTGTAAAAAAATCAAAAAATTAAATAAAAATAGGAAAAATGCCAATTTTTTAAAATAAATTCAGATACACCAAAAATCACTTTATATTAATATAAATATTTATATTAAATAATATAAATATAAACTTGTAAAATTCATATTTAATTAGTTTTTTCTTAAAATCATTTAAAAAATATGGGAAGACAGCTAATTTAAAATTTTACGTTTTAAAATTTGAATATATAAAATAAAAGTAACATATTTTTTTAAAAAAATTTGGTATGAAAATTATAAAAAGATATGTGTGTTAAAATCTCGTATAACCCGGCCTTTTTATTTTTTGATTATTTTCCCAACAATAAAATGATGAGTGTTTATTAACATTCGTACGGTTCTAAAAAATAATATGTAAAAATATGAATTTTTAAAATACTAAATCTTAAAATTTAAATAAATAAATTTCTAAATTAATAAAATACATAAATTAATAAATTTTCTTTTTAAAAATGTAAAGAATATATCGGATGAAAAAATTAAAATAGACCAAAATTGACAACAGAATCCCATTTACAAGAAGGCGGCACAATACCAAATGCAATTGCAAGAGCGGCAATTTTTCCGCCCAAAATTTGACCAATTCCCTCTCTCTCCCTCCCTCTTACTCTCTCATACTCTCTCAGTACACCTCTCTTTCACTCTCCCTTCCAAATTCATTCTCTCACTATCGTACTTACAGGTTCAATTAGGACTTGTTAGGGCTTCAATTACTTAGATTTCAAATTACAAGTCCAACTGAATTGATTTGAGGGTTCTCTGAATAAGGGTTCTCTGCAAATCGAAAGAAACACTCAAATCGAATGGAAGGCTCAAATTCAATGCTCAAATCAAAGGCTCAAAGCTCTCTAAATAAGGTTTCTCTGCAAATCGAAAGAAATGCTCAAATCCAATGGAACGCTCAAATTAAAGGCTCAAAGCTCACAGGTCTCTCTCTCTCTCTCTCTCCCTCTCTCTCTCTCATCAAGGCTCTCTCTCTCTCTCTCATCAAGGCTGATTCAATCGTTTGTTATTAAACCCCAATTATTATAAACCCTAGTTTTGAGATTTTGGGTTTTTTTTTAAAAAGATGACTTAGATTATTGAATCTGTATTTTCTTGTAATTTTGGGGTTTGTTTATGTAATTTTTTAGATTTTGTTTACATTTTACCTATATTTAATTTGATTCTTGGGTTTTATGTGAAATACGATGTTTTGTTGTTGATGGGTTGTGTAATTGGATTATTTGTAATTTCGGGCGCTTAAAAATTCATGTTAATCTGAATAGTTTGGACTAAAATAGAATACTACCTAAATCTACCTGATAAGAGTAAACTATCAAAACGACATGGTGCAACTTCAGTTGGTCAGGTATTTGTGTCTTTTACCCGAAAACCCTGTTTTTATATTCTTGATCCAATCTAAAATATTCAGCAATGTTTTCCTCCTTGTGTTACAATGCAACAGTTTAAGGAGATGGGATATCTACCTCAGGCAATGATAAACTATTTAGCACTGTTGGGTTGGGGAGATGGTACTGAAAATGAGTTTTTTACCCTTGAGCAACTAGGTTGGTCAGCCTCTATCCATAAATGCATTTCTTCTTGTATAATAGGATAAACTTGTGTTAATCTGAATATTCAAAATGTAATGTATATTATTTGATTTCGTTGCATAGCACTGCAAAATAATCTTGATCTTCAATCATTTCATTTATCTGTGTGGTTTACAGTTGAGAAGTTCTCTATTGAGCGTGTGAACAAAAGTGGAGCCGTTTTCGATTCGACCAAGTTTAGGTGATAATGATTTATACTAAAACAATTATACACTCCTGATTGCAGCTGGAGGCTGAATTTTTCTTTTTGGGAATCAACTTTTTGCAGCTTCTGATGTGTATTTTGTTGTTCAGTTGTCTTTTTTATATGCTGTGCCTGATTATCTTTTTTAACTCTCCTGCCTTCTCCTTGCTGTTTTTGCTTTTAACCTTTTCATATTACCAATTTGTGTAATATAGAAGTTACTTTGTCTAATAGCTGTGCAGTTATTAGACATAGCTGTGCAGTTAGGATGTCTAAAATCTTACCAAATGTAAATGGGCATACATAGCTGTGCAGTTAGGATGTCTAAAATCTTACCAAATGTAAATGGTCAATCTTTGCAGAACATCATTCGTGCATCACTACATTTACAAGATTGATTTGTTTATACTCTCTAAAGAGTACCAGAAGAGAAGCGAGTAATTCACCTCTGTTATTAAGCATCACTTAGTTGCAAGTGCTGTACGTAAACCATAACAAGTCAAATTTCTTAAATGCATATATTTATATGCTAAATCTTTATGAAGTGAGAATCATATAGAAATTGTTGATCATATTTGTTACCTCATAGGCTCATTCTCTTGTATATAAACCAGAAATAGAACACACATGAAACCTGTTGATTCCCTTTCTTCTTACAAATTTCAGAATGTGATTGCCTAAGTTGCTATAACATTAACGTGTTTTATTGAATACTTATAGGGTCTGGATGGATATTTTATTTTGTTGTATCAATACAAACGGCCATCAATATTGCAGTATCGGTTGGATGTATATTGCTTGCAGGAAGTTGTCTTCAGGTACAGGAACCTTAAGGCTTACTCTTAGATGTACATTCAAGTAGAACACCAAGTTCATATATCATATTTATATCTGTGCTGTTGCTGAAAAATTTCTTCAGATAAGTTGGTCGCTGATTGCCTATATTAATGAACTAGAAATATAGTCGTGCTACAATCATGATTGGTTTTGCAGTCTCACTTGTGCAAACAGGAAAAAAATAGTTTTTTTATATGACAACTGACCTTTATTATATCCTCGTATATGAGTATTTGTGTTTGTGCTGCACAGTATTAAATGTTCATGATAATTAGTATCCTATAAGTGCTAGTCTTGATAATGCCATATTTGTGAAAATTAAGAAAAAGATCTCAAATTGCAAGATCGAAACAGAAACGACGAAGTGGCTGCAGGTTCTCAAAATTAAACCATTGTACAAAATCAAATATAGTGGGACTTATCTGTTGGCTAGTTACCTCTCATATTACAAAAATAGATAACTCTATCATCTGAATAAAATATGACATGTATGTAATGCTTTAATGTTTCTGCAAATGTCCCTTCAAGAATTACCCGAAGTACCTGCAAAGGTTGTGACTTCTGTAGAAAAGCATTCAATGCAACAGAAGAGGGCTTGCTGCATGTAACCAATCATTTTGTGATTTATGAATCATTCACAATTAGCCAAAAAATTGAGTATTACTAAGTTTAATTCATTTTGATTGGTTTTTGTAATATTTTGGTTGTATTGAATGATTTTTGTAATATTTTGGTTGTATTGAATGGTTTGTTTTGTATTGGGATTAAAATTGTGTTTAGATTTGTTTGGTGTTCTTGGATTATATTTTGTAACGGTGAAATTCCAATTTTGAAATTATTTTTTTTAAAAAAAAATTGACCTATAGCGTCGGTCATTTGTAAGGGTGACGCTATAGGCTTTTTTTTAAAAAATAAAAATTAATCTATAGCGTCGGTCATTTGAAAGGGCGATGCTATAAGCTATACCTATAGCGTCGGTCATTTGTAAAGGCGACGCTATAAGTTGTACCTATAGCGTCGGTCATTTGAAAGGGCGACGCTATAGGTTTTTTTTTTTAAAAAAAAATTAACCGACGCTATAGGTATAGACCTATTGCCACGCCTACATGTACTACGCCATTTAACCGATGCAATAGGTCCAGTTTGTACTAGTGTACATTAAAATTTATATATTGGCAAGGCGTCTAGAGTTATAAATTACAAATAAAAGACCGAACTTAATTGCAAGAAAAAGCAACAGGAAATAAAAATCTCACCCCTGTATGAAGGTACTCTGTATTCATATATTAGACAATGTCCTGGACAATTCATTGCTACACATCTAGAAATCAAACTAAACAAAAGAAAAATATAGCAAAGTGTAAAATTAAATATTTGCAATGTGTAACAAAACAAAATTCCATCAAGTCGACTTCAAATCACCCAAAGAAGTACAAGAAGCAAACATGTATAATCAAGTATCTCTCAAGCTTAAACACAAACATGTAAAAGGACACCAAACCAGTGTTATTAACATGCTTAATAAATGTTTAACACCTTGTTCTGCACTATAGCACACATTCATTTGGCTGAAATTTACAATGCCAAAAATAATTAAACACCCAAACAATCAATCAAGAAGTAATATAAGAACTAAACAATGCATTTCATAGATGTCTTACCCAAAAAAATGCTCCTTTAAACAATGGTCCCGTACAAAAAATAAAATCAAAAATTAGTGAATCAAAATAATTAATGCTTACCCAAACAAATGTTTCTTGTATCTAATGCTCCTGTATTTCAAACAAAAAAAATGAATTAAAAACTTAGGGTTTCGATTTAAAACCCCCAATTTATAATGAAACTGAACTAATCAAACTTTTATTACAAAATCAATCTTACCCACTTACAAATCGAACTAATTCAAGCTTTGAACAAATCGATTTCGAGCAGATTTGAGCAGTGAGAGAGAGCGGATTCGAGTGTGAGAGAGAGAGCAGCTTTGAGCAGTGATAGAGCTTCGAATTGAGTGAGAGTCGGGAGAGAGGAGAGACAGCTGGTAAGAGTGGAGAGAGAGAGGAGATAGTCGAAAGAGAGAGGTGAGAGTGGAGAAAGGTGAGAGTCGAGAGAGGTGAGAGTCGCGAGAGAGAGAGGTGAGAGTCGAGAGAGAGATGTGAGGTTAATTATATCTGTCGAGAGAGATGGGTTTTGTTTTTAGTAATTTTAATGAATTATTTTGATTTAATTTTGTTTGAATGTAGTAATAGAATTGTGGGAATGTGGGAAATACAAAATTTTGGCTAAGGGTGGAACAGATTTGGCAAAGACCGGGCAAATGAAACTTAGAAAGGGGAAAATAAAACTAAGGGGGGAAAAGAGTGCGCGTTTATTTTTAATGGGGAGATTTAGACATCGGTTCACAAATGAAGTGATGTCTAAATATTTTTAAGAAAACGTTTAGACATCGGTTGACAAATGAAGTGATGTCTGAATGTTTAAAAGATATCGGTTTTAAAACGATCGATGTTAATTTGATTTTTAACATCGGTTTTATTTTAATCGATGTTAAAAACGGTGATGTCTATTAACAGATTTTTAGTAGTGACAGTCCTAAATCACACCTTACGCCACACTTTACCCGAGACCGGCATCTTTTACTTTATGCCACACTTTTCCAAGTGACCGGGATCTTATTCTTATTCGATTGGGGGCTAGTTTATGTCCCTCGTCAAGTAAAATCGAATCTTGACAAAGTATCGGTGTGTTTCGGAATGTGCGCAAACTAGTTCTATGTATCTCACTTTTCCAGTGATTGGAATCTTATACTTATCGATACTTGACTAAGACTGGGATTTCCGAAAAATTAATATCTTATTAATCACGTCAAAATCATACTTATGATAACTTAAACACATATTCGAGCACATGTACTCAAACAATACAAAGCATGTTTCGTATTAATACGGAGCAAAGGTACGAAAAGTTATTTACAGAAATATTTGATAACATATAATCAATAAATATAGTGCATGTTTCACATCAATACGGAGCAACATATAAATACTTACAATAATACGGAGTATACAAATATTCAAGAACCTGTAATCAAATAATATAAAGTAGGTTTCAAATTAATACGAAGCAACGAATAGTTTTTTTTTTTGCTAAGTTAATTTTTATATAAGAAAAGAAGAATACAGGGATAAACCCTTGCTCTAAGCCTTAGCAAAGAGAGAACTATCTATAACCAATCTAACCTAACCTAGATTGGAATAGAAAGAACCAAAGACAAGTGATCCTAACAAATCAAATATAAAGCCACCTATACAAATCTAAATTAGCATATTTGAGAAACCATTTCGAACCAAGAAGTCTAGCCTTGAGATCTGTCATAATAACCTGAATCAACTTGTTTGGACCAAACCCACCTAAATCATGTAACCTTGCGTTCCTTTCTTTCCATAAATGATATGAGAAAATCTGGGCCACCAAGAAAGCAATGTTCCGATGCAAATGAAGCAACGAATAGTTACTTACCTTAATTATACAAATCAAGAATTCAAATAATTACATAAGAGCAAGTCCAATGCAATGTTATCCTTGGTGTTATTGCTATATTATAGCATCAAGTGCTAAAAAACTCATCTCCAAAGGGGTGCTATAGTTGGATGCATCCTTGATGCTATTGCTATATTATGCATCCTTTATGCTAAATTTGAAACCAAGGATGCATTTATGCATCCATGCCACATCATCATTTAACTAGATTGAGATGAGATTGTTGAGAATATTCAATAGAATTTAAAAGAGTTAGGTAAAAGTTAAAAGAGTTGGTTAAATTTGAAACTAGTTATAGAACTAGCTTTGGAGGGTGAGTTTTATTTTAGCACCAAATGTAAAAACCCGACTTTTCGGATCATTAACTAATAGACAAATATCATAATAAAATCTAAATTATATTTAATCGATATAGAAAAGAACCGAAAATCCTGATAAATATCAATGTTTTAATCTTCAAAACGAAAATACTGAAAATTCTGAAAACAAAATCTAATAAGTCCTCAAATTTATTTAAACAACTATATAGACTGCAGCTAAAGTCTGGTTGGCATCACTCATCACAACCCCGTTTACCCCTGATAACCTGCGGAAGGAAAACAATACGAGTGAGCCAAATGCCTAGTACGAATATAATATAAAAATAAAATATGGTTTCAAATGTCCAAATGAATTGTGTCTTACCAACACAGAATTTTCAAAACAAGTCTAAATGTAAAATAAGCAAGATAGACAACAAGAATAAAATACTACTTGAAGCAGAACAAATAAAAGGCTGAATCAAATAAGGTATGTATCCATAAGGGTCTCTTATACAAATATGTACTCGCACAAAGCGAAGTACAAAAGAGAGAATTCTTCCCGGTAATCCACGAGAAGAAAACACATGAAATGCACAAAGCATTTCTACAAAACAGAGAATCCTTCTTCGGTAATCCAGAAGAAGAAAACACACATTAGCGATCATGATCTATACACAATCTCATACCCCAGAGACGTGCTCGTATACTCACAGCACCGATACGAGTAAGTACCGAGTTCACCATACACTCCGAACTCCATGAACTCGTCTATGATTTAACCACATAGATAGGTCTAAGAGCCCAACAAATAGGTTTCAAAAATATTGCCAGACTCATTGCACATAACAAAGTAAACAAAGCAATGTCGCAATAAAATAGCGAAACGAAACAAATCAATTATATATGAGATGACAATAAAAATTTCACCAATAATGGAGACGAAACGAAAATGCGAATGTGCACTGAAAAGTACACACAGAATACAAAGGTCACAATTTTATAAAATTGAATCGACAATAAATGTAATGAGTAAAGAATAAAATTTTGTAATGAGAAAGAGAGCAAATAACTCGTATAAAGGAGAGTACAAAAAGATGACAATTTATAAATTTGACTCAATAATATATTTAATGAATATTTTTGATTTAAATGAAAAGAGAAAAGAATAAGAAATTCGTACCTGAATGATTGCTACAGAATAATTGTAGAAAATACCTCTTTGATCAAATCTAATAATCACATTAATTATTGTAAGCTTCGGAAGGAAGTGCAATACAAACTTAAGATATGATTTAGGATACATCCATGAACCAGATAGCTCACATTCAGTTACATATAAACGAAATAGGATATCTAACTTTGACAAAATTTACTAACCCAAAACATGGTAAACAAAATAATAGCCTTTTGTATTAATAAAAATTATTATAACCAAATATACAATTTTGTAGCTACATTCGAGACAAATAATTCACTACTATGCCAGATTAAAAGAGGGACAGTATTTATAAAGGCTTGAAACAAACTAGACTTAAATCAATATGGCTACCTTTACAAAGATTCACAAGTATTAAAACATAAATTTAACAATACAATTTATACACCACCATGCACAGCCACGGAAAACTAATAATGATAAATGCATGCATAACAAACTTGATTATGTACTAATTACTAGTACCCACATTTGCATGTATAGTTTCTCCTGCATGGCATCTTATATATGTAGTTTTGGATCCATCATAATCTATTATATTACAAAAATTAGCACATTCTTTTAATATAATTAATGTTATCAATACAATTGACACAACTTGATAACTAAATAAACTGAAGTTCACCTACACGGACATTTGATATAATAAGTTTAATTTAATCCATTAAGACATTTATCTTAGATCATGATTATATTTACATTCAAAAAGAGATTAATTGCAGCAACATTTAACAACAAAGTTTATTTAAAACAAAAGCTATTGAATATGCCTACTAATTAATATAACGACCTAGAAAATTTCGAATTTCGAATTATTTATTTATTATAATTTATGAGTTATAATATGTGAATATTGTTGTAAAGGTGAAAAGTATGTGAAGTTGTGTTTATGTGTTTATATGATGATTTGTGTGAGTTATGAAGGTCGGTGTATTTTTATTTGTATTTTTTGAGGATTTGGAATATTTAAATCATGTATTTTTGATCCTCTGTAAATTTTATAAAATTATCGGAGGGATTAAAAATCATAAAATATTTTGAAATATTTACTTTATGTATTTATTGAGTTTTTAAAATTGTTGGGTGGATTAATTTGGATGTTGTGGTATTTTAAAATGATTTTAAGGATTTTATTGTATTTAAAGGATCAAAACTTTGAAAATTCATATTTAATTCATTTTTGATCCGAAAAATATTTTAAAAATATGTGGGTGCTCATAATTTTATATTCTTTAATTTTAAAAGTGAAAATTTAATTTTCACAATTTTCTATTTAAAATCAAATATGAGGTATAGTAAATGTTTATTGTTATTGGACCAAACGCAATATGTAGAGAAAGAGTCCAGTAGCTAGAACTCTGGGAAGTCGGGAGAGAAAGAAAAAGAACAGAAGAAAATAGAATGGGGGAAAAGAAAAGAAAGGAGGAAGAGAGAAATTGGGGGTGGGGATTCAATTGAGTATATACGTATATGCATATATAGATACAATCAAGAGGGTTTCCTGTGAGCTAGGTGGGGAGAGGAAGATGGAGAATGTACAGGGGAACTCGCGACGGGCAACAGAGGGGGGGACCACCGCGCGCGCTGCGGTGGCTAGCGGCAGTGGAGGTACTTGCGGTCGACGAAGCTCTGTCAGGTGGAGTCTGGGCGTAGCACAGAGAGAGAGAAGAGACTACTGGGAGAGAGAGAGAGAGAGAAAGAGAGAGAGAGAGATGGAGGAAGAATTGGGAGAAATATTCATCGGAAGGTATAAAATTTTATTTTGTTTATTTTATTTATTTTATTTATGTTGTCGACGCAATTATTTAAATTCCATTTTAGATTAAATTGTGATAATATTGTTGTAATTAAATTAGAAATAAGTGCGATGCGATGATTTAATTTTCGTAGTTTAATTCGGAAAGTATGTTGGTAATCATAATTATTAAGTTTAATTGTGAATTTGATTATAATTGTGGGGATTTATTTCGAGTTCGATAATATGTTTTGGTGAGTGTTAGTGGCTAATTATTGCTATTGTGTAGTAAATAAAGTCATAATTTTAAAAGTTGAACTTGGAGGATTTTGATGAATGTCGGGAGCTATATGGATTGTTGTTGTATGATATATATTTATATGAGTTGGCTAGTCGTAATTGCCTAAGTGCTAAATGTTATGAGTCGAGTCATATTAATTGTTGGAAGTTATAATTGTCAATTAGTTGCTGTTGGTCTATATATGGATAAATAATTGTCGTAGTAATGGTCAAGTACCTGGTGGTGAAATATATGTGGTTAAATGACTTTTAGTTATTATTTATCATTGGTTGTATAATGTTGGAGTTTATTTGAGATTGCTAGTTGTAAATGGTTTATGTGGAATAACTGTAGTAGTCGAGTATATATTGGTAAATGCTAATGTGCTAAGAGTTTGTGGAGTTACTAAGTAATGTCTATGTGTTAAATGTTAGAATTTTATAATAATTAGAATTGTGCTAGGGGTTATGAGAAGATCACAAGTTTTTTAAATGTCAATATTTTAAAGGACTTGTGTAATTCTTTTCGACTAATCCCTAGGGCTTACGAATATCCATGATTAGCTATCACGAGTATAATTAATATACCTAAGTGATGTGATCATTGATATAGCGTAAGTAATAGTTAGTGCTAGGGGTTGTTCCCTAGGGCTTACGAACATCAATGATTGATTGTCACGTGTATCATTAAAATGCGTGAGAAATACGATCACTGGTGTAGCGTAAGTAGTAGTGTTAATGTAAATCATTATGTGCTAGGTGCCGCATGTCTGGGCGGGTACTTTTCTTACTTGTTTACTTTTATGTTGCTGCAAGTTGAGGCAGCTTTATTTTTTTTGTAAAAACAGGGTTGAATTGTTGTTGATTGATATTGAGGGGCTGTGCCCATAGTCCGATAAACGAATACTTCAAGCCGAAATTTTCTAAAAATCCCCTGCAAATCTATTTTAAATCTATTTAATCTACTTGACTTGATGATGTGAAAGTATATTATGAATTTATTGTGAAGTGGTTGCCTAGAAAGTATTTAAGTAATAAGTGGCTATTGGTGTTAAGTGTTTATTTGACTTGGGTGGCTATACTAAAGCTATTTTGTGAATATAGTTATATATGTTATATCTGATACATGTATAAGCGTTATAGGACGCGCATGGGTAGGTTAGAGCAAACAATAAGGTTTTGCTTAAGTTAATACTGAAATAGCATTTGACCTTGTAAAGGTGCGAATAGGAGACCTGGTCAAGATCATTGCGCGGGTAGATGGAAAGACGAACAGAGAGGGAAGTATGAAAGCCGACGGGTAAATTGACATGAAAGTAAATAAGTTACGAAGTAGAAAAGGGAAGGCCAGGTAAAAGGATAGCAAGTGAAGGTTGGGAAACTGAGTCATGGATCGATGTGAGATCGAGAACTCTGTGAATCGAGGCAAGTGTTCTTGCTATTCACTTATTGTTCAAGTGATGCAATTTAGTTTATTTGTAGTATGTGATAATTTGGTCAAGTATAGATGGCATGGCACATATTTTTCAAATAAGTGTGATTGTTTATCTCCCCTACCCGTAGTTCAAATATCTGATTTGCACAGAATTTTACAAATCACCTTTCTCACTCACTATCCTATTCCTGAAATGCTATTTCATCTATTTTTGTCAAAATGGTTTAAGAATTCCATAAATAAAGGAAATCCAAGATTTTAAACTCTTATGAAAGCTTGCTAGCAAAACTCTTGATTCTAGCATATTTCACCAATGGACCCCATTTAGGAAAATATTTTCTTTCTGATTGATCTGAACCTTTCCATATTGAAACTGTTTTGCAAATATTTGTTCTAAGTTATTTTATCCGCTTTTGGAAGCTCAAACTCTTCATTGTGTTTAAGTTTTAGTAAAGGCCCAATACTTGACCATATCCTTGCTGTAGTCTAGAATTTCAATTGTTGGAAATTTTATTGCAATTCATACCCTTATTCTTGCTCAAATGAAATTTTCTTTAGATAAGTTGCTGATGTTATAAATCTATTTATTCGTATCGAACTTGTTGATATCAGTTGAGAATCTTGGTTCGTTTATCTCCTGTGTTGTATCGAACTTGTCGATACCCTTTAAATTGTTATTCTTTAATTATTACCCACTTGTGTGTCGAACTTGTCGATACTTGATGATCTTGAATCTTTCATTGACTCTTGGATTTTGAGCCGTTATTCTGGAACGTGAGTTTTCCAGTTATTGGTTGGCAAAGGTTGTCGATTGTTCCGACACCTAGTGTGGATGACTTAGAATTGGAAATGTTTTTAAATAGATGTCCCTTCGGGGAGACCATATTATGGTCAACAGATGTCCCTTCGGGGAGACCAGATTCGTGGTCAGAAGTTAAGGCCAATGTGTGCCGTGGATCCATTAAAGGACATTGCTGTGTGCGTTTGTCCGGGGTTAGTGCGTGACTGATCAGCAGCCTAACCTTGATGATGTTTTTTATTAAATATATAAAAAAAATTCCAATTCTAGTCTATACTCTGATATTGAGATGTTGTTTCTTGACTCTTTGGAAGTCCGTTTTTATAATATTGATATCGAAACTCTTATCACTTCTAGTTTCTGTTGCACCTCATTAATGGTGAATTGCGGGTCCTCTTTAAAGGTTGATATCACTGATTCTTTCATAGAATGAGATGAAACTCTTTTGTTTATCAAAATCGTCGTCGTTATTGATATTGTCATCACTATTTACACTTGCTGAGCATTGTTGGCTCACTCTTGCTTCTGTTTATTTCTCCAGTTGTTAGAGATGATCAGAGGAACTAGTGGTCAGTTGGTATTGCTCTATAGGCAGCGAGAGGAGACGTTCGAGACATAGATTTCGTTGGACAGTGAATTGGGATTTGTTGAGGTGGGATATCTAGTTAGATAGCGATCTTGTTAATTCACAGAAATTGTATAACAGTTTTATTCTGAGAATGGTTGTAAATTTATAATTTGATAGTTTGTTTCATACCATAGCCTGTATGCGATCTTGGTTAAGGGGTTTTTATTATTAAATGTTGTTTATATTCAGAAATGTATTATATTGTTTATGGTTAGTGGCCCCATATCTGTACCCCGGATTTTGGGATGCTACAAGTTGGTATCAGAGCTACAGGTTATGGTCACTGAAACAGATTAGGAAGGTTAGGGTACAAGTATAAGATAGGAGTCGGGTAGGATGGTTTGGGGTAAGGATCGCGTTAGGATACTTCGGCAAGCGTTGCGACGTTAATCGGTCTTTCGGCATATCGTGCGAATAGAAGTTCGAATCGTTGAAGGGTTTGGCTAAAAGCGAGACAGCAACCCGAAGCAGCATAAGCTAATTGGGCAGCTGGAGCTATTAGTCTGGGGGACGTTATCTCGAGACTTTTGCGCAGAATTTAGGACATCCTACGATATTAGTTTCGATGTGAACGTTTTGGAAATGGTACGAGAAGGTTAAGAAGGTGAAGTGAGCAGCGAGTACTAGCCAGGATTGAAGGCTAAGCGTAGTTGTGCACCCCTAATTATTGATTCATTCAAAGTTATTACCTGAAGAAATTTCCTATTCTTTCTTTGAATTGTCGTAAATTAATTCCCGGTTAGCATCGTTGCTGAGGCATTCGTTGCGCAGTGACGGTTCAAAAATCGAGAATGAATTGTGATCTTCTTATTTATTCAACTCATTATTGTCAGGCCGGTTTGGCAGCTAAGTATAGTAGTGCTTAGTCGACAAGAGTGAGACTGAATAATTAGGAATTTCTTAAATGTTTGCCTAATCAGTAGTTGATGTTACAGTTGAAAAGTTTAATACCCATCAATTGATGATGAGTTCGTACATCAAATTTATTCGAATTAAATTCCATTCTTTTAGAAATATTTATATTTCCAGATGATACCTGATCCATCTTTACAAAAAGTTTTTTTTTTTTAAACTCTTGAATCCCTTTCCATTTCCATGAATGCTTGATTTTCTTCATTCTAACTGGGATGAACAACCTATGCAGATAGGGGATTCAGGGACATCTTATCTTTGTGATAGAAGTCCAGTGGGACGCCACTGATTGTGTTTGTCATGAAAGTACTAAAGACTGGCCATCTTTAGGTACTGTGGTGGTTAACCTAGTGACAAATGCAACCTGAAAATAGTTCAAAGATCATATTGATCTCTCAGTTGAACTCTTTTATAAAAGTTTTATCAAATGAACTCGGTGTATATTCATACTTGATGCCCCATTCATTTTTATTGGCTTCCTTTGTCAAAAATTCGATGATTTCAAAATTCTTGATGATGAAGAGGTTCGAAGATAGACGTGACGACATCTTAAATGATTAAAACTAAAAATGCATTGACAAACAAGTGGTTATGCAAGTTTAAGAATTTGGTGATTAAGACAGTTATGTCATGTCAAATGGGAATCATTACCGAACCGATAAAGCATGGACAAGGTCTGAGGCTAATGAGAATCGAATACAGGAAGAAGGATCGTGAATAAGAATGCATGATTACACATACGGTTAAAGGAAGAAAAGAGAATGCTGACGAAGATGTTGGGTATGAGATGTTCAATGCTGAAGCAAGATTGTTTTGGATACCTATTGAAGGGCAAAGATAGTAGATAGAATATCATAAGATTTTGAATGTTGGAGTCGTTGTTGGATGTAAGATGCTAGAAACAAGAAGGATGACTTGAGGAAAGCAGGGTGAAGTGAAACTGAATGGTTTGTGAGAATTAACAAGAAGAATCAAGACTGAATGAGGGGTAAGATGATTACGTGGGGTAATTCAGTGTAGAAAGTCATGATTATCAAGGACGGTGGAAAGTTGACCAAAATGGAATAAAAGTCAATAAGGAAAAGAGACAGAGAAGCCAGAAAGTTCCAGAAGTGATTAAATAGAGGATATATAAAAGTTAGTTAAGAAATGAATGTGGAATTCCGAAGATGTGGAGTTAGAAGAAAAAGGGCATTGTAGTTGCCTGTAGAAATAAGTTAGCAGAAATTAACGAGACTCCATGATCAGAAAATAAGATTTCGGGAGTAGAATCCCTAGAGATTTTATCAAGATAAATGTGGGAAGTTGTAGCTGTAACCAGAAAGGCAGTGTGGTGACAAGTAGTAGCGTCAGAAGTTAAAGCTATGTGTTATGAGCTTGGAAAGATGGGAATTTTTGCCAAAAATAGTATAATATCAATTTTAGTGGAATTATAAAGAGAGTAATGAGACTACTGTTATAATTATTAAGAATCGAGAAATTCAATACGATTATAAAGGAAGTTAGCAGGAAGTGGATTGTGATGACTATAAAAAGAGTTGAATATGATTCAGGATTAGATTTATTTCCTATCAATGAAGAGGAGATTTTGATCTTAAGAAATGTGAAAATGATGTTCTGAAGTCGAAAGCATATATAGAAGTCTTAGCAACCAAGCAGATCAAGAAATTGTTATATCAAAGGAATGAAGTCATTTTGTATAAGAAGAAGGTAGCAGAAGGGAGATGATTAAGTCAAAGCATATTCCAATGAATAAGATTTCCAAACGACATTCGGACGAAGAATTTAATATGATCGTAGATCACATAACAAGATGATCGAAGATTCAGGAAGCGTATACAAATCAATCAAAAGTGATTTTAAGAGTTACAAGGAAAAGAAGGAAGAAAATTTGGCAAAAGGGTTTTAGTGTGGGTTTAGAATGTCATGATTTTGTAGTTAAAGAGAGTGGTGTCAAATGTTGAAGTCGTAAGATGTAGAGTCAAACTTGAGGACTCGCCAAGTATATATAAAATTGTGATCCGAAAGTGATTTCGGAGGATACGGGACAGTGAAGTCACAAAACAAGTTTTGCTATTGGAGGAAGTTACGTCGAAGCTAAGGTTATGGAGTTACTAGTTTTAAAATCTGTAAATGTCAAGGATAAAATGTTTTCAAAGATGTTTTGTTTCGAAAGCTTTTTATTTAAAACTTCATTACTTTAAATGTTTTTGAAATGATTTTCAAAAATTTTTGTTTTCAAAAAGGATTTTCAGTGGACGAAAATGATTTTTGATTTGTTTTAAATATTCAAGGTTTTCTTTCAAATGTTTTAACAAGCTGATGTTGTAAGAAGGTAGAAAATGAGTTGTAAACCAAATTGTGGTTGACACGCATGCCATGCTGTGAAAATTGATCGTGTTCGGTGTCAAAGATACAACTGGGAATAGATGGTATTAAGTTCTGTTCTTAAATCAGGTACTCGGTAAAACAATGAGATGAAGGATGGATAGAAGTTTCCAATTATTCCCTTCTCAAGTAACATTGCACGTGAAAGAGGAGTAAGAATGATGGAGGATTTCTTGATATTCTTTTTCTCAAAATTTATCTGAGGAAGATTTCGTTTTAGGATATATCAATAAGCGATAATGTGTATTAAGTTGGATATGTGTGTCAATAAAAGCTGGAGCTTGTTGTGAATTATTAAAGAATTGTTTCATGATTGGTATCGAGTGAAGTTGTGACCTCGGGAGAATTGATGTTACAGATTGAACTATTTTAATTTTGTTCTTGTATTGAGTGGAGTCACAGTCAAGGTGACAGGTATTTTAGCTTTCAAGAGCTGCAAATAATCAAGGCTATACTTCAAAAGACTTAGCGAATCAGAATATTTTAAAAGAGTGAGAATTGAGTTGTTATTAGCATTATGCTTGATGTGCATCTAAGGACGTATGTGTTTGGTTAAAGTATCTGATTGCAAGGATGCGACTGAGAATGGACGGTATGATGTTAAATTTCAAGGTTAGGTACTCGGTAGAATAATGGGACTAAAGTCAGATAAAAATTTCTTAATTATTCTCTTCTCGATCGACATAGTCCGTGTAAATGGAGTAGAAACGATTGAAGGATTTCTTGAGATTTCTTTTGTAGTTCTATCTGAAACCGTGTGATTATGGGTAAGAGCTAGAGAATGGTGCCAAGTGTAGATTGTTGTGAATCAAGGCAAATTGCGCGATTGCATCATGGCGAAGGATTAGCGTGGTAATATAGTGTTGACGCAGAGTGTAGTTCGTTATACGAAAAGGTCATGTTGATTTTGACAATAAGATATTCGTTCACGCATGATAAACGTTTGGAGTTAATAAGACTCGGAAACCAAAGTTTAAGGTTATTTCGAAATTCAAGGGCTCGCAGAATGAGCTTGGTAATGATTGAGTTGGTATGGAAGAAATCCTAGAGTTGAAGGATATGACCTGGAAAGTGGAAGCAAAATGATTGAAAAGAACTGTCACTTATGTCCTTAGGAGTGATTCTGAGGACAGAATCCTTTTAAGGGGGGAAGGATATAACGACCTAGAAAATTTCGAATTTAGAATTATTTATTTATTATAATGTATGTGTTATAATATGTGAATATTGTTGTAAAGGTGAAAAGTATGTGAAGTTGTGTTTATGTGTTTATATGATGATTTGTGTGAGTTATGAAGGTCGGTGTATTTTTATTTGTATTTTTTGAGGATTTAGAATATTTAAATCATGTATTTTTGATCCTCTGTAAATTTTATAAAATTATCGGAGGGATTAAAAATCATGAAATCTTTTGAAATATTTACTTTATGTATTTATTGAGTTTTTAAAATAGTTGGGTGGATTAATTTGGATGTTGTGGTATTTTAAAATGATTTTAAGGATTTTATTGTATTTAAAGGATCAAAACTTTGAAAATTCATATTTAATTCATTTTTGATCCGAAAAATATTTTAAAAATATGTGGGTGCTCATAATTTTATATTCTTTAATTTTAAAAGTGAAAATTTAATTTTCACAATTTTCTATTTAATTCCTATTTGTGAGATATATTTATTAGTTTTAAAATCAAATATGAGGTGTAGTAAATGTTTATTGTTATTGGACCAAGCCCAATATGTAGAGAAAGAGTCTAGTAGCTAGAACTCTCGGGAAGTCGGGAGAGAAAGAAAAAGAACAGAAGAAAATAGAATGGGGGAAAAGAAAAGAAAGGAGGAAGAGAGAAATTGGGGGTGGGGATTCAATTGAGTATATACGTATATGCATATATAGATACAATCAAGAGGGTTTCCTGTGAGCTAGGTGGGGAGAGGAAGATGGAGAATGTACAGGGGAACTCGCGACGGGCAACAGAGGGGGGGACCACCGCGCGCGCTGCGGTGGCTAGCGGCAGTGGAGGTACTGGCGGTCGACGAAGCTCTGTCAGGTGGAGTCTGGGCGCAGCACAGAGAGAGAGAAGAGACTGCTGGGAGAGAGAGAGAGAGAGAGAGAGAGAGAGAGAGAGAGATGGAGGAAGAATTGGGAGAAATATTCATCGGAAGGTATAAAATTTTATTTTGTTCATTTTATTTATTTTATTTATGTTGTCGACACAATTATTTAAATTCCATTTTAGATTAAATTGTGATAATATTGTTGTAATTAAATTAGAAATAAGTGCGATGCGATGATTTAATTTTCGTAGTTTAATTCGGAAAGTATGTTGGTAATCATAATTATTAAGTTTAATTGTGAATTTGATTATAATTGTGGGGATTTATTTCGAGTTCGATAATATGTTTTGGTGAGTGTTAGTGGCTAATTATTGCAAATTGTGTAGTAAATAAAGTCATAATTTTAAAAGTTGTACTTGGGGGATTTTGATGAATGTCGGGAGCTATATGGATTGTTGTTGTATGATATATATTTATATGAGTTGGCTAGTCGTAATTGCCTATGTGCTAAATGTTATGAGTCGAGTCATATTAATTGTTGGAAGCTATAATTGTCAATTAGTTGTTGTTGGTCTATATATGGATAAATAATTGTCGTAGTAATGGTCAAGTACCTTGTGGTGAAATATATGTGGTTAAATGACTTTTAGTTATTATTTATCATTGGTTGTATAATGTTGGAGTTTATTTGAGATTGCTAGTTGTAAATGGTTTATGTGGAATAACTGTAATAGTCGAGTATATATTGGTAAATGCTAATGTGCTAAGAGTTTGTGGAGTTACTAAGTAATGTCTATGTGTTAAATGTTAGAATTTTATAATAATTAGAATTGTGCTAGGGGTTATGAGAAGATCACAAGTTTTTTAAATGTCAATATTTAAAGGACTTGTGTAATTCTTTTCGACTAATCCCTAGGGCTTACGAATATCCATGATTAGCTATCACGAGTATAATTAATATACTTAAGTGATGTGATCATTGATATAGCGTAAGTAATAGTTAGTGCTAGGGGTTGTTCCCTAGGGCTTACGAACATCAATGATTGATTGTCACGTGTATCATTAAAATGCGTGAGAAATACGATCACTGGTGTAGCGTAAGTAGTAGTGTTAATGTAAATCATTATGTGCTAGGTGCCGCATGTCTGGGCGGGTACTTTTCTTACTTGTTTACTTTTATGTTGCTGCAAGTTGAGGCAGCTTTATTTTTTTTGTAAAAACAGGGTTGAATTGTTGTTGATTGATATTGAGGGGCTGTGCCCATAGTCCGATAAACGAATACTTCATGCCGAAATTTTCTAAAAATCCCCTGCAAATCTATTTTAAATCTATTTAATCTACTTGACTTGATGATGTGAAAGTATATTATGAATTTATTGTGAAGTGGTTGCCTAGAAAGTATTTAAGTAATAAGTGGCTATTGGTGTTAAGTGTTTATTTGACTTGGGTGGCTATACTAAAGCTATTTTGTGAATATAGTTATATATGTTATATCTGATACATGTATAAGCGTTATAGGACGCGCATGGGTAGGTTAGAGCAAACAATAAGGTTTTGCTTAAGTTAATACTGAAATAGCATTTGACCTTGTAAAGGTGCGAATAGGAGACCTGGTCAAGATCATTGCGCGGGTAGATGGAAAGACGAACAGAGAGGGAAGTATGAAAGCCGACGGGTAAATTGACATGAAAGTAAATAAGTTACGAAGTAGAAAAGGGAAGGCCAGGTAAAAGGATAGCAAGTGAAGGTTGGGAAACTGAGTCATGGATCGATGTGAGATCGAGAACTCCGTGAATCGAGGCAAGTGTTCTTGCTATTCACTTATTGTTCAAGTGATGCAATTTAGTTTACTTGTAGTATGTGATAATTTGGTCAAGTATAGATGGCATGACACATATATTTTTCAAATAAGTGTGATGTTTATCTCCCCTACCCGTAGTTCAAATATCTGATTTGCACAGAATTTTACAAATCACCTTTCTCACTCACTATCCTATTCCTGAAATGCTATTTCATCTATTTTTGTCAAAATGGTTTAAGAATTCCATAAATAAAGGAAATCCAAGATTTTAAACTCTTATGAAAGCTTGCTAGCAAAACTCTTGATTCTAGCATATTTCACCAATGGACCCCATTTAGGAAAATGTTTTCTTTCTGATTGATCTGAACCTTTCCATATTGAAACTGTTTTGCAAATATTTGTTCTAAGTTATTTTATCCGCTTATGGAAGCTCAAACTCTTCATTGTGTTTAAGTTTTAGTAAATGCCCAATACTTGACCATATCCTTGCTTTAGTCTAGAATTTCAATTGTTGGAAATCTTATTACAATTCATACCCTTATTCTTGCTCAAATGAAATTTTCTTTAGATAAGTTGCTGATGTTATAAATCTATTTATTCGTATCGAACTTGTTGATATCAGTTGAGAATCTTGGTTCGTTTATCTCCTGTGTTGTACTCCCTCTGTCCCATTAGATTGTTTACATTGTTTTAAGACTGTCTGACACGCATTTTAAGGTGCATATAAAGTATAGTTCCATAATTTATTTTTACGATTTTCTTTTTATGTATAAAAATAGAACAATCCTATTTTTATACAAAAAAAGAAAATTTTAAAAATAAGTTATGGAACTACCCTTAAAATGTACCTTAAAATGCGTTCCAGACACTCTCCAAACAACGTAAACAATCTAATGGGACAAAGGGAGTATCGAACTTGTCGATACCCTTTAAATTGTTATTCTTTAATTATTAGCCACTTGTGTGTCGAACTTGTCGACACTTGATGATCTTGAATCTTTCATTGACTCTTGGATTTTGAGCCGTTATTCTGGAACGTGAGTTTTCTAGTTATTGGTTGGCAAAGGTTGTCGATTGTTTCGACACCTAGTGTGGATGACTTAGAATTGGAAATGTTTTTAAATAGATGTCCCTTCGGGGAGACCATATTATGGTCAACAGATGTCCCTTCAGGGAGACCAGATTCGTGGTCAGAAGTTAAGGCCAATGTGTGCCGTGGATCCATTAAAGGACATTGCTGTGTGCGTTTGTCCGGGGTTAGTGCGTGACTGATCAGCAACCTAACCTTGATGATGTTTTTTATTAAATATATATAAAAAAAATTCCAATTCTAGTCTATACTCTGATATTGAGATGTTGTTTCTTGACTCTTTGGAAGTCCGTTTTTATAATATTGATATCGAAACTCTTATCAGTTCTAGTTTCTGTTGCACCTCATTAATGGTGAATTGCGGGCCCTCGTGGCAATTTAAAGGTTGATATCACTGATTCTTTCATAGAATGAGATGAAACTCTTTTGTTTATCAAAATCGTCGTCGTTATTGATATTGTCATCACTATTTACACTTGCTGAGCATTGTTGGCTCACTCTTGCTTCTGTTTATTTCTCCAGTTGTTAGAGATGATCAGAGGAACTAGTGGTCAGTTGGTATTGCTCTATAGGCAGCGAGAGGAGACGTTCGAGGCATAGATTTCGTTGGACAGTGAATTGGGATTTGTTGAGGTGGGATATCTAGTTAGATAATGATCTTGTTAATTCACAGAAATTGTATAACGGTTTTATTCTGAGAATGGTTGTAAATTTATAATTTGATAGTTTGTTTCATACCATAGCCTGTATGCGATCTTGGTTAAGGGGTTTTTATTATTAAATATTGTTTATATTCAGAAATGTATTATATTGTTTATGGTTAGTGGCCCCATATCTGTACCCCGGATTTTGGGATGCTACAATTAACATGTACCATATAAGTGTCTAGCGTCTGATACAATTGAAACAAGATGAATTCATTGAAATTAAGACAAGTATGAGTTATATATTATAGAAGAATTAATTATTAACCTTATCAAATTAACCTTGCATCAACTCATTTAATGAACATACTATACACTCACATGAATAGGGGCACCTATGTGTCAAATTCAACACAACAAGTAACAAGACACAACAAGTAACAGGACACAAGATTTAGGAATATGCACTACACCAGAAATAGCCTCAGACAACACTTTATAGACAACGGATGACCGAAAAAGTGTGGTCCGAAAAAATCATACAACTGGTATTTTTGAAACTCAAAAAACTATTGTGTCACAAATACATAGACAATGGTTTATCACAAAAAATAAACCGTTGTTTAATGTTAAAAAAACTGATGTCAGACAACACAAGCACACAATCGTTTTTCCGAAACTAAAAACATGTTTGTCTCACATAGCCGTAGACAATTGTTTTCTATAAAATTAAATTGTTGTTTCACATGGACATAGACAATGTGAAACTGTTGTTTAACATGGACATAAACAATGCCTACAAACGGTTGTCACTTACACAACATATTTTTGAAAAAAACTAAAAACAGGGCACGTAATTTAAAAGATGGTAAAACATGGCAAGTAAAAAACAGGGCAAACTAAAATAGCCCAATGGGTTGTTAGAAATCTTTATACAATTGTTGAAAACCGTTGTCTGAAACACTACTAGAATCACGGCTAAATATTAGGGGCAATCCCCAACCAACAGAAATTAGCCCTGTAGTTAACTCCACTTCCGCTAATTAGCATCAAAACCACTCCTGCAAACATAACCCACGCCTCCACCAACACATACCTCAAGCATCGCGACCACCACAAGAGAGCAGCAAACCCACTCTGAGGACTTTCAGCAAATCGCAAGACACTAAGAAAGCAAGCTCTTTCCCACTTTTCACATAAAATTAAACCAAACAAGCACCAGCTAACCAGAAAACCAACAATCCACATAGAAGTTCCAGAAATTGCAGCAGGTTGGTGATAATAAGAACCTTGGATCACCAAGCCATAATACCAACAAAATAATCTCCTGAACATGCTACTGGACGACGCACAACTGAACCAACCAAAGCCAACTATCTGCAGCAAAAAATCCACCTCATGCACCAAATAAAAAACCTCAAACTGGTCAGAATGCATACTACAACCTGAAATCCGGACTTACAACTCTCCGAATATTGCACCCCTTAAAACCAACCTTATAAAAATAACTGGTTCCACCACATAAAAAAAACCTCACATCAGCCCCCTCCAAACCTCTAGACCAGGCACACCACCGTATATAACATGACAAACTTTGATTTGCAAACTAGAGAAATCCACTCCTCACAACCCATAAGTACCATAACTCGACTAGAAACCTCACAGCATGCATACACAAAGGCCACATCCAACATAAGACAAACCAAAGACCCAGGGAATAACTTTTGCAGGCTTGAGAGAAAAGATATATCCCATATTTCCGCAACCAAAACCACCAGATCATAGAAGAATCTAGATAAATACAATTACCATTACGATACCAGATGCACTGCATAGTCATACTTCATATGCATAAAGATCATATGTAACTTTTTTCACTTCAGGAGCAGAAATTGTGAGCTAGTCACTAGTGCATGCAGGGAATTTAGAATGTATATGAAGAAATCATCTACATTAGTTTAACATTGCTATAGAGGAATGCAGGTAACTTCCCTGCAAATTTAAAAACAATATACATTAGTAACAGAGATTGCGTAGAAGGTTATAAGATTATTGAAAGTACAGAAATTTCACAAAGAGTTACACTTAAATAAAGAAACTACGCAGAAGGTTATACTGAATTTAGGCATTTTTCACACACTATTAAGCTGGTATCCAGATTTAAATAAATGCACGTAAGCTCTCTACTGGGAGTCTAGGACCACTTATATCATCAAATAATTTTAATCAATAAGCTTTTATAACGAACAGTATGGTGGTGCTGTGATTTTGAACCTTAGAATATGCCTCCTTTTTAAGATATTAAACATTAGGGGTAACTTGACTTATGCTGGGGTTTTATATTTAGGTGTTCTGTGACTCGGTGACTGTGTGTGGCATATCTTAGCAAGAGAGGAGTTTGATCACTGTGGGTGTATGAAATTATAAATTCTGGAGTTTAGAGTTGAATCGATCGTTGGTACAGGGCCACATATTTGGACTTGTATGAGTGATTCAAATGCGAAATGCTAGCCTTTCGTCCCATAGGACTTCGAGTTAGAGACGCTTTGTCTATTATAGGAACTAAGAACAGACTCTTTAACTATCAACACCGAGACAAGCCCCTAAAATAAAAACCTAAGTTAGATAAAAGTTATACAGAGGCTAAACCTAGATGGCTAAATCTGTACACCATGACTACTATAAGTAGTAGTACTATTCACACTAATACGATATCAAAATCCCTAGCAGAACAGCAGAGCATTTGCATATTATTACTATTTTTTATGAACTAAAATATCCGGTGGATTCAAGTAGTTTAGTTTTTACCGGTAACATCACCAATGTTCAATTGATAATGCAAGGTTACATTTAATTGTGCTTGCTATTCTAATTACAATCCTAGACCTGAAGCTTATGAAGCACGCACTGAAACATTTAGATTTAAGAGAAACATTACCTATCGGCTACCATGTGGTGTACAATAAACAGGCCCTCAAAGAATTCTTCAAATGCACGAACCCAGCACAAAACTTCTCTAGTAAACATCCTCCTTGTCCAAAAAACAGGCCCTCAAAACGAAAAATCCCTAATTTGAAAAAGCCCCAATTTGAGAGAGTGATGTTGATGTGAGAGAGTACAGATTTGGAGAGGGCGTATATAGAAGTGAAATATAGGGATGGCAACGGGTTGGATCTGGTTGGATATCTGTGATATCCAAATTCAAACTCGAATCCTTAATCCAAATCCAAATCCAAATCCAATCCAAATCCAAAATGGATTTGGAAATTCAAAATCCAAACCCGATCCACCGGGTTTGGATCGGGTTCGGGTTTTATCCAAACCCGAAAATTTTAATTCTTTGTAAAAAAGTAGTAATATTTTTTTAATCTAAATTTCATAAAAATTAAAATTACAATAGCAAATAAATATCTAGATTTCATAGACATGAAAATAAATAAGTCCAAGTTACACCACTATTAATATCTAAAGACATAAAAATTAAGGTTTTTGCTCAAATGAGAACCCCTAATTAAAATGAGATATGAGAACTAATCTAAGCCACACATTCAATCTAATCCAATGGCCCCGCCAGGGGCACCACACACTAACCTAATACACCCTCACACACACAATCCCACCCAATTTCCTCTGTTTTTAATTTGATTTTTCCCGTCAATCGGCGATCTTTTTTTGAAATCCGACTTCACTATATTTTTCTTCATCTCGCAACGATCAGTTTGCATACCATATGTGTTATATTTTGACGCGATTTTAATTAAGTTCTCATAGTTCTCATTTTAAGGGGTTCTCAATGGAGCAGCACTCTAAAAATTAAAATACAATTGCAAATAAATATCCACATAGGCAGAGTGTAGACTAGAAGACTAGCAGTAGCACAACATGTATATCAAAATTGCCTGAACAAAATTACCTAGTGTAACTAAGTAACGGGTATTTATTTTTAAGGAATAAATTATAATATATATATATATATTATAATTTATATATGTATATATATCGGGTTTTTTTCGGGTTTCGGGTTTGGATCGGGTTTGGATCGGGTTTTCGGGTTTCGGGTTTGGATCGGGTTGGATATAGCTAATATCCAAATCCAAATCCAAACTCTTTCGGGTTTAAAAATCAAATCCAAATCCAAATCCAAATCCAAAAAATCGGGTTCGGGAAGATCCAATCGGGTCGAATTGGATCGGGTATCCATCGGATCGGTTTTTTTTGCCATCCCTAGTGAAATATATTACTGAAGGTAGAAGTAGAATGGTGGGAGATTTTGAGAAAGGGGAAAATTTGACAAGGGGGAAAAATGAAAAATGAAATGTTTTAAGCGCCTGTAGGAGGCAATTGAAAATTTGGGTTTAGAATAATGTGGGAAACGAAAAGACGAGAATGAAAATGAATTTCGTTTTTAAATAATTTCTTTTTTACAAACTTAAATTTCATTTGTCATAAATTTGTAATTTTATAATTACTTTTGCACATCATTAAAATTATAAGATCTTAAATCTGTACGGTTGTATTGTTGAAATTTTTTAAAAAAAAAAAAAATATTATGTGCAATCCGGACTAAACCAATTACAAGGAATAGTACTTTTATGAGATTTATATTATAAAATCATTCAAGATAAACAAGAAAAATTTTAATTATTTTTTCACATCACTAAAATGATAAGATCTTAATATCCTTACGGTTGGATCGTCGAAAAAATCATTTAAAAAATTATTCAGTGAATCTAGGACGTGTCCCATTATAGAAAGCAGCACTTTTACTACGTTGTATTTTAAAATCTCGCACAACCCGACCTTTTTATTTTTTGATTATTTTTTCCCAACACTAAAATGAGTGTTTATTAACATCCGTACGGTTGGATCGTCGAAAAAATCATTTAAAAAAATTATTCAGTGAATCTGGATCGTGTCCCGTTATTGGAAGCAACACTTTTACTACATTTTTGTTAAAATCTCGTACAAGCCGACCTTTTTATTTTTTGATTATTTTTTTCCAACACTAAAATGAGTGTTTATTAACATTCGTACGGTTCGATCGTCAAAGAAATAATTCAAAAAAATTATTCAGTGAATTTGGATCGTGTCCCGTTATAGGAAGCAAAACTTTTACTACATTTTTGTTAAAATCTCGTACAAGCCGACCCTTTTATTTTTTGATTATTTTTTTCCCAACACTAAAATGGGTGTTTATTAACATTCGTATGGTTCGATCGTCAAAGAAATCATTCAAAAAAATTATTCAGTGAATCTGGATCGTGTCCCGTTATAGGAAGCAAAACTTTTACTACATTTTTGTTAAAATCTTGTACAAGCCGACCTTTTTATTTTTTTTTATTTTTTTCCAACACTAAAATGAGTGTTTATTAACATTTGTATGGTTTGATCGTCAAAGAAATCATTCAAAAAAATTATTCAGTGAATCTGGATCGTGTCCCGTTATAGGAAGCAAAACTTTTACTACCTTTTTGTTAAAATCTCGTACAAGCCGACCTTTTTATTTTTTGATTATTTTTTTCCAACACTAAAATGAGTGTTTATTAACATTCGTACGGTTCGATCGTCAAAGAAATCATTCAAAAAGATTATTCAGTGAATCTGGATCGTGTCCCGTTATAGGAAGCAAAACTTTTACTACATTTTTGTTAAAATCTCGTACAAGCCGACCTTTTTATTTTTTGATTATTTTTTTCCAACACTAAAATGAGTGTTTATTAACATTCGTACGGTTCAATCGTCAAAAAAAGCATTCAAAAAAAAATATTCAGTGAATATGGATCGTGTCCCGTTATTGGAAATAAAACTTTTATTACATTTTTGTTAGAATCTCGTACAACCCGACATTTTTATTTTTTGATTATTTTTTTCCAACACTAAAATGAGTGTTTATTAACATTCGTATGGTTCGATCGTCAAAGAAATCATTCAAAAAAATTATTCAGTGAATCTGGATCGTGTCCCGTTATAGGAAGCAAAACTTTTACTACATTTTTGTTAAAATCTCGTACAAGCCGACCTTTTTATTTGTTTATTATTTTTTTCCAACACTAAAATGAGTGTTTATTAACATTCGTATGGTTTGATCGTCAAAGAAATCAATCAAAAAAATTATTCAGTGAATCTGGATCGTGTCCCGTTATAGGAAGCAAAACTTTTACTACCTTTTTGTTAAAATCTCGTACAAGCCGACCTTTTTATTTTTTGATTATTTTTTTCCAACACTAAAATGAGTGTTTATTAACATTCGTACGGTTTGATCGTCAAAGAAATCATTCAAAAAGATTATTCAGTGAATCTGGATCGTGTCCCGTTATAGGAAGCAAAACTTTTACTACATTTTTGTTAAAATCTCGTACAAAGCCGACCTTTTTATTTTTTGATTATTTTTTTCCAACACTAAAATGAGTGTTTATTAACATTCGTACGGTTCAATCGTCAAAAAAAACATTCAAAAAAAATATTCAGTGAATATGGATCGTGTCCCGTTATTGGAAATAAAACTTTTACTACATTTTTGTTAGAATCTCGTACAACCCGACATTTTTATTTTTTGATTATTTTTTTCCAACACTAAAATGAGTGTTTATTAACATTCATACGGTTCGATCGTCAAAGAAATCATTCAAAAAAATTATTCAGTGAATCTGGATCGTGTCCCGTTATAGGAAGCAAAATTTTTACTACATTTTTGTTAAAATCTCGTACAAGTCGGCCTTTTCATTTTTTGATTATTTTTTTCCAACACTAAAATGAGTGTTTATTAACATTCGTACATTTCAATCGTCAAAGAAATCATTCAAAAAAATTGTACAGTGAATATGGATCGTGTCCCGTTATTGGAAGCAACATTTTTACTACATTTTTGTTAAAATCTCGTACAAGCCGACCTTTTTATTTTTTGATTGTTTTTTTCCAACACTAAAATGAGTGTTTATTAACATTCGTACGGTTCGATCGTCAAAGAAATCATTCAAAAAAATTATTCACTGAATCTGGATCGTGTCCCGTTATTGGAAGCAACACTTTTACTACATGTTTGTTAAAATCTCGTACAAACCTATTGTTTTATTTTTTATTTATTTTTTCTCAACATTAAAATGAGTATGTACATTTATGTATAATTTAAATTTTTAAAATTGAAATCAAATAAATTCTTATTAAAATTGAAATAAAATTAGAATTTTTAACAAATTATTTAAAAAATTAAAAAAATGAAATGAAACCGTACATTGAAAAACCTAAAATGTATCTCGTACAAACCTACTGTTTAATTTTTTATTTATTTTTTCTCAACATTAAAATGAGTATGTACATTTATGTAAAATTTAAATTTTTATAATTTAAATCAAATAAATTCTTATTAAAATTGAAATAAAATTAGAATTTTTAACAAATTAAATGTTAAAGGCGGTCAAATTCCCGCTAACCCAAAATTTTCAGCATTTCACTTCCCCCTTCTCCCCCTTTATCTCCCCCAAACTTTCTATTATCCACATATTATAAACTTGTTAGCGATTGAATAATATTGTCCCTCTCTCTCTCCTTGAATCTCTCACCCTCTCTCTGTCTCTCCCTCTTTCTCTGTCTCTCCTTCAATCTCTGTCTCTCCCTCTCTCTCGTTCTCTCTCTTTCCCCCCTTTCTTTTCACCAATCACTCTCCACCTTCCCCTTTCTAAACCCACTCGATTAACCACTGCTGCTCTAAGCCCACTTGATTTCACTCAATTACATCCAAATAAAAACTCGATTACACTTGATTTCTTGATAATCCAATACACATTTTCTTGCTTCAATTCATTATTCTTGAATTATATGTAATTATTTTGATTTTACAGGTGATTTTAGGGCTTTACATTTGGAGGTTTCATTCTAGGTCTTCTGATTTCGAAAATTCATTAAGGTACTTCATCTCCATGAAATGGTGTCTGTTTTTCATAAAATACAATTTAACTAAGAGTGAGGGGGATTTATGCAATGAAAAGAAATAATATAGATGCCATATTTATTGCTAAGTAAGATTTTTTGTTTGTATCTAATTCTATTTTCTTTCAGGTACGAGCTCTTCAGTGGTTAGGAAGCCATTTTGAGAATCTATCCAGACATGAAAGGTCCTATATTTTGTCTGGTCAACATCGGAGCGGACATTGCATGTGGCATCTAAATAACAGAAATGTTAATTTCAGTGATGACACCAATGCCAGGGCTAGCATTTCCCGGATTGTTATGCTAGCTGAAGCTCTGTTTGAGGTGATATACTCATAACTGAAGTTTCGACTTTTAATTTATTTATCTTTCAAAAAAACTGCGTATTTAATCTATTTTCACAATGTCATCAGGTCTTGGATGAGATATACCAGCAATCTGTAGTTCTATCACGACCTTCAGTATCAACTTGTTTTGATTCATCAGGTCTTGTTCTATTTCTGATTGATTCTCTTCTATTATATTAATTCAGATAATAGTTATTGTTTTTAAGATGTAGTTGCCCAAGTTCCTGTTTATTGAAGTTACAAGCAGAAGGAATACTTAAGTCACACATATCCTTCTGATGTTCTAGATAATTATATTGTATTGGATGAATTTAAAAAAATCTAGAAGTTTAGATTATTGCGGTTGCAATGAAGGGGTGCATTTCTTCCTGAATGATAACAAGGGTAAAGAACTACTTGAGATACCCGTTTGGGAAATCTTATTTTTGAGAAATAAGTTACTTATTCTGAAAAAAAGTTAGGAAATATGTACTTTTTTCTGAAATAAGTAACTTATTTTTGTAAGATTACGAATATTAAACTTCTCATACACATTTTTTTCTAAAAAAAAGTATGTAAATACGAAATTTTTTCCAAAATAAGTAACTTATAAGTTAATCAACCGATTTGCCAAACGGGCCCAAAATGTTGGAACCATTTTAGGTTAATCAAACTTTACATAAACATGTTGTAACATATTTCACAATTTAGAAGATGTTAAATATAAAATATCAGTGACCAGAGGTTTCTTCTTTGCTTCATTATAATAGGTGTTATATATGCCTTGTTGAATATGAGGAAGGGGATAGTGTCCGGATACTACCCTGCCATCATGAATTTCATAAAACTTGTGTAGACAAATGGCTGAAGGAGATCCACAGGTATACTTGTTTAATGAAAACCTTTAACTGTTTTTCCATAACTAGGTTCTTTCAATTCAAATGGTATCTGCTTCTACTCCTGAACCACTTTATCAAGTCATGCCTCCTGTTGGTAACCTAGATCGTGCTATTAACTTCTATGAAAAAGTAAGTTGCATATGTAGTAACTTGTTTCCTTTTATGATAAATCAGAGTTCTCTTCTAGAACTAGAGGAAAAGGCGGTGGTGGTGCTGGAAGAGGCAGAGGTATACATTCTGCACTAACTCTGTTTCTTCTATGACTTAAAAGTTTTGCTTTATTTAGATTAGAGTATATCTTGTACATTCTACATCATTTTTCTTGAAGTTGATATATTTATACAAGACATCCATTGTTAATCTTGTCAAACAAGAATAAAAAGGGTTAATAATCTTATATATAAATTATTTTTTTACTGTAAGAACAAAATATAATAGAACATAAGTTAATTGTTGGTTTATGTGATGTTTATGCCAGGATCTGATTGATGCTCCAACTATTCTGGTAAGCGATCACCATGGAAAGCTCCACATTTAAGGACTTCACATTGATGAAAGAGGCGGACGAGAGCATGATCCAATTGCTACTCTTGTCTTTCCTTGGCAATTAGAGATAGTTCTTGATATTATTCAGACATTTCCCTATGTAAATAGAATTTATATAAAATTTTATAATTTATTATTCAAGTTTTATGCTCCTTTATGTATATTTGTTGCATTATTTAAGACTCATTTTTTATTTACATTCAGACAAGTATGTATTCAATTAAAACTATTGTGTAGCATCTAAACAACAATGGTTTCTAAATCTAGTGTTGTTGTTTTTGGCTATTACACAATGGCGTCTAGAGATGAAGTTGTTGTCTCTCACTCTTATTACAAGCATTTAGAACGGTTGTGTTACTTTCTTCTAGCAACGGTTGTAAAACCATTATCTGATTTCAATCAGACCACTGCCCGATAGACCACGAAAAATTTAGAGTTCAGGCAACGGTGAAAAACTATTGCATGATCTTGTTTTTCTTGTAGTTGAATTCGTTCAGAATAGGCAACGGTATTCTATAATATCAAACAATTCCTAGAAAGCGTTGTGTGCGACCAAAAATTGATTTTTCCATTCAACAATGGTTTTTAGTGTTTGATATTTATACTATAATTAGCACCAAACCCCGTCCTCTGATGTTCTATCAGACAGCGTTTTGATAGTCAACGGAATGAAAGGGTTTCAGACAACGGCAGAAAAACGTCATACGATTCATATTCTGCTGTAGTGAGGAACCAACAATTACTATTTGTTATTATACATGCGTAGAATCCGATCAATGATCATACCTGATTTACGAAGTCAATTTTGTACTATTTTGTTTAGCCGAGTTATCCTTTTTCTTCCTCCAACCTAATTCCTCTGTCTTACCGTTTTTCTTTTCGGTTTTATATATCTTACTACTATATAACCATATATTGATATTAGGATAATGACCAAACAACCGAATTTTAGGATTTAGATGTATATAATATTCAAACTATATCCTTATCACAATGTAACAATATTCTTATCTACATATAAAATAATTTTAAATTTAATTTAATAGTAATAATCCAATTTACAATAAAAAAACAATTTCTTATAAATAAGTACTCAATTCAAATATTTAATATATATATATAAATAATAATAAAAAAAATTGGGATATTACACCAAAATTCACTTTTTGGTTCTATATTATAGCAATACCAATAGCAATTTAGCATCTAGCATTAGACTTGCTCTAAGAACACACGCATAGAATCCTTAGCAACACATCACAAGCATAACATCAAAAATCTTGAATAACTCCATGATTACAACTCTGACCAGATCTGCATTTACCTTTTTGACCCTCTAAACTATGTTTTCTTGAAAAACTCAAAGAACGAAAGTTGTAGTGAATGAAAAGACCTTTGTGATAAGTCATGAATCAACGAATTCCGAATTACGATGAATTTTGCTACGAATTTTACAAGACTACTGAATTGTGGGTGTAAAAGCCCTACGAATTTCATGAAAAAAGATGGAGAAGGAGAATATGATGTATTTATAATGTCTTACAACCCTAATTCCATACCTACTAGTAATCCGTGTTCAAATCTGATCCATGTTTTAAGCCCATTAATGTAATCCAATTTCAAATTCCTAATCATTATATAATTTTAATCCTTTTTATTCTATTATTCTTTATTATTATTTTTCTAAAATAACATGATATTACAACTCACTATGCCGTCCTGGATAAAGGGAGCCGTGGTAAGAACCAGTTCTTGGTAGGTCCTATGCCATATGGATGGACAGGGATTGTTGGGGTTTACAAGAAATCCATAGTAAAAAGGATACAATGCACATTAAGACTCCAAGTCCCATGCACTCAATCAACTCATGCTCAAAGGAATTACGAGTGGAAGACAGTAGGTTAGCCAAAATTCATAACAACCGTGGCTGGACCATGCTCCATGCTGCCAAAAATTTGGTATAGGGAAGCATAGTTGAGAAAACTTGTGCTCGAGGGGGAGAGTTGTTGCTTGAGTGGTGATTATTATCTGCCTTGTCAACTTCAACTCATAAAATTTCATTACCGTTGAGAGATAAATTAAGATGAAACATTTTGTCTCTAAATGTTAGTACATATAATACACACACATAGGGGCACTGCAATTATAAGTTGTCATTAAATTCATTTCTTCATTTCTTTAAATTAACTATGTTAGGCAAGTACAATGTGTTAGTACTATTCACCCGCTGGATATGTAGCAAACATACAAGTTCCCCTATCTTAGTGTGCTGGTTTTATATCTTTATCATTTGTTTGTTTGTTTTATACCAGACTACTCCATGAGTGTTATACCCACGTACAACCAAACTTTAACACGCAAAATTCGCTTGGGAGTAAATAGTAAAATTGGATCTATAAAATCTACTCAACTTGTTTGACCTAAAGTCTATTCAACTTCTTGACCTTTTTTATTTAGAAGTTGTTATCCATTTTTTATTAGTGGGGCCTATTTGAATGAGGAGAATTAATATCAAATATGAAATATTGACTAATACTTATTATTAATGCCTACAACTAACAAAAAAAACCTTTTGCCTATCTATATGACAAAGCAACTTAATTATGCACTTAAAAATATGTGTTAATTAACCAATAATTAGACAAAAAAAATACAATGATTGGTTATAAAAAATTACTCAAATTAAGATTCTTTCTAAAATAATCATAACCTTAATTAGTTTAAATTCTTGTCACTAAAGAGAAAAAGACTCAAGAAGGAGTAAAGATAAAATTTACCATGCTATTTAAAATACTTATTATTCTCAACTACCATATACATATACATGAGTCGGTGTGTGATTGAGTTGTAAAATTCTCGCATACTTGGTAGGCAAAACAAGAAATATTAATTTAAAGAAATAATAATTAAAAATTTGTTTCTCATTTTTTTTTAAAATTCCAAAAATATTCAAAAAGCAAAGAAACCTCACAAACTATCTAGGAACAAATATCATGTTTTCTCCATAATTATTGAAAAGGCATTTAATTAAAAACCTATCAGATTTACAAAATAGATTCTGTTTATTTTCTAAATGTTTTTCTTGTGTGCCAATCAAATCCACTTGTTGATTATACAATGGTGTCCTAGTTTAGAATTTTTAACAGATAATAAGAACGTTTTTTTTTTTAAATTTAATCTCACGGTAATACAATCACAAAAAGGTAAGGAATCAATAATTAAAGAGGCAATTGAGAGGATAGTCAGAGCATCATTATTAATTTACATAGTAAATTAATTTGTATTTCTGTATTTGTAATTCTGTAATAGGCCGAGGGTTCTTGGGAAACAGCCTCCCTATTGTATAGGGGCATGGTCTGCGTACATCTACCCTCCTCAGACACCACTTTGAGTGGTATTATAACTGAGTATGTTTGTTTGGTTTATAGTAACAACCATTGTTAAGATAAAAAAAGGTACAATTTTAATTGGCTCTTTCCCCTTCATGTTTAAGACAGTATCATGCTAATGTCATGGGGGTTTACATGAGATCCCAGAGGCTCGCTCGGAAAGGCTTCACATTATACTGATTCAAAGGAAAAAGCAATGTCCTTGGGAGCGCATTTCCAGCTGTGAAGATAGACCTAAGGCGGCTGAATCTTAAATGAGTTCTTCACTCTTGTGAGTTTTCCACACTCAACAAGACGTTTTAAGTGACGTAATAGAGTCTTCTTGAAATTGTTTGGAAGATGGTCATAATTTTTCTTAATGAAGATGGCTATTGCCGTAGAACTTGATCCATTTCTCTTCCTCAATGATAATATAGCATGATTAATCATCTACATTTAAGCAAGATAAAAGTTAGATCAAATGAATACAACTTGTTATCATTTCATTTGTACCATCTATTAATGCCTAATTGATTTTTAAAAATATGAAAAATTTGTTATGTATTATTACACAAGGTGCTACAAAAAACGAAAAACTAAGAAAATTAATGTGAGTGAATTTTTTTTCCCCATAAAATGATAGGAAACTGAATGTGTCCATTGAATTTAAATCAGAGAAAAAGAAATCTTCCAAATCATCCACATCATAAATTTTAAAACTGACACCAACAATCTTATTACAAAAATGAATTTATATTTCATTTAATTCTTAAAAATTATGAAAATAAACATAAAAGTTTAAAAATATTAAAATATTACCGTACGTTAAAATAATTACTCCCTTTGTCCCCGAGTTCTTTACGCTGCGAACAGAGGGCTCGCTACGCATTTTAATGCTCTTCTAAAGTATAGTTCCATAATTTATTTTTAATTTTTTTTTTAAATTAAAATTTAATATGTAAATTTTTATTCAAAAAAAGAAAATTTAAAAATAAGTTATGGAACTATACTTAATATACACCTTAAAATCGTGACAAGCAGTGTTGAACACATGTAAAGAAATTAGTGTGATGGAGGGAGTAATTTAAAGAATAAACATTAATAAATTTTATAAAAGAACAAAAAAAAATTAATTTAAAATTAGTTAATACATCCAAACAAATGAAACTAATTTTATTACAATTTCTTAAATTATTGAAAGAATTATTACCTAGTTCAAACAACATATATACCACATGATTTTAAAAGAAGGAAATATTACAATATTAATAATATAAGGTTCAAATTTATAGGTGTATATCTAAGTTGAAAAGATAATTGTTGTAATTTTTAAATTAATATTTTGAGAATGTTAGACATAGGGAGTGTATAAAGAACAAAATTAATATCAAAAATGTGTTTAAGTATTATAACAAAGTAAGATTCGATTTACTTTAAAAAATTCGATAGAGTCTTAAGTCTCATTTTAAATTATTTTTATAATCCAAATCATAAAACTAAATTTTGATCAAATGGAGTTTAGATTTAAAGATTGGGAAATATGTAAGGTCAGTAGTTTTGTCTTATTAAAAAAAGTTGAATGACTAAACAACACAAATATTTTACTCAGACAAGTACAAGTTTCAACACAAATGTTTCACTGGACAAGTTTTATCCTATTGTCCGGAAACGAGAGGGGAAACAAGGAGAAAATCTTTTTAGAACCTTATAAGAACGCTGAAAATCCAGCCCTGTACAGTACTGAATGGTAAGGCCTGTTTTTTGTAAAGAATTAACCTGTCAATTCTTTTGCTATTTTATACAATTACGTAAACCTATTTTTTGTTGTTTACCTTTTAGAATCAGTGATATGGGTTAAAGATAAGCCCTAAAGACATATTTAATGTGGCATTAATTAGGCCCAATATGGTCAAAACGTGGGGCCCATTAAATGGGCCAAAATTCAATTTATAATATTAATTTCGTAATTAATATTAAGGGTAATAACCAGCTCACCAATAAGAGTCAGATAAGGATATTTCTCCTACCAAACTTAGCCACCAAGGCACAATATTCGATATGGGAATTGACTCCTACAAGGAAGGAGTCTAGAACCTTCCTCAAGGCGGTGACTTGCCCACCAGGTCACCTAATTCTACTACGATATATTCTAGGGCTTCTCAGCCTATATAAAGGGTCAGACCCCTCATCTCAGAACTATGTTTTTGGCTTGATCTTTGATACACATCAAAGTACGTAGGCATCTTGTGAGGGCAGATTCAGCCACGAGCACGAGAGCAGCCATTAAAGCACGAAGCTCACGAACCCTAGCATTAAATACAGCAAACCCTAGCCGCAATTTAATAACCTAATTTTTATTCCACAACATTTGGCGCCGTCTGTGGGAAGAAGACATCAACCATGGTTCAAACACGAAGGACACCAACAATTACCGAGCCTCTGCCACTCAGTTCTGCACCGCCCACTACGGATCTGGTACCCCCGACGACTGGGGCGATTGTTCAACATCAAGTTTCTCAACCTCTAGGGACAACTTCCCATGTTGAGAGTACGTTACCCCCGATCGTCCACACAAATCAGGGGACCAATCCTCTTCAGTTGGTGGTTTCTCCCTTGGTTGTCGATCCTAACAACCCCCCACATGGGGTCCAGATCCATACTACAGATCTCCCCGTGAACACCAACCCAATGTATAGGTTTCCTAACTACCCTCTAGTTACTCAAGGTCCTGGACCTAGTGGCCACGCCTTGAAGATTCGAGATCGAGAATATGTTGACTACTCTGGCCCCTATATTGATGATTCATCGTCTGATGAGGATGATCGTGATGAAGCCCCGAGGAGGCGACGTGCTAGCAGAGAACCTAGAAGAAGAACACAAACCATCCATGATGGACCTCCTTTGACAGCCGCTGAGAGGATCAGGGCTCATGAGGCCGAGATCTTAAGGTTGAAGGACGATATTGCGAGAGAGCAAGCTAGGTTAAATCAGACTCAACCTCCTCCAACATCAGGATCGATTCCCATCATAGACTTAGAAAGGTCCTCAAGAAGGCAGAGAAGGGCCGACGCCCCAACTGGAAAAACAACAAGGGTTGAAACCCCTAAGAGCAACCCCAAGGATCTGATGCCACTTGGGGATCCTGATGATCCCACGCCCCCGTTCATTGAGGAGGTGATGAATGCTCGTATCTCAAAGAAGTTTAAGATGCCAACAATTAAGGCTTATGATGGAACGGGTGATCCCGCAAACCATGTTAGGACGTTCTCGAATGCACTGTTGCTGCAACTTGCGAGTGACGCCTTAAAGTGTAGGGCGTTCCCTCAAACTTTATCGGGCATGGCTCAAAGATGGTACAGCCGATTACCTGCGAACTCGATTACCTCTTTCAAGGAGTTAAGTGCTGCCTTTGTTATCCAGTTTATCAGCGGGAGAGTGCATGAAAAAAGCTCTGCATCTCTTATGTATGTGGTGCAAGGAAAGAATGAAAATCTGAGAGACTACCTTAAGAGGTTCACTAAAGAGACTTTGAACATCACTGATTTGGAGAATAAGGTGGCAATGGTAGCCTTGGAGCATGGCACCACCAACTTGTACTTTAAAAGGTCATTGGCTAAGCATCCTCCCGAGAATATGGCTGAGCTCTAACGAAGGGCAGACAAGTATATCAAGGCTGAGGATAGTATAAAGAATGAGGTCACAGTAATCAATGGTCGAGGTAACAACGACTCCAAGAAGCGAAAGCAGGATCAAGAGTATGATGCTAGGGACAAGTATCCCCGTACTAGCAAAGACTCTGAATCATCACCAAAAAAGAATCTTGGACACTACGCCATAGATGGCCTATCACAACCTTTTGGCATTGGTGTTACCACTATGGGTGTTACCATAACTATGAAAATTTTGACCTATCGCAACCTTTTGATTGTGGTGTTACCATAGGTACAAAAGTATGTTACTTTAGTTATAAAAGGTGTTATATTGGGCTAACACCATGAGGTGTGTTACCATAGAGTATTCAAAATTTTTATTTTATTTAAAATAAAACGTAATATTCCATCAAATAATTAAATTATTGATTTTTCAAAAATATTAAATTTTGTTTATAAATTTCGAATAAAAAGGTTTTAAAAAAAAAGTAATATCCAAAAATTATTAAATTTTAATTAAATTCATTAAAAAATTTAATAGAGAAAATAAAAATTTGCAGTAACTATGAATTATTTCAAATTAATTGAAATAATAAATTGAAAGTTTATAATTTAATACCAGCAAATTAAGATAAATTTAAAATACTTTAAAAAAATTAAAAATGAAAAGTACACTGCATTTTTTGAGCTGGGTTGCAAAAAAAGTGAGATGGGAGGAAAACAAAAAAGAGAGCGGCAAATGAAAATTTAGAATCAGGTAAGGGGAAAATTGGGGGAAAAACACAAGTAGGGTGAGAAATTGGGAAAAAACACAGGTCACACTTCTCGCCTCTCTCACTTCACTCTGTTTCCATTAGGGTTTGAGTGGGTTCAAGAGATTCAGATTGAAGCTTGGTTTGTGTTCAATATCTACGGTTTAGTCACTCTCCCCCCCTCCACTTCCTCTCCCACTCTCTCTCTCTCTCTCTCTCTCTCTCTCTCTCCAACATGGCAGATTGAAGCTTGTTTTTCTTATTCTGTTTGAATCAGATTATGTGAGTATGGTCGAGAATTAGGATACTGTTAGAAGTTGCTTTTCTTATTCTGTTTGAATCAGATTATGTGACTGTTTGAGCTTATATAATTGACAGCCAATCTATCAGTTCTCTTAATGTGGTACGTCATACTTAATAATTTCATCGAAATGCTTCTATTGAGAAGTGATCTTATTAGAATATTTTGTCAAATGCTAATTCTGTCGATTTGAAAATATTTTGGGTGATTTCAAAAGCATCTAATGTTGTAAATTGTTCTTATTTTTGCATAATTTTCACCTCTCCTTTTAGGCACATATGCTTGAAAATCATATTAAGATACAAGAGGTGATTTACCCCAGCGGTACCCTTACTCTTGGGTACCTGGTTCAGGGTTCAGAGTTGGTGACTTGATAATTTAAGGTTTTCACTCTGTTTAGCTTATGTTTGGTTCACAGTATTTACATAGATGTGCTGATCAGTTTAATTTTAACGCTTTTGTCGAAACTAGCGGATCTCTAAATACAGTTATGAAGATTGGAAATGACATACGGCTATTAGGAAGGTATATCTGAAACAATTTGGTAATCTCGTTTTTAACTCTCTGTTCTAGATGCTAATATTTTTTCCATTTCTAGTGGGCCATATATGATGCGGTCTTGGTGAACTTATCCTTCCTAAGAATGAACTAGGCAGCAGTATTATGCCTGTAAATTCTTGCTGTCATTTTAACTCTTTAAATTGCCAGTAACACTCTCTGTTAGATTGCTTGCATAGGAAAGATGAAAAGGTGTGCTTATTAACATCACTTGTTTTGGTTTTTTAAACATTAGTAACACTCAGGTATGATTACTAGGTCAAGTAAAATTTGCAAAACAGTCGTAAGTAACCCTCGGTTTATTTTTTTTGTTTTTCAGGTTGTTGCAAATTCAGTTTCATTGTTAAATACATCTGATGTTTCGAAGCTTCTGCAGTCCTTTATATCTATTGTCCATTCCAAGTATAGGCTTGTTGCTTCATCGTCGTTTTATTATTTAACTAAAGTATCTAATTCCTAAGTGAGAATATTGAATTTTTGACATGAACCTACTACAAAAAATTTATAAACTCCATTATTCCATAAATTGTCTAATTTGTAGTGTAAAAGAGAAACCTAGTGGAAGTTTGCCGTGCACAAGGTTTTTGCATGTGTTGGCATTTAGTGAAAAACAAAAATCCCAGTTTCAACGATTATCTCTCACTAAACCAAAGAAAAAAAAATATGTTCTTACGATTTATACTATTCTTAATTATTCGTAATCACCTGTAAAAAAACTTAAATAAAGGTGTTCACAAATAGTATGTTACTAAAGCTGTTCTGGGTGCACACCATTTTCAGTTTATGTTTTTTATGTTTTTTTTCAGTTTATGTTGCTCATCTAGCCATCTGGGATGGAGCTTCATCAAATTAGAGCCATAGAGATTAGTGCCTAGCTACTGAACCCTTATTTACAAAAATAAAGTAATCTAGAAAGGAAAAGGAATATTGGGTAAAAAAGTGTTAATTTGAATTTTGGATATATTAATTTCTTTAGTCTCAGGAACAATTTCCTACTTAGAGAAGCTGGAATACTTCTATGATTCTTTTAAAAAAAATAATGAATGGTAAAGTTTATAATCGATTTTCCACGTATTCGTACTCATGTATAACAACTAAGAAATCTTTAGGCTAGTCACACTCATAAATGAGGATGAATAAAAATATCTTGCCAAGATGTGTCCTTTTTCTTGTACCTACCGCATATTCTATAAATGATTAATCTTTCAACATGTTGGGTCACATTGTTCAGAATGTGATAGAAGGAAGCTGATTTTTTATTTTTCTCTTGGTAAAGGTCAATTACAGAACTTCAATACTCACACACATTCTTCCACTGAAAATTGAACTTATTACCAAGAGAAAAGGAGTATCCGGTAACTAGTTTATGCCTTGCAGATCTGGATGCAGTTTACATGCTTCTTAACTTATTGCATGTTCCACTTAGAAGTGGAGTGTCATTTCAGCTTTGCGACCCTCATCTGATTAGGCCACTCTTTAGATATGCATAGCTGCATACCAATAAGTCGATAAATAATAATACAAGTTCTGATAGTTTTTCTGTATCATTATCTCATTTTTATTGTTTAATCTGAGTTGTAGTCTGACAGAGAAGGATATGTTGCAATAATAATGCCAAGACCTACAGATTGGTTAAAGGCCAAGGCTTCTTTGCTCACATCTGAAGAGTACAAAAAGTTGAGAGTTGATTGTATTACCCAGAGGTCATCTCTCTCCTAGTTGTACATGGTTCACTAGATATATCCCTATCACAGATATGCTTATGTCCCTGTCATAGATATGCGATATTTTATTATGAGCGTTTTTACCTTATGCAGATATACGATAAGATATATGCTGATTCAGTCAGTATGTTAAGTGAGGCATGTAGCACAGGGTATGTCTGCTATATCTTGATGATTTTCAGTCTCATACTAGTTATATGATATCCCTGTTTTCTCTTTTATCCTTTTCAACTAAAGATAACTATTCTACGATTTTACCTTATGCAGGAAGCTTGTCTGCTGAGAAGTTTATTGAAGAGTTTGAATTACTTGTCAATATAATCTTAGATGGTCCTCTTCACTCTTCTCACTCTTCTGTTGAAGAGTCTGACCCTGCATCAACAAGGAGATGCAAAAATGCAAGCCAACTCAAGGAGATGCTAGTACTATTACTCATGATTTGAAGGCAATACAGAAATTGCATAGTACCATTTGAGCTAGTATGCATGTTATTAGCTCTAGTACTCGTACGTTTTAAGTTTTGTTCATTAGCTAGTGTTGGTAGATATTTTGGATGATTGGTTTTGTACAAGATGATGTTATTGAAATGATGTTGGATGATGTTATTGAAATGTAATTAATTTGGTTCTTGATTTCTTTTACTTGAAAATGCAATATTTAAATGTCAATTTTTTTGTTAAAAAATTATTTATAAATGATTTTAATTATGTAACACACAATGTGTTACAATTGGTAAAAGAGGGTGTTACAATAGATTGTTGACCCCACCTAGATGTGGGCCCCACATTTGTCCCTGTGCAAAATTGTATTATCTGTTGTAACACACAAACTATGTTACTATAGAGTGTTTAAGATGTTGCTATAGAGGTTTTTGGTAACCACATTTGCTATGTTACCTTAGATACCTGTAGTTACTGCTGAGAACCTAACACAGCTGAAGTGTTACCATAGCCCTATTTTGGCCTATGGTAACTTCAAAATGGGGTCTGTGGTAACACAGTTTGGGGGTTGCTATAGGCCATCTATGGCGTAGTGGGACCAAGGTTTTTTGACTATGCAAGGTTGAATGCTCCTAGGAGTCAAATCTTGTTAGAGATTGAGAAGGATAAGGACTTTCGATGGCCGAAGCCACTCAGGGGTGACCCCGCAAAGAGAGACAAGGAGCAATACTGTCGGTTCCACCGAGATGTGGGGCATGATACAGATGATTGTAGGCAGTTGAAGGATGAGATTGAGTTCTTAATTCGCAAAGGAAAACTGAATAAATTCACTAAGGGAGAAGATCATGGAGCCCAAAGAAGGGACAATGATAGGAGGGATAATGATCGTAACACACAGCCCCGAGGGCTAGTTATCAACATGATCTGGGGAGGCCCGACAGCGGCTGGCACAACTCGAAACTCTCGAAAGGCGTATGCCAGAGAAGTGATGCACATAGTAGGAGAGGCCCCAAAGTGTGCCAGAACTGAAATCACTATTGGTTTTGATGATTCTGACCTTGAAGGGGTGAAGTTCCCCATGACGACCCGTTGGTCATAACTCATGTAATTGGAAACTGAGAGGTGAAGCGAGTCTTGATAGACAACGGAGCTTCTGTGGATATTTTGTTTCATGATGCGTTTGTGAAAATGGGATATACTGATTCTCAGTTGACCCCGACCAACATGCCCATCTATGGGTTTAATGGAGTTGAATCCAAAGTTGAAGGGACTATTCAGTTGCCCATGACAATCGGGCGAGAACCTAAGGAGGCTACTCAGATGTTGAATTTTCTGGTAATCAAGGCATCCTCAACTTATAATGCAATCATGGGTAGAACCGGACTTCACGCGTTCAAGGCTGTTGCCTCCACTTACCACATGAAGATTAAGTTTCCAACCAGGAATGGTGTTGGAGAACAGAAAGGCGACCAGAAGATGGCAAGAAGTTGTTATGTGTCTTCACTGAGTGCTGATGGAGTCGGGGGGCAGGTACTCCCAATTGAAGACATGGATGTCCGTGGTGATGATGAACACCGAGGGAAGCCAGCAGAGGAGTTGATCCCCATACCTCTAGAGCTGGGTGACCCTGAGAAAGTTACTTACATAGGAGCTTTGCTGAAGGAACCCTTGAAGGGCAGGTTGACGACATTTTTGCAAGAGAACAGTGATGTGTTTGCTTGGACTGCTGCTGATATGCCTGGGATTGATCCCCAACTCATAACTCATAAGTTGAATGTTGATCCTAACCGGAAGAAGATAAAATAGAAGAAGAGGAACATGAAAGGCAAGAGGCCATTAAGCAAGAGGTTGATAAGCTCTTCGAGGCTGGGTTCATTGAAGAGATTCAATTTCCCGAATGGTTAGCTAACCCGGTGATGGTCAAAAAGGCGAATGGGAAGTGGAGGATGTGTATCGACTTTACCAATCTGAATGACGCCTGTCCCAAGGATTGTTTCCCCCTACCAAGGATAGACATGTTGATAGATGCCACAACTGGACATGAGATGTTGAGCTTCATGGACGGGTTCAGCGGCTACAATCAGATCAAGATGCACAAGGATGATATCCCAAAGGTATCTTTCATAACTGATTTTGGTGTTTTCTGCTATCTTGTTATGGCTTTTGGATTAAAGAATGCAGGAGCTACCTACCAACGATTGGTGAATAAAATATTCGCACATCTGATTGGAAAAACCATGGAGGTATATGTCGATGACATGTTAGTCAAAAGCCTTTCCAAGGCAGACCACATTAAACACCTCAGAGAGGCATTTGAAGTGCTGAGGCACCACAAGATGATGTTGAATCCAGCCAAGTGTGCCTTTGGAGTTGGATAAGGAAAATTTTTGGGATTGATGGTTTCAAAGAGGGGAATAGAGGCCAACCCTGACAAGATCAAAGCAATTCTGGACATGGAACCACCACGTTCTATGCGAGATGTACAGAAGTTAACTGGCCGAGTGGCAGCCCTGGGGAGATTCATTTCCAAATCTGGTGACAAATGCTTGCCCTTCTTTCAGGCATTGAAGAAGGTGAAGAATTTTGAGTGGACTCCTGAGAGCCAAGAGAACTTCGAACAGTTGAAGAAGTACATGGATGAAGCCCCGTTGTTGGCCAAGCCTAGTCTTGGAGAGACTCTCTATCTATACTTAGCGGTATCTGAACAAGCTTTGAGTGCCATTCTCATTCGAGAAGAGAGTAAGGTTCAAAAACCGATTTATTATGTGAGCAAGGTGTTGCATGGGGCTGAGTTGAATTACTCTCCTATAGAGAAGTTTGCATTGGCATTGATAATAGCCTCGAGGAAGTTACGACCGTACTTCCAGGCACACAAGATCGAAGTCCTGAAGGACCAACAGTTGAGGAACATATTGCACAGCCCGAAGGCCAGTGGAAGGCTAATCAAATGGGCCGTAGAACTCGGGGAATTTGATATCAAGTATAAACCATTACAGAGCATGTTGCTCCCAGTAGGAGATAGAGTATTTATGTAAGGGTTGAACCCATTTCAAGTTATTAATGCAAGTTTGTTTTCCATTTCATGATTGTGTGATTTTATTTATGTGCCAAGCCGATCACCTTCTCAGCCGATCACCTTCTCAGCCGACTGGTTTCCTCTGCATGCAACGGCCGACCGACGTTGATCGTCGGTATGGGTTCGAAAATAAAAAATAAAAAATAAAAAAAAATTCGAAAATGCGAAAATTTTCTGGCCGATTGACCTCCAGGCCGACTGGCCTCCTCGTCCAAGCTCTAGCCGACTGGCGTCAGTCATCGGTGCGAGCTCTTTTTTCGGCCGACTAGGCTTCTGGCCGATTGCCCCCATACAAATGTTTCGGCCGACCGAGATCGGTTCTCGAGTCGGGATTTCGTTCCGTTTCAAAAAAAAAAGAAATATACGCAAAAACATTTTTGGCCGACTGACTTCGACCATCAGTGCGGGATCATGAACCGGCCGACTGCCATCCCGTCCGACTGGCCTCCCATGCACACGTCGGCCGACCGATATCGACTGTCGATACGGGTTTTTCGCCCGGCCGACCGGTGGCGATGCTCGAGTCGGGATTGCGAAATTTTGTTTTTATTTTTCTTATTTTGTAATTATGGAAAGTGAAAACCGAGTTTGAAAGTAGCACCGTTTAACGCCGTTTAGCGTTGTTTAGTGCCGTTTAGCGCCGTTTAGCGTCGTTTAGTGCCGTTTAGCACCGTTTAACACCGTTTAACGTCGTTTGACATCGTTTAAACATCGTTTAAGGTCGATTATTGCCGATTAGCATCGAATTAACAATGTCGTAAATGCGTCGGTCGCTCCACGCTTTACATCAAGACAATACTCGTGAAACACTAGTGTATAAAGATGAGCCCTAACCCAAGTCTCGAAAAAGGCCGTTAAAACTTCAAGGAAAACCTGATCAGTTTTCCTAGAAGTTGGGGGAAAATGATATGGGTTAAAGATAAGCCCTAAAGACATATTTAATGTGGCATTAATTAGGCCCAATATGGTCAAAACGTGGGGCCCATTAAATGGGCCCAAATTCAATTTATCATATTAATTTTGTAATTAATATTAAGGGTAATAACCAGCTCAGCAATAAGAGTCAGATAAGGATATTTTTCCTACCAAACTTAGCCTCTTCCAAGGCACAAAATTTGATATGGGAATTGACTCATACAAGGAAGGAGTATAGAACCTTCCTCAAGGCGGTGACTTGCCCACCAGGTCACCTAATTCTACTACGATTCTAGGGCTTCTCAGCCTATATAAAGGGTCAGACCCCTCATCTCAAAACTACGTTTTTGGCTTGATCTTTGATACACATCAAAGTACGTAGGCATCTTGTGAGGGCAGATTCAGCCACGAGCACGAGAACAGCCATTAAATCACGAAGCTCACGAACCCTAGCATTAAATACAGCAAACCCTAGCCGCAATCTAATAACCTAATTTTTATTCCACAACAATCAGTATTTTCAAAAAAGGGATGGAGGAGTGGAATGCAAGCCTCCAAAACAGTTATGAATTCGGGACATCTAGGAGCCAAATATGCAATAGGAATTATCCTAATATTCTAAGGAGGTGTGCATGCACAAGCACAACAGGATGCAAATGATACTCTGTGAAGAAAACAACTACAACCACAACCAAACACTTTCTAGAAATAATCAATGACATGTGGATTAGGAATACCATGATTGTGGCGCAAGGTGGGATGGGGTAAAAGAGGTTAAGTTACATTGTGAAGATTGCTCTTGAGGTCCAGAGCTCCTTCCCCTTTGGAGTGTTTTATTTAGTCCCACCTAGGGAGCGGAGCTATTTTATTTATGATCATTGGTTTTTATTAGAAGTTATAATTTTTATCTAAGGAATTATTATCAAATTTTCTTCCTCCATTTACTATTTGAATTAGATTCCATTTTTGAATGTTAAAAACGTTTATGAGTTTATGAGGAATCTTACATATGGGTATTGATATATGTGTTGGCGGTCATATGTAGTGTGTATATAGTTGTTGATGTGTGTGTGACATATCAAGACGGATTTTGTAAATTATCTGGAAGCAAAGCGTGATCAGAAAACTATGATATTCTCTAATACATAAAAACAATAATAGTGATTTAGAAAGAAGAAATTTTTACAATATTAAACATATAACTAAATGTATTAGTTTAAATATAACCTTCATATTTACAAGTTAACATATCTAAGTTGAAAAGATAATATAGTCGTAACTTTTGATTAATAGTTTGAGAATGTTAGATATAGGGAGTGTATAAAGAACAAAATTAATATAAAAAATGTATTTAACTATTATAACAAATTAAAATTTGATAGACTTCAGTAATTCGTTAAAGTTTAGTTTTATTTTAAATTTTTAGATAATCCAAATCATAAAAACTTAATTTTGATCAATGGAGTTTAGATTTAGAGGTTGTGAAATATGTTAGAATGTTAGTATCTTTGTCTTATTAAAAAAATTGAACTATTAAGCAACACAAATGTTTCCCTCGACAAGTTTTCTCTTGTTGCCTCTTTTTAGAATGTTGTACAAACGCTAAAATTAGAGAGAGCTTTAATTAATGGTCTAGATTATATCATATTTGTTTTAATATTTAAATGCTAATATAGTAATATTTTAAAGCCATACCCGCACAAAAGACTATTCTAATTTATATAGAAGAGAAAAATCATGTATTCATGTCCTAACTGTAGGTGAAATATAATTCCACATATATCAATAATCTAAATTTTAAAATAGTTTATGTACTTGAACTAATTGAAATATAAATTTATTCGTAAATATTATAAATATTAGAGACATATTATACAAATAAAATAATTTTAAAAATCTTGATACTCACATGAGAGGAATATGTTTTAAGTAATATAATCTTCATAAATCTTACTCCCTCTGTCCCTCTCATTTCTTTACATCTTCTATGGGACGTCCCTCTCATTTCTTTACATACCATAAATAGTAACTTTTAACAATAAAATACATTATTACATCCACTACTTCACTCCACTTTTTTAACACTTTACACTATTACACTCACTACTTCACTTATTTAACAATAAAATCAATATTACACCCACTACTTCACTTATATTAACAATAAAATCTCTATTACACCCACTACTTCACTTATTTTAATCATAATACTTGGTCTCCGTGAAAAAACCCAATGTAAACTATCACGAGGGACCGAGGGAGTAATAATTATGTGAATAATGATTCTCAAATAATCTAAATTGGATTCTTAATAATATCATATAAAAGAATAAATTTAATAAATATTAGAGGATTATAATTCAAATATATAAGTTGATCGACAAAATATAAAACTAAAACTAAAACTAAAACTAATTTAACATAATAATTTCAAAAAAACCATTCAACAGAGATGAAATTAAAATCCAAATTTGAAATTATTCAACAAATGCATAATATTATATTATGATCATGTGGCATGTAAAAAATATTGTATTAAGATTTTGATATAAAATTTCATAATTTCTTCTATTTAATCCAAGTCTAAAAGAATAACTTACCTATATTATTACGATACTATCTTATATTCTGTGTTAATACATGAATTTTATTTAACGAATTTGACGAAAAGACTAAATTATACATTATATCATTATTATTTTTAATAATTTAGCCCACATCAACCAAAGTATTTTATATATTTATTTTAATAAATAATTATATGGATATGAATCGATATTCTGAATATGTATATAGGTGAGATTAATTAATTAGAATCATGCCCTTATATAATATAATCAAAACAGTTTATTTTTTATTCAATGTATCATCCATTTAGTTAAACCAATTTTTATTTTACAACACTCACTAATCAATCCATGCATATCCACATCCTGAACCTACAATCACCACAATCAACAAAAATCAAATCATTACAATTAAGCAATAATCACGCAAATCAACACAATCACCACACTAACAACCACCCCGTCACCACATCCGGTGCATCACCAATATCATACCAAAATCACTTGCTTTAAATAATAATTATAAAAAAAGTGAATCAAAATTGCCGCTAAATTCTTGTTAGAGTTCATTGGATCTTTTATCGTGCAAAAATCACTCAAGTTACATTGTGAAGATTTCTCTTGAGATCCAGAGCTCCTTCCCCTTTGGAGTGTTTTACCTAATCTCATCTAGGGAGTGGAGCTATTTTATTTATGATCATTGGTTTTGATTAGAAGTTATAGTTTTTATTTAAGGAATTATTATCAAATTTTCTTCCACCATTTATATAACGCCTTAGAAATTTCGATATTTAAAATTATTTATTTATTATAAATTATGAATTATATTATGTGAATATTGTTGTAAAGGTGAAAAATATGTGAAGTTGTGTTTATGTGTTTATATGATGATTTGTGTGAGCTGTGAAGGCTGGTGTATTTTTATTTATATTTTTGAGGATTTAAATATATTTAAATCATGCATTTTGATCCTCTGTTAATTTTATAAAATTATCGGAGGGATTAAAAATCATGAAATCTTTTGGAAATATTTACTTTATGTATTTATTGAGTTTTTAAAATGGTTGGGTGAATTAATTTGGGTGTTGTGGAATTTTAAAATGATTTTAAGGATTTTATTGTATTTAAAAGGATCAAAATTTGTAAAATTCATATTTAATTCATTTTTGATCCGAAAAATAATTTAAAAATATGTGTGTGATTGTGCTTTTATGTTCTTTATTTTTAAAAGTGAAAATTTTAATTTTCACAATTTTCTATTTAAGTTCGATTTGTGAAATATATTTATTAGTTTTAAAAAACGAATAAGTAGTGTTATATTTTGGGCCCGGAATGAATTATAGCAGTTAATTGTTAGTATTGGGCCAAGCCCAATAAGAGAGATCAGCTGAACCTTCGAGAGAAGTTGGGAGAGAAGAAAAAAAAAAGAAAAAAAAAGAAGAAGAGAAGAAAAGAAATGGGAGAATGGAAAGGAAATTGGGGGAATGAATTGGGGATTAAATAGCTATTATACATACACATATATAGATTTATGCGTGTGTGCAGATGTGTGTGTGTGTGGTATATATGGTATATATGCGTGTCTGTGTATAGCTCGGTCGTGGGAAGCAGCGGAGGTCTGAATGGCGGCAGGCGGCACAGCCGCGGTTGGTGGTGACCAAAAACGCGAGGAGGCAGTAGGAGGGTGGCGTGGTGCGCAGCAACAGTGGGAACAAGAGAGAGAGAGAGACTGTTGGGAGAGAGAGAGGGGAAAGAGATTTTTCGAAATTGGAATCGAAAGGTATATTTTATTGTTTTATTTTATTTATTTAATTTAGTTTATTTTCCGATGTAATTGTTTAATTTTCATTCTAGATAAATTGTGTTAATTGTTGTGATTTAATTAGTTTAGATTATGAATATTGTTTTATAGCCGGGATTTAATTCGGAAAGTTGATATTGTTAGCTATAAATATTCGTGTTTAGTAATGATTAATGGTTAATTGTTAACTACTAATTACTAATTGTTATTATCATATAAAATATGTGGAGTTTATATGAGTTACTAGTTGAAAATGTTCAAGTGCTAAGTGCTAATTATTGTTATTGGTTAAGTATTTGTGTATGTTAATTTAAAAGTGATATAATGATTTTCGGATACCAATGTTACACTTTGAGTTTATATTGAGTAGTAAATTTTAAATCGTAAGTTATAAGTGTAAGTTGTAATTGTGTTGTTGATTCGAATTGTTAAAGATAATTAGCATGTTTAAAGAATTGTTAAGTGGTTACTAATTTACTTTGATAATTGTTAGTAATTATCGGATATGTTATATGATCAGTAAATTGTATGTTGGATTGGGAGTGACAATTATACTGGTTGAATCGCTATTTGTGGATATGGTTTTTTTTAGGATAAAAAAAGTTATATGTACATTTTGATTGGATTGTGATATATGTCCGTAATATGAAACTATCTCCTGATTGTATAGTTTTCAAATGTAATCTATAGTAAAGTTAAACTGTTATTTAATTTTCTTTATGTGTTTATCTGCGAGGAGTTGCAACGAGATCACAAGTCTTAAATGTCAATATTTAAAGACTTGTGTAATTCTCTTCAACTAGTTCCTCGGGCTTACGAATACCAATGATTAACTATCACGAGTATAATCAATATACTTGAGTGAGGTGATCATCGGTATAGCGTAAGTAATAGTTAGTGCTAGGGGTTGTACCCTAGGGCTTACGAACATCAATGATTGATTGTCACGTGTATCATTAAAATGCGTGAGAAATACGATCATTGGTGTAGCGTAAGTAGTAGTGTTAATGTAAATTATTATGTGCTAGGTGCCGCATGTCTGGGCGGGTACTTTTCTTACTTGTTTATTTTTATGTTGCTGCAAGTTGAGGCAGCTTTATTTTTGCTAAAGCAGGGTTGAATTGTATTTGAGGGGCTGTGCCCATAGTCCGATAAACGAATACTTCATGCCGAAATTTTCTAAAAATCCCCTGTAATCTATTTAAAATCTATTTAATTTATTTGATTTCAAAGTATATGATTTTTGAAAGTATAAATGGATGTGTAATAGTTGGCGTGAAAGTTGAAGTGTGATTTTTGCTATAAAGTGGATGCCTGGATAGTATTCAAGTTTTAAGAGGATATATGTGTTAGATGCTTATTTGATCTAGTTGATTATACTAGAACTATTCTATGAAAATAATTGGATATGTATATATGTGATATATGTATAAGCGCTATAGGACGCGTATGGGTAGAATAAAGCAAATAAGATTTTGCTTGATTTGACACTGAAACGGTACTTGAATTGGTAAAGGTGCGAGTAAGAGACCTGTCCGAGAACAGTGCAAGGATAAGCAGAAATTGGAACAAAAGGGTAATTAGCGAAGTCGACGAGGGTATGGATGTGAAGTTAGCAAATTACAAAGTCACTACAGCAAAACTGGCCATTAGTAACGGATATATCCGTTACTAATGTTAACGGATATATCCGTTACTAATCGCCCGTCACAATTGCTTTTTTAAAAATTAGTAACGGATTTATCCGTTACTAATTAGTAACGGATTTTGAGTATATTAGTAACGGATATATCCGTTACTAATTTGTAACGGATATTTATATTAGTAACGGATATATCCGTTACTAATTAGTAACGTATTTTCAGTATATTAGTAATGGATATATCCGTTACTAATTTGTAACGGATATTTATATTAGTAACGGATATATCCGTTACTAATTAATAACGGATATGTTAGCTTCGCAACGAATACATCTGTTACTAATTAGTAACGGTTAGTTTAGATTAGAAACGGATATATCCATTACTAATTGTTAAAAAATGTGAAAAAAAATATTTTAAAATTTGTTTTTGCCACCTATTGAAAATATATTAAAAAAAAGCCAATCCAAATTTGAATTACGAAATTAAAATACCAATCCAATTGTCACAAATCAAATACGGAAATACAATAAAAATCTACAAATCAAATACCAATCCAAATACAATCAACCATTTGCAAAATACAATAAAAACCTACGAAATACATGTTTCTTCCTGGATGCTGCTAATTGAATGAAGTAATAATACTCCACGGTTTGCTTTCGAAATGGAGCTGTAGGTGTGAAATCTGACACTCATCAATCAACATTATCATTTGCATAATATGATATACAATTCTCACAACAATCTGTTATGTACTTCAATTATTGAAACTTTCTCCTGCAAGAAAGAACATGAAGACAAGATTATAGCGACATGCAAAAGGCAACCCTAGAAATTGTTAGAGAGAAGGCAAAATGCAATACTTCTTGACATATCAATATTTTAAGGACATTTGAATTTCTTCAATATGCATTGTTCTCTCATACAAAGATTTATTAGTTCATAGGTCATAATGTGTTCCAGATTAAGTCGGTTTCAATTCTCCCTCCCCCCTTTTCTAGTGAACCATTGGTGATTAACCAGCAAATATACTGGAGTAACAATTGATTAAACAAAAACCTTATATTGTCATCTTTGTTGGAATAGCGTGCTTGTGTATGTCAGTATGTGTAAACTTCAGCACAGATATTGGCATCAATGGTATGAAGCATGTAAAAAAACGCAAGCAGTTTAAATGTATATATAGAGAAAGAACCTGGTGCCATATCTAAAGCCCTTTGTGATCATAGCAGCAACAGTAGTCTTCACAATTATAACCAAAATTACGGATGCTAGCAATATATCCACATGAGTCCACAAGAAGTGTACATGTATGAGCATTCCAATACTAGAAAGGAAGAGAGCAGCAAATAAGTTTCGAATAGGCTCCACCTACAACAATAAACAAGGCCGGTTGAAAACTTTTGCCATATTGCATATCAAAAAGAAACAAGCTACAAGTACAGATTGAATATCAAACTTGTCCAGGTATATGTACTTCAAACTGCCAGCCTTTAACAATGTTTGCACTTTGTTGCTGTCCTTTTCAGTTCTCATTTTATAATTTTAAATTTTGACAATTTTGGTAATCAGAGTTAAGAACTCAAAAGGACTAATATTTGGCATCAAGTTTTCAGAAAGAATATTGTTCCCGTGGAAAGGGGGGGGAGGGTGCATTATTTCATGTGCTTCGCTTCCAACCTCTTCTACTGGTCTACACCTCCCATTGTACATATAATATGACCTAGTACAGATTATGGAAAGTTCAAACTCAATATTTTGCGGACTGCAAGAAAGAAATCAGTTTGCTCATATATGCCTGGTGCCATATAATATTATATTACCAAAAGAAGATAATGTACAAATCAGTTTTTTTTTTGGGAGGACAAATAACAAGAAAGAAAACGAATAGGTAAAAGAGCATGTACACGTACAATATAAACTACGCATCAACATGTAGAAGTAGAAAGAACCAAATTGTAAACTGGCGTACATAATCTCTTTATAAGATACTAGCCTATGAACGTTTTTTAAGCTAATATAATGTTGGAGCAAAATAGCATAGAATGTTTATCTGATACTCCACTATTCCTGAAACAAGTAATATTTCCTTGCAGTATGCAGAGGCAGCATATTATCACAAGAATTTTAAACAATCCGATAGATTATATATCAGACATGTGTGTGCAGATAATATATATACATATTTGAGCAACTATAAATTTTGTGTTGAATCATGATTCATGAATAAAACTTTTGACATTAAAAAGAGAAGTATATCCAGTTTCACTTGTAAACAACTAAATCCAAATAAATCAAATTCAACACGCACCTCATCACTACCCTCGTCCTCATCATTAACCTCAGACTTCGACTTGTCACTTAAAATTTAAAATCAATTAGTTCCACAACCAAATCACACAAATTGACAAACAATTAAACAAACCGCAACATGTAATTACCTGTTTTTTCTCATAGGCTTTCATGCTCTTCTCGTAATCATTCTTAGTTCTTCCTCTGCTCAGCAATAGTCACAAACTGGGCCTTCTCCTAAATACCACAAACACATTCACAATTAAAAACAGAACAAATCTAAACAAACATCAAATCAAACATTCATAACAACATAAATACAATTTAATTTAAATAAACAATAACATTCATATATACAGACTCTATCTCTAATTATCAAACGTTTAAATCATAATACAGCCATACTATCAAGAGTAATGCAGAGCCAGCAAAAATTACCAATATCACAAAAACATAGTTGTAGCAAGATGAGGCTGAGCACCATCTGATCTGAAATCAAAACAAGCAATAAATACAGAGAGGGAGAGAGAGAGAGAGAGAGAGAGAGAAAGAAAGGGGGGGGGAGAGGTATTGCCAGAAGGAATCGAGATTTTGGTCACGGAGAGAGATGACACCATTAATCGATTAATAGATACATAGACTGAATTTAGTGTGTATTCGCCGAGGAGATTCATAGAATTAGGGTTTTTGATCAAGTCAAGAGAAGCGGCGAGAGAGAGTTGAGAGAGATTTTAGGTTTAGAAAGGGGCTGTGTACACAACACAATACTGAAACCACATATAATTTTGTACATATATTTTCTAAAATAGAGGGCTAGGATTTATCCAGGATTTATCCATCTTATAGATCAAAGGCTAGGATTTTAGGGTTTTATAATTATATGGACTGGGTATTAAAATTGGGCTGGGCCAACTAAATTAGAGCTGGATTGGACTTGTTTGACTGGGTCGATTTTGACCAAAATAATCGTTGAATTTATATGAAAAATATTTTTGTAAAAATATATAATATATAATTATATGTGTTTGACTCGTTACTTAACGAGCTCGAACTCGAACACTCGAACACGTTGTTTCTGTTTTTAAAAAATAGAAATAACAATTCGTGACAAAGCATTAGTTACTAGTATTAGTTAGAATAGTAGTGATCTACTAAGATCTCCAACCAAATTAATTTTTTATTTTTTGAACATTTGGGAATATCAATGAATCAATGTATTATATATATCTTGACATCTGTACGATTGGATCGTCGAGAAATATTTTTAAAAAAATAGAAATAACAATTCGTGACAAAGCACTAGTTACTAGTACTAGTAAGAATAGTAGTGATCTACTAAGATCTTTAACCAAATTAATTTTTTATTTTTTGAAAATTTGGGAATATCACAAAATTGGATATATCTTGACATCGGTATGGTTGGATCGTCGAGAAATATTTTTAAAAAAATAGAAAAAACAATTCGTGACAAAGCACTAGTTACTAGTACTAGTTAGAATAATAGCGATCTACTAAAATCTCCGACCAAATTAATTTTTTTATTTTTTGAAAATTTGGGAATATCACTAAATTGGATATATCTTGACATCGGTACGGTTGGATCGTCGAGAAATATTTTTTTAAAAAATAGAAACAACAATCCGTGACAAAGCACTAGTTACTAATTTAAAATATGTTCTCGAAGATCCAACCGTACGGATGTTAAAATCTCATCATTTTAGTGATGTGCAAAAAAATTTAAAAAAATTTAAGTTTAAAATTTTTTTAAAAAATTTAAATGTAAAAAAATTTAAAAAATTTTAAGTTAAAAAAATTTAAAAAATTTAAAAACATAATTAGTAACATATATGTAACCCATTAGTAACGGATATATCCGTTACAAATTAGTAACGGATATATCCGTTACTAATTAGTAACGGATATCTGACTCATTAGTAACGGATATATCCGTTACTAATTAGCAACGGATATATCCGTTACCAAAGGTATTAGTAACGGATATATCCGTTACTAATTAGTAACGAATAATTTAATTAGTAACGGATATATCCGTTACAAATTAGTAACGGATTTAGACATTAGTAACGGATATCTGACTCATTAGTAACGGATATATCCGTTACTAATTAGCAACGGATATATCCGTTACCAAAGGTATTAGTAACGGATATATCCGTTACTAATTAGTAACGGATATATCGGTTACTAATGGGTTTTTTTTTATTTGTTACTAGTTTGCCAGTTTGGTGTAGTGAGTAAAGACTGATGTGAATTTGAGTCAAGGATCTATGGTAGGATCGAGGACTTCGTATATCAAGGCAAGTGTTCTTGCTAATCACTTATTGTTCAAGTGATGCAATTTAGTTTATTTATTGTATGTGATGATTTGGCCAAGTATAGATGGCAGATAACACATATACTTTTCTAAATAAGCGTGATGCTGTTTATCTCCCCTACCCGTAATTCGAACATCCGATTTGCAAAGAATTTTACAAATAACCTTTCTCACTCAGTATCCTATTCCTGGAATGCCTCTTCTTCTATTTCCGTCGAAATTGTTTAAGAATTCCCTAAATAAAGGAAATCCAAGTTTTAAAATCCTTATAAATACCTGTTAGCGAAATTCCTGATTTTAACATATTATCACCAATGGACCCTCTTTAGGGGATGTTTTCGTCAAACTGATATGAAATTTACTATAATGAAATTATTTGGCAAATAATCATTTTATACTATTTCATTCACTTATGCTGAGTCAAACCTTGCAATGTGTAGATAAATTTTATTAAATGCTTAGTACTTGACCATATCTTTGCTCTGACTTAGAATTTCAATTGTTGAAAATCTTGTTGTGATTTATATCTTTTATTCTCGCTCAAGTGAATTTTCTCTTTAGATAAGTTAATGATGTTATGACCCCAATAACTCATATCTATCGTGTTGATACGTATTCAAATATTATTCTTTATATTCTCCACCCCATTTATTATCGAACTCGTCGGTATTTATTGAAGATCTTATTATTCGGTTATCACCCTATTTTGTATCGAACTTGTCGATACCCTTTGAGATTGTTCTTTATTTATCACCCCCTTTATCGTGTCAAACTTGTCGACACCTATTGATATTATTATTCCTTATTTACCCCGTTGTTGGTTTGATCTGATTGATACCAGTTGATGTTGATATTCATCAGCGATTCTTAATTATGAATTAATTGTTATTATGGAACGTGAGTTTTCCAGTTGGTTGTTGTGGTAAGGCTGTCGATTGTTCCTACGCCTAGTGGGTCTGATGTAGAATTGGAATATTTTTGACCGAAAGGTCGGACCCTATTGTGGGTATGGTAAAATGTTTTGACCGAAAGGTCGGACCCTATTTTGGTCGTGATAAATGTTTTTGGACCGTAAGGTCGGACCAGATTCGTGGTCGGAAGTAATAAGGCCAATGTGTGCCGTGGATCCATTCTAGGACATTGCTGTGTGCGTTTGTCCGGGGTTAGTGCTGACTGATCAGCAGCCTAACCTTGATGTTTTTTTTATAAATAAAAAATTCTAATTCTAATCTATACTTTGAGATTGAGATGTTTAATTCTTGACTCCTTGGAAGTCTGTTTTAATGATACTTTGATATCAGAATCCCTTGTCAGTTTTAATTCTTGATGCACCTTGTGAATGGTGAATTATTGGCCCTCGTGGTAATCAAAAGTCGATATAACTGATCCTTTCATAGAATGAGTTGAAACTCTTTTGTTTATCAGATTTGTCTTCGTTATTGAAATTGTTATCACTATTTACAGTTGCTGAGCATTGTTGGCTCACTCTTGCTTTTGCTTGTTTTCTTCAGTTGATAGAGATAATTAGTGGACCTAGTGGTCAGTTGGTATTGCTCTTCAGGCAGCGGGAAGAGACGTTCAAATTATGGACTCCGTTGAATAGTGGATGGGGAATTGTCAAGGTTGGATATATAGATAGATAGTGATTTGGTATCCTCACAAAATGTATAATATTTTATTTGGAGATTGGGTTGTAATAATGTAATTGATAGTTTGTTTCATACCATAACCTGTATGCGATCTTAGTTTAGGGGTTTTTATTAATAAATGTTGTTTATATTCAGAGATGTATATTATTGTTGTTGGTTAGTGGCCCCATATCTGTACCCCGGATTTTGGGATGTTACAAGTTGGTATCAGAGCTACAGGTTATAGTCACTGAAATAGATTAGGAGGGTTAGATGTACGAGTATAAGATAGACGTTGGGTAGAATGGTTTAGGATAAGGATCGTGTTAGGATACCTCGACAAGTGTTGCGACGTTATACGATCTTTCAACGTATCGTGTACGAGTAGGAGTTCAAATCAATTGAGGATTGGGCTACGAGCGAAACAGCGAACCCGAAGTGGCATAAGCTAAGTGGGCAGCTGGTGCTATCAGTCCGGGGGACGTTATCTCGAGATTTTGCGTAGAATCTAGAACTTTCTACGATATTAGTTTCGATGTGAACGTTTCGGAGATAGTGCGAGAAGGTTAAGAATGCGAAGTGAGAAGCGATTATTAGCAAGAATTGGAAGTTAAGCGTAGCTGTGAGCCCTTAATCGTCGATTCCGTTCAGTTTATTGTCCAGAGAAATTTCATATTCTTCCTTTGAATTGTTGTAAATTAATTCCCGGTTGGTATCGTGGCTGAGGCATTCGTTGCGCAGTGACGGTCCAAAATCGAGAATGAATTGAGATCTTCTTATTTATTCAACTCATTATTGTCAGGCCGGTTTGGCAGCTAAGTATAGTACTGCTTAGTTGACAAGAGTGAGGTTATGGATAATTAGGAATTTCTTAAATGTTTGCCTAATCAGTAGTTGATGCTACAGTTGAAAAGTCCAATACCCATCAATTGATGATGAGTTTCGTACATCAAATTTATTCGAATTCAATTCCATTCTTTTAGAAATATTTATATTTCCAGATGATACTTGATCCATCTTTACAGGAAGATTTTTTGAAAGTCTTGAATCCTTTCCATTATCATGAATATTTGATTTTCTATATTCCAGCTGAGATGAACAACCTATGCAGATAGGGGATTCAGGGACATCTTATCTTTGTGATAGAAGTCCAGTAGGACGCCACTGATTGTGTTTGTCATGAAAGTACTAAGGACTGGCCATCCTTATGTACTATGGTGGTTAACCAAGTGACAAATGCAACCTGAAAATAGTTCAAAGATCATATTGATCTCTCGGTTGAACTCCTTTATAAAAGTTTTATCAAATACACTCGGTGCCTATTCATGCCTGATGTCCATACATTTTATTGACTTCATTTGTCGAAAATTCGATGATTTCAAAATTCCTAATGTTGAAGAAATGCGAAGATGGGCGTGGCGACGCTTTAAATAATAGAACTATAACTGCATGGACGAAGAATTGGTTATGCTAGTTTAAGAATTTGGTGATTAAGAAAGATTAGTCATGTCAAATTGGAAAAAGTCCTGGTTCGAGAAATCATGGACAAGATTTGAGACTAATGAGAATTGAAAAAAGGAAAAGAACAGTAAATAAGAGCATATGATTACAGATATTGTTAAAGGGAGAAAAGAGAATGAGCATGGAGATGTTTGGGGTAAGATATTCGGTGTTGAAGGAAGATTGTTTTAGACATCTATTGAATGGCGGAGGTAGTAAATGGAATATCATAAGATTGTGAATGTTTGGAACCTGTCGTTAGACATAAGATTTTAGAATAAAGGAAGGAAGACTTGAGTAAAGTAGAATGAAGCAAAACAGAATGGTTTGTAAGAATGATCAAGGCGAATCAGGACTGAATGAGGAGTAAGGTGAATATGTGGAATAAATAACTTATGCAAGCTAGTGTAGAAAGTCAGGATTACCAAGGATGGTGGAAAGTTGACCAAGATGGAATAAGATGTCAATAAGGAGGAAGACAGAGAAACCAGAAAGTTTCCAGAAGTGACTAAACAGAAGATATAAATTAGTTAAGAAAAGAATGTGGAATTCCGGAGATGGGGAGTTGGAAGAAAAAGGGCACTATAGTTGCCTATAGAAATAAAATTTACAAAAATTAGCGAAATTCCATGATCAGAAAAATAAGATTTCGGGAGTAGAATCCCTAGAAATTTTATTAAGACAAATGTGGGAAGTTGTGGTTGTAACTAGAGAGGCAGTGTGGTGACAAGTAGCAGCGTCGGAAGTTAAAGTATGTGTTATGAGCTTGGAAAGATGGAAATTTTTGTCAAAAATAGTATCATGTCAATCTTGGTGGAAGTATTGAAGAGAGTGACAGGACTGCTTTTATGATTATTAAGAATCATGAAATTCAATACGATTATGAAGGAAGTTAGCAGAAAGTGGATGGGGATGACTATAAAAAGGGTTAAGTATTTCTCAGGATTGGAATTATGTCTTAACAACGAAATGCGAGCAAATTGTGAGGACAAGAAAATAAGATCATGAGCTGTGAGGAAGATAAAGGCGGCGTTTTTGGGATTGAAAGCAGACTTAGAGGTCTTAGCGATTAAGCATATCAAGAAGTTATACCAAGGGAATGAAATTGTTTCATATAAGAAGCATATTCTAATGAATAAGATTTCAAACGACATTCGGACGAAGAATTTAATATGATCGAAGATTCAGGAAGCGTATGCAAATCAATCGAGAGTGATTTTAAGAGTTTACAAGAAAAGGAAGAAAGTTAAGCATAAGAGTTTTAGTGTGAATTTCGAATGACATGATTTTATAGATAATGAGAGTGGTGTTAAATGTTGAAGTCGCAAGATGTAGAGTCAAACTTGAGGACTCGTCAAGTATATAAAATTGTGATCCGAAGGTGATTTTGGAGGATACGGGACAGTGAAGTCACAAAACAAGTTTTGTTATTGGAGGAAGTTATATCAAAGCTAAGATTATGGAGTTTATTAGTTTTCAAAATTGTAAATGTCAAGGATAAAATGTTTTCAAAGATATTTGGTTTCAAAAGCTTTTATTTAAAACTTCATTATTTTAAATGTTTTAAAAAAAATGATTTTCAAAAATTTTTGTTTTCAAAAAGGATTTTCAGTGGACAAAAATGATTTCGACTTGTTTTAAACCAACAACATATTCGAGATTTCTTTCAAATGTTTTAGCAGACCAATATTTTGAGAAAGTGAAAAATGAGTCGTAAATCGATTTGTGGTTGACGTGCATGCCAGGTTGTGAGAATGGATCGTGTTGTTCGATTTCAAAATGCGACTGAGAAGAGGTGATATAAGGTTAATTTTCCAGAATAGGTAAAGAGGAGTAAGAATGATCGGGGAATTTCTTGATATTCTTTCTCTCAAAGTTTTAATTGAGGAAGATTTCATTTAGGATATATCAATATGCGGTGATGCGTATTAAGTTGAAAATGCGAGTTGATAAAAGCGGGAGCTTGTTGGGAATTATTAAAGAATTGTTTCGTGATTAGTATATCGAGTGAAGTTGTGACCTCGGGAGAAGTGATATTATAGATTGATCTTATTTTAACTTTGTTCTTGTATTGAGTGGAGTTACAGTCAAGGTGACGGGTGTATTAGTTTTCAAGAACCGCGGAAAATCGAAGCTATATTTCAAAAGATTTAGCAAACCAGAATATTTTGATAAGAGTGAAAATCGAATTAACAGTTGAAATATGTTGGACGTGTACCCAAGGACGGGTGTGTTTAGTCATAGTGTTCGATTGCAAGGACGCGACTGAGAATAGGCAATATGATGCTAAGTTTCTAGATGAAGTACTCGGTAGAATAATGGGACTAAAGTCAGATATATTTTCTTAATTATTCCCTTTTCGATCGACATAGTCCGTGGAAGTGGAGTGGAAGCGATCAGAGGATTTCTTGAGATTCTTTTCTCGAAGTTCTATCTGAAATCGTGTGGTTATACGTAAAGCGTGAGAGTTATACCCAGTGTAGGTTGTTGTAAATTAAAGCGAATTGCACGATTGCATTATTGTGAAGGATTGGCTTTTGACGCGGGGTATAGATCGTTATACGAAAAGATCATATGAATTTCAGAAATAAGATATTCGGCTACGTGTGATAAACGTGTAGAGTTAATGAGATTCGGAGACCAAAGCTTAAGATTATTTCGGAAATTGAGGGCTCACGAAATGAGCTTATAAATTATGAGATGGTATGGTGGAATCCTAGAGGTTGAAAGATACAACCTGGGAAGTGGAAGTAAGATGTTTGACGAGAATTGTTATTTGTGTCCTTAGGGTTGATTCTGAGGACAGAATCCTATTAAGGGGGGAAGGATATAACGCCTTAGAAATTTTGATATTTAAAAATATTTATTTATTATAAATTATGAATTATATTATGTGAATATTGTTGTAAAGGTGAAAAATATGTGAAGTTGTGTTTATGTGTTTATATAATGATTTGTGTGAGCTGTGAAGGCTGGTGTATTTTTATTTATATTTTTGAGGATTTAAATATATTTAAATCATGCATTTTGATCCTCTGTTAATTTTATAAATTATCGAAAGGATTAAAAATCATAAAATCTTTTGGAAATATTTACTTTATGTATTTATTGAGTTTTTAAAATGGTTGGGTGAATTAATTTGGGTGTTGTGGAATTTTAAAATGATTTTAAGGATTTTATTGTATTTAAAAGGAACAAAATTTGTAAAATTCATATTTAATTCATTTTTTGTCCGAAAAATATTTTAAAAATATGTGTGTGATTGTGCTTTTATGTTCTTTATTTTTAAAATTGAAAATTTTAATTTTCACAATTTTCTATTTAAGTTCGATTTGTGAAATATATTTATTAGTTTTAAAAAACGAATAAGTAGTGTTATATTTTGGGCCCGGAATGAATTATAGCAGTTAATTGTTAGTATTGGGCCAAGCCCAATAAGAGAGATCAGCTGAACCTTCGAGAGAAGTCGGGAGAGAAGAAAAAAAAAAGAAAAACAAAGAAGAAGAGAAGAAAAGAAATAGGAGAATGGAAAGGAAATTTGGGGAATGAATTGGGGGGGGGGTTTAATTGGGGATTAAATAGCTATTATACATACACATATATTAATTTATGCGTGTGTGCAGATGTGTGTGTGTGTGTGTGGTGTATATGCGTGTCTGTGTATAGCTCGGTGGTGGGCAGCAGCGGAGGTCTGAATGGCGGCAGGCGGCACAGCCGCGGTTGGTGGTGACCAGAAACGCGAGGAGGCAATAAGAGGGTGGCGTGGTGCGCAGCAGCAGTGGGTACAAGAGAGAGAGAGAGAGAGAGAGAGAGACTGTTGGGAGAGAGAGAGGGGAAAAAGATTTTTTGGAATTGGAATCGAAAGGTATATTTTATTGTTTTATTTTATTTATTTAATTTAGTTTATTTTCCGATGTAATTGTTTAATTTTCATTCTAGATAAATTGTGTTAATTGTTGTGATTTAATTAGTTTAGATTATGAATATTGTTTTATAGCCGGGATTTAATTCGGAAAGTTGATATTGTTAGCTATAAATATTCGTGTTTAGTAATGATTAATGGTTAATTGTTAACTAATAATTACTAATTGTTATTGTCATATAAAATATGTGGAGTTTATATGAGTTACTAGTTGTAAATGTTCAAGTGCTAAGTGCTAATTATTGTTATTGTTTAAGTATTTGTGTATGTTAATTTAAAAGTGATATAATGATTTTCGGATACCAATGTTACACTTTGAGTTTATATTGAGTAGTAAATTGTAAATCGTAAGTTATAAGTGTAAGTTGTAATTGTGTTGTTGATTCGAATTGTTAAAGATAATTAGCATGTTTAAAGAATTGTTAAGTGGTTACTAATTTACTTTGATAATTGTTAGTAATTATCGGATATGTTATATGATCAGTAAATTGTATGTTGGATTGGGAGTGACAATTATACTGGTTGAATCGCTATTTGTGGATATGGTTTTTTTTAGGATAAAAAAGTTATATGTACATTTTGATTGGATTGTGATATATGTCCGTAATATGAAACTATCTCCTGATTGTATAGTTTTCAAATGTAATCTATAGTAAAGTTAAACTGTTATTTAATTTTCTTTATGTGTTTATCTGCGAGGAGTTGCAACGAGATCACAAGTCTTAAATGTCAATATTTAAAGACTTGTGTAATTCTCTTCAACTAGTTCCTCGGGCTTACGAATACCAATGATTAACTATCACGAGTATAATCAATATACTTGAGTGAGGTGATCATCGGTATAGCGTAAGTAATAGTTAGTGCTAGGGGTTGTTCCCTAGGGCTTACGAACATCAATGATTGATTGTCACGTGTATCATTAAAATACGTGAGAAATACGATTGTATTTACTATAAACAAAACATTCACCAACAAAACATGGTTTTACTATAACTCAGCAAAGTACAATACAATTGTATACCAACTTTTACGTATCTATTTCCTGAACTGTCTACATGACTACATATATAAAAAATAAATGTTCAATTTTTTATGCAAAAAAGAACTCGCAGTACGCCATTTCGTTGGCTCCTTACTCCTTTGGCTATGAACCCTTTCGTCATATTGATATGAGTAACGCGTGCTTCACAATTCAAATGGTTTGAGCATATCTCGATGTTATGCATTAACTTGCTTTGACATCATTTGTGAAACAGAAAAAATGCAAACAGCTGCTCAAAAGAAATAATGATGCTTCATTGATAATGAAGTTATCAATAAATGGAAAAAAGCAATAGCTGTTCCAAGTGAAATAGAAAAAATCGAACAGTTGCTCCATTAAGAAATAAATTGAACAATAGCTGATAATTGAACAAGAGGAGAACTAAGAAAGGGGAGACCTGGTAAATCAAACAGCTGCTCCAGCCTCTGTAGAATTTTTTTTAGATAGAATCGCTTGTTACGTAAACACTGGTAAAAAGCTCAGAAGGATCTGGCATAGGGCTTTCCTGCAGCTCTCCATTCCGCAGTACCCATACCATTCTATGTTTTAAAAAATATATCTCGACGATCCAACCGTACAGATCTCGAGATATATCTAATTTACTGATATACCATAATTTTCAAAAAATAGAAAATTAATTTGTTTGGATATCTTAGTAGTCAACTACCGAATTGACTAGTACTCGTAACTAGTGCTTCGTCACGGATTGTTGATTCTATTTTTTAAAACTTATTTCTCGACGATCCAACCGTACGGATCTCAAGATATATCTAATCTAGTGATATTCACAAATTTTCAAAAAATAAAAAATTAATTTGGTTGGAGATCTTATTAGTCAACTACCGAATTAACTAGTACTCATAACTAGTGTTTTGTCACGGATTGTTGATTCTATTTTTTAATATTATTTCTCGACGATCCCATCGTACGAATCTCAAGATATATATAATATTGTGACATTCCCAAATTTTCAAAAATAAAAAATTAATTTGGTTGGAGATCTTAGTAGTCAACTACCGAATTGACTGGTACTCGTAACTAGTACTTTGTTACGGATTGTTGATTCTATTTTTTAAACATTATTTCTCAACGATCCAACCGTACGGATCTCAAGATATATCTAATCTAGTGATATTCCTAAATTTTCAAAAAAGAAAAAATTAATTTGGTTGGAGATCTTTTAGTCAACTACTGAATTGACTAGTACTTGTAACTAGTGTTTTATCACGGATTATTGATTCTATTTTTTTAAAATATATCATCAGATTCTAGTGATATTCCCAAATTTTCAAAAAAGAAAAAATTAATTTGGTTGGAGATCTTAGTAGTCAACTACTGAATTGACTAGTACTTGTAACTAGTGTTTTATCACGGATTATTGATTCTATTTTTTTAAAAATATATCTCGACGATCCAACCGTACGGATTTCAAGATATATCTAATTTAGTGATATTCTCAAATTTGTAAAAAATAAAAAATTAATTTGGTTTAAAATCTTAGTAGTCAACCATCGAATTGACTAGTACTCGTCAGGGATTAAAGATTCGATTTTAAAAAAAATATTTCTCGACCACCCAACCACACGGGAATCAAGATCCATCATATTTAATGTTATTCCCAAAAGTTTGGAAAAAAAATTATTTGATCGGCTAATTCAACGATCAACTATCATTTTGACCGGAACCCCTAAACAGGGTTTCGTCAGGGTTTAAGGATTCGATTTTTTAAAAAATATTTCTCGACCACCCAACCATACGGGAATCAAGATCCATCATATTTAATGTTATTCCCAAAAGTTTAGAAAAAAAAATTTTTTTGATCGGGTAATTCAACGGTCAACTATCACTTTGACCGGAACCCCTAAACAGGGTTTCGTCCGGGTTTAAGGATTTGATTTTTTAAAAAATATTTCTCGACCACCCAACCATACGGGAATCAAGATCCATCATATTTAATGTTATTCCCAAAAGTTTAGGAAAAAAAATTTATTTGATCGGCTAATTCAACGGTCAACTATCATTTTGACCGGAACCTAATATATAAATAATTAAAGAATTAACATATAATATATAAAATCTATTTCAATGAATAATATTCAATTTATTTAAACCTAATATATAAAATTTATTTCAATGAATAATAAAATATAATTAACATATAAAAAGAATTAAAATTATTCTAATAATTTAGTGTAGTAATAAATAAAACCTAAGGTGCAAAGGTTATGTATTAATGATGGAATAATATAACCAAGTGTAAGTGTAGATGGAGTGGTTGAGGTGGTGAAATAGAAGTCATGTGTCTTGGAGGTCAGGGTTTCGAATCACCCAACACTAATTTCTTTTTTAGTAAGAGGTAAAGTAGACACCTGGCACCTGTGGACCCACCTGACACGTGGCAGTGGGGCCCACACACCACACAAAAAAATCATATTTAGGAATAACTTTTACATGTCAGCAACAGATGGACATGTTTTGGAATTAAAAATAGGGTTTTGGTTCCTGACAATCGTTTGTCAGGAACCGGTTATATAACAATCGATTTCTAAACCGTTAGATCGTTGATCCAACGGCCCCCTGGATTAAAAAAAAATTAATGTCTGCTATAATTTTCTGTGGAGAGTATTTGTGAATTTGTGCTGTTTGTGTTGTTTAGTTTATGATTTGGATTATCTAAAAATTTAAAACTTTAACGAATTACTGAAGCCTATCAAATTTTAATTTGTTATAAATACATTTTTATATTAATTTTGTTCTTTATACGTACACTCCTTATATTTAACATTCTCAAACTATTAATCAAAAGTTTCGACAATATTATATTTTCAACTTAGATATGTTAACTTGTAAATATGAACGTTATATTTAAATTAATACATTTAGTTATGTTTAATATTGTAAAAATTTCTTCTTTCTAAATCACTATTATTGTCTCAACTTTTCTTTTCTTGTATGATGTGTTGTGTTGTTCTAACTACATGATAATTTTTCCAACATTTTAAGAAACTATAAGAAAATTAGTTTAATTCGTATGGATATATTAAATAATACTAAATTCAAGATTTTTCGTTCTTTTATAAAGTTAATTTATACTCATTGTCTTAACTAATTATTTTAACTTACCATGTTACTTTAATATTTCTAAACTTTTATATTTATTTTCATATTTTTTAAGAATTAAATAAAAAATAAATTCAATTTCGTAAGTAAGATTGGTAGTGTCAAAATATTCTATCTAATCTAATATTTTTACCATGTTCTCAAGATATATCTAATCTAGTGATATTCCTAAATTTTCAAAAAAGAAAAAATTAATTTGGTTGGAGATCTTAGTAGTCAACTACTGAATTGACTAGTACTTGTAACTAGTGTTTTATCACGGATTATTGATTCTATTTTTTTAAAATATATCATCAGATTCTAGTGATATTCCCAAATTTTCAAAAAAGAAAAAATTAATTTGGTTGGAGATCTTAGTAGTCAACTACTGAATTGACTAGTACTTGTAACTAGTGTTTTATCACGGATTATTGATTCTATTTTTTTAAAATATATCTCGACGATCCAACCGTACGGATTTCAAGATATATCTAATTTAGTGATATTTTCAAATTTGCAAAAAATAAAAAATTAATTTGGTTTAAAATCTTAGTGGTCAACCATCGAATTGACTAGTACTCGTAACTAGTGTTTTGTCACGGATTGTTGATTCTATTTTTTAAAAATTATTTCTCGATGATCCAACCATACGGATCTTAAGATATATCAAATCTAGTAATATTCCCAAATTTTCAAAAAATAAAAAATTAATTTGGTTGGAGATCTTAGTAGTCAACTACCGAATTGACTAGTATTCGTAACTAGTGCTTTGTCACGGATTGTTGATTCTATTTTAAACATTATTTCTCGACGATCCAACCGTACGGATCTCAAGATATATCTAATCTAGTGGCATTCCAAAATTTTCAAAAAATAAAAAACTAATTTGGATGGAGAACATAGTAGTCAACTACCGAATTGACTAGTACTCGTAACTAGTTCTTTGTCACGGATTGTTGATTCTATTTTTTAAAAATTATTTCTCGACGATCCAACCGTACGGATCTCAAGATATATCTAATATAGTGATATTCCCAAATTTCAAAAAATAAAATATTAATTTGGTTGGAGATCTTAGTAGTCAACTGCCGAATTGACTGCTACTGGTAACTATTGTTTTGTCACGGATTGTTGATTTTATTTTTTTTAAATTATTTCTCGACGATCCAACCGTATGGATGTCAAGATATATCCAATTTAGTGATATTTCCAAATTTTCAAAAAATAAAAAATATTTTTAAAAAAATACATGTGTCAAAATTTATTAAATAAGACCGAATATGTCAAAATTAGATACATCACTTATATAACGATTCCATAAGCGCTATGGAAGTGAATTCACTCACTTAGATAGCGCTTCAATAAGCGCTATATAAGTGAATGCACTTTAATTTTTGTCCAGAATATGCAGAATTTATTTATTGATTTTTTTTTTTTTTGCTAATTATGTGCAGAATTTATTAATTTATATTTGCAAATTGAATTAAAATATTATTATATACAAAATATCGTAAGCAATATTCAATGACAATAATAAATATATAGCAAAACAAAAAATATAAAAATTGACAAAACTTAACAAATAAAGGTCAAGAAAATATTAATCTTTATAAAATTATTTTATCGGATATTTTTCGATTCAGTTATTTTTAGTTTCGGATTTACATCGGATTCAAGTCATATTCGGTTCAGGTAAATTTTTATTCAGATTTGATCGGTTCTGATTATAATCGGATACATGGTCATCATTGGATACAGTATTTCGGATAATTTTTGGTTAAATTTCCGGTTCGGTTAATTTTCGGATCGGGTCAAATCGGTTTTTGGATCGTTATCGGATTTGATTAAATTGAACCGGTTTCGGTTCGGATTCGGATTGTTTTGGTTTCGGATACAATTTTGGATAATCTATTTTGGATCCAATTTCGGATTCGGTTCCACATATTTCGGTTCGGTTTTTCAGATCTAGGGCCATTTTGCCAGGTCTAGATGCATATGCCAGTTATAAATCTAATTAATATTTCCATAACATTTTAATTCGTGGCATTAAATTTCACTGTGTTATGAATGTTTAGTATTTATTTTCATAACTTTTAAAATATTTAAGTTAGGTTGAATTAAGTTTAAATGTTTTTGCTTGTTCCTAGTGGGAAAATTCCTGCTTATTTGGACATATATTCTTGAATTTAGTTTTAAGAGCTTGAATTACTTTGGGCGCCTAGAATTTTCAAGACTGTATATGTGAGTCATTATAAAAACCTATTGTACCACACACATCTAAACACTTGTAAGAAACAACTAACTTGAGATAGAGATCTGTGGAAAAATCTTCATATCAACATCATGGTTCTAATGATGAATGCTGAACCAAGTTCTTTTAGGCCCTTCCAACCTTCTTATGACGAGGTAATTCTTATCTATTGTGTAAATGAAATATTACATTAATATATTGTACAAATGAAATGATGATTACAAGTTGTGTATTCAAGTGATCTAACTTTTATTTTGCTTAATGTGTAGATGATTACTCAAGCAATATTATCATTGGGAAATCGAAAGGGATCAAGTTCTACCGCCATAGCAAAGTTCATTCAGAAAAATTATGACTACCATCCAAACAATTTCAGGAAGACTCTCTTACGTCACTTGAAACGTCTTGTTGAGTGTGGAAAACTCACGAGAGTGAAGAACTCATTTAAGATTCATTGTTAGGTCTTAGACATGAACTAGAAAGAACTAATCAGGCTAGTATTTTTTTTTATCTTATCAATGGTTGTTACTATGTAAATTAATTATGCAACTCCTTATCCATTTTGTTCAGAATTCTCAATCTCTGTTATGAAGTGATGGAATTGTAATGTTCTCAACTTTCACTGATTTCTTACCTTTTTGTAAATATATTACTATGAGATTAAACTCAAAAAAAAAATACTTATTATCAAAAATTCTAAACAAGGTCAGGATTTTATAATCATCAATTTGATGAGATTGGCACACAAGAAAAACTTTTAGAAAAAGTACAGAATCTATATTTGCAAAGCTATTACATTTTTACGAAAACATGAGATTTCTGCCCAAATAATTTGTGAGGTTTCTGCTCGACCTTGCTTATTGGATATTTTTGGGATTTTAAAAATATGAGAAACAAAATTTTAATTAATATATTTTGTTTCTTACTTAAGTTTGTGAGAATGATACAACTCAACCACTAACAGTGTCAATGTATAAAAGGACAATAGGTATTTTAAATAGCATGGTAAATTTTATCGTGTGTACCATTAATCCTTCTTGAGTCTCTTTCTCTTTAGTGACAAGAATTTAAACTATGGATATGATTATTTTAGAAAGAATCTTAATTTGAGTAAATTTTTTCTGACCAATCACTATATTTTTTCATCTAATTGTTGGGGAATGAACACTTTAAGTTCATTAAGTTGCTTTGTAATATAGATAGAAAAAAGAGATTTTGTTAGTTATAGACACTAATAACATTAAGTATTAGTCAAAATTTGATATCAATTCACTTTATTCAAATTTTTTTATGCACAAAATGCCCCCCATCTAATCAAAAATGGGCTACAAACTTCTAAATGAAAAAGGTCAACAAGTAGATTTTTCCGATCCAATATTACAATTTATTGCTCTCATGCCAATTTTGAGTGTTAGAAATTGGGTGTGGATATTCAATGAAATAGTACTCATGGAATAGTTTGGTGCTCTCATGCCAGTTTTGAGTGTTAGAGATTGGTTGTGGGTATTAAATGACATAGTACTAATGGAGTAGTCGGGTATAAAACAAATAAAAAAATGAAGGGAACAGACTAATTATAAAGATATTAAACTAGCACACTAGGGAAACTTGTCTGTTTGCTACACATAGTGGGTGAATAGTACTAATACATTGTTTTGGGATTTTAATTCTAGAATTATATGTTTAGCTTTGTTTAGTATTATGTTTGAATAAAAGTTGTGCTGTTTGTCCAAGTCTCACGTTGTAGATAAGCTTTAGAAGCTTAATACCGAGTCTTATGGGTTGTTACAGCACGTTGAGTAGATGTAGGATATGTGGCGTTTGTTTAGGAAGGTTTAGTTTGCCACGTTCAGTTATTTCATCTATTTAAATAGCCTGTATGCAGTTGTTTTATTAAGGGAATAAGAGTTCAGTTTTTTTCTCTTCAAGATAAACACTCCAGTTCTCTTCAAAGCGTTTTCACTGTAGTTTTACTTATATACATACGTTGTGTGTATTTGTAAGCAAGAGTATTTTGTGTGTAAGTTTTCCAACAGTGGTATCAGAGCACCCAGGTTTGTTACGTACTGTGCATGCCTAAGTATCAATCTCGACATACACAAGAAGCCATGGAAACACCAAAGACGAAGGAAGGAGTTATGGGCTTGATCTATCCTATGCTAACGAAAAGCAACTACACAGCATGGTCTCTCAAGATGAAGGTATTCATGAAGGCACAAGGAGTCTGGGGAGCCATCGAGCAAAAGAATCCTAGAGTGGCTGTGGAAGAAAGAACAATGCAGATGGCTCTTGCAGCAATCTACCAAGGGGTGCCAGAGGACATTCTACTGGCCATAGCTGAGAAAGAAACGGTTAAAGAGGCTTGGGAGGCAATCAAGACGATGTGTATGGGTGTAGAGCGTGTCCAGGAGGCAAAGATACAGACATTGAAGGGAGAATTCGAGTCTCTTACCGTGAAGGACTCGGAGAAGATAGACGAATTCTGCATGAAACTGAGTAGCATTGTGACTAATATACGCGTTCTTGGTGAGACAATGGAAGAGGCAAGCGTTGTGAGAAAGATCCTTCGAGCTGTCCCTGATAAATTCCTCCAGATAGCTTCAAACATTGAGCAGTTTGGAGATATCAAAGAAATGACAGTCGAGGAATTGGTGGGACGTCTCAAAGCTCATGAGGAGAGAATGAAGGGCAGGTCTGACAGTGTAGATAGCCAACTCCTCTTGACGTCTCAGAATCAAAGAACCAGAAGTGGCACGTTTCGTGACAAAAGAAAGATAAAATTGATACTCCTATGGTTTTGATGATCACATTCAGCAAGCTATTTGCTTGTAGTTTGATATAAAACATTGTGTTATGGTTGTACTAACTTGGTTTTGCAGGGTATATTAAGTCTACTAACTGTTTACAGAGAATATATAAACAGCAAGCCATTTGGTGTTACAACAGAGACAGTTTGGCAAGCCATTTGCACTGACAGACACAAACAGCAAGCCATTTGCAAACTGCCAGAAATCCTGAAGATATATATCAAGACAAATTCTCATGGATGTAATTCAGGAAATATATTGTGAGGACTCTTTATTATATAATACGTACACAATATATTCTAGAGCTCAAATCTTTTCAAATATCTTTCTTTAAATTATTTTATAAAACTTATAGGAGTTTCCTTATTTAAAAGATTTTTTTCTACAAAATCTCCTATACGCGTTTTATATCTATACAAATTAGAAGGGTTATGTTTTCATCGATTTCTTTCTTCCAAACCCTCTGTCTAACGTTCACAAGAACGTTTGTAAAATCCCTAACCAATTGAACGTTGGAAATTGATTCTAATAGTTCGAATAAATTGGTGATTGATTTTCTGAACGTTGGTGTGAAGCTTTATAAACCTGTTCTTGTGTTCATTCGTTTCGAACAATCCAGAGAAAATATTCAAACACACAAAGAACACAAACAACTCAGTTTTCCATTGCTATATCTTTCGTTCTCTCGAGCTCTTAATATATTATATACGTGCTATATCTTAGAGAGTTCATAGTTTGAGTTGTATTCATCTATTGATTGTATTGTTCGATTTGTAAGGTTTAGTTATTGGACAAGTTGGCTTGGGAACTAGGGTTTGGTGATCGTTGCTAGAGAAGTATACTTGGGAAGTATAGCTTAGAGAGCAAGTTCAGAAACAGGAGTTCAGCACGCCATTTGTCAACAGCTGGGAATTAAGGGAGATATATTATTGTATCTTGTAATTGGTTTTATTTCAGTGATCAATAATATATTCTCTTACCAAGTTGGTAAGGGACCAGGACGTAGACCATAGGGGTTAGGGGTCGAACCTGGCTAAAAGTCTCTGTGTTCTTTATTTTCTGCTCTTTGCTTACTGCTTGCATCTGGCTTACTGTTTCTGCACTTTACTGTACTTGTTATCTGTGCATTCAGCATACCATTTGTCTCTGCATAAAATGAAATCAGTAAGCTGTTTCTGGTAATTTCTAAAATCGGTTTTAGTTAAACATAGTTAGCCATTTACACCTATTCACCCCCTCTAGGTGTGCATTTTCATTTGGTATCAGAGCTTTGGTATACTAATAATTCTGTAACAGGAAAGTATTCGATCATAATGGCTGAAAACTATCCCGAAGGAAAATCTGATTTTAGGCCTCCACTTCTTCATGGCACACACAACTACCACTGGTGGAAAAGCAGCATGGAAACTCACTTATCCAGAGATCCATTAGTTCTGAGAGTTGTGCAAAAAGGCCCATATGTCTTTCTTGACAAGGATGGCAAGCCAAAGGATATTGATGATCTCACTCCGGATGAATTAATCAAACTTGGCTACAATGGAAAGGCAAGGAGTTCTCTTATGAATGGTTTGAACCAGGCTGAATATGATAAAGTATCTTCACTCAAATCAGCAAAAGAAATGTGGGATGCTTTGGAGACTTATCATGAAGGTTCGAAATCTCTAAAGAAGGTGAAACTTAGCAAGCTAATGAATGACTTTGGAAACTTCAAGCTTAATGAAGGTGAAACTATCAAGGATAGTCAAGCACGGTTTCAAGTTACTATTAACTCACTGAAGAGGCTTGGAAAATCTATACCACAAGATGAAATCAATATGAAGGTCTTAAGTGCAGTACCATTTATCTACGAAGCCAAAGTTACTGCCTTGGAATCCTCACCACTTATTGATACTATGGATCACTTGGCTGTATTTGCTGAGCTAGAGCAATTTGAAAGCAAAATAAATGGAAATCAGGTGGGAAGTTCAAGTGTTAAAGCTCCAACAGAAAAGATGAATAATATGGCTCTTCATTCTAAAAACAGCAAGCCAATTGACTCTAATGGTGAATCTGATTCAGATGAGGAACTTGCACTTATTTCAAAGAAGATCAAGAGGCTGATAGAAAAGAAGAATATGATGAAAAGGGAAAGAGGTGGCTACTACAACAACAAGAAAAGCTCAAACGACTCTAAGGAGGAAACTTGTTTCGAATGTGGCAAGCCAGGTCATTATAAAAGGAACTACTACAAACTGAAGTCAAAACAGCCTACTGTTTTCAAGGATAAGAAGAAATCAAAGGCTCTACTGACTTGGAGTGATGATGATTCAGATTCCAGTGATGACTCAAGTGAAGAAATGGTGAACTTAGCACTTGTTGGAATTGAAGATGAATTTACTCAAAGAAATTCAGAAGGAGTGTATGCTGAAACTGATTCTGAAGAGGATTCTAGTGAGGTAAACTGTTCTAATGATTGCATTTCTTCAGATGATACATTGTTAAATTCACTAACCATGCAGGAACAAAATAGTGTTACAATTGAAGAACACATGGCACTAAAGGCTGAAATCAGCAAGCTGACTGATAAGAATGCCTATTTATCCAAAATGGTAAAAGATCTGTTGCCAAAAATGGAAGAATGGGATTCAACTTCATTCAGTAAAGCTACAGAGATCAAGGAACTAAATACTAAGAACAGACATTTAGAGGCTAATGTCAAGTTACTTGAAAAGAGAAACAAGACCTTGACTGAAGAAATCAAAGAGCTAAGGTCTGATGTCAAAACTAAAGCTAAAGCATTGGAATCATACAAAATGAAGGAATCTAGTCAAGCCGAATCCTCAAAAACTGCTGAAAAGAGAGTTCAGCAAGCTGAACTCATCAAATAGCAAGCTGAAGTGATCACCCTCCTAGAAACAGAAGTTAAAGATCTCAAGAAGGGCATGGAAACTTTTGTTCAAGGTGAAGACACCTTAAAAACAATGATGAAGAAGACAAATGTACCTTTGGTCAGAGAAGGTGTTGGTCTAAACTTCAACAAGAAAGATAAGGTGCTCAAATATGATGGAAGGAATGGCATACCTTATGACTATGCTATGCCCTGGAAGACATGCAACAAATGTGGTACAAAAGGTCATCTGGAAAAACATTGTGTGGTTCAAGTAAATCATAAAGTGAAAACAGCTTACCAGAATGGACCAGTCAGGCGACAAACAGCTTACCAGAATGGACCAGACAGGAGACAAACAGCATACCAGAATGTAAATAGCAGGAGACAAACAGCATACCAGAATACAAATAGCAGGAGACAAACAGCTTACCAACAGAATGATCAGTCCCCAAAAGTGGTCCAAATGTGGATCAAGAAATCTGATTTAAATGCTTTATATATTCTTGCTACTAACCAACCTGGACCCAAACCTATATGGGTACCAAAACATTGAGTTATTTTTGTTTGTTTTGTAGATGTGCCTTGCTGCTAAGGTCAAGTCAAAGCAATGGATCTTGGACAGTGGATGCACAAGACATATGTGTGGAGACAAATCTCAGTTTATGAATCTCAAAAAGAAAAGGGTGGAAGAGTGACAATTGGGAATAGCAAAACTCTTCAAATCCTTGGTACCGGTTCTATTGGTAATAGTAATATTTCAATTGATAAAGTTCAATATGTCAAAGGTCTTTCTTATAACTTGCTGAGTGTTACTCAATTATTTGATGATGGACATCATGTTGAATTAGGCATTGATAAAGCTATTATTACTATTGGTACTAACAAATTCCCCCTAGTTGCTAGAAGGGAAGGAAATATATATGTATTAGACTTTGATATGCAGGAAATGGCATGCTGTTTGGCTGCAGTGGAAAGTGACCCATATATTTGGCTTAGAAGATTGGGACATGCACACATGGATTTGCTCAGAAAGTTATCAAGCAAGAAACTAGTGAGAGGGCTGCCCAAGCTAAAGTATGTCAAAACAGAAGTATGTTCAGCTTGCCAGTTGGGAAAACAGCTTCGAAGTACTCACAAATCAAAGAAAATGGTATCTACTTCTAAACCCTTAGAGCTTCTGCATTTGGACTTATTTGGTCCAGAAGCTTACAAGAGTATTGGAGGTAAACAATATGGTTTTGTGATTGTAGATGATTATTCTAGATTTACATGGGTATTATTTCTTCGTACTAAAGATTGTGCTTTTGATGAGTTTAAGAAGCTAATCAAATTACTTGAGAACAAGTTGAATACAAGACTTGTAGGTATAAGGAGTGATAGAGGAGGTGAATTTCTCAACAAAGACTTCATTGCTTATTGTGAAAAAAGAGGAATTACATATGAATTTTCTGCACCAAGGACTCCACAACAAAATGGAGTGGTAGAAAGGAAGAACAGGTCACTACAAGAAACAACAAGGACTCTTTTGCAAGAAAGCAAGCTGCCTAGAAGTTTTTGGGCAAAAGCAGTGAATACAGCGTGCTATTTGTTGAACAGAGTCATAATCAGGCCTATTTTTGAACAAAACTCCGTATGAATTGTTGAGGAAAAAGAAGCCAAACATTAGTTACTTCAAAATCTTTGGCTCAAAGTGTTTTGTGCTCAAGACAATTGATAATGATGGTAAATTCGATGCTAAATCTTATGAAGCTATTTTTCTTGGCTATTCTTTAACTAGTAGAGCATATAGAGTTTATAACTTAAATAAACATATAGTTGAAGAATCTATTGATGTTACTTTTCAAGAACCTAACAATGATCTGCCAAGAGATGAGGAAGAATTTGCAGGTGAAACTGATAACATACAACCTCAAGTTACTGGAAATCAGCAAGCCAACAATTCTGCTGAAATTGGAAGTCAGCAAGCCAACAACACTACTGAGAATGGAAAACAGCAAGCTGGAACTCCAAAACAGCAAGCTGAAGTAGTCAGAATCACTTCACATGAAGAAATTGCTCAACATTCTCTACCAAAGGCTACAAGGACAGTAAAGAATCATCCTCCAGAACTTGTCATTGGAAATATTTCAGATGGAATCACAACAAGGAGAGGAAAAGCAAACTTTTGTGCTTATGCTGCCTTTTTAGCTCAAGAAGAACCAAAAAATATCAAAGAAGCGTTAAAAGATGAAAATTGGATCATGACAATGCAAGAGGAACTCAACCAATTCGAGAGATGTGATGTTTGGGAACTTGTAAAACCAGCAGAAGATGCTTCTATCATAGGAACCAAATGGGTGTTCAAGAACAAAGTGGATGAATTTGGAACAGTTACTCGAAATAATGCAAGGCTCGTGGCTCAAGGCTATAATCAACAAGAAGGAATTGATTTTGAAGAAACATATGCACCTGTAGCTCGTTTAGAATCAATCAGAATGCTTCTTGCCTATGCATGCTACAAGAAATTCAAGTTATATCAAATGGACGTAAAAAGTGCATTCCTAAATGGCGTGCTAGATGAGGAAGTCTATGTCAAACAACCTCCTGGATTCGAACATGAGAAGTTTCATGACTATGTTTACAAGCTCAAGAAGGCATTATATGGTTTAAGGCAGGCCCCTAGAGCGTGGTATGAGAGGCTTAGTAAGTTTCTTCTCAAAAATGGATTCATTCGAGGTAATATCGATCCCACATTATTTACAAAGCAAAATGGTAAAGATATTCTTGTTGTACAAATATATGTGGATGATATTGTATTTGGTGCTACTAATGAATCTATGTGTGAGTGGTTTTCTAAGTGCATGTACAATGAATTTGACATGAGCATGATGGGGGAACTCAATTATTTCTTGGGTCTCCAAATCAAGCAAACCATTGATGGTATTTATGTGCATCAATCAAAGTATACAAAGAATCTGCTCAAAAGATTTGGTTATGAAGATGTCAAAGCAAAAACAACTCCTATGACTCAAAACAGCAAGCTGTTTGCAGATGAGAATGGTAAGGATGTGGATGTCAAAAGGTATAGAGGTATGATTGGAAGTTTATTATATTTAACTGCCTCAAGACCTGATATTATGTATAGTGTTTGTGTTTGTGCAAGGTTTCAATCCAACCCTAAAGAGTCTCACTTAAATGCGGTTAAAAGAATTTTTAAATACTTAAGTGGTACTATCAATCTTGGTTTGTTCTATCCTATCACAAATACTTTTGATCTCGTGGGGTATAGTGATGCAGATTATGCAGGGTCTCAAACTGATAGAAAGAGTACAAGTGGTGTTTGTACATTTCTTGGACAAAGCTTGGTTTTATGGCAAAGCAAAAAGCAAGCTTCTGTTGCTCTATCAACGGCCGAAGGAGAATATTTAGCAGCTGGTAGTTGTTGCTCTCAAATTTTATGGATGATTCAAACTCTAAGGGATTTTAATATCAAGTGTGGCAAGATTCCAATATATTGTGACAACATGAGTGCTATCAATATCTCCAAGAATCCTGTGAATCACTCAAGAACAAAGCATATCGACGTTCGTCATCATTTCTTGAGGGATAATGCAGCAAATGGGAAGATTGAGTTGGTATTTGTCTCAACTGAAGTTCAACTGGCAGATATTTTCACAAAGCCATTGGCTGAAGAAAGATTTGCAGCCATCCGAATGGAGCTTGGCATGTGTACTGTGTAGTCAGCAAGCTGACAAGCACAGAATGGGTAACGTTGGCTTACCATTTGTATCTGAACAGTCTATATGCCATTACCATGATTTGATTTTTTTTAATTTTGTTTCTCTATGCTTATTCCAGACCTGAACTAATATTCTTTTTGTTGAAATTTTTGATGGATTAAGGGGGAGAAATTTTAGGAGAACCGTTTGGTCAAGATATTCGATTTGGATATGATTGATTATGCATGTTTATCTTGAATCTGTTTTATATCAAAATGTACTAATATGCAGGGATTTAGGGGGAGCTTTCTTATTCTCCTAAATAGTGTGTAATCATCAAAAAGGGGGAGATTGATACTCCTATGGTTTTGATGATCACATTCAGCAAGCTATTTGCTTGTAGTTTAATATAAAACATTGTGTTATGGTTGTACTAACTTGGTTTTGCAGGGTATATTAAGTCTACTAACTGTTTACAGAGAATATATAAACAGCAAGCCATTTAGTGTTACAACAGAGACTGTTTGGCAAGCCATTTGCACTGACAGACACAAACAGCAAGCCATTTGCAAACTGCCAGAAATCCTGAAGATATATATCAAGACAAATTCTCATGGATGTAATTCAGGAAATATATTGTGAGGACTCTTTATTATATAATACGTACACAATATATTCTAGAGCTCAAATCTTTTCAAATATCTTTCTTTAAATTATTTTATAAAACTTATAGGAGTTTCCTTATTTAAAAGATTTCTTTCTACAAAATCTCCTATACGCGTTTTATATCTATACAAATCAGAAGGGTTATGTTTTCATCGATTTCTTTCTTCCAAACCCTCTGTCTAACGTTCACAAGAACGTTTGTAAAATCCCTAACCAATTGAACGTTGGAAATTGATTCTAATAGTTCGAATAAATTGGTGATTGATTTTCTGAACATTGGTGTGAAGCTTTATAAACCCGTTCTTGTGTTCATTCGTTTCGAACAATCCAGAGAAAATATTCAAACACACAAAGAACACAAACAACTCAGTTTTCCATTGCTATATCTTTCGTTCTCTCGAGCTCTTAATATATTATATACGTGCTATATCTTAGAGAGTTCATAGTTTGAGTTGTATTCATCTATTGATTGTATTGTTCGATTTGTAAGGTTTAGTTGTTGGACAAGTTGGCTTGGGAACTAGGGTTTGGTGATCGTTGCTAGAGAAGTATACTTGGGAAGTATAGCTTAGAGAGCAAGTTCAGAAACAGGAGTTCAGCACGCCATTTGTCAACAGCTGGGAATTAAGGGAGATATATTATTGTATCTTGTAATTGGTTTTATTTCAGTGATCAATAATATATTCTCTTACCAAGTTGGTAAGGGACCAGGACGTAGACCATAGGGGTTAGGGGTCGAACCTGGCTAAAAGTCTCTGTGTTCTTTATTTTCTGCTCTTTACTTACTGCTTGCATCTGGCTTACTGTTTCTGCACTTTACTGTACTTGTTATATGTGCATTCAGCATACCATTTGTCTCTGCATAAAACGAAATCAGTAAGCTGTTTCTGGTAATTTCTAAAATCGGTTTTAGTTAAACATAGTTAGCCATTTACACCTATTCACCCCCTCTAGGTGTGCATTTTCAAAAATGCTACAACTGTAACACCATGGGCCATTATGCTTCAGAATGCAGCCAACCACGACGGGAACGGGAGAAGCAATTGGAGGCGAACATGGCAGTCATGGAGGATGAGGAACCAGCTTTATTGTGAGTAATGTCATATGGGCAAAGGAGTGAAGCCATAAGGGCTTAGCCAAACGGGCAAGTTAATGGAGCCAAACGGGCAAGTTTAAGTCTGCCATATGGGCAAATATCATGGAGCTGCTAGATGAGCACAAAGTAAACCATACGGGTTGTATTCAGTTTGATGCCATACGAGTTCTATCAATGTAATGAATGTCATACGGGCTGCTGCAACGTTATATGATTCTAGAATTAAGTGGGAGATTGTTGGGATTTTAATTCTAGAATTATATGTTTAGCTTTGTTTAGTATTATGTTTGAATAAAAGTTGTGCTGTTTGTCCAAGTCTCACGTTGTAGATAAGCTTTAGAAGCTTAATACCGAGTCTTATGGGTTGTTACAGCACGTTGAGTAGATGTAGGATATGTGGCATTTGTTTAGGAAGGTTTAGTTTGCCACGTTCAGTTATTTCATCTATTTAAATAGCCTGTATGCAGTTGTTTTATTAAGGGAATAAGAGTTCAGTTTTTTTCTCTTCAAGATAAACACTCCAGTTCTCTTCAAAGCGTTTTCACTGTAGTTTTACTTATATATATACGTTGTGTGTATTTGTAAGCAAGAGTATTTTGTGTGTGAGTTTTCCAACACATTGTACTTGCCTAACATAATTAGTTGAAAAAATGAATTTAATGACAAAGTATATTGCAACGGCTATGTGTAATATATGTACTTACATTTAGAGACAAAATAATTCATCTCAACTTACTCTAAATCTCATTAATGAAATTTTATGAGTTGAAGTTGACAAGGCGGAAAATATCACCACTCAAGCAACAACACTCCACCTCGAGTAGAAGCTTCCTTAGCTATGCTTCCCCATACCAAATTTTTGGTAGCATGGAGCATCGTAAAGCCATTTCTCACAACAACCAGGCTGTCATGAACTTTGGATAACCTACTAACCTCCGTCCAGCCCTATGGCCTAGTACCTACCAAGAACTAGTACCATGTGAACGGGCTCCCTTGATCCAGGATCACATGGTGAGTCCACCTCAAGATCATTGCAACTTAGATCATGACCCATTAAAGCTGGCACAAAAGTGTTGATTACACTACAAAGAATGATAGCCGGCTAAAGAATTCACCGAAATAGGATTGGTTATAGACATTCAACTAAAGAATTCTTTGTAAACTCTACTACTCGTTTCAAGTTTAACTAACTTTGTGTGCTTCATCTATCATAGCTCCGGTAATAATAGTGGTCATATTACTAAAGTTATTTGTGGATGGTTTTTATCTATCAAAGAATATCATAGTTTTGTAATCGGGCTTTGTTTCTTGAAAATTTAAAAAATGTGTCTTGATGCTGCATTATCTACATGTGCTAAATTTTTTTTATACAATGAAACCCTTGATCCAGTAAAACACGCCACGAAACATAAATAAAAAAGCTTGGCTCCGTAGATTGGAATAGGTAAAACACTCCAAAGTGGAAGGAGCTCTAGATCCCTAGAGCAATCTTCACAATGTAACTTAAACCTCTTTCACTTTATCCCACCTTGCGGAATTATTTGTGTCCCACAATCATGGCATTCCTACATGTGCCCTTCATTATTTTAGAAAGTGTTTGGGAATTTCTTCTAGAGTTGTGGTAGTAGTTGTTTTCTTCCCAGAGTATCATTTGCATCCAGTTGTGCTTGTGCACACCTCTTTGGAGTATTAGGAGAATTCCTATTGCATATTTGGCTCCTAGATGTCCCGAATTCATAACAGTTTCCAAGGCTTTCATTCCACTCCCTCCATCCTTCTTATCACCATAGTGATTGTATAAGGTAAATAACAATTAGGTTTACATAATTGTATATAATAGCAAAAGATTGACAGGTTAATTCTTTACAAAAACAGACCAGCACTCGATATAGGCTTACCATTCATATAGGGTCTCTCTCTCTAATTTTAGCGTTTGTACAACATTCTAAAAAGAGGCAACAGGAGAGAACTTGTCGTGGGAAACATTTGTGTTGTTTAATAGTTCAATTTTTTTAATAAGACAAAGATACTAGCATTCTAACATATTTCACAACCTCTAAATCTAAACTCCATTGATCAAAATTAAGTTTATGATTTGGATTATCTAAAAATTTAAAACTTTAACGAATTACTGAAGTCTATCAAATTTTAATTTGTTATAATAGTTATAAATACATTTTTTATATTAATTTTGTTCTTTATACGTACTCCCTATATTTAACATTCTCAAACTATTAATCAAAAGTTTGGACAATATTATCTTTTCAACTTAGATATGTTAACTTGTAAATATGAACGTTATATTTAAATTAATATATTTAGTTATGTTTAATATTGTAAAAATTTCTTCTTTCTAAATCACTATTATCGTCTCAACCTTTCTTTTCTTGTATGATGTGTTGTGTTGTTCTAACTACATGATAATTTTTCCAACATTTTAAGAAACTATAAGAAAATTAGTTTAATTCGTATGGATATATTAAATAATACTAAATTAAAGATTTTTCGTTCTTTTATAAAGTTAATTTATACTCATTGTCTTAACTAATTATTTTAACTTACTGTTGTGGAATAAAAACTAGGTTATTAGATTGCGGCTAGGGTTTGCTGTATTTAATGGCTGTTTCCGTGTTCGAGACTGATCGGTCCTCACAGAGTGCCTACGTATCTCGTTATTAAGAATCAAGCCAAGACGTAGTTCTGAGAATGAGGGGTCAGACCCTTTATATAGGCTGACAAGCCCTAGAATCATGGTAGAATTAGGTGACTTGGTGGGCAAGTCACCGCCTTGAGGAAGGTTCTAGACTCCTTCCTTTTAGGAATCAGTTTCCTTGTTGAAGTAGGTGCCTTGGAGGCTAAGTCAGGCAAGAGTAATATCCTTATTTGACTCTCATTGCTGAGCTGGTTATTACCCTTAATATTAATTACGAAATTAATATTATAAATAGGGTTTGGGCCCATTTAATGGGCCCCACGTTTTGCCATATTGGGCCTAATTAAAGCCACAATAAATATGTCTTTAGGGCTTATTTTTAACCCATATCATTTGCCCCCCAACTTCTAGGAAAACTGATCAGGTTTTCCTCGAAGTTTTAACGGCCTTATTCGAGACTCGGGTCTGGGTTTATTGCTCATATGCAAGCATTTTTAACAACATTATCTTAATGTAAAGCATGGAGCGACCGACGCATTTACAATGACCATAAATGACACTAAACGGTGCTAATAGGCCTTAAACGACGTTAAATGGCATAAAATGGCACTAAACGGCGCTAAACGACGCTAAACGACGCTAATCATCCTTAAACGACATTTCAACGGTGTTAAACGACGTTAAATGACATAAAACGGCACTAAAGGGTGTTAAATGATGCTAAACGGCGCTAATAAGCCTTAAACGACGTTTAAACAGTGTTAAATGACATTAAACGACATAAAACGGCACTAAACGGTGCTAAACGATGCTAAACGGCGCTAATCAGCCTTAAACGACGTTTAAATAGTGTTAAACGACGTTAAACGGCATAAAACGGCACTAAACGGTGCTAAACGGCACTAAACAATGCTAAACAGCCTTAAACGACGTTTAAACGACGCTAAACGGCGTTAAACGACACTAAACGGCGCTAAACGGCACTAAACAGTGCTAAACGACACTAATCTGTGCTTAAACGACACTAATCTGTGCTTATCGGCACTAATCTATGCTAATCGGCACTAATATGTGCTTAATCGGCACTAATCTGTGCTAATCGGCACTAATCATATTTTAGTTCAAACCCATTTTCATATTTTCACGGAATCCGGCTAATTAGAAATCTTCATGTTCTTGATGAACCCGGGTTGACTGAAAATACTCGTACCCCTGATCGCTCCGGGTCGGACAGAAAATACCCGTGGTCTTGATGAACCCCGGTTGGCCGAAGCCTCCTGGGGGCGCCGGTCGGCCAGCCACCGGTCGGCAAACCCATTTTCAAATTCTTGTCGGACCCCGGGTTGCCGAAAAATATCCATACCCTGACTGATCCGGGTCGGCCGAAAATACCCATACCCCTGACTGATCCAGGTCGGCCGAAAATACTCGTAGTCTTGATGAACCCCGGTCGGCCGAAGCCTCCTGGGGGCGCCGGTCGGCCAGCCACCGGTCGGCTGGCTCCCGGTCGGCTGAAGCCTTCCGGTTTGCCCCGGTCGGCCGGCTTCCGGTCGGCTGAAGTATTATTATTATTATTATTCTTTTATTTTTTTTAGCTTCAATACTTCAACTTCCCTCTTGAATACGATGTTTTGATAAACATGTATATTCGTGGTCTTGATGACCATGTATATTCGTGGTCTTGATGACCATGAGTTTTCGTGGTCTTGATGACCACGTATATTCGTGGTCTTGATGACCACGTGTATTCGTGGTCTTGATGACCACGTGTATTCGTGGTCTTGATGACCATGAGTTTTCGTGGTCTTGATGACCATATATATTCGTGGTCTTGATGACCATAAGTTTTCGTGGTCTTGATGACCATGAGTTTTCGTGGTCTTGATGACCATTAGTTTTCGTGGTCTTGATGACCATGAGTTTAGAGAATCAGCACTATGGTCATTCATGACTTTTGCTTAAGGCTTTCCATAATTTCCGATTAGCGCTGCTAATCCCCAGACTTTGCTCTAACCTCTTGATTAGGCTTCCTTAATCACAATCAGCTTCCATCCTGAATACCAACCTTTCATATCGATAATCGAACATCAATGTCAACACTTGAACATCACTTCAACCTTTGGATCTTGATTGGAGGTCCGTGACCCCCTCGAGTTTGGCCTTCATAGCTAATCTTGACCTTCATGGCTAATATCTCAATGCTCTCACTGACAGCTTTCGTACTCCGAGGCACTGTCAGGGAGCCATCCGGTTTCAAGATGAGCTTTAATAGGATCTAACCAACAGCTTCCAACATCGATCGGTGCTACCAACTTAGAGTTGATGGTCGGGGCCTTGAAGACCTGGAAGTAGACATTCCTTGCGTAATTCTCTATCTCATAAGAAGCGAACTTAGACAGGGCATCAGCCTTAACGTTCTCTTCCCTCGGAATGTGCTCTAAGTAGCACTTATCAAACTGAGTCATGACAGCTTTCCCACTCTCAAATACTTTGCCATAGTTTCATCCTTGGCCTCAAATTCACCATTCACTTGTGATATTATCAATCGTGAATCTCCACAAATTTTGAGATTCTTGACCCTCATAATTCTGGCCAAGCCCAACCCAGCTACCAAGGCTTCATACTCGGCTTCGTTATTGGTTGTCGGAAAATCCAACTTCAAAGCATACTCAACTGTGAACCCATCGGGACTTTGCAAGACTAGACCTGCACCACTAGATTTTGTTTTTGATGCTCCATCAAAATAGAGCACCCAATATTCCTTCAGATCAGGTACAAGTTCTTCACTTCCAGGGGTCGTTACCATATCCTGCCCCCCGACTTCTTGGTTGCTGATGGTACATTCAACCACGAAGTCGGCCAATGCCTGAGCCTTAATAGCTGTTCGAGGATTATATGTGATGTCAAACTCTATAAGTACAATTGCCCACTTAATCAACCTACCACTAGCTTTTGGGCTATGCAATATGCTTCTCAACTGCTGGTCCGTCAGGACTTCGATCTTGTGTGCTTGAAAGTACGGTTGTAACTTTCTCGAGGCTGTTATCAATGCCAAAGCAAACTTCTTGATTGGAGAGTAGTTCAACTTCGCCCCATGTAACACCTTGCTTACATAGTAGATGGGTTTCTAAACCTTTTTCTCTTCTCGAATGAGGACAACACTCAATGCTTGCTCAGATACCGCCAAGTATAGATAGAGAGTCTCTCTGGGACTAGGCTTGGCCAACAACGGGGCTTCAGCCATGTACTTCTTCAGCTATTAGAAGGCCTCTTGGCTCTCAGGAGTCCACTCGAAATTTTTCACCTTTTTCAATGCTTGAAAGAAAGGCAAACACTTGTCACCAGACTTGGAGATGAATCTCCCTAGGGTTGTAACTCGGCCGGTTAGCTTCTGTACATCTCGTATAGAGCGGGTGGTTCCATGTCTAAAATTGCTTTTATCTTATCAGGGTTGGCCTCTATGCCTCTCTTCGAAACCATCAATCCCAAAAATTTTCCTGATCCAACTTCAAAAGCACACTTGGCTGGATTCAACATCATCTTGTGGTGCCTTAGCACTTCGAATGCCTCCCTGAGGTGCTTAATGTGATCTACCTTGCACAGGCTCTTGACTAACATGTCATCAACATAGACCTCCATGGTTTTCCCAATCAGATGGGTGAATATCTTATTCACCAGTCGTTGGTCTTCATCCTAAAGACATATTGAAGAGTAGCTAGTCCTTAACATCCTCGGCCTTGCATGGCTTTGATTGTTGCGTGTGGCTTTTATCTGCTCTTCTTTTAACCTGGGTCCTTCACGGACTTAAACTCTTATTTGGTCATGCTATAACCTAACTTTTGACCCTTCGGGGTCTTTATTGATGCATTTGTTTGTTCTCCATTCGTGTATTCTTTTATTTTCGGTACTTGGTCATCCTTAACTTGCACTCATCAGGTGCTTGGCACATAAAATCACACAATAAATGAATGGAAAACAAACTTGCATTAATAACTTGAAATGGGTTCAACCCTTACATAAAGTACTACCGTCCTACTCGGAGCAACATGCTCTTCAATGGTTTTAATGAACCTTATTTCTACTTCTATTAGATAAATATGAAGCTAAGTTCTACTAGGATAACTTGAGCCCATCGGGGCTTTGCAAGACTAGGCCTGCACCAGATTTTATTTTTGATGCTCCATAAAAATAGAGCACCCACCACTCCTTCTGGTCTCCTCCTTATTTTTCTGAGGTTCACTTCCTGCTTGGGGTATTACCTCCTGCCCCCCGACTTCTTGGTTGCCAACGGTACATTCAACCACAAAGTCAGTTAATGCCTTAGCCTCAATGGCTATTCAAGGCTTCTGTGTGATGTCCTTTGATGGCCTTTCTTGACGTTTCTTACTACTGCGGACATCCATGTCCTCAATCGGAAGGACCTGCCCCCCGACTCCATTAGGCCTTAACTAGGCTACATAACAGCTTCGTGCCTTCTTCTTATCACCTTTATGTTCTCCAACACCATTCCTGGTCGGGAACTTGATCTTTATATGATAAGTTGAGGCAACAGGCTTGAATGCATGAAGTCCAGTCCTTCCGAGGATAGCGTTGTACGTTGAAACTGCCTTGATTACCAGGAAGTTCAACATCTGAGTGGCCTCCTTGGGCTCCTATCCAATAGTTACAGGCAACTGGATAGTCCCTTCAACTTTGGATTCTACTCCATTAAATCCATATATAGGCATGTTATTGGGGGTCAACTGAGAATCACTGTACCCCATCTTCACAAATGCATCATGAAATAGAATGTCAACGGAAGCTCCATTGTCTATCAAGACTCGCTTCACCTTTGAGTTTCCAATCACAGAAGTTATGACCAATGGGTCATCATGGGGGAACTTCACCCCTTCCAAGTCCGAGTCATCAAACCCAACCACTACTTCAGTTTTTGCATGCTTCGGGGCTTCTTCCACGATGTGCATTACTTCTCTAGCATAAGCCTTCCGAGAATTCCTTGTTGTGCCGGCCGCAGTCGGGCCTCCTGAGATCATGTTGATTACTGGCCCTCGGGGCTGTGGGTTGCGATCTTGATCGTCATCCCTCCTATCATACTCTCTTATCTGATTACCACAGTCGTCACCCTTAGTGAAGTGGCTCAGTTTCCCTCTACGCATTAACAACTCGTTCTCATCTTTGAGTTGCTTGCAATCATCAGTGTCATGTCCCACATCTCTGTGGAATCTGCAATACTGATTCTTGTTTCTCTTTGCGGGATCACCCCAGAGTGGCTTCGACCATCGGAAATCCTTATCCTTCTCAATGTCCAACAAGATTCGACTCCTAGGAGTATTCAGCCTTGCATACTCAGTGAACCTCGGTCCTTGGTTCTTCTTAGGGGCATAGTCGAAGTCCTCGCTAGTTCGGGGATACTTGTCCCTAGCATCATACTCCTGGTCATCATACTCATGGTCTTGCTTTCGCTTCTTGGAGTCGTTGTTACCTCCTCCTCCACTTATTGTGGCTTCTTTCTTCAAGCTGTCTTCAGCTTTAATGTACTTGTCAGCCCTTCGTTGGAGCTCGGCCATGTTTTCAGGAGGATATTTTGCCAATGACCTTTTAAAGAATAGATCAGTGGTTCCGTGTTCCAGGGCTACCATGGCCACCTTATTCTCCAAATCAGTGATATTCAACGTCTCTTTAGTGAACCTCTTGAGGTAATCTCTCAGATTTTCATTCTTCCCTTGCACCACGTACATGAGGGATGCGGAGCTTTTCTCATGAACTCTTCCACTGATAAACTGGCTAACAAAAGTAGCACTTAACTCCTTAAAAGAGCCAATTGAGTTTGCAGGCAACCGGCTATACCATCTTTGAGCCATGCCCGACAGGGTTTGAGGGAATGCCCTACACTTTAAGGCATCACTTGCAGGCTGCAACAACAGTGCATTTAAAAATGTCCTGACATGATTTGCGGGATCACCCGTTCCATCATAAGCTTTGATTGTCGGCATCTTAAACTTCCTAGAGATGTGAGCATTCATTACCTCCTCGGTAAACGGGGGTGTGGGATCATCAGGATCCCCAAGTGGCATCAGATCTTTGGGGTTGCTCCTGGGGGTTTCCACCCTTGTTGTTCTTCCAGTAGGGGCGTCAGCCCTTCTCTGCCTTCTTGAAGACCTCTCTAAGTCTATAATGGGAATCGGTCCTGAGGTTGGAGGGGTTGAGTTTGATTCAACCTAGCTTGTTCTCTCGCAATATCTTCCTTTATCCTTAAAATCTCGGCCTCATGAGCCTTGATTCTCTCAGCAGTTGTCAAAGGGGGTCCATCATGGATAGTTTGTGTTCTCCTTCTTGGTTCTCTACTAGCATGTCGCCTTCTCGGGGCTTCATCACGATCATCATCCTCAGATGATGAATCATCAGTATAGGGACCGGAGTAGTCATAATACTCTCGATCTCGGATCTAAAAAGCATGGCCACTGGGTCCAGGACCTTGAGTAATTGGAGGGTAATTAGGCAGACCATACATTGGGTTGGTATTCATGGGGAGATCTGTAGTATGGATCTGTACCCCTGGTGGTAACGGGCGATTAGGATCAACTAAAGGAGAAACCAGCGTCTGAAGAGAGCTGGTTTCTTGACCTGGGTGGATGACCATTGGTAACGTTCTCTCAGGATGGGGATTCGTCCCTGGGGGTTGAGAAACCTGAGATTGAGAAGCTTGAGTTTGAATGATCGCCCCTGTTGTTGGGGGCATTGGATCCGTAGTGGGTGGAGCAGAGCTGAGAGGCAGGGGCTTGGTACTTGCTGGTGTCCTTCGTGTTTGAACCATGGTTGATGTCTTTTTCCCACAGACGGTGCCAAATGTTGTGGAATAAAAACTAGGTTATTAGATTGCGGCTAGGGTTTGCTGTATTTAATGCTAGGGTGCGTGAGCTTCGTGCTTTAATGGCTGTTTCCGTGTTCGAGACTGATCGGTCCTCACAGAGTGCCTACTTATCTCGTTACTGAGAATCAAGCCAAGACGTAGTTCTGAGAATGAGGGGTCAGACCCTTTATATAGGCTGACAAGCCCTAGAATCATGGTAGAATTAGGTGACTTGGTGGTCAACTCACCGCCTTGAGGAAGGTTCTAGACTCCTTCCTTGTAGGAATCAGTTTCCTTGTTGAAGTAGGTGCCTTGGAGCCTAAGTCAGGCAGGAGTAATATCCTTATTTGACTCTCATTGCTGAGCTGGTTATTACCCTTAATATTAATTACGAAATTAATATTATAAATAGGGTTTGGGCCCATTTAATGGGCCCCACGTTTTGACCATATTGGGCCTAATTAAAGCCACATTAAATATGTCTTTAGGGCTTATTTTTAACCCATATCACTTACCATGTTACTTTAATATTTCTAAACTTTTAAATTTATTTTCATAATTTTTAAGAATTAAATAAAAAATAAATTCATTTTCGTAAGTAAGATTGGTAGTGTCAAATTAAAATTTTATGTTTTAGGTGATTTCAATTTTTTTTACTATGATTCAAATTCAACGGACACATTTAGTTTCCTACAATTTTCTGAAAAAATATTACCTCACATTTACTTTCTTAGTTTTATGTTTTTTGTAGCACTATGTGTTATAATACATGAAAGTTTTTTCACAATTAGGCATTCATTTTATTATCTTGGATGCATATGCCAGTTATAAATCCAATTAATATTTCCATAACTCATCTTAATTCGTGGCATTAAATTTCAATGTGTTATGAATGTTTAGTATTTATTTTCATAACTTTTAAAATATTTAAATTAGGTTGAATTAAGTTTAAATGTTTTTGCTTGTTCCTAGTGGGAAAATTCCCGCTTATTTGGACATATATTCTTGAATTTAGTTTTAACCGCTTGAATTACTTTGGGCGCCTAGAATTTTCAAGACTGTATATGTGAGTCATTATAAAAACCTATTGTACCACACACATCTAAACACTTGTAAGAAACAACTAACTTGAGATAGAGATCTGTGGAAAAATCTTCATATCAACATCATGGTTCTAATGATGAATGCTGAACCAAGTTCTTTTAGGCCCTTCCATCCTTCTTATGACGAGGTAATTCTTATCTATTGTGTAAATGAAATATTACATTAATATATAGTACAAATGAAATGATGATTACAAGTTGTGTATTCAATTGATCTAACTTTTATTTTGCTTAATGTGTAGATGATTACTCAAGCAATATTATCATTGGGAAATCGAAAGGGATCAAGTTCTACCGCCATAGCAAAGTTCATTCAGAAATATTATGACTACCATCCAAACAATTTCAGGAAGACTCTCTTACGTCACTTGAAACGTCTTGTTGAGTGTGGAAAACTCACGAGAGTGAAGATTAAGATTCAGTGTTAGGTCTTAGACATGAACTAGAAAGAACTAATCGGGCTAGTATTTTTTTTATCTTATCAATGGTTGTTACTATGTAAATTAATTATGCAACTCCTTATACATTTTGTTCAGAATTCTCCATCTCTGTTATGAAGTGATGGAATTGTGATGTTCTCAATTTTCACTGATTTTTTACCTTTTTGTAAATATATTACTGTGAGATTAAACTCAAAAAAAAAAATATACTTATTATCAAAAATTCTAAACAAGGTCAGGATTTTATAATCAACAATTTGATTAGATTGGCACACAAGAAAAACTTTTAGAAAAAGTACAGAATCTATATTTACAAAGCTATTACATTTTTACGAAAACATGAGATTTGTGCCAAGATAATTTGTGAGGTTTCTGCTCCACCTTGCTGATTGGAAATTTTTGGAATTTTAAAAATATGAGAAACAAAATTTTAATTAATATATTTTGTTTCTTACTTAAGTATGTGAGAATGATACAACTCAACCACTAACAGTGTCAATGTATAAAAGGATATAATAGGTATTTTAAATAGCATGGTAAATTTTATCGTGAAAGCGTGTACCATTAATCCTTCTTGAGTCTCTTTCTCTTTAGTGAGAAGAATTTAAACTATGGATATGATTATTTTAGAAAGAATCTTAATTTGAGTAAATTTTTTCTGACCAATCACTATATTTTTTCATCTAATTGTTGGGGAATGAACACTTTAAGTTCATTAAGTTGCTTTCTAATATAGATAGAAAAAAGAGATTTTGTTAGTTCTAGACACTAACATTAAGTATTAGTCAAAATTTGATATCAATTCACTTTATTCAAATTTTTTTATGCACAAAATGCCCCCCATCTAATCAAAAATGAGCTACAAACTTCTAAATGAAAAAGGTCAACAAGTTGAGTAGATTTTTCCGATCCAATATTACAATTTATTGCTCTCATGCCAATTTTGAGTGTTAGAAATTGGGTGTGGATATTCAATGAAATAGTACTCATGGAATAGTTTGGTGCTCTCATGCGAGTTTTGAGTGTTAGAGATTGGTTGTGGGTATTCAATGACATAATACTCATGGAGTAGTCGGGTATAAAACAAACAAAAAAATGAAGGGAACAAACAAATTATAAAGATATTAAACCAGCACACTAGGGAAACTTGTCTGTTTGCTACACATAGTGGGTGAATAGTACTAAATACTATACATTGTTCTTGCCTAACATAATTAGTTGAAAAAATGAATTTAATGACAAAGTATATTGCAACGGCTATGTGTAATATATGTACTTACATTTAGAGACAAAATAATTCATCTCAACTTACTCTAAATCTCATTAATGAAATTTTATGAGTTGAAGTTGACAAGGCGGAAAATATCACCACTCAAGCAACAACACTCCACCTCGAGTAGAAGCTTCCTTAGCTATGCTTCCCCATACCAAATTTTTGGTAGCATGGAGCATCGTAAAGCCATTTCTCACAACAACCAGGCTGTCATGAACTTTGGATAACCTACTAACCTCCATCCAGCCCTATGGCCTAGTACCTACCAAGAACTAGTACCATGTGAACGGGCTCCCTTGATCCAGGATCACATGGTGAGTCCACCTCAAGATCATTGCAACTTAGATCATGACCCATTAAAGCTGGCACAAAAGTGTTGATTACACTACAAAGAATGATAGCCGGCTAAAGAATTCACCGAAATAGGATTGGTTATAGACATTCAACTAAAGAATTCTTTGTAAACTCTACTACTCGTTTCAAGTTTAACTAACTTTGTGTGCTTCATCTATCATAGCTCTGGTAATAATAGTGGTCATATTACTAAAGTTATTTGTGGATGGTTTTTATCTATCAAAGAATATCATAGTTTTGTAATCGGGCTTTGTTTCTTGAAAATTTAAAAAATGTGTCTTGATGCTGCATTATCTACATGTGCTAAATTTTTTTTATACAATGAAACCCTTGATCCAGTAAAACACGCCACGAAACATAAATAAAAAAGCTTGGCTCCGTAGATTGGAATAGGTAAAACACTCCAAAGTGGAAGGAGCTCTAGATCCCTAGAGCAATCTTCACAATGTAACTTAAACCTCTTTCACTTTATCCCACCTTGCGGAATTATTTGTGTCCCACAATCATGGCATTCCTACATGTGCCCTTCATTATTTTAGAAAGTGTTTGGGAATTTCTTCTAGAGTTGTGGTAGTAGTTGTTTTCTTCCCAGAGTATCATTTGCATCCAGTTGTGCTTGTGCACACCTCTTTGGAGTATTAGGAGAATTCCTATTGCATATTTGGCTCCTAGATGTCCCGAATTCATAACAGTTTCCAAGGCTTTCATTCCACTCCCTCCATCCTTCTTATCACCATAGTGATTGTATAAGGTAAATAACAATTAGGTTTACATAATTGTTTATAATAGCAAAAGATTGACAGGTTAATTCTTTACAAAAACAGACCAGCACTCGATATAGGCTTACCATTCATATAGGGTCTCTCTCTCTAATTTTAGCGTTTGTACAACATTCTAAAAAGAGGCAACAGGAGAGAACTTGTCGTGGGAAACATTTGTGTTGTTTAATAGTTCAATTTTTTTAATAAGACAAAGATACTAGCATTCTAACATATTTCACAACCTCTAAATCTAAACTCCATTGATCAAAATTAAGTTTATGATTTGGATTATCTAAAAATTTAAAACTTTAACGAATTACTGAAGTCTATCAAATTTTAATTTGTTATAATAGTTATAAATACATTTTTTATATTAATTTTGTACTTTATACGTACTCCCTATATTTAACATTCTCAAACTATTAATCAAAAGTTTGGACAATATTATCTTTTCAACTTAGATATGTTAACTTGTAAATATGAACGTTATATTTAAATTAATATATTTAGTTATGTTTAATTTTGTAAAAATTTCTTCTTTCTAAATCACTATTATCGTCTCAACCTTTCTTTTCTTGTATGATGTGTTGTGTTGTTCTAGCTACATGATAATTTTTCCAACATTTTAAGAAACTATAAGAAAATTAGTTTAATTCGTATGGATATATTAAATAATACTAAATTAAAGATTTTTCATTCTTTTATAAAGTTAATTTATACTCATTGTCTTAAGTAATTATTTTAACTTACTGTTGTGGAATAAAAACTAGGTTATTAGATTGCGGCTAGGGTTTGCTGTATTTAATGGCTGTTTCCGTGTTCGAGACTGATCGGTCCTCACAGAGTGCCTACGTATCTCGTTATTAAGAATCAAACCAAGACGTAGTTCTGAGAATGAGGGGTCAGACCCTTTATATAGGCTGACAAGCCCTAGAATCATGGTAGAATTAGGTGACTTGGTGGGCAAGTCACCGCCTTGAGGAAGGTTCTAGACTCCTTACTTTTAGGAATCAGTTTCCTTGTTGAAGTAGGTGCCTTGGAGGCTAAGTCAGGCAAGATTAATATCCTTATTTGACTCTCATTGCTGAGCTGGTTATTACCCTTAATATTAATTACGAAATTAATATTATAAATAGGGTTTTGGCCCATTTAATGGGCCCCACGTTTTGACCATATTGGGCCTAATTAAAGCCATAATAAATATGTCTTTAGGGGTAATTTTTAACCCATATCATTTGCCCCCCAACTTCTAGGAAAACTGATCAGGTTTTCCTCGAAGTTTTAACGGCCTTATTCGAGACTCGGGTCTGGGTTTATTGCTCATATGCAAGCATTTTCAACAACATTATCTTAATGTAAAGCGTGGAGCGACCGACGCATTTACAATGACCATAAATGATACTAAACGGTGCTAATAGGCCTTAAACGACGTTAAATGGCATAAAATGGCACTAAACGGCGCTAAACGACGCTAAACGACGCTAATCAGCCTTAAACGACATTTCAATGGTGTTAAACGACGTTAAATGACATAAAACGGTACTAAACGGTGCTAAACGATGCTAAACGGCGCTAATCAGCCTTAAACGACGTTTAAACAGTGTTAAACGACATTAAACGACATAAAACGACACTAAACGGTGCTAAACGACGCTAAACGGCGCTAATCAGCCTTAAACGACGTTTAAATAGTGTTAAACGACGTTAAACGGCATAAAACGGCACTAAACGGCGCTAAACGGCACTAAACAGTGCTAAACAGCCTTAAACGACGTTTAAACGACGCTAAACGGCGTTAAACGACACTAAACGACGCTAAACGGCACTAAACAGTGCTAAACGACACTAATCTGTGCTTAAACGGCACTAATCTGTGCTTATCGGCACTAATCTATGTTAATCGGCACTAATATGTGCTTAATCGGCACTAATCTGTGCTAATCGGCACTAATCATATTTTAGTTCAAACCCATTTTCATATTTTCACGGAATCCGGCTAATCAGAAATCTTCATGTTCTTGATGAACCCGGGTTGACTGAAAATACTTGTACCCCTGATCGCTCCGGGTCGGACAGAAAATACCCGTGGTCTTGATGAACCCCGGTTGGCCGAAGCCTCCTGGGGGCGCCGGTCGGCCAGCCACCGGTCGGCAAACCCATTTTCAAATTCTTGTCGGACCCCGGGTTGCCGAAAAATATCCATACCCTGACTGATCCGGGTCGGCCGAAAATACCCATACCCCTGACTGATCCAGGTCGGCCGAAAATACTCGTAGACTTGATGAACCCCGGTCGGCCGAAGCCTCCTGGGGGCGCCGGTCGGCCAGCCACCGGTCGGCTGGCTCCCGGTCGGCTGAAGCCTTCCGGTTTGCCCCGGTCGGCCGGCTTCCGGTCGGCTGAAGTATTATTATTATTATTATTATTTTATTTTTTTTAGCTTCAATACTTCAACTTCCCTCTTGAATACGATGTTTTGATAAACATGTATATTCGTGGTCTTGATGACCATGTATATTCGTGGTCTTGATGACCATGAGTTTTCGTGGTCTTGATGACCACTTATATTCGTGGTCTTGATGACCATGAGTTTTCGTGGTCTTGATGACCATATATATTCGTGGTCTTGATGACCATGAGTTTTCGTGGTCTTGATGACCATGAGTTTTCGTGGTCTTGATGACCATGAGTTTTCGTGGTCTTGATGACCATGAGTTTTCGTGGTCTTGATGACCATGAGTTTAGAGAATCAACACTATGGTCATTCATGACTTTTGCTTAAGGCTTTCCATAATTTCCGATTAGCGCTGCTAATCCCTAGACTTTGCTCTAACCTCTTGATTAGGCTTCCTTAATCACAATCAGCTTCCATCCTGAATACCAACCTTTCATATCGATAATCGAACATTAATGTCAACACTTGAACATCACTTCAACCTTTGGATCTTGATTGGAGGTCCGTGACCCCCTCGAGTTTGGCCTTCATAGCTAATCTTGACCTTCATGGCTAATATCTCAATGCTCTCACTGACAGCTTTCGTACTCCGAGGCATTGTCAGGGAGCCATCCGGTTTCAAGATGAGCTTTAATAGGATCTAACCAACAGCTTCCAACATCGATCGGTGCTACCAACTTAGAGTTGATGGTCGGGGCCTTGAAGACCTGGAAGTAGACATTCCTTGCGTAATTCTCTATCTCATAAGAAGCGAACTTAGACAGGGCATCAGCCTTAACGTTCTCTTCTCTCGGAATGTGCTCTAAGTAGCACTTATCAAACTGAGTCATGACAGCTTTCCCACTCTCAAATACTTTGCCATAGTTTCATCCTTGGCCTCAAATTCACCATTCACTTGTGATATTATCAATCGTGAATCTCCACAAATTTTGAGATTCTTGACCCTCATAATTCTGGCCGAGCCCAACCCAGCTACCAAGGCTTCATACTCGGCTTCGTTATTGGTTGTCGGAAAATCCAACTTCAAAGCATACTCAACTGTGAACCCATCGGGACTTTGCAAGACTAGACCTGCACCACTAGATTTTGTTTTTGATGCTCCATCAAAATAGAGCACCCAATATTCCTTCAGATCAGGTACAAGTTCTTCACTTCCAGGGGTCGTTACCATATCCTGCCCCCCGACTTCTTGGTTTCTGATGGTACATTCAACCACGAAGTCGGCCAATGCCTGAGCCTTAATAGCTGTTCGAGGATTATATGTGATGTCAAACTCTATAAGTACAATTGCCCACTTAATCAACCTACCACTAGCTTTTGGGCTATGCAATATGCTTCTCAACTGCTGGTCCGTCAGGACTTCGATCTTGTGTGCTTGAAAGTACGGTTGTAACTTTCTCGAGGCTGTTATCAATGCCAAAGCAAACTTCTTGATTGGAGAGTAGTTCAACTCCGCCCCATGTAACACCTTGCTTACATAGTAGATGGGTTTCTAAACCTTTTTCTCTTCTCGAATGAGGACAACACTCAATGCTTGCTCAGATACCGCTAAGTATAGATAGAGAGTCTCTCTGGGACTAGGCTTGGCCAACAACGGGGCTTCAACCATGTACTTCTTCAGCTGTTAGAAGGCCTCTTGGCTCTGAGGAGTCCACTCGAAATTTTTCACCTTTTTCAATGCTTGAAAGAAAGGCAAGCACTTGTCACCAGACTTGGAGATGAATCTCCCTAGGGTCGCAACTCGGCTGGTTAGCTTCTGTACATCTCGTATAGAGCGGGTGGTTCCATGTCTAAAATTGCTTTTATCTTATCAGGGTTGGCCTCTATGCCTCTCTTCGAAACCATCAATCCCAAAAATTTTCCTGATCCAACTTCAAAAGCACACTTGGCTGGATTCAACATCATCTTGTGGTGCCTTAGCACTTCGAATGCCTCCCTGAGGTGCTTAATGTGATCTACCTTGCACAGGCTCTTGACTAACATGTCATCAACATAGACCTCCATGGTTTTCCCAATCAGATGGGTGAATATCTTATTCACCAGTCGATAGTCTTCATCCTAAAGACATATTGAAGAGTAGCTAGTCCTTAACATCCTCGGCCTTGCATGGCTTTGATTGTTGCGTGTGGCTTTTATCTGCTATTCTTTTAACCTGGGTCCTTCACGGACTTAAACTCTTATTTGGTCATGCTATAACCTAACTTTTGACCCTTCGGGGTCTTTATTTATGCATTTGTTTGTTCTCCATTCGTGTATTCTTTTATTTTTGGTACTTGGTCATCCTTAACTTGCACTCATCAGGTGCTTGGCACATAAAATCACACAATAAATGAACGGAAAACAAACTTGCATTAATAACTTGAAATGGGTTCAACCCTTACATAAAGTACTACCGTCCTACTCGGAGCAACATGCTCTTCAATGGTTTCAATGAACCTTATTTCTACTTCTATTAGATAAATATGAAGCTAAGTTCTACTAGGATAACTTGAGCCCATCGGGGCTTTGCAAGACTAGGCCTGCACCAGATTTTATTTTTGATGCTCCATAAAAATAGAGCACCCACCACTCCTTCTGGTCTCCTCCTTATTATTCTGAGGTTCACTTCCTGCTTGGGGTATTACCTCCTGCCCCCCGACTTCTTGGTTGCCAACGGTACATTCAACCATGAAGTCAGTTAATGCCTTAGCCTCAATGGCTATTCAAGGCTTCTGTGTGATGTCCTCTGATGGCCTTTCTTGACGTTTCTTACTACTGCGGACATCCATGTCCTCAATCGGAAGGACCTGCCCCCCGACTCCATTAGGCCTTAACTAGGCTACATAACAGCTTCGTGCCTTCTTCTTATCACCTTTATGTTCTCCAACACCATTCCTGGTCGGGAACTTGATCTTCATATGATAAGTTGAGGCAACAGCCTTGAATGCATGAAGTCCAGTCCTTCCGAGGATAGCATTGTACGTTGAAACTGCCTTGATTACCAGGAAGTTCAACATCTTAGTGGCCTCCTTGGGCTCCTGTCCAATAGTTACAGGCAACTGGATAGTCCCTTCAACTTTGGATTCTACTCCATTAAATCCATATATAGGCATGTTATTGGGGGTCAACTGAGAATCACTGTACCCCATCTTCACAAATGCATCATGAAATAGAATGTCAACGGAAGCTCCATTGTCTATCAAGACTCGCTTCACCTTTGAGTTTCCAATCACAGAAGTTATGACCAACGGGTCATCATGGGGGAACTTCACCCCTTCCAAGTCCGAGTCATCAAACCCAACCACTACTTCAGTTTTTGCATGCTTCGGGGCTTCTTCCACGATGTGCATTACTTCTCTAGCATAAGCCTTCCGAGAATTCCTTGTTGTGCCGGCCGCAGTCGGGCCTCCTGAGATCATGTTGATTACTGGCCCTCGGGGCTGTGGGTTGCGATCTTGATCGTCATCCCTCCTATCATACTCTCTTATCTGATTACCACGGTCGTCACCCTTAGTGAAGTGGCTCAGTTTCCCTCTACGCATTAACAACTCGTTCTCATCTTTGAGTTGCTTGCAATCATCAGTGTCATGTCCCACATCTCTGTGGAATCTGCAATACTGATTCTTGTTTCTCTTTGCGGGATCACCCCAGAGTGGCTTCGGCCATCAGAAATCCTTATCCTTCTCAATGTCCAACAAGATTCGACTCCTAGGAGTATTCAACCTTGCATACTCAGTGAACCTCGGTCCTTGGTTCTTCTTAGGGGCATAGTCGGAGTCCTCGCTAGTTCGGGGATACTTGTCCCTAGCATCATACTCCTGGTCATCATACTCATGGTCTTGCTTTCGCTTCTTGGAGTCGTTGTTACCTCCTCCTCCACTTATTGTGGCTTCTTTCTTCATGCTGTCTTCAGCTTTAATGTACTTGTCAACCCTTCGTTGGAGCTCGACCATGTTTTCAGGAGGATATTTTGCCAATGACCTTTTAAAGAATAGATCAGTGGTTCAGTGTTCCAGGGCTACCATGGCCACCTTATTCTCCAAATCAGTGATATTCAACGTCTCTTTAGTGAACCTCTTGAGGTAATTTCTCAGATTTTCATTCTTCCCTTGCACCACGTACATGAGGGATGCGGAGCTTTTCTCATGAACTCTTCCACTGATAAACTGGCTAACAAAAGTAGCACTTAACTCCTTAAAAGAGCCAATTGAGTTTGCAGGCAACCGGCTATACCATCTTTGAGCCATGCCCGACAGGGTTTGAGGGAATGCCCTAGACTTTAAGGCATCATTTGCAGGCTGCAACAACAGTGCGTTTAAAAATGTCCTGACATGATTTGCGGGATCACCCGTTCCATCATAAGCTTTGATTGTCGGCATCTTAAACTTCCTAGAGATGTGAGCATTCATTACCTCCTCGGTAAACGGGGGTGTGGGATCATCAGGATCCCCAAGTGGCATCAGATCTTTGGGGTTGCTCCTGGGGGTTTCCACCCTTGTTGTTCTTCCAGTAGGGGCGTCAGCCCTTCTCTGCCTTCTTGAAGACCTCTCTAAGTCTATAATGGGAATCGGTCCTGAGGTTGGAGGGGGTTGAGTTTGATTCAACCTAGCTTGTTCTCTCGCAATATCTTCCTTTATCCTTAAAATCTCGGCCTCATGAGCCTTGATTCTCTCAGCAGTTGTCAAAGGGGGTCCATCATGGATAGTTTGTTTTCTCCTTCTTGGTTCTCTGCTAGCATGTCGCCTTCTCGGGGCTTCATCACGATCATCATCCTCAGACGATGAATCATCAGTATAGGGACCGGAGTAGTCATAATACTCTCGATCTCGGATCTGAAAAGCATGGCCACTGGGTCCAGGACCTTGAGTAATTGGAGGGTAATTATGCAGACCATACATTGGGTTGGTATTCATGGAGAGATCTGTAGTATGGATATGTACCCCTGGTGGTAACGGGCGATTAGGATCAACTAAAGGAGAAACCAGCGTCTGAAGAGAGCTGGTTTCTTGACCTGGGTGGATGACCATTGGTAACGTTCTCTCAGGATGGGGATTCGTCCCTGGGGGTTGAGAAACCTGAGATTGAGAAGCTTGAGTTTGAATGATCGCCCCTGTTGTTGGGGGCATCGGATCCGTAGTGGGTGGAGCAGAGCTGAGAGGTAGGGGCTCGGTACTTGCTGGTGTCCTTCGTGTTTGAACCATGGTTGATGTCTTTTTCCCACAGACGGTGCCAAATGTTGTGGAATAAAAACTAGGTTATTAGATTGCGGCTAGGGTTTGCTGTATTTAATGCTAGGGTGCGTGAGCTTCGTGCTTTAATGGCTGTTTCCGTGTTCGAGACTGATCGGTCCTCACAGAGTGCCTACGTATCTCGTTATTGAGAATCAAGCCAAGACGTAGTTCTGAGAATGAGGGGTCAGACCATTTATATAGGCTGACAAGCCCTAGAATCATGGTAGAATTAGGTGACTTGGTGGTCAACTCACCGCCTTGAGGAAGGTTCTAGACTCCTTCCTTGTAGGAATCAGTTTCCTTGTTGAAGTAGGTGCCTTGGAGCCTAAGTCAGGCAGGAGTAATATCCTTATTTGACTCTCATTGCTGAGCTGGTTATTACCCTTAATATTAATTACGAAATTAATATTATAAATAGGGTTTGGGCCCATTTAATGGGCCCCACGTTTTGACCATATTGGGCCTAATTAAAGCCACATTAAATATGTCTTTAGGGCTTATTTTTAACCCATATCACTTACCATGTTACTTTAATATTTCTAAACTTTAAAATTTATTTTCATAATTTTTAAGAATTAAATAAAAAAATAAATTCATTTTCGTAAGTAAGATTGGTAGTGTCAAATTAAAATTTTATGTTTTAGGTGATTTCAATTTTTTTTTACTATGATTCAAATTCAACGGACACATTTAGTTTCCTACAATTTTCTGAAAAAATATTACCTCACATTTACTTTCTTAGTTTTATGTTTTTTGTAGCACTATGTGTTATAATACATGAAAGTTTTTTCACAATTAGGCATTCATTTTATTATCTTGGATGCATATGCCAGTTATAAATCCAATTAATATTTCCATAACTCATCTTAATTCGCGGCATTAAATTTCAATGTGTTATGAATGTTTAGTATTTATTTTCATAACTTTTAAAATATTTAAATTAGGTTGAATTAAGTTTAAATGTTTTTGCTTGTTCCTAGTGGGAAAATTCCCGCTTATTTGGACATATATTCTTGAATTTAGTTTTAACCGCTTGAATTACTTTGGGCGCCTAGAATTTTCAAGACTGTATATGTGAGTCATTATAAAAACCTATTGTACCACACACATCTAAACACTTGTAAGAAACAACTAACTTGAGATAGAGATCTGTGGAAAAATCTTCATATCAACATCATGGTTCTAATGATGAATGCTGAACCAAGTTCTTTTAGGCCCTTCCATCCTTCTTATGACGAGGTAATTCTTATCTATTGTGTAAATGAAATATTACATTAATATATAGTACAAATGAAATGATGATTACAAGTTGTGTATTCAATTGATCTAACTTTTATTTTGCTTAATGTGTAGATGATTACTCAAGCAATATTATCATTGGGAAATCGAAAGGGATCAAGTTCTACCGCCATAGCAAAGTTCATTCAGAAATATTATGACTACCATCCAAACAATTTCAGGAAGACTCTCTTACGTCACTTGAAACGTCTTGTTGAGTGTGGAAAACTCACGAGAGTGAAGATTAAGATTCAGTGTTAGGTCTTAGACATGAACTAGAAAGAACTAATCGGGCTAGTATTTTTTTTATCTTATCAATGGTTGTTACTATGTAAATTAATTATGCAACTCCTTATACATTTTGTTCAGAATTCTCCATCTCTGTTATGAAGTGATGGAATTGTGATGTTCTCAATTTTCACTGATTTTTTACCTTTTTGTAAATATATTACTGTGAGATTAAACTCAAAAAAAAAATATACTTATTATCAAAAATTCTAAACAAGGTCAGGATTTTATAATCAACAATTTGATTAGATTGGCACACAAGAAAAACTTTTAGAAAAAGTACAGAATCTATATTTGCAAAGCTATTACATTTTTACGAAAACATGAGATTTGTGCCCAGATAATTTGTGAGGTTTCTGCTCCACCTTGCTGATTGGAAATTTTTGGAATTTTAAAAATATGAGAAACAAAATTTTAATTAATATATTTTGTTTCTTACTTAAGTATGTGAGAATGATACAACTCAGCCACTAACAGTATCAATGTATAAAAGGATAATAGGTATTTTAAATAGCATGGTAAATTTTATCGTGAAAGCGTGTACCATTAATCCTTCTTGAGTCTCTTTCTCTTTAGTGAGAAGAATTTAAACTATGAATATGATTATTTTAGAAAGAATCTTAATTTGAGTAAATTTTTTCTGACCAATCACTATATTTTTTCATCTAATTGTTGGGGAATGAACACTTTAAGTTCATTAAGTTGCTTTCTAATATAGATAGAAAAAAGAGATTTTGTTAGTTGTAGACACTAACATTAAGTATTAGTCAAAAATTGATATCAATTCACTTTATTCAAATTTTTTATGCACAAAATGCCCCCCATCTAATCAAAAATGGGCTACAAACTTCTAAATGAAAAAGGTCAACAAGTTGAGTAGATTTTTCCGATCCAATATTACAATTTATTGCTCTCATGCCAATTTTGAGTGTTAGAAATTGGGTGTGGATATTCAATGAAATGGTACTCATGGAATAGTTTGGTGCTCTCATGCGAGTTTTGAGTGTTAGAGATTGGTTGTGGGTATTCAATGACATAATACTCATGGAGTAGTCGGGTATAAAACAAACAAAAAAATGAAGGGAACAAACAAATTATAAAGATATTAAACCAGCACACTAGGGAAACTTGTCTGTTTGCTACACATAGTGGGTGAATAGTACTAAATACTAATACATTGTTCTTGCCTAACATAATTAGTTGAAAAAATGAATTTAATGACAAAGTATATTGCAACGGCTATGTGTAATATATGTACTTACATTTAGAGACAAAATAATTCATCTCAACTTACTCTAAATCTCATTAATGAAATTTTATGAGTTGAAGTTGACAAGGCGGAAAATATCACCACTCAAGCAACAACACTCCACCTCGAGTAGAAGCTTCCTCAGCTATGCTTCCCCATACCAAATTTTTGGTAGCATGGAGCATCGTAAAGCCATTTCTCACAACAACCAGGCTGTCATGAACTTTGGATAACATACTAACCTCCGCCCCCAATTCCTTTGAGTGAACCTCGGCATGAGTTAATTTATTGAGTGGGACATGGAGTCTTAATGTGCATTAATTGTATCCTTTTCATTACGGATTTATGGTAACCCAACAATCGCAGTCCAGCCCTATGGCCTAGTACCTACCAAAAACTAGTACCATGTGAACGGGCTCCCTTGATCCAGGATCGCATGGTGAGTCCACCTCAAGATCATTGCAACTTAGATCATGACCCATTAAAGCTGGCACAACAGTGTTGATTACACTACCAAGAATGATAGCCGGCTAAAGAATTCACCGAAATAGGATTGGTTATAGACATTCAACTAAAGAATTCATTGAAAACTCTACTACTCGTTTTAAGTTTAACTAACTTTGTGTGCTTCATCTATCATAGCTCCCGTAATAATAGTGGTCATATTACTAGAGTTATTTGTGGATGGTTTTTATCTATCAGAGAATATCATAGTTTTGTAATGGGGCTTTGTTTCTTGAAAATTTACAAAATGTGTCTTGATGCTGCATTATCTACATGTGCTAAATTTTTTATACACAATGAAACCCTTGATCCAGTGTTCCGCAAAACATAAATAAAAAAACTTGGCCTTGTAGATTGGAATAGGTAAAACACTCCAAAGTGGAAGGTGCTCTAGATCCCAAGAGCAATCTTCACAATGTAACTTAAACCTCTTTCACTTTATCCCACCTTGCGAAATTAGTTGTGTCCCACAATCATGGCATTCCTAATCCACATGTGCCCTTCATTATTCTAGAAAGTGTTTGGGAATTTCTCTAGAGCTGTGGTAGTAGTTGTTTTCTTCCCAGAGTATTATTTGCATCCAGTTGTGCTTGTGCACACTTCTTTGGATCAGTATTAGGAGAATTCCTATTGCATATTTGGCTCCTAGATGTCCCTAATTCATAACAGTTTCCAAGGCTTTCATTCCTCTCCCTCCATCCTTCTTATCACCATAGTGATTGTATAAGGTAAATAACAAAAATTAGGTTTACATAATTGTATATAATAGCAAAAGATTGATAGGTTAATTCTTTACAAAAATAGACCAGCACTCGATATAGGCTTACCATTCATATAGGGTCTCTCTCTAATTTTAGCGTTTGTACAACATTCTAAAAAGAGGCAACAGGAGAGAACTTGTCGTGGGAAACATTTGTGTTGTTTAATAGTTCAATTTTTTTAATAAGACAAAGATACTAACATTCTAACATATTTCACAACCTCTAAATCTAAACTCCATTGATCAAAATTAAGTTTATGATTTGGATTATCTAAAAATTTAAAACTTTAACGAATTACTGAAGTCTATCAAATTTTAATTTGTTATAATAGTTAAAAATACATTTTTATATTAATTTTGTTCTTTATATGTACACTTCCTATATTTAACATTCTCAAACTATTAATCAAAAGTTTGGACAATATTATCTTTTCAACTTAGATATGTTAACTTGCAAATATGAACGTTATATTTAAATTAATATATTTAGTTATGTTTAATATTTTAAAAATTTCTTCTTTCTAAATCACTATTATCGTCTCAACCTTTCTTTTCTTGTATGATGTGTTGTGTTGTTCTAACTACATGATAATTTTTCCAACATTTTAAGAAACAATAAGAAAATTAGTTTAATTTGTATGGATATATTAAATAATACTAAATTCAAGATTTTTCGTTCTTTTATAAAGTTAATTTATACTCATTGTCTTAACTAATTATTTTAACTTACCATGTTACTTTAATATTTCTAAACTTTTATATTTATTTTCATAATTTTTAAGAATTAAATAAAAAATAAATTCATTTTCGTAAGTAAGATTGGTAGTGTCAAATTAAAAATTTATGTTTTAGGTGATTTCGATTTTTTTTACTATGATTCAAATTCAACGGACACATTTAGTTTCCTACAATTTTCTGAAAAAATATTCCCTCACATTTACTTTCTTAGTTTTATGTTTTTTGTAGCACTATGTGTTATAATACATGAAAGTTTTTTCACAATCAGGCATTCATTTTATTATCTTGGATGCATATGCCACTTATAAATCCAATTAATATTTCCATAACTCATCTTAATTCGCGGCTGTGTTATGAATGTTTAGTATTTATTTTCATAACTTTTAAAATATTTAAATTAGGTTGAATTAAGTTTAAATGTTTTTGCTTGTTCCTAGTGGGAAAATTCCCGCTTATTTGGACATATATTCTTGAATTTAGTTTTAACCGCTTGAATTACTTTGGGCGCCTAGAATTTTCAAGACTGTATATGTGAGTCATTATAAAAACCTATTGTACCACACACATCTAAACACTTGTAAGAAACAACTAACTTGAGATAGAGATCTGTGGAAAAATCTTCATATCAACATCATGGTTCTAATGATGAATGCTGAACCAAGTTCTTTTAGGCCCTTCCATCCTTCTTATGACGAGGTAATTCTTATCTATTGTGTAAATGAAATATTACATTAATATATAGTACAAATGAAATGATGATTACAAGTTGTGTATTCAATTGATCTAACTTTTATTTTGCTTAATGTGTAGATGATTACTCAAGCAATATTATCATTGGGAAATCGAAAGGGATCAAGTTCTACCGCCATAGCAAAGTTCATTCAGAAATATTATGACTACCATCCAAACAATTTCAGGAAGACTCTCTTACGTCACTTGAAACGTCTTGTTGAGTGTGGAAAACTCACGAGAGTGAAGATTAAGATTCAGTGTTAGGTCTTAGACATGAACTAGAAAGAACTAATCGGGCTAGTATTTTTTTTATCTTATCAATGGTTGTTACTATGTAAATTAATTATGCAACTCCTTATACATTTTGTTCAGAATTCTCCATCTCTGTTATGAAGTGATGGAATTGTGATGTTCTCAATTTTCACTAATTTTTTACCTTTTTGTAAATATATTACTGTGAGATTAAACTCAAAAAAAAAATATACTTATTATCAAAAATTCTAAACAAGGTCAGGATTTTATAATCAACAATTTGATTAGATTGGCACACAAGAAAAACTTTTAGAAAAAGTACAGAATCTATATTTGCAAAGCTATTACATTTTTACGAAAACATGAGATTTGTGCCCAGATAATTTGTGAGGTTTCTGCTCCACCTTGCTGATTGGAAATTTTTGGAATTTTAAAAATATGAGAAACAAAATTTTAATTAATATATTTTGTTTCTTACTTAAGTATGTGAGAATGATACAACTCAACCACTAACAGTATCAATGTATAAAAGGATAATAGGTATTTTAAATAGCATGGTAAATTTTATCGTGAAAGCGTGTACCATTAATCCTTCTTGAGTCTCTTTCTCTTTAGTGAGAAGAATTTAAACTATGAATATGATTATTTTAGAAAGAATCTTAATTTGAGTAAATTTTTTCTGACCAATCACTATATTTTTTCATCTAATTGTTGGGGAATGAACACTTTAAGTTCATTAAGTTGCTTTCTAATATAGATAGAAAAAAGAGATTTTGTTAGTTGTAGACACTAACATTAAGTATTAGTCAAAATTTGATATCAATTCACTTTATTCAAATTTTTTATGCACGAAATGCCCCCATCTAATCAAAAATGGGCTACAAACTTCTAAATGAAAAAGGTCAACAAGTTGAGTAGATTTTTCCGATCCAATATTACAATTTATTGCTCTCATGCCAATTTTGAGTGTTAGAAATTGGGTGTGGATATTCAATGAAATGGTACTCATGGAATAGTTTGGTGCTCTCATGCGAGTTTTGAGTGTTAGAGATTGGTTGTGGGTATTCAATGACATAATACTCATGGAGTAGTCGGGTATAAAACAAACAAAAAAATGAAGGGAACAAACAAATTATAAAGATATTAAACCAGCACACTAGGGAAACTTGTCTGTTTGCTACACATAGTGGGTGAATAGTACTAAATACTAATACATTGTTCTTGCCTAACATAATTAGTTGAAAAAATGAATTTAATGACAAAGTATATTGCAACGGCTATGTGTAATATATGTACTTACATTTAGAGACAAAATAATTCATCTCAACTTACTCTAAATCTCATTAATGAAATTTTATGAGTTGAAGTTGACAAGGCGGAAAATATCACCACTCAAGCAACAACACTCCACCTCGAGTAGAAGCTTCCTCAGCTATGCTTCCCCATACCAAATTTTTGGTAGCATGGAGCATCGTAAAGCCATTTCTCACAACAACCAGGCTGTCATGAACTTTGGATAACATACTAACCTCCGCCCCCAATTCCTTTGAGTGAACCTCGGCATGAGTTAATTTATTGAGTGGGACATGGAGTCTTAATGTGCATTAATTGTATCCTTTTCATTACGGATTTATGGTAACCCAACAATCGCAGTCCAGCCCTATGGCCTAGTACCTACCAAAAACTAGTACCATGTGAACGGGCTCCCTTGATCCAGGATCGCATGGTGAGTCCACCTCAAGATCATTGCAACTTAGATCATGACCCATTAAAGCTGGCACAACAGTGTTGATTACACTACCAAGAATGATAGCCGGCTAAAGAATTCACCGAAATAGGATTGGTTATAGACATTCAACTAAAGAATTCATTGAAAACTCTACTACTCGTTTTAAGTTTAACTAACTTTGTGTGCTTCATCTATCATAGCTCCCGTAATAATAGTGGTCATATTACTAGAGTTATTTGTGGATGGTTTTTATCTATCAGAGAATATCATAGTTTTGTAATGGGGCTTTGTTTCTTGAAAATTTACAAAATGTGTCTTGATGCTGCATTATCTACATGTGCTAAATTTTTTATACACAATGAAACCCTTGATCCAGTGTTCCGCAAAACATAAATAAAAAAACTTGGCCTTGTAGATTGGAATAGGTAAAACACTCCAAAGTGGAAGGTGCTCTAGATCCCAAGAGCAATCTTCACAATGTAACTTAAACCTCTTTCACTTTATCCCACCTTGCGAAATTAGTTGTGTCCCACAATCATGGCATTCCTAATCCACATGTGCCCTTCATTATTCTAGAAAGTGTTTGGGAATTTCTTCTAGAGCTGTGGTAGTAGTTGTTTTCTTCCCAGAGTATCATTTGCATCCAGTTGTGCTTGTGCACACCTCTTTGGAGTATTAGGAGAATTCCTATTGCATATTTGGCTCCTAGATGTCCCTAATTCATAACAGTTTCCAAGGCTTTCATTCCTCTCCCTCCATCCTTCTTATCACCTTAGTGATTGTATAAGGTAAATAACAAAAATTAGGTTTACATAATTGTATATAATAGCAAAAGATTGATAGGTTAATTCTTTACAAAAATAGACCAGCACTCGATATAGGCTTACCATTCATATAGGGTCTCTCTCTCTAATTTTAGCGTTTGTACAACATTCTAAAAAGAGGCAACAGGAGAGAACTTGTCGTGGGAAACATTTGTGTTGTTTAATAGTTCAATTTTTTTAATAAGACAAAGATACTAACATTCTAACATATTTCACAACCTCTAAATCTAAACTCCATTGATCAAAATTAAGTTTATGATTTGGATTATCTAAAAATTTAAAACTTTAACGAATTACTGAAGTCTATCAAATTTTAATTTGTTATAATAGTTAAAAATACATTTTTATATTAATTTTGTTCTTTATATGTACACTTCCTATATTTAACATTCTCAAACTATTAATCAAAAGTTTGGACAATATTATCTTTTCAACTTAGATATGTTAACTTGCAAATATGAACGTTATATTTAAATTAATATATTTAGTTATGTTTAATATTTTAAAAATTTCTTCTTTCTAAATCACTATTATCGTCTCAACCTTTCTTTTCTTGTATGATGTGTTGTGTTGTTCTAACTACATGATAATTTTTCCAACATTTTAAGAAACAATAAGAAAATTAGTTTAATTTGTATGGATATATTAAATAATACTAAATTCAAGATTTTTCGTTCTTTTATAAAGTTAATTTATACTCATTGTCTTAACTAATTATTTTAACTTACCATGTTACTTTAATATTTCTAAACTTTTATATTTATTTTCATAATTTTTAAGAATTAAATAAAAAATAAATTCATTTTCGTAAGTAAGATTGGTAGTGTCAAATTAAAAATTTATGTTTTAGGTGATTTCGATTTTTTTTACTATGATTCAAATTCAACGGACACATTTAGTTTCCTACAATTTTCTGAAAAAATATTCCCTCACATTTACTTTCTTAGTTTTATGTTTTTTGTAGCACTATGTGTTATAATACATGAAAGTTTTTTCACAATCAGGCATTCATTTTATTATCTTGGATGCATATGCCACTTATAAATCCAATTAATATTTCCATAACTCATCTTAATTCGCGGCTGTGTTATGAATGTTTAGTATTTATTTTCATAACTTTTAAAATATTTAAATTAGGTTGAATTAAGTTTAAATGTTTTTTCTTTTTCCTAGTGGGAAAATTCCCGCTAAGCATTTGGACATATATTCTTGAATTTAGTTTTAACCGCTTGAATTACTTTGGGCGCCTAGTATTTTCAAGACTGTATATGTGAGTCATTATAAAAACCTATTGTACCACACACATCTAAACACTTGTAAGAAACAACTAACTTGAGATAGAGATCTGTGGAAAAATCTTCATATCAACATCATGGTTCTAATGATGAATGCTGAACCAAGTTCTTTTAGGCCCTTCCATCCTTCTTATGACGAGGTAATTCTTATCTATTGTGCAAATGAAATATTACATTAATATATTGTACAAATGAAATGATGATTACAAGTTGTGTATTCAATTGATCTAACTTTAATTTTGCTTAAGGTGTAGATGATTACTCAAGCAATATTATCATTGGGAAATCGAAAGGGATCAAGTTCTACCGCCATAGCAAAGTTCATTCAGAAAAATTATGACTACCATCCAAACAATTTCAGGAAGACTCTCTTACGTCACTTGAAACGTCTTGTTGAGTGTGGAAAACTCACGAGAGTGAAGAACTCATTTAAGATTCAGTGTTAGGTCTTAGACATGAACTAGAAAGAACTAATCAGGCTAGTATTTTTTTTATCTTATCAATGGTTGTTACTATGTAAATTAATTATGCAACTCCTTATCCATTTTGTTCAGAATTCTCAATCTCTGTTATGAAGTGATGGAATTGTGATGTTCTCAATTTTCATTGATTTCTTTCCTTTTTGTAAATATATTACTGTGAGATTAAACTCAAAAAAAATATACTTATCAAAAATTCTAAACAAGGTCAGGGTTTTATAATCAACAATTTGATTAGATTGGCACACAAGAAAAACTTTTAGAAAAAGTACAGAATCTATATTTGCAAAGCTATTACATTTTTACGAAAACATGAGATTTGTGCCCAGATAATTTGTGAGGTTGCTGCTCCACCTTGGTTATTGGATATTTTTGGAATTTTAAAAATATGAGAAACAAAATTTTAATTAATATATTTTGTTTCTTACTTAAGTATGTGAGAATGATACAACTCAACCACTAACCGTGTCAATGTATAAAAGGATAATAGGTATTTTAAATAGCATGGTAAATTTTATCGTGAAAGCATGTACCATTAATCCTTCTTTGAGTCTCTTTCTCTTTAGTGACAAGAATTTAAACTATGAATATGATTATTTTAGAAAGAATCTTAATTTGAGTAAATTTTTTCTGACCAATCACTATATTTTTTCATCTAATTGTTGGGGAATGAACACTTTATGTTCATTAAGTTGCTTTGTAATATAGATAGAAAAAAGAGATTTTGTTAGTTGTAGACATTAACATTAAGTATTAGTCAAAATTTGATATCAATTCACTTTATTCAAATTTTTTTATGCACAAAATGCCTCCCATTTAATCAAAAATGGGCAACAAACTTCTAAATGAAAAAGGTCAACAAGTTGAGTAGATTTTACCGATCCAATATTACAATTTATTGCTCTCATGCCAATTTTGAGTGTTAGAAATTGGGCGTGGATATTCAATGAAATAGTACTCATGGAATAGTTTGGTGCTCTCATGCCAGTTTTGAGTTTTAGAGATTGGTTGTGGACTTGTGGGTATTCAGTGACATAGTACTCATGGAGTAGTCGGGTATAAAACAAACAAACAAATGAAGGGAACAAACAAATTATAAAGATATTAAACCAGCACACTAGGGAAACTTGTCTGTTTGCTACACATAGTGGGTGAATAGTACTAATACATTGTACTTGCCTAACATAATTAGATGAAAAAATGAATTTAATGACAAAGTATATGGCAATGCAAGTGAACTGCCGCTATGTGTTATATATGTACTTACATTTAGAGACAAAATAATTCATCTCAACTTACTCTAAATCTCATTAATGAAATTTTATGAGTTGAAGTTGACAAGGCGGAAAATATCACCACTCAAGCAACAACACTCCACCTCGAGTAGAAGCTTCCTCAGCTATGTTTCCCCATACCAAATTTTTGGTAGCATGGAGCATCGTAAAGCCATTTCTCACAACCAGGTTGTCATGAACTTTGGATAACCTACTAACCTCCGCCTCCAATTCCTTTGAGTGAACCTGGGCATGAGTTAATTTATTGAGTGGGACATGGAGTCTTAACGTGCATTAATTGTATCCTTTTCATTACGGATTTATGGTAACCCAACAATCCCAGTCCAGCCCTATGGCCTAGTACCTACCAAGAACTAGTACCATATGAACGGGCCCCCTTGATCCAGGATCGCATGGTGAGTCCACCTTAAGATCATTGCAACTTAGATCATGACCCATTAAAGCTGGCACAACAGTATTGATTACACTACCAAGAATGATAGCCGGCTAAAGAATTCACCGAAATAGGATTGGTTATAGACATTCAACTAAAGAATTCTTTGTAAACTCTACTACTCGTTTTAAGTTTATTTAACTTTGTGTACTTCATCTATCATAGCTCCCGTAATAATAGTGGTCATATTACTAGAGTTATTTGTGGATGGTTTTTATCTATCAGAGAATATCATAGTTTTGTATTTGGGCTTTGTTTCTTGAAAATTTACAAAATGTGTCTTGATGCTGCATTATCTACATGTGCTAAATTTTTTATATACAATGAAACCCTTGATCCACTAAAAAACGCCGCAAAACATAAATAAAAAAACTTGGCTCCGTAGATTGGAATAGGTAAAACACTCCAAAGTGGAAGGAGCTCTAGATCCCAACAGCAATCTTCACAATGTAACTTAACCTCTTTCACTTTATCCCACCTTGCGGAATTAGTTGTGTCCCACAATCATGGCATTCCTAATCCACATGTGCCCTTCATTATTCTAGAAAGTGTTTGGGAATTTCTTCTAGAGCTGTGGTAGTAGTTGTTTTCTTCCCAGAGTATCATTTGCATCCAGTTGTGCTTGTGCACACCTCTTTGGAGTATTAGGAGAATTCCTATTGCATATTTGGCTCCTAGATGTCCCGAATTCATAACAGTTTCCAAGGCTTTCATTCCTCTCCCTCCATCCTTCTTATCACCTTAGTGATTGTATAAGGTAAATAACAAAAATTAGGTTTACATAATTGTATATAATAGCAAAAGATTGACTGGTTAATTCTTTACAAAAACAGACCAGCACTCGATATAGGCTTACCATTCATATAGGGTCTCTCTCTAATTTTATGGTTTGTACAACAATCTAAAAAAGGCAACAGGAGAGAACTTATCGTGGGAAACATTTGTGTTGTTTAATAGTTCAATTTTTTTAATAAGACAAAGATACTAACATTCACTACAAGGATTTTTGCATCAGACAACAGGCAAAACGTGTTGTCTGAATATACCAAAAACTGTTGACTATTGAGAAGTCGTCCGATACACACCTCAGACAACACACAGCAAGCTGTTGTGTGAAAGTTGAAAGACAAGTAAAAATCACATGAAAAGTGTTGTCTGATACCCAGAAACAACAACACTTCTTTGAAAACCTCTTGTCAAAGCTCCAATAACACAACACTTTTTAACGAATATATTGTTGTTCTAAAGCACTAAAGACAATGGTTTTTAAAAGAAAGCCTATTGTTTGAGTGCAAAAGATACAATCTTTTACTTGATCAGGGTTGTTGTTCAATGTCACTACAGACAATGGTTTCTTAGCAAAAACCATTTGTTTTATGGTTAGTTGTACAACATGTTATCTCATATGGCATGTTGTTGTACACTAGGAAGGATAACACTTTCTTAGTATATAACTCTTGTTTGAAATTATTTCAAACAATGGTTTTGTAGAGTATAACATGTTGTTATTTGTTAAAAGAGACAACAATTTTGTGGGTTCCCAAGTAATATTTGTTGGTATAAACATGTTTAGACAAGTGCAAGATTTCTTTTTTCTCAAACCTGTACATTTAAACATAATAATAAAATCCAAAAGATGACAATATCTTAATTAATAGCCAACATTTCATTAGATAGGGCACATGAGAGTCACAACATCATATCCAAAATAGCCAACATTTCGTTAGTTGGCAGCCTACATCATATCCAAAATGGCCATACATACTTGGCAGCCTTTAACTAGAAATACAACTTAGTTCAGCTACACATCCTGTCCAGACTGATCTTGTATGTGCTGTCCAAATTGAGTGGGAATGCTCCGTCCAGATTGATTTTGTCCAGAGTGAGTTTGTATGTGTTGTCCAGCGTAAGTTGGTGTCTTAAGCATACGGCATACGACATAAGCATACGACATACGACATAAAGAGAAGTAGTGAATTCTTCAGCGATTTGATAATCCATAACATACAAGCTTTAGCCCTTGAACGATGTGGGGATTACCTGTCTTTGTGGGAGATGTTTTACTTGTAGCTTTAAGGGATTTTGCTTCACTCATAGCCTGCAAGCAGAGAGTATAAAAAAAATTAACATTGCAGCCACTAATATATAACATTTGTAACAAAATTAAAAAAAATTTAAGATGAATAAAGACCATAAGTTGATAATCAGACTTGCTAGTTGTATATAATTCAAGAATGAGCAGGCTTACTTTGTAAGTATTGCCAACATTTTCACTCCTTTATTTCTTATTATATACAATTTGCAATATAACAATAACCCATACTTAGTAATTTACGGCTATACATAGAAAGAAACCAAGAACATACACCAATTCTGAGTTTGGAAGTATCACTAAAAACCAATTAACAGAGAACATAAACCAAATCTGCATTAGAAGAGTCTACCCTATTTACGATATCAAAGCTAGTATTCATGTTTTAGTGCTTGATACCAGACTTCTGTATCATAACGGTTAAAAATTAAACTACCAAGACGTAGAACTTTTGTAGAAGGCTACATAGCTTTTGCAATATTCAATACAACACCTAAATTGCTAAAGACTAAGGGCCTGTTTGGCAAATCCGTTGCTCAATTTATAAGTAACTTATTTCGGAAAAAATTTTGTATTTATATACTTTTTTTTAGAAAAAAATGTGTATAGGGAGTTCAATATTCGTTATCTTGCAAAAATAAGTTACTTATTTCAGAAAAAAGTACATATTTCCTAACTTTTTTCCAGAATAAGTAACTTATTTCTGAAAAATAAGATTTGCCAAACGCCCCGTAAAAGTCCTCAAGTCATATATATTATATTTTAATTCCAATCAAGGTTCAAAAATTCCATAATTAAGTCATGTATACTGCAATTTATGAAAGTTGACTTCCCGGAGTTGAATTCACCCTATGAGATTATCAAAGCCACGAAAAGAGTGATAAGCATATATGTAGTGACAAACTTAAAAAACTCAGCCAACAAACAAATATTAACAACAGTAGCAGATTTATTTGGACACACAAAACCAAGAAAGCAAAGGGAAGACCACCATTCACTCTCCCATATGTTAATGGAACAAGAGAAAAACATATATATATATATATATATAATAAACAAATAAAATTATGACAACTCTAGCAATCAATCTATATAGTATACAACACCTCAAGTCGCAATTTCTTATGCTTCAGACTATCAAGAAGTATAATTGGGATGGGTTTAATTTTCTATGTAACAAAACCAAACCAATATAGTATACATCCTGTTGGAAATAAAAGACCTTAACCAAAGCAAAGAATGAACAACAGAACCTTAACCAAAGCAAAGAATGAACAACAGAAGTACTTGAACTGAATGTTCTGTGTTAATTAATAAACTACAGGAATACAACTTAAATAAGTAAAAAACAACGTTAAAAAATACCTACAAACTAGGTAACAGAACTCTCCTAAACTGACTCTATCTCTCCATGACTAGCTCAGCTCCTAAAAACTCTCCAGGAAGCCCACGACTAAATCAACTCAACAAATTCTGTAAACTTTATTAAAATAAAACTTACAAATAAAACAAACGTTGAAAACTAATTTAAGATTAATCCAACATTCTCTCCCTTAATCTTAAATTCATCTAACCAAATCACACAAGACCGTATGACTTTTATCAATCTGTAACAGCCCGTGTGGCTTCTCTGTGCCCATCTGGCAACACATGTTCATAGCCCGTATGGCTTCCAGATTTGCCCGTCTGGCAACTTGTTCAAAACAGCCCGTATGGCTTCTATTTACTGCCCGTATGGCATTCTTATTTACTGCCCGTATGGCATTCACTACGTAGCCCTTTTGGCTAAGCCCGTATGGCTTGTCTTCATTTGCTCATATAGCTTTCACAATAATGCAGGTTCATCGTCAGAGAGCTGTGTAAGATTGGCTTCATGACTGTGTTCCTTGTTTCGTCGAGGTTTGTCACATTCTGAGGCGTAGTGACCATGGATGTTGCAATTGAAGCATTTGATCCTGCTCTTGTCACGTCCACCACCCCTTCCATATGCTCCTCCTTGGCGTCCTCCCTTCCATTTCTGAGTTAGAAGAAGCTGCTGTCCTCCACTCTCACACCTGCCTTTCATCCTCTCTTCATGGGCTTTGAGGCATCCCACCAATTCTGTTGGAAATAGAAAAGACTTACACACACGCTTGATAATTAGAAGTACTGGAACACCTTTACTATGAAAGAAACTGATTACATATATAGGAAAGCAGAATCATGTAAATGCCTAAAAACTAGGAATTGAAACAACTGATTTTCAATCAGAACCCATAATAGAACTTTGCCAAATAAAATCCTAAAATTACTCCATCTTGCTGTTGACTTCTTCCACCAGCTGATCACCACATTTGCAAGCTTTATTACGTGCCAATTTACCAAGAATAGATAACAACCAAATTCAGATTAATTATAAACATAAACATAGTTTCATCAACTTAACCAAAGTCCAAACAGTTTAGATTAAAGCCCAACAATCACCTCCTTAATCTAAACGGTTTGTTTATTCTATGCCCATCTGGCAATTAGCCCGTATGGCTTTTGTCTTGTCTGTCTGACACTACTTATTTTGCCCGTCTGGCATGACTTCTTTGCCCGTCTAGCATTACTTATTTACCAGCCCGTTTGGCTACTACTGTGCCCATCTGGCAACACTTATAACAACGCAGGTTCCTCATCTTCCATGACTGCAAGATTCACCTCTTGTCTTCTCTCCCGTTCCCGTCGTGGTTTGCTACACTCTGAAGCATAGTGACCAAAGATGTTACAGTTGTAACACTTTATCCTACTTTTGTCATGAGTTATCCCATGTTAACGAGAAGTAATTATACAGCATGGTCCCTAAAGATGAAAGTGTTCATGAAGGCGCAAGGAGTACGGGGTGCAATCGAACAAAAGGATCCCAAAGTAGCCGTGGATGAAAGAACGGTGCAGATGGCCCTTGCAGCGATATATTAAGGTGTGCCAGAAGAAGTATTGTTGACCATTGCTGAGAAAGAGATGGCTAAAGAGGCATGGGAAGCAATAAAGACAATGTGTATGGGAGCAGAGTGAGTGAAAGAAGCAAAGGTGCAAACCTTAAAGGGAGAGTTTGAGTCCCTGGTCATGAAGGAAACAGATAACATTGATGATTTTTGTATGAGGTTGAGTGGGCTTGTGACTAATATTCGAGTTCTTGGAGAAATAATGGAGGAATCGAGTGTTGTGAGGAAAATTCTGCGTGTAGTCCATGATAAGTTTCTTCAAATAGCTTCAAACATTGAGCAATTTGGAGATATGAGAGCAATGACGGTCGAAGAAATAGTGGGTCGTCTCAAAGCTCACGGAAAGAACCACCTTTAGCTCTTTGATTCTGAGATGTCAAGAGAAGTTGTCCACCTGTGCCACTTGCGCTCTCGGACCTACCCTTCATCCTTTCCTCGTGAGCTTTGAGACGACCCACTATTTCTTTGACCGTCATTGCTTTCATATCTCCAAATTGCTCAATGTTTAAAGCTATTTGAAGAAACTTATCCGGGACTGCATGCAGAATTTTCCTCACAACACTCGATTCCTCCATTATTTCTCCAAGAACTCGAATATTAGTCACAAGCCCACTCAACCTCATACAAAAATCATCAATGTTATCTGCTTCCTTCATGACCAGGGACTCAAACTCTCCCTTTAAGGTTTGCACCTTTGCTTCTTTCACTCGCTCCGCTCCCATACACATTGTCTTTATTGCTTTCCATGCCTCTTTAGCCGTCTCTTTCTCAGCAATGGTCAACAATACTTCTTCTGGCACACCTTGATATATCGCTGCAAGGGCCATCTGCACCGTTCTTTCATCCACGGCTACTTTGGGATCCTTTTGTTCGATTGCACCCCATACTCCTTGCGCCTTCATGAACACTTTCATCTTTAGGGACCATGCTGTATAATTACTTCTCGTTAACATGGGATAACTCAAACCCACAACACCTTCCTTTGCCTTGGATGTATCCATGGTTTTGTTTTTCTGTTTTGGGTTGATATTAAACACCTAGCTCTGATGCCATATGTTGGAAATAGAAAAGACTTACACACACGCTTGATAATTAGAAGTACTGGAACACCTTTACTATGAAAGAAACTGATTACATATATAGGAAAGCAGAATCATGTAAATGCCTAAAAACTAGGAATTGAAACAACTGATTTTCAATCAGAACCCATAATAGAACTTTGCCAAATAAAATCCTAAAATTACTCCATCTTGCTGTTGACTTCTTCCACCAGCTGATCACCACATTTGCAAGCTTTATTACGTGCCAATTTACCAAGAATAGATAACAACCAAATTCAGATTAATTATAAACATAAACATAGTTTCATCAACTTAACCAAAGTCCAAATAGTTTAGATTAAAGCCCAACAAATTCCTCAACTGACATAACTTTGATATCTCCAAACTGTTCAATGTTTGAAGCTATCTGGAGAAATCTATCAGGTACTGCACGTAGGATCTTCCTCACAACGCTTGATTCTTCCATCACTTCTCCAAGAACTCGTATGTTAGTCACAATGCCGCTCAGTGTTTACACTAAATCACGCAAGCGTACGTGGTCACAAGTAATATATAAGGTTAAGTCCAAATTCGTTCCCACAGGGATCAAGTTATGGTTCTATTCAGTAAATATGCCTATGCAACAATGTATGGTTATTATGCACTGCTAAGACAATAACAATATTGGGTTTATTAAACTAAATTAACTAAGACACAAATTAACAAAACTAAGAATTAATTAACTAACAAGAATTAAAATCTAATTACGTCTGCAAGAGTAAACATGGAATCCTAACTTCATTAAATACTTTGCTTAGATCTGACGCCTTTAATCACTATATGCAATGGTTATGATATCTGATCGGATAACACGAAACAAGTATACGCTACTTCTCAGTATACGAATACCAAACTAAACATACATCCACAAAAGAGATAGAAGATGAATAGACACCAATTATGCTTAGACCCTACATCTCTATAAGATTTGAAAACATAACGGTTGAAGAACAAGTTATCCATAAAGATCACACAGGGCAGTATAAGTATTCTCATCTCACACCACAATCATATTGATAACAATTATGAACCTATGCTAGCATGGCAAGTTCTAAATCTCAAGATCCACTTTCACTTCACAAGAGATTAACAAATTAGATGTTAGCTACGCATCTAACTTCAATAACACTACAAGAAAAGGGTCAATAGACATCAGTTTCTGGCCGATGTCTATGTTATTTTGCATGTGATGTCTAGGTCGGAGATGTCTATTCTAGACATCGGCCAGAAACTGATGTCTGTGCTAACATAGACATCGGTATTTTCTTCAATACACATCAGTTGTTCTACAAAATAGGTTACATATAATTAATTTTATAAACAACTTGCATGCCTTATATTCTAGAAAACATATAATAAACTAAGTCATTTTTCACATACACATCACTTTCTTTCTTTGGAAAAGATGTCTATTTGGATATTAGACATCATAATTTTAGCAGATAAAGTGATGTCTATAGTTAGCTTAGACATCACCCTAGACTGATGTCTAATGTTCTTATAGACATCAGTTTTTTCAGAAAAAAACTGATTTATATTGTTCTCTTGGACATCATCTTATACTGATGTCTAATGTAAATATAAACATCAGTTTTTAGAGAAAAAACTAATTTATATTTTCTCTAGGACATCAGACTATACTAACGTCTAATGTAAGCATAAACATCAATTTTTACAAAAACTGATTTATATTGTTCTCTTGGACATCATCTTATACAGATTTCTAATTAAATTGTTATCTTTTTCTTGTTTAAACACAACCTGCTGCATTGAATAAATATAACCATCCAAAAAATAGACAAGAATTCCTCAATTGTCATTGACAAAATAAAAATCAATGTCATCAACATCAAAATTACATAAATTTCATATCCGATGTACCAAATCCAAAACAAGTAAACATGACTACATATCCGCAAAATCAACTAAACTGAGCAAAGTACCCATCCACAAAACAAAGTACATAACCTGCTTAACTAGTCATAGTCAAATAACTATGTCTACAGATGCGATATATTAATTAAACCTTGCCAAAAGAAGACTTGTGTCGTCAAATGTGGTCTTGGATGAATTGTAGAGCCTCAATCTGCATCTCAGCAAGCTCATAGCATCAATTCTTTGTCTCTGGTAAGGTAGGAGGGACCATCAAGAACAATAGTGTCATCCTTTGATATTGTGACCTAAATAAAAAGACCTTGTCAACTGACTTTGTAATACAAAAACAAAGACGCTACTCTATTAATTACAATGTTCAGAGCACATGATACTGTTGTAGTGTAATACCCACCAGGCCACCATACACATAATTAACATTAACTTTATATGCAAAAAGAACATGCTATAGAAATTACAGATGTAGTGTGATATGGAGAACTGAGTACATGAAGTCAAATAACCAAAATATATTTCCACAATTTCAATGTATTTACCTTTTTGTACGAGCCAAACATATCCAACTCTACATTGTCAAGGTTCATACCAAGTTCTTCGGTAATAACCTAAAAATCAGATGTACATAAATTAGTTGGTAATCTTGAATCGTTCAAGAACCATAATATTTACACAAAGGACAGATTCAGCAAAAAAACTTGCTTTGCCACCAGTAACAACAGAAAGATCCTGAAGATAAGTTGAGAGTTAAGTTTATTCCGACACGTAGTTTATTTAGAATTAAAGTTACAAGTGCTTCACTATAAAACATGCCTGACTGGTATTTTTTCTTATTGGCTGTGAAGGAACATTTTGTATGTTATACAACCAGTACTAGTTTAGTCCGATAATAATAGTGTTAGATACTTCTATGCAGGTACCAATTTGGCTTTCATGAACCACTAGTAGATGAGTTTGAAGCCAGAGGGGATGTTTTATTACCTAAGTCAAAGTCTCTCAACGACATATTACCATTGTCTGGTTTTCTTGGATCTGGATGTGAGAAGGTTCTTCCCACCTTCAAACAAAATCAAGATCACAGAATTATGAGCTATAACAGTAAACTTTATGACAAACCCTCAGACAAGAAATTAGAGTTTTGTGCAGACTTACAAATAGATATGATAAACATTTTATTGTACAAAATAATCAAGAGCTAGATGTATGGATCAGTACATTGCACATGTATAAGAACCATATACTGTAGCCTTAATATCAACTAAACAATTCAAGTAGAACCTCTAATACCCCTAGATGGATACAAAAACAATATAACTGGGTCGCAAATGCATAGGATTTATGGACACGCATACTAAATTCACAAAATAAAAAATGCTTACAAATACTTATTTTAGTAAACGATTTAGTTATCAGAAGATGCCAAAAAGAAGTGGCTAGAGCAAACAGCAACCTAACAACCTTTAATTCTGGGAGCAAATAGAGGATGACTTAGGCACCTAAAAATGCAGATATAACTCTGTGCTTCATGATCCCCATTGCACCACAACTACAAGCTCGTTAGTCGTTACAAGTACAACCACATCATTACCACTAACTACCCAGATTTACTTGTGTTTAAGCAAATGACTAAGTTGAGAAACCTGATAATCTAAAGTTTTTAGTTTAAAGTTTAAAGTGCTTTCCATGATTGCAACATACAAGTTTATTTCATGACTACAATGTTAATTTATCAATGTGTACATGAAATATTACACAATGAGTGTAACTGATAAAACTTCAGTATTAAGAAAAAAAATCATTAAGACATGCATATAATTATAAGGGTAGAGGACATATGTACTAGATCAGTCAGCTCATGGAGTGTAGCATCCTTCCATGTATAAATTTGGACCTCATCTTTGGGTTCTTTCCCTCTCACTGAAAACTCATCCTCAGTATGGTGAGCACAAACCTACAAAAGTTACATTAAAAATTTGAATGAATTTTTTGCTATTGTCCACAAAATGGCACAACATTTTAGCCAGTTAGCTCATAGTTTTTAAAATTATTTTTCCCTGGTTCATCAGAATGAAAAACCAACAACCTGAATCCACTTTTATGTCCTCTTAAACTTGATGCTAAACTTCCGGAAAACCAAATTTAACCAACGGGATCCACACCTTTAGAAAATTTGATGACCATACTACATCAGAGGAGCACATTATATTTAATAAGAAAGTTAACCATACAAGCCAAAGAATACAACCACGTCCTTGGTGTTTCAAATGCTGCACACACAGATGCTCAATATATGTAGATACACGACCCAGAATTTAACAGACATTAGGATATGGTAACTATGAGGAAACAGTGTACCCAAAAATGTCGGATAATTATTAGCCACGTCATCTTTATAAACTAGAGTAATGCCACTCTATGAGGAATGTACTCACCTTTGTGAAAACTCGAAGTAAGAGCGGACATGTCTGCATATCAATAAAACATCATCACTAATCAGTATGTTAGAAGCTACTTTGTAATCTAACAATCCCAATTAATATTAAAGTAACACGGAAAAGATTAAAAAACCGAGGTACTCTGAATCGATAGCATGCTTACCAGATAAAGTCCTAGATGAAACAAATGCAATACTAAAAAACCAAAAATAAAATAAATTCTAAACAATTGCTGTAGACAAAAAAATAAAATAAAAAATCAGCTCCAAATAGTGCATAAACCCTGTTACTTGCTGATTAATCATTCAATAATAAAACATGAGACATACATTTTCATTTGAATAAAAACACTCATGTGACAACCAAAATAATCTAACCTGTTTAGTTCTATCAATTTCCAGCTCCAGTTGTGCTAACTTTAAATGACTTATTTCGAGTTGCTGAACATATGCCTAGAGGAAAAAAAAATAGAAGGCAACTAAGTAAGTAGTTTTTTAGTACACCTCAACATACCTTTCCTTATTACAAGCAGTGTCACTCCTGATTACCCCCAATCCTACGATTCTATTTTAACATTCTTTCTAAATCGAAAACCTTCCACAAATTACTACAATAGCAAGTAAACAAACTTTTTAAAGTAAGAAAGAACTTAAAAACAAGACCAGTGTTGTCAATATCATATCTGTTGCATATCTCAAAATCACCGAGAACATCATCGTTGCTCACTCTCTGACTACATGTAAATAAAGCTACCTCTGTATCAAAGTGATTACACTACAGACTAAACCATTCCTCTACTTGTAGCCTTCAAGTATGCCCTGTAAAATAAAAAGTAATCATTTATGAGGATTAGAAAAAAAAAACAACAAAAGCATCACAGAAAAATGTAAATCAAATCAGACACAACCTTTCCTTTGGCACAATAAGCCAACTTGGTACTATCACGAAGTCCTTTTGGAAAAAACAATAACCTATGTAAATTATTGTCCCTTTCTCAAAGAAAATGATTTTGTACATGAAATAGAAACAGGGCTTAGATAACAAACATTTATAAAGAAATGACATATTTGATATATGTACTAATGAATGTATATAAGGTGAAGATGCACCTCACCTTTTTCTTAGAGCAACCTTCACTGTATCTTTTATGTTCCCAAGCCAAACCAGAAAAGTAAGACCTCGGCCTGCAGAGAAAAAGGAGAACCAGTTACCAAGTGATACTTTCTTCACACATATACATTACTTCATACTTATTACACAAATAATATAATATAAAAACAAAAAAAGAGTAAATTAAAATCCCAGAAATTACCAACTCATTAATCATGTCCTCTGGATCTTCTGGTGCATAAATGTAACTTCTATGTCCAAAAGTCTCATTCTGAACATCCCGACACAGTCCATCGTCCTATAACACAACATCTTAAAAAAATTGTAAAAATCAACAAAATGCCTCACAGTGTAAATGCACTGAATGACATTACAATTCCCATGGATGAGTAAAAAACTGGATTACGTAACTAACAGCCACAACCACAACCAAGTGAATGAGGTCCTGTAAAAAGAATACATTCAAAATAATTAGAGTAATACATCCAAGTAAATAAAAACACACAATTTAAGAAATTAGGGTTTTGATTTAAAAACCCCAATTTAAGAAATTAGGTTTTGATTTTAAAAAACCCTCAAATTGAAGCTCTAAATAGATCGAGAAAACCCTAGAAATAGCAGATGAGACCTTATTCGTGTAGAGTATTACCAATTCTTACCAATTTCGACACGAGCACAGAGCAAAGTGTTGAGTAGAGAGGTCGGACGGAGGTCGTGGTGAGTAGAGAGCAGTGGTGAGTAGAGTAGTGAGTGGTGGTAGAGGTGAGTTTGTGGTGGTGAGAGACGAGCTAGAGAGATTCAGTCGCGAGAGAAAGAGTGATTCGAGAGAGAGAGTCGAGAGAGAGAGAGAGGGGGGAGAAAGAGAGAGTGTGAGTAATTGTATTTTTTGTGTTTTTGTTTATTTAGTTTTGTGTTTAATTTGTCTGAAGGGGGAGAGTAATTGTGTAGGCGGGGATAATATTTGGTGAAAGGGGGGGAAATTTTGACTTAAGGGGGAAAATTTTAGCTAAGGGGGAAAAAATGAAGAAGGGCGCGCGTTTGATTTTTTAAAGGCCGACTTTAGACATCGGTTTTAAAAAGAGTGATGTTAATGAAAAGCAAAGACATCAGTTTAATGCGGGGTGATGTTATTACATCTTTTAACATCAGTGGCATTTACAACCGATGTCTAATGTGTGATGTCTATTGAACTTTTTCTTGTAGTGTAAGCACAACCATACGAGGATATCAGATATACATCACACACAGATCTGTAAAGCATCAAGATACTAAAGCTCCATAAATAAATCCGTTAGAATCCCATGACAACGATTAGTTCATAATCGAACCTCTCTGATAAGTGGATTTTATATCTACTTGGAGCATTCTAAATCGGCTTAAATTGATTGTCTTGGACTCAAGTTTCTTGTAGTTTTGATGTGTTTTGCTTAGTTGTGCAGGTTTACAAGAATGTTGATTATGGTGGATGTTTCTATTATTTTTGGAGAATTAATTGATTAAAATTCGGATTTCTGAGAGGGGTTGCGCAGTCTACACTGTTTTGACCATATCTTGAGTTCTAGAAGTCCGTTTAAGGCCCATAAGCAGTCCACGCGAAGATAACGAGATTCTCTATCATTCTAAAGAGGCCCAGACGTCCAAGCACAACTGGAAAGGTTCGGAAAAACAGAAGAAAAGCAGATACGAATTTTCCTTAAAAAACAGATCCAGTTTAGGAAACGTATTTGGCAGAAATTCTATTATAATTCTGTTTTGGTATTTTCTTACTGGGCAAGACTTTTAGAGCCTATATAAACACATCTAGATATAGTTTTTAGAGATCGAAAAATTATTGTACATAACTTGTATATTCTAGTATAGAGAGATTGGAGATAGCTATTCACTTTTCTTTGGAGATTGAAGGTTTTTCTCTATTCTTTATAATATTATGTGTTCATATTATATCTCTTGCTTTATTAGTTTAATTATGTATGAGTAGATAATTAATCTAGGGTTAAGTAGAACCCTAGTTATGATTGATGTGTGAATTTCCCAATTCCCCCAATTTGATTGTTTAATTGCTCTTGCTTATTGAGTTGTGTTAATTAACAATTACAAATCAGACGTGATTATGTTTATTGTTTGAACCATTGTCTATTTATCAGCGAGAGTTGGATTTAGACGGTTGTGATTTATCCAATGAGGACATGAACTTCTCCATGAGAATAGGTAGAACGGATTGTTAGGAAGTTAGGGTGCTGTGATTAATGTCTCTGAATTGCATGATACCATGAGAATAGGCTTGATTGTATTTTAGAGAAGCCATTAATACTCGAGAGAGGTTATTGGTAATTTATAGGGCGCATCTTTCCTTTTGAGTATTATACGATTGATTGGGGAGGAAATTCACGATTGCATTAATTCATGCTAGTGGGGATACTTAATTCTGGATGTTTTAGTTAATTGATTAATTGCATTAGTATAAAATTAGTTTAATAATCTTTGATATTTTATTGTGTTACTTGCTTGGCTGAATTGAATCGAGAACAACTGGTGATTGACACGTTTGTCTCTGTGGGATCGACTCTGACTTACCCTGCTACATAGTTAGAAGGATTTGTTAGATATTATTATTTGATAGGCACGCGACAGCCTTGTCACTCTCGTCATCATGGGATCTGATGAAACCATGATAAAAACAAAGTATGAAAAGATACAAATAAATCTAAGTAATTGATATGTAATAATTCTACTCCTAATGATGATAATCTTTTTGATCTTCCTAATACAATTTACAAGGGTTGGATGTGTTTATATAGGCTCTAGACATCTTGCCCAGCAAGAAAATACCAAAACAGAATTATAATAGAATTTCTGCAAGATACGTTTCCTAAACTGATTCTGTTTTTTAAGGGAAATTCGTAGCTGACTTTTCTTCTGTTTTCCAGAGCCGTTCCAGACGTAATTGGGCTTCTGGACCATCTTAGAATGATAGATAATCTCGTTATCTTCGCGTGGACTGCTTACGGGCTGAAAACAGACTTATAGAACTCAAGATATGGCCCAAACAGTGAATCTCACGCGTGCAGCCCAATAAATCCGAATTTTAATAAATTAAATCTCCAAAAATGACAAAAACATCCACTATAATCAACATCCTTGTAAATCTGCACAACTAAACAAAACACATCAAAACTACAAGAAACTTGAGCCCAAGACAATCAATTTAAGCCGATTTAGAATGTTCCAAGTGGATATAAATCCACTTATCACACCCCCAAACTTAAACCGATGCTTGTCCTCAAGCATAAACAATTACAACTAACTAACTAACTAGTACCACTTCCGTAGGTGATCACGGTTGCATTTGGCATATGCAACAAGCCCTTTAAACCCCTAGGCAGCCCTAGTGGACGAGTAAGGTCTCGTGAGGGCCTATAGCGAATGTACCCACAAAATCCAGTTACCTAATGCAATGCAATGCATGAATGCAACTACTATGAAAATGCAAGATCCCCTTCAAACTCACCAAAACCAACTAACAAACAAATATCTCAATGAATGTAACAAATCCAAGCAGAGCTCGACTAAATCCCCGTATACTAACAAATACATGAACAGAAACGTGCGTGTGTGCGATGCTCATCAGAAATACTCCCAAAACTAGGTCAAAAATCATACATGCTTTCCGTCAAGACAATCACAGGTTTATAATCAGAATAGACTGTAGACACTCCATAACCTAGGAACACCTCCACCCTTATCCAAGGTAGACAGAAACTCATGCTTTATTACTATGACACATAATAGAATATACAATATGCATGCTAATTTAACCGTGCAATGAATGAGACCCCAAAAGGCTTATACAATAATACCCATGTAGCGAGTGTTAGGTCAGCAATCCCAAACCACAAGGGCTTTAGGTTACTAGGACTAAGTCCCCTCAGACTTAATTACTCGAGTATTAAAGAGCTCACTCTGGTTAATTTTGCATATGAACAAATAACTTATTGACTTTTTTTTTTTTTCTCTTTTTTTTTTCTTTTTTTTTTTCTGCAATCTGGAATGAGCCTTTCTCATTTCCAACCCTAGACTACTCATATAAATATGAGCCGGCTACTAGCCATTTGACGCCTAGCCATTATTAACAACTATGAACAACTAGCATGAAAATTCCTGGTTTCCCCCAAACTTAGACTTTAATGTTCCTACGCTATAAAGGGAATAACGAAAATTCTAAATATAAACAAGTGATTAAATCTCAAAACATCCCACAGGCATGACCCTAACCTAGCCCAAAAGCACCTCAATGAGACTGTGTAATAAATTTTGTTCCCGTAACATGCAAGTCAATTTCATAGAAACTATAAATCAGCCCTCTACTCATCATCATCACACCCAAATCAACATCCACCTATCAATCAGAATCAGCTCGTCCTAAGGGATCATGAAATATGCATGCCATGAAAATGCAACTAAATGAAAACTCACATGGTATACGAAAATAAAACAAAATGTCCTATATGAACACACGTAGATAATACGAACATAACAATCATGCATGAACTATCACTACTATGCAAACATGATATCCTATATGAACACAAAATACAACAATATATATAACTACTAATCCCCCAAATTACCCCCAAACTTAAAATATTCAATGTCCGCATTGAATGGAAGTAAATACAAGGGATAGCAGAAAACATACCTGAATATCGAAGCAGTCACCCTCCTCGGATGAATCTGGTGGAGGATATTGCGCACGAGCTCCATAGACTGGTCACCTTGCCTGAATACTACAAAACCCACAATTGACAAGAACACAAATTCGTAATAAAAATAAGATTAGAGAAAAAGATTTACCCAATACGAATCAAAGAGATGAACTTGCAATTAATTCCTCTTTAGAATTGAATTCAATAGAGATTTAAATAAAATATAGGAGGAATTGGATTTGTATGTATAGGTGTGTATATAATAATAATAATAATAATAATAATAATAATAATAATACTAAATAATAATACTAAATATAATAATAATAATTATAATAATAATAAAATAATAATAATAATAATAATAATAATAATAATAATAATAATAATAATAAGAATAATAATAATATACATGAATAATAATAATAATAATAATAATAATAATAATAAATAAGAATTAGAATAGAAATAGGTTTAGAATTTTTGGAGAAAAGATGGGGGGTTTTGAAATAGGAATAGGAAAAGAATTAGAATTAGAATGGGGGTATAAATAGCATGGGAGGGGAAAGAAATTTTTATTTATTTTTATAAAATACAACACACAGCAAACAGGCAATCAACAGCACGCAGACAAAAAATCTGACCAAGCTGGAGACTCACGCGCACGTTGCGCGCATGGCTGGCAAACTGCCTCTAATACAGTTGCGCAGGCGCAACCTGCGCCACAGCCGCGCAAACTGCTTCTACACCAGTAACGCAGGCGCAGCCTGCGTTACACACCCGCAATCTGCCCTGACACCTGTAACGCAGCTTCCTCCTGCGTGACACACCAAAAATCCGATTTTTTTGATTTTTTTTGATTATTTTTTGATTTTTTTTTTTTTTTTTTAAAAATCATACAACACTCACAATTTTTTTTTTTTCTACACTAATGGCATGGGTTGCCTCCCACGAAGCGCTTCTTTAACGTCAATAGCTTGACGTTACTTCCAAGCCTCCATTAAGGATGATAATAGTTCGCCTGGTCCTCTCTTCGCAATACTTCATCATCATCTCGGCGGCACACTTTCTGCTCCTTCTCCTCGCTTGGCCTATTCATGTAGCAACTATATCCTCTTCCAATGCCTTCATCTGTTGACCCAAAATCTGACAATTTGTAGAACAACACACCTTCGCGGGCTTCACTTGAATATAATGGAGGAAGGTAAATGTAAATTGATGAAGCCTTTGGTTCCTCAACGAGAACTTCCTCCATTGGCTCTAATGCGCTACCTCCATCTTTAAATTCTGAGACAAGTAGAAGACCTGCATCTTTCTCATGATCATCAACCTCTTGGTTCGCACATACCAATTCTTGAAATTTCTGTAGCCCAACAGTGTCTTCTAGGTTCGCACAAAACAATTCTTGAAATTTGCGTAGCTCATCAGTGTCTGTCTCAAATAGTGCCCTTTCCAAATCCTCCACCTCACTAGCTTGATCAAATTCCTCACATGGCTTATGAACACTCTCCTCCTCTTGGAATTTGTCTTCTTCAATTAAGCATGCAGTACCTTGCTCCAAGTCATCGGTATTTTCTGAATTGCTTCTGGTATGAATTGCTGATTCTCTTGTTCCAAGACTCTCAAAACTTGAGCAGCTAATGTCCCCATAGATTTGACAAGCTTCTCATTATTCTCTGCAAGCATCCTAATCTCCTCCCTAATCTCCTTCAAATCATCATCTGACTGAAAAGTAGGAATAGGTTGCTGATGTTGAAACTCTTCACTTCCATAGTAATATGACATATCTGGAACATCTTGCTGGTACTGTTGAGGATAGTATTGAAAATATGGTTGTTCCTCATAACTGACATATGGATCAACTCCTCCGTAGTAACAATATTGCGATGGATCATGAACGCCAAAACACCGCTCACATTGCTGAGGCTGTTGAATACCACCATGGTTGCTCCAGCACTGATACGTCTCATGTGCGCCCGCACATTGCTCACAAACACTAGCCACCTGCTGAACACCATAGTAAAAATCCATCTTTCTCTGACAAGTACCTGAAACACCAACGAACTACAAGAATAGATAAGTAACTAATCCGAGTCAGTGAACTCTAACGACCACTATTGACAAGCACATAAACCAAAAATAAAACACCAATGATCCCCGGCAGCGGCGCCAAAAACTTGTTTACACTAAATCACGCAAGCGTACGTGGTCACAAGTAATATATAAGGTTAAGTCCAAATTCGTTCCCACAGGGATCAAGTTATGGTTCTATTCAGTAAATATGCCTATGCAACAATGTATGGTTATTATGCACTGCTAAGACAATAACAATATTGGGTTTATTAAACTAAATTAACTAAGACACAAATTAACAAAACTAAGAATTAATTAACTAACAAGAATTAAAATCTAATTACGTCTGCAAGAGTAAACATGGAATCCTAACTTGATTAAATACTTTGCTTAGATCTGACGCCTTTAATCACTATATGCAATGGTTATGATATCTGATCGGATAACACGAAACAAGTATACGCTACTTCTCAGTATACGAATACCAAACTAAACATACATCCACAAAAGAGATAGAAGATGAATAGACACCAATTATGCTTAGACCCTACATCTCTATAAGATTTGAAAACATAACGGTTGAAGAACAAGTTATCCATAAAGATCACACAGGGCAGTATAAGTATTCTCATCTCACACCACAATCATATTGATAACAATTATGAACCTATGCTAGCATGGCAAGTTCTAAATCTCAAGATCCACTTTCACTTCACAAGAGATTAATAAATTAGATGTTAGCTACGCATCTAACTTCAATAAGCACAACCATACGAGGATATCAGATATACATCACACACAGATCTGTAAAGCATCAAGATACTAAAGCTCCATAAATAAATCCGTTAGAATCCCATGACAACGATTAGTTCATAATCGAACCTCTCGTCATCATGGGATCTGATGAAACCATGATAAAAACAAAGTATGAAAAGATACAAATAAATCTAAGTAATTGATATGTAATAATTCTACTCCTAATGATGATAATCTTTTTGATCTTCCTAATACAATTTACAAGGGTTGGATGTGTTTATATAGGCTCTAGACATCTTGCCCAGCAAGAAAATACCAAAACAGAATTATAATAGAATTTCTGCAAGATACGTTTCCTAAACTGATTCTGTTTTTTAAGGGAAATTCGTAGCTGACTTTTCTTCTGTTTTCCAGAGCCGTTCCAGACGTAATTGGGCTTCTGGACCACCTTAGAATGATAGAGAATCTCGTTATCTTCGCGTGGACTGCTTACGGGCTGAAAACAGACTTATAGAACTCAAGATATGGCCCAAACAGTGAATCTCACGCGTGCAGCCCAATAAATCCGAATTTTAATAAATTAAATCTCCAAAAATGACAAAAACATCCACCATAATCAACATCCTTGTAAATCTGCACAACTAAACAAAACACATCAAAACTACAAGAAACTTGAGCCCAAGACAATCAATTTAAGCCGATTTAGAATGTTCCAAGTGGATATAAATCCACTTATCACTCAGCTTTAAGCAAAAATCCTCTATCTTCTCTGAGTCCTTCATCATAAGAGACTCGAATTCTCCCTTCAATGTCTGTACCCTTGCCTCATGTACTCGTTCCACTCCCATACACATTGTCTTGATTGCCTCCCAAGCCTCCTTAGCCGTTTCTTTCTCAGCTATGGCCAGCAGCACATCCTCAGGCACACCTTGATAAATGGCTGCAAGAGCCACCTGCACTGTTCTGTCATCAACTGCTACTCTGGGATTCTTTTGATCAATTACACCCCAGACTCCTTGTGCCTTCATGAACACCTTCATCTTTAGGGACCAGGCAGTGTAGTTGCTCTTGGTTAACATTGGATAGTTCACAGCCATGGTACATTCCTTCGTTTTTGGCGTTTCCATGGATTCTAATGAATGTAATGGTTGATACTTTGGCATAAATAGGCCCTACGAACCTGGGCGCTCTGATACCACTGTTGGAAATAAAAGACCTTAACCAAAGCAAAGAATGAACAACAGAACCTTAACCAAAGCAAAGAATGAACAATAGAAGTACTTGAACTGAATGTTCTTTGTTAATTAATAAACTGCAGGAATACAACTTAAATAAGTAAAAAACAACGTTAAAAAATACCTACAAACTAGGTAACAGAACTCTCCTAAACTGACTCTATCTCTCCATGACTAGCTCAGCTCCTAAAAACTCTCCAGGAAGCCCACGACTAAATCAACTCAACAAATTCTGTAAACATTATTAAAATAAAACTTACAAATAAAACAAACGTTGAAAACTAATTTAAGATTAATCCAACACATCCCACTATTGTCATTCTTATTTAACTAACATATAATCACTCCGCCATAACTAAAATTCAAAGGATTTGGAGTACCGTGTTACCTTATTACAACCTGGTACAAGATCTTCATGTGTCTTCATTCTTTTAATAATCTTTTATCTTCACATATATTAACTCACAGCAATCTTGAAAGTAAATTAGATAAGGTTAAATCTGAAAGGATGAATTCGTTGAGACATTTCATCAAACATATTATGCCTAATTAAATTAAACAAATTGAGAAAAATCAAGAAAAAGGACTTACAAAATTGTGCCAGAGAAGTCTACTAGCAGAGATTCAAGAGAACCTTTACTGAATACAAACATATATCCAATTTAGGGTTGGACTTGAGCTTTTTCCTAAATGCGAGATGAATTCAATTTAGGGTTTTAGATTTAGGGATTTGTTGTGTGAGAGTTGCCTGATGTTTGTATGCTCTGGATTTAAGGTTCGTGTTCATGATTATGATATGAATTTTGACGAACTCAATTTAGGGTTTGTGAGAGGTTGCCTATTGTGTTGAGTCGATTATTTGTATGTTCTGTGTTTTGATTGTTTGGTGATAAGGAGGGAAATGAAATTTTAGTAAATGGGGGAAGTGAAATGAAGGGGGGAAATCAAATTTTAACAAGCGGCAATATGAATTAGATGAAGGGGGAAGTGAAATTTCAGATTTTGGATCATGAAATTTTAGGAAATTTCAGAAATTTTATTCGAAATAAAAGAAAAATTCACAATTTTTCGAAATATCAATATAATAGATACATATGTGTTGTGAAAGAATAATTAAAAAACGAAAAATAATAGAAAAATAAAAGGTCAGGTTGTACGAGATTTTAACAAAAATGTGGTTAAAGTGTTGTTTCCTATAACGAGGCACGATCCACTGAATAATTTTTTTAAATGATTTATTCGATGATCGAACCGTACGAAAGTTAATAAATACTCATTAATCTAGCGTTGGGAAAATTAATTGGAAAATAAAAAGATCGTGTTGTACGAGATTTTAACAAAAATATGGTAAAAGTGATGCTTCCTATAACGGGGCACGATCCAGATTTACTGAAAATAATTTCTTCAAAGATCGAATCGTACAAAAGTTAATAAAAACTCATTCTAGTGTTGGGAAAATTAATCAAAAAATAAAAAGTCTCAGTTGTGTCACATCTCATTAAACATTATAATAATACAAATTCTCGTAAGGGACACGATCCAGATTCGAGTGTTGGGAAAAAATAATCGGAAAATAAAAAAGTCGTGTTGTACGAGATTTCAACAAAAATGTGGTAAAAGTGATGCTTCCTATAACGGGGCAGGATCCAGATTCACTGAATAATTTCTTCAACGATCGAACCGTACGGAAGTTAATAAACACTCATTCTAGTGTTGTGAAAAATTAATCAAAAAATAAATAGGTCGGGTTGTACGAGACTTTAACAAAAATGTAGTAAAAGTGTTGCTTCCTACACGATCCAGATTCAATAAATAATTTTTTTGAATGATTTCTTCGATGATCGAACTGTACAAAAGTTAATAAAAACTCCTTCTAGTATTGTGAAAAATTAATCAAAAAATAAAAAGTCTAGGTTGTGTCACATCTTAATGTAAACATTATAATAATACATATTCTGGTAATGGGCACGATCCAGATTTACTGAATATTATTTTTGAATGATTTCTTCGACGATCGAACCATACAAAAGTTAATAAAAACTCGTTCTAGTGTTGGGAAAAATTAATCAAAAAATAAAAAGTCTCGGTTGTGTCATATTTAATGTAAACATTATAATAATACAGATTTTGGTAATGGGCACGATCAAGATTCATTGAATAATTTTTTTGAATGAATTCTTCGACGATCGAACCGTACGAAAGTTAATAAAAACTCGTTCTAGTGTTCGGAAAAATTAATCAAAAAATAAAAAATCTCGGTTGTGTCACATCTTATTGTAAACATTATAATAATACAGATTCTGGTAATGGACACGATCAAGATTCATTGAATAATTTTTTTGAATGATTTCTTCGACGATCGAACCGTAAAAAAGTTAATAAAAACTCATTCTAGTATTGGGAAAAATTAATCAAAAAATAAAAAGTCTCGGTTGTGTCACATCTAAATGTAAACATTATAATAATACATATTCTGGTAATGGGCACGATCCAGATTTACTGAATATTTTTTTGAATGATTTCTTCGACGATCGAACCATACAAAAGCTAATAAAAACTCGTTCTAGTGTTGGGAAAAATTAATCAAAAAATAAAAAGTCTCGGTTGTGTCACATTTAATGTAAACATTATAATAATACAGATTCTGGTAATGGGCACGATCAAGATTCATTGAATAATTTTTTTGAATGATTTCTTCGACGATCGAACCGTACGAAAGTTAATAAAAACTCGTTCTAGTGTTGGGAAAAATTAATCAAAAAATTAAAAATCTCGGTTGTGTCACATCTTATTGTAAACATTATAATAATACAGATTCTGGTAATGGACACGATCAAGATTCATTGAATAATTTTTTTGAATGATTTCTTCGACGATTGAACCGTACAAAAGTTAATAAAAGCTCATTCTAGTGTTTGGAAAAATTAATCAAAAAATTAAAAGTCTCGATTGTGTCACATCTTAATGTAAACATTATAATAATACATATTCTGGTAATGGGCACGATCCAAATTTACTGAATATTTTTTGAATGATTTCTTCGACGATCGAACCGTACAAAAGTTAATAAAAACTCGTTCTAGTGTTGGGAAAAATTAATCAAAAAATAAAAAGTCTCGGTTGTGTCACATCTTAATGTAAACATTATAATAATACAGATTCTGGTAATGGACACGATCAAGATTCATTGAATAATTTTTTTGAATGATTTCTTCGACAATCGAACCGTACGAAAGTTAATACAGTAAACATTCATTTTAGTGTTGGAAAAAAATAATCAAAAAATAAAAAGGTCGGTTGTACGAGATTTTGACAAAAACGTAGTAAAAGTTTAAAATCATTCTTGAAGACCGATTGTTTATTAATTTGGAAACATTCTCGGACTCGATTTCGACGCTCAAATACTCGAATTGAAGCTCTCGAAGCCAAGAATCATAATCTACCATCAGAAATTACCCAGTTTAATGTCCTGAATTTTTATAATTTTTAATTTGAAAATTCAAAATTAGGGTTCTTAAATTTTCCCTTTTATCAAATTTTCATTTCATTTCCCCCCTTCATTTCATTTCCCCCATTCTACTGTAAATATTTCCTCCCTTATCAATATTTCATTTCCCCCTCATTTCAATTCCCCCTTCAATAAACTAGGATTTCGTCCTTTTTATTTCCATACAACCAAATCACACACCCAACACAAAACACACATATTAAAGTCAAAATCATGAACACGGGTCCTAAATTTCTTTTTTTGTCTCTTATTCCTCTTATTAATTATGCCCTTAAACTTCTTTTTTTGTCTCTGGACGTTTCAACCTACAGTAGCTTATGGAAGGAGCTCGTGGAAAAATAGGTATATATGTATTTGTATCTATAATTATCCTTCATATCAATAGATGCTATTCTATTAGTTCTTCATATCTTTGATTTTTCCTTATTCATTTACGCTTATTCGTAGTATTAAAGTATAAACATGGTTTGAATTTGGATTATGCTTTTCGAATTTTGATGGTTGAGACAAATTATTTGATAGTATAAAGATTTTGTTTTTTGGGGATTTTAATGGGTAATTCATAATTGGGTCAATTGGAGAAGTTTTTATATTTTAGTTGCCTATGTTGAGGCATTTTTGCATTTGTTTGATAAACATTGTATACTCGGTGTCAATTTTAAATAATTAATTGGAAATTTCTGTATATAAAAACTTCAGGTTCCACTTGTTACTGTATTAATACTCACTACTTCAAGAAATTCTTTGTTACTCTGCAGTTGATGGTCAGGTAAAGTGTGAGAAGTGGAACCGAGATGATGATAATCACTCTGGACAGTCTAAGACAAGATGTTCATTTCCTTACCGCACTGTAAGTAACATTCTGCAACATATGCAATCTTAATGGTCATGGATTTTGCACGGATAGTTTTATGCTGATTATTTGTAGGGTTTTGCACTTGAGGACGCAACAGGATTATCTCTAAATGGAGACATTGGCGTCCATTTTGTATTTACTGCATCTTTGACCACGTTACATCCTAGCTTTACTCCTCAGAGATAGTTTGATATGTCCACAAGATGGAAAGCTCCATCTCCTCTGCAAGGACCTGTATAAATGTTCATTGGTATACTTTCAGCTGGCAACCATTTTGCGGAAAGAATGGCTATCAGGAAGTCTTGTTAATCATTTACCATTGTTACTTGTTAATCATTTACCAAACCAGTAGAGAAATGAAGCATATAATTTATGTGAAGTACAATGTTGAATGACAACTACTCTGCCTTCTTAATTTTCATATGCAGTATCAAAGTGATCATGTCTCCTGGTTCCAGAAGAAAATCCGTGCAAACATGATGGTCTTGACAGACCACATATCAAAAGAAATGAATGAACTTAATCTCATTCGATGTCAAATAATTCCTAAGCGACGAGGTGCTGATTGGCAAGACCTTCCTCATGAAAAGGTATTAAATAGCTTGTTTCTGAATTCAAGTTCTCAGGCATGTGAAACTGTTTAATACCTCTGAATGGGATCAGCCCGAAGCCTGTATTTGATATGTTTTTTTTATATAGGTTATTGAATTAAGTTATACACAATCGCAAAGGGTGTCTTACTAATCTTTTACAAATAAATATATGTAAATGAGACAAAGATAAATGATACTCTCGTGGCTTTTAATTTCCCCTGCACCCTTGATGTTCACCTCTTTGAAATGCTTTCTTTGTACATGGACAAAAACAATAACATACATTGCATTACCATCACTTACAAAGTTGACTATATTGTGTAGGTTCAGTCCCCAAGTCTTAGAGATTAGTTTTCCAAGTCTTGGAGATAAGTGTTCTAGTATGCACGGGCAAAAGGGTGTTCTAGGTTTTCTGGAATCTCAGGAGAACTTCCCTTTCACGAGGCAAGGCATAGTTCCGGACATTGTCATAAACCCACATGCAAAGTGATGCAGGATCTTTGTTTTAGCCTTTATGAATCATTATGGTTCATTATGGTGTATTTACGGAAGTAACATTTGGAACAGAGATAAATGAAGTTAGAGCTTAGAGATTTAAAGAGGTAGGACTAGGTCTGAGCCTAGATCTTTACACTAAATTCTTGTATTATGTAGTACTAGTATTAAAATTGCTTTTACTTTTGTCAACCAATAACATTTGATGAACTAATACAACTTTCGTAATGTAATAAATTAATTTGTGCTCTTTAATTTGTAACTATAACTCTTGACAGATTGTTGGTTGGTTTGTTCTTTTTGTTTGGCCTTTGTTGATTTGTTGGATGCCAATTTGGTAGGTTAGTCATCTTCTAAATATTTTTTTTATGTACAGTTTATTAGACAACAGTTTTAAACAGAAGACACTTGTATGAGTTGAAACACACAATAGGCCAGAACCTGTTGTGTGTTGGATTAAGTTCATACAACACTATGTAAAGCACTTGTGTTAAATATCATTACACAATACCACATTGGAAACCACTTGTCTCATTCTAACAATACTTTTTACGAAGTATTGTCTATGCTTCATTCACATAATATTTCTAAAAAATGTTGTGTGTTGGTTCACTGTCACACAACACTATGGATAACATATTGTATTGCTGCTACTTAGACAACAGACCTAAAAACACTTGTCTGATCTAAAAATACTTATGCATTTACACAACACCCCTGGTCAAGAAATGCTTGTCTGGTAAGATTGATCACACAATGGTTTTGGCCCATTGTGTGAATGTAGGATTAGACAATACTTTCTCTGAGTAGGAAAATACCAGTTGTCTGATCATTTCGGGCAACACTTTTTTCCATGGGTGTTGTCTGATACGTGTCGTCTATTGCCAGATTTCTTGTAGTGATTCTAACATATTTCACAACCTCTAAATCTAAACTCCATTGATCAAAATTAAGTTTATGATTTGGATTATCTAAAAATTTAAAACTTTAACGAATTACTGAAGTCTATCAAATTTTAATTTGTTATAATAGTTATAAATACATTTTTTATATTAATTTTGTTCTTTATATGTACACTCCCTATATTTAACATTCTCACACTATTAATCAAAAGTTTCGACAATATTATATTTTCAACTTAGATATGTTAACTTGTAAATATGAACGTCATATTTAAATTAATACATTTAGTTATGTTTAATATTGTAAAAATTTCTTCTTTCTAAATCACTATTATCGTCTCAACTTTTCTTTTATTGTATGATGTGTTGTGTTGTTCTAACTACATGATAATTGCATCTTTCTCCGCCACTGTTTTAAATCGAAATGTATAATATCCTCTAGGGCTAAAGTAAACATCCATCAGCCCTTTGTTTTTCCACATTTTCATGGCTTATTCCTTAATAAAAGTAAAATTAAAACGAACACCAATAAAATGACCAATAAAACTTGACTCCCATTATTTTCTAGCATTTAAAAGAAATTCTTTGGTTGGATTAATATTGGCAGAGCCATCGAGGTTATATGATATTGCAACATTTGGGACTTCACTGGTTTGAGTGTTAGGCACAGATTGAGCAACTACAGAACTCCAAGATTTAGCAGGTTGTTTTTGCGAGTTGCTAATATCTCTAATATTAACATCTTCAGCATCAACAAACTTTAAAGTAGATGTTACCTGTTGTGGTGAAAGTTCTCCGATGACTTCATTTGTGTCTAGTGACCCAGCAACTGGAACGTTTGGACCAAAGTGCAACTGATGTCAAAGGTTAACAGCAGGAGCAGCGTAGTTATGTCCTATGAAATCAGTAAAATCAACGGATTCCATGGAACCAGAATAACAAAGCTAACAGATCTAAGGTGAAAATGGTATTGTTTAACAGAGGAATAAGAGTTGATTGAGAAAAGGAGGTGCGTGTGGCAAGTGAGGGCAGTTAAGGTGGTGAGAGAAATGGTCAACTGTTGTGTTTTAAGTGTAAGGGAGGTGTTTAGCCGGAGAAAGAGGTGAAACTTGGATGAGAAAGTCAAAAAAGGGGGACTAAGGTGGCGAGCTAAGGGAATAAAGGTGGTTGGCTGTAGTATGGGCTAAGGTGGTGGAAAAAATAGAGGAGAGAGAAGAGAGAACATCTTTTTTCGTCTTCACTTAAACTCTGCTCAGATTGGTGGAAAAAACATATACTTGATGCCTTGGATGGAAGGTACTGCTTTTAAAACGAATGTTGTTACTAAAGTCCCGTGTTGGATTCGTTTGGTTGATGTCCCTTTGTCTTATTGGTCTAAAGATGGTTTAAGTAGTTTGGCAAAAGTGGTTGGTAAAACTCTGAAATTTGATGTTTCAACAGCTCGTTTCATACCAATGAAGTATGCAGGGGTCCAAGTAGAGCTGGAATATGGAGGACATAGACCTCCCTATGTTCGGGCTCCAGTGATCAATTGTAATGGTGAATATGAAATAATGAAAGTGGAAATTTTGTATCCCTCAATGCCGTACTCCTGCAGCTTATGCAAAGCTTTCGGCCACTCGCTCTCCAGATGTCATGATAATCCAGAGGCTGTAAAACGTCAAACTTGACCTGCAAGACCTAATAGGGGTGGAGTAGGAAATTCTAGGGATACGGAACCAAAAGGTCAGGCCAAAGAAAAAGGGTCTTCTGAAAACGGAGCTGGAAATGAAACTGCAAATGACCATACAAATGTTCACAGAGAGGATTACGTTGAAAATTTTCTTGCAAAAGGTAATGAAATGGTGCCATATGTTGTGGGGAAATTTTTGGGATGTGATTTAGTCATGGATGACGATGAGGTTTTGAAACAAGCTGACCAGGCCAATGAAGAAGAAGATATTGAAAAGGTTGATGTTATGATGATAAATGATGCCCCTGTTACAATGGAAAATGAAGTTAACACATATCCTCAAGAAATGCAAATTTTGGTCTCAAATAAATTTGGGCCTTTAATTACTATTGAAGAAGGGGAGTATCTTCCAGATGCTGTTCTATCACCAATACCACAGGCAGAAACCCCAGGGAAGAAACGCAAGAATAAACCTCCTATCTCGCACTCAGATTTCTCACTTTCAATGGTGCTTGATATAAGTGCTGCTGATGCAGCTCTGACTCCTCAAGCTGCTCAAAATAAAAAGAATGTCGGGGATAATGGGAGGGGTACAAACGAGGATGATACTGTAACAGGGACGTCAAACATGCCCTGTACCCCAGGTGATGCCATCGAGGGGTTGAGTAATGCTATCATCAGAAAGAAAAGCTTAAGGCAGAGGGCTAAATCTGCTAAACCAATTATGTTATGAATTTGGCAGCATGGAACATTCGGGGTCTTAATAAAAGCTCACATCAGAAAGAGCTTATTCATTTTGTGTCAACTAATAACCTTTCTATTATGTGTTGTGTAGAGACAAAGGTTAAAGAAAATCATGCTTTGGAGGTATCTAAACGCATAAACAAAAATTGGTCCTGGATTTTTAATTACGAACACCACTACAATGGAAGAATATGGCTGGGTTTTGATTCTTCTATTTGGTCTGTTTCTCTGTCATTTCAAAATCAGACCAACAAATGACCTGTAACTTAGAATTTCTGGAAAAGAAATTGATGTTTTGTGCAACTTTTGTGTACGCTTTCAATCAGGTGCGTGAGAGGGAGACTTTGTGGCGTGACTTATTTCAATTAAGTACTAATATTTCCTTACCTTGGGTGGCTATGGGTGATTTTAATTGTGTACTTTCTCTTGAAGAAATCCATGGAGGTAGGGAAAGATGGACTTCAGGTATGCAAGCTTTTAAGGATTGTGTTTATGAATGCGGTTTAGGTCACTTACAAACCATTGAGGACACTTTCACTTGGACTAACAAGTGGCTGCCTAATCAATTAATTTCAAAAAAGTTGGATCGCATTCTAGGTAACCAGTTATGGTTCAACACTTACACAGAGGCAACAGTGGTGATCAAGCACAAACGCCTGATGGATCATTCTCCCTTATTGTTATCTATACCAACTAATATTAGCAGGAAAAGGAAGCCATTCCAGTTTTTTAACTATATTCTTGCGATTGAGGGTTTTCAGGAGGAAGTGCGTAAGGCTTGGGATGATACTTGCACAGGGGATCCCATTACCATCCTGGGGAAGAAGATGAAGGCAACAAAGCTTGCTTTAGTTGCTCTAAATAAAAGGAATGGAAACCTACACAGCAACGTTACTGAAGCTAGAGGATTTCTGGATACTATTCAGTCCGCTCTTGTTGATGATCACTCGAATTTGGAGCTCCTGCAGCAAGAAAATGTTGCTGCCAATCAGCTTGAATCATGTTTAAAGACAGAAGAAGACTTATTGCATCAGAAATCCAGAATTAAATGGTTAGATCAAGGGGATGGAAATAATAAATTCTTTTTCAACCAATCCAAGATGAATTGGAATACCAATAAAATTCTAGCCATAAACAATGATTCGGAGGAGATGGTTTTTGGCCAGAATGATGTGGCTAATATGACTGTGGACTATTTCGCTGCATCCTTGGGAAAAAAGACGACTTGCCAGCATGCAATCTCCAATCTATTTCCTGTGCAGAATTAAATGATTCTCAGAGATCTTATTGGAGGCTCCGATTACTAGAGAAATTATTTGGTCAACATTAAAGAATATGAAATGGAACAAGTCCCCAGGGCCGGACGGGTTTACTGTAGAGTTCTTCATTGGATGTTGGGAGACCATTGGAGATGATTTTTACAAGGCAATCATGCATTTTTTCTGAAATAATTCAAGATTATATGGATTCAACTCCACTGCTATTACTTTGATTCCAAAGGTAAACTCCCCAACTTATATGCGTGACTTTCGTCCCATATCTCTTTGCACCATTGTGTACAAATGCATAACCAAAATAATTGCCAGACGCCTTCAGGTAGTGGTGCCCACCTTAATTGATATTGCTCAATCTGCTTTTACGAAGGGTCGTAATATTTCGGATAACATTCTTATGGCTCAAGAGCTATTTCGTGGTTATTCTCGTGAGAACGGGGTAGCAAAATGTGCGATTAAAATAGACCTGCATAAGGCATTTGACTCATTAAGTTGGGAATTTATCATCTCCGTTCTGCACAGAATGAATTTTCCCGTAAGGTTTGTGGGGTGGATTAAGGATTGCATCACTTCTCCGAGGTACTCAATTAAGATAAATGGTGTGCTAGAGGGCTTTTTCCCGGGAGCTAAAGGCTTGCGTCAGGGAGATCCAATGTCTCCATATTTATTCGCTTTAGCCATCAATGTGTTATCATGCCTATTAGCTAATAAGCCTGAGGATTTCAAATTACATCCGAAATGCAAAGAACTTGGTTTAACCCATCTTCTGTATGCAAATGATGTTCTTCTATTTTCAGGGGGAACTCAAGAATCTATTACTCACCTTATGACCTGCCTAAATTCCTTTGCTTCTTTTAGTGGCCTGAAGCCAAACGCGGACAAAAGCCATGTTTACTTCTCTAACTGCTCTTCTTCAGTGGTAAGCTGGTTTGACTCAAGGTTTGGCATTCCACACGGAGTAATCCCTATCAAGTTCCTTGGAGTGCCTCTCATCTCTACTAAATTATCGGTTAATGATTGCATGCCGTTAATTGAAAAATTAACGAGTCGTATCTATAACTGGACAAATCTTTTACTCTCTCTTGCGGGTAGGGTTCAGCTAATTAAAGAAGTTCTTTTTGCCATTCAATCGTATTGGACCAACCACTTCTTACTACCTGGTGTGGTTCATGCAAAAAATCAATCTATTATGATAAGGTTCCTTTGGAGAGGTGCTCTGGACAAAAAAAGGGGTGCAAAAGTAAGTTGGGCTAATCTATGTACCCCAAAAAATGAAGGCGGAATTGGTTTAAAAAATCCTAAGGATTGGAATAGAGCTCAACTATTACATCACCTTTGTAATATCATCAGAAAATCTTCTTCTCTTTGGCCTTCGTGGGTAAATGCCACTGCGTTAAAAAAGAAGCATTTCTGGACAATGGAGGAGCCTTCGGACTGTTCGTGGATTTGGAGACGTGTTCTCAAGCTTAGAGGATTGGCTATTCAGTTCCTTTCATATCAGATAGGTAATGGTCGGGGTATTTCTATTTGGTTTGATCCATGGTGGCGTAAAACTTGTCTGGCAAAAACAAACCGACACCTGGTAATTGCTCAATCTGGTTTGGACTATATATGGGGATACTGTTAACTCTCTGATTAGTTCTGGAGAATGGAACTTGCCATCGCCTGCTAATGTCCATCATCTAAGCCCTACCTTTGAACACCTGCAGCAACAGTTCGACTACCCGATGTTCAATCTGCGTATTAGTGACAAGATCCTATGGCAAGGGACTGATTTGAATTGTCTCAAGACTAGGAATATCTGGGATTCAATACGTCATAGGCAACCTCAAATAGATTAGCATTACACGGTTTGGCACAGGCTGAATATAAATAGATACGCGCATCTCCAGTGGCTCTCATGCTTGGGACGTCTGAATACCCTTCAACGACTAGCATCTTTTGGCATGGATGTTATTGATCACTGTTATTTATGTGTGGGTGGTAGAGAGGATACAGATCATCTGTTTCTGCACTGTCCTTATTCAAATTTCATCCTGCGTAACATCTCCAAAAAACTTGGACTTATTCTGAATAATCAGACCTGGCTTCATCTTCTGCAAAACTGGTTGCTGACTCCGGAGTTAACTCTACGTCTCTTGGCTCTCCTGGTAGCGCAGATCTTCTCATACCATATTTGGAGAGAACGAAATGGTAGAGCTCACAACAGAGCAGTGACAACCCCAATGAGACTTCTGCAAGGTATTTGGAGAGATTTCAAGGCAAAACTATCGTCATCAAGTTGGTTTGCGAAAAGAACTGACAAATGTACTAGCGGCTTCAATGCTTGGTTAAATTCTTAGCTCATTGTTTAAGGTGCTCCTCATTTACATTCTTTGCTATCAGTTTACATAAGTAGATTGATTGTAACCGTCCTACATATGGCTTGTCATAGGGCTACGGTTTAACCCTCACTACAACAAATTCGGCTAAATTCGACCGGAACAAAACGGTCGAAATTAGCTAATTTCGACCGGATATGGTCGAAATTAGCTAATTTCGACCGTTTTGAAGTTGGTTGTTTTTAGCTTGGTCGAAAATAACATAAATGGTCGAAAATAGCTAATTTCGACCGACTAAATTCGACCAACTAAATTCGACCGAATTTGGTCGAAATTGTAAATTTGGCAAAAAAATTTGAATTTTGGAAATTTCGAATTTTGGAGCCTAAGCTATACTAAATTCGACCAAATATGGTTGAATTTAATATACTAAATTGGACCAAATATGGTCGAATTTAAGGAACCCCGATTTTAAAAAAAATTGGAAGCAGAATCTGCTGCTCTTTGAATCTAACGTTGATTTTGTGTAGCTTAGCATGTAGGATTCAGTTTGGTTACTCAAACTCATGATTTGGAGGTCAATAACATCTCCAAAACAGCTTCGATCCTCAAGAACACGAAGAACACTCAAGAACATGAAGAACACGGCAATCAAACTTCGATTTCTATACGATATTGAACTCGAAATTCAACATATAATATATGAAATTGACTAGAAAAACATACTCTACATGATGGAAACATCAAAATCAGCAACTAGTTACGTTTACAAAAATTCACAATTTTGATAAGTAAATTCGAATTTAATAAAAAAATAGGAAAAATTCATAAATTATACCCCTACAAAATCTGCCGATGTTTTTGGATAGAGGATGATGAGAGCTTCGATTCGACTATAAGAGCGTTCAAATCGGACATAGATAGCGCCTCCAAATGTTGGTTTGATTCTTGAAATTAAACTCAAGAACCTAAAAAGAAAGAATATAAAAATAAATTGATGTGTATGTTTGTAAGAGAAGAAGAATGGAGTAGAAGTATAAAAGAATGTTTATGATAGAATATGAATGGATGAATAATATAAAAGAGAAAGAAATGAATGTAATTGAATTGATGGCTAGGATGAAATATTTAAAAAAGAAATGGGTGGTCTAGATTAATTTTATAGAGCAATACATGTGGTAATCCATGTGCTTCCCCCTTAGCCAATAGAAACATGACACGTGGCAACAAATAATTTTTTGAATCTGAAAATTACCTTTTTCAACTTAATTATTTGGTCGAAAATAACAGCACGGCTAAATTCAACCGACTTTGGTCGAAATTAGCTAAATTCGACCATATTCGGTCAAAATTAGCTAAATAATTTGATTTTTCACTATTTTTTAATTAGTTTGTATAATTACTTGATACATTTAATAAAATTAGGAAAAAAAGGTAAAATTTAAATTTAAAATTCATACACAACCAAGTAGTCATAATAACTAATTTTGTGATGAATTTTACCTTAATTCCACTAATTTGCCTAATAATTTGATTTTCCATCCATTTTTAAGTAGTTTATAATTAAAATAAATTTAAAAAATTAAATAAAAATAGGACAAAAATATCCAAATTTTGGATAAATATTATACACACCCAAGTAGTCATACTAACTATGAACACTACAAAACAATTAAAAATAGTAGTAGTAGCAATGGAAGAATTGATTTGGGCAAGAGAAGAAGAAACCCCTAAACAAGGTTTCCTCGGGGTTTAGTGTTTAGATTTTTTAAAAAATATTTTCCGATGATCCAACCGTACGAATGTTAAGATATATCTAATTAAAAGACATTCCCAAATTTTTAAAAAATAAAAAATTAATTTGATTGGAGATCTTAGTAGAACACTATTATATTTTCTAGTACCCGTAACTAGTGATTTGTCCCATTTATTGTTTCTATTTTTTAAAAACTATTTCTCGATGATCCAACCGTACGGATGTCAAGATATATCTAATTAAATGACATTTCCAAATTTTAAAAAAATAAAAAATTAATTTGATTGGAGATCTTAGTAGAACACTATTATATTTTCTAGTACCCATAACTAGTGATTTGTTCCATATTATTGTTTTCTAATTTTATAAATTATTTCTCAATGATTCAACCGTACGGATGTCAAGATATATCTAATTAAATGACATTCCCAAATTTTTAAAAAATAAAAAATTAATTTTGTTGGAGATCTTAGTAGAACACTATTATATTTTCTAGTACCCGTAACTAGTGATTTGTCCCATTTATTGTTTCTATTTTTTAAAAACTATTTCTCGATGATCCAACCGTACGGATGTCAAGATATATATAATTAAATTATATTCTCAAATTTTTAAAAATAAAAAATTAATTTGGTTGGAGATCTTAGTAGAACACTATTATATTTTCTAGTACCCGTAACTAGTGATTTGTCCCATTTATTGTTTCTATTTTTTAAAAACTATTTCTTGATGATCCAACCGTACGGATGTCAAGATATATCTAATTAAATGACATTCCCAAATTTTTAAAAAATGAAAAATTAATTTGGATGGAGATCTTAGTAGAACACTATTATTTTCTAGTACCCGTAACTAGTGATTTGTCCCATTTATTGTTTCTATTTTTGAAAAACTATTTCTCGATGATCCAACCCTACGGATGTCAAGATATATCTAATTAAATGACATTCCCAAATTTTTAAAAAATAAAAATTATTTTTGTTAGAGATCTTAGTAGAACACTATTATATTTTCTAGTACCCGTAACTAGTGATTTGTCCCATTTATTGTTTCTATTTTTTAAAAACTATTTCTCGATGATCCAACCGTACGGATGTCAAGATATATCTAATTAAATGACATTCCCAAAGTTTTAAAAAATGAAAAATTAATTTGGATGGAGATCTTAGTAGAACACTATTATTTTCTAGTACCCGTAACTAGTGATTTGACCCATTTGTTGTTTCTATTTTTTAAAAACTATTTCTCGATGATCCAACCGTACGGATGTCAAGATATATATAATTAAATTATATCATCAAATTTTTAAAAAATAAAAAATTAATTTGGTTGGAGATCTTAGTAGAACACTATTATATTTTTTAGTACCCGTAACTAGTGATTTGTCCCATTTATTTTTTCTATTTTTTAAAAACTATTTCTCGATGATCCAACCGTACGGAAGTCAAGATATGTCTAATTAAATGACATTCCCAAATTTTTAAAAAATAAAAAATTAATTTGGTTGGAGATCTTAGTAGAACACTATTATATTTTCTAGTACCCGTAACTAGTGATTTGTCCCATTTATTGTTTTTATTTTTTAAAAACTATTTCTCGATGATCCAACCGTACGGATGTCAAGATATATATAATTAAATTATATTCTCAAATTTTTAAAAAATAAAAAATTAATTTGGTTGGAGATCTTAGTAGAACACTATTATATTTTCTAGTACCCGTAACTAGTGATTTGTCCCATTTATTGTTTCTATTTTTTAAAAACTATTTCTCGATGATCCAACCGTACGGATGTCAAGATATATCTAATTAAATGACATTCCCAAATTTTTAAAAATAAAAAATTAATTTGGTTGGAGATCTTAGTAGAACACTATTATATTTTCTAGTACCCGTAACTAGTGATTTGTCCCATTTATTGTTTCTATTTTTTGAAAACTATTTCTCGATGATCCAATCGTACGGATGTCAAGATATATCTAATTAAATGACATTCCCACATTTTTAAAAAATAAAAAATTAATTTAGTTGGAGATCTTAGTAGAACACTATTATATTTTCTAGTATCCATAACTAGTGATTTGTCCCATTCATTGTTTCTATTTTTTAAAAACTATTTCTCGATGATCCTGTTAGTGTAGGTGCCCTAGAGGCAATACATTGTTTCTCGAATAAACCTTATGTCATTTGATTATTAAATAAATGTATTTATTATGACTCTCTTTACTGCGATATTTGTTAGCATAATAAATGTCCTTAGAATAATGATACACATTATATAGTTTAAGTTTACAACTTGAATTTGAGATTATATAATATATCATATTCTTAAAGGTCCCTAGTCGAGTATTATTATAAAGGACAATAATAATGCATAAATAGACTAGTATGTTTTTGACTGATAACCACATCTCATTGGTTATAGGTATGGAGATACTAAAGTCAATACATAGGTACATGTAGGGTACATGGTACTGGACAGACCCACCGTGAGATTCTTCATGTTAATTAAGTCTTAAGAAAGACTCACAATGATAATGGTGTAATGATCCTTTGACTTGAGATCATTATATTCCTATACGAGGATAATATACTTTGACTACATTAAAAGTTAACTTTGACCGGGTGATGATAAAAGTGGACATCGGGTATATTGTGAATCGTATGAGAAATATGAATGATTGATAAAGGATTTAACCCTCCTATCAGATAGGAGAGATATTATTGGCCTCTTGATTGAGTGAGACTATAAAATGCATGGCCGTGCTCAAATAATGATTTGTCTTAATAGTCTACCCATGTATCAAGTAAACCCGGATTAAATTATGAAGAGGATGACTAAATACATGCCTCGAGTTTAATCTATAATATTTGGTTAAAGGGATTATATTACACGGAAACATTATATCACGAAAGGTTTAATTGGATCACCAATTATTATTATTACTTGGGTAGCAATGATGTATTACTAGATGCCACTCATTGTTTATAATTTTATTATTGGATATTAAAATTATTGCCAACGTAATAATAACCTAAAGGGTTACACAATAAGAACGTTTTAAAAGGAGTTTTAATTTAAATATTAGATTTACATTAAATAATTAAAATTCGAAACTGATTATGGAATCAGATTTCGTTTTTAATTAAATGATTATAAATTCAAAATTGGATAAATAATTAATTGAGTTGGACTTAGTTAATTAAATGTTATTTCGAATTTAATTCATTAAAAAACCCAAATCAGTTTGTTTTAATTGAAGCCCAAGCTGATTAGGGTTAGGCCCATCTTTCTCCCTATAAATACATAAAGATGTATTGGTTAGGGTAACACTTTTGCAAAATCGTTTTTCTTAAAAAACCCTAGCTGCTCTATTCTTTGAGAGGCTAGAGAGAGAGAGAGAGAGAGGCTGATTTTGGCTAGTACCTGCTCCTTGGATCGTTGGACGATCGAACGTTCGTGTAGACGATTTAGAGACGCGGATCTTGCATCGAAGGTTTGCGTGGTGATCACAATCTAGGACCTCCATCTGTCAACCGAATTCGTAAAGCTTCGTAAAGGTACTGATTCTATTCACCATAATCAGCATGTCTTATACATGGATCCTATGATTATGGTTTCGGATTTTTATTGTTTTTACGAATGTTTTTCGCTGCGTTTATGCCCCGAAACCCTTCAATGGTATCAGAGCTACGTGTATAAGAGGTTGGTTTGGTTACGTGTTTACTGTATTATTACGAGTATGCATGTTTGATGAATCTGCCATGATACAGTTATGTTATATGTGTGATATAATGAATCTGTATATTCTGATATGATGATGCTAGCATGTTTAGAATCTGCCATGACTCATATGTATGTGATCTGTTAATGATATGTATGCTGCTTGGTTTGTATGATGATATAAACTGTCGGATGGATGTTATTGGATATGATCCGTATACAGGGATTAGGGTTATGTGTATGCTGATACATGTTTTATGGTAACTGGAATTAAGGTCGCATGTATACTGATATATGCTTCTGGAATCGAATTCTGGTAAGGATTTGCTTGTATTTTGATACGTAATATTGCAAAATTTTAGTAAGTCGGGTATTGGGCCTCAACAATCTTTGAATGTAATGGGTGAGCTTACGGGAAGCTTAGAGAATATTGGGTTTACTAGTCAAGAGATTCGGAATGTTTTGCGTGATATTAGACATCATGTATTTGATTCGAGTGATGCCAAAGAAGGTTTGAAATTACTCCAAGAATTAAAATATAATAGTTTTGGGGAATTTTTCTATCGAGTAGATGTTGATGAGGATAATCGGGTGCGTTCGATGTTGTGGGTTGATCCAAGATCGTTAAATGCATATAAAATTTTGGAGACGTGGCAGTATTTGACTCCACATACCGCACCAATAGGTATAGTATGCCATTTGTACCTATTACGGGGAGCTTAGAGAATACTGGGTTTACTAGTTAAGAGATTCGGATTTGCTTGTTAAGGTCGATCCGCGTGGTTAGGGCTTGTGACAAATTTGGGCTTGTGACATATGCTTTATTCATGTGATATATTTTGATATGATGTTCTTAAGTGTTAATTGAGCATGGTGATTGGTTATGGCCTTGAGACCCATAGGTTAGTGGTTTTTATTATTGTGGTTTGGTTTTATAAATACGACTTGCATGTCGTTTTCTTGGTGCTTTGTAATTGTTCATCTCGAATGTAACTCGAGTTCTTATGTAAGTACATTAGTGTAGTTATGTTTTATATTCTATGTAATAAGAAGATCATTGGAAGCATGCAATGAAAGATCAATGGAGATGAAGGTTGATGACACAAAGAAGACATGTATTTATGAAGACCAACTATGTAATAATTTAGTTTTATTAAACCACCATAGATTGACCTAGATTTTTCCATTAGCTTGGAAAGATCATATAGGATTGGGCCATAACCAAGCACGATTTTACATTCATGCACTTTACATATGATGATATGTATGCGTAATGATAGATATGCATGCTTAATTAGATTAAGTAGAATGTATGTATGTATTAGATACATCACCCATGCCATGCCTGCTTAAATAAGATAAAATCTGTAACGACTCGAGATTTTAAAATTTACTATAACGACTATGAGATTTCTGTATTTATTGAAATACGGAATTAAATACGAATTTTCAATTATTTCGATATGGGGAGATTTTGTCAAAAACGGGTCATACCTGTAAGGAAGTTGGATATTAAGTGAGGCCGCTTGTGACTAATCCAACAACCTGGAATTCAAACCATTGGTGAATATTGATTTGAAGTATTTAATTCAAGGAAAAATTGGGAATCTTTTTATGATGGGATCATGGTCGTTTTAAATAAACCCCTAACAGAATATTAAGTTTAAGATGCCTTCCAAATGGGAAACACTCGTCAAGACCTAGATCGACAAAGGGTAGGTGCGCCAAAGCGGAGTACCCTCGTTTATCGTGGTAAGGCGCGATCGAGTAAGTTAGTGATACTCAAATGTTAGACCTTTGGGTTTGACTTAACTAAGTGACCACAATAGGATTGTGAACTTAGAGGCATAGAGTTTGGTAAGATTTACTGGATGAATAGGAACAAATGTTGTTCTACCAAACTATCCAAGAGTTATATATGATATAATTGACAAATGTTGTCTACCTAAATAATCATTTTAAGGAGAAAAGCCAAAGCTGACCTTAAAAGGGATGAAATATGGATCTTGGCTCACTAGAAAGGTTTAGAGAAACTTTTCCGAATTGATAGGTAGGGCTATTAATTTGATAAAATAGTGGGAGATATATATTATGAATATATATGAATAATCACTTGAACATAATTTAACAATTCCGTAGACTAATTATTTTATGCATTTTAACATTGTAGATATTCGAAATGGCAAACAACACAAACAACACTTTCTCTGTGCGATCAGTCCTTGAGAAGGACAAGCTTACAGGATCAAACTTCCTTGACTGGTCTAGGAATTTGAGAATTGTTCTCATGCAGGAAAAGAAATCTTATGTGATTGATATTCCTCCACCGGCAGCCCCTGCTGCTAATGCCACTCAAGATCAACGAAATGCTTATCAGAAGCATATTGATGATGCTACTGATGTGGCTTGTCTTATGATTGCTACTATGGATGCTGAGCTTCAGAAGCAGCATTTTGATATGAATGCTTATACTATGTTTGAACATCTTTCGACGATGTTTCAATCACAGGCTCGTGTGGAAAAGTTCAACACAAGCAAAGCACTCTTCTCGTGCAAGCAGGGCAACGGACCAGTCGGACCACATGTTCTAAAGATGATCGGGTATTGTGATTACCTTTCTCGTTTGGGTTTCCCGCTTCAGCGAGAGGCTCAAGTCGATATAATCTTGCAATCTTTGAACAGCGACTATACTCAGTTCATTATGACTTTTAATATGACTGAGCAAGATAAGACTCCTATGGAATTGTTGGCCATGCTGAGGACCACTGAAGCAAATATGGTCAAGGCACCTGAGAAAGCTCCCATAATGATGGTGGGCAAGAAAGGTGCTGAGGGAAAAGGGAAATGGAAGGGCAAGAAAAAGGTAGCATCAAAAGATCTTGGTCCTTCTAAGCCCTCTTTCAAAAAGGCTAAAAAGCCGAAGGGAGATGTCGTACAGGCTGACAAAGGTGAATGTCACTACTGCAAGAAGCCTGGTCACTGGAAGAGAAACTGTCCTGTTTACTTGGAGGATCTGAAGAAGAAGAAGGCTGCGCAAGCTTCTACTTCAGGTATTTATGTTATAGAAGTCAATCTGTCTATTTCTACATCTTGGGTATTAGATACTGGATGTGCTTCTCACATTTGTATAAATGTGCAGGAACTGCAGAGAAGTAGGACTTTGGCTAAGGGAGAAGTTGACCTACGCGTTGGCAATGGAGCAAAGGTTGCTGCTTTAGCTGTAGGGACTTATCATTTATCGTTGCCCACAAGGCTCATTTTAGAACTTGAGAACTGTTTTTACGTGCCTGTGATTTGCAGAAACATTATTTCCGTTTCTTGTTTGGACAAGATTGGTTTTTCTTTCTTAATTCAGAACAATAGTTGTTCCTTTTCATTGAATAATGTTACCTATGGGGTTGCACGTTTGTTTAATGGTTTATATGTTCTTGATCTTGATACTTCTGTCTATAACATAAATAACAAACGTCTTAAAACAAATGACTCAAATCATACATACCTCTAGCACTGTCGTTTAGGCCATATAAATGAGAATCGCATTTCCAAGTTACATAAGGATGGATACTTGGACAAGTTTGATTTCGAATCATACGAGGAATGTGAACCATGTCTCATTGGCAAAATGACTAAAGCTCCTTTTACCGGTCAAGGTGAGAGGGCCACCAAACGATTGGAACTGATACATAGTGATGTATGTGGTCCAATGCGTACGATGGCAAGAGGTGGCTATTACTATTTCATAACCTTTACTGATGATTTTAGTAGATATGGATATGTGTATCTTTTGAAGAACAAATCCGAATCGTTTGAAAAATTCAAAGAGTATAAGGCTGAAGTAGAGAAGCAAAAGAGCGAAAGTATTAAAACTCTACGATCTGATCGTGGGGGAGAATACTTAAGCTTAGAATTTAAGAATTTCTTAAAGGAGTGTGGTATCGTATCATAACTCACTCCTCCTGGAACACCACAATGGAATGGGGTGTCTGAAAGGAGAAATCGTACCTTGTTGGACATGGTGCGATCGATGATGAGTCATGCAGATCTTCCAATTAGTTTCTGGGGTTATGCCCTAGAGACGGCTGCACAAACACTAAACCGTGTTCCTTCAAAATCGGTTCAAAAGACACCATATGAGTTATGGACTGAAAAACGTAATAGCGTTTCATTTATGAAAGTTTGGGGATGTGAAGCGTTTGTGGAACATTTAATCTCTGATAAGCTAGGACCGAAATCAGACAAATGTAATTTTGTAGGATACCCATTGGAAACTAAAGGGTATTATTTCTATAAACCTTCTGAGAACAAAGTGTTTGTTGCTCGAACGGCTGTATTTCTAGAGAGAGAATTGCTTTCTAAGAAAAACAGTGGGAGGACAATAGATCTCGATGAGGATCGAGAACTACAAGATGTTGTTGAACCAGAGTTGGAACATGAGCAGAATGAGACTCAAGATGTTGAGAACAGTACTGCTCAAGAAACACAGGTCGTTCGTAGATCAAGTAGGATTCGCCATGAGCCAGAGAGATATTATGGATTTCTCCTGACTCAAAGTGGCGATGTGATGCTTGTAGATAATGATGAGCCTCTCACCTACAAGGATGCTATAAATAGTCCAGATTCTGAGAGATGGCTGGAAGCCATGAAATCTGAGATGGATTCCATGTATGAAAACAAAGTATGGACTTTGGTTGCACCACCTGATGGGGTTAAACCCATAGAGTGCAAGTGGGTTTTCAGAAGAAAACTGACATGGATGGAAATTTACAGACCTACAAAGCAAGACTGGTGGCGAAAGGTTTCAAGCAAATTCATGGTATTGACTATGATGAAACTTTCTCACCGGTAGCTATGGTCAAGTCCATCAGGATTTTGCTTGCGATAGCGGCTTATTATGACTACGAAATCTGGCAAATGGATGTCAAGACTCCTTTCTTAAATGGAAGCTTAGAAGAGGATGTGTACATGACATAACCTGAGGGTTTTGTCGATCCAAAGTTTGCTAGAATGGTTTGTAAGTTGCTACGATCTATTTATGGATTGAAGCAAGCCTCAAGAAGGTGGAACATCCTTTTTGATGAAACAGTCAAAGAGTTTGGCTTCAAACAAAATGAGGATGAGCCGTGTGTTTACAAGAAGGTTAGTGGGAGCCATGTGGCATTCCTAGTATTATATGTGGATGACATATTACTAATAGGGAATGACATTCCTTCTCTACAGGCTGTGAAGACTTCGTTGGGAAAAAGTTTCTCGATGAAAGACTTAGGCGATGCTACCTATGTCTCGTATGCTTTAAGCATGACGAGCAGGTACCAGTCAAATCCTGGTGAGGGTCACTGGACAGCTGTCAAGAATATTCTTAAGTACCTTAAACGGACTAAAGATTCGTTCTTGATATACGAAGGAGATGAGAAGCTGGTTGTAAAAGGTTACACTGATGCTAGTTTCCAGACAGATAGGGATGATTCTGTGTCCTAGTCTGGATTCGTGTTTTGTCTAAATGGAGGTGCTGTAAGCTGGAAAAGTTCGAAGCAAGAGACAGTAGCTGATTCTACAATGGAAGCTGAGTATATTGCTGCCAGTGAAGCAGCCAAAGAGGCTGTTTGGATTCGAAAATTTATTTCGGGACTTGGTGTGGTTCCGTCGATCGCAGATCCAGTTGATCTGTATTGCGATAACAATGGAGCTATTGCGCAGGCAAAGGAACCGAGGTCCCATTCCAAAGCAAAGCATATACTTAGGAGATATCACCTTCTTCGAGAGATAAACGAGAGAGGAGATATACATATATGTAAAGTGCATACTAATGATAATGTTGCGGACCCACTGACCAAAGCTTTGTCGCAGCAGAAGCACGAAGGTCACACTAGTTCCATGGGTATTAGATACATAGGCGATTGGCTCTAGTGCAAGTGGGAGATTGTTAGTGTAGGTGCCCTAGAGGCAATACATTGTTTCTCGAATAAACCTTATGTCATTTGATTATTAAATAAATGTATTTATTATGACTCTATTTACTGCGATATTTGTTAGCATAATAAATGTCCTTAGAATAATGATACACATTATATAGTTTAAGTTTACAACTTGAATTTGAGATTATATAATATATCATATTCTTAAAGGTCCCTAGTCGAGTATTATTATAAAGGACAATAATAATACATAAATAGACTAGTATGTTTTTGACTGATAACCACATCTCATTGGTTATATGTATGGAGATACTAAAGTCAATACATAGGTACATGTAGGGTACATGGTACTGGACAGACCCACCGTGAGATTCTTCATGTTAATTAAGTCATAAGAAAGACTCACAATGATAATGGTGTAATGATCCTTTGACTTGAGATCATTATATTCCTATACGAGGATAATATACTTTGACTACATTAAAAGTTAACTTTGACCGGGTGATGATAAAAGTGGACATCGGGTATATTGTGAATCGTATGAGAAATATGAATGATAGATAAAGGATTTAACCCTCCTATCAGATAGGAGAGATATTATTGGCCTCTTGATTGAGTGAGACTATAAAATGCATGGCCGTGCTCAAATAATGATTTGTCTTAATAGTCTACTCATGTATCAAGTAAACCCGGATTAAATTATGAAGAGGATGACTAAATACATGCCTCGAGTTTAATCTATAATATTTGGTTAAAGGGATTATATTACACGGAAACATTATATCACGAAAGGTTTAATTGGATCACCAATTATTATTATTACTTGGGTAGCAATGATGTATTACTAGATGCCACTCATTGTTTATAATTTTATTATTGGATATTAAAATTATTGCCAACGTAATAATAACCTAAAGGGTTACACAATAAGAACGTTTTAAAAGGAGTTTTAATTTAAATATTAGATTTACATTAAATAATTAAAATTCGAAATTGATTATGGAATCAGATTTCGTTTTTAATTAAATGATTATAAATTCGAAATTGGATAAATAATTAATTGAGTTGGACTTAGTTAATTAAATGTTATTTCGAATTTAATTCATTAAAAAACCTAAATCAGTTTGTTTTAATTGAAGCCCAAGCTGATTAGGGTTAGGCCCATCTTTCTCCCTATAAATACATAAAGATGTATTGGTTAGGGTAACACTTTTGCAAAATCGTTTTTCTTAAAAAACCCTAGCTGCTCTATTCTTTGAGAGGCTAGAGAGAGAGAGAGAGGCTGATTTTGGCTAGTACCTGCTCCTTGGATCGTTGGACGATCGAACGTTCGTGTGGACGATTTAGAGACGCGGATCTTGCATCAAAGGTTTGCGTGGTGATCACAATCTAGGACCTCCATCTGTCAACCGAATTCGTAAAGCTTCGTAAAGGTACTGATTCTATTCACCATAATCAGCATGTCTTATACATGGATCATATAATTAGGGTTTCGGATTTTTATTGTTTTTACGACTGTTTTTCGCTGCGTTTATGCCCCGAAACCCTTCAGATCCAACCGTACGGATGTCAAGATATATATAATTAAAATATATTCTCAAATTTTTAAAATTTAAAAAATTAATTGGGTTGGAGATCTTAGTAGAACACTATTATATTTTCTAGTACCCGTAACTAGTGATTTGTCCCATTTATTGATTCTATTTTTTAAAAACTATTTCTCGATGATCCAACCGTACGGATGTCAAGATATATCTAATTAAATGACATTCCCAAATTTTTAAAAAATAAAAAATTAATTTGATTGGAGATCTTAGTAGAACACTATTATATTTTCTATAGTAACTAATGATTTGTCCCATTTATTGTTTCTATTTTTTAAAAACTATTTCTCGATGATCCAACCGTACGGATGTCAAGATATATCTAATTAAATGACATTTCAAAATTTTTAAAAAATAAAAAATTAATTTGATTGGAGATCTTAGTAGAACACTATTATATTTTCTAGTACCCATAACTAGTGATTTGTCCCATATTATTGTTTTCTAATTTTAAAAACTATTTCTCAATAATTCAACCGTACGGATGTCAAGATATATCTAATTAAATGACATTCCCAAATTTTTAAAAAATAAAAAATTAATTTGGTTGGAGATCTTAGTAGAACACTATTATATTTTCTAGTACCAGTAACTAGTGATTTGTCCCATTTATTGTTTCTATTTTTTAAAAACTATTTCTCGATGATCCAACCGTACGGATGTCAAGATATATCTAATTAAATTATATTCTCAAATTTTTAAAAAATAAAAAATTAATTTGGTTGGAGATCTTAGTAGAACACTATTATATTTTCTAGTACCCGTAACTAGTGATTTGTCCCATTTATTGTTTCTATTTTTTAAAAACTATTTCTCGATGATCCAACCGTATGGATGTCAAGATATATATAATTAAATGACATTCCCAAATTTTCAAAAAATAAAAATTGAATTTGGTTTGGTAATTTAACGGTCAACTAGTATTTTGACTAGTTTGGGAAATAAATTAAAAAATTATATAAAAACAGAAAAAAATCCAAAATTTAATTTAAAATTCATACACATCAAAGTAATCATACTCACTATTTATGTGATGAATCTTAACCTACTTTCACTAATTTTCCATTTTGTTTTTATTTTTTCCCCATTTTTAACTAATTTATAAAATAAATTTAAAAATTAAATAAAAATAGGAAAAATGCCAATTTTTGAACATAGATTCATACACACCAAATTAGTCATACTCACTATTTAGCTAATGAATCTTACCCTATTTTCACTAATTTTCCATTTTTTTATTTTTCCCCATTTTAAGTAGTTTGTAACATAAATTAAAAATTAAATTAAAAAGGAAAAATGACAATTTTTGAACATAAAATTTGGTGGTATGACTACGTGGAACGTACCCCATTTTTAAATATTTTTTCATGATGTGTATAAACATTTAAGTTTTTAATAACATATTTTCAATTTATGAAAGTAATAAATTCAACCGAATTTGGTCACATTTAGCTAAATTCGACCAAATATGGTCAAAATTAAATTAGAACATTTTGATTTGTTTTTGGGCGGCAAGTCTCCCGCTTTTCGAAAATTTTGAATTAAATTTTCCCGCTCATCCCAATTGCTAAATTCGACCAAAAATGGTCAAATTTAATTTTTTCATTGGCGGGAACTTTCCTCCTACTTTTGGCGGAATCTAAATTGCTAAATTCGATCATATTTAGTCGAACAATTGCTAAAATCGACCGATTATTTTCGACCTCTCCTAAATTCGACCAGATATGGTCGAAATTAGCCGGCCGGTTAAATTCGACCATATTCGGTCGAAATTAGCCGCAGTCGAAAATATTCGGTCGAAATTAGCCTTGTTTTCTTGTAGTGTCTGTTCTTTTGCTTCTAATATACTTACAACTTACCAAAAAAAAAAAAAACTACATGATAATTTTTCCAACATTTTAAGAAACTATAAGAAAATTAGTTTTATTCGTATGGATATATTAAATAATACTAAATTCAAGATTTTTCATTCTTTTATAAAGTTAATTTATACTCTTTGTCTTAACTAATTATTTTAACTTACCATGTTACTTTAATATTTCTAAACTTTAATATTTATTTTCATAATTTTTAAGAATTAAATAAAAAATAAATTCATTTTCGTAAGTAAGATTGGTAGTGTCAAATTAAAAATTTATGTTTTAGGTGATTTCGATTTTTTTTACTATGATTCAAATTCAACGGACACATTTAGTTTCCTACAATTTTCTGAAAAAATATTCCTCACATTTACTTTCTTAGTTTTATGTTTTTTGTAGCACTATGTGTTATAATACATGAATGTTTTTTCACAATTAGGCATTCATTTTATTTTCTTGGATGCATATGCCAGTTATAAATCCATTTAATATTTCCATAACTCATCTTAATTCGCCGCATTAAATTTCACTGTGTTATGAATGTTTAGTATTTATTTCCATAACTTTTAAAATATTTAAATTAGGTTGAATTAAGTTTAAATGTTTTTGCTTGTTCCTAGTGGGAAAATTCCCGCTTATTTGGACATATATTCTTGAATTTATAAGTTTTAACAGTGCCTAGAATTTTCAAGACTGTATATGTGAGTCATTATAAAAACCTATTGTACCACACACATATAAACACTTGTAAGAAACAACTAACTTGAGATAGAGATCTCTGGAAAAATCTTCATATCAACATCATGGTTCTAATGAAGAATGCTGAAACAAGTTCTTTTAGGCCCTTCCATCCTTCTTATGACGAGGTAATTCTTATCTATTGTGTAAATGAAATATTACATTAATATATTGTACAAATGAAATGATGATTACAAGTTGTGTATTCAATTGATCTAACTTTTATTTTGCTTAATGTGTAGATGATTACTCAAGCAATATTCACTACACCATAAAACAGATACAGCAACGTCTGAAATACGTTGCAATATGCCCTAAATTCGTTGCAATAGGGTCTATGGCAACGATTATTGAAAAATCAGGCGTATCGTTTGCTCTGGTTGCCATAGGTACCTTATGGCAACGAATTTAGTACCATATTGCAACGTTGAATTATCGTTGCAATTATGGTATATGGCAACGATTTAATGGCTATAGCAACATGTTTAAAACCATTGCAATATCTTGGAGGAGCTATGGCTTACTTTTTGTAACGATTTTTTTATTGTTAATTGTTGCAATACATGGACTCATGTAGCTCTAAGGCAACAAATATATGCCCAATTGCAACGTATTTTGAATAAAATGCAATCAAATGTTTTAAAGAATATGACATATATGGCAACATTTAAGTAACTATTACAAAATCTAGCATGACCTTTAGAGTTTATAAACATCCACCAATTTTAATTGGTATTTCATAAAACCAAGCAGTTCAGTTCCAACACAAAATGACCAAGTTCAAGCAAAATAATTAAGTACAAGTGACACACAATCTAACTTAGTAATACATAAACCTAAGAATAAACATTTTGTAAACATGAGTCATGGCCTATCATCATGGTGTTGCTTCCTCTTCCTCTTTCTTGCTCCCCTTTAGTTTCCTCAAAGGGTATCTTTGTTTCCAAGTAATTAGACTGAGATGAAGAACTAGTACTGGTTCCACTAATTGCTACTTCCTGGCGATTACTAACAAGATTCTTTCATTCTAAAATTCTCAGCTTCTTAGAATCAATGCAGCGGCCTCTAGACAAATCTAAGTTGCTAGTTGTAACTTTTTGACAGCTCAACATACTGAACTTCTGGTTATAAATATGTGGTACCTACAATAGACACAGGATCAGACTTTTAAAGAACGGTGTATACAACATAGCAACAATTACGGATAGAGTACCCCTTATCTTATGCTTACCATCCTTGGACTATTACAAAAATTGAAACCATTTCTTCCGCCATTTCGGAAGTGCTTGTATAAATTATGGCAACTTTTTTACTTTCGTAAGTAGCCATTATATTCTGGCCCTTCACAAACCAAAACTAGTAAAATTTGTTAAGGAATTTCTGTTGAAAACCACTATAATGTCAACAAGGATATCACAACATTAACAGCTCAGGATCCTTGCAGTACATGCTACACAAGACATTATAATAAAATTCAGTAAGTAGTCACAATATACCCCTAAGAGACTTGTGGTATATTGCATGAGTAGTGCGGACTTCCCCTTTGGAATATTGCATGAGTAGATCTACAAAATAGATATTTTCTTCAACCACTTTTGGGAAAAACAATAACTTCTACATAGGAATATATATATATATATATATATATATATATATATATACAGGGTTGGCCCTGAGGGCAAGCAATACAAGCCATGGCATGGGGCATCCAACACTTAGGGGGCAAATTTTTTTTTAAAAAAATTAGAGAGTAGTTTGAAGACCTCTTTCATGAATCTTGAAGAATATTTAAAGCATGATTTTGTTTCTGATATTGATGGGAATGTCCTGTTTCTTAAGTTAAGAATTATAAAAGAATGCTTACCTATAGAAGTGAAAAAGGTGATTGATGTGTTGAACTTTTTGAAGAGTATGGAAGGTTGGTATTTGACTGCCACAATTGCTTATAGAATATTATTAACCATTCCGGTTACAATGACTTTTGCAGAACGGAGTTTTTCAAAGTTAAAATTGATTAAGTCGTATCTCCGTTCTAGGATGTCATAAGAACGATTGAATGCGTTGGCTATGTTATCCATCGAGAGAGAGGGATATGCTTGCAAATTCTAATTTTGAAGGCTTGATTGATGATTTTGCTAGCAAAAATGCGAGAAGAATAATTTTTAAGTCATAAATTATCATTTTTTTGTTGGTAGTTACCAAAATGAGATGGCTGATTTTATTACATCGGCAAAAAATTTTTAAGGTCGCATAGGGCATCTTCCAACTCAGGGCCGTCTCTGTATATATATATATATATATAGGGTTGGACTCCATAGCAAACACCTTATATAACAAACAATAAAGAACACCTCATATCTAATAGATCCATTGCCCCTGGCGAGGCCACCCAATACAAAAAATTCTTATTTTTTTTACCCTCTATCCATCCATCATCTCAAAAAAAAAAAAATTAAAAAATTAAAAATTACTGTTCATGACGATGACGTCATCAGTGACATCATCATGAACAGTAAAAATTTTATTTTTATTTTTTTATTTTTATTTTTTGCTGGCTTGATAGAGGGTAAAAAAATAACAACTTTTTGTTTTGGGTGCCCCTGGCGGGGCCAAAGGATCTAATAGATCTAAGGTGTTCTTTGTTGTTTGTTATATAAGAGTGTTCTGTATGGAGTAAAGGCCTATATATATATATATGAGATCAAAAGTAGTGTTCGTACTTACCAAATATATAGTTCTGAAGGCGCTGAATATTAAAAAAAGAGATCATCAGGAAACAAAAATGGATTTCCGGAAGCACTAGCAATTTAGCTTTATCTTTTTAGGCAATAGCATCCTTTTCAATTAATTATCAAGGACAAACTATCCAGAACTTTTATGTGTTTATGGCTTGTTAAAAGAAAACAGAAAGGGTCAGTATATACCTTTTCAAATAAGAAATCATTCTTTGTTGGAGTATAGCCTGCAAGCAATAGTTAGCAGATAATGCAGTGATTAGATATCAAATGTATGCTTGGTTAATCAATTAAAATGTTTGCACTGTCACAGAGCAAATCACTGCCCCACTTTAGATCAAGTCCAAAGCTTAGGCAGAAGAAAAATCAAAGAGAACTCACGTTTATGTGGTTTTTGTAGAATCCTTTCACCAAAGAATTGGTAATACTTACTTACGATTGAATATGGGTGTGAATAAATTTAATAAGAACAGTTATATTAGTTCTAAGTTTCTAACTCATCTTCGCACATAAATAAAGAGTACCAAGATTGATGTGAATTTTTGTATAAAGTTCAAAATATCCTCTACTAGATCCTCCCCAAGGAAAAACAGTTATTAATAGTCAGTGGCGGATGCAGAAATTTTTTTAGGGGGGGCAGCTTAGAATACTAATACAAAAATAAATCAGATTGTAAGACAGCAACAAAAGTAAATTTCAAATGCTTGGTACTTACATAAAACAGAGGCTGCCTATAGATAATATTGCTTCCAAAAATTCATCTCTCGCATCAGATGGCACCTAAAGTTCATTAAAAAGGTAATGTCACATAACCATAATATCCCTCGAATCATCTGAAAGCGGTTTATATCACCATAATTCAAGAAACAAATTAGCTTCATCTTCCATTGTTTCTTGCAGTTTTTACATTGACAACTATCTCAATTCCCAGACAATCATAAATACATATAAAATATTCTTCAAATTATCCAACAGACCAACACTAGTTCATTATATCACATAACCACATAAGTCAGAACAGAGGCACAAAACCTTATTCACGACTCTAACGCACAAAAGTCAAAACCTTCATTTACATACGCACGTTGATAACAATCGCTTTGAAGGTAAACGAAGAAGCATACTCATTCTGCTACTGAAAACCCCCTAATCATCCAAGAATACCTTGCCTCTGTGAACTGTCATAACATATAAAAAGATTCACTTTAGATCTAATTGAGCACAAAACCAATTAAAACCCATACAACCCTTTACCATTATAAAGACTAAATCATTCAAAGTTGCAACCTTTATAGTTAAAGATCAAAACCAAAAACTTCATAAGTATAATTTCATACAACTCAAGAACTACAAAGAACTCAAGCATTTTATCTAAGCATTTTATACAACTCAAGGGTTGCTTACAAAATAATAATTTGTAGATAAAACTGAATCAGCCATATCAAACAAAGAATGAAATTCAAGTATAACATAGTAGTGAACAACAACTCTTTAAAATGGCCATAAATCATCAAACAGTTGCATAAAAAGGTCAAATAAAAAAGCCAATTCTTTAAAATGAATGAAAATTTTACCTGATTGTTACAGAAAATGGTTAAGTCTGACTTTAAAACTGGCTTATGTAAGAGGATTTGTCATCATTATTGAGAAGCTAGGGGGTTAAATAAGCAGTATATTACTGAAAATTACCAATCAAAAGGAGAAAAAGAGGGTAATACTTACAAATCGAAGCCCCAAATCCAGTTAAGAAGCCCCAAATCGAAAACCCAAATTGGCGAAGGCCTGAAAACGAAAATAAATCGCAATTAGTTGAAGTTTAAGTGCAAAAACTGAATCAATTAAACTCAAAACAATGAACCCCTAATCTAAAAAATCCCTAATTTGAAGAAGCCCCAACTTGAAGCCTCAAATCGAAGTCATATTCAATTGAGCAGCCTAATTTGATAGAAAATTAGAGAAGATTGAGAGGAAAGAGCAGTTCACGAGAGAGAGAGTGAGAGCAAGAGAGAGAGAGAGGGAGAAGAATGAGCGAGAAAAATGAGAGCGAAAAGAATGAGAAGTATAATTATGTTTTTCTTTTATTTTAACTAGCTTATAGCCCGTGCAAAGCACGGGTTACTTTTAATATTTTATAATTTATTTATAATATAATATTATAAATATTGATTTTAATATGTTATTGAAAGAATTCAAACCTTACATATTTGAATATAATAATTTTTAGTATTAAATATAAATTAATATGTTGTTGGCGGAAATCGAACCTTGGACCTCTGCATATAACAACTTTTAGTATTTTAGTATTGTTAAATCTAACGGTCATGATCTATTTGAGTTGCTGATCCAACAGTGATAAGTGAGGGATAATCAAAAATGGGGATAACCAAAAATAGGGGGTAACCAACTACAAATTATACCCCCTTTTGCTTATTATAATATAGTATAGATAGTATAGATGAGCCCGTGCAAAAAAAATTCACATATCCCGCCTATTTTTTCCAGCCCGCCAAGCCCAAATTTCTTGATCTATAGCAACATTTTTTAATATCGTTGCGAAAGATAACAAGTTTTGCCTAAGGTAACAATTTATGAATTCAATTGCAACGCTTTTCAAAATCGTTACAATATCTTTGAAATTGTAAAAACTTTTGAAGCTACAGCAACGTTTTTTGAGTTTTTTTTTCAGTGTTCGTTGCAAAATCCAATCTATGGTGTAGTGATTATCATTGGGAAATCGAAAGGGATCAAGTTCAGTTAGCAAAAAAAAAAAAGAAAAGAAAGGGATCAAGTTCTACCGCCATAGCAAAGTTCATTCAAAAAAATTATGACTACCATCCAAACAATTTCAGGAAGACTCTCTTACGTCACTTGAAACGTCTTGTTGAGTGTGGAAAACTCACGAGAGTGAAGAACTCATTTAAGATTCAGTGTTAGGTCTTAGACATGAACTAGAAAGAACTAATCAGGCTAGTATTTTTTTTATCTTATCAATGGTTGTTACTATGTAAATTAATTATGCAACTCCTTATCCATTTTGTTCAGAATTCACAATCTCAGTTATGAAGTGATGGAATTGTAATGTTCTCAATTTTCACTGATTTCTTACCTTTTTGTAAATATATTACTGTGAGATTAAACTAAAAAAAAATATACTTATTATCAAAAATTCTAAATAAGGTCAGGATTTTATAATCAACAATTTGATTAGATTGGCACAAAAGAAAAACTTTTAAAAAAAGTACAGAATCTATATTTGCAAAGCTATTACATTTTTACGAAAACATGAGATTTGTGCCCAGATAATTTGTGAGGTTTCTGCTCCACCTTGCTTATTGGATATTTTTGGAATTTTAAAAATATGAGAAACAAAATTTTAATTAATATATTTTGTTTCTTACTTAAGTATGTGAGAATGATACAACTCAACCACTAACCGTGTCAATGTATAAAAGGATAATAGGTATTTTAAATAGCGTGGTAAATTTTATCGTGAAAGCGTGTACCATTAATCCTTCTTGAGTCTCTTTCTCTTTAGTGACAAGAATTTAAACTATGGATATGATTATTTTAGAAAGAATCTTAATTTGAGTAAATTTTTTCTGACCAATCACTATATTTTTTCATCTAATTGTTGGGGAATGAACACTTTAAGTTCATTAAGTTGCTTCGTAATATAGATAGAAAAAAGAGATTTTGTTAGTTGTAGACATTAACATTAAGTATTAGTCAAAATTTGATATCAATTCACTTTATTCAAATTTTTTATGCACAAAATGCCCCCCATCTAATCAAAAATGGGCTACAAACTTCTAAATAAAAAAGGTCAACAACACTACACCATATATTGGATATTGCAACGACAGAAAAACGTTGCCTTAAGCCCTATATTCGTTGCAGTAGAGTCTATGGCAACAAATTTGCAAAATTTGAGCGTTGCATCCGGTTGCCTTGCAATAGGTCGATTTCGCAACGATTTTGATACCATACAGCAACATAATTAAATCATTGCAATAACTTTCAGTAGCAACAATTTAGACTCTATAGCAACATTTAAAAACTATTGCAATAGCATAAGAAGGTAGTTCATTGACACTTAAATGCAACATTTTTCAGACCAATTGCAATGATTTTTTATTGATTATTGCAACATATTTTGACCCTATTGTAACAGTTTTTTCCAAAAAAAAAATAGTAGGGTAATGCTGAAAATACACTATATACCAGGCCATTTATAGCCACAATCCAAAGCATCATCAATTTTCATAAACCATGGCAACTTAATGCCAAATATCCAAATGTACCATTACAGGGCTATGACCAACAATTCAAAAGCAGCCCATGTAACGACATGTTCGTACAAACCATTCAAAATGTAAACCAAAATTAAAACGACTAAGGCGCATACAAATAGCGCTACGAAACAGTCATGCGCAAATTTAAACATAAGGTACATAGAGTCTACCAACTGTTAACACATAATTTAAACATAGTGACAGAAACGACTCATTCGTCGCCGTCATCTTCATCTTCATCATCTGCATCATCCCCATTCCCCACATCTGATCCATCCTCATGATCTGATCCATCCTCCTCATCTGATCCATCGCCCTCGTCTGATCCATCGCCCTCATCTGATCCATCGACGTCCGCATCTCCAACTTCCTCTGCATTAACCTCATCAACAGAACTTGCAACACACAAATCTTCCACATTGATGTTCAAAGTGGGATTCATTTCACCCAGTTTTTCAAAGATCTTGCTCAGTTTGTTATTCATCTTTTCCTCCATTTCAGCGGCTAATTCTTCTCTCATCTTGGTTAATTCTGAAGAATCTGTGTTCACATTTTTTGGCAAAGTATTCTTTGTTTTTCTTGTTCTGCCACTTCTACCAACAAGCCAATTTGGCCCATGAGCTGCAAGATCAATCTCAACAATCTGTTCATCCTCATCTAATTGTTCCTGATTTTCACCATCTTGGTTTGCCTACAAGTGTTCACAAATGGATTAGTTTGTAAATACTAATGGCATAATCCCAAAAAAGCAAATTGCCAAAAAAAATGGTCAGAAAAGGTCAAAATGCTATTTGTTACCTTATCAAGATGATTCTTGCGGGTTTTTGGGTAAAGCCGAGACTTTGTTTCTTTTGCATCAGCCGACTTAACAATTTTCTACCATGAAATAAAATAATTAAAGTGAGCATTGGTTAAGAAATGAAATAGAGTACGCGTAATAAAATCAAGTTATAAAATAAAAGATCATACCATCTCACTACGAATCTGAGCAATACTGGTACGACCAGCAGTATGAGTATCAGTCACCTTTTTCCGATTTGCTAGATTTTTTGAAGCTCTCTTCTGGATTGCCTCATCACTCCAGTACTTCATCAACACCTTGAACTGTTCCAATGGAATGGTTGCAGGCTTGTTTCTTATCCTTTCCTCATCATTCTTGTATTTATTATAGTGTTTGCTCTTGACGCGACTTTTGTATACCCGCCAATTATCATCAAGCGTCTTCAATACCCAATCTCTACCTTCCTCAGGAATAATATACTTTGTCTGAACAAGTAAATTAGAATATTCATTACTTAAACTAAGTAATTTCACAGTGAGACAGTTATCAAACAATCAATTAAATAATTGTGCAAATCCTTAAATAATTGTACAATCAACTAATTAATGTAGTGCTTTTTACCTTAACATATTCCCACCACCCCATTTTTTCCTCTAGTGGAACTCTAGACCAGTTAACGAAATCAAGCGGGATGTATAGCCTAGCTATCGTCCCTAAGAAACTGCTCAATTCAGTAACTACTTTACTATTCATCGCAACAGGCTGGAACTCTTTATTTAAGGCAACCACTGGCCTTTCATCGAGTTTCCTTGTGAAGACATGATTCATCTTTGTAGGTCCTCTGCGCTTTTTACTTTTGGCACTAGTTTCACCTATGAAAGTAGACACAAAACAGTATACGTAACCATTACTTTTACAAAGTAAGTAAAATACCTATACAAATATATGGAAACAAACCTTTTTCAAAAACACTGCCACCTGCAGGTATGTGGCTACTGTCATGAACTGCATAGTTACCCACATCATTGACATGCACCTGTTGCTCTTCCATATTTTTTTTACGCTTTTGCATTTCTATGTATGCCCCCATCGAACCGATTCCTTCATTGGTAGGAGCCCTCAGTATTTGTGTACGATCAACAGGTAGGGGAGGGGGAGGTGGTAGTACTAATGGGGGAGGTGCTGTCTCCCCAGTCACCTTACAAAAAATACAACAAAAAATATTAGTCGACATAAGTATACCATAATAAACACATACATATGAAACTAAGTGAAAATATACCTCAAAATTATTAGTCGACATTATTACCATAATAAACACATACATATAAAAATATACACACCTCTGTTCTTTTTGGAGCATTATTTACTGAACATGATCGGGTTCTTGGTCTGATAACATCCTTGACCTTCACAACTTTCTTTTTGTGCTAAATAAACAAAATTAAAATGATTATATATGCTACAATTTCCAGATCAGATTTTATTTCAACTATTTATTTTTAAATTAGATCATACCTGAGGAACTAAATATACATCTTCTTCTTCACTTAGACTATCATGTCCAGGAACATACTCCCTATCAAACTGCAAAATCGTATCCTCTATAAACACTTTTTTTCTTGGTTTTTTGGATTTTGGAGCAGCATTACTAAGCTCGTCTGCCTTCTCCTTCAGTTTCAGTTTTTCGACTTGCTGCCTGTTTTCTTCCATTCTCTTTCGTCTATTCGCTTCATAATCTGCAATCTTCCCCTAAATTAAAGTGGCAAATAACAAACTTATCAAAAATCTTGCAATAATAAAACACAAATCATACAATATGATAACAACATTAACAAACTTAAATAAAAAAAATTACCACGCCACTTGCATTTTCATTCTCTTTTACAGTTGGAATTGTTTTCTCCTTTCGAATGGCATTCTGATCACCAGCATTTTTGTTGGTTTCACTTGCCTTTTTCTTGTTTGCAGCACCACCTGTATCAACAATTGCCGACTTCTTCTTATTGATTTGCTGATGTTTAAGATCTTGAATTGTCACAAACTTTCGTTTTAGTTGAAAATGAGGACCTACAACATTACGACATAAAAAATTATTACTCAAATTCATTCGCAAACACAAGAAATCTAGTCTACTACATTTTACCTTGAAAGTAATGTGTCCTTGGTCTTACGATAACATAAGGCTGCATCTCATTTGCAGGCTCAATAGCTTTGTCAACTACAGTGTCAATGTAGATATCCACGAAAGAACCGTCTGGTAACCCATCTACAAGACCATTCACATCTGCATCATTAGAGAGTATTTTCCAGCCCCCTCCTCCTTTTTTCACGTAAAGTCCACCAATTTCAGTGTAGCCAACATCATCTTTCACATACTCCATAAGTACCGTATAAGAGAGTTTGTCATTGTCTACGGGTTCACGAATTTTGGTACATGTTCCGCATGAATACTTAGTTTTTTGAAACTCTCCCTTGTGGTAGAACCTGAGAACAAATGCCTTTTCTTCCATATCCTGATAATAATAGAAACATGTAAATTCATTAGGCCGCAGATAACACTAAAGAAGAATGGAATTAAAACAAGTAAGAAACATGAAACACTATCAAATTGAGATCAAGCAAGCAAGCATCCACTGGATCGATTACAAGCAAAAGAAACACTATCTAATGGAATTCATTTAATTGCAAGCAAGCAAGAATATAAAATAAGTTACAAGTAGGCCAAGAATCCACTGGATCGATTACAAGCAAAAGAAAAACATGCAATTTGAAATTGACATAATGTAAATAAAACAGCAAGCTCCATTCATTCACAGAGTTCATCATCTTCTTCCTCTCCAGAAGACAAGACAGAAACTTGTTCATTCGGCATGTCATCCCTATACCAACTGACATCATCAGTTTGGTTTTGCAATTCAAAGTGGACTTCTGCATCTTGCATAGTAGGTCCACAAACATCTTCAAGTACAGCAGTCCCCTCAGCTATATCATTGCACTCCATAGGCAGTTTCTTAACAACAAAGTACAAATTATTTTCAGTACAATCTTGAATGTAAAACACTTGTTGTACTTGTGTAGCTACAACAAATGGATCATCCTTTTGACAAGTTTTACTGAAATTGACACGTGTGAGCCCATAACAATCCTTATCCTTTTGGTACCAACAACACTTGAACAAAACTACCATAAGTGCTCCCCAATAATCTAATTCGATAATTTCTTCAATTGCTCCATAATAAGTAACATCCCCAACTTTTGGGTTTTGATCTTTCGAACTCGCGAAACTGGTGGTTAGGGATTGCAACATGACACCGCTATTTTGTGTAGTACACTTGGCATCCCTTTTCTTTGTATGAAATCTGAATCCGTTTACCACATAGCCACTGAATTTTTTAGCTGCTCGTTGAGGCCCTTTTGCCAAACTTAATAATTCTAGTGACGTTTCCCTTCTTTCTACCTCATTCTTAAACCAATTCTGAAATTCTTGTGTACGTGTTTTTTCCGTTTTGTACCTTTTTGACTTGTTCTGATCATTATGAAATAAGGTACGATGTTCTCTGCAAGTTAGACACCATAAAAATGTTATAATTGTTGAATAATACTAGTTTAATCTACTCTGTTTATTTAAAAAAGAATACTAGGAATGATAACTTACTGAATCAGCTTTTCAACTACGGCATTTCCAGAGTTGAATAGTACATAGCGATGAGCATTGATCCAAACTTTTTCTGCCAAGTGTACAGATTTTCCATCTTTGTTTTTTCTCGATCCGATGGGGTATCCCACATTTATATTCTCCTTAGGCTTTGTTTTGTTGGCATCAGTATTTAGAAATCTAGAACAAAATGTCAGGCATTCTTCCGCCAAGTACCCTTCGGCTATGGACCCTTCTGGTTTACTCCTATTACGGACATATGACTTCAATTTACACAGATATCGCTCAATTCCAAACATCCATCTAAGGTGCACTGGTCCTCCAAACTCGACCTCCTTACACAAGTGAACTGGCAGGTGAACCATGATGTCAAAAAATGCCGGTGGAAAGTTAATTTCTAATTGACAGAGTATTTCAATAACTTCTTCTTGCAACTTCTGAACATCTTCTAACGCAATCACTTTTCCGCATATCCCCCTGAAGAATGCACCCAGTCTGACTAAAGGTATTGCAACCTCTGGTTTTAAGGTCTTTACAGCAGCGAATTGTAGTAAATATTGGAGAATAAAGTGTGCATCATGACTTTTATACCCAAATATCTTTCTTTCATCAATTTGCACACAACGACTAATATTAGATGCAGTTCCATGTGGCAGTTTAGCATTCTTGAACACTGAACAAAAGCTTTCTTTTTCCTTTTTCGTCATGTCAAATTTTGCTGCCCTGATTTCGTACTGATTGGTATCACCAATTTTAACAGGGTGAAGAACCTTCCTAATACCCATTTCTTGCAAATCTTTTCGAGCGTTGAGATTATCTTTCGTCTTCCCACCAATATTCAACAGAGTCCCTAATATTTTATCACAAATGTTTTTCTCTATATGCATGACATCGAGATTGTGCCTAACTAAATTATCCCTCCAATATGGTAATTGAAAAAAAATGGACTTCTTCTTAAACGGACAATCTGTCTCCCTTTTCCTTTTCTTCACATTTCGCTTCCCAAAACAATTCTCATATCCGTGCAATAGTTCTTCAACATCCATTCCAGATAATGGAGTTGGAGGAACACCTGTTTCAACCTTACCATCAAATCTTCTAGTATCGAACCTAAGCTTGTGGTCCTGGGGAAGGAATTTTCTGTGATTCATATAGCAAACTTTTCGACTATGCTTTAGGTATGATGAAGAAGTACAGTAGTGGCAGTTGGGACAAGCTAATTTACCCTTGGTGCTCCAACCCGATAAGACTGCATACCCTGGAAAATCACTGATGGTCCAGAGGAGACTCGCGTGTAACATAAATGTTTTGGCAGAAAAGGCATCGTAGGTTTCTAAACCTACTTCCCATAATTCTTTTAACTCAGCAATAAGTGGCTGCATATATACATCTATGTCGTTACCAGGGTATGCAGGTCCAGGGATTAGGGTTGAAAGAATTAAATTTTCAGGTTTCATAATCAACCAAGGAGGAAGATTATAATTGACTAGGACAACGGGCCAAGTGCTGTGACTTATATTCATTGCTCTGTAAGGATTAAACCCATCTGCCGCTAAGCCTAACCTAACATTTCGAGTTTCTTCTGCAAAAAATGGATGACTAGCATCCATTGACTTCCAAGCTTCTGCATCGGCCGGGTGTCTTAACTTCCCATCTTTTATCCGTCCAACTGCATGCCAGATCATGAGTTCAGAATACTCTTTGCACATGAACAAACGTTGCAGCCTCGGTTTCAATGGAAAGTATCTCAACACTTTTGCAGGAATTTTAGATTTTTCTTGGAAGTTATTAGAAGTAGATGCATTAGTATCTTTTTTGTGAACTTTCCATCTTGAAACTCCACAAAATTTGCACTCGATTTCATTTTTATTTTCAGCCCAATATAACATGCAGTTGTTCGGACAAGCATGTATTTTCTGATAATCAAGGCCTAAATCTCTAATCATGTTTTTGGCAACATTAAAAGAAGAAGGCAGATTTATATTGGGAAATACCTCCTTTAACAACTCTAGAATATCGCTGAAGGCAGACTCGGAAAAACCATGAGTGCACTTCAGTAGGTAAAGTTTGATGATAAAACCTAAACGAGTAGATTTTTCAGACCCGGGATACAGAGGCTGTTTCCCTTCTTCAATAACCTTATGCAAATCTTTTGCATCATTAACTCTACCCTCATTGTTAATCATCTGGTCAAAATCATCACCTAGGCCCATACCCCCCTCGCAGTCCCTGTCATCATTAGGCTTTCTAAACTTCGGGGTCGACACTTCATATATCCAATTACTAAATGATGGACACGGACCATTAGCTATCAGATGATCATACACATATTCTTCAGAGAACCAAAAACGATTACTACAATCTTTGCAGGGGCATTTAAGTTCATCTCCTACGGCAAAATTATCAAATCCGTTTCGAACAAAATCCATCACCCCATTACTATAAGCCTCACTATACTTTGAAAGTGAAACCCACGTCATATTTGTAAGTCACTAACCTATTTTCTACACAGAGAAGCCTACACAGAGAAGTAAAAACAGAACAAAAATAAAGGATATAAGATTTGCATTAAGAGGGCATGTACAAAATTTAATTAATAGAAGAATGAACACTATAAACATAATTACTTTACTGACAGCAAAATGGACAAGCCCCAATTACAAATTTCTTTACAAAAAAAGAAAAATTAGCAAAGAACATACTTAAGAACACAATAAACACTTTAAGAACAAACCTAAATCCAATTACAAGATAAACCATATAAACAAAAAAAATACCCAATTACATAATTCGAATTAACATAAGAAACAAAAAACCCTAATTAAGAACACAAAAAAAGAACAATTAAAGAAGAATAACGAAGATGTGAGCCTTAATCTTCGATTCAAAACTAAACAAAGAACAAGGAGGAACATTTGAGCTTTAATCTTCTACTCTAAAGAACATGCATGCTCTATTTTTCATCAATTTGAGGGAAGAGGATCGATGGTTTACCTTTGTCGAACCTTAATCTTCTTCGAGCTTGAGTATTGGAGCTTGAATTAATTTCTCTCGATCTTCGAGCTTGAGTATCAGATCTGGGTTTGTATCTCTGTGTTTGTGTCTGTGTTAGTCGTGTGGTCGAGTGGTGTGTGTTCTGTAATGTTTCCCTTTTCTTTTTTTCTTTTGTTAATTTTGGAAGCCCGGCAAAAGTTTTAGGAAATCCCGCTTAGGACACATTTACAAGCCCGCCAATTTTTTGGCCCAAAACTCAATTTTATTGCAACGATTTAAGAAAATTGTTGCAATAGACGAAATGTTTTTAACTCTCTAAATTTTTTTCAATGCTATTGCAACATTTTTCATAGCCGTTGCAATTTGTGTTATTTGGTTTCTCAATAGCAACGTTTTTTGACAAACCTAAGAAACTATCGTTGCAATAGCCATTATATGGTGTAGTGCAAGTTGAGTAGATTTTACCGATCCAATATTACAATTTATTGCTCTCATGCCAATTTTGAGTGTTAGAAATTGGGTGTGGATATTCAATGAAATAGTACTCATGGAATAGTTTGGTGCTCTCATGCCAGTTTTGAGTGTTAGAGATTGGTTGTGGGTATTCAATGACATAGTACTCATGGAGTAGCCGGTATAAAACAAACAAACAAATGAAGGGAACAAACAAATTATAAAGATATTAAACCAGCACACTAGGGAAACTTGTTGTTTAATACATTGTACTTGCCTATCATAATTAGTTGAAAAAATGAATTTAATGACAAAGTATATTGCAATGCAAGTGAACTGCCGCTATGTGTAATATATGTACTTACATTTAGAGACAAAATAATTCATCTCAACTTACTCTAAATCTCATTAATGAAATTTTATGAGTTGAAGTTGACAAGGCGGAAAATATCACCACTCAAGCAACAACACTCCACCTCGAGTAGAAGCTTCCTCAGCTATGCTTCCCCATACCAAATTTTTGGTAGCATGGAGCATCATAAAGCCATTTCTCACAACAACCAGGCTGTCATGAACTTTGGATAACCTACTAACCTCCGCCCCCAATTCCTTTGAGTGAACCTGGGCATGAGTTAATTTATTGAGTGGGACATGGAGTCTTAACGTGCATTAATTGTATCCTTTTCATTACGGATTTATGGTAACCCAACAATCCCAGTCCAGCCCTATGGCCTAGTACCTACCAAGAACTAGTACCATGTGAACGGGCTCCCTTGATCCACGATCGCATGGTGAGTCCACCTCAAGATCATTGCAACTTAGATCATGACCCATTAAAGCTGGCACAACAGTGTTGATTACACTACCAAGAATGATAGCCGGCTAAAGAATTCACCGAAATAGGATTGGTTATAGACATTCAACTAAAGAATTCTTTGTAAACTCTACTACTCGTTTCAAGTTTAACTAACTTTGTGTGCTTCATCTATCATAGCTCCCCGTAATAATAGTGGTCATATTACTAAAGTTATTTGTGGATGGTTTTTATCTATCAGAGAATATCATAGTTTTGTAATCGAGCTTTGTTTCTTGAAAATTTACAAAATGTGTCTTGATGCTGCATTATCAACATGTGCTAAATTTTTTATATACAATGAAACCCTTGATCCAGTAAAACACGCCGCGAAACATAAATAAAAAAGCTTGGCTCCGTAGATTGGAATAGGTAAAACACTCCAAAGTGGAAGGAGCTCTAGATCCCAAGAGCAATCTTCACAATGTAACTTAAACCTCTTTCACTTTATCCCACCTTGCGGAATTAGTTGTGTCCCACAATCATGGCATTCCTACATGTGCCCTTCATTATTCTAGAAAGTGTTTGGGAATTTCTCTAGAGCTGTGGTAGTAGTTGTTTTCTTCCCAGAGTATCATTTGCATCCAGTTGTGCTTGAGCACACCTCTTTGGACTATTAGGAGAATTCCTATTGCATATTTGGCTCCTAGATGTCCCGAATTCATAACAGTTTCCAAGGCTTTCATTCCACTCCCTCCATCCTTCTTATCACCATAGTGATTGTATAAGGTAAATAACAAAAATTAGGTTTACATAATTGTATATAATAGCAAAAGATTGACTGGTTAATTCTTTACAAAAACAGACCAGCACTCGATATAGGCTTACCATTCATATAGGGTCTCTCTCTCTCTAATTTTAGCGTTTGTACAACATTCTAAAAAGAGGCAACATGAGGGAACTTGTTGTGGGAAACATTTGTGTTGTTTACTAGTTCAATTTTTTTAATAAGACAAAGATACTAACATTCTAACATATTTCACAACCTCTAAATCTAAACTCCATTGATCAAAATTAAGTTTATGATTTGGATTGTCTAAAAATTTAAAACTTAAACGAATTACTGAAGTCTATCAAATTTTAATTTGTTATAATAGTTATAAATACATTTTTTATATTAATTTTGTTCTTTATACGTACACTCCCTATATTTAACATTCTCAAACTATTAATCAAAAGTTTTGACAATATTATCTTTTCAACTTAGATATGTTAACTTGTAAATATGAAGGTTATATTTAAATTAATATATTTAGTTATGTTTAATATTGAAAAAATTTCTTCTTTCTAAATCACTATTATCGTCTCAACTTTTCTTTTCTTGTATGATGTGTTGTGTTGTTCTAACTACATGATAATTTTTTCAACATTTTAAGAAACTATAAGAAAATTAGTTTAATTCGTATGGATATATTAAACAATACTAAATTCAAGATTTTTCGTTCGTTTATAAAGTTAATTTATACTCATTGTTTTAATTAATTATTTTAACTTACCATGTTACTTTAATATTTCTAAACTTTTATATTTATTTTCATAATTTTTAAGAATTAAATAAAAAAAATAAATTCATTTTCGTAAGTAAGATTGGTAGTGTCAAATTAAAAATTTATGTTTTAGGTGATTTCCATTTTTATTACTATGATTCAAATTCAACGTACACATTTAGTTTCCTACAATTTTTTGAAAAAATATTCCCTCACATTTACTTTCTTAGTTTTATGTTTTTTGTAGCACTATCTATATATATTATAATGTCAGGAGATCAGAAATGCACCAGAAACATTTTAAATATTTTTCTTGAAATTTCAATTTTTTTGATTTTTTATTAAAAATATGTTCTTGCATTAAATAACTCTTAATGACCTTTTAATTAGTCAATAATTACAACTATTAAATCTATATAAAATTTACTTTATTTCACACTTTTAAAAATTTAGAAAACTTTGTTTGAGCATATAACTATTATTTCAACATTATATATATATATATAGAGTCCTACTCCACTACAAACTAAAATTAACTACAAACTAAAAACTAAGCACTAATCTAATATTTCAAGCTAATCTAATGACCAAACTAGGGGTATCCCAATACAAAAAATGCTTAAAATAATTGGCTCTATCCAACAAAAAAAAATTATAAAAAAAAATAAATAAAAAAAATATCACTGTTCACATGATGACGTGGCAGTGGATTTCACTGGTTAACGGTGCTTCGCACCTTCTTGTACGGCGCTTCGCGCCTTTATCATTCTAAAGTTGTAAGGAATGGCAATCAATGGTAAAGGCAAAAGACGATTGACGGGTGTGTCGAGAGCCTTCGGCCCTCATGACTACCTGACTCATCTGTTTACTGTCTTAAATGCTTCGCATTTCCACGGCAGGGATTTTTTATTTTTTTTTTGTTGGATTGAGCCAATTATTTTAAGCATTTTTTGTGAAGGTACCCTTGGCGGAAACCTTAGAATAGATGAAATATAATTAATTTAGTGTTAGTTTGTAGTTTGTATTTAAGGATTGGTTTGTATTTGAGCAAAAACCTATATATATATATATATATCTATAATTATACTTAAGTGTATTTTTAGGTAAAATAATGACCGAAAATTGTTTATATCGCATTCTTTTTCATTCCCTATAAGACTACATTAATTTCTTTTCGAACGATCGTAAGTAGTAAATATGATCTTAACTTCTCAAACAATTTTGATTATAACTCATTTAGAAATCGTAATAAATTATGAAAATATATAGATCTTCGCTTAACATCTGAAATTTGTATAAAAAAATACAAACTACACATGAATAAATTACACATGGGTTATGACCAAAGCAATTTAATTGAAAAAACCCAACTTTATTGATAAATTAAATAGTTAAAAAAGTTATATACCCGTTGTTCATTATGTTGTGTTGAAATAAATTAACATTCTATTTAAATAAATTCTTACAATACTATTGAACATGTATGTTATGAGAGGAGCGTCGGCTTTAAAAAGTATTATTATATATAATATTTTTAACTTTTGGTTACGTTTGTATTATAATTGTTACTTTTTATGTTTATGATATTTTTGAAATTATGAAAATTTTAGATATATAAAGAGAGTATTTTCAAACTTATAATTCAAGTAAATTGTTTTGATTCAATTTTTTGTAAAAAAATTTAAGAGACCAATAAATTTTTAAATATAATTCATATATTTTCAATATTTTAATATAAAATTTATGAACCGCGCTAAGCGCGGATAAGTTTCCTAGTGTGTTATAATACATGAAAGTTTTTTCACAACTAGGCATTCATTTTATTATCTTGGATGCATATTCCAGTTATAAATCCAATTAATATTTCCATAACTCATCTTAATTCGCGACATTAAATTTCACTGTGTTATGAATGTTTAGTATTTATTTTCATAACTTTTAAAATATTTAAATTAGGTTGAATTAAGTTTAAATGTTTTTGCTTGTTCCTAGTGGGAAAATTCCCGCTTATTTGGACATATATTCTTGAATTTAGTTTTAACCGCGCCTAGAATTTTCAAGACGGTATATGTGAGTCATTATAAAAACCTATTGTACCACACACATCTAAACACTTGTAAGAAACAACTAACTTGAGATAGAGATCTGTGGAAAAATCTTCATATCAACATCATGGTTCTAATGAAGAATGCTGAACCAAGTTCTTTTAGGCCCTTCCATCCTTCTTATGACGAGGTAATTCTTATCTATTGTGTAAATGAAATATTACATTAATATATTGTACAAATGAAATGATGATTACAAGTTGTGTATTCAATTGATCTAACTTTTATTTTGCTTAATGTGTAGATGATTACTCAAACAATACTATCATTGGGAAATCGAAAGGGATCAAGTTCTACCGCCATAGCAAAGTTCATTCAGAAAAATTATGACTACCATCCAAACAATTTCAGGAAGACTCTCTTACGTCACTTGAAACGTCTTGTTGAGTGTGGAAAACTCACGAGAGTGAAGAACTCATTTAAGATTCAGTGTTAGGTCTTAGACATGAACTAGAAAGAACTAATCAGGCTAGTATTTTTTTTTTTATCTTATCAATGGTTGTTACTATGTAAATTAATTATGCAATGGTTGTTACTATGTAAATTAATTATGCAACTCCTTATCCATTTTGTTCAGAATTCTCAATCTCTGTTATGAAGTTGTTTTATGGTTTAAAGTAGTGTGGCATCACCTCAAGATCGAAAGATACGCCCACCACCAATGGCTTTTAAGCCATGGAAGACTGAGCACCCTTCATCGCCTTGCAAGATTTGGACTCACGATTGATCAGCAGTGTTTCTTATGTATTGGAGGTCGAGAAACCGATACACACCTATTCCTGCATTGCTTATATAGCAGGCATGTTCTTGCATTGATTCTTGCGACCTTTAACCTGGGCATCAACGGTTATACTTGGAATGACTTTCAGCAAAACCTCCTTCAAATTCAAGACGGGGACAAACGTAGAATAATGCTTCTGATGATTCAAGTGTATACTTACTTCATATGGAGAGAACGAAATGCTCGGAAACATGATAAGGGTGTCATCCATCCACAGTCGCTATGGAAGGGTATTATGGCTGACACTAGAGCAAAGCTTGCCTCATCTACTTGGTTCTCTAATGTTGTTGTAACTAGGCCTGAATTAATAGTCTGATGTTTGTTTGTTCCATTGTTTTCCTATTTCAATCCTAACAGATTGATAGTAGATTTCGCTATGGCTTGTCATAGTGCATGGGCTACTCTTGTATTCTTTTTTCTTAAATATATATTAATTTAGCAAAAAAAAAAAGTGATGGAATTGTAATGTTCTCAATTTTCACTGATTTCTTACCTTTTTGTAAATATATTACTGTGAGATTAAACTCAAAAAAAATATATTTATTATCAAAAATTCTAAACAAGGTCAGGATTTTATAATCAACAATTTGATTAGATTGGCACACAAGAAAAACTTTTAGAAAAAGTACAGAATCTATATTTGCAAAGCTATTACATTTTTACGAAAACATGAGATTTGTGCCCAGATAATTTGTGAGGTTTCTGCTCCACCTTGCTTATTGGATATTTTTGGAATTTTAAAAATATGAGAAACAAAATTTAATTAATATATTTTGTTTCTTACTTAAGTATGTGAGAATGATACAACTCAACCACTAACCGTGTCAATGTATAAAAGGATAATAGGTATTTTAAATAGCATGGTAAATTTTATCGTGAAAGCTTGTACCATTAATCCTTCTTGAGTCTCTTTCTCTTTAGTGACAAGAATTTAAACTATGGATATGATTATTTTAGAAAGAATCTTAATTTGAGTAAATTTTTTCTGACCAATCACTATATTTTTTCATCTAATTGTTGGGGAATGAACACTTTAAGTTCATTAAGTTGCTTTGTAATATAGACAGAAAAAAGAGATTTTGTTAGTGGTAGACACTAACATTAAGTATTAGTCAAAATTTGATATCAATTCACTTTATTCAAATTTTTTATGCACAAAATGCCCCCATCTAATCAAAAATGGGCTACAAACTTCTAAATGAAAAAGGTCAAAAAGTTGAGTAGATTTTTCCGATCCAATATTACAATTTATTGCTCTCGTGCCAATTTTGAGTGTTAGAAATTGGGTGTGGATATTCAATGAAATAGTACTCATGGAATAGTTTGGTGCTCTCATGCCAGTTTTGAGTGTTAGAGATTGGTTGTGGGTATTCAATGACATAGTACTCATGGAGTAGTCGGGTATAAAACAAACAAACAAATGAAGGGAACAAACAAATTATAAAGATATTAAACCAGCACACTAGGGAAACTTGTCTGTTTGCTACACATAGTGGGTGAATAGTAGTAATACATTGTACTTGCCTAACATAATTAGTTGAAAAAATGAATTTAATGACAAAGTATATTGCAACGGCTATGTGTAATATATTTACTTACATTTAGAGACAAAATAATTCATCTCAACTTACTCTAAATCTCATTAATGAAATTTTATGAGTTGAAGTTGACAAGGCGGAAAATATCACCACTCAAGCAACAACACTCCACCTCGAGTAGAAGCTTCCTCAGCTATGCTTCCCCATGCCAAATTTTTTGTAGCACGGATCATCGTAAAGCCATTTTTCACAACAACCAGGTTGTCAGGAACTTTGGATAACCTACTAACCTCCGCCCCCAATTCCTTTGAGTGAACCTGTGCATGAGTTAATTTATTGAGTGGGACATGGAGTCTTAACGTGCATTACTTGTATCCTTTTCATTACGGATTTATGGTAACCCAACAATCCCAGTCCAGCCCTATGGCCTAGTACCTACCAAGAACTAGTACCATGTGAACGGGCTCCCTTGATCTAGGATCGCATGGTGAGCCACCTCAAGATCATTGCAACTTAGATCCTGACCCATTAAAGCTGGCACAACAGTGTTGATTACACTACCAAGAATGATAGTCGGCTAAAGACATCACCGAAATAGGATTGGTTATAGACATTCAACTAAAGAATTCTTTGTAAACTCTACTACTTGTTTCAAGTTTAACTAACTTTGTGTGCTTCATCTATCATAGCTCCCGTAATAATAGTGGTCATATTACTAAAGTTATTTGTGGATGGTTTTTATCTATCAGAGAATATCATAGTTTTGTAATCCGGCTTTGTTTCTTGAAAATTTACAAAATGTGTCTTGATGCTGCATTATCTACATGTGCTAAATTTTTTATATACAGTGAAACCCTTGATCCAGTAAAACACGCCCGAAACACAAATAAAAAAGCTTGGCTCCGTAGATTAGAATAGGTAAAACACTCCAAAGTGGAAGGAGCTCTAGATCCCAAGAGCAATCTTCACAATGTTGTGGTTAACAGATATATATTTCAATGTATCTTCCTTTTCGCATTTTGCCATTAGTAATGCTAGCTCATCGTCCTCTGTCTGAGCCATGTATGCTCTCTATTTGCCTTCTCTATTTTTCTTAGGCCTTCGACATTCTGCAGTGTAGTGCCCGTAAATGTTACAATTGTAGCATTTTATAGTACTCTTATCCCCACGTCCTGCCTTGTTCCTGAAGTTCGAAGACCCTTCTTTGTTAGACCTTTCAAGCCATTCTTCACGAGTCAACAGCAATTTCCCTTCCGATTTCTCTCTCTTAACCCATTCTTCTTCAGTCAACAAAAGATGATTTTCTTTCGTCTCTGTTTTTCCCTTCACACGTTCCTCGTGAGCCTTCAAGGAGCCAACAGCTTCTTCCATTGTCATGGTTTTAAGATCTCCAAATTGCTCTATAGTGGATGTTATTTGTAAAAACTTAGATGAGATAGCCCTCAAGAACTTCTTCATTGTATAAGATTCCTCCATTTTCTCTCCAAGTGCTCTAATGTTTGTGATGATTCCATTCATTTTCATATGAAAATCATCGACTGTTTCATCATCCTTCATATTCATTGCTTCAAATTCAGACTTCAGTGTCTGTACTCTTGCCTCCTTCACTCGATCTGCACCTTGGCAAAGGATCCTGATAGTTTCCCAAGCTTCTTTTGCCGTCTCTTTATCTGCGAGTGACAACAGAATTTCTTCAGGGATTCACTAATATATCATGGCTAACGCAACTTTGTCAGTCTTATCGTCGACTGCATCCTTTGGATCTTTAGGTTCTATGGCAATCCATGCCCCTTATGCCTTTAAGAACACCTTCATCTTGAGTGCCCATACTGTATAGTTACTTCTATCAAGCATTGGATAACCCGCTAATCATCTCCTAATAATTAGGAGTTCTAACAAACCAAATCAAACAATATCAATCAAACCAGATCCTACTAACTCACTTATTTCACGTTACTAAAATAGGATGATTGAAATAGACTATATTAGTCAACTTATTAACCACATGTTTGAGATTACTTATTCAACATTTCCCCCCTTATACTCAAACATGTTCATTTTAGACTCTTTACTCCCAGTAGCTTTCTCATGTCTTCGAACTTGTTCTTGATCAATGCCTTTGTCAAAATATCTGCTCGTTGCTCGTTGGTGTTCACATATTTTAAGATCACTTCCCCTCGTTCCACACATTCTCTAATGAAGTGGTATCGAACATCTATGTGCTTGCTTCTACTATGAAAGACTGGATTTTTCGCTAAATCTATAGCTGATCTGCTGTCGATGCACAAGACTACTGGACCAACAAATTCTGAAGTGATCTGACTCAACACATTTCGTAGCCATATTGCTTGACAAGCTGCAGCAGCAGCAGCCATGAATTCTGCTTCGCTTGATGACAAAGCTACGCAACGTTGCTTCTGCGACACCCAAGTTATAACACTGTCATTTAGGTAGAAAACCATTTCGCTTGTGCTCCTTCTGTCTTCCAAATGTCCAGCTAAATCACTATCTGAAAACCCATTTAGGACATTGTTCCTGCTGTCCTCAGAATACACCAAACCATAATGCATTGTCCCTTTCACATACCTCATGATTCGATTCATAGCCTCCAAATGAAGTTTTGTTGGCCTTTGCATATAACGACTGACAATACCTACACTATAAGCTATGTCCGGTCTTGTGTGCACAAGATAGCGAAGACCTCCCACTAAACTTTTGAAGTTTTTTGCTTCTACTGTCTCTCCCTGCTCATCACTTGTTAACAGCACCTTTGGATCCATAGGATAAGTTGTGGGATTGCATTGCAACATTCTTTCTTTCTCCATTATTTTTGGAGCATATCCAGACTGCTTCAACACAATGTAGCCCTCCTTTTGCTCAACTTCAATGCCCAAATTATAATAACTCAATTTCCCCAAGTTGCTCATCTGAAATTTGTTGCTCATTTCTGTTTTGAATTTGTTAATCACGACTGAACTCGAACCAGTGACTAACAAATCATCAACATATACATGTACAGTTATAATCAACACTTCATCATTCTCCTTTCTTGTGGACACTGCAGATTCATGAGGGCATCTAGTAAAACCAATTTCTTCAAGGCAAGAATTTAACTTTGCGTACCAGGTACGAGGTGCTTGACGAAGGCCATAGAGAGCTTTCTTCAATTTATACACGAACTGTTCTTTACCATCCTTCACAAAACCTTCAGACAGAGTTACATACACATCTTCTTTGAGGTCTACGTTGAGGAAGGCAGTCTTCACATCAAGATTATGAACCTCCCAATTTTTCTTGGCTGACAATGCTAGCAACAACCTTACAGTCTCAAGCCTTGTAACCGGTGCATATACTTCATCATAATCCACACTTTGTTCCTGACTATACCCTTTAGCAATAAGTCTCGCTTTGTGTTTGATGACCTTCCCGTTTGCATCTCTTTTCAGTTTATAAACCTATTTTAGACCAATGACCTTCTGACCTGGTGGCAGCTCGGTTAGATCCCATGTCTCATTTTCTTCGATGGATTCCATTTCCTATTCCATTGCACTTTTCCAACTGTCATCCTTTGCTGCTTGTTTGTAGTTTCCTGGTTCGCCTACTCCCATTAGACCCAGTTCATCTCTTGTTTCTATTTCTTCATAAATATCCCTCACCAATCTGATTTTTCTTGGTTCTGTACTGTCATCGTAGTCATCACGGTTAAGTGGAATAATTTGAGTAACCGGAGTGACAGGAGATGCTGGAGTGACTGGAGAGTTTCCTTGAGAGGTATTTCCTTCATTGTCTTCACCAGAATAATGCTGATTATCATCTACTTCTTCATCATCAAACTGTACATAAAAATGTTCTCTTTCTAGAACTGTTTTGTCCCAAGGCCACGACTCAGCTTCATTGAAGGTAACATCACGACTCACCCAAACTCTTTCAGCCACGGGGTCATATAAACGATACCCTTTTGTCCCTGGTTCTTTTCCAAGGTTGATTACTCTTTTACTACGATCATCCAGTTTTTTCACAAATGTACCTGGCGTTTTCATGTATGCTAAGCAGCCAAAGACATGACAATAACTCAAGTTTGGTTTTCGTTCATACCTTGCTTCATATGGTGTCAGCTTTGTCAATGCTCTCGTAGGAACTCGATTAAGTATGTAGACTGAATGATGAATTGCCTCACCCCACATTTTCAATGGCAAATTCCTCTCCTTTAGCTGGCAGCTTCTAGCCATCTCCACTACTGTTCTATTACGTCGCTCCACTACCCCGTTTTGTTGGGGCGTATAGGGAGTTGTATATTGACGTTCTATCCCAGCACCTTCACAATATTCTTTGAATTCATTTGACGTGAACTCACCCCCCCTATATGAATACTTTAATTCATTTCTCAGTTTCTTTTTCAACTTTAGTTCGAAAAATCTTGAACAACTTTAAGGCTTCATCTTTTGTTTTGAGAAAATGCACCCACATATAACGGCTATAGTCATCAACCAAAAGAAAAAAAATACCTATAGCTAGAAGTTGTCTCTGGGGTAATCGGACCACACAAATCACCGTGAATTAATTCAAGAATTTTTCCAGCTTCGTAGTTGGCTTTACTTAGAAACTTCTTTCTTGATTGTTTCGACATTAAGCAACCATCACACACCTTCTCCTGTTGGTCTATCCTCGGCATTCCACTGACCATTTGATCTTTTGACATCATGTGTAGGGCCTGATAATTCACATGCCCGAGACGCACATGCCAAAGTTTAGACGTTTCATCAGCTTTAGACTTAGACATCAAACTCATTTCCCTTTTTGTTTCAATGATTATTTTGTACAAACGGTTAGGAGACCGTTTAACCTTCATCAACAATTGCTCCTTCTCGTCATACACCCATAAATGCTCTCCTTTAAGTATCACTTTGCTTCCTTTTTCAGACAATTGTCCCAAGCTTATGATATTGTTACATAAACTGGGAATGTTTCATAAGATATATACAAAGGATGTTTGAAAGAAATTGAGTGTAACTGGTGAAAAAAAATGTAAGGTAATAATAGTACATGTCATGCAAGCACCTTTCTTCCCCATTTTTGTAAAGCATTGTCACAGTACCTTTCCCCTCTATCTTTACTGTTGAGCCATCTCTAAAATGAACCGTGCCAGAAACTGTTTCATTTAGATCAGAAAATTTTTCTCGAAAACCTGTCATGTGGTTACTCACGCCATTGTCGAGATACCATAAATTAGTACCTCCAGGTTTCTTATCTCCCTTTGACATTGTCAAGTGTATTGCCCTATTTTCATCTGTAAGCATCACAACTCCTTCTTCCTTTTCGCATTTTTCCATTAGTAACGCTGGCTCATCGTCCTCTGTCTGAGCCATGTATGCTCTCTATTTGCCTTCTCTATTTTTCTTAGGCCTTCGACATTCTGCAGTGTAGTGCCGGTAAATGTTACAATTGTAGCATTTTATAGTACTCTTATCCCCACGTCCTGCCTTGATCCTGAAGTTCGAAGACTCTTCTTTGTTAGACCTTTCAAGCCATTCTTCACGAGTTAACAGCAATTTCCATTCCGATTTCTCTCTCTTAACCCATTCTTCTTCAGTCAACAAAAGATGATTTCCTTTCGTCTCTGTTTTTCCCTTCACACGTTCCTCATGAGCCTTCAAGGAGCCAACAGCTTCTTCCATTGTCATGGTTTTAAGATCTCCAAATTGCTCTATAGTGGATGTTATTTGTAAAAACTTAGATGAGACAGCCCTCAAGAACTTCTTCACTGTGTAAGATTCCTCCATTTTCTCTCCAAGTGCTCTAATGTTTGTGACGATTCCATTCATTTTCATATGAAAATCATCGACTGTTTCATCATCCTTTATATTCATTGCTTCGAATTTAGACTTCAGTGTCTGTACTCTTGCCTCGTTCACTCGATCTGCACCTTGGCAAAGGATCCTGAAAGTTTCCCAAGCTTCTTTTACCGTCTCTTTATCTACGAGTGACAACAGAATTTCTTCAGGGATTCCCTGATAGATCATGGCTAACGCAACTTTGTCAGTATTATCGTCGACTGCATCCTTTGGATCTTTAGGTTCTATGGCAATCCATGCCCCTTGTGCCTTTAAGAACACCTTCATCTTGAGAGCCCATACTGTATAGTTACTTCTATCAAGCATTGGATAACTCAAGCCTAATGACCCGTTCTTCACCCTACTAGCCTCCATTCTCGTTCACCTTCTGCTTACAAGATCTTCCTGGCTCTGATACCAAAATGTGGTTAACAGATATATATTTCAATGTATCTTAACAAACATAAAAGACTGGAAAATGCTTAAACCAGCAAAAGGCTTATTTTTATTACTGAAGAGATAATGAGTACATATAGGAAAGAAAAGACTCAAAACAGACAAACCCTACACGATAATCATCTCCTAATAATTAGGAGTTCTAACAAACCAAATCAAACAATATCAATCAAACCAGAGCCTACTAACTCACTTATTTCACGTTACTAAAACAGGATGATTGAAACAGACTGTATTAGTCAACTTATTAACCACATGTTTCAGATTACTTATTCAACAAATGTAACTTAAACCTCTTTCACTTTATCCCACCTTACGGAATTAGTTGTGTCCCACAATCATGGCATTCCTAATCCACATGTGCCCTTCATTATTCTAGAAAGTGCTTGGGAATTTCTCAAGGTAGAGCTGTGGTAGTAGTTGTTTTCTTCCCAGAGTATCATTTGCATCCAATTGTGCTTGTGCACACCTCTTTGGAGTATTAGGAGAATTCCTATTGCATATTTGGCTCCTAGATGTCCCGAATTCATAACAGTTTCCAAGGCTTTCATTCCACTCCCTCCATCCTTCTTATCACCATAGTGATTGTATAAGGTAAATAACAAAAATTAGGTTTACATAATTGTATATAATAGCAAAAGATTGACAGGTTAATTCTTTACAAAACAGACCAGCACTCGATATAGGCTTACCATTCATATAGGGTCTCTCTCTCTCATTTTAGCGTTTGTACAACATTCTAAAAAGAGGCAACAGGAGAGAACTTGTCGTGGGAAACATTTGTGTTGTTTAATAGTTCAGTTTTTTTAATAAGACAAAGATACTAACATTCTAACATATTTCACAACCTCTAAATCTAAACTCCATTGACCAAAATTAAGTTTATGATTGGATTATCTAGAAATTTTAAACTTTAATAATAGTTATAAATACATTTTTTATATTAATTTTGTTATTTATACGTACACTCCCTATATTTAACATTCTCAAACTATTAATCAAAAGTTTTGACAATATTATCTTTTCAACTTAGATATGTTAATTTGTAAATATGAACGTTATATTTAAATTAATATATTTAGTTATGTTTAATATTGTAATTTCTTCTTTCTAAATCACTATTATCGTCTCAACTTTTCTTTTCTTGCAAGATGTGTTGTGTTGTTCTAACTACATGATAATTTTTCCAACATTTTAAGAAACTATAAGAAAATTAGTTTAATTCATATGGATATATTAAATAATACTAAATTCAAGATTTTTCGTTCTTTTATAAAGTTAATTTATACTCATTGGCTTAACTAATTATTTTAACTTACCATGTTACTTTAATATTTCTAAACTTTTATATTTATTTTCATAATTTTTAAGAATTAAATAAAAAATAAATTCATTTTCGTAAGTAAGATTGGTAGTGTCAAATTAAAAATTAATGTTTTAGGTGATTTCGATTTTTTTTTCTATGATTCAAATTCAACGGACACATTTTGTTTCCTACAATTTTCTTAAAAAATATTCCCTCACATTTACTTTCTTAGTTTTATGTTTTTTGTAGCACTATGTGTTATAATACATGAAAGTTTTTTCACAATTAGGCATTCATTTTATTATCTTGGATGCATATGCCAGTTATAAATCCAATAAATATTTCCATAACTCATCTTAATTGGCGGCATTAAATTTCACTGTGTTATAAATGTTTAGTATTTATTTTAATAACTTTTAAAATATTTAAATTAGGTTGAATTAAGTTTAAATGTTTTTGCTTGTTCCTAGTGGGAAAATTCCCGCTTATTTGGACATATATTCTTGAATTTAGTTTAAACCGCTTGAATTACTTTGGGCGCCTAGAATTTTCAAGACTATATATGTGAGTCATTATAAAAACCTATTGTACCACACACATCTAAACACTTGTAAGAAACAACTAACTTGAGATAGAGATCTGTGGAAAAATCTTCATATCAACATCATGGTTCTAATGATGAATGCTGAACCAAGTTCTTTTAGGCCCTTCCATCCTTCTTATGACGAGGTAATTCTTATCTATTGTGTAAATGAAATATTACATTAATATATTGTACAAATGAAATGATGATTACAAGTTGTGTATTCAATTGATCTAACTTTTATTTTGCTTAATGTGTAGATGATTACTCAAGCAATATTATCATTGGGAAATGGAAAGGGATCAAGTTCTACCGCCATAGCAAAGTTCATTCAGAAAAATTATGACTACCATCCAAACAATTTCAGGAAGACTCTCTTACGTCACTTGAAACGTCTTGTTGAGTGTGGAAAACTCACGAGAGTGAAGAACTCATTTAAGATTCAGTGTTAGGTCTTTGACATGAACTAGAAAGAACTAATCAGGCTAGTATTTTTTTTATCATTGATGATCAATGGTTGTTACTATGTAAATTAATTATGCAACTCCTTATCCATTTTGTTCAGAATTCTCAATATCTGTTATGAAGTGATGGAATTGTGATGTTCTCAATTTTCACTGATTTCTTACCTTTTTGTAAATATATTACTGTGAGATTAAACTCAAAAAAAAATATACTTATTATAAAAAATTCTAAACAAGGTCAGGATTTTATAATCAACAATTTGATTAGATTGGCACACAAGAAAAACTTTTAGAAAAAGTACGGAATCTATATTTGCAAAGCTATTACATTTTTACGAAAACATGAGATTTATGCCCAGAAAATTTGTGAGGTTTCTGCTCCACCTTGCTTATTGGATATTTTTGGAATTTTAAAAATATGAGAAACAAAATTTTAATTAATATATTTTGTTTCTTATTAAGTACGTGAGAATGATACAACTCAACCACTGACCGTGTCAATGTATAAAAGGATAATAGGTATTTTAAATAGCATGGTAAATTTTATCACGAAAGCATGTACCATTAATCCTTCTTGAGTCTCTTTCTCTTTAGTGACAAGAATTTAAACTATGGATATGATTATTTTAGAAAGAATCTTAATTTGAGTAAATTTTTTCAGACCAATCACTATATTTTTTCATCTAATTGTTGGGGAATGAACACTTTAAGTTCATTAAGTTGCTTTGTAATATAGATAGAAAAAAGAGTTTTTGTTAGTTGTAGACATTAACATTAAGTATTAGTCAAAATTTGATATCAATTCACTTTATTCAAATTTTGTTATGCACAAAATGCCCCCCATCTAATAAAAAATGGGCTACAAACTTCTAAATAAAAAAGGTCAACAAGTTGAGTAGATTTTACCGATCCGATATTACAATTTATTGCCCTCATGCCAATTTTGAGTGTTAGAAATTGGGTGTGGATATTCAATGAAATAGTACTCATGGAATAGTTTGGTGCTCTCATGCCAGTTTTGAGTGTTAGAGATTGGTTGTGGGTATTCAATGACATAGTACTCATGGAGTAGTCGGGTATAAAACAAACAAACAAATGAAGGGAACAAACAAATTATAAAGATATTAAACCAGCACACTAGGGAAACTTGTCTGTTTGCTACACATAGTGGGTGAATAGTACTAATACATTGTACTTGCCTAACATAATTAGTTGAAAAAATGAATTTAATGACAAATTATATTGCAATGCAAGTGAACTGCCGCTATGTGTAATATATGTACTTACTTTTAGAGACAAAATAATTCATCTTATCTTACTCTAAATCTCATTAATGAAATTTTATGACTTGAAGTTGACAAGGCAAAAAATATCACCACTCAAGCAACAACACTCCACCTCGAGTAGAGGCTTCCTCAGCTATGCTTCCCCATACCAAATTTTTGGTAGCATGGAGCATCGTAAAGCCATTTCTCACAACAACGAGGCTGTCATGAACTTTGGATAACCTACTAACCTCCGCCCCCAATTCCTTTGAGTGAACCTGGCCGGGCATGAGTTAATTTATTGAGTGGGACATGGAGTCTTAACGTGCATTAATTGTATCCTTTTCATTACGGATTTATGGTAACCCAAAAATCCCAGTCCAGCCCTATGGCCTAGTACCTACCAAGAACTATGTAACGCCCCCAAATCCGGGTCAGGAGATTTGTTCGTTACCTGAAAATCCTCAAAATAAAATCACTTGTTTAATAAAACATTATTCCTTGTAATTGTCCAAAATTGACATATAACATCTGTGACCACAACTATCCAGGATCTTTTAGGTTATAGGTCTAGAAACAAGAATCCAAATTCCATTAAATAAAAACTTTCTTCTTTACAACATTCACTTTGATCAAATCTTAAACCACTTGTATAACTTCGACAAGAAGTATACCAGACCAACTAATCTTATACATAATAATAATTATTAAAGTATAACTATATTAAATAAATCTTACACTAGATTCAGACCTCCCGAGTCAAGTCATCTTGAAAATAGCGTATGTCTCTTCTCTTTCCGAACTACGCGGGTAAGTCTCGCCAAATTACCTTACTGAAAAGTTAGAATTTAAAACAACAAGTATGAGCGGAAGAAATGCTCAGCAAGTGTACAGTAAAACAGGAATCTTAATAAATCATTGTTAATAAAACATGTATCTTTTGTCAAAATTTCAAATCACAAGATAAGTATTTTAAGTCTAAAATCTCTCATCACAAAATGGATTAAAAGAAAATATGAAATGAGTATTCAGACATAATAGGTTCAATGTTCTACTAGTGGGATCCCGACTAGCTAAACAATTGGTTTGGTTTTGCTTATTCAACATCATTTGTATCACAATTAAAGAATTAACTCACTTGAACGATAAGTGATTATAGTAACATTTGTAATAAAAATTTAGAAACAATCAAATCATCAACATAATAGTTGCACAAAATATTTTACTTGAACAATAAGTGAAGGGATATAGTCACTTGCCTCTGGTCCTTAGCTATCACATAACGTCGCAGTATTACCACTTTCTTCTTCTACCTTACGGCACAATCTTCTAGTTAAATCATTTGTTGGTAAGACGCTCTTGCGATTGCCACAAGTCTGATTCGCCGATATCTAGCCCGCGCGTCAACTTCTATAGTCAAACATAATACAGTAATTCAGTCTTCAGACGTCTGACAATTCTGACCTTCTATAAACGCTTATAACTCAAATTGAACGTATTAACCACTTACAAATTTCTCTGTTGGAAGAAAATAATCAGAAATGTCCCCACTGAGCATAGACATTTTCCCGGTGTTAATACGCCTCACAATGAATTCGACAACCGCAGCTAGTACTCCAACCATCTTCGTCCTTCTTCATTTAACATCTCTTTATCTCCACCGACAAACCTAAGTCAATATTCACCACTTAATTCCCGTAAAAAAGTAAAGATGATCTGACAATCCTAGTCAGTAACTCAAAGAAAACACCGTCTACCCTTAACGACATCTTAATAATATAAACCATCTAAACAATTATGCACATATTAACTATATATAAATCGATCCAAACTCGATCCATAACATAACCCTCGATACTGAATATCTTTCAAAATCACTCGAATAAATATTAAGATAAATCACATTACACGTATTATGACTCGAACATAATTTTACATAATATTTGATCTCCCTTTTAAAACAATTTCCACTATAACTCCATTGACACTCTTCGTTAAACTTACTTAGTAAATATTCCTCAAAACAATTGTTTCATTCCTCGATACAAACATAAATATATTAATCCTCGAGACAACAATTAAACCTCGAAATACACAAGTAATCTTCGAGAAATAACTAATACCCAAAATAAATAATTAATCTTTATTTAAAATAATAAATCAAATAATCAAATAATTAAATGAAGTAATATTTTTACTCAAATTAAAAATTTTATTTAAAACAATCCCGCTACGAATAGCATTTTAAAACAACTACTGCGCCCAAAAAGTTTACCCTCGATATTTCGTATTTTTAAATAAATAAATTATATAGCTTAGAACTAGTCCCCATAACACAAAAGAAAATTTTTCGAAATATGCTTTTTGTAAAATGGACTATCCCGGGATCACAGCCCCTTCAATACCAATCACAAACGATCTTCAATCAACCAAAATCCGACTTCAACCACCCTGCTTAAACAAATATATCAAATCCTCTACCACAATACTATAACTCGACTTAAGATATTTAATCCTTATACATTACCGAAAACCATTTACAATAAGTAAAATCATGTAAATACCAAACATTAATCGACAATAATAAACAACAACTAACAATCACTAAACCCCCGACTTTTATCGGTTCCTGAAATTCCACAATTGAACTACCGAAAATATACCTTCAATAGATATATAATGAGTCTCTGAATTTAAAACTCTGCAATAATAACAACAATTCTTCATAAATTTGACTTTTAATCTAAACGTAATTTAATAAATTTATATACAAAAATAAAGGATATCATTTGGTTCCGACCCGCTGGAAAACTACTCACCCGAAAATCTCCCCGGTAATCTCTCCTTCTCAGCCTCTCTTCTCTTTACACAACTGCTAACACACCCATACATCTATGCGGCTACAACAACCAGACAACCCTAACATCATCTATTCCCTCTCCATTCCGAGCTCGTCGGAATTCACCACCACCTGTTCCAACCTCTCCAATTTTCGGCCAGCAATTCTGCCACCACCCTCAACCCCCTTCGTGTCTCTATCTTCCTCTCTGCACTACACCACAATCAACCCAACCTCGCTCAACTCTCCTCGCCAACGTCGTACTACTACTGCTCCACCCCGATTAACAACTCCACCACCACGCAACAATAGTCTCCTCCCCTTCTCCCTCCTAGCAGCGAACATACACACACATAGAACACACGCACGCCTCTATTCAAATGCACAACTCAGTACATAGCCACAACCACAGCTTCACAGTTTACGCACACCCACCTTACTGAATTAAACCCCCATCATCTAACACCGGAATCCGGCCACCCACACACGCAACACACAGTGAATACATCTGATTAAACGCATCTACGCACACCATATATATATATATATAGGTATACGCATGTATAGAGTGGTGAGAGAGAAAGTTTTAAGAGAGATTAGAGAGATAGAGAGAGAGAGAGAGCTGGGATGGGAGAGATTGAGTGAGTTTTGAGAGATTAGAAGGTGTTGAGAATTTGGGAGAACTCGGGAGAGAGTTCTAGAGCTCGGTAGCACCGACTAAAAAACAGGGTAGGAGAATTAGCAATTTAGGGATTTTTAACAAAATTTGGGAAAAATCTGATGTTTAAAATGGTCATTTCTCATGCTGAAAAACTAAATGAAAGTCAATTTAAATCAATTTAAATTGTAATATAATAAAGAATTGGCGACACATTAAACCTTGAAATTTAAAATGAAGAGTATGAAATTACAAACACCCCGATATTTCCAAAATATTTTTAGGATAAAAAACGAATTAAATATGAATTTTACAAGTTTTGATCCTTTAAATGCAAGATAATTCTTAAAATCATTTTAAAATACTTAAACACCAAAAATAATTCTTCCCATAATTTTAGAAACTATATAATATCATAAAGATGATAACATAAAAGATTTCACAATTTTTATCAACACCAATATTTTACAAAAATCTCATAAGATCAATAATGCATGATTAAAATAGATTTTAATCATCAAAATGCAAATAGAATTTACACGGCACACATAAATCATCATATAAGCATTTATACACGATATCACATATAAAATTATCCTTCTCAAAAACATCCACAATCATATTCCTCCTCTATGTAAAACCAATAAAATATTTAAATAATAATAATAATAATTCATAAAATTTCGGGTTATTACAATCTACCCCCCTTAAATGGATTCCGTCCTCGGAATCTACTGAGAGAAATTTTTAGGGTTCTCTTTGGCCAGCTTCTCAGTTCTGAACTTTCTACTGATTTTCTATATAGGACAATTCTGGACAATTCTGGTTGTACCAATATATGTTCATGCTCTCTTATGAGCTTATTCTTTGAGATTAGACATTCTCTTCTTTAAAATGAAACAAGAAATATAATACGCGTCCACACTTATCTCCTTTGACTAGTCAGTTCCCTTCCAGTCAACTCATTCACATAAGTTGTTAACACCAACACAATCACTTTACTCCTTTTTCAAGGCTTCAATTCCTGATGAAATTCTTAGAAACAACTGTCCATAGACAATCTTTCCTCACCGATAACTATCACATTCCAATTATATCCATTATCACTCTATTTTCGACTTTAACAAAATTATCATTTCATGTCTTTATCATCTGCTCCTTAACCATAATCAATTTCTCCATATTATCGAATCTTGTATGTGTGCTGTCCATCCATTGTGTAATCTAACCTGATATTCAATCTCTTCTTTATCTTCAAGTCTCAAACCTGATCATCCAACTCTCCGTCGACGTAACTGTATCTGGGACCACTTAGAAGATCGGCATGTCTAACTTTACTGCGTTCAATCATTGATAACTTTAGGAATCATAAGGGTTTATATTAAAAGGAATCAATGAAATAAACAGGTGTTCACAAGTATAAATATAAGATGAGTTTTGTTTGATATGAATTTTATAAAAGAATTTAATTGAGAGACCAATATGATCATTGAACTAAATTTTAGGTTGCATTTGTCACTTAGGTCAACCGCCATAGCACAAGAAGGGGGCCAGCCTTCTGTACTTTCATGACAAACACAATCAGTGGCGTCCCACCAAACTTCTATCACATAGATAGTGTGTCCCTGAATCCCCTACATACATAGGGTTGTTCATCCCAGTTTGAATAAAGAAGATTAAATATTCAGGAAAAATATAGCAAGTTCAAAAGTCTCAAAAATTTATATGTACAATGTTTGACCAAGTAACCCCTGAATAATAGAGGTATAATTGATTGTCAAACGGGATATGGTACCAATAAAACAAAGAAGAACAAAATTAAGGTTAAATCACCTTCGACGATGAATTAAATAAGATCGACGGCTTGTAGTGGATAACCACGCTCTTACTCCCATCACATGCCAGTACTCGTATTTCACACTTTTCTATAGTCCTTTCGTACTCTCTATAATGTTCACTAGTTAAATAAAATCGCAAAAAGGATTTCTAAAGGGTACATGAAGGTCTACAGGTATCATCTTCCAAACTGGTAGCTCCGGTTGCCCAATCAGCTCATGCGACCCTGAATTAACCGCTTCGTCTGAAACCGAATCTTCGGATGAATCAAACTCTTGCTCTCGCGATATGTCGGGATGCCAAATAACGTTGCAACACTTGTCGTGATAATCTAAGGCGAACCTTATCCTAAATCATTTTACCTAACATCTATCTGTTCATTCCGACTTTTGTGTTCCTCTCAATAAACTTGATTACTGCTGTAGTTATTTGGTAAAAGTCTTGATAGCCTTCAATACCGGCTCCTTTCCACGTATGCCTTCTTTATCGGCTCCTTCGCTGGCTCGTCATTCGATCTAAACTCTTCTTTTCCACGTCCTAAGTTTATCGATACCTACATCGTCGTCAACTCATAATAATCTCTAAAGATTCCACAGTAGACATCTCCAGCCGCAAGAAGTTCTATCCAATTCAGCCTAATCATCTCAAGTGAGCACGTCATCTCGACTCGTAATAATCTCTTCTTAATTCCGGGAAAGTTTCTTGGTCATCACGTCTCCGTTTATGTAAAGCTGTATTATAGAATCATAATCAAAACAAATACAAAATTCTTCTTGCTTCACCCCATAGATCAAAGGATCCCCTTGTCCTTTTGTTTCTATTCGAAAGACTCATTAATCTTGTCTTTGACTATTAAACATTATAATAATAACCAAGGGTGAGCACATAATATGTTTGGTAAGTTCACTATCCCAAATCTTATACAACAAAATTTTATCACACGACGATGACAAAAGATAATGCTTGAACAAAAAGGAAACTCATATAATTTTCAATCATGAAAGCCGTATAGGCAACTTCTCAAAATTTGTGAGAATAAAAAAAAATTCTTTCAAAATCTCTGATAACTTAAGGAATTCAAATCATCTCAACCACAAGATCATCAGAAACGAACTTCTCAACAATTTCAAGAATTTCAAGAAAATCATCAACTTATTTGGCAGCTCAGAATTTAAGAAAAGATTACTGGTCTTCCACCGCTCGGTACCCTCATGGTGCGATCAACTACCATGTCTCAAGGTACCGTCTTCCTGTGATACCCCACCCAGCCTGATCAGGGCTATGATGTGGTACCACCGAAATTTTCTCTTTGCTAGCATAAAATGGGTTATCATTTTCAACCCTGGCAACATTAGTGCCAAAATAATTATCCGAATTTTCGGATAAAAATACCTCGCCGAAACCATGGGTTATTACCCATGTTGACCAGTTCACACCAGAATTTCCCGAGTAAAAACTTATTGAAATCAATATAGCTGCCAAAATTCCACAATTAAATGTCAAGCACGACACACAGTCAGTGCTTTCTCAAACTCCACTGCTAATCCGAACAATGGATTAACATTAAAGATTAGAATAAAATTTATTCGACGATACAAATAATATATCATCCGCTTTGACAAAGGAGGTAGTTATCTCGAACTAATGAGCATAACTATATTTATCAAGAAAATACAATTTAAGGTATACAAGACGAGCGAAACGACCAATGGTTAGCAACCGAATAATCTTCAACAATTTTAGAAAAATAGACACTTCAAGAGACATAACTTGATCATCAAGAGTTAAATAAAATAAATTGTTACCATTTTAATAAATGGTTCGAACAATGAACCATTACCCGATGTCAAGAAAAGTAGTTGAATTTGAAAGATAAATTCAACTGGTAGGAATATTTAGCTATCTCAAAGCAATAAGACAAGTCTCATCCAAATAAATTTAAAGAGTCGTCCCGATCAATGAGACCGACTAATATTTTTAAATGTCATCTTCCTCGCAAAAGGATTTATAATTAATTAAATTCTTCGATAGATATAATCAATCCAACATATGAAGCAAATGTTTGAGTAACCAACAATTTCACCAAAAAGTTTCACCACAACAATTAAATCCTTGAGAACAATAATGTTCACAGAAATCTTATAAATTCTTTAAGAGATAAGGGATAGAGTGAACTCGCCCCAGTCTTTGTGATTGCTCAAACCCACTTAAGACTTACTCTTTGAAATTCCATAGTAACCACCAACAGTCTCAAAGTGTTTTATCCAGTCTAGCGCAACCATCTCACGCAAGCACTCAAATCTTAACTTACTAGTTGGTACTATATCCAATAGTCCGACACGAACTCTGTATGAGCTCTGACGTTCCTTACTTAGCTATACACTCTCCTACACACTCTCATTTCTAGTTTACTATAACCTCGCTCTGATACCATTCTGTAACGCCCCCAAATCCGGGTCAGGAGATTTGTTCGTTACCTGAAAATCCTCAAAATAAAATCACCTGTTTAATAAAACATTATTCCTTGTAATTGTCCAAAATTGACATATAACATCTGTGACCACAACTATCCAGGATCTTTTAGGTTATAGGTCTAGAAACAAGAATCCAAATTCCATTAAATAAAAACTTTCTTCTTTACAACATTCACTTTGATCAAATCTTAAACCACTGGTATAACTTCGACAAGAAGTATACCAGACCAACTAATCTTATACATAATAATAATTATTAAACTATAACTATATTAAATAAATCTTACACTAGATTCAGACCTCCCGAGTCAAGTCATCTTGAAAATAGCGTATGTCTCTTCTCTTTCCGAACTACGCGGGTAAGTCTCGCCAAATTACCTTACTGAAAAGTTAGAATTTAAAACAACAAGTATCAGCGGAAGAAATGCTCAGCAAGTGTACAGTAAAACAGGAATCTTAATAAATCATTGCTAATAAAACATGTATCTTTTGTCAAAATTTCAAATCACAAGATAAGTATTTTAAGTCTAAAATCTCTCATCACAAAATGGATCAAAAGAAAATATGAAATGAGTATTCAGACATAATAGGTTCAATGTTCTACTAGTGGGATCCCGACTAGCTAAACAATTGGTTTGGTTTTGCTTATTCAACATCATTTGTATCACAATTAAAGAATTAACTCACTTGAACGATAAGTGATTATAGTAACATTTGTAATAAAAATTTAGAAACAATCAAATCATCAACATAATAGTTGCACAAAATATTTCACTTGAACAATAAGTGAAGGGATATAGTCACTTGCCTCTAGTCCTTAGCTATCACATAACGTCGCAGTATTACCACTTTCTTCTTCTACATTACGGCACAATCTTCTAGTTCAATCATTTGTTGGTAAGACGCTCTTGCGATTGCCACAAGTCTGATTCGCCGATATCTAGCCCGCGCGTCAACTTCTATAGTCAAACATAATACAGTAATTCAGTCTTCAGACGTCTGACAATTCTGACCTTCTATAAACGCTTATAACTCAAATTGAACGTATTAACCACTTACAAATTTCTCTGATGGAAGAAAATAATCAGAAATGTCCCCACTGAGCATAGACATTTTCCCGGTGTTAATACGCCTCACAATGAATTCGACAACCGCAGCTAGTACTCCAACCATCTTCGTCCTTCTTCATTTAACATCTCTTTATCTCCACCGACAAACCTAAGTCAATATTCACCACTTAATTCCCGTAAAAAAATAAAGATGATCTGACAATCCTAGTCAGTAACTCAAAGAAAACGCCGTCTACCCTTAACGACATCTTAATAATATAAACCATCTAAACAATTATGCACATATTAACTATATATAAATCGATCCAAACTCGATCCATAACATAACCCTCGATACTGAATATCTTTCAAAATCACTCGAATAAATATTAAGATAAATCACATTACACGTATTATGACTCGAACATAATTTTACATAATATTTGATCTCCCTTTTAAAACAATTTCCACTATAACTCCATTGACACTCTTCGTTAAACTTACTTAGTAAATAATCCTCAAAACAATTGTTTCATTCCTCGATACAAACATAAATATATTAATCCTCGAGACAACAATTAAACCTCGAAATACACAAGTAATCTTCGAGAAATAACTAATACCCAAAATAAATAATTAATCTTTATTTTAAATAATAAATCAATTAATCAAATAATTAAATGAAGTAATATTTTTACTCAAATTAAAAATTTTATTTATAACAATCCCGCTACGAATAGCATTTTAAAAGAACTACTGCGCCCAAAAAGTTTACCCTCGATATTTCGTATTTTTAAATAAATAAATTATATAGCTTAGAACTAGTCCCCATAACACAAAAGAAAATTTTTTGAAATATACTTTTTGTAAAATGGACTATCCCGGGATCACAGCCCCTTCAATACCAATCACAAACGATCTTCAATCAACCAAAATCCGACTTCAACCACCCTGCTTAAACAAATATATCAAATCCTCTACCACAATGCTATAACTCGACTTAAGATATTTAATCCTTATACATTACCGAAAACCATTTACAATAAGTAAAATCATGTAAATACCAAACATTAATCGACAATAATAAACAACAACTAACAATCACTAAACCCCCGACTTTTATCGGTTCCTGAAATTCCACAATTGAACTACCGAAAATATACCTTCAATAGATATATAACGAGTCTCTGAATTTAAAACTCTGCAATAATAACAACAATTCTTCGTAAATTTGACTTTTAATCTAAACGCAATTTAATAAATTTATATACAAAAATAAAGGATATCATTCGGTTCCGACCCGCTGGAAAACTACTCACCCGAAAATCTCCCCGGTATTCTCTCCTTCTCAGCCTCTCTTCTCTTTACACAACTGCTAACACACCCATACATCTATGCGGCTACAACAACCAGACAACCCTAACATCATCTATTCCCTCTCCATTCCGAGCTCATCGGAATTCACCACCACCTGTTCCAACCTCTCCAATTTTCGGCCAGCAATTCCGCCACCACCCTCAACCCCCTTCGTGTCTCTATCTTCCTCTCTGCACTACACCACAATCAGCCCAACCTCGCTCAACTCTCCTCGCCAACGTCGTACTACTACTGCTCCACCCCGATTAACAACACCACCACCACGCAACAACAGTCTCCTCCCCTTCTCCCTCCTAGCAGCGAACATACACACACATAGAACACACGCACGCCTCTATTCAAACGCACAACTGTCATGATCTGGGCAGTTTGTATTGGTGAATACATGAGTAAAAAGCAACAAAAAGGAAATAACAAGAAAGTAAAAGACAAGATAAGATTAATTGTTCATTTTCCCCCCTTTTCCAAGGTCATGGTACAAATATATATAGGGATATCATAACCTAACAGGCTAACGTAATGGGCTTATAAGTTTAGAACCCGGCCCAATAGAGTCCTCAGCCCAATAACTATTTAATGATCTTCCCAACTGGGCTATTTGTGACAATTCCCACTTCTTCAGAACATCCTTGTCCACAAGGATGGAAAAGAAGAACCCTTCTGTCATGTTCGATCTCCCAGCCTTCAAGGTTCCAGGTTCCCATTTCACTAACACACCAGTGAACAAATGCCCTCTTGGCAGGAAGATTTAACACCAAAGCATGAACATTAGCATGTGAACGACCAAATTTTAGAAGGTCTCTATTTTGTTCTCGCTCTAGGTTGCATTTAGCGATAAAAACATCCTTACCCTCCTTCAAAGCAGTGGTTGGACTAGTTACTGATTTACCCAATTTTCTGTCGCCCGTGGTCTCTTTCTCTTTAGCACCATCATTTTCTTCACCATATGTCTCAATATGACCGGACTCTTTCTGCCTCTGTAGGAATTTAGATTCATCATCCTCCTGTGTAATGTCTGATTTACCTTCTCCATTCTTCTTCTGCACAATTGCTTCTCTATGATCGTTCACCTCATTCTCCTTAGGAGCCCCAGTTTCATCATCCATAGACATAGGATAGTGTTGAAGTTTGCTTTCAGGTTGTAAGTCATCATGTGCTGCATTCGCCAAGTCTGCATTTAGATCAATTGTTGTAGGAACCATCCCAATCATCTCGTTGCTCTTTGTCTTCTCCCCCACATTCCCTTTTTGACTGGACGCACCACTTTTACTCCAAGACTTTCTACCAGACATCTTTGTGGGTGGCTTTACACGTGCATTGACATGCAAGCTCAAATTAGGACAAATACTTGATTTTTTAAACTTTGATATTCGGGGTGGTGCGGTCTTCAAAGCTTCAGAAGCGATACCTTCTTGCCTGTTTCCAATATATTCGTTCTTAGTGTTACTTTCCCGCTTGTCTTTCTCAGATTCCATAAATGGTATTTGAAATGCCTTACTCGAATCACCACTGTTCTTAATCCCTGTGGTGGAATTTTCTAGAATAGGTGTAGTACATGTTGGTGATCTCCTGATCTCATTTTAACCACCCACTTAAGATGCAGCTTTAACTGTAACACTCTTGTTCATTTCCGGTGAAAGAACTGACGCCTGTGCTGCAGAACTGTGATCTGTCTTTTGTGCTTGACATGTCATGTTTTCATTTATCTTACTACATTGCTCTTCTTGAGATAAAACAGGCTTCGTTGGGGTCCTAAAACAGCCAATAGCAGTTTCACCTTTTTGGTGTTCATTTATGATGTCAACACCATTTATGGCATTTAATTCAACGGCATTTACCATATGGACTCTGCTCAATTCACCTGTCATATCTCCTGTGGACATTAGGGAAGTTGTTCGCTTTGGGATTTCACCACCATAACTTTTGGAGTTCAATATACTTGCATCAGAATGACCAAACCTCTCATTTCGAGAGGTAGAGGCAATGTCATTTCCAAGTGTTGCAGGAACTGCTGTTCTGTCAAGAGATCTAACTGGCTTGCCACCACTAGCATTCACCAAAGCTTCAGCACCACGAAAATCAAGCACTTCAGATTCTTTTATTCGACTTTCTTGAGCGTTCGGATCGGAATGAGAAACACTATCATTTCTGTTAGCAGAGGCAATATTGTTTGTACTGATGACAGTTGGCAGGCCTTTTGATGAACTTGGATCTAGTTGGTCCATTTTGAACTCCTGTTTGGATTTCAAGAGTTGGTTTCTCTTTAAAGAGATGTCTGTTTCTTCTTCAGAATCTTTAGCTTCTACTTCCAGTTCCTCTAGCTCGAATCCACTCCTACTATAATCCGCTTCTGGAAGAAGTTCCCATGCCTTTAAACAATCTTCCAACCAGAAATGGTTGACAAGTTTTATCCTGTTAGTTCTTTTGGCAAGCTCGTACTTGTCACCTTCAAATTTATAGCATATAAGATGAGTAACTTTGTTTGCTACCAATGGCTTTGAAAAGCTTGCTCCCATCAAACTAACCATTGTCATTATGTCTTCTTGATCTTGGCGCTGGTATCCAGTCAAGCACACTACTAAAGACTTGTCACCAGGAATTCCTTTTAGATTCCTAAAATTATCAAAAACCCATTGTGCATCCATCACATCATGCATCGTAACCTTATTATCCTTCTCCCATTGCCCATTATGAGAGTAACAAGGCAAAACGACCTTCCTACCCGGGAAATCTCTCACGAGCATTTCATCATACACCTTCATCGCAGACCCGAACAAATCCGTATCCTCAAAATCATCCACTTCTCCTTTCTCTCTAACTTCACCATCTTCTTCTATTTCACTGTCCCAATCCCACGACCTATCCCACAGCTCACATCCCTCTGAAGTATCCCGATTCTGCTCACCCTCTTCACAAACATCTCCACTATCCTTAAAAACAACCTTTCCACCAAGAACCGACTCACTATCGTCTTCAATTGCAGGTTCTATCTCAACATCACTCTCATCGTCCCAATCCCACTCCCTATTCCACGGCTCGTACCCCGCTGTATTCTCCTCACCCCCATCATTTTCAACACCTAATTCACTCGCACCAATCACATCAATTCCACTCCTCTCCTCGGGTAGCAACACAACATTTTGGACTCTCTCAGGACTTTCATCAAACATGAGAGGGGCAGTAGAAACAAGTGTAGAAACATGTGTAGGAGTTGGAGGAAACTCACTTACCAAATCTGAAGAGACCTCTGATTGTTGAAACTCAGTGCGGCCGACACCAGCTACAATGGCGTAATACGATGGTTCCGTCGAGAGAGTGTACGGTGGTGTGTAGAAAAGAGGTGATGTTTGAACATAGGAGAAAAGAGGTGGTGTTTGAGGTGTATATTCTAGTGGTGTTTGAGATGCGTGGTAGAAATAAGGTGGTGTATACTGGTACAACCTAGACGGATCATACCAGTTAGGGTTTGGAGTTTGAGTTGGGCTCACCATGCCGAGGACGGATTGGCTCTGAATACCAATTGTCATGATCTGGGCAGTTTGTATTGGTGAATACATGAGTAAAAAGCAACAAAAAGGAAATAACAAGAAAGTAAAAGACAAGATAAGATTAATTGTTCATTTTCCCCCCTTTTCCAAGGTCACGGTACAAATATATATAGGGATATCATAACCTAACAGGCTAACGTAATGGGCTTATAAGTTTAGAACCCGGCCCAATAGAGTCCTCAGCCCAATAACTATTTAATGATCTTCCCAACTGGGCTATTTCTGACAACAACTCAGTACACAGCCACAACCACAGCTTCACAGTTTACACACACCCAATTTACTGAATTAAACCCCCATCATCTAACACCGGAATCCGGCCACCCACACACGCAACACACAGTGAATACATCTGATTAAACGCATCTACGCACACCATATATATATATATATAGGTATACGCATGTATAGAGTGGTGAGAGAGAAAGTTTTAAGATAGATTAGAGAGATAGAGAGAGAGAGAGAGAGAGAGAGAGCTGGGATGGGAGAGATTGAGTGAGTTTTGAGAGATTAGAAGGTGTTGAGAATTTGGGAGAACTCGGGAGAGAGTTCTAGAGCTCGGTAGCACCGACTAAAAAATAGGGTAGGAGAATTATCAATTTAGGGATTTTTAACAATATTGGGGAAAAATCTGATGTTTAAAATGGTCATTTCTCATGCTGAAAAACTAAATGAAAGTCAATTTAAATCAATTTAAATTGTAATATAATAAAGAATTGGCGACACATTAAACCTTGAAATTTAAAATGAAGAGTATGAAATTACAAACACCCCGATATTTCCAAAATATTTTTAGGATCAAAAACGAATTAAATATGAATTTTACAAGTTTTGATCCTTTAAATGCAAGATAATTCTTAAAATCATTTTAAAATACTTAAACACCAAAAATAATTCTTCCCATAATTTTAGAAACTATATAATATCATTAAGATGATAACATAAAAGATTTCACAATTTTTATCAACACCAATATTTTACAAAAATCTCATAAGATCAATAATGCATGATTAAAATAGATTTTAATCATCAAAATGCAAATAGAATTTACACGGCACACATAAATCATCATATAAGCATTTAAACACGATATCACATATAAAATTATCCTTCTCAAAAATATCCACAATCATATTCCTCCTCTATGTAAAACCAATAAAATATTTAAATAATAATAATTCATAAAATTTCGGGTTATTACAAACTAGTACCATGTGAACGGGCTGCCATGATCCAGGATCGCATGGTGAGTCCACCTCAAGATCATTGCAACTTAGATCCTAACCCGGCCATTAAAGCTGGCACAATAGTGTTGATTACACTACCAAGAATGATAGCCGGCTAAAGAATTCACCGAAATAGGATTGGTTATAGACATTCAACTAAAGAATTCTTTGTAAACTCTACTACTCGTTTCAAGTTTAACTAACTTTGTGTGCTTCATCTATCATAGCTCCCGTAATAATAGTGGTCATATTACTAGAGTTATTTGTGGATGCTTTTTATCTATCAGAGAATATCATAGTTTTGTATTCGGGCTTTGTTTCTTGAAAATTTACAAAATGTGTCTTGATGCTGCATTATCTACATGTGCTAAATTTTTTATATACAATGAAACCCTTGATCCAGTAAAACACGCCGCGAAACATAAATAAAAAAGCTTGGCTCCGTAGATTGGAATGGGTAAAACACTCCAAATTGGAAGGAGCTCTAGATCCCAAGAGCAATCTTCACAATGTAACTTAAACCTCTTTCACTTTATCCCACCTTGCGGAATTAGTTGTGTCCCACAATCATGGCATTCCTAATCCACATGTGCCCTTCATTATTCTAGAAAGTGTTCGGGAATTTCCCTAGGTAGAGCTGTGGTAGTAGTTGTTTTCTTCCCAGAGTATCATTTGCATCCAGTTGTGCTTGTGCACACCTCTTTGGAGTATTAGGAGAATTCCTATTGCATATTTGGCTCCTAGATGTCCCGAATTCATAACAGTTTCCAAGGCTTTCATTTCACTCCCTCCATCCTTCTTACGACCATAGTGATTGTATAAGGTAAATAACAAAAATTAGGTTTACATAATTGTACTCCCTCCGTCCCGGCCGGTCATTTGTTTACGTTGTTTGGAGAGTGTCTAACACGCATTTTAAGGTACGATAGTTCCATAACTTATTTTTAAAATTTTCTTTTTTTTGTATAAAAATAGGATTGTTCTATTTTTATACATAAAAAGAAAATTGTAAAAATAAATTATGGAACTATACTTTATATGCACCAATGCGCTATGCACGGTTGTTTTTAATTTTTTTAATTTATTATTTTTCAACAAAATTTTAAGTTTTTTTTAGATATTTTTATAATTATTGTTTTTTTTACTGAAATTTTATATTATTATTTATTATTAAATTTAATTAATCTATGTTTTATTTTTATATTATCCAAATGAATAAATATATCATGATTGCACATTTTTGGTTAATTATATTTTATGTTAACTCATATTAAATATATATAATATATTGCTTAGTTATTATACTTTTATTCAATCTATTAACATTAACATGATTTATCTTTAATCTTACAATTTCTTCTTCTCAAACCCATTTTTTTCATCTCACTATAATCTTTTTATTTCTTGGTTACTTTAACCTTATAGTCAAATGCACTATTATACATAAACATATCATATTTAAATATATTTTCTCCTCTATAATTTGTATCTAATTAATATCTTATATTAAATTAGAACTTAGGACTATTCTCAACCAAGATTTATATATTGTGTTGGAGTACAAGATATTTTAATTTTGCTGCAGCAAACATATATAATTAGAGAATATGGTGTACTTATGCAATACACAATAGTTTATTTTCTCAAAAAAATAATTTTTTTTCACCAAACTGTACTGGTACTTCATCATTATAATATGTTTAAAAATAATTTTGACAAAAAATAAATAATTATAATTAAAATAATATACAAATGTATAATGTTATTTTTTTTTTGAATAATTAGGGTTATAGCCTTAATTATCTCTTACATATATAATTAGAGAATATGGTGTACTTATGCAATACACAATAATTTACTTTCTCAAAAAAATAAATTTTTTTCACCAAACTCGTACTTCATCATTATAATATGTTTAAAAATAATTTTGACAAAAAATAAATAGTTATAATTAAAATAATATACAAATGTATAATGCTATATTTTTTTTGAATAATTAGGGTTATAGCCTTAAGTATCTCTTCTAAAAAAATTCTCGATTGAGGCAGAGTCGAACCCATATCCTGGGACAACAGAGGATAAGGCCTTGCCACTTGATCGTGCTCGTATAATGTTATATTAAGAGTTCTAATTTTAATTGATTGTATAATTATTTCACTAATCTATTTTTAAAAAAATATAACTATTTTAATTTAAAAAAATGTGTATGCTTAGTTTTTTTTTTGTAAAAACTATTATAATATAAATACATATCTGGGGCAGGTCAACTTATTTTTTGGGTCTAATTATGAAAATTTTAATTTAATGGACCTAACTATTTTTCTTATATTTAAGACGTATTTTAACATGTTTTATTATTATAAAAATTTCTAATACTTATAATACTTTTAACAAAATAAATATAAGTAAAATATAAAATAAATAAAAATTACCCATTTAAGATAGTATGATAATAATATATGTAAGTTATTCTTTTAAGATAATATGATAATTATAATACAATATTTTACACATGTTAAATGATCATAAAATATATTATACATCTGTTGAATAAATTTAAAATTTAGATTTTAATTTTATATTTGTGAATAATTTTTAGAAATTATTAAGTTAAGTAAACTGTTCTGTTTTTTGTCAATCAAGTAATATTTTTGAATTATATCTTTACAACATTTATAAAATTTATTGTTTTATATAATATTGATAAAAATCCAATTTAGACCTATTTTAGAATCAAGATTTTTTAATATTATTTTATTTGAATAACATTCATCTTCTACGAATATCAAAATTTTTGAAAATTATTTCATTTAATAATATTCACCTAACATTTATAAAATTTATGAATAAATTTATATTAATTCTAGTGAATTTACCTATACAAATTATTTTAAAAAAGTTAAATTTTTGGCATGTATGCATTTATCTTTTAGTTAGGTTGCTTACCAATCTTCAGAGTTAATGTTGGTCGTGTCACGGTCGTTCTATGTAGGCCGCGTCTCTATGTTCTATACTTCTACATCTGTTAGCACTACAAGAAAAACACGATCCTGCAACACATTTTCATCGTTGTCTGAGCTGCGTTTTTTTCGTTGTCTATCCGGCAGTTGTCTGTTTGAAGGCAGACAACGGTTATTTACCCATGCGTAGAAGACGGTAAGACAACAGTTTTAAATTGTTGTTAAAAATTACGTAACACAACAGTTATATAAAAAGAATCGTTACCGGCATCATGCAATGGTTTTTTGACTAATAGACATAGATGTTATGCAAGGGTTCTCAATCTTGCTAGGCTCTTTTTCAAACAACAGTTATTGTAATCCTCTGTTGTCTGAAAACCTAACCATAACAGTTTTATAGCAATCCCGTCATCTCAGTTGGTGTTAGACAACGATGTAGACAAACACACATGTAGTCGTTTTTGGCGTTAGACAACAGTTTGTTTAAAGCTTTAACTATTGTGTAAGCATTTGACAACAGCTTGTAAAGCAGCTTATTTGTGGTTCACCGTTATCCGAAAACTATTTAGACAACATTTTAATTGTAAAGTTTAAGTTTTCAAACAACACCATATAACCCCTCTTGTTATAAAAATATTGCAGACACAACGGTTTACAAGTTTTACATTACTTAACTAAAAAATGTCAACATTGTAGTTTTAGTACAATCATTACACAACCATCATACAAAATCACAATCTTCATCTAATGTTAGCAACACACAACTAAAATTGCATCCACTTCTTCAACAGCAACTCGTACTCTTTCAAGAAACTTGTTGTCCTTGGAAGCTTTGATAGTAACTGGAAATGTAGCAGAACATCAACATGATCAGTACGGTTGAATCGTCGAAAAAAGAATTTAATACAGAGTTATTCCAAAATTAAACTAGTTTGACCAAATAGTACTTTTGATAGTTGACCATTAAAATATCAAACAAGAATAATTTGATATTTTATAATTTTTTTTTCACATCACTATATTCAATATATAATATCATCCGTACGGTTGGATCATCGAAAAAAGATTTTAAAAAAATAGATTACGTTCAATCGGGACGAGACTAGTCAGAAGGAGTAGTACTTTTGGAGTATTTATATTATAAACTCATACGAGAATAAATTTAAATATTTTAAATTTTTTTGCACATTAATATATTCAGTATATATCATCATCCGTACGGTTGGATCATAGAAAAAAGATTTTACAAAAATAGATTACTTTCAATCGGGATGAGACAAGTTAGAAGAAGTAGTACTTTTGGTGAGCTTTTATTATAAACTCATACAAGAATAATTTTAAATATTTTAATTTTTTTTGCACATCAATATATTCAATATAGATTATCATCTGTACGGTTAGATTGTCAAAAAAACAATTTAATACGGAGTTATTCCAAAATTAGACTAGTTTGACCAAATAGTACTTTTGATAGTTGACCATTAAAATATCAAACAAGAATAATTTGATATTTTCTAAATTTTTTTCACATCACTATATTCAATATATAATATCATTTGTACGATTGGATCATCGAAAAAAGATTTTAAAAAAATAGAGCACGTTCAATCGGGACGAGACTAGTTAGAAGGAGTAGTACTTTTGGAGTATTTTTATTATAAACTCATACGAGAATAATTTTAAATATTTAAATTTTTTTTGCACATCAATATATTCAGTATATATCATCATCCGTACGGTTGGATCATGGAATTTTTTTTTAAAAAAAATAGATTATGTTAAGTCGGGACAAGACTAGTTAGAAGAAGTAGTACTTTTGGTGAGCTTTTATTATAAACTCATACAAGAATAATTTTAAATATTTTAATTTTTTTTGCACATCAATATATTCAATATAGATTATCATTCGTACGGTTGGATCGTCGAAAAAAGAATTTAATACGGAGTTATTCCAAAATTAAACTAGTTTGACCAAATAGTACTTTTGATAGTTGACCATTAAAATATCAAACAAGAATAATTTGATATTTTCTAAAAAAAAAAATCACATCACTATATTCAATATATAATATCATCCGTACGGTTGGATCATCAAAAAAAGATTTTAAAAAAATAGAGTACGTTCAATCGGGACGAGACTAGTTAGAAGGAGTAGTACATTTGGAATATTTATATTTTAAACTCATATGAGAATAATTTTTAAATATTTTAATTTTTTTGCACATCAATGTATTCAATATATAACATCATCCGTACGGTTGGATCATAGAAAAAAGATTTTTTAAAAATAGTTTATGTTTAGTCGGGACGAGACTAGTTATAGTGATGAGTAGTACTTTTGGGATGTTTATGTTATAGAATCATAAAAGATTAATTTGAGATTTTTTAGATTTTTGGACACATCACTAAAATCATTAGATATTATCATGGTCGGGTTCGATGGTCGAAATGGACTTCATCTTCGCATTCGTTGTGAATATTAAAATATAAACTGTTAGACAACGGTTTAGACGAACAAACCATTGTGTGACGCCAAAGAGTACAATTGTTATTTTCTGAAAAGCTTGTATGAATGTGTTGAAGACAACAGTTTAATATACAAACCCGTTGTCTAAACATAATTATTTTTTACTTAATCTAACGGCTAATATCTCATCTTATTTCTATCAAGGGCTCTTATTTCGCCACCTCAGCAATCCAGGTGAAAATTTTTCCACCAATCACGTGCTGTCACACAGACAACGGGGTTATTAATAAAAACTGTTATTGTGCTTAACTATGACACAACATTTTTTTATCAGAAAACCGTTATCTGATTATTTTATAATTTCCCACCAAATCCATTTCAAATTTTTCATTATTTCCCACCAAATTCAATTCAAATTATTTCATTATTCCCACCAAACAGACAACAGTTATTCTAGCAGGCAATGTTTATAACCGTCTTCTAAATAGGATGTTCAAACAACAGTTTTCTGCTCTGTTGTATGAAACCCATTTATCTCACAATGCTAATAACCATTGTCTATCAACTTTCCTTCTGATAACGGTATTTAAAACACATTGTCTGATGTTCCATACAATAACACTTCCAATAAACTGTTGTCTAACTTACACCACGGCTTTGTCCAAAAGCGTTGTCTGAAGATAATATGAAGTTGTCTACATACAACGGTGCTACACACTTGTATGAAAAGGTTCACACAACACATATATTCTAGAACTGTTGTCTGATTTTATCAGAGCATACCGCTCAGACAATGGTTGCAAAACTGTTGTCATAGAAAGACTCCGACAACAGTTTTACGAGGACAAAACATTCACCGTTGTTTATTTTTTCGGGACAACGGTTTTTTGTTTAACTATTGTGTGAAAGGTGTTGTCTGATTGAGTTTTTCTTGTAGTGTAGGACATGACTTTTGCCGTGTACGTAGTTCATTTAGGCATTTTTTTGAAAAAAAAAAATAAGTCTCCTTAAATAATTAGTATATAAATATTAAAATTAATAGGATAAAATCTAGGCCCTTCATTAAAGTTTAGATCTAACGGTCGATATTTGTTTCGCGGTTGTACTGACAACCAATATCCCCTTATGCTTATTATATATAGGACACGACTTTTGTCGTATTATATATAGGACACGACTTTTTCCGTGTACGTAGTTCATTTAGGCGTTTTTTTGAAAAAAAAATAAGTCTCCTTAAATAATTAGTATTTAAATATTAAAATTAATAAGATAAAATCTAGGTCCTTCATTAAAGTTTAGATCTAATGGTCGATATTTGTTTGGCGGTAGTACTGACAACCAATATCCCCTTATGCTTATGCTTATTATATACTAGATTATAACCCGTGCAAAGCACGGGTTGCTTTTAATTTTTTATAATTTGTTTATAGTGTAATATAATATTATAAATATTAATTTTAATATTATAAATATTACAGTAATTTTAATTTGTTATAGTGTAATTTGTTATTTGTTTAATATGTTTTTAATATTAAAAAACAGGGTTGAACCAAACTACCAATTATCCCCTAGTTTAATACTATTATAAGCGAAATAGGATATTTTTTATTGTCGGTTTGATACTCTTTTGTTGGTCACTCATTTTGGTCACTCTTTGATTTGTTTAAATCTCTATTATTAATAATAAAAAAATGTAAAAAAACACACAAAACACTCTCCTGTTAATAAAATTAAAAAAAACACGCACACACACGTCACTCCTCTCGATCAAAACTCTCAGCTAAATCTTTGTTTACCCGAGAATGTTTTTAGGTAGATTGTTAGGTCCAAATGTGTTGTAGAGGGGGGGGGTGAATACAACTTTTCGATTATGAGAAGCAATAAATACGATGCAATAAATGAACACACAGATTCAAGGAATATATTTCTTTATATATAACTTGAAAAGGTTGCTACAACATTCATTACAAAGTATAACAGAAGTTCAGAGAGAAGTGAATGATTCTAAGCTCTGTGAATACTCTCTCTCTTTTTCTTGTGTTTTTCTCAATATTGCTCACCCACTAAAACATTACACAAGTGCTTCTATTTATACTACATGTAATCTATGACCTGTAGTCTTCAAAGACTAAGATGTACGTGGCCCAATGATGTCCACATAAATCTTGTCTTATCTTGAAAGCTTGGAAATCTGCCAATCAGAAGATGCCATGTGTCATGTTGAAGCTGCACTCTAAGTAGAACTTCTACTTGAGAATTTCTACTTAGCCATCTCGAAATTCTAAGTAGAACTTCTACTTGAGAATTTCGACTTAGCCATCTAGAACATTTAGTACTTAGAAAATATTCTGGTCTTCAACTTGAAACTTCAATGCACATCTTGAGCTTGTGATATCTTCATATCTTCTTTGTTCTTCTACAAGCTCTTGAACATGGATCTTTATTACTGACATAAACTTGCTATCAATGTCCTGACACTTGATGCACTGGTCTGGTTCATAAGTGACTAGTCTTGATAGTGTTTCTGCTTCTTGAATAAATTACCATATTCACTTAGTAACTTGGCTTTCCAATATTTGTTTTCCTTCTTGTTCACTTGAAATCAATTGGTCTTGTTGATACTGATAGTTATGATCTTGAATCTCGAATTCTCAAATCACTGAGGCCTGAACAACTTTGACTTGAACTTCTCTCAATGATTTCTTCTTGGCTTGATCATAGTTAACATGTTCAATTGTATCAATTACCTTGTCTTCATTTAGCGTTGATTTCTTGTGACTTCTTGTTCTTGATTGTCTTCTGGTTAAGTATCTTTTCTTTTAATTGAGTTACATTAATTATAGTGTTACAAGTTAATACACTCTGCCTTTCAATCTCCCCCAATTTGATTGTCTAACAATGACATTCAAATTAATGAAGGATAACTCAACTAAACAATGAGACGAGAAAAGATAATTAACATTACATTCTTGAAAAATATACAATTGAAAAGTACTTGAAAACAATACAAAGAACTTAAACTAGAAACAGAATTCGAACCTCGAATTAAAGATCATTTGAATGATTCCTATCACCTGGATTATTTCATATCTTTTAGTCAAACTCGTATCACCTTATTGGATTCACTCTAAGGTGAATTTTCCTCAAGTGAGTTAAAGCAACCGAAAGACATGAAGTTTTTCCAACTTCAAGTTCACACCACTCTGACCTTTAACCCTAATTCCGTTTCCTCTTCCTAGCTTCAGCAGCTTGGTCCTTTTCTTCTTTCTGCCTTTTGCGCTTCTCCTCCTGCTGCTTTTGTTTCTTATATACTGGATTATGAAGTTGCGTCCACCTAGTATTCAACAAACTTATTGCTTCCATCTCTAGAGGGTTCCTGGGTTCTGGGTAAGGATGTTTGAAAAGCCTTCTGAGTTTGTCCACCTCCTGAGTAGTCCTGATCTCTGTAATTTCCTCAAATTTCTTCATTATAAGCCGAGGTTTCCTATGAGTTTTATCAGCTTTAAACTGACAATAGATCATTTTGGGATAGCCTATGACACGGTTAGTATTGTGGACACTAGCCGCATCTCGCTCCAATCGCTTCTTTTCCACTACTACATCAGATAGGTAACTCACGAGTCTCTGCTTTTCTGTCACATACTTAACTTCCACATCTTCCCATTTGAACAAATATAACACTTTCTCCAGAAATGCAGCATCTTGAGTCTGCAGCAGCCATTGTTTACTCATATGCAAGAATGTTTGATTCTTGTCTGCATCTATGAATACTAAGGCATCAGCTGTATTATCAACAAAAGAGTGTATCCAGTATACACTGTCTCTTCCTGGAACACCAACTGCCTCCCTTATCTCTCCTTGTTCCAGTTCTCCAGTAGGAAGATTCAGAGCTTCATCAACATTCTTCATTGCTTGAAGAATATTCCAATTCCTCTCTATCAGCTCTGGTTCAATCTTCACATTATCAAGAGGGTTCGGAGCAATGACATCACACTTCCACACCTCATTGCTCTTCTTGAGTATGACACTTTCAATGATCTTCACTGATTTATCTTAAAGCTCAGAAGCGAATCCCTTACCCATCATCTGCCTACAGACAGCCTTAAGAGATTCCACTGAAAGTTCCATTAAGTCCTTTTCCTCCAGGCTCACCCTCTTCATTTTACTGTCGACCACCATCCGGACAACATTTGGATATGCTGAGAATTCTGGACCCTTGTCCTCTGCTAGCCGCATTAACTGATCCCTATACAGAATGCTTAGATTCTCAGAATGAGAGTATTGAATTTTTGTTGCTAGCAAGAACAACTCTGATGCAGATCTTCTCGTCATGAATTGATCATCCACATACATGAAAGACATTGGGACTCCTTCTGTGAAAGACAAAATAACCTGCCACTCCTTTTGCGTTGAATTGTATCCAACCCTGACTTTAGAAATTAATCTCTTTAAAGCATTTATGTAGTCAGCAGCCATTGGATTCTGCACATTTAGGTTGTAGAACAGATCATCTGCTTCCTTGTTATGATCTCCTTTTGTACATGGTCCCATCAATATCTTCCTTGCGTCATCCCATTTCTGTCCTATCCTTCTATTGTCCAGATCAATTTGAGGATCAGCTAGCCTTGCAAGCTCATAATCGTACTGCTTCCCTTGTAGCTCCGCTTTCTTTTCCTGAAACGCAGCACGATCTTGCATTGCCTTCATTTTAAAGAACTCAGCTTGATCTAAGGCTAACTGTTGAGCTTCAAGGGTTTCTTCATCAACCGTAATTTCTTCAGGCTTTCCGACAGACATCCCAGCACCGCCACCTTGATCTTTCAATGATCTCTTAATAGCATGTTTCAAAGGTGCGTCTTCCATATCAGAATCTGAATCAATTACCTCCTGTACTTTTTCTTGATGACTTAGGTCAATGAATGGTTCATCTTGCTCAACCATTATTGCCTTACCCTTTTTCCTCCTCAGAGCCTCTTCTTCAACAGACGGCTCAACTTCAATTTCTCTGACAAGATCAGCATGTTCTTGAATTTCTTCGATTTGAACTCCCTGCTGTCTCGTCTCCTTTATACTCTCCCCCTTAGGTGAGTTATCCTGAACGCCACCCTGGTCTCCAGATCCACCAGCTGCATCAAAATCTTCAAACCCAGAACCATAGGCTCCTGTTCCACTAGCACCACCTGTACCAGCATCGGGGGGAGGTTGTTGCGGCGCGAAACATTCCTGGGGCACAAAACTTCTGATTGCGAACATAACTCTGCTTATCTCCACAGCCAGATTATCCATTGTAAACTCCATTGCTCCCATCCTGTCATTCAGGGTGTTTCCCAAGACACCAGCAGCATGGCCAAAGTCATTTACCTGATTTGTCAAAACAGTAAAAGCTGAAGCTTGAATTGCCATTCGTGCTGCGTAGTCGTCAAGTGCCCTTTGATTATCTCCAACATTCATCCCTAACTGCCCCATTGACTGCCCAAACTGCTTCATTTGATTTTCCATAGAAGACATACGAGATTCAAGATTTTCAGAATTAAGGGACGGTGTTTGGTTTAGGTGACCTCGCTCTAATACTCGTTCTGTTGGTATTTGGCGCTCGGTTTCGGGCCTTAAAAATGAAGGTCCCTCTCTCCCTAACCTCTCACACACACTCCCTGTCTCACGCTCGTGTATGTCTTCAATAATTGATCCAAAATATGAAGAAGTACCTGCAGAAACTTGATAAGAAATATAATTTGCAGTTATGGGATCAATTGCTGTTTGTTCCTGAGTTGGAATCTCAGGCTGAGAGGCTACAAAGTGTTCTTGTACAACATCAGAACCGATCCTCTTTGTAGCATCAGTACGTACCGGTGAAGGTACGGCTGAAGTTTTTAAAGCTTCATGTCCTTTTGAAGTAACAGCATCTTCAAGAGGTACATACTCATCATCAAAATCAAAATCCCTATGTGCAGATTGTTCAAGGGGTGAACCACTCGCGTGAGGTGGAGTGGTTGCGTGTGACACTCTAGGGTTTGACTAAGGTTTAGAAGTAGCAGCATGAGAAATTTTGGCTTTCTTTCAAGTAAGAGGCTGCTCTTCGGGGTCACTCTCCTCATAATTTCCTACATCTATATGTGCTGGCTGTTTGGATTCCGGTGACTTAGGTGACAAGGAATTAGAAATATAGCTCTCACCCTGGGATAGATCCTGCGGGCTAGCAGTCTCTTGGGTCTGGGAATCAGAAACATAGGAAGAGGAATGAGTAGAATGTAGAGAGAGATTACCTGATTCATTACCTTGTTCATCACCGCTTTGCTCATCAGGAATCTCTTCAAATGCCTCAGCATGAGCAGACCGATTCTGAGCATGTGATGAAGCTTGCGAGAATTCCATCAAAGTGGTAACTCCCTCATCATATGTAAGCCACTTTTGTAAGGTATCAGGAATAGACATCGGTTTTCCATGATGTTTATCCTGATTTTCAACTGTTGAAAGTGACTTAGTGCCCATCCCTAGCGGTGCAGATGATGGACCACTGGCAAAACTCCGTCTAACTGCAAGAGCATCCTTCGGTACTAAACCATTGATCAGCATCTGTAGGAACCGAGGAAACCAGCAAACAACATTTGTGGTGTTGAGGTCTCTGCTTGCAGGAGATCCCATCACAGCCACTATCTCAAAGAGAACTATTCGTCCATAATTTATATCCAGCTCTCTTGCTAGGGCAATTCCAAGGTTTTGCATGGGAATGGAAATTTGATGGTAATCGCTTTCTCGTGCCCGAAAACATCTTGTGATGGCCTCGAAAAAGTAATTCCATTCCACATGAAGAAATTGTTTTTGGATGTTTCCAGTGATCCGGCCAGTCGGAGGATAACATCCTATTTCTTCAAAGAAACTGAGGCGTTGTGCAGCTGTAGGTTCTGGATCATAAGCATCTTTAACAGGGAATCCAAGAACCTTGTTGACAATTTGTTCAGTCACCTCATATTCCTGACCCGCTAAGGTAAACCTGAAACCAAAGGGGGTTGATTTGCTCCCAAAAGAAACCGCACTAGTCCATAATTGCTGTAAAGCATCATGCACTAGTGTAGGTTTAGCAGTAAAAGCATCGCTAGCTTTGGAATACAAATTTAGAAATCGTATCCAAGACTTAAAGCGCGGGAGTTGATCACCAATTTCTGTAGAAATATTATAAAAATTGTTTTTGGCAAGTGAAAATTGGTGAGCCATTTTAATTAAGAGTTTTTCCTTTAGAAAAATGTGAATTTTAATTTTAATTTATGAAAAACAATTAATTGTTGAATTAACCGTAATGTCCCTTTTAATTTTTCAAGAACACAAAAGCCTCTTTTTGAAAAATTAAACTACGGGAGCAAATTAACAGTTAATGGAAGGCAAATTTCAAACCAATGATTAAATCTGCTTTAACAGTGAAGTGTGTGTGTGTAAAATCGTTTTTGAACAGATCTGTAAACTTGTGTGTATATACGTGTGTATATATCTCAAGAAAAATGAATCGTGACACAAATACACAAGAACAGAGATTAATGGTAACACACAAGTGATAGCAGTCTAAAAATGGGCATTAATTCGTTGTCCGTATGAGATTAGCCACAAAAATCACGAATCAATGGTTGTAAGTATGAAATCGCCTGTATGTATATGTGCGGCTGTAAAACTCTATTAGGTAAAAGTGAAAGAAAAGATCGAGTTAGAGATGTATATATAGACATGAATGTGCAATGACAGAAATGCCCCTGATAAAAAATGTGAAAAACACTAAGTACATACAGGGAACACTCAAGTCGAAATCCTATCTCGAAGTCTATCTCGAAGTCTATCTCGAACTTTTTAAGTCGAACTTCGAGATAGAGTTCGAGATAGCTGTTAACTCGAAAAACTTTACCATTTAACTTATAAACAACCATGTAAACAGCACACACCAACCTTACTAGGGAAACCTATCTCGAAATTCAAGTAGAAATTCGAGATAGACTTCGAGTTAGGAGTTAACTCGAAAAATCCCCTTAAAACCAACTGAGAGCTCTATCTCGAACATCAAGTCGAAATTCGAGTTGAGTTTCGAGATAGAGTCTAACTCGAAATTAATAACTAACTCGAGGTTATTCTCTCAGATCATTTCAAAATATCCCCAAAAATGGAAATCACATCTCAATTTCGAGATGGAGTTCGAGATAGAATTTATCTCGAATATTTTGAAGAATAAATAAATAGGCACACTGGTAACTCTAAGTCGAACTCTAAGTCGAATTTCGAGTTGAATTTCGAGATAGAGTCTAACTCGAAATTCTTCCCAGACTTAGAATTTTTAAAACTTCACTCTGGAAGCTCAAATCGAAATTCAACCAGAATTTCAAGATGAGTTTCGAGATAGGAACTAACTCGAAATTTTGAAGATACTTATAATAATTTGACAAATTTTCTTTGAAAAACTCAACAATTAATTTTGCCAAATTAATATAAATATCAATTCAAGGATTTTTAATATATGACATAATTAAAACATTCCTTGATAATTCTAAGGCCTCTAATTACATGAAAAACACAGGTAAATTCATCAAAAAATCATGCAAAATTTAGAATAGTATGAATTTAACTCCCCCTATGTTCATGCAATCTAACAAGCATAAATTCAAATATTTGTGCTATAAAAGACACTTAAAACACACTGAATTCATGCAAAATCACACTATATGCATCCTATAATAATCATTAATTAGGCATTTTAAAGTCTAAACACATAATGATTAAATAGCTTGCATATACCAACATAACCATGGATTTTACAGATATAAGGCTTTACTAACTTGTGTTAAGCATTCCCAATTCACCAACCAACCTATTGAATGTTACTTCATCAAGAGGTTTGGTGAATATATCTGCAATTTGTTGCATTGTGGGCACGAAATGTAGCTCCACAGTCCCCTCCTCGACATGTTCTCTTATGAAGTGATACCTGATGTCGATGTGCTTGGTTCTTGAGTGATCTACAGGATTGTTGGTTATGGCAATGGCACTTGTGTTGTCACACATAATTGGAATTTTCTTGTGCTCCATGCCATAATCCTTCAATTGGTTCCTCATCCACAGTATTTGAGCTACACAGCTTCCAGCAGCAATGTACTCAGCTTCAGCAGTAGAAGTAGATACTGTATGTTGCTTTTTACTTTGCCAGGACACCAATCTTCTGCCAAGAAATTGACAAGCACCAGATGTGCTTTTCCTATCAATCCTGCAACCTGCATAGTCTGAATCCGTATAGCCAATTAGATTAAAACCTGTATCTCTTGGGTACCAAATTCCTAGATTTGGTGTGCCCTTGAGATACCTAAAAATTCTTTTGACGGCTATGAGATGTGATTCTCTAGGATCCGCTTGGAACCTTGCACATAAACAAGTCGCGAACATTATATCGGGTCTACTTGCAGTTAAATAGAGAAGTGAGCCAATCATACCTCGATAGCTTGTGATGTCAACTGGTTTACCTGTTTTATCTTCATCAAGCTTCGTGGCTGTTGCCATGGGAGTCTTGGCTGCTGATGCATCTTCTAGATTGTACTTCTTGAGTAAATCTCTGACGTACTTGGATTGACAGATAAAGATACCATCTTTTCTCTGACTGATCTGTAACCCAAGGAAGAAGGACAGCTCTCCCATCATGCTCATCTCGTATTTGTCTTGCATTAGCTTAGCAAATTTCTCGCACAAGCGCTCATTCGATGACCCGAAGATAATATCGTCCACATAGACTTGAACAAGTATTAGATCATTCTTCACATTCTTATAGAACAATGTTTTGTCAATTACTCCCCTAGTAAAACCACTTTCAATTAAGAATACAGATAGGGTTTCATACCAACATCTTGGGGATTGCCTGAGGCCATAGACAGATTTGAAGAGAAGATACACAAAATCTACAAGTTCTGGATCAATGAAGCCAGGCGGCTGTTCCAGATACACTTCTTCTTCTAACTCTCCGTTCAGGAAGGCACTTTTCACATCCATCTGGAAAACCTTGAAGTTCTTATGTGCTGCAAATGCCAAAAACATCCTGACTGCCTCAAGTCTTGCAACTGGTGCATAGGTCTCATCATAATCAATTCCTTCTCGCTGAGAATAACCTTTTGCAACCAAACGAGCCTTGTTTTGTGTTACAAGTCCGTTTTCATCCATTTTATTTCTGAATACCCACCTTGCTCCAATTACTGATTTGTTCTTTGGTCGGGGTACCAGTTTCCAAACTTTCTGCCTTTCAAACTGATTGAGTTCCTCTTGCATTGCAATCACCCAATCAGCATCACCAAGAGCTTCTTCTATTTCTTTAGGTTCAAGCTTGGATAAGAACCCAGAATATAAGCAAATATTAGCCAGGTCAGCTCTTGCATTTCTTCTAGTAGACACACCAGCATCTGGATCACCGATAATCAATTCAAACGGATGGTCTCTATTCCATACTCGTTCTCTTGGAAATTGTCTTGATGATTCAGCATGACTTTCTGAATTGTGGTGCTGACTACTTTGAATACTTTCACTAACTCCCCCTGAGTTAGTACCAGCTCCTACAGAACTAAAGTCAACTCGACTCGAGCCTTGAACAGTAGTTCTTGAGCTGCTATTTACTCCCCCTGAGTTGTTGCCGGTTCGTGCTGAAGAAGTCTCTCCTGATCTTGTAGAATTAGCTTGTTCACTAGACTCAGGTTCTTCACGTACACTTGGAACATTTAATGGGACAACCAACTCAGGTTCATCTTCAAGATCTTCTAAGTCCAGATTCTGAAATTTTAGGGACTCGGGTTCACTAGAATCTCTTGAAATTGATGAGAGTTTGGTATCGTCGAATCTGACGTTGTAGCTTTCAGTCACTTTTCGATCATTTACTAAGAACACCCTATAAGCTGCTACCACATCTGTGGAGTAACCAACAAAGATTCCTTCACGAGCTTTTGCTGCAAACTTGCCTAGATTTTCATCATCTATAAGTACATAGCATTTTGCTCCGAAGACATGAAAGTATTTGATTGTTGGTCTTCTTCCGTTCATTAGCTCACATGGTGTCTTTTCTTTATCTTTTATGATCAAGGATCGATTTTGAGTGTAACACACGGTACTCACTGCTTCTGCCCAGAAATACAGAGGAAGTTTCGAATCGTACAACAAAGTTCTTGCTGCTTCAACCAATGTTCTATTCTTCCTTTCAACTACTCCATTTTGCTGTGGAGTTCTCGGGGCTGAGTACTGACGACGTATTCCTTTAGATACACAGAAGTCATTTAGCACTGCGTTTTTGAATTCAGTACCATTGTCTGATCTAATCGTCTTCACAGTAAGTGTTGAAACATTCTCAATTTGAGTGATGTGATCAATGATTAAGAAAGGTACTTCGTCTTTCGTCATTACGAACAATACCCATGTATACTTGGAGAAGTCATCCACGATTACCAATGCATATCTTTTCCTAGACAGAGATAGAACATTCACTGGGCCAAACAAATCCATATGAAGAAGTTGCAGAGGCTCAGTGATACTAGAAATTTCTTTGCTTTTATGCGAGGCTCGCTTCGACTTTCCCATTTCACAGGCTTCACAGAGTCCTTTCGGAGTGAACTCCATTTGAGGTAGATCTCTCACCAATTCTCGCCTCGCGAGAGCATTCATCGTTTTGAAGTTTAAGTGAGATAACTTTTTGTGCCATAACCAGCTTTCATCATCCGAAGCTTTGCTGTAGAAACAGGTGACTTCATTCTGATTTGCTGAATCCATGTCTGCAACAAAAAGATCTGCCTTTCGAACTCCTCTCAAAGCCAGTGAACCTTCCTTGATGTGAGTGATTGATACACCTTTCTTGTTGAAGACAATTTCGTAACCTTTGTCACAGAATTGACTGATACTCAACAAATTATGCTTTAATCCCTCAACATAGGAAATATCTTCAATGATGACATTGCCAGTTTTCAGTTTGCCATATCCCTTTGTCACACCTATGCTGTCATCTCCAAAGGTAACATAAGGGCCAGCTTTCATAACCAACTCTGTAAGCAGGGACTTGTTTCCAGTCATATGCCTCGATGCTCCACTATCTAGCACCCATATAACTTTATTTCTCTTTTGCTTAATGCCCTGCAATGACAGATTGATTAGACTTTCTTCGGAACCCAACTTTGATTGGGCCCGGCTTTTCGATAAGATTTAGAATCAACAGATTTAACAACTGGAGATGCACTTTTCTTAACATAACTAGAGCTTTCGACTTCCTCCTTTCCTTTCTCAGACTTGACATATTTATCAGTCCTAGGAGAAGGTTTGTCACTCCTAACTTTAGGAGGACTGACAGTCTTAGCTCTCCCAAACTTCTTTTTGATGTTTGAACTAGCAGCAGTATTTGAGCATGACTGGCTAGATGCATTCATTAAATTCACAAAAGTTTGCATGATGTTAAAAGTGCATGGCATACAATTAGGTTGACCACACTGTGCATGATTCTGATGCAGATTATTCATTGTATGTGTGACAGGCATGGCATGTGCAGCAGGAACATTTATGTTAGCTTTACATGCATAAGAAAGATGTTCAGTAGATTTGCAGTGATAACATGCTTTCTTTATTCGTTCAGCCTTAACCTCTTTTATGCCTTTCTTCCCTTGTTGTTTAACAGCCTTAGCTCCTATTCCTAGTCTAGATTCATCTCTAGGAAAATTGATTTTAACTTGTTTGATAGGAGTTATAGGTTGTGCTTTCTGACGATCTTCCATCTCAATCTCATATCTAGCTATCAATTCAGTCTCTTCTTCTTCTATTCTAGGAACAAGGTGTTTGTAGATGGGTTTGACAGAAGATTTAAAAATGCTAGGAATTTCATTTTTAAGGTCACTGGAACTAGAGTCAATAGGTCTCTTCCCTTCTTTATTAGAAAGGTTAGAATAATCAAGTCCTACACCTACTCCAGTTATCTTCTTAAATACGTCATTATCTACATACACTTTACTAGCAGCTAGTTTGTAAGCTTCACATTTAGTTTCTAACTCAGCTAGTTTGTTCCTTAAACATGATTCTATTTCTTCCTTAAGGACGAGCTTGTGTTCCAAAGATTTAATAAAATCTCTTAGGGAAGTATCTACAGTGCAAGCAGCCTCTAACTCTTCCACTTTTGCCTCAAGCATTCTGCTTTTGGCGACAAGTGTTTTCTGTTCCTTTTGAGAAGTGTCTAGGCTTTTGCACAACATGTAGATCTCTTCGCTAAGAGCACCGTTCTGTTCCTTATAATCATCAATAGACATTTCTACTTTAAGGGTTAGAACTGGTACCTCTGGTTCCTCTGATGTCTCAGCCATGAGCGCAAAGTTTGCTACATGAGTAACATCTTCCTCATCTGAATCATCCCAAGCTCTTCCTTCTGTTACTACTAAAGCTCTTTTACCATGTTTTTCTTTCACCAGCAATTCATACTTGCTTTTGAGGGCTTCAAATGTCTCTTTTGGATAAGTCTGTTTAGGCTTTTTGCAGTCCGATGCAAAGTGTCCAGGTTCTCCACAGTTATAGCATTTGAACTTCATTTTGAAATCCAAAGGAGATTTGTAGCTGGTACTCTTGCCTTTACCTTGGTAGCCTGACGAACTACCACCACCCTTAGCAGCCCGATAATAAGATGAAGAATTTCTCTGTGGTCGGTTGCTCTTTTTGAATCTCATGTTGCTGAACTTCCTTGCCATGTATGCCACGACACTATCGTCCATGTTGTCCAGCTCTTCTTGGGTGAAGTAGTCATCATCACTGTTGGATGCGCACTCGTCATCATTATCAACTTGATGTGGTGCAGGTGATGATTTAGGCTTTGCTGCAACCATTGCCTTCTTAGACTCTTCCTCATCAGCAACTAATCCTGATGCAGTTTCTTTTTCCTTTGAATCATTGTCCCATGCTTGATCTTGAAGAGTTTCCAGCTCATAGGTCTTCAGAATTCCATAATATTCTTCCAGAGAAGTTGTATGCAAATCTCTGGTTACTCTGATTGCGTAGACTCTATGTTCAATGCTCTTTGGCTGGTTTCTCAGATATCTCGTATTGGTCTCAACCATGGGGAGAGTAACACCTCTCAGATTCAAATCCAATACCAACTGACTGAATCGTAGGTAGACATCTGTTATGCTTTCTCCTTTTCGTATTCTAAAGGTGTCATACTCCATCTTGAGTATAAGTGTCTTGTTGCTTCTGACCTCTGCAGATCCTTCCATGACAACTTCTATTTTGTCCCAAATCTTCTTTGCTGTATTCAAACCCTTGACTATGTTGAACATTTCATGATCGAGAGATTCCATCAAGGTTTGTCTTACAGAAGTGTCATAAGCTATTTGCTCCTTGTCAGCATCCGTAAAGTCCGCTGCCTTTTTAGGCTCAGACCGAGCAGGTATAACCTCCTCTCCTTCCGTACGCTCAGGAATAGCTTTCATTGGAACGAATTTACCTTTTTCAAGGACTTCCAGATACTCAGGGTTAATAGTCTCCAAGTAGAGTCTCATTCTGAAAACCCATTCTTCATAGTGATCTCGGTTGAACATTGGGATCTTGAAAGAATTTTTAGGAGCCATTTCAAATCTTGTCACTAAAAATTTCTAAGTACCCAAGACTAGGCTATGTAGAATATCTATGTAGAACTTCTGCCAAGTCGAAATTTCTCAAAGTAGAAATTTTGCTCAAGTCGAAATTTCTCTAAGTAGAAATTGTCCAAGTCGAAATTCACCAAGTAGAAATTGTCCAAGTCGAAATTCTATGTAGAAAATCTCAAGTAGAAATTCTATGTAGAACTTTTTGTCCTTAGAATAATTTTCTGCAGATTACTTTAATATTGAATAAACAATATCACCTTTTTGACTTTTGATTACTTTACACACCGAAAGTGACTAACCCACTTGCTAAGCACTGAGTACACTTTCTTTTGCTTTCGGCCAAGGAATAATAATCAAATCAAAAGTACCAAAAACACCTTTTTGACTATCTTATTTGTTTGAAAAAGGAGATCAAAAAGTTGTTGGGTTATCTTCTTTGATAAGAACAGATGATGAACACTCAAGAACACCAAATATCGATTAACCCAGATTAATTCACAAAAATTAATTAAAATACACCCAAGCTAAATAATCACACCTGGAGTATTTAAATAATTTTTCTGGATGAGTTTTCACTAGAAACGAATTAAAGCACACTTTTCGAAAAAATGAAAAGTAGATCTAGAAAATGAAAACTCACGATTCTTCTACCAAACACAAGGATCTATGTTTTGTATGTTAAACATCCGCTCTGATACCAATTGTTAGGTCCAAATGTGTTGTAGAGGGGGGGGTGAATACAACTTTTCGATTATGAGAAGCAATAAATACGATGCAATAAATGAACACACAGATTCAAGGAATATATTTCTTTATATATAACTTGAAAAGGTTGCTACAACATTCATTACAAAGTATAACAGAAGTTCAGAGAGAAGTGAATGATTCTAAGCTCTGTGAATACTCTCTCTCTTTTTCTTGTGTTTTTCTCAATATTGCTCACCCACTAAAACATTACACAAGTGCTTCTATTTATACTACATGTAATCTATGACCTGTAGTCTTCAAAGACTAAGATGTACGTGGCCCAATGATGTCCACATAAATCTTGTCTTATCTTGAAAGCTTGGAAATCTGCCAATCAGAAGATGCCATGTGTCATGTTGAAGCTGCACTCTAAGTAGAACTTCTACTTGAGAATTTCTACTTAGCCATCTCGAAATTCTAAGTAGAACTTCTACTTGAGAATTTCGACTTAGCCATCTAGAACATTTAGTACTTAGAAAATATTCTGGTCTTCAACTTGAAACTTCAATGCACATCTTGAGCTTGTGATATCTTCATATCTTCTTTGTTCTTCTACAAGCTCTTGAACATGGATCTTTATTACTGACATAAACTTGCTATCAATGTCCTGACACTTGATGCACTGGTCTGGTTCATAAGTGACTAGTCTTGATAGTGTTTCTGCTTCTTGAATAAATTACCATATTCACTTAGTAACTTGGCTTTCCAATATTTGCTTTCCTTCTTGTTCACTTGAAATCAATTGGTCTTGTTGATACTGATAGTTATGATCTTGAATCTCGAATTCTCAAATCACTGAGGCCTGAACAACTTTGACTTGAACTTCTCTCGATGATTTCTTCTTGGCTTGATCATAGTTAACATGTTCAATTGTATCAATTACCTTGTCTTCATTTAGCGTTGATTTCTTGTGACTTCTTGTTCTTGATTGTCTTCTGGTTAAGTATCTTTTCTTTTAATTGAGTTACATTAATTATAGTGTTACAAGTTAATACACTCTGCCTTTCATAGATAAAATATTAATTAAATTTATTTTTAATTGAACTAAAATTATGGCTAAAAAATAGGGTTGAACCCAACTACCAAACTACCAATTATCCCCTAGTTTACTTATTATAGTATAGTATAGATAGGATATGAATAGGGTCTCTCTCTCTAATTTTAGCGTTTGTACAACATTCTAAAAAGAGGCAACAACAGGACTGGGAAACATTTGTGTTGTTTAGTAGTTCAATTTTTTTAATAAGACAAAGATACTAACATTCTAACATATTTCACAACCTCTAAATCTAAACTTCATTGATCAAAATTAAGTTTATGATTTGGATTATCTAAAAATTTAAAACTTTAACGAATTACTGAAGTCTATCAAATTTTAATTTGTTATAAATACATTTTTATATTAATTTTGTTCTTTATACGTACACTCCCTATATTTAACATTCTCAAACTATTAATCAAAAGTTTCGACAATATTATCTTTTCAACTTAGATATGTTAACTTGTAAATATGAACGTCATATTTAAATTAATACATTTAGTTATGTTTAATATTGTAAAAATTTCTTCTTTCTAAATCACTATTATCGTCTCAACTTTTCTTTTCTTGTACGATGTGTTGTGTTGTTCTAACTACATACATGATAATTTTTCCAACATTTTAAGAAACTATAAGAAAATTAGTTTAATTCGTATCGATATATTAAATAATACTAAATTCAAGATTTTTCGTTCTTTTATAAAGTTAATTTATACTCATTGTCTTAACTAATTATTTTAATTTACCATGTTACTTTAATATTTCTAAACTTTTATATTTATTTTCATAATTTTTAAGAATTAAATAAAAAATAAATTCATTTTTGTAAGTAAGATTGGTAGTGTCAAATAAAAATTTAATGTTTTAGGTTTCGATTTTTTTTCTATGATTCAAATTCAACGGACACATTTAGTTTCCTACAATTTTCTGAAAAAATATTCCCTCACATTTACTTTCTTAGTTTTATGTTTTTTGTAGCACTATGTGTTATAATACATGAAAGTCTTTTCACAATTAGGCATTCATTTTATTATCTTGGATGCATATGCCTGTTATAAATCCAATTAATATTTCCATAACTCATCTTAATTCGTGGCATTAAATTTCACTGTGTTATGAATGTTTAGTAATTATTTTCATAACTTTTAAAATATTTAAATTAGGTTGAATTAAGTTTAAATGTTTTTGCTTGTTCCTAGTGGGAAAATTCCCGCTTATTTGGACATATATTCTTGAATTTAGTTTTAACCGCTTGAATTACTTTGGGCGCCTAGAATTTTCAAGACTGTATATGTGAGTCATTATAAAAACCTATTGTACCACACACATCTAAACACTTGTAAGAAACAACTAACTTGAGATAGAGATCTGTGGAAAAATCTTCATATCAACATCATGGTTCTAATGATGAATGCTGAACCAAGTTCTTTTAGGCCCTTCCATCCTTCTTATGACGAGGTAATTCTTATCTATTGTGTAAATGAAATATTACATTAATATATTGTACAAATGAAATGATGATTACAAGTTGTGTATTCAATTGATCTAACTTTTATTTTGCTTAATGTGTAGATGATTACTCATGCAATATTATCATTGGGAAATCGAAAGGGATCAAGTTCTACTGCCATAGCAAAGTTCATTCAGAAAAATTATGACTACCATCCAAACAATTTCAGGAAGACTCTCTACGTCACTTGAAACGACTTGTTGAGTGTGGAAAACTCACGAGAGTGAAGAACTCATTTAAGATTCAGTGTTAGGTTTTAGACATGAACTAGAAAGAACTAATCAGGTTAGTATTTTTTTTTATCTTATCAATGGTTGTTACTATGTAAATTAATTATGCAACTCCTTATCCATTTTGTTCAGAATTCTCAATCTCTGTTATGAAGTGATGGAATTGTGATGTTCTCAATTTTCACTGATTTCTTACCTTTTTGTAAATATATTACTGTGAGATTAAACTAAAAAAACATATACTTATTATCAAAAATTTTAAACAAGGTCAGGATTTTATAATCAACAATTTGATTAGATTGGCACACAAGAAAAACTTTTAGAAAAAGTACATAATCTATATTTGCAATGCTATTACATTTTTACGAAAACATGAGATTTTTGCCCAGATAATTTGTGAGGTTTCTGCTCCACCTTGCTTATTGGATATTTTTGGAATTTTAAAAATATGAGAAACAAAATTTTAATTAATATATTTTGTTTCTTACTTAAGTATGTGAGAATGATACAACTCAACCACTAACCGTGTCAATGTATAAAAGGATAATAGGTATTTTAAATAGCATGGTAAATTTTATCGTGAAAGCGTGTACCATTAATCCTTCTTGAGTCTCTTTCTCTTTAGTGACAAGAATTTAAATTATGGATATGATTATTTTAGAAAGAATCTTAATTTGAGTAAATTTTTTCAAACCAATCACTATATTTTTTCATCTAATTGTTGGGGAATGAACACTTTAAGTTCATTAAGTTGCTTTGTAATATAGATAGAAAAAAAAGAGATTTTGTTAGTTGTAGACATTAACATTAAGTATTAGTCAAAATTTGATATCAATTCACTTTATTCAAATTTTTTTATCCACAAAATGCCCCCCATCTAATCAAAAATGGGCTACAAACTTCTAAATAAAAAAGGTCAACAAGTTGAGTAGATTTTACCGATCCAATATTACAATTTATTGCTCTCATGCCAATTTTGAGTGTTAGAAATTGGGTGTGGATATTCAATGAAATAGTACTCATGGAATAGTTTGGTGCTCTCATGCCAGTTTTGAGTGTTAGAGATTTGTTGTGGGTATTCAATGACATAGTACTCATGGAGTAGTCGGGTATAAAACAAACAAAAAAATGAAGGGAACAAACAAATTATAAAGATATTAAACCAGCACACTAGGGAAACTTGTCTGTTTGCTACACATAGTGGGTGAATAGTACTAATACATTGTACTTGCCTAACATAATTAGTTGAAAAACTGAATTTAATGACAAAGTATATTACAATGCAAGTGAACTGCCACTATGTGTAATATATGTACTTACATTTAGAGACAAAATAATTCATCCCAACTTACTCTAAATCTCATTAATGAAATTTTATGAGTTGAAGTTGACAAGGCGGAAAATATCACCACTCAAGCAACAACACTCCACCTCGAGTAGAAGCTTCCTCAGCTATGCTTCCCCATACCAAATTTTTGGTAGCATGGAGCATCGTAAAGCCATTTCTCACAACAACGAGGCTGTCATGAACTTTGGATAACCTACTAACCTCCGCCCCCAATTCCTTTGAGTGAACCTGGCCGGGCATGAGTTAATTTATTGAGTGGGACATGAAGTCTTAACGTGCATTAATTGTATCCTTTTCATTACGGATTTATGGTAACCCAACAATCCCAGTCCAGCCCTATGGCCTAGTACCTACCAAGAACTAGTACCATTTGAACGGGCTGCCTTGATCCAGGATCGCATGGTGAGTCCACCTCAAGATCATTGCAACTTAGATCCTAACTCATTAAAGCTGGCACAACAGTATTGATTACACTACCAAGAATGATAGCCGGCTAAAGAATTCACCGAAATAGGATTGGTTATAGACATTCAACTAAAGAATTCTTTGTAAACTCTACTACTCGTTTCAAGTTTAACTAACTTTGTGTGCTTCATCTATCATAGCTCCCGTAATAATAGTGGTCATATTACTAGAGTTATTTGTGGATGCTTTTTATCTATCAGAGAATATCATAGTTTTGTATTCGGGCTTTGTTTCTTGAAAATTTACAAAATGTGTCGTGATGCTGCATTATCTACATGTGCTAAATTTTTTATATACAATGAAACCCTTGATCCAGTAAAACACCCCGCGAAACATAAATAAAAAAGCTTGGCTCCGTAGATTGGAATGGGTAAAACACTCCAAATTGGAAGGAGCTCTAGATCCCATGAGCAATCTTCACAATGTAACTTAAACCTCTTTCACTTTATCCCACCTTGCGGAATTAGTTGTGTCCCACAATCATGGCATTCCTAATCCACATGTGCCCTTCATTATTCTAGAAAGTGTTTGGGAATTTATCTAGGTAGAGCTGTGGTAGTAGTTGTTTTCTTCCCAGAGTATCATTTGCATCCAGTTGTGCTTGTGCACACCTCTTTGGAGTATTAGGAGAATTCCTATTGCATATTTGGCTCCTAGATGTCCCGAATTCATAACAGTTTCCAAGGCTTTCATTCCACTCCCTCCATCCTTCTTACGACCATAGTGATTGTATAAGGTAAATAACAAAAATTAGGTTTACATAATTGTATATAATAGCAAAAGATTGACAGGTTAATTCTTTACAAAAACAGACCAGCACTCGATATAGGCTTACCATTCATACTAGCCTATGACCTGTTGGATTTAACTTTATAGATTGAACCCAATGTATTTCAGTATATGTGTGTGGAACAGAATAAGGAAACAAGAAGCTTAAATTTTTTCTGTTATCTTATTGATCAAACTTTACCTCCTTATATAATAGGAGAATACAAACCAAATACATGAATGATAATAATAGATACATGATCAGATTCATCTCCTTAATTCTATGAACCATATTTAATACACTCTTCAAACTTCTATGAGATTAGTTTATCCAACATATGCCTCCCTTAAACTAATTCCTTTCGATCCTTCATTCCCATCATCCTTTTGTAATTATCTAGCAAAGCTTTGGACATTGGTTTAGTGAGCACATCTGCAACCTGGTCACGACTAGCAACATGACTCAAATGCACATTCTTTTCCTTTACATGCTCCCGAATAAAATGGAATCGAACATCTATGTGTTTGCTTCTTTCATGATGTACTGGATTTTTGGCAAGCTCAATTGCAGACTTGTTATCAATGCAAACTTCAGTTGATCTCTGTTGTGGAATTCTCAATTCACTTAGTAACCTTCTTAACCATATGGCATGACAAACACAGTAAGAGGCTGCCACATATTCTGCTTCACAAGTTGATAATGCCACTATCGGCTGTTTCTTCGAATACCATGTAAATGCAGTGTCTCCCATAAAAAATAAGTAACCAGATGTGCTTTTTCGTTCATCCTCGTCTCCACACCAATCACTGTCAGAATATCCCAGCAATTTGTAGTTCTCGGTTCTGGAATAAAACAATCCCAAAGATTTTGTTCCTTGGATATATCGGAGAATTCTTTTTATTGCCTTCCAATGTGACTGTTTTGGATCCTCCATGAACCTACTTACAATCCCAACACTATAAGCAATGTCAGGTCTTGTGCAGGTAAGATACCTCACGCTTCCAACCAAACTTTGATATAAATTTGCTTCCACTGAATTTCCTCCCTCAAATTTAGAAAGTTTTGTGCCCAGTTCCATGGGTGTTGCAACTGGATTACAGTGCTCCATTCTGAACTTCTTCAAAATATTGTTTGCATATGCTTCTTGAGAAATAAAAATACCTGAATTATCTTGCTTCACCTCAATGCCAAGAAAATATCTCATCAAGCCCAAGTCAGTCATCTCGAATTCTTGAGTCATTTCCTTCTTAAAATCTTTAATCATTTCTTCATTGTTCCCCATAAAAATAAGATCATCAACGTAAAGTGCAACAAGTAGTAAATTACCTTGCCTTTCTTTGACATATAAGGCAGCTTCATAAGGACATTGCACAAAACCATTCCTTTTGAAATAGGCATCAATGCGAGTGTTCCAAGCTCGTGGCGCCTGTTTTAAACCATACAATGCCTTGTGTAATTTTAACACCATTCTTTCTTTCCCTGCTTTTTCATATCCGGGTGGTTGGTTTACATACACCACTTCTTCGAGTAATCCATTTAAGAACGCAGATTTCACATCCATCTGGTAGATAGGCCAGTTGTTTTGAGCTGCTTGAGAGAACAACAATCTAATTGTCTCCATTCTTGCAACAGGTGCGAAAACCTCATCATAGTCAATCCCAGCCTTCTGTCGATAGCCCTTTGCTACCAACCTCGCCTTATATCTTTCTACTTCTCCCTGAGCAATCAGTTTCTTCTTATAAACCCATTTAACATCGATGGGTTTACACCCTTCTGGAGGTTCAACAAGTTCCCATGTTTTGTTCTTTTCAATAGCTTTGATTTCATCATCCATTGCAGCTTTCCACCTTTTGTCTTTCAATGCTTCTTCATAGTCTACATTTTCTGCATCAGCCACCAAACATACTAGGTGCACCTCACCATGCTCATATATATCTTGTAGACTTCGAGTTCTAGGATTCCTGGGCTCATCATCATCTGATTCTTCATTTTCAGCATCAGAACTTGTTGCTGAAATCTTTGAAATTTGAATATTATCTTATGTTGTTTCTTTTTCATGTGCTTTACTCCAACTCCATGCATCATCTTCTTGTATCTTCACATCTCAACTCACAACAACCTTCATAGAAACAGGATCAAGAAGTCTGTAGGCTTTTGTTTTCTCATCATAGCCAATAAAAATATATTTCTTGCTTTTATCATCCAACTTCGTTCTCCTTTGATCAGGAACATGTGAGTATGCTATGCTCCCAAAAACTTTCAAATGTGAAACAGTAGGCTTCTTTCCACTCCATAATTCTTGAAGTGTTTCATCCCCTAAGTTTGAATGTGGACATCGATTCTGAATATAAACAGCACATTGCACAGCTTTAGCCCAGAATTCTTTTGGTAGTTCCTTGCTCTTTAACATTGATCGAACCATGTCTAAAATTGTTCGATTTTTCCGTTCAGCCACGCCATTCTGTTGTGGTGAATATGGAGCTGTCAAGAACCTTCGAATGCCATGTTCTTCACAATATTCTGTAAAAGCCTTTGATGTATATTCTCCTCCTCTATCAGAACGCAATCCCATGATTTGCATTCCTGCCTTCTTTTCAACCAACACTTTGAATTTCTTGAATATTTTTAATGCCTCAGATTTTTCATTTAGAAAATAAACCCATGTTCTTCGAGAATAATCATCAATGAAAGTAATGAAATACCTCTTGGAACTATATGATCCAGGTGTGATAGGACCACATATGTCTGTATGCACCAGTTCGAGAGGCTTTGAAGCACGATAAGTTGCCTTTTTCTGGAATGAACTCCTTGTTTGTTTTGCCAGCACACAGTCTTCACAAAAACTGCCTGTATGATCCATGCTTGGTAGTCCATGAACCATTCCTTTGTTTGCCAACTCCTTCAGACCACCATAGTGTAGAGTCCAAGTCTCTTGTGCCATAACGTTGCTTTATCTTCTGACTTTGTTTGTAAGCATTTCTCCTGTATGTTCTTCAGATTCAATTTAAACATTCGATTTTGAGACATTTCAGTTTTAGCAATTATCCTGCCATTTTTGTCCTTCAATATCATGACTCTGTCACCCATAAAGATTGAGTAATCTTTTTCAAGTAGCTGTCCAAGACTCAGAATATTGTTCTTCATGTCAGGAACATAGTACACATCTTCAATTCTTCCTTGTTTGCCATCTTTTTTAGTGAAACATATTTCACCCTTTCCTTTGACTTCTATCTTTGATGAATCTCCAAATGACACAATTCCAGAATTTACTTCTTTTAAATCAGTAAAGAGATGCTTGAGACCAGTCATATGATTGCTGGCCCCACTATCAAGATACCACAAAATTTCATCTTCAGAAATCATACCTTTGCAGGCCATTAGTAGAACACCTTCATTTTGTTGCTCCTTTGTTTCGACTAGATTTGAATTTTCCTCAACCTTCTTGTTAAACCAGCAATCTTTGGCAAAGTGTCCAAATTTTCCACAATTGTAACATTCTATAGATCTGCTTCCTCTTCCAGAATATGATCTTCCACCTCTGCCACGGCCACGTCCTTGGCCACGCCAATTTTGTTCATTAGTCTGCATCTTTTCTTCAAATCTGTTGCTTACAGGACCACCTCCTCTGCCTCGAGTAAAATTCTGTCTTGCACGTCCACGTCCTCTTCCTCTACTATATTGTGTATATAGTACTTTATCTTTGTCTTCAACTGAGACATCAGTTTTCAATAATTGAGATTCTGTCTCCTCCTTCTTTAATAATCTTTCTGAATATGCTTGCAGAGATCCCATCAGTTGATCAACAGTCATGGTTTCTATATCATTTGACTCTTCAATAGTAATTCCAACAAGTTGCAGTTTTGTATTTAAAGATCTTAATATCTTCTCATTTACACGTGCATCTTCAATCTTTTCTCCATAATTCTTCATTTGATTCACAACAGAGGAAACCCTCGTGAAGTAATCCGGGACTGATTCCATATCTTTCATATGTAAAGACTCAAATTCACCACGTAGAGTTTGTAATCGTACCTTTTTCACTTTGTCAACACCTTTAAAATTGTTCTGCAAAATCTCCCAGGCCTCCTTTGCTTTTGTTGCAGATGCAACCTTCTCAAACATGCCTTCATCAAGGCCCATATGTATGATAGACAAAGCTTGTTGATCTTGTTTTCGTGCCTTTGCTAGAGCATTTTTCTGAGCCTGATTTAGAGCTCCCTCATTTTCTGGTTCATCATAGCCTTTCTCGACAATCTCCCATGCTTCCTGTGATCCCAACAAGGCTTTCATCCGTATACACCAGTGGCCATAGTTTTCTTTGGTAAGTTTTGGAACAGCAAAAGAATTATTCATGCTTGTAAACTCTGATATGATCTAAGCTCTGATACCAATCTGTTGGATTTAACTTTATAGATTGAACCCAATGTATTTCAGTATATGTGTGTGGAACAAAATAAGGAAACAAGAAGCTTAAATTTTTTCTGTTATCTTATTGATCAAACTTTACCTCCTTATATAATAGGAGAATACAAACCAAATACATGAATGATAATAATAGATACATGATCAGATTCATCTCCTTAATTCTATGAACCATATTTAATACACTCTTCAAACTTCTATGAGATTAGTTTATCCAACATGACCCGTGCTATGCACGGTTGTTTTAAATTTTTTTTATTTATTATTTTTCAATAAAATTTTAAGTTTTTTTTAGATATTTTTATATTTATTGTTTTTTTATTGAAATTTTATTTTATTATTTATTATTAAATTTAATTAATCTATGTTTCTATTTTTATATTATCCAAATGAATAAATATATTTTGATTGCACATTTTTTGGTTAATTATATTATATGTTAACTCATATTAAATAGATATAATATATTGCTTAGTTATTATACTTTTATTCAATCTATTAACATTAACATGATTTATCTTTAATCTTACAATTTCTTCTTCTCAAACCCATTTTTTTCATCTCAGTATAATCTTTTTATTTCTTGGCTACTTTAACCTTATAGTCAAATGCACTATTATATATACATAAACATATCATATTTAAATATATTTTCTCCTCTATAATTTGTATCTAATTAATATCTTATATTAAATTAGAACTTAGGACTATTCTCAACCAAGATTTATATGTTGTGTTGCACTACACATATTTTAATTTTGCTGCAGCAAACATATATAATTAGAGAATATGGTGTACTTATGCAATACACAATAGTTTATTTTCTCAAAAAAATAAATTTTTTTCACCAAACTGTACTGGTACTTCATCATTATAATATGTTTAAAAATAATTTTGACAAAAAATAAATAATTGTAATTAAAATAATATACAAATGTATAATGTTATATTTTTTTTGAATAATTAGGGTTATAGCCTTAAATATCTCTTACATATATAATTAGAGAATATGGTGTACTTATGCAATACATGACAATAATTTACTTTCTCAAAAAAATAAATTTTTTTCACCAAACTCGTACTTCATCATTATAATATGTTTAAAAATAATTTTGACAAAAAATAAATAATTATAATTAAAATAATATACAAATGTATAATGTTATATTTTTTTTTGAATAATTAGGGTTATAGCCTTAAGTATCTCTTCTAAAAAAATTCTCGGTTGAGGCAGAGTCGTCGGTTGAGGCAGAGTCGAACACATATCCTGGGACAACAGAGGATAAGGCCTTGCCACTATAATGTTATATTAAGAGTTCTAATTTTAATTGATTGTATAATTATTTCACTAATCTAAATCTATTTTTAAAAAAATATAACTATTTTAATTTAAAAAAATATGTATGCTTAAATTTTTTTATAAAAACTATATATTATAATATAAATACATATCTCGGGCAGGTCAACTTATTTTTTGGGTCTAATTATGAAAATTTTATTTTAATGGACCTAACTATTTTTCTTATATTTAAGACGTATTTTAACATGTTTTATTATTATAAAAATTTCTAATACTTATAATACTTTTAACAAAATAAATATAAGTAAAATATAAAATAAATAAAAATTACCCATTTAAGATAGTATGATAATAATATATGTAAGTTATTCTTTTAAGATAATATGATAATTATAATACAATATTTTACACATGTTAAATGATCATAAAATATATTATACATCTGTTGAATAAATTTAAAATTTAAATTTAAATTTTATATTTGTGAATAATTTTTAGAAATTATTAAGTTAAGTAAATTGTTCTGTTTTTTGTCAATCAAGTAATATTTTTGAATTATATCTTTTATCAGATTTAGCGTCAAACTGCTCATACTCCTTAATCAACAGAGCCCTTCGGTTTCTTTTGATAGATTCAGTGCCTTGGCATTGAGTTTCCAAGGTATCCCAAATTTCCTTTGCAGTTTTGTATGCTATTACCCTATTTGACATGACATTATCAAGACTGTTATATATGCAAAATATTTTTTACCTTTGCATCTTTGAGCACTTGAGCCTTTTCTTCTGGAGTCCATTCACTCTTTGCCTTGATGACATAGTGTTCAGCAACAGTCTTTGTTCTTGCAACTAATCTTGTTGGAAGAAATGGTCCATCATTAATTCTGTCAAGATAGTCTGGATCAGTTGCTTCCAGATACATCAACATTTTCACCTTCCATGTTGGATACTCAGTTTTCTTGAGAATGGGAATCTTTATACTTTCATACTTTCTTGTCGACATTTTCAAATCATTTCTGATTAAAATTAATCAGTTTGCTCTGATACCAATTGTCGCCTAGTAATTAACAATTGTAAAAGGGGGGTGAATACAATTGTATAAGATTTTCGACTTAAACAGTAATAACACAAGTATGAATCAATAACAGCTTTATTAACTCTGATATAAAACTTTTACAAACTCTCTTAAGAAATCCTTATGTTGTTAAGAATTGCTAGGTTACAAGATAACTCGTGTAAGCGATTACTATTATGTAAAACCTAAATTGTGTTTATATAACATACACAGCTACACTATCAATTACAAGATATTCTAAATCAATTACATATTACTCTGAATGCATATCTTGTATGATAGCTGCCTTCTTACAATTTAGGAACCGACATATCAATCTTCCTTGATCTCTGGTCTGATGAGAATCTTCACGTAATCCTGACCAGCTTCTAATTCTGATAACAACTTCCTACTAACGTTGTATTACTGATGATGTCAGCATCAGTATCTGATCAGTAATAGTCCAGATCCTGATATCAATTGAATCAATATCTAACAATGTAGAATTGTAGTCCAGCACCAACCCCATTGGTAATGGGGAAACGATTAACACATAGAAAAAATTCAGAATAGGGACAAGAACCACTGAATGTACCATATGCACAAGCAGTCGGAAGTTTGATGTAAGCAATGTTGTGTACTCGACCTGACTTGGCATATCAAGTAAGTCTAGTAAGTAGATACCAAAGCAATCCTAATCAATCCCATTGGGAGGCTGTGAAGAGGCCGGATAATGAAGTATTTGAAGGGTACGTTGCATCACAAATTGGTCTATCAGGCAAAGAAGCTTGAAATTATTGGTTATTCCGATTCAGATCTCGGAAGTGATAAAGATGATGGAAAATCGATTTCGGGATACCTGTTTATATTTGGTGGAGCCGCCGTAAGTTGGGGAAGTAAGAAACAGGGATGTGTTGCAAGTTACACACAAGAAGCTAAATATATAGCTTGTAGCATGGCTGCTACTCATGCTGTTTGGATAAGACGATTTTTAATTGAGTTAAATCTAAATCTAATAGATGGGCCTATTGAAATTTGTTGTGACAATACATCGACTATTGATTTGATTTATAGTGGTGCAAATAGTTTGAGAGGACAACATATTGATATACAATATCATTATATTCATGATGTTGTAGTTGAAAAGAAAGAACTGAAAGTGACATATATTCCTACTAGTGATATGATTGCAGATCCTTTAACTAAAGGCATTCCTGCGGAAACATTTATTAAACACGTTGGTTTGATGGGACATAAAAATATTTAATTCTGGACACTCCGAGAAATGGAGTAAGAAGAATTTGATAAACAAGTCAAGTGGGAGATGTTAGTTGACTTATTTTTTCAAATTCAAATATATAGTATATTATAGGGAAAATTAATTCAAAGGTCCCTGAACTATATGCCTTTTATTGTCTAGGTCCCTGAATTATTTTTTCTAACATTGCAATCCCTAAACTTTTAACTTTTCTAATTTGCATCCTTCCGTCCGAATTTGACTAACGGACGTTAGTGAATACTGACGTGGCATGACATGGTAGTGACGTGGCATGACTGCAAAAAAAATAAATTTTTTTAATTTTCATCATGGTTATAGGATTAGTACCTTAGTTTTCTTCAAATTATATTATAGGATTAGTACCTTAGTTTTCTTCAATTCATCATGAACAATAAATTTATTTTTTTTAATTTTCTTTTCAATTTTTTTTTTGCTAGATGGATAGAGGGTAAAAAATAACAATTTTTTGTATTGGGTGTCATGATGGAACTCTTATATTAGATTAGATATGATGTGTTCTTTATTGTATGTTATATAAGGTGTTTGTTATGGAGTGCAACTCATATATATATATATATATATATATATATATATATATATATACTATTATATAAAAGCCGAAACATTATCGGTACGGTACCTGTTGATTTTACTTATTTACCCTTACGTAACTACAGATAAAAATCTTCTTTTATATTTTATGTAACAAAAAAATTTCGATTTTACTTATTTATCCTTATTTAATTACAGATTAAATCTTCTTTTATATTTATCAAACTAAAATTTTTCCTTTGCTAATCAATTTCCTTTTTTAGGTTAAACATATTATCTTTTCTATTTTTTGATAACTAAGCATTTTCCTTTTTAAGGTAAAATATAATATTTTTTATATTTTATCTAACTAAAAAACATATTATAATTATTATTAATACAAATCAATTAACTTTTTCAGCCAATACACGTTACTTTTTCTCTAACTAAAATATCTCTTTTTCCAATTATATAGTGGGTTACCTTTTTCAGTCAAAACAAGTTACCTTTTTATTTTCTCTAACTAAAATCTCTCTTTTTCAAATTATATCAGGACCATTCTATTTAACAAAAATAAAATAATAACATTATAATGCTAATGATTAATCAATTACCTTTTCAGCTAAAACATTTTTTTTCTAACTAAATTTTTTTTTTTCTAGAAATATCACGAGTAACATTAATTTAGCATTTTCTAAAATCACTACAAACAATTTAATTTAGTAAAATAACAATTAAATTATTATTATTATTATTATAAACTAATCAATTACCTTTTTCACTTAAAGTATGTCACCTTTTAAATTTTCACGTTATCTTTTCTATTTTCTCAAACTAAAATCTATCTTTTTTCAATTATATCATGGATGGTTCTATTTAATAAAATAAAATAATAATATTGCAATACTAATAATTAATTAACGGGAAATTCTATATGGTACCATTGTGGTTTTGGCTTTTCTACATGGTACCATCACATTATTTACTCCTATCCATGGTACCCTCGTACATTTGGTTTTTCATATATAATACCCTTCTGTTAAGTACAAAGTAATAGAATTGATTTCAAATTGTAAAACAAATTGTAAATTTGAAATCGTTGCGAAAAAATACATGAAATAGACTATTGAATCATGTAAAACGGAATTAAAATGAGTGAGAAATATTCAAACTCCATAACCAAACTTTGACAATAAATATCTCACTCATTTTGACTCTGTTTTACATGATTTAACGGTCTATTTTATATAACTTTTCGTAAAGATTTCAAATATACAATTTGTTTTACGGTGTGAAATCAATTCTATTACTTTTTACTTAACAGAAGGATATTATATATGTAAAACCAAATGTACGAGGGTACCATGGATAGGACTAAATAATGTGATGGTACCATGTAGAAAAGCCAAAACCACAATGGTACCATATAGAATATCCCTTAATTAACCGATTACCTTTTTCAGCTAAAACGTATCATCTTTTCTATACTTTATAACTATTCTAATAATCGATTACCTTAATTCTATTTCTATACTTTTTTCAGCTAAAACGTATCATTTTCTAAAAATATAACGAGCAATTTTATTTTGTAAAATAACATAATTAAATTATAATTACTATAAACTAATAAATTACCTTTTTCACCTAAAACATGTTACCTTTTTAATTTTCTCTAACTAAGTTTTCGAATTATATCATGTGCATTCTATTCAATAAAATAAATAATAATTTTATAATTACTAATAATTAATTGATTACCTTTTCAACTAACACCTATCATATTTTTTATATTTTCTAACTAAAATCACTACTTTTCTAGAAATATCACGGATAACATTTATATAATTATGATCATTGTCTCATTTAAAAATTTAAGCCTCAGAAATTCATTTAACGAAAAAATTAATATAATATCACTACTTTTGTTAAGAATACCAATTTTCAATTTTACTAACTAAGTTTCTAAATTGCAAAAATACTAACCCTAACCCTGACCCTAACCCTCCCCCCTTCATTTTGTGAAGCTCGACTGTACTTTTTTTTTTTTTTTAAGGTCGGGGTTATTTTGGTGGATTTGGGTTTCCTGGCCCCGCAGGGGCATATTCAACTAAATTTGCAACTAATTGCAACTTAATGCAACTAAATTTCTGATTTCAAGTTCCATTTGTCAGTAATAACCATATTCAAAATATATTAGTAATAACCATATTCAAAATATATTAGTAATAACCATATTCAAAATATATTAGTAATATATTATTTGTTAAAATAATTAAGCTACTATGAGTTTCGAGAACATATTCAAAATTATGAGTAATAACCATGGTTGTAAAAATCGGTAATCGGTATAAATCGGTTGAGGTACCGATTTAAGATTAATCGGGTAATCGGGGATTAATCGGAGTATAAATCGGATATTATAATAATATTTAATATATTAGTCTAATTTACAATTAAACATATCATTTTAAATAAATTCATAGGATTAATCGGATTTCAAAAATCGAATCGGTGGATTACCTTACAGAGGATTAATCGGGGATTAATCGGCTAAATCGGGGATTTTTAGAACCATGGTAATAACGGATTATTCCTCTTCGTTTTAGATCCTAAATTTGATTCTAGCTCATTAAAAATTGTTAAGAAGAATGAATATTTCCTTAAAAAAAAAAAAAGAAGAATGAATATTACGATATTGTATAATTCATTAAGCTTATTCAAAAAAAAAAAAAAAAAGAGAGAGAGAGAACAAAGCATAGTCTACAATGTTCCGTAATCATCCTAAAGGACGTGGACCATAATTTTGTTTTCCAAACACAAAAGGATTACATTTTTTTAGGTCGATGATCATAGAATACAACATGCACGTATAAAATAATTGAACAAATTTAAAAAAATATTTAAAATATTTAGGTCGATGATCATAGAATACAACATGCACGTATAAAATAATTGCACCTATAGGGATAGTGTATATTAGTACGTGAAATCGATTCCCATGATAATTAACCTATTCCTGGTTTGTGTATAAATAGGTGACAGCAAAAGACCAACGAAATATAATTACGATCACAATAATCTATCTGTAGTTTTCTTTCAAAAGTAAATTTCATCTAGCTTGTCAAATTTCGACATACTTCGCAAAAAATGAAATTCGAGCTCTCAAGAACGAGCAGTTGCAGCAGCAGCAGCAAAAGCATCATCCCATCAAATTATATCAGATCAACTAACTCGAATTTGCTAGATAATTCTTCCGATATTCACTACAAGTTCTCCGGAAAACCCCTCGTTGTTAAACGCTCCTCCGCGGTGTTCCAGTGGCGTCTCGGTGGCTTTCTTCGATCAATCATAACTCTCGTGTCATTTCCCATGACTCTCCCAACGTGTCGATGGCTAACGTTACCTAAACCACTCTCTATACAGCCCTCACTAGGTAAAAAAGTCACGGGGACTCTCTTTGGTAATCGAAGAGGTCTCGTGAGTTTCGCGGTCCAAGATGATCCCCGGTCCGAACCGGTGTTGATCATCGAGTTGGCCATGTCAACTTCTTGATTAGTCAAGGAAATGTCGTCGGGTTTGGTTAGGATTGCTTTGGAATGCGAGAAAGGACGGGCAGGGAAGTTGTTTAGTGAGCCTAGGTGGAGTATGTATTGTAATGGTAAGAAGTGCGGGTATGCGATGTTAAGAGGCTGTAATGATTCGGATTGGCATGTGCTTAATAAGGTTCAGAGTGTTTCGGTTGGTGCTGGGGTGATTCCAGTTGTGGATAATGGCGAAAAAGGGAGTGGTTCCGAGGGTGAGCTGTTGTATATGAGAGCTAGGTTTGAAAGAGTTGTGGGGACACGTGATTCGGAAGCATTTTATATGATGAATCCCGATGGGAATGGTGGTCCTGAACTTAGCATATTTCTTCTTAGGATTTAGAAGATTTAGGGTCCGTTTGATTGTCGGACAATAAGTTGATTTGCATAAAATATTTTCCGTCAAACAAATACAGATAGTTTCCGTTCTGTTGTTTGCTACTTAGATTGCTCTCCGAGTTTCTTTTCCATATTGTATGTGTAATATTGTGAGTATGTTTGTGGTTGATGTTTAGAGGAATGGATGTGAAGCTGCTGATGAAATATTGATTTTGTTGTCAAGCAGAGATTCAATTTCTCTTTTTTATTGCTATTCATCTCCATATACTTGATCTTTTTGCTTGGTTGGAAAGAAAAAAAAAAGTTGAATGTAGTAGTTGTATTACAGTACCACCATGCCTTCGAAACACTAAATGGCCTTCATAAAATGAACACTAGATATATTACCATAAAATATTTATGTACTTGATTGATATTACCATAGAATCACACACACTGCAATGTTCCCGCCGCTTCCCTGTCGCGAGTTGGGGCACTTCCAGATTGGGAACTTATTCAAATGCACTCATCTACCATTAATCTACTTCGAGTTATATATTACTCTCTCAGGAATGATCCTGACTATAGGCGAACAAAACTTGCGCCTAGGATCCCAACGCTTAAGAAGCCCGAATTGTCAAATCTCCTATACGTATATAAATTTGTAGAATATGTAATGTATATGTACCTTAGAACCCCAAAAATTAATTTTGCCTAAGATCCCCTAAAACTCAAAACCGGCGTTGTACTCTCTCCGTCCCATATCGTATGAGAGCTAGTCTACATCGCACACTTTTGAATAAATTCATATCTGATTATTTAATATTCAGTTTCAACCGCAAAACTTGAGTTGAATGGATGAGAATACATGTGTAGACGCTGCCGAAGAATAAAGGACTAAGCCTAATTGAAACATGCAAATGAAGTTACAATAGGCCAACAGAAAAAAGGAAAAGCAAATGCATGGTAAAAGATCTTTTGTCGAAAATAATTACAATAACAAATTATTGCTTCCAGCATCGCAGATACGCCACCACTGTACATGTCTGTTTTGTTGCCTCTTTCTTCCCCCATTTCTTTCTGGCTGTTTAACCTAACAGGACTAAGAAGTTGGGAAAAGGTGGACACCAATTAAGTAGCTACTACGTGGTAATTATGAATTAATTTACGTAGAGAGCACATGCGAAACACTCGAGACAACATACTTTTCGAATAATAATTGCATGTACATACATTATTATGCTATACTGCATCTACTCTGGCATCTACGCAAACACAACTATAACCACATAGTAGTACGTTGTGCGTTAGATATGAGCAAAAAAAAGAATAATGAAATGAGTTCTGCAATCAGGTTATCACATTAGTTGTTAATCTAACTAGGAAAAAAGGTTAAATTAAACCAATAGCAAAATATTTATTTAGAAGATTATTTTTTAGAGAAATTTTTAATTAGCAAATTATTGTAAAAGATAATAAACAAAATAATGAATTATACCATTCGAAGCGGGCAAAAAATCTTAGTATTATTATTGAGAATATGTAAGGGTAAATAAGTAATTGTACAATAATAGATTATGAACTCCTGTATAAAGTCTCATCTATCTATATTCACAACAAGATCAACATAATGTAGCATTTTAATATATTAAGCTTACCTCAATTGTTTGTACATATTTTATTTTCTTTATTTATCTCTTTGTTCTACAATTACTTGTCTTTGATTATTAACTTACAAAAGTACTCTTCAAATATGCATGAATATGACTCTCACTACAAGAAACAGAGGCATTTCCGCCAGTTACAACGATCGTATTTAATACAGTAATGATCGATTTTCATCTGAACGATCGGTTTTATTTGGTCGGTTTTCATCTACAATCTGTTTACATTCAAGACAAAAACAAAATTCTTAAAGAAGCATGTCAAAAATCGTCTCGCATGAGTCGCAACACATGCCTCCTTGATGTGATACTTGAACTCATACCACCTCATAAGTTACTGTATTAATCATGTGAATACGGAGATCAGTTACTAACAAAAAGATATTAAAAGAATCGTTCCAAGTCACGACGACCCATTCCCCGGCCCCTCACAAATATGCAAATTGCATATTTGCATATAAAATACTAATGGTCCATATTGACATAGGGATGAAATATGCAAATTGCATCATTGGCTAAATAAAATACTAATGGTCCATATTGACAGATGATGCAAAGGGAATATTGTTCACAAAACTATTCCACAGATATTTAAATCATCAGTATGATTTGATTAATACTCTATTCTATACTTCCCTTGCAATGGGATCAACCTTTGGTATAAAACAGTTAATATTGTTCATTTGGGCCCAGGAAATGTTGAAGCCCATCTGCACTAGCTGCCTTGAACTCTGCATTTTGTTCAGTGAAGAGAAACGTAATCGTTCTTCAAAGACAATGGCTGTGAGTTAGGGATTACAGCGGAGAAGCAGTCCAAGTATATGTAATTGTGAGTTAGCTGCATTGTTATCATTTTTACAGCGGAGAAGCAGTCCAAGTATATGTAATTTTTACATGCGAAACACTCGAGACAACATACTTTTTGAATAATTGCATGTACATACATTATTATGCTTTACTGCATCTACTCGATCTGGCATCTACGCAAACACAACTATAACCACATAGTAGTACGTTGTGCGTTAGATATGAGCAAAAAAAAAGAATGATGAAATGAGTTCTGCAATCATGTTATCACATTAGTTGTTAATCTAACTAGGGAAAAAAGGTTAAATTAAACCAATAGTGATATGGGCTAAAAGTAAGCCCTAAAGACACATTTAATGTGGCATTAATTAGACCCGGAATGGTCCAAACGTGGGGCCCACCAAGTAGGCCCAAACCCTATTTACAATATTAATTTCGTAATTAATATTAGGGATAATAAACAACTCAGCAATAAAGTCAGATAAGGACATTATCTCTACAAAGAGTAGCCTCCAAGCCACACAGTCATACAAGGAAACAGACTCCTACAAGGAAGGAGTCTAGAACCTTCCTCAAGGCTGACTTGCCCACCAAGTCTCCTAACCCTACCCTAATTCTGAGGCTTCTCAGCCTATATAAAGGGTCAGACCCCTCAACTCAGAACTACGTTTTATTGGCTTGATTCTCTTAAAACAGAGATACGTAGGCATTCTGTGAGGACCGTTCAGTCTCGAACGCAGAAGCAGCCATTAAAGCACGAAGCTCACAAACCCTAGCCGCAATAATTTAAACCTAGTTTTTATTCCACAACATTTGGCGCCGTCTGTGGGAAGAAGACATCAACCATGGTTCAAACACGAAGAACTGCACCAAGCACTACGGAGCCAATCACTACCGAGGCTCTACCTCTTAGCTCTGCTCCGCCCCTTACTGAACAAGTGTTACCGACATCTGAGCAAGTACCTCCAACAACTGGGACTATCGTTCCATATCAAGTTTCTCAACCCCTAGGGACGACTACCCATGTTGAGAGTACGCTACCTCCGATCGTCCACACAATTCCAGGGACTAACCCGGGGATTTCTTCCCTGATTGTAGACCCCAACAACCCTACACGAGGGGTTCAGATTCACACCACGGATCTCCCCATAAACACCAATCCAATGTATGGGATGTCCAATTACGGAGCTGGACCGAGTGGTCATGCCCTATATATTCGAGATCGAGATTATCGCGATTTTTCTGGTCCTTATACAGATGAATCATCTTCTGGCGATGATTACGAGCGTGATGAAGCTCCGAGGAGGCGACGTGCAAGTAAAGAGCCTATGGGGAGAACTCGAACTATCCATGATGGACTCACTTCAACAGCTGCTGAGAGGATTAAGGCTTATGAAGCCGAGATCTTAAAGTTAAAGGAAGATATGGCCAGGGAGCAAGCCAGAACAAATCAGACTTTGCCACCTCCCACGTCAGGACCGATTCCCTTCATAGATCTGGAGAGGCCTCTAAGGAGGCAAAGAAGGACTACTGTCCCGCCTGAAAAAACTACAAGGGTGGAAACCCCTAAGAGCAACCCCAAGGATCTGATGCCACTTGGGGACCCTGATGATCCCACACCTCCGTTCACTGAGGACGTGATGAATGCTCGTATTTCAAAGAAGTTTAAGATGCCAACAATCAAAGCTTATGATGGAATGGGTGATCCTGCCAACCACGTTAGAACATTCTCAAACGCACTGCTGTTGCAGCCTGCAAGCGACGCTTTGAAGTGTAGGGCTTTCCCTCAAACTTTGTCAGGCATGGCTCAAAGATGGTATAGTCGGCTTCCTGCAAACTCGATTGGTTCCTTTAAGGAGTTGAGTGCTGCCTTCATTAGTCAATTTATCAGCGGAAGAACGCATGAGAAAAGCTCTGCATCTCTTATGTATGTGGTACAAGGGAAGAACGAAAGTCTGAGAGACTATCTTAAGAGGTTCACCAAGGAGACTCTGAACATCACTGATCTGGACAATAAGGTTGCAATGGTAGCCTTGGAGCATGGTACCACCGACCTATACTTTAAGAGATCATTGGCAAAGCATCCCCCGGAGAATATGGCCGATCTCCAACGAAGGGCTGATAAGTACATCAAGGCCGAGGATAGCACGAAGAAGGAAGTCACATTAGGCAATGGCCAGGGGAACAATGATACAAAAAAGCGTAAGCAAGGGCAGGAGTACGATGCTAGGGACAAGTATCCCCGGACTAGCAAAGACTCTGATTCGCCACCAAAAAAGAACTTGGGACCAAGGTTCCCTGACTATGCAAGGTTGAATGCCCCTAGAAGTCAAATCTTGTTGGAAATTGAGAAGGATAAAGACTTCCGATGGCCGAAGCCACTCAGGGGAGACCCCGCAAAGAGGAATAAGGATCAGTACTGTAGGTTCCACCGGGATGCAGGACATGACACGGATGATTGTAGACAGTTGAAGGACGAGATTGAATTCTTGATCCGTAAAGGAAAGCTGAACAATTTCACAAAGGATGGAGATCATGGAACCCAAAGAGGGGATTACAACAGGAGAAACAATGACAGAAGGGATAATGATCGTGATCGTAGCACGCAGCCCCGAGGGCCAGTTATCAACATGATCTGGGGAGGTCCGACAGCGGCCGGTACAACTCGAAACTCTCGAAAGGCATACGCAAGAGAAGTAATGCACATTGTGGGAGAAGCCCCGAAGCGTGCCAAAACTGAGATGGTAATTGGTTTCGATGATTCAGACTTGGAAGGGGTGAAGTTCCCCCATGATGACCCACTGGTCATAACTCCTGTGATTGGAAATTCAGAAGTAAAACGAGTCTTGATAGACAATGGAGCTTCTGTAGATATTTTGTTTCATGATGCGTTTGTGAAGATGGGATACAACGATTCTCAGTTGACCCCTGCAAACATGCCTATATACGGATTTAATGGAGTGGAGTCCAACGTTGAAGGGACTATTCAGTTGCCCATGACTATTGGGCAGGAGCCTAAGGAGGCGACTCAGATGCTGAATTTCTTGGTGATTAAGGCAGCTTCAACATACAACGCAATCCTCGGAAGGACTGGATTACATGCGTTTAAGGCTGTGGCCTCTTCCTATCATATGAAGGTTAAGTTTCCGACACGGAATGGTGTCGGAGAACAAAAGGGTGATCAGAAGATGGCAAGAAGTTGCTATGTAGCCGCCTTGAGGGCCGATGGAGTCGGGGGGCAGGTCCTTCCAATTGAAGACATGGATGTCCGTAACGATGAAGAGCATAGAGGGAAGCCAGCAGAGGATTTGATTCCCATACCCCTAGAGCCGAATGATCCTGAAAAAGTTACTTATGTTGGAGCATCTCTGAAAGAACCCTTGAAGGGCAAGTTGATAGAATTCTTACAAAAGAATAGCGACGTGTTCGCTTGGACAGCAGCTGATATGCCAGGGATTGACCCCCAACTTATAACTCATAAGTTGAATGTTGACCCCAAGAGGAAGACAATAAAGCAGAAGAAGAGAAACTTTGCTCCGGAGAGGCAAGAGGCCATTAAGCAAGAAGTGGATAAGCTCTTGGAAGCTGGTTTTATTGAAGAGATTCAGTTTCCCGAATGGTTAGCAAACCCTGTGATGGTCAAAAAGGCGAATGGGAAGTGGAGGATGTGTATAGACTTCACTGACCTGAATGATGCATGTCCAAAAGATTGTTTCCCCCTTCCAAGGATAGATATGTTGATAGATGCCACAGCTGGACATGAGATGTTAAGCTTCATGGATGGATTCAGCGGCTATAATCAGATTAAGATGCACAAAGATGACATCCCTAAGGTGTAAAGCATAATGTAATGTAATATGTAATAGAGGAAATATATAACTCAACTAGGATAAAAGATAAATAATATTAACTCTATACAGGGATCGTGAAAGTTGAAGAACAGGCATCAACAAGGATCAAGTCGCTGAAAGAAGTTCATTAACATGATCAAGCCTCAGTGACAGAATAAGATGTACAGATGATTCAGTTGAAAGGCCAAAAGATTACAGTATTCTTAAAGACATGATACGAAGACCACGAGTGAATGTTAGTCGTTTGTGAACCAGACCAGTTGCACTAGGCGTCAACATCTTCACAAAGGAATCGAAGTATCTAACTCAGAAAAACTGTTAAAAAGGTATGATTGAGAGCAGTGTTGATATCCTCCATTTCAGAAGCTGAATATTTAAGGATGTCAAAAATAAAGAGGAAAATGAATAGTAACCGAAATCACTATTCACATGAATAGTAACCGGAATTACTATTCACCGAAATCACTATTCATACCGGGTGAATAGTACCCGGTGTTACTATTCATGAATAGTACCCAAAAGTACTATTCATAAAGTAAGAAACATGTGGGGCCCACATGTATTAAAAAATCAAAGTAAAGACTTTGAATTTGAAAAAAAATGCAGTAGTGTTGAAAGTTGAAACTGGAGGAGCAGGTGAAGAAAAAAAAAACGTCATCAGTTACGTTTTATTAATCAGCATAGTAACTTTCTATAATCTATAAATAGGCCTGTTGTATTTCATTTCAAAACACACCTCAACACACAACTCTCTCTTCTCTCTCTTATATCATCTCTGTGTAAGCTGCTAGACAGTCCATCTAGTAGGAAAGCCGGCTTAGCCCGCTTTCAGGAAGTGTCGGATAGAAGGTCCTCGTGCCTAAACTATCCTTAGGAGTGTTCGAGTCTTTGAAGCTAATCCGTTGGATTAGAAGTTGTAACACCCCTTGGGTTTTTATCAGTTCAAAGATATTTTCCCGAACCAATTGTTTTATTTCGATTCAGTTGTTGACCTCATTTTTCACATCTCGAAAATCGAAATATTTTTAAATAACGTATTCAACCCCCCTTCTACGTTATTCCGGACCTAACAATTGGCATCAGAGCAGGTTGATCGATATACAGATCAGATCCAGTGTTGTACGTCACTATTCATAGATACGGTACTGTTCACAGATACGGTACTATTCACATATACGACACTATTCACAAATACGTACTGTTCACAGATACGGTACTATTCACATATACCGCACTATTCACATATACGGTACTATTCACAGATACGGTACTGTTCACAAATACGGTACTATTCACAGATACGGTACTGTTCATAAATACCATACTGTTCATTTTGAGCCACTCTGTTATTATACAAAAAGCCATACAATCATGACAGAGAAAACACAAACTCCAACAACAAGCAGATATGAATCAATTAGAGTTCCAATACTCAGGGCATCAGAATATCCCATATGGAAGGTGAAGATGGAAATGTTTCTGGAGGCTACAGATCCAGAGTACTTAGACCGAATCCATGATGGTCCACATAAGCCTACAAAATTGTCTGTTGCAGTTGCTGGAGAAGAACAGAAAATGATTCCAAAAGAGAAGAAAGACTACACTCCTGAAGATATCTCCTCTATTAGCAAAGATGCTAAAGTAAGGCATTTATTACATAACGCCCTTGACAATGTTATGTCTAACAGGGTCATTGGATGCAAAACTGCTAAGGAGATTTGGGATGCTTTGGAAGTCAGATGTCAAGGAACCAAAGCCATCAAAAAGAACAGGAGAACAATACTCACACAGGAGTACGAGCACTTTGACTCAAATGCTGATGAGTCATTAACAGACATATATGACAGATTCCTGAAATTGTTGAATGATCTATCACTGGTAGATAAGGAGTATAATCCTGAAGACTCCAATCTGAAATTCTTGTTGGCTCTTCCTGAGAAATGGGACTTAAAGGCCACTACCATCAGAGACAATCATGATCTAGAAGACATGTCCCTTGATGAAATCTATGGAATGCTTAAAACTCATGAGCTTGAGATGGAACAAAGAAGCAAGAGGCATGGAAGCAAGACCAAGTCAATTGCTCTTAAAGCTGAGGAGAAAGCTTCTAAAGAAATTGCTGTGAAAAAGAGTCAATCCAAAGGAAAGGCTCTTATTACAAAGTCTGATACTGAGTCATCAAATTCTGATGATGACTCAAACTCTGACAATCTCACAGACTCTGATGATGATGGTAGTGATGCTGAGATGATACAACTTGCAGCCCTAATGGTGAAAGGCTTCAAGAAGATGGCTTACAAGAACTTCAGGAAGGGAAAGAAGTTCACACGAAGAGATTCAAATTTTGACAAGAAGAATTTCAGAAAAGCTGAAGGAAAGGAAAGCAGGTCTGGGAAAGTCGACAAGTCCAAGATCACATGCTATAATTGTGGTGAGAAAGGACATTTTGCACCTGAGTGCAAGAGAGCCAAAGCTGATAAAAGTCAAGCTTACATCACAAAGAAGAAGGACTGGGCTGACACTTCAGACTCTGAAGATGAGGTGAACTACGCCTTGATGGCAAATGTTGATAGTATCTCTGAAGCTACTGAGACCAAGGTACCTCACTCTATTCTAGCTTTTGATACTACTGATATATCTGAGTTAAGACTCTTTCTTAAAAACTTGCATGTTAGCTATAGAGATCAGACTTTAGAAAATGAAAGAATAAAATCTGAAAATCTAGACCTTAGAAAGAGAAATGATTATCTAGAATCAGAATTAGTCCAGATGTTAGAAATTCAGAAAGAGAGAGATGATGCTATTTTTGTTAAAACAGAATTATTGAAAAAGCATGCTTATCTTGAATCTGAACTTGCTAAAGAAAGAAACATTCTTAAAATTTGGACTAACTCTGGTAAGAAAACTCAGGATATCATAGACAATGATTGTTGGAAAGAAGGTCTAGGTTACACTGATAAAAAGAAAACTGTCAACCTAGAAGCTGAGACCTCTAAACCTGTATTTACTGAAAAAGCTGCAAAACCCAAAATTAATCATGTGAGATTTGTACCAAAATCTGACAAACCAAAACAGGATAAAGCCAAATCAGTAGATATTAGTTCAATGTCTCAGAAACAGCTTAAACACAAGCTGAAGGAGTTAAAAAGAATAAACAAGGTAAAAGAACCTAGGAAAAACAGAAATGGAAAGGTAGGCATCAGTAAAAGCAATAACTATATGCCTATTCCCAATGCTCCTAGGAAGAAATGTTATAACTGTGGAAGTCCTAACCATCTTGCTGCTTTTTGCAGGAAGAATAAAAATATAAACTCTATACCTCCTAAGTCAGGAGTTAAGAGTGGTTCAGTTAGGTTTAAGCCACAGAATCCTTGTTTTCACTGTGGCAGTATTTGGCATTCTATTTATACATGCAAAGAGTATCATAAGTTGTATTATGATTATTATGAACTTAAACCCTCTTTGAATAAATTCAAGATTGATTCTACATGTATAAATTCTGATAAAAAGAATGTTAGCACAAACTCTGATAAGACTTCTGCTGCAAAAGCTAACAAACTTAATAAGACCAAAGGATCCAAGCAAGTCTGGGTCCTTAAAACTAATCATTAGTGGTTTTTGTGATTGCAGGGTAACAGGAAAAATATCCTTGTTCTGGACAGTGGATGCTCAGGACATATGACTGGAAATAAAGCCCTGCTATCAGAATTTGTGGAGAAGGCTGGCCCAAGTGTTTTTTATGGAGATGGCAACATAGGAAGGACTCTGGGATATGGCAATATCAAACTTGGGAATGTCATTATTGAATCGGTAGCTCTAGTCTCAGGACTCAAACATAATCTGCTAAGTGTGAGTCAAATCTGTGACAGAGGTTATCATGTGGGTTTCTTTGAAGAACACGGTGAAGTTGTAAGCAAATCTACAGGAAAAGTTGTTCTGAAGGGATACAGGCATGGTAACATTTATGAAGCCAAGCTTTCAACAAACTCTGGTGGCTCTACAATCTGTCTACTGAGTAGAGCATCAATTGAAGAAAGCTGGGATTGGCACAAGAGACTTTCTCATCTGAATTTCAATAGCATTAATGAGTTAGTGAAGAAAGATCTTGTGAGAGGATTGCCCAAATCAGTTTTTACTCCAGATGGCCTATGTGACTCATGTCAAAAGGCAAAACAAAGGAAAACTTCATTCAAAAGTAAGACTGAATCCTCAATTCTTGAGCCATATCACTTATTGCATGTTGATTTATTTGGTCCAGTAAATATAATGTCTATTGGAAAGAAAAGATATGCTTTGGTTATTGTTGATGAATACACCAGATATACATGGGTATATTTCATGCACAAGAAAGAAGAAACTGCATCAATCTTAACAGAGCATGTCAGACAACTGGACAAAGGATCTAAGCATACAGTGAAAATCATAAGAAGTGATAATGGCACTGAGTTCAAGAATGCAGTCATGGAAGAGTTTTGCAAAGAAAATGGAATAAAGCAAGAATTCTCTGCACCTGGAACTCCACAACAAAATGGAGTAGTAGAAAGAAAGAACAGGACTCTCATAGAAGCTGCAAGGACCATGCTTGATGAAGCAAAGCTGCCAACTTACTTCTGGGCTGAAGCTGTGCAAGCTGCTTGTTTCACACAGAATGCTACACTCATAAACAAGCATGGTAAAACACCATATCATATGGTGAAAAATAAGAAGCCGAACCTGAAGTACTTTCATGTGTTTGGATGTAAATGTTTTGTTCTGAAGACTCATCCAGAACAGCTTTCCAAATTTGATTTAAAAGCTGATGAAGGAATCTTTGTCGGATACCCACTATCCACAAAAGCATTCAGAGTCTACAATCTAAGAACAAAAGTGGTCATGGAATCTATCCATGTGTCTTTTGATGATAAGAAGATAACAGGACTTGAAGATTTTGATGAACATGACCAGCTGAGATTTGAGAATGAAGAAATAAATGATGATCTACAATATTCTGATAATCTTTCAGACTCTATTGTTCAATCCATACCAGTAGATCAGACAGCAGCACAAGTTGAGGGGGAGCAAGTGAACGATGACCCCCAATCAAGTGAAGAAACATCTGCTGCTAATGATTCTTTAAACCCTGAAAGCAACATCTCAGGGGGAGCAAACAATGATTTTGGATCTACTAGTCACCACACTCAAAACAATTATGAATTTGGGGAATCATCAAGATCAAATCTGCCGAGACAAAGGGTATGGAGTAGAGCGCATCCCTTTGAACAGATCATTGGTGAACCGGACACGGGTGTACAGACTAGAAGAGCAACACAGAATGAATGCAATTTCGCAGGATTTTTATCTCAAATTGAACCTAAAAAGGTTGATGAAGCTCTTGATGATCCAGATTGGGTAACTGCAATGCAGGAAGAACTCAATCAGTTCGAAAGGCAGAAAGTTTGGAAGCTGGTGCCAAGACCAAAAGATAAATCTATAATTGGCACTAGATGGGTGTTTAGAAATAAACTGGATGAAAATGGTATTGTTACGAGGAACAAGGCTCGATTGGTAGCAAAGGGTTACTCTCAAGAAGAAGGAATTGATTATGATGAAACCTATGCTCCAGTTGCAAGGCTTGAAGCAATCAGGATGTTCTTAGCATTTGCTGCACACTCCAACTTTAAGGTTTTTCAGATGGATGTGAAGAGTGCATTTTTGAACGGAGATCTAGAGGAAGAAGTCTATGTTGAACAACCCCCTGGGTTTGAAGACAAGGAATTTGAAGGTTTTGTGTACTTTTTCTTCAAAGCTGTCTATGGTCTCAAGCAAGCCCCTCGAACATGGTATGATACTCTCTCCAAGTTCTTACTTGAAAATGGTTTTACAAGAGGTATCATCGACAAAACTCTCTTTCATAAAAAGCATAAAAATGATATAATTCTGGTGCAAGTATATGTGGATGATATAATTTTTGGTTCTACTAATGACTTGTTATGCAAGAGATTTGCTAAGCTAATGCAGAGTAGGTACGAGATGAGCATGATGGGTGAGTTGTCCTTCTTCCTTGGACTTCAAGTTGTTCAGAAGCCTGATGGTATTTTCATCTGCCAATCAAAATACATAAAGGATCTTCTGAAGAAGTATGGGATGGAAGAAGCAGCTACTGCCAAGACCCCAATGCCAACTGCAGTCAAGCTTGATGAAGACAAATCTGGTAAGTCAGTTGACATCACGAAGTATCGAGGTATGATCGGCTCTCTCTTGTACTTAACTGCTAGTAGACCAGATATTATGTTCGCAACTTGTCTATGTGCTAGATTCCAGGCTAACCCTAAAGAGTCACATCTTATAGCTGTTAAACGTATTTTCAGATACCTTAAGGGAACCCCCAATCTTGGGATTTGGTACCCTAAAGGAACAGGTTTTGACCTAGTTGGCTATACAGATTCTGACTTCGCAGGTTGTAAGATTGATCGGAAAAGTACTTCTGGAAGCTGTCAGTTTCTAGGAAGAAGGTTGGTATCTTGGTATAGCAAGAAGCAACACTCAGTATCTACCTCGACAGCCGAAGCAGAATACATTGCGGCAGGTAGTTGTTGTGCTCAGATCTTGTGGATGAGGAATCAACTTCAGGACTATGGACTCATGTTGGACAAAATTCCAATTCTATGCGACAACACGAGTGCCATTGCCATTGCCAACAATCCAGTTCAACACACCAGGACTAAGCATATTGATATCAGGTATCATTTCTTACGAGAGCATGTCATGAACGGAACTGTGGTATTATATTTTGTTCCCACAGATCAACAAATTGCAGACATCTTTACTAAACCACTGGATGAATCCACTTTCTCCAGGTTAGTTGGTGAACTTGGGATGTTAAATCTGTCTAATTAATTTTGGATAATCAATAACTGCAATTTGTTATAATTCACAGGTATTTTAAATGTCCATATTTTTAGGACTTGTGAATTTACTTTGCATCCAGTCATCATTTTTTATAGGTATCTCTATACTAATTACCACGCTTATAAATGCTATATTTTATGGTAATTAGTTAGTAAATAATTGAGTTAATTGTAGCATAATTAAATAAATATTTTATTGACATATATCAATTAATGATATTTTGTTAATTTTATGTCTATTTAATTGTGAGTTTATCTGATTATTGTGGATTAATTCTTGATTTACTGTGTGATTATTTTTAAATCCATAATAATTAGAAGTATTATATGTGTATGTGTATAGACTGATAGGTTTCGGCGATAAGATGTTTTTTCGGCCGACAGGTTTCGGTGATAAGATGTTTTTTCGGCTAATTAGGCAGTTAGGTGAGAAATTACTGAACGGTGTTAGACTTTAAACATAACCTGTCACTATCACACCTAACCCTCTAATCCTTGAAACATTATAAATGATGAGTTTTTGTTTGTGTTTAACATCATCATTTTTCAGATATACAGAGCATATACACACAATTGCTGAATATTTCGAGCTTTGATCGGAAAGATCTCACAATCTAGCTGGTGGTTTTAGGGCGGATTTCATATTCTTGTTATACGTACTAACCCTTGTTTTTGAGTTTCCTCAAAGTTTTGAAAATGGCATTGCAGGGAAGCTTTTTAATTGCTAAAGTTAATCCTGTTTCCATTCAGCAAATCGAAACCATTCAGGATGAGCAATTTCGGGCTTGGACACAATTTCTGAATGAACATTCATTAATCCGCTATGCTTTAGTTACACAGGTGCAACTTAACCATGATGCATTGTGTGAACTATATTGCAGTGCGGTTAACACTTCTGGACAGGATGGGTGTGCATTCACATATCGACTATTTGGTAGGTCGATTAGGGTCACTGAACGAGATGTTAATCGAATTCTTCATTTTCCTATGGAAAATCTCGTTTCTGATCCTACACCTGAACAGATTGAAATGTTCTTTCGTTTTATAAGGTACCAAGATGGCAATTTCAATACTGGTAATCTTTCTAGAACGTTTCTAACCCAGTACTGGAATTTCTTCTTTCACACTCTTAACCATGTTTTTTCCTCAGATAGAACAAATCAAGATCGAATACCTGAATTTATTCAAATAATAGGGTATGCGGTCGCCAATAATTTGAGGATTAATTTTGGAAAAATAGTGCTTGGTCAAATCATTTTAAAAATGAAACGCTTGGGAACAAGAGATGTTCGGACTCAAAGTGTCAAATGTCTATATCCAAGGTTTCTACAATTAATATTAAATGATTTTTTGAATAATGAAGACAGGGTACGCTTGGAAAATTGTCAAAAGGTGGAATGTTCTTCCATGAAGACGAATGTAATTAATTACATAAGCAAAAAGAAATATACGGATGTGCCTACAGTCCTAACTGAATATCTAAAGACTGTCCCACTTCCGTTGTTACCACGACCAGTGAGAGCAGGTATACGACAAGGTAATATTTCAATCCCTGCTATTCCAACCTTTGTATTCCCTATTGTGTCACAGGAAATACAGTTTCTACAGCCCCCAGTGGCCATCTTACCCGACCAAGAGCAGGAAATCCCACCGACTCTAACACAGGTCGAAGAGCCCATTCTACAAATGCAAACACAAACACAACAAACTCCTACACCTCAATTGTCACTTAAACGACCAGTCATCCATATTATTGAGGGAGATAGTGCCTCAGCAGCACCACATAAGGAGTTAGTTACATCAGCCGCTCTACCTCATTCTAAACGGAGTAAACCCAATGAACCTGAGGTAACGGCAAATGTTAGTGAAACAATTCTTTCTTATCCAATGAGTGAAAATATAAATAAGGTTGAATTGACGGGAGCAACTGGTGAATCTTCCATTTTACGGAAAGATCCATCGGTAGGAGGTTCTTTTATGAACCAAGTGTCTTCACAGACATACGAGGGAAACTTGGGTTTTATGCCATTTAATCGATTCAAGTTTAACCTCCCAGAGGAAAAATCTCTGGATCTCTTTCGAGATTTACCACTTTTTACCAGTGGTCGGCAACTCGCTTCACGCGAGGACGGAAGCTCACGAACTTTCATTGCACCATCCGTGACCTCTGAAAAAGGGGCTAGGATGATTTCATTTGCAGGTACACATATTGGTGGAAGCTCTAGAGGAAAGTTGTGGGAAACACCAACAGAACATGTAAGTGTAACCCAAACCATTAAACCGAGTGCATATATAGTGTTGAGTGAAACACCTGCAGAACGTACGAGTGAGCAACCTACTCAACCACATGCACCTATAACCAGACAGGAATACACCAGACTCCTTACACGGGTCCAAACAATGGAGAAAGAGTTGTCAAATATCTGTAAGTCCATTGCAGAAATCAAAAATTTGCAACTTATTCAACATGATGCATTCCAGGTTCAATTAAGTTCCATGGCAGCCCAGTTTAGTCATGCAATTCATTCCTTGGGAAAGACAGCTTCGTCTAATTTACCAACTCCACATCCTACTACTCTGGAGGATAACCCAACTGAGGGGGAGAAGGTGGATGATCAAGAAAAATCTACTAGGCGTAAGGGCAAGGAAAAGGTTGTTGACACGGAAAAGGTTGTTGACACGGAATTAACTTTATTTTGGGAAAAGAAAAGCTAATGGAAGTAATAATGCTATGTGGAAAGAAAGCAAGGCAAACTTGAAGATATGTTAAGTCTAGAGGAACAATTGTCTTGCACTTGATTAAATTTTAGAAATCTGGAAAATGTATATATATGATCCAGAATGCACTTTAATATTATTTATCTTTGTATTTTATTTGTATCAGTTGAGTTATCCTCTAGGTATTTGCTTGTCAAACCCTAACAATCAAATAGGGGGAGATTGTAAAGCATAATGTAATGTAATATGTAATAGAGGAAATATATAACTCAACTAGGATAAAAGATAAATAATATTAACTCTATACAGGGATCGTGAAAGTTGAAGAACAGGCATCAACAAGGATCAAGTCGCTGAAAGAAGTTCATTAACATGATCAAGCCTCAGTGACAGAATAAGATGTACAGATGATTCAGTTGAAAGGCCAAAAGATTACAGTATTCTTAAAGACATGATACGAAGACCACGAGTGAATGTTAGTCGTTTGTGAACCAGACCAGTTGCACTAGGCGTCAACATCTTCACAAAGGAATCGAAGTATCTAACTCAGAAAAACTGTTAAAAAGGTATGATTGAGAGCAGTGTTGATATCCTCCATTTCAGAAGCTGAATATTTAAGGATGTCAAAAATAAAGAGGAAAATGAATAGTAACCGAAATCACTATTCACATGAATAGTAACCGGAATTACTATTCACCGAAATCACTATTCATACCGGGTGAATAGTACCCGGTGTTACTATTCATGAATAGTACCCAAAAGTACTATTCATAAAGTAAGAAACATGTGGGGCCCACATGTATTAAAAAATCAAAGTAAAGACTTTGAATTTGAAAAAAAATGCAGTAGTGTTGAAAGTTGAAACTGGAGGAGCAGGTGAAGAACAAAAAAACGTCATCAGTTACGTTTTATTAATCAGCATAGTAACTTTCTATAATCTATAAATAGGCCTGTTGTATTTCATTTCAAAACACACCTCAACACACAACTCTCTCTTCTCTCTCTTATATCATCTCTGTGTAAGCTGCTAGACAGTCCATCTAGTAGGAAAGCCGGCTTAGCCCGCTTTCAGGAAGTGTCGGATAGAAGGTCCTCGTGCCTAAACTATCCTTAGGAGTGTTCGAGTCTTTGAAGCTAATCCGTTGGATTAGAAGTTGTAACACCCCTTGGGTTTTTATCAGTTCAAAGATATTTTCCCGAACCAATTGTTTTATTTCGATTCAGTTGTTGACCTCATTTTTCACATCTCGAAAATCGAAATATTTTTAAATAACGTATTCAACCCCCCTTCTACGTTATTCCGGACCTAACATAAGGTATCCTTCATAACTGACTTTGGTGTCTTCTGTTATCTTGTTATGACGTTTGGTCTAAAGAATGCAGGAGCTACCTACCAACGCCTGGTGAACAAGATATTTGCCCATCTGATTGGAAAAACCATGGAGGTGTATGTTGATGATATGTTAGTCAAAAGCCTACTCAAGGCTGATCATATTAAACACCTCGAAGAGGCATTTGAAGTGCTGAGGCACCATAAGATGATGTTGAATCCCGCTAAGTGTGCCTTTGGTGTTGGATCTGGAAAGTTTTTAGGGCTGATGGTTTCAAATAGAGGCATTGAGGCCAATCCTGACAAAATCAAGGCGATTTTAGACATGGAGCCACCACGTTCTATAAGAGATGTGTAGAAGTTGACAGGCCGAGTAGCAGCCTTAGGGAGGTTCATCTCCAAGTCTGGTGATAAGTGTTTGCCTTTCTTTCAAACATTAAAGAAGGTAAAGAATTTTGAATGGACACCTGAAAGCCAAGAGGCCTTTGAACAATTAAAGAAATACATGGCTGAAGCCCCGTTGTTGGCCAAGCCTAGCATCGGAGAGACTCTTTATCTATACCTGGCGGTATCTGAGCAAGCATTGAGTGCCGTCCTCATACGGGAAGAGAACAAGGTTCAGAAACCTATCTACTACGTGAGTAAGGTGTTGCATGGAGCTGAGTTGAACTATTCCACCATTGAGAAGTTTGCTTTAGCATTGGTAACGGCTTCAAGGAAACTAAGACCTTACTTTCAGTCACACAAGATTGAAGTCCTGACGGACCAGCAATTGAGAAGTATCCTGCATAGCCCGAAGGTCAGTGGAAGGCTAATTAAGTGGGCAATCGAACTCGGAGAATTTGACATTGCATATAAGCCTCGGACAGCCATCAAGGCTCAGGCATTGGCTGACTTCGTGGTTGAATGTACCATTGGTAACCAAGAAGTCGGGGGGCAGGAGATAGTAACCACCCCTGGAGTTGAGAGTAAGGATGAAGAACTTGTACCTGATCAGAAAGAGTATTGGGTGCTCTATTTTGATGGAGCATCAAAAACAAAATCTAGTGGTGCAGGTTTGGTTTTGCAAAGCCCCGATGGGTTCACAGTTGAATACGCTTTGAAGTTGGACTTTCCTACAACCAACAATGAAGCTGAATATGAAGCATTAATAGCTGGATTGGGATTGGCCAGAGTCATGAGGGTCAAGAACCTCAAAGTGTGTGGAGATTCAAGACTGGTAGTCTCGCAAGTGAATGGTGAGTTTGAGGCCAAGGATGAAACTATGGCAAAATACCTCAGAGTCGTGAAAGCTGTTATGACTCAGTTTGAGGAGTGCTACCTGGAGCACATTCCTAGGGAAGAGAACGTTAAGGCCGATGCCCTCTCTAAGTTCGCTTCTTCTGAGATAGAGAATTATGCAGGCAGTGTTTACTTCCAGGTCTTGAAGGCCCCGACCATCAACTCTAAGTTGGTAGCACCTATCGATGTTGGAAGCTGTTGGATAGATCCTATTAAAGCTCATCTAGAAACCGGATGGCTTCCCAGCAATGCCTTGGAGGCACGAAAATTGTCAGTGAGAGCATTGAGATATGCCTTGATTGAAGGCATCTTATACAAGAGGTCGTTTGTCATCCCATACTTGAAGTGCCTAAGGCCCCAAGAGGCAAGAGAAGCACTGGAAGAAGTTCATGAAGGGATCTGTGGGCAGCACTTGGGGGACAGAGCCCTAGCTCACAAGATTACCCGCCTGGGATTCTATTGGCCGGAGATGTTAGCAGATGCCCAGGATTATGTCAAGAAGTGTGATAGATGTCAGAAACACGCCCCTGTTGTGAGGCAACCGCCTGAGAGGTTAACCTCAATCAGCTCTCCCATTCCGTTTGCAATGTGGGGAATGGACATTCTTGGTCCTTTCCCCATGGCTTCAGCACAAAGGAAATTTCTAATTGTCGCCATCGATTACTTCACTAAGTGGATTGAAGCTAAGCCATTAGCAAAGATAACCACCAAGCAAGTTTCCCAGTTCTTTTGGGAGAACATAATCTGCAGGTATGGAATTCCCCGAATCCTTGTGACAGATAATGGGACACAATTCAACAATGAAGAGTTCAGGAAGTACTGCGAGGAAAATGCTATCGAGCTTCGTTTTACTTCAGTAGCTCACCCGCAAGCTAATGGACAGGCTGAGGTAGCTAATCGGATTATCCTTGATGGACTTAAGAAGAGGGTCGAACGATCGAGAAATACTTGGGTGGATGAATTACTGCCCATACTTTGGGCATATCGTACTACTTGCAAAGTAACAACCGGGGAAACTCCTTTCCTGCTGGCTTATGGAGCCGAGGCAGTTGTACCCCTAGAAATCATGCATGCATCACCTAGAATTGAGGCATTTGAACCAGAGACTAATGAAGAAGGCATGAGGCTCGCCCTAGACTTGATTGATGAAGTCAGGGACGAGGCAAATGCCAGGAATGCAGAGCATCAAAAGAAAGCATCTTTCTACTACAACCACAGGGTTAAGGAGAGGTTCTTTCAGCATGGTGACTTGGTTCTTAGGAAGATCGAGGCTTCTGGAGTTGGTCAGAAGGGAAAGCTAGCCCCGAACTGGGAAGGGCCGTATCGAGTCAAGAAGACACTAGGACGAGGATCTTACAAACTGGAAACCTTGGACGGGGTTGAGGTACCCCGGACTTGGCATGCATTGAACCTCAAAGTTTACTATGTTTAAGCTCTCCTGAAAAGGACCTAGCTTTTTGCCTATGTAATAGAAGTAGAAATAAGGTTCGAATGAAACCATAACAGAGCATGCTGCTCCTAGTAGGAAGTAGAGTATTTATGTAAGGGTTAAGCCCATTTTATCAGTATTCCTTTGACAGCCTAATAAAGCTTGCTTTGATTCTTCTCTGAATTACATCCTTTGCTTTGATATTTTAAACAAGTCATGAATCATAAGTTTGGTGCAAGCCAAGGGGCCAAACACCTAGAGAATTCTAAAGCTTAACAAATTACAAGCAAAGGCAAGAAATAAAAAGCTAGAAAGGAAATTAGCTATACGAATAGTTAAATTAAAGAGTTGCATAAATAAAAGCCCGAAGGCTATTAAAGTTAAGTTACACAAGTTGATAGTTTAAGCAAAAGGCGTAACGAGCAAGCTAAGTGGCCTTAAGAGCCTCCTTGTCAGGAGAACCACTTTCAGAGCTGGTAGCAGTGGTGGAAGCTTCCTCGTCCAAGTTAGCATCTTCCTCTCGAACAGGGAGCTGCTCAGGGTTCGAAGACTTTGCTGCAGTATGCTTCCTGACCAAGGAATCATCCTCACCAAATAACTCCTCACTAGAGCCGGCCTCAGCTACAGTAGTCATGATCCTAGGAGGATGAGGGCTAGGAAAGGCAGAAGACTGGAATAGGCCAGGATGGCTCCTGAGAACAGCCTCAAGTGCCTTGTTCCACCCCTCTGTGAACTGGCTAGGGTAAAGCATCTCGTCGTGCTGATCCATGAGACTCTTGTACTCATCTGAGTCAAGATAGTCATCAATCAGCTTCTCTCTATCATCCTTCAAAGCCACCACCTCTGCATAGGCACTCACCAGCTCCTCATCTTTTTTCTTCAGCTGTTCCTCAAGCTGGTGGATTTGTAAGCTTCTCTTCTGGGACTCAGTTTCAAATCCCTTGGCCTTCTCCTTCCAAGCCTTAGATTGATAAATCAGGCTTTGGAAATGAACATTGGCCTACATTTAGAAAGCAGAGTTTTAATAATGAAGACAGTGGAGTGTTTGAAATAAAAGAACTAGTAAGATTGGAAGGCTTACCGCAGCAAGGGCCTGAGAGCCAAGTGCTTCAGATTCACCAATGCCTCCGTTGAGAACTAGGTCTTTGTAATCAGGAGGAGTGATTGAGTTCAACGACCAATCTATAGCATGCTTTGTTGAGCCCACCACAGAATCACGCTTCCTGAATCCCCAAGATGGCCTAAACACAGCAGATTGAACATTGACTTGAGAGCAACCCTCCAAGTCAGCTATGTCACCAAACTTAAGGTTCCCTTTCTGAACCTTGTGTGGGCGTAAGAATGAGGGCTCAACCCCTTTCTCTCGAGGATCTGCATTCCTCTTTGCACGAGCCATCCTGGAAGTCTCGTCATCAGGATCAGGAGAAGCCTCCACAAGCATCTTTGCCACTGCATTAACAAGAACAGATACAACTAAATAAGTCAAGTATGAAAATATAAAAAACAAAGAAGGGAAAGAAAGTTACCCTGTTCAGAAACTGATGAGAGGCCTACTGCCCTCAGAGATTCTTCATTTATAAGGCTCTGGCAGGTTATAGACAAACCATCAGCTGTGGTCAGGGTGTTAAAGGCGGCTTGATCTTCTGTACTAAGGGTGATCCCCTTAGCCTTTCCATCCGAAACTTTGGAAAAAGTTTTTCTAAAAAGGGTGCCCCAGTCACCACCCTCCCACTCAAGATATGCAAACTCTTTTTTCCAACCAGGGTTGTTATCTGGCACTGATTTACCATTGAAAATAGGGGGACTTTGGGACGAAGTTTGATGTATACCCAGCCAGTATGCAAAATTGGGCTGTTATAGATTTGAAAAATTTTGCGAAAAAGAGGCACAGATAAAGGCAGATTTTGCCTCAGGCATAAGACCATGAAACAAAGAATTATTCTCCATGCATTTGGAGGTAGTTGGCAAGGGCTGCATTGGATATCAGCTAAAAGGCGTGGGATAAATTCATGAAAAGGAAAACGGAGCCCTGCTACTAGGCACTCCCTATAAATACACAAGGCATTGGGCCTCCAATGACAAGGCCTGTCACCTGGCCCAGCTGGAACGAGTTTATAGGGTTTTCTAATCTTAAACAACTTATTATACCTAGCTATTTCCTCAACATCATGATACGTATTACAACAGTCATATGCATCTAACACGGTTAGGCTAGGGTAGTCATCTGCTCGCTCATTTAGCATATCTACTAAAGATGTGTAAGGAGAGCGAATGGTGATAGTACCTTTAGAAGAAGCAGAGTTCATTTTCATGAGTCGAGCTTGAGCTTTGTCCGCCATTAGAGAGAGCTTAAAAACCTTAAACGGAGAAGACAACCGGAGAAGAAGGCCGGAAATAGCCAAGAAAACTTCAAACAGAAACTTTGGAGAGAACTCTGAGCCAAAACTTGAGAAGTGAAAATATGAAGTGAGAAGTGAGAGTGTGAGAAATGAACTCTCCACTCTCACTCTTTTATAGAAATTCTCAGCCGGTTGAAATGCTTACAAACGGTCAAAAAACCTACTGTGACAGGTCAAGATGATAAAAGTGACCTAAAAAAGGCCCATGGAACTGGCCCAATTAAAATAGGCCCAATTCTGGAACATTCTCATAAAAATATCTCAAAATACCAAAGATATTTTGAGAAAATATCAAAGATATTATTGAAGAGTTAGGGTTTGTTGATCCATCGAAGGATCTAGAATTTGGGCTAAAAAGGCCCGGACAGGCCAATTACAGCCAAATGGCCGAGCCCAACAAAAGATATATATTATGAATTTTTGAAATAATACCAAGCCCAGAAGGCCCAATAGGAAATGAGCCCAAGGTAAAGTAGCCCTTAATTCGACCAGAATCCTGGTCGAAATGACCAGGAATCCTGGTCGAAAACTCGTTCGACTAGAAGATTTTTGGATGCTTAATTCGACCAGAATCCTGGTCGAATCGACTAGAATTCCTGGTCGAAAAGTCCTTCGACGAGAAGAAAAATGGACCCTTAATTCGACCAGAATCCTGGTCGAATCGACTAGAATTCCTGGTCGAAAAGTCCTTCGACGAGAAGAAAATTTGACCCTTAATTCGACCAGAATCCTGGTCGAATCGACTAGGATTCCTGGTCGAAAAACCTGTCGACCAGAAGAAAATTGAAGCCTTAATTCGACCAGAATTCTGATCGAATTCCTGGTCGAATTTCTGGTCGAAAAATGACAGTCCTGGTCGAAATTTTGTTATAAAAATTGATTTTTTGACAACGAATCTTCATGGACATAGAATTTTGATGAGAAAAATACCTGTGGGTACTATAAAATCTTAAAAATTAGAATAAGTATGGAAAATACGAGGGATTCTGTGAATAATTCCTTGAGAAAGATATATAAAAGTTCTGTAACTAAGGTTATGGAATATAATCGCTTAGCCTCGAATAAGGCCAATCGTTGTAAATGTGTAGGTCGCTCCACACTTTACAAAAGACGATATATGTGAAACACTAGTGTATACATGTAAACCCTGACCCGAGTCTCGGAAAGGCCGTTAGAACTTCAAGAAAAGCCTGATCAGCTTTCCTAGAAGTTGGGGGGCAAATGATATGGGCTAAATGTAAGCCATAAAGACACATTTAATGTGGCATTAATTAGACCCGGAATGGTCCAAACGTGGGGCCCACCAAGTAGGCCCAAACCCTATTTACAATATTAATTTCGTAATTAATATTAGGGATAATAAACAACTCAACAATAAAGTCAGATAAGGACATTATCTCTACAAAGAGTAGCCTCCAAGCCACACAGTCATACAAGGAAACAGACTCCTACAAGGAAGGAGTCTAGAACCTTCCTCAAGGCTGACTTGCCCACCAAGTCTCCTAACCCTACCCTAATTCTGAGGCTTCTCAGCCTATATAAAGGGTCAGACCCCTCAACTCAGAACTACGTTTTATTGGCTTGATTCTCTTAAAACAGAGATACGTAGGCATTCTGTGAGGACCGTTCAGTCTCGAACGCAGAAGCAGCCATTAAAGCACGAAGCTCACAAACCCTAGCCGCAATAATTTAAACCTAGTTTTTATTCCACAACAAATAGCAAAATATTTATTCAGAAGATTATTTTTTTTAGAGAAATTTTTAACAAAATTATTGTAAAAGATAATAAACAAAATGATGAATTATACCATGCGAAGCGGGCAAAAAATCCTAGTATTATTATTGAGGATATGTAAATAGATTATGGACTCCTGTATAAAGTCACATTTATCTATATTCAACATAATGTAGCATTTTAATATATTAAGCTTTTACCTCAATTATTTGTACATATTTTATTTTTTTTATTTATCTCTTAATTTGTTCTACAATTACTTGTCTTTGATTATTAACTTACAAAAGTACTCTTCAATTATGCAATATGAATATATATAACTTTGCAATCTGTTTACATTCAAGACAAAAACAAAATTCTTAAAGAAGCATGTCAAAAATCGTCTCGCATCGCAACACATGCCTCCTTGATGTGATACTTGAACTCATACCACCTCATAAGTTATTAATCATGTGAATACGGAGATCAGTTACTAACAAAATGATATTAAAAGAATCGTTCCAAGCTACGATGACCCATTCCCCGGCCCCTCACACTATAGTATTGACATAGGGATCAAATATGCAAATTGCATCATCGGCTAAATAAAATACTAATGGTCCATATTGATAGATGATGCAAAGGGAATATTTTTCACAAAACTATTCCACAGATATTTAAATCATCAGTATGATTTGATTAATACTCTATTCTATACTTCCCTTGAAATGGGATCAACCTTTCGTATAAAACAATTAACATTGTTCATTTGGGCCCAGGAAATGTTGAAGCCCATCTGCACTAGCTGCCTTGAACTCTGCATTTTGTTCAGTGAAGAGAAACGTAATCGTTCTTCAAAGACAATGGCTGTGAGTTAGGGATTACAGAGTAGCTGCATTGTTATCATTTTTACAGCGGAGAAGCAGTCAATTGAATTTAATTTCTTCGGTGCTCTGTAGTACAAGTCCAGAACCATGGTTTCACGGCACCTGAAAATCTGATTCTGTTCTCTGTACTTTGTTGTATCTATGTTCGTAACCAACCTGAGGTTATCTATATATATTATATATTTTATATGGGTTAAGTTCTATGGAGACCAACATTTTTAGTGGAGACCGGAGACCAATATCAATCAAAATATTGCAAAAATTTATTCATTGAATATCATGTTCTATGAAAATCACTATTCTATTAATTTCATTGAAAATCTTGAAGATCATACTACATGCTGTTAAAACATAGACTTTCTGTGTTAAAACATAGACTTTCTGCTGATTTAATATTGCACGCATAGACTTTGTATTGCACGCATAGACTTTCATGTACCATTTTCTTGTATAAATTAGTTGCCTTCCGTTTGTAATAAATCAAGTTGTATAACATATTTCTCAGTTATCTTCTTCATCTATCAGTGTCATATATATTGTCTATATGCACACACAACACACAATCTTTATCATGGTATCAGAGATTTAAGTTTCTTACCTATATTGCTTCCACTAAACCCATCTGCTGCTATCATCTTTCTGGTGTACAGTCCTTTCAGACATATCGACAAACACTTTGTGAGTCCACTTGTTGTCTACCATAAACACTCTGTAACCAACTTCTAGCAGCCACCAATCAGACATACCCCTGATCTTTTCCGACGAATTAGCTCTCGGTGTCATTTACACGAACAATTTGTGTGTAACTCAGCGAGTTGCACAGACCATAACATACATACTCTTATCTGGCTACCCTCTATTTGTATAAACACACTTTGAGTCAACTCACTGAATCGCCCAACTCAGTCACGAGTTAACACAACTAGTTACTCAATTCAACAAGTTCAACCAGTTACGCAACTCGTGAATCTCCGGCGAACAATATAGTTCATCATTTTTAGGGAGGAAGACAGAAGCTCATTCTTACAACCGTTGTATTTCTTATACTCGGTATCTTCTTATCTTTATTACCTAAAATACAGTTTATTGCCTTTACTTTACAGTTTGAGCCTTTAGCTTTTGGATACTTCCGAATTAATCCCTTCATTATTTAATTCCCTGTACATTTTTGTATAATGGAAAAAGAAAATAGATCACTGATTCAAACAATTTTGAATGGCTCGAACTATATAATTTGGTCTCAAGCTATGCGCAGTTATCTGAAAGGAAAAAGACTCTGGTGGTATGTAAACGGAGATTTTACTATTCCTACAAAAGAGAAAGATGAAACTGATTCCAAATTGAAGGATCGTATTGAAGAATGTGATGTCAAAAATCACCAAGCTATCACATTTTTTAGAAACTCTTCAATTTCTAAAATTAATTTACAGTTTGGGAACTATGAAACTGCAAAAGAAATTTGGGATTTGTTGGCATCACGGTACACTACATCCGATCTTTCTCACCAGTATCAAATCATCAGTTCTCTAAGTATACAGAAGCAAGAGTCTGGTCAATCGGTAGCAGATTTTCTCTCACAGATACAATCACTTTGGGATAAGTTGACACTATCTGAACCAAAGTGGTCACACACAGAGGATGCAACACTCTATCAGGCATATCGTGACCAACAACGACTCATCCAGTTTCTGATGGCTCTTACTCAAGATTTTGAACCAGTTAGAGCAGCTCTTCTTCATCGTGTTCCTTTACCCTCTCTGGAGGGTGCTGTTGCTGAACTTATCTCTGAAGAAACCCAACTTGGCATTGGCAAACTCAATCATGTGACAGACACAGTCCTTGCAGTATCTCCCTCCTTCAATACTGATAAACCATTTTGCAAGTTTTGTCAACAAAATGGACATACAACCAAGGATTGTAGGACACTTCGTAATCACATTTGTCAACATTGCCATCAAAAGGGTCATTACTCCCCACAATTCTGTAAAAGAAAGCCACCTTTCCGTTCCAACAAATTCTCCCACACTTCTGCTGCTACAACCTCCGAATCTACATCAGAAATCGCATCAAACTCATCTACAAGTGAGCTTGAATCCTTACTCCGACAGGTTTTATCTAAAACCAGTTCTCCATCCACTGCATTCTCAGTCACTTCAGGTACTTCTTGGTATTTTGATTCTGCATGTTGCAATCATATGACAAATGATCCATCGATATTTACCATGAAAACATAGAACTCATTCCTTCCAAATATTCAAACTGTTGATGGCTCCACCATGAATGCGACACAAGTTGGCATGATAGCCACGGAAGATCTTTCTCTTCCTGACACATACTTTGTGCCTAATCTTTCACTTAATCTTATTTCTATTGGTCAATTATGTGATCTCGGTCTAAATATTATATTTACCTCTGTTGGTTATCTTGTACAGGATCCTCAGACAGGACAGACTCTTGGGACAGGACGTAGATGCGGAAGGTTGTTTGAGCTTAATTCCCTTCAGTTGAGCTCACACAACTATCTCCATCTACTACTATCCCTACAGCAGGTCAGTCTGAGGATTCCAGTACCGAGCCTCCTATTTTACCATCCTCTTCAGATGAGCATGCTCATCGATCTACTCGGGTAAGAAAACCTTCTGTTCATCTTAATGATTATCATGTATATTCTGCTATAGAATCATTGCACGAGCCTCAAACATATAGAGAGGCAAGTGTTAACCCTCTTTGGCAGGAGGCTATGGCAGAAGAACTTCAGGCATTAGACAAAAATCACACTTGGGATGTAGTTACCTTGCCTCCTGACAAAACAGTTGTGGGTTGTCGATGGATCTATAAAATTAAGACAAATGTTGATGGCTCTATTGAGATATATAAAGCTCGTCTAGTTGCTAGAGGCTTTACCCAGGAATATGGCATTGATTATGAGGAGACTTTTGCACCAGTTGCTCGTCTTACATCGGTTCGAAGTTTACTCGCTGTTGGAGCATCAAAACAGTGGGATATGTGGCAAATGGATGTCAAAAATGCTTTCCTTAATGACGACTTAGATGAAGAAGTTTATCTCAAACCTCCTTCCGGTTTTGATCTCTCTCCAGGTCAAGTGCTCAAGCTTAACAAGGCACTTTATGGCCTAAAACAAGCACCACGATCTTGGTTCGAGAAATTTAGCAAAGTCATTAGTGAGCTAGGATTTTCTTCTAGTCCATATGATCATGCTCTCTTCATTCGACGGACAGATCGAGGAATTGTTCTCCTCCTCCTCCTCTATGTAGATGATATGATTATCACCGGAGATGACAGTGCAGGTATCTCTGAACTCAAACAGTTTCTCAATCAGCAATTTGAAATGAAAGATCTTGGTTCATTAAGCTACTTCTTGGGTCTTGAGGTTTCTTCTATACCTACTGGTTACACCCTTTCTCAAGTCAAGTATGCATCTGATCTTTTGTTGAAATCTGGAATTAGCGACACTAAGATCACATCTACACCTTTGGAATACGGGGTCAAACTTAACTCCAAAGATGGTGACCTACTTGACAACCCTACATTGTATCGTCAGTTGGTAGGAAGTCTGATCTACCTTACTATCACTCGTCCTGACATTGCTCATGCCGTTCACATTGTTAGTCAATTTATGGCAGCTCCTCGCACTCCTCACTATACAGTTGTCCTTCACATAATTCGTTATGTCAAGGGCACTATCTTTCATGGACTACATTATGCATACAACTCATCACTTGAGTTACATGCCTACTCTGATGCTGATTGGGGTGGTGATCCCACTACTAGATGTTCTACTACCGGATTTTGCTTCTTTCTAGGTGACTCTCTTATCTCTTGGCGTAGTAAGAAACAGTCCCTTGCCTCAAAATCCACTGCCGAGTCAGAATATCGAGTTCTAGCTGACACCACACAGGAACTAATTTGGCTACGATTGTTACTTGAAGAAATGACTGTAACTCATTCTCCAGCCACAATTATCTACTGTGACGGCAAAAGTGCTAGGGACATTGCTCACAATGATGTCTTTCATGAATGCACTAAACATATAGAGATTGATTGTCATTTCACCCGTCAACAGTTTGCAAAAGGAACAGTTCGTCTGCATGTTATCTCTAGTACAGATAATACTGCAGATATTTTCACGAAATCTCTTCATCCTGGTTCATTTCGTGATCTTGTTCGCAAACTCAAGATGTTCCTTCAACCATCTTCAGTTTGAGGGGGGGTGTTAAAACATAGACTTTCTGTGTTAAAACATAGACTTTCTGCAGATTCAATATTGCACGCATAGACTTTGTATTGCACGCATAGACTTTCATGTACCATTTTCTTGTATAAATTAGTTGCCTTCCGTTTGTAATAAATCAAGTTGTATAACATATTTCTCAGTTATCTTCTTCATCTATCAGTGTCATATATATTGTCTATATGCACACACAACACACAATCTTTATCACATGCAAATTTCATTAAATATTTTGAAAATCATGTATGTCCTGCAAACAAAATATTGCAGCCACTTCGTTTTTTACTTTTAATACTTTGTAGACTACTAATTTAGGCCTAAAACTACAATTAATGATTAAATATAAATGTAATAATATAATTATTATTTTTTTGACAAAAATATAATTATATTATTATGTACAAATAGTGCATGTACGAGACTAATGTAATAATATAATTACATTATTATTGTTTTGAGCAGTAATTAGTTTATTTTAGAATATTGTAGTTCTTCTCTGAGTTTTGATTGAAGTTTTTATAATAGAGTTGTATTTTTGAATTATCGATTATTTTCATCTATTGATTATAGCCTATATTAATTTTGTTTCTAGACACTTGGTATTTAAACTTCAATGGCAAAGCAGATTAAAATTATTTGTATATATAAAAAGAGAAACCGAGCTAGGGAACAAATGGACTAGATGAAAATTGCCCAGAATGTTGAAAGTTTACGTAAATTTTTTTTTGCCACCTACATAATCCTTCACATTGAAAGAGAAATAACTAAAAGTAATAATGTTGATATAATAATAGATTTTTTCTGTATTTAAAAGAGACTACTGTACCTTATTTTATATTGTAATTTTTATGTCAAATATATGATCTTTAATTTGAATTGGCCATCGTAGACTGACTTCGTCAAAAAATGCATCTGCACGAGGTATCATAAAACATAAATCATGAAATACCGATGTTGAATTCGCCAGAAGCATGGATGATCGATCAACCACATTGTTCGAATGTCATGATCTTTTTTGCATAAAAGGTATAAAAACATAATCAAATTATATTATATTCTATTATATAATAAGAGTAAAAGGAATAATATATAAGCGCATACTATCCTATATCAACGGTTCGACTCTTACGAACTACATAATAAAACAATGTATAATTATATCCTATTATATATAGAATAAAAGAAATAATAAATAAATTTTTTTTTACAAGCAAAGTCTTTTGTTAATCTAAAGCAGATATACGAAACTCAACCACGAAAACAAAACATCAATCAAGAGACAAAATGGCCATTAAAAAATTATATAAAAAAAATACCAATAACACCCAAACATTGGAATGAGCCTATCAACAACCTACTAAATATAAAATACAAATTGTAAGTCTTAAAATTATTATCACAAAATTAAAACTTATAACCACCGTACAATTTATTAGAAAACTTATACTCAAAGGTGCAATGCGAACAAAATCGAGAAGAAAAATCAGCGACAGAGCTGGAGGACAATAACTAGAGAGTGTTTGTATACAAATTCCATAAAAATATGTGTTTGCTCACCCCGTTCTTTTAGATAACGGATTAGTTCTAAATGTTCATTTATAGAGTCAAAGCATTAAGCACAATAATACAATCTAGACATTTATACTATCTATACTATATTATAATAAGCAAAAATTGGTATATTTTGTAGTTTGATTAATCGCATTTTTGTTAGCCCTCATTTTTTGTATTCCATTCATTCACAACCGTTAGATCTTCGATTCAAATAGATAATAGTCGTTAGATACAATATTAAAAGTTGTTATACGCACAATCCTATGGTTCAAATCCCGTTAACAACATTTTAATTTAAAATTAATACTAAAAGATGTTATATGGAAAGGTTAAATGTTCGATTCCCGCCAACAACATATTAATTTAGATTTAATACTAAAGTTGTTATGTACAAAGATCTAATGTTATACAAAGGTCTGCTATTCAAATTCTCCAACAACATATTAAAATTAATAGTTGATATTATATTACATTATAAACAAAATAAAAAAAATAAAAAGTAACCCGTGCTTTGCACGGGGTATAAGCTAGTATTATATAAATTAGTGTAGTTTATGTACAATTAATTGAAAGGAAAAATTTGAGAAAATTATTTGCTTACACTTTATTATCTCTTAAACTTCGAAAAAAGTAAAGCGATTTACTTGGCATTTGTAGGATTTTTCAAATTCTTGGGACCGAACTTGACGTTTGCTTTTTGGTTGTGGGTTGTTTAATGTAACAATATCTACCATTATAGAAAGCAAATCAACTAAACCTTTTTGAGCTCCGATCTTTGAGAAATTCTTCCCACCAACGAAAAATATTCTACCTTCTCCACTCTCAGTGACATACACAGAACAATCCAGATCACGACAATGTTGTGCCGAATGGATGGCAATCAGAGCACATACAATCCCACAACATATAAGAAATAAAATATTAATCACATGCAAAAATTGAAATTGTAATGAACTGAAAAAGGCAAAACTTAATTACCGAAAAGTTGTATGAAAGAGTTTATGTATGAATTTTCACAACTTTTCATTATTACTCGATGAATTTCCTAAAGTATTCTGAAAATCCTTCAACATTTCCTCAAAGAATACTTTTACTAATGCACCGGCTCAACAACACATACAGTGGAGGACACTAGTGGTGAATATACTTCAAATTCTGAATTCAACAAGTACAAATTCTCCTTCGTCTTAATCGGAGCAATATTCAATAATCCATTCAAATATGCTTTTTGCGTTTGAGTTGGTATGATAAAAGCCTTTCGAATAGTACGAAAGCAAGTCTTCATCCAACCACTACATGATCGTTCATTGAGATTAGTCATTTCAAATGACATACTAACTGGAAACTGCACATATTTGTTAGTAAAACCGTGAGATAATGGGTTAAATTTCAAGTTAAATTTTTTTTGAAGTTAAGTAAATGGACGATTAAAACAAAAAAAGTTAAATAGTACTTGCGATTTTGGTGGACGAATTCAAAGTGTTAAAATTACATGGGTACTATTTGTCAAATAAGCCTAGTTATATATATTTCATTTTAAGAAAAATCAAACAAATTGTCTCAATCAATCAAGAAGCAAGAGTATATATTTTGTTTATGGTAATACCATGATATATGTATGTATCACTAAAGTAAACATGTTTCCATACGTATTACTTCCGTTAATCTTAAGGTACATGCTACCTTTAGTTTATGAAGTGGATTATAAAACATTGAATATTGAAAATTGATAAATAAATCCAATATTATAATAAAGAAAAAGCAATCAAGAAAAATTATTAAAATTACCTCTAATGATTATAAAAAAAATTGAGATGAAGAAGCCCCGGTGGTAGTACCAGAGAGGACTCAAAATCCATGTCAAGAGGATTAAAAATTGAAGTCAATGACGAAGATGGTTCATCAGCTTCAGTTTGTTGCTCAAGTTCACCGACGTTTTGTTGGTCAATAGGACTTTCTATTTCTTTTTTAGAATTTTTAGATACGTCAATTACAGGAGGATCAACATTCACTGTAGGAGGATCAACTTTTGAAGTCGATGAGGAAGATGGTTCATCAACTTTAGTTTCCTGCTCAAATTTCTTAACAATGGCAGCATCTATATCTTTTTTAGCTTGAGAATGGTCGATTGCCTTGTAAAATAAGAATGGGCGATTGATTAGATGGGCCATAGGCGATGTAGTCTGTCAGATGGGCGATGAAGAATGAACGATTGTCTTGTAAAATAGAATGGCCGAATGGGCGATTGTAGTGTGTACCAATTGCATAGTAAGGTATGACATCCTCAAAAGCGAAATCTTGTTCAAATTGATAAGGTTGGTATCAGGTGGGATTCCAGAAAACATTAGACACATGTCACATAGTGGTGAACAACTGTGAAGATAGGAAGATAGTGGTTTTGCATAATGAAAAGTTAAGTCTCTGAATACTTCGTCTTATGGGTATTGCTATGGATTTTTAAGACATTTTATTAGAGCTTGTGTGAATATTTCGATTTTTTTAAAAACGTTCAATGCAGCTAAAGTGGTGGGAAAAGTAATTGGCGCAAAGGTGAGTTACTTAACATTTCTTAAACATTTGTGGAGTTATTATTGCTCATTTTGTTTAAGATTTATACTCAAGGTATCACAAAAAAGTTTTGGTACAAATTAAATTCTTAATAAGACTCGAACTTTCTATTCATCTTATGGGAGAATTAATATTTCGTGTGAGATAGTATTCATCAAATGGTAACAAAGTAAGAAAGCTTCTGACTACATAAGTAGAAATCCAAATTTCATTATTTTATGTATCCATCCAGAAGTAAAATATTCACTCATCCTTCCTCCATTTCTTCACAAGCTCACCGTAATAAATTTACACTCTTTGCTCCCTATAATCTTCCCTGGTACACAATTTTCCTCCACCATCAATTCTCCCCACAATTTCGCATTTCCCCTACTTATACCTCACTCAATCTTTCCCATTTTTCGCAAAGCTTCACTATTTCACTTTATAAAAAGAACCTTAACTATATAACAAAACCAACCCACAAAAATTCACCAACAATACAGCAAACTCAACTCTAATCACACATCAAAACCAGAAAAACCAGTTAAAAAACAAAAAATTGAGAGAAACCCTAAGAAGGGTTGGGGTTTTATAGAAAATTACATATAGTAAGAAGAGAACAAGGACCATTTTTATTCGGAAGAATTATTTGTACAAATTTTAAATAGCTTGGATAAAATTCATATCTTCAAAAACTTATTTTTTAAAATGTTCAAAAATATATTTATTCACAATTTGTTAATAAAATAATTAATAAATTCATATAAATGAACACTACATATATTTTAATTATTTAATTATTTAATTATTAAATATACGCTATATGAGTATTATTACTGGTTGGTGAATAAATTACCAATCAAAAAATTAAAATTATTTTAGAACCAATCAGAATTTACTTCTAAACTTCAAATCAATCAATCATAAACAAAATTTTTATTATTTACCATGCTTATTCTAATTTACTAATCGCGGTTAAATTAAATTTAAATATAAAATATCTTCATTTAATAACTTCGCATATCACATGGTTTTTAATTTTAAAAAATTTCTATTAACCGTAAATATTATTATGTCAGATAGATTGTTCTTTACGAATTATGTCGGATCAAATTATCATTCACGAATTATGTAGTCCCGAGTCTGAGGGCCTTTTCTCGTTCATCTGTCTAAATCGAACCACCGAAAGGAAAATTTTTTTCTCTCTAGCTTTTCCTCTTTCTTCTTCTTCTTCGTCAGCCTCTTCTCCTCCGGCGGTGGTTTATCCACCGACCGGAGGCCCCTTTTCCTGTCTAGTTTTTTATTTCTTTCAATAATCATCCTCCTTCAGTGAGGATTGTGAGCTTTTGGCTTGTTTAACGTTTGTTTGTCTCTCCTTGTGAGAGTTTGTTTGTCTCTCCTTGTAAGAGTTTGTTTGTCTCTCTTTGTGAGAGTTTGTTTGGTTTGTTTTATGATTCGTTGATGAAGGTCTACATGGTGTCACAGTTACGGTCGATGTTTCGAATGCGTTATAACAGATTGGGTATGCATTTTCTTTACAACTACACCAAATCGTTAGATTGTCTCTCCAAGAAGGCTGCAAATCTCCGCGTTATAAGCGAGGGATGCAAGATCTACTCGACGATAGTAGTTTTAATGAAGAAATTTCTGATTTAATCTGTATTATGTGCTCGTTAATGTTTGATTATCTTTGTAGATGCCGTATGGCTTATTATTAATGGATCCTCTTCCTTTAAAAAAAAATGGTCTTGTTCAGCAATTAGTGGTTAGCAGATTAAATTAACTGTTTTAACTAACTGATTTGAATAGCTATTTTGACTAATCCGTAAATTATCTGTTTTGAAAAAAATTGTTTGGTAATAAACTATTTATAGTGGTTGTTTGTTTTTAAACTAGGCACATGACAAACCTCTAATTTAAAAAATTCCTAAAAGTAACTTTTCCAAAATTAGCTTATTCATCTCAATAAGATATTTCAATCAACTAATTACTACCAAACACACATATAGAGAATTCACTTAGTCAAACCTCTAACTTACCTCAATCATCGATTTTTACTCAAACTTCTAACTTCCAAACACCATCTATATCTATTATAGGCCAACGTGGGTTTTGAGACTATTTAGAAAATTACCAATATATACTAATTTTTTTGAAATTTAAAGTACTTGCACTAATCAAATTGAATCCAAAACAATAGCATCAGTGATAAACTCAGAGCAGTACTACTCCACTCTTGTATGCCTGACGTAGAATATGTTGCGCTCTTGCTAACAAATGAGAATCATTATTCGCAAATCTACTTACAAACTTAACTAGCACATCCTCAAATGTTTGAAATAGCTCACACAATCTGTGACAATAATGTGAAAAAAAGACCTTCCCTGCCCTCCATTGCACAATCACTATACCAAACTTAACTACATGCTTGTAAAGAGTGGGTATTTTGAGTTATTTTTCATCTTTTATCCCGTAATTTGCACTAAATTTTATTATTTTTTTAATTATGTTCCTTTTTATTTCATGGCTTCTCTTTATGTTCACGGGGACCTAATATCATAGATTAACTTGTTGTTATTTAAAACAACCACTAATTTGAATCCAAAACGTTTATTGCTACGTATGTTATTGTACAAAAAAAATAAGTTATAACGTAAATTTGAATTTGATCTTACTTAATAAAAAATTTAAATTAAGCATAATTATAAATTGGGTTGGACAAAATAAAAAATTACAAATTCGGTAGACTATAAAGAAAATGTCTGGTAATATGATATATGAAGCCAACTAGTGAAATGACAAATGGGATATAAATATAGAGTCGAAATACTCGCTTCCGATTAGATGAAAATTACGAAAATTCTTTGATTGGCTAACAACATGATATGATAAAATAGCTGGTCATTTAAGAAAAAAATATTAATTTTGCTATTTATTTTTCAAATAAGAAAATAACTTAAGGAAAATAGAGAAAGACAAAAGTTTGATGGGCCGATTCAAAAACGGGTAAAAATTACAAAAGAACATAATTTGGTTTGGAAACGGGTACAAAAGAACAGGTCTCATATATCAACCCTAATTTCAAGATTGGAAAAGAAAAGAAGAGGAAGAAGAAAGGGGGAGAGGGATGATGGATGTAGAGCTCTGTTTTTAAAACCGAACCGGACCGGCCGGTTCGACCGGTTCAACCGCTAACCGGTGGCAGGTCCGGTTCGGTTCACCCCTAAAACCAGTCCCCCGTTTTCCTGTTAAGAATCGGTAAGAACCGGCAAAAAACCGGACAAAACCGGGATCGAACCGGACTGGAGGCCCGTTTATTTAAAAAAAATCGGTTTATGAGGTCTGAAAAAACCGGCTTATTAGAAAAAAACCGGCTTACCAGAAAAAAACCGGATTATCAGAAAAAACCGGTTCAGGTAAAATTTTTATATTTGAATTTATATTATATATTTATAATTTTTCATAATATTATATATTATATTATATATTATCTCTAAATAAAATGCAGATTATTCATAATTTTTCAAATTATATTATATATTTATATAATTATATATATATATATATATATAGAGTTGCACTCCATACAGTACACTTTAAATAAAGAACAATAAAGAACAATCATCATCACCGTTAATTTTTTGGACGCTCAAGATTAAAAGATAAAAACATAAACACTGTTGTTATTCATACCGTACATGGACAATCTCCCACGAGAAAGCTCACGCTGAAAACTCGGATAATCGAAACAGAAATTGAAGATTCTAAACAATTAATTGATTAATTGAAGCGGAAATTGAAGAATCGAAGAAACCAAGCAGAAATCGGAGAATCCAAGCAGAAATGGAAGAATCTAAGATCATAATTGAAGAATCAAAATAGAAATCGAATCGAAGCTCAGAATCGAAGCTCAGAATCGAAAACGGAGTTAATTCCTTCGATATTTAGTGTATAATCGTTCAAAATCGTTGAGGTAATGATTTAAAAATCAGGTTTTATGATTTTGTGTCTAATTACTATTACTCTTGAATTATATGAGAGATTCTATGTTAGATTCCATTTTTGTTTGAAATATTATGTTCTACCAATCTAAAGATAGTTGAAGAATCACCGAAAATTCATTCAGAAATTGAAATATCGTTGAGAATTATTCAGAGACATTTTAAATAGTTGAGGTAATGCTTTGAAAAGTTAGGCTTATGATTATCTTATAAGTGTTGTAGAAAGTTAGGGTTTTTAACTGATAATATGCAATTCGTGCATGAGATTCTACACTTGATTAAATTATTATACCAATTTTTAGAAAAGTTAATCCTAAACTAGATGATGATTCTCTATTTGATTCTGTGATAGTTTCTATAACTAAGTTTACAGGTGTAGTTATGGGGACATAGTTGATTGGTTTTTATTGTATGGGTACAAGTGTAGTTGATTGGTGCCCCTGCGGGGCCTTCTAACAGATGACGACGATGATATTAAGCCTTTTAGTACTATTGCCTCAATTGCGGCTATTTATTTACTTTTTTGTGCATTGACCAAGAAGTTCAGAGATATAATGATAGAGTTTCAGGTATACTTATACTTACCTAGTTATATAGATATTAACTGCATCCCTGCATTCCTTCCAATAGTTATACTTTGCATGCATTTTCTCCCATACTGGTAGCCTTGTTCTGCTTGCTATAGATGTAAAATTCTTGACTACTTTATTGCAGTCTGAAGCTTTTGGCATATTTTACTTCATCTTCATGATAAATATTCTCCTTGGTCTGTTACCTTACATCAACAATTTCTCGAACCTTGGAGGATTCTTGTGTGGCTTTCTTCTTGGTTTTGTTCTCCTATTCAAGCCTGATTTAAGAAAACTGTCCCAGAGTAAATCAGGGTTGTTTGAATATGAAGTCAAGCATTCCTTCCAGTTAATACAGAGGCTGGACAGGCCTGAGCAGAGGATTGTTTTTTTTTACTCTATTCATTCTTGTGTAAGTTTTTTATCCCCCTCCCCCCTCTCCTTTCTCCTTGTTCCATCACCTATGTACTTGTAAAAAGATTTTTTTATCTTAATAACTGAATTTTTCCTTTTTGTAGACTTGCTGGTTTGACCCTGGCATATCTCCATGGAATTAATCTGAACAAGCGCTTTCCATCATGTCAATATTTAGACTGTATCCCCTCCTATTGGTGGACTTGCAGCGGTGAACAGATGCACTGTGAGGTATTTATTTTTGATACTTGAGACACAATCAATTTAAATCAAGAGAAAAAGGATTAGACCTAAACAAAAAAACTGTAAAATATTGTGCTGAAATCTGCTATTTGTCGAAACATATATATAGTATGCAGTTGATTTAGTCGACTTTTCATGTCTGAAGGGACTACTTTAGTGCCTTTTGTCCATACTAATTTGCCTGTGTAGTCTCTTTGAAACAACTATTAACTTGTAACTGATAACAAACTCAGGTGAAAGGGAACAATGCCCTATATAGTCTATTTCGAAGTTGCAAGAAAGACTATTGCATTATCTAGTGAAGTGTCTTGAAATTTTTCGCTGGTTTTTGAAAGGCAGAGTGTATTAACTTGTAACACTATAACTAATGTAACTCAATTAAACGAAAAGATACTTAACCAGAAGACAATCAAGAACAAGAAGTCACAAGAAATCAACACCATATGAAGACAAGGTAATTGATACAATTGAACATGTTAACTATGATCAAGCCAAGAAGAAATCATTGAGAGAAGTTCAAGTCAAAGTTGTTCAGGCCTCAGTGATTTGAGAATTCGAGATTCAAGATCATAACTATCAGTATCAACAAGACCAATTGATTTCAAGTGAACAAGAAGGAAAGCAAATATTGGAAAGCCAAGTTACTAAGTGAATATGGTAATTTATTCAAGAAGCAGAAACACTATCAAGACTAGTCACTTATGAACCAGACCAGTGCATCAAGTGTCAGGACATTGATAGCAAGTTTATGTCAGTAATAAAGATCCATGTTCAAGAGCTTGTAGAAGAACAAAGAAGATATGAAGAAATCACAAGCTCAAGATGTGCATTGAAGTTTCAAGTTGAAGACCAGAATATTTTCTAAGTAAGAAATGTTCTAGATGGCTAAGTCGAAATTCTCAAGTAGAAGTTCTACTTAGAATTTCGAGATGGCTAAGTAGAAATTCTCAAGTAGAAGTTCTACTTAGAGTGCAGCTTCAACATGACACATGGCATCTTCTGATTGGCAGATTTCCAAGCTTTCAAGATAAGACAAGATTTATGTGGACATCATTGGGCCACGTACATCTTAGTCTTTGAAGACTACAGGTCATAGATTACATGTAGTATAAATAGAAGCACTTGTGTAATGTTTTAGTTAGTGAGCAATATTGAGAAAAACACAAGGAAGAGAGAGAGAGTATTCACAGAGCTTAGAATCATTCACTTCTCTCTCAACTTCTGTTATACTTTGTAATGAATGTTGTAGCAACCTTTTCAAGTTATATATAAAAGAAATATATTCCTTGAATCTGTGTGTTCATTTATTGCATCGTATTTATTGCTACTCATAATCGAAAAGTTGTATTCACCCCCCCTCTACAACACATTTGGACCTAACAATTGGTATCAGAGCGGTTGTTTGACATACAAAACATAGATCCTTGTGTTTAGTAGAAGAATCGTGAGTTTTCATTTTCTAGATCTACTTTTCTAAATTTCTAGAAAAGTAAGCTTTAATTCGTTTCCAGTGAAAACTCATCCAGAAAAAATTATTTAAATACTCCAGGAGTGATTATTTGGCTTGGGTGTATTTTAATTAATTTTTGTGAATTAATCTGGGTTCATTAATATTTGGTGTTCTTGAGTGTTCATCATTTGTTCTTATCAAGAATATAACCCAGCAACTTTTCAATTTCCTTTTCAAAGAAATTATAGTCAAAAAGGTGTTTTTGGTACTTTTGATTTGATTATTATTTCTTAGCCGAAAGCAAAAGAAAGTGTACTCAGTGCTTAGCAGGTGGGTTAGTCACTTTCGGCGTGTCAAGTAATCAAAAGTCAAAAAGGGTGTTTTAGTGGTGATATTGTTTATTCAATATTAAAGTAATCTGCAGAAGAAAATTATTCTAAGGACAAAAGTTCTACATAGAATTTCTACTTGAGATTTTCTACATAGAATTTCGACTTGGACAATTTCTACTTGGTGAATTTCGACTTGGACAATTTCTACTTAAGAGAAATTTCGACTTGAGCAAAAATTTCTACTTAGAGAAATTTCGACTTGGCAGAAGTTCTACATAGATATTCTACATAAGCCTAGTCTTGGGTACTTAGAGATTTTTAGTGACAAGATTTGAAATGGCTCCTAAAAATTCTTTCAAGATCCCAATGTTCAACCGAGATCACTATGAAGAATGGGTTTTCAGAATGAGACTCTACTTGGAGAGTATTAACCCTGAGTATCTGGAAGTCCTTGAAAAAGGTAAATTCGTTCCAATGAAAGCTATTCCTGAGCGTACGGAAGGAGAGGAGGTTATACCTGCTCGGTCTGAGCCCAAAAAGGCAGCGGACTTTACGGATGCTGACAAGGAGCAAATAGCTTATGATACTGCAGTAAGACAAACCTTGATGGAATCTCTTGATCATGAAATGTTCAACATAGTCAAAGGTTTGAATACAGCAAAGAAGATTTGGGACAAAATAGAAGTTGTCATGGAAGGATCTGCAGAGGTTAGAAGCAACAAGACACTTATACTCAAGATGGAGTATGACACCTTTAGAATACGAAAAGGAGAGAGCATAACAGACGTCTACCTACGATTCAGTCAGTTGGTATTGGATTTGAATCTGAGAGGTGTTACTCTCCCCATGGTTGAAACCAATACAAGATATTTGAGGAACCAGCCAAAGAGCATTGAACATAGAGTCTACGCAATCAGAGAAACCAGAGATTTGCATACAACTTCTCTGGAAGAATATTATGGAATTCTGAAGACCTATGAGCTGGAGACTCTTCAAGATCAAGCATGGGACAATGATTCAAAGGGAAAAGAAACTGCATCAGGATTAGTTGCTGATGAGGAAGAGCCTAAGAAGGCAATGGTTGCAGCAAAGCCTAAATCATCACCTGCACCGCATCAAGTTGATAATGATGATGAGTGTGCATCCAACAGTGATGATGACTACTTCACCCAAGAAGAGCTGGACAACATGGACGATAGTGTCGTGGCATACATGGCAAGGAAGTTCAGCAATATGAGATTCAGAAAGAGCAACCGACCACAAAGAAATTCTTCATCTTATTATCGGGCTGCTAAGGGTGGAGGTAGTTCGTCAGGCTACCAAGGTAAAGGCAAGAGTACCAGCTACAAATCTCCCTTGGATTTCAAAATGAAGTTCAAATGCTATAACTGTGGAGAACCTGGACACTTTGCCTCGGACTGCAAAAAGCCTAAACAGACTTATCCAAAAGAGACATTTGAAGCCCTCAAAAGCAAGTATGAATCGCTGATTAAAGAAAAACATGGTAAAAGAGCTTTAGTAGTAACAGAAGGAAGAGCTTGGGATGATTCAGATGAGGAAGAGGTTACTCATGTAGCAAACTTTGCGCTCATGGCTGAGACATCAGAGGAACCAGAGGTACCAGTTCTAACCCTTAAAGTAGAAATGTCTATTGATGATTATAAGGAACAGAACGGGGCTCTTAGCGAAGAGATCTACATGTTGTGCAAAAGCCTAGACACTTCTCAAAAGGAACAGAAAACACTTGTCGCCAAAAGCAGAATGCTTGAGGCAAAAGTGGAAGAGTTAGAGGCTGCTTGCACTGTAGATACTTCTCTAAGAGATTTTATTAAATCTTTGGAACACAAGCTCGTCCTTAAGGCAGAAATAGAATCATGTTTAAGGAACAAACTAGCTGAGTTAGAAACTAAATGTGAAGCTTACAAACTAGCTGCTAGTAAAGTGTATGTAGATAATGATGTGTTTAAAAAGATAACTGGAGTAGGTGTAGGACTTGATTATTCTAATCTTTCTAAGAAAGATGGGAAGAGACCTATAGACACTAGTTCCAGTGACCCTAAAAATGATATTCCTAGCATTTTTAAACCTTCTGTCAAACCCATCTACAAACACCTTGTTCCTAGAATAGAAGAAGAAGAGACTGAATTGATAGCTAGATATGAGATTGAAATGGAAGATCGTCAGAAAGCACAACCTATAACTCCTATTAAACAAGTTAAAATCAATTTTCCTAGAGATGAATCTAGACTAGGAATAGGAGCTAAGGCTGTTAAACAACAAGGGAAGAAAGGCATAAAAGAGGTTAAGGCTGAACGAATAAAGAAAGCATGTTATCACTGTAAATCTACTGAACATCTTTCTTATGCATGCACTGCTACACATGCCATGCCTGTCACACATACAATGAATAATTTGCATCAGAATCATGCACAGTGTGGTCAACCTAATTGTATGCCATGCACTTTTAACGTCATGCAAACTTTTGTGAATTTAATGAATGCATCTAGCCAGTCATGCTCAAATACTGCTGCTAGTTCAAACATCAAAAAGAAGTTTGGGAGAGCTAAGACTGTCAGTCCTCCTAAAGTTAGGAGTGACAAACCTTCTCCTAGGACTGATAAATATGTCAAGTCTGAGAAAGGAAAGGAGGAAGTCGAAAGCTCTAGTTATGTTAAGAAAAGTGCATCTCCAGTTGTTAAATCTGTTGATTATCAATCTTATCGAAAAGCCGGGCCCAATCAAAGTTGGGTTCCGAAGAAAGTCTAATCAATCTGTCATTGCAGGGCATTAAGCAAAAGAGAAATAAAGTTATATGGGTGCTAGACAGTGGAGCATCGAGGCATATGACTGGAGACAAGTCCCTGCTTACAGAGTTGGTTATGAAAGCTGGCCCTTATGTTACCTTTGGAGATGACAGCAGAGGTGTGACAAAGGGATATGGCAAACTGAAAACTGGCAATGTCATCATTGAAGATATTTCCTATGTTGAGGGATTAAAGCATAATTTGTTGAGTATCAGTCAATTCTGTGACAAAGGTTACGAAATTGTCTTCAACAAGAAAGGTGTATCAATCACTCACATCAAGGAAGGTTCACTGGCTTTGAGAGGAGTTCGAAAGGCAGATCTTTTTGTTGCAGACATGGATTCAGCAAATCAGAATCAAGTTACCTGTTTCTACAGCAAAGCTTCGGATGATGAAAGCTGGTTATGGCACAAAAAGTTATCTCACTTAAACTTCAAAACGATGAATGCTCTCGCGAGGCGAGAATTGGTGAGAGATCTACCTCAAATGGAGTTCGCTCCGAAAGGACTCTGTGAAGCCTGTGAAATGGGAAAGTCGAAGCGAGCATCGCATAAAAGCAAAGAAATTTCAAGTATCACTGAGCCTCTGCAACTTCTTCATATGGATTTGTTTGGCCCAGTGAATGTCCTATCTTTGTCTAGGAAAAGATATGCATTGGTAATCGTGGATGACTTCTCCAAGTATACATGGGTATTGTTCGCAATGACGAAAGACGAAGTACCTTTCTTAATCATTGATCACATCACTCAAATTGAGAATGTTTCAACACTTACTGTGAAGACGATTAGATCAGACAATGGCACTGAATTCAAAAACGCAGTGCTAAATGACTTCTGTGTATCTAAAGGAATACGTCGTCAGTACTCAGCCCCGAGAACTCCACAACAAAATGGAGTAGTTGAAAGGAAGAATAGAACATTGGTTGAAGCAGCAAGAACTTTGTTGTGCGATTCGAAACTTCCTCTGTATTTCTGGGCAGAAGCAGTGAGTACCGTGTGTTACACTCAAAATCGATCCTTGATCATAAAAGATAAAGAAAAGACACCATGTGAGCTAATGAACGGTAGAAGACCAACAATCAAATATTTTCATGTATTCGGAGCAAAATGCTATGTACTTATAGATGATGAAAATCTAGGCAAGTTTGCAGCAAAAGCTCGTGAAGGAATCTTTGTTGGTTACTCCACAGATGTGGTAGCAGCTTATAGGGTGTTCTTAGTGAATGATCGAAAAGTGACTGAAAGCTACAACGTCAGATTCGACGATACCAAACTCTCATCAATTTCAAGAGATTCTAGTGAACCCGAGTCCCTAAAATTTCAGAATCTGGACTTAGAAGATCTTGAAGATGAACCTGAGTTGGTTGTCCCATTAAATGTTCCAAGTGTACGTGAAGAACCTGAGTCTAGTGAACAAGCTAATTCTACAAGATCAGGAGAGACTTCTTCAGTACGAACCGGCAACAACTCAGGGGGAGTAAATAGCAGCTCAAGGACTACTGTTCAAGGCTCGAATCGAGTTGACTCTAGTTCTGTAGGAGCTGGCACTAACTCAGGGGGAGTTAGTGAAAGTATTCAAAGTAGTCAGCACCACAATTCAGAAAGTCATGCTGAATCATCAAGACAATTTCCAAGAGAACGAGTATGGAATAGAGACCATCCGTTTGAATTGATTATTGGTGATCCAGATGCTGGTGTGTCTACTAGAAGAAATGCAAGAGCTGACCTGGCTAATATTTGCTTATTTTCTGGGTTCTTATCCAAGCTTGAACCTAAAGAAATAGAAGAAGCTCTTGGTGATGCTGATTGGGTGATTGCAATGCAAGAGGAACTCAATCAGTTTGAAAGGCAGAAAGTTTGGAAGCTGGTACCCCGACCAAAGAACAAATCAGTAATTGGAGCTAGGTGGGTATTCAGAAATAAAATGGATGAAAACGGACTTGTAACACGAAACAAGGCTCGTTTGGTTGCAAAAGGTTATTCTCAACGAGAAGGAATTGATTATGATGAGACCTATGCACCAGTTGCAAGACTTGAGGCAGTCAGGATGTTTTTGGCATTTGCAGCACATAAGAACTTCAAAGTTTTCCAGATGGATGTGAAAAGTGCCTTCCTGAACGGAGAGTTAGAAGAAGAAGTGTATCTGGAACAGCCGCCTGGCTTCATTGATCCAGAACTTGAAGATTTTGTGTACCTTCTCTTCAAATCAGTCTATGGCCTCAGGCAATCCCCAAGATGTTGGTATGAAACCCTATCTGTATTCTTAATTGAAAGTGGTTTTACTAGGGGAGTAATTGACAAAACATTGTTCTATAAGAATGTGAAGAATGATCTAATACTTGTTCAAGTATATGTGGACGATATTATCTTTGGGTCATCGAATGAGCGCTTGTGCGAGAAATTTGCTAAGCTAATGCAAGACAAATACGAGATGAGCATGATGGGAGAGCTGTCCTTCTTCCTTGGATTACAGATCAGTCAGAGAAAAGATGGTATCTTTATCTGTCAATCCAAGTACGTCAGAGATTTACTCAAGAAGTATAATCTAGAAGATGCATCAGCAGCCAAGACTCCCATGGCAACAGCCACGAAGCTTGATGAAGACAAATCAGGTAAATCAGTTGACATCACAAGCTATCGAGGTATGATTGGCTCACTTCTCTATTTAACTGCAAGTAGACCCGATATAATGTTCGCGACTTGTTTATGTGCAAGGTTCCAAGCGGATCCTAGAGAATCACATCTCATAGCCGTCAAAAGAATTTTTAGATATCTCAAGGGCACACCAAATCTAGGAATTTGGTACCCAAGAGATACAGGTTTTAATCTAATTGGCTATACGGATTCAGATTATGCAGGTTGCAGGATTGATAGGAAAAGCACATCTGGTGCTTGTCAATTTCTTGGCAGAAGATTGGTGTCCTGGCAAAGTAAAAAGCAACATACAGTATCTACTTCTACTGCTGAAGCTGAGTACATTGCTGCTGGAAGCTGTGTATCTCAAATATTGTGGATGAGGAACCAATTGAAGGATTATGGCATGGAGCACAAGAAAATTCCAATTATGTGTGACAACACAAGTGCCATTGCCATAACCAACAATCCTGTAGATCACTCAAGAACAAAGCACATCGACATCAGGTATCACTTCATAAGAGAACATGTCGAGGAGGGGACTGTGGAGCTACATTTTGTGCCCACAATGCAACAAATTGCAGATATATTCACCAAACCTCTTGATGAAGTAACATTCAATAGGTTGGTTGGTGAATTGGGAATGCTTAACACAAGTTAGTAAAGCCTTCTCTCTGTAAAATCCATGGTTATGTTGGTATATGCAGGCTATTTAATCATTATGTGTTTAGACTTTAAAATGCCTAATTAATGATTATTATAGGGAGCATATAGTGTGATTTTACATGAATTCAGTGTGTTTTAAGTGTCTTTTATAGCACAAATCTGTGAATTTATGCTTGTTAGATTGCATGAACATAGGGGGAGTTAAATTCATAATATTCTAAATATTGCATAATTTTTAGATGAATTTACCTGTGTTTTTCATGTAATTAGAGGCCTTAGAATTGTCAAGGAATGTTTTAATTATGTCATATATTAAAATCCTTGAATTGATATTTATATTAATTTGACAAAATTAATTGTTGAGTTTTTCAAAGAAAAATTGTCAAATTAATCTAAGTATCTTCAAAATTTCGAGTTAGTGTCTATCTCGAAACTCATCTAGAAATTCGACTTGAATTTCGATTTGAGCTTCCAGTGTGAAGTTTTGAAAATTCTAAGTCTGGGAAGAATTTCGAGTTAGCCTCTATCTCGAAATTCAACTCGAAGTTCGACTTAGAGTTCGACTTAGAGTTACCAGTGTGCCTATCTTTATTTTCTTCAAAATATTCGAGATAATTTCTATCTCGAACTTTATCTCGAAGGTTGAGATAAGTTTCCATTTTTGGAGATATTTTTGAAAAGAACTGAGAAAATTTCGAGTTACTGAATAATTTCGAGTTAGACTCTATCTCGAAAATCAACTCGAATTTCGACTTGATGTTCGAGATAGAGCTCTCAGTTGTGTTCAAGGGGATTTATTTCGAGTTAACTCCTAACTCGAAGTCTATCTCGAATTTATACTTGAATTTCGAGATAGATTTCCCTAGTAATGTTGGTAGTGTGCTGTTTACATGATCTTTGATAGATTAATGGTTCAAGTGGTTTAAGTTTTTCGAGTTAACTGCTAACTCGAACTTTATCTCGAATTTCGAGATAGATTTTATTGCTGATTTTTGCTAAGTGCTAAAATTTCGAGTTACAGCTATCTCGAACTCTATCTCGAAGTTCGACTTAAGAAAGTTCGAGATAGACTTCGAGATAGACTTCGAGATAGAGTTCTCCCTGTATATACTTAGTGTTTTTCACATTTTTTATCAGGGGCATTTCTGTCATTGCACATTCATGTCTATATAAACATCTTTAACTCGATGATTTCATTTCACTTTTACCTAATTGAGTTTTACAGCCGCACCATATATACAGGCGATTTCATACATTCAATCACTTATTCGTGATTTTTGTGACAAATCTCTTACGGACAACGAATTAATGCCCGATTTTTGACTGATATCTTCTGTGTGTCATCATTAATCATTGTTCTTGTGTTTGTGTAACTGTTCATCTCCATTGATATATATATACACACGTATATACACACAAAAGTTAACAAATCTGTTCAAAACCGAGATTTCACACAAACACTTCACTGTAAAGCAGATTTAATTAGTGGTTCGAAATTTGCCATCCTTTAACTGTTTATTGAGCCCGTAGTTTGATTTCTCAAAAACGCACATTTGTTGTTCTTGATTAATTAAAAGGGATACAAACGGTTAATTCGTTAAATTAATTGTTTTTCAGAAATTAAAATTGAAATTTCACATCTTTTTCAAGAAAAACTTTTAATTAAAATGGCTCACCAATTTTCACTTGCCAAAAACAATTTTTATAATATTTCTACGGAAATTGGTGATCAACTCCCGCGCTTTAAGTCTTGGATACGATTTCTAAATTTGTATTCCAAAGCTAGCAATGCTTTTACTGCTAAACCTACACTAGTGCATGATGCTTTACAGCAATTATGGACTAGTGCGGTTTCTTTTGGGAGCAAATCAACCCCCTTTGGTTTCAGGTTTACCTTAGCGGGTCAGGAATATGTGGTGACTGAACAAATTGTCAACAAGGTTCTTGGATTCCCTGTTAAAGATGCTTATGATCCAGAACCTACAGCTGCAGATCGCCTCAAATTCTTTGAAGAAATAGGGTGTTATCCTCCGACTGGCCGGATCACTGGAAACATCCAAAAACAATTTCTTCATGTGGAATGGAATTACTTTTTCGAGGCCATCACAAGATGTTTTCGGGCACGAGAAAGCGATTACCATCAAATTTCCATTCCCATGCAAAACCTCGGAATTGCCCTAGCAAGAGAGCTGGATATCAATTATGGACGAATAGTTCTCTCTGAGATAGTGGCTGTGATGGGATCTCCTGCAAGCAGAGACCTCAACACCACAGATGTTGTCTGCTGGTTTCCTCGGTTCCTACAGATGCTAATAAATGGTTTAGTACCGAAGGATGCTCTTGCAGTTAGACGGAGTTTTGCCAGTGGTTCATCATCTGCACCGCTAGGGATGGGCACTAAGTCACTTTCAACAGTTGAAAATCAGGATAAACATCATGGAAAACCGATGTCTGTTCCTGAAACCTTACAAATGTGGCTTACATATGATGAGGGAGTTACTACATTGATGGACTTCTCACAAGCTTCATCACATGCTCAGAATCGGTCTGCTCATGCTGAGGCATTTGAAGCGATTCCTGATGAACAAAGCGGAGACGAACAAGGTAATGAATCAGGTAATCTCTCTCGACACTCTACTCATTCCTATGTTTCTGATTCCCAGACCCAAGAGACTGCTAGCCCGCAGGATCTATCCCAGGGTGAGAGCTATATTTCTAATTCCTTGTCACCTAAGTCACCGGAATCTAAACAGCCAGCACATATAGATGTAGGACATGATGAGGAGAGTGAACCCGAAGAGCAGCAACTTATTCGCAAGAAAGCCAAAATTTCCCATGCTGCTACTTCTAAATCTCAGTCAAACCCTAGAGTGTCACACGCAACCACTCCACCTCACGAGAGTGGTTCACCCCCTGAACAATCTGCACATAGGGATTTTGATTTTGGTGATGAGAATGTACCTCTTGAAGATGCTGTTACTTCAAAAGGGCATGAAGCTTTAAAAACTTCAGCCGTACCTTCACCGGTACGTACTGATGCTACAAAGAGGATCGGTTCTGATGTTGTACAAGAACACTTTGTAGCCTCTCAGCCTGAGATTCCAACTCAGGAACAAACAGTATTTGATCCCATAACTGCAAATTATATTTCTTATCAAGTTTCTGCAGGTACTTCTTCATATTTTGGATCAATTATTGAAGACATACACGAGCGTGAGACAGGGAGTGTGTGTGAGGGGTTAGGGAGAGAGGGACCTTCATTTTTAAGGCCCGAAACCGAGCGCCAAATACCAACAGAACGAGAATTAGAGCGAGGTCACCTAAACCAAACACCGTCCCTTAATTCTGAAAATCTTGAATCTCGTTTGTCTTTTATCGAAAATCAAATGAAGGAGTTTGGGCAGTCAATGGGGCAGTTAGGGATGAATGTTGGAGATAATCAAAGGGCACTTGACGACTACGCAGCACGAATGGCACTTCAAGCTTCAGCTTTTACTGATTTGAAAAATCAAGTAAATGACATGGGCCATGCTGCTGGTGTCTTGGGAAACACCCTGAATGACAGGATGGGAGCAATGGAGTTTACAATGGATAATCTGGCTGTGGAAATAAGCAGAGTTATGTACGCAATCAGAAGTTTTGTGCCCCCGGAATGTTTCGCGCCGCAACAACCTCCCCCCGATGCTGGTACAGGTGGTGCTAGTGGAGCAGGAGCCTATGGTTCCGGGTTTGAAGATTTTGATACAGCTGGTGGATCTGGAGACCAGGGTGGAGTTCAGGATAACTCACCTAAGGGGGAGAGTATAAAGGAGACGAGACAGCAGGGAGTTCAAATCGAAGAAATTCAAGAACATGCTGATCTTGTAAAAGAAATGGAAGTTGAGCCGTCCATTGATGAAGAGGCTCTAAGAAGGAAAAAGGGTAAGGCAATAGCGATTGAGCCAGATGAGCCATTCGTTGATCTGAGTCATCAAGAAAAAGTACAGGAGGTACTCGACTCAGATTCCGATATGGAAGACGCACCGTTGAAACATGCTATAAAGAGATCATTGAAGGATCAAGGCGGAGGTGCTGGAATGTCTTTCGGATTGCCTGAAGAAATTACTGTCGATGAGGAAACCCTTGAAGCTCAACAGTTAGCCTTGGATCAAGCTGAGTTCTTTAAAATGAAGCAAATGCAAGGTCGTGCTGCGTTTCAGGAAAAGAAAGCGGAGCTACAAGGAAAGCAGTACGATTATGAGCTTGCAAGGCTAGCTGATCCTCAAATCGATCTGGACAATAGAAGGATAGGGAAGAAGTGGGATGACGCAAGAAAGATTTTGACGGGACCATGTACAAAAGGAGAGCATAACAAGGAAGCAGATGATCTGTTCTACCAACTAAATTTGCAGAATCCAATGGCGGCTGACTACATAAATGCTTTAAAGAGATTAATTTCTAAAGTCAGGGTTGGATACAATTCATCGCAAAAGGAGTGGCAGGTTGTTTTGTCTTTCACAGAAGGAGCCCCGATGTCTTTCATGTATGTAGATGATCAATTCATGACGAGAAGATCTGCATCAGAGTTGTTCTTGCTAGCAACAAAAATTCAATACTCTCAGTCTGAGAATCTAAGCATTCTGTATAGGGATCAGTTAATGCGGCTAGCAGAGGACAAGGGTCCAGAATTCTCAGCATATCCAAATGTTGTCCGGATGGTGGTTGACAGTAAATTGAAGAGGGTGAGCCTGGAGGAAAAGGAATTAATGGAACTTTCAGTGGAATCTCTTAAGGCCGTCTGTAGGCAGATGATGGGTAAGGGATTCGCCTCTGTGCTTAAAGATAATTCAGTGAAGACCATTGAAAGTGTCATACTAAAGAAGAGCAATGAGGTGTGGAAGTGTGATGTCATTGCTCCGAACCCTCTTGATAATGTGAAGATTGAACCAGAGCTGATAGAGAGGAATTGGAATATTCTTCAAGCAATGAAGAACGTTGATGAAGCTCTGAATCTTCCTACTGGAGAACTGGAACAAGGAGAGATAAGGGAGGCAGTTGGTGTTCCAGGAAGAGACAGCGTATACTGGATACATTCTTTTGCTGATAATGCAGCTGATGCCTTAGTATTCATAGATGCAGACCAGAAGCAAACACTCTTGCATATGAGTAGAGACTGGCTGAAGCAGACTCAAGATGCTGCATTTCTAGAGAAAGTGTTATATGTGTTCAAATGGGAAGATGTGGAAGTTAAGTATGTGACAGAAAAGCAGAGACTCGTGAGTTACCTATCTGATGTAGTAGTGGAAATGAAGCGATTGGAGCGAGATGCGGCTAGTGTCCACAATACTAACCGTGTCATAGGCTATCCCAAAATGATCTACTGTCAGTTTAAATCTGATAAAACTCATAGGAAACCTCGGCTTATAATGAAGAAATTTGAGGATATTCCAGAGATCAGAACTACTCAGGAGGTGGACAAACTCAGAAGGCTTTTTAAACATCCTTACCCAGAACCCAGGAACCCTCTAGAGATGGAAGCAGTAAGTTTGTTGAATACTAGGTGGACGCAACTTCATAATCCAGTATATAAGAAACAAAAGCAGCAGGAGGAAAGGCGCAGAAGGCAGAAAGAAGAAAAAGATCAAGCTGCTGAAGCTAGGAAAAGGAAACGGAATTAGGGTTAAAGGTCAGAGTGGTGTGAACTTGAAGTTGGAAAACCTTCATGTCTTTCGGTTGCTTTAACTCACTTGAGGAAAATTCATCTTAGAATGAATCCAATAAGGTGATATAAGTTTGACTAAAAGATATGAAATAATCCAGGTGATAGGAATCATTCAAATGATCTTTAATTCGAGGTTCGAATTCTGTTTCTAGTTTAAGTTCTTTGTATTGTTTTCATGTACTTGTAAATTGTATATTTTTCAAGACTGTAATGTTAATTATCTTTTCTCGTCTCATTGTTTAGTTGAGTTATCCTTCATTAATTTGAATGTCATTGTTAGACAATCAAATTGGGGGAGATTGAAAGGCAGAGTGTATTAACTTGTAACACTATAACTAATGTAACTCAATTAAACGAAAAGATACTTAACCAGAAGACAATCAAGAACAAGAAGTCACAAGAAATCAACACCATATGAAGACAAGGTAATTGATACAATTGAACATGTTAACTATGATCAAGCCAAGAAGAAATCATTGAGAGAAGTTCAAGTCAAAGTTGTTCAGGCCTCAGTGATTTGAGAATTCGAGATTCAAGATCATAACTATCAGTATCAACAAGACCAATTGATTTCAAGTGAACAAGAAGGAAAGCAAATATTGGAAAGCCAAGTTACTAAGTGAATATGGTAATTTATTCAAGAAGCAGAAACACTATCAAGACTAGTCACTTATGAACCAGACCAGTGCATCAAGTGTCAGGACATTGATAGCAAGTTTATGTCAGTAATAAAGATCCATGTTCAAGAGCTTGTAGAAGAACAAAGAAGATATGAAGAAATCACAAGCTCAAGATGTGCATTGAAGTTTCAAGTTGAAGACCAGAATATTTTCTAAGTAAGAAATGTTCTAGATGGCTAAGTCGAAATTCTCAAGTAGAAGTTCTACTTAGAATTTCGAGATGGCTAAGTAGAAATTCTCAAGTAGAAGTTCTACTTAGAGTGCAGCTTCAACATGACACATGGCATCTTCTGATTGGCAGATTTCCAAGCTTTCAAGATAAGACAAGATTTATGTGGACATCATTGGGCCACGTACATCTTAGTCTTTGAAGACTACAGGTCATAGATTACATGTAGTATAAATAGAAGCACTTGTGTAATGTTTTAGTTAGTGAGCAATATTGAGAAAAACACAAGGAAGAGAGAGAGAGTATTCACAGAGCTTAGAATCATTCACTTCTCTCTCAACTTCTGTTATACTTTGTAATGAATGTTGTAGCAACCTTTTCAAGTTATATATAAAAGAAATATATTCCTTGAATCTGTGTGTTCATTTATTGCATCGTATTTATTGCTACTCATAATCGAAAAGTTGTATTCACCCCCCCTCTACAACACATTTGGACCTAACAGTTTTAGTTTCTTGGTTCTTTTTTAGTATTAATAGTACTGCCTGTCTTCCTGAGATGGTAGAAGACCAAATTTAAACATTGATTTATTTACCTAATTACTATTATCTGATGAAGCTAGTCATGCTTAAGAGATCTAGGACCACAATCATATGATATCTAAGCTGACTCATTTGCTTTATACTATTTGGATAACATTGGTTAATATCATATCATCTCCCTGCATCATACTTGCTATTTTTTTTCGGATTGTTAGTAACCTAGTTTTCTGCATATATTGAGCGGACTCTAAAAGGTGAACACTTGTATGGCATCCTTACTTTTATGATGTGAATTTTTATCTGGAAATGTGCACTTGAAATATAATTACATATAATTAGGTTTTTGAGCTGATGATTCTCGAGTTAGTAGCAAATGCATGTTAATATTGTATTATTCTCTCTTATTTTTTAGGTCAAAGCAAGCTGAATCGAAGACAAGAAACAAATTGGATACAAATGATTGTATAGGTTAGATTTCAAAAAATTTTATATATGTGATTCTATACGAATTTTGTGATTATTTGAGATGCTATATTTCATTCGATGCTATGAAATTAGCGATTATATGTGATGCAACAATAGATTCTCTATGTTATTATATGTGACTGATTCTGTACTATATACATATTCTTACGTGTTTACGTTATAACAAGTGATTCTATGCTTGATTCTATGATTCAAGTAGATTCTATAATATATTGACTGATTAAAGTAGATAATGATTCTACTTTAGATTCTACACTTGATTAAATTCAACGAACAAGAACAAAGCCACGTTTGTGTTCTGTATGTAAAAGCATTTGACCAAACTTAACGTGTTTTATGTTGTTTCTGTACAGGATTTTGGTCACCAAGTGAAGTGAGTACTTTGGAGGTTGCAATAGCTTCAATCTTTAATGGAAGTTGTAAAAGAATTTAAATATTCGGTCGCTGAAATGCGGTCGCAGATAGGCGCTTTTCTTGTAGTGTTGATTTCAGCTCAGACTTATGTTTTTGGTTCACTTGTTCATTTGAATGTAATGATTAGTCACATTTTTTTTTGTTGGATTTCAATCATGTACTAGTTGGATTACTTAATATTCAGATTGGCTATGAAAAAGTTACTAGGTGTTGAACAAGTTTCAGCACTTGCCAATTTCTGCAGGTTTTTTTGTAATTTTTCTGAGCAGATTTTATAGCAATTTTATGCAGATTAATTGCAGCAGTATTTCAGCAGATTGCAGAAAATTTATAGCAGTTTTATGCAGATTAATTGCATCAGTATTTCAGCAGATTGCAGAAATTATGGACTGCAGATTCTGGAATGTAATACCGACCATTTTCTGCATATTTTAGTTGTTTTTCTGAGCAGATTTTATACCAGTTTTATGTAGTTTTTTGCCTGCAGATTCTGAAGATTTTTGCATTGGTCTATGTAATTTATTCATGGCCCAATGCTACGGGGTTATAGTATTTTTCTGCTCAGGATTTTGCATCAGTTTTTACATGTTTTAGTGATCAAAATGTATGCAGATTTTTTCAGAATGTGCAGATTTTCAATCAAAGATATCGCTAGTGATGTAGATTGATTTCATTGGTATATTTTAGTAAATTTTTTTCTTCTCATTTTGCTCATTTATTTAGTTCCTATATTTAGTTACACATATAAAATTGATATAGTATATTTTCAAATTTAGGATGCTTTATGCATGTAGGTACAAGCTTTGCAATGGTAGTAGTTAGTGATGCAGGCTATCTGGTGTGGAGTATACAACAATTTATACCATTTCTATTAGATGTTGATAGAAATTGTGAGCTAAACTAAGAAAATTCAGTTCATTTAAAAGAGACTTATAACCATCTAGAGAACCCATAGTGCAGATGATATAAGTAGCAAAACAGAGTAACCATAACACAATATATGGTCTGATAGGCATAAGTACTTCCTAAACTTGGGACATGTCACATGTGTATTCATAAATAAATTACACCATTTGAAATTCAAACGTAATTCCTAAAAAACTACTTCATATATCTGGCACAACTACTACAGACTACGGTTGTCAGCACCCCCCAAGCAAAATCAGCAACTACTCCTGCAAATAGAGTTTGACAGAAAAGATAAGCCCATGAGTAAATAAAGTTATCAGAATATTTATAATGATTAGTAGGAACTGCTACTATGAGGAGGATTACAAGCTTTCACTTTAAAGTATCCACAAGTACAACTTGATTTCAATAATAATTCACACATCTTTCCAACAATCTATTGTAACAAATTGCACTTATGTTTCTAATTGTAATAGTGCCTCAACCGCATAAAGAAAAAAATCATATATTTTCTCACTTAACAATCAGGAGACCATTTTACAGCAGTAAGATACTACCGTCTCAAACTTTTCAGCAACCTAGAATGCTCAAATTACTAAGTGTCAACTGAAAAGGGTTAAAAACCATAACATCATGCTTTTCAGAACACCGCAAAAAACAAGACTGAAGCAGCTCTTTTCACCGAATGTGTGACAGACCCTTACAAGAATGCATGCCTTTTATAGAGATACAAAAAAATTTGTACTTGCCCACAATATCCTAGGAACCATATGAACATCAATAGACTTACATAAGGTTCTACACGGTATGTGAGGATTCTGGAGTAGACTCCAAACAACACGCATCAAAGCAAACAGAACATTAAACTCAGTCAAACACGTGCAACCTGAGGGTAATAAAAAAATATACAAGACTTGGTAAAGGAACAATTATATAATCATCTGCTTTGTTTAAGGAGGTATACTTATAAAAGTTTTATCCGCTGTTATTAATAATGTAGCTTGAAGAATACCTCATTTGCAATAAAACATGTAAAGTAGGGAACTAAAGGATGGTGCCCTGAGTCTGTGGCCAAACTTACTAAGGCCTCCTTAAAGAGGACCACATCAGACCTACTTAATGTGAGCTCAGTAATTTTCTTAAAGTATAACTACAACAGATAAGATGAGGTTAAAGTTGCATTTGTATAAAGAATATCGTGAAACCTACCGAGATGAAACAATTCATGATACTTGAAGCTCTCTGGAGAGAAACCTGGTACTTTCATCAAATCTTGGCATACAAATCCGGATTTAATCTAAAAACACTCGGAGAAGAGACAAATTTAGTGTAAATATGTAATTTGGATTATGGATTATGAATCAAGCACTGTGACCATATAAGATGTGTTGCAACATCACGTATAGATTTATATACATCAAAAGAACTAAAACAATATTTGCATCCCGGTCATAAAAATAAGCACACATATAAATCCAAAATTTACATTACAATTATAAGAATAAATTAAGCACAAAGAACGACACATCAACAAGCCTTTGTTTTGCTTGCAGTGAAGAGATATATTCTGACGTGTTGAATACTATGCACATTATATTCTGAATAAAAACGTAGGTCATACATACAATCTAGCAATATCATAATTCTTGGCCACTGGCTTTCAGGAATTAAAAATAGAGATAACAGAATAAGACAGCAGTATGAAATTAGTTCTATAATAGAATCACAGAATCATCGACGGAATCACTTTCACCAAATAAACATCTATTCCATGCACCAAAACTACCAAGAGTCTTGGTATGATTCTGAAGTCGCTTAGCAGCATTGTATGAAAGAGCCAAATAATAGCAAAATATTGAGAACATAAATATAGGATATATAATCACCATTCAGTATTACAACATACATGCATCTTAGTAACTTAAGCTTGACAAATTATAACAATTAGTTAACTATAGAATCACATATTCACTAATAAAGCAACCATAGAATCAATAACGGAATCATTTTCAACTTAACTCATATAAAACGAGACGAAAAAATACCAAACTTTATATATTTAAATAAATGTACGGAATCACAAATTTAATAACAAAATCAGCCACAAATCACTTACAAATTCATATAACGAGTCTTAAATACATTATATAACAGAATTTCTAACAAAAATAAGCAAAGAATCATTAACTGAATCACTTGAAAAATTACTTTCATAAAACAATAGTAATATACAGCATCCGATATAGAATCTAATATTGATGTAGAATCTAAAGTAACTTAACTAGTGGGGATCATAAAGTGAAACTCATGTAGAATCTAAAATGTATCAATGATTAGACTTTATACAACTAACTTACACTCACACACATGATTAAGCATAGAATCTTAAGAATGTTAATTTAGAGCAGGAGCAACTTAATCTAAATACAAATATAATTACCTACAAGAATGTGTCAGCACCTAATATAGCAACTCATTGAATCATATTTATCATACAATCTAGTGTAGCATCTTATTGAATCATATTTACCATAGAATCTAATATAGCATCTCATTGAAAATAGCATCAAAATGAAAGAAGTTTATAAAATCAAATTTATTACAAATTGAGAGACACTTTAAACATAAAATCATCTAGTTTAAAATCTAACAGAAAATAAAACAGAGAATCACTTGTAAATCCTCTCTTAGTAGTGATATTGTGGCCCCTCCAGGTGCACCCCAACCAAATAATTACTAACAAAACCAACCATCGAATCATCCATGAAATCATTTACCTTGATTATTACCAATTTTATTAAGATAGGTGCCCCTGGCGGGGCCTATTGCATATAAAACTGTAGAATCTATAATAGAATCACAAAATAATCGACGGAATAAAGCAACCATAGAATCAATAACGGAATCATTTTCAACTTAACTCATATAAAATGAGACTAAAAAATACCAAACTTTATATATTAAGTAAATGTACGGAATTACAAATTTAATAACAAAATCAACCACAAAATCACTTACAACTTCATATAACGAGTCTTAAATACATTATATAACAGAATTTATAACAAAAATAAGCAAAGAATCATTAACTGAATCATTTGAAAAATCACTTTCATAAAACAATAGTAATATACAGCATCCGATATAGAATCTAATATGTGTACTTTCATTCAAACAAGCATTTAGTACGGAATTAAAAAACGAAATCTTCAAACCCTAATTTTATTAATTTCGCTAAAATAACAAGTAAGATGAGATGTAAATATCATTACCTCGAATTGAAGATGAATTTACGTCAAATTGAAGCTTTGATGAGTGAGAGTTTACATTTTTCACGGATTTTGAGCCGTAATTTCATAGATTCTGATCAAAGAGAAGAGTTTGTAGTTCGTCAGAGAGAGAGTTGCAGCTTCGTTAGAGAGAGAGAGTCGTTAGAAGATAGAGAGCGAAATTAGATAAAGCCCATTATTAATTCTATCTTCTAATCCTGGCCGTCCAATTTTAATAAAAAAAATGAACGGTTAAGATGGGTGTTCTTCTTTGTTTTTTATTTAAAGGTGTTCTTTATGGAGCAATGGCCTATATATATATATATAATTAAATATATATTTATAATTATATATTACATAATTATGACGTCATCCGGTTGAACCACTGGTCGAGCCGGTTAAACCACTGGTCGAGCCGGTTGAACCAATCGAACCAGTAACCAATACGGCTTTCGGTTCGATGTCCGGTCCGGTTTTGAGAACACAGATGTAGAGAGGGAGAGCGTGAGGAGGGTGGATTCATCAGATTCATGTTACAGTTAGGACTAATTATGTTATTACTACTCAATACGCTGTCGTTCTAGTAGGAAGTACTCCTATATTCTTTCTGTTATGGTGGGTCATATATGTATCACTTTTATTATGAGCTGGCTAGGGTACACAAAATTACAAACAAAATATAAAATCCAAAAATTACAAAAACAATAAGTTTTCCATTGCTAACAGTGGTTACGAGGGTGTTGGCCCTCAATATCACAATTTGAAAGTAAATGGCCCCAAATAATACAGTTCAAAAACTTGGCCCTAAATATCACTCCAAGACATAGGTTCGTGTAGCGTTTTTATTTTTTACTGAACACGCTATTTCGTGTAGCGTTTCCTTTTTTTTTTTTTTTTACTATTAACGCTAACTAAAGTTTTGTTTTGGAACTTAAAAACACTGGCTTATGTAGCGTTTACCATAAACGCTAGTTTACTTGGTGTGTACAGTAGAATGAAAACGCTACTTCATCAGGCGTTTTGGATGTTCAAATTTTTATTTTTTTTTTTTGTCTTTTTTTGTTTTCTCCTAAATATATTTTAAACCCAAAATGGAAATGTTGAACCCAAAAAGTTAATTGTTGATACCCCGATGAACTACAGATAAAATTTAAAAATTTTAATTAAAAAATTGAATCCGGCGGTCTGATTTTTAAACGCTAACGCGTTTAAAAATCAGGATAAGTTAGGGTTTAGGGTTCGTATACGGTTTATTCGTCGTTCCGAATAATTCAAAAACCCAAAATGGAAACGTTGAACCCCAAAAATTAATTATTGAACCCCTAAATTTTATTAAAATTTATTTTTTAAATTAAAAAAATACAATTTTAATTGAAAATTTGATTATAAGTTTTTAATATTTTTTGCAAATATATATTTAGTAGAAAACAAAAAGTAAAAAAAAAAAAAAAAACACCCCCGAACGCCATACTAACTAGCGTTCTCCCCCAAAACTCTACTTTATAATGTGTTTTACCCCTCTCCAACGCTAACCCATGTGGCGTCTTCTTCAAACGTTACTTTAAGTAGCGTTTTTCCTCCCTTTCACCTCCCAAAACGCTACACGCTTTAGCGTTTTTAAAAATAATAAAAAAAATCAAAACGCTACACGCAACTGTGTTTTGGATTGATATTGATATTTGGGGCCATTTCCTTTCAAATTGTGATATTGGGGGCCTTTTTTCTGGTTATGACTGGGCCAAGCTTACAGAAACACGAGCGAGATCTCAAGCAACTAGAAGCACAGCTGGGGGGATTGCAGGGCACACTCCTTCGCCACCAGGAAGAACGGGTGTTGCAGGTCAACAAACTGACGGAGCAGTTTTCTGAATTAACTCAGCAACTTCAGTCAATGAAAGATGATGTTTCTTTCAAGTTTCAAAGTATCATAGATCTACTACATCATCAGCCTGACAAATCCCCCAATACTGTTGTTTTATCTTCGCCATCGACATCTGCTAGTACTTCTCTACCATCTGCATCTGCTGTTTTATCTCCTAATTTGGTATTTAGTAATACTGCTACTACTGGGGTTAGGGTTGGAGCTCCACATGCAGATTCATCGGATAAGCATCTTTTTCTAGTGCAGACCAAGGAGAGGCCGCCCGGTGGTCAATATGAACCTCCTTGTTTTACTGGTTACTATATTTTGGATGTCCTTAGTGGTGGTGTCTCAACCCTTCCTTGTACAGTGCAGGATCTTCGTGAGATGAGTTGCATGGTGGCTTTGAGATCCAGAATTTTCATCGTTGGAATGCCAATACATTGTAGAAACTCAACTAAAGAACAATGTTTAACTGTGAAGCTTAGAAAGGAGAGGAAACTGAAATGTATTCAATCTGCATTACAACGTTACTAAAACAGCAAATAAATAGCCACACAAAGTAGACAAAGCATCATGGTTACACACATGCCCGTATGGGCACCTAAGAACTTTACTCAGAAACAACAAGAACCTTACAGTATAACATGGCTACTGTATGGTCCAAATATTAAAGAAACTAAACACACAAACACACAGAATATCGTCACATGCACGAACGTGCTCTTCCACTTCCATTTTCATGCAGAGAACGTGCTTAGCTTAAACTAAGAAAAAACCCAACAATCACTCCCTTAAGCTAAACTGTTCTCTGCAGGTTCTTAACATAGCCCGTATGGCATTTAACTGAGCCCATATGGCTATTAAACTGAGCCCGTCTGGCTAATAAAACTGAGCCCGTCTGGCTAATGAAACTGAGCCCGTCTGGCTAATGAAACTGAGCCCGTCTGGCTACTACTATGCCCATCTGGCAACACCACCACAAGTACCATCAACACCAGCCACATCTCACACTCTCCATTGTAATGCCTCTACAAATACCAGCACACACTTGCACATTCACACCCCCTGCACTCCTTTGAGGACACGAGCCAGACCTTAATAGCCAGTGCAGCAACCAACCATCAACCTGTACCTATACCACTTGGCTATTTCCAGGATCGACCCACACTAAAACAATACCGCAGCAAGACCAAAATATCAGCAGGATAACGGCAACAATAATCATGGCAACATCCATGAGTTCATCACCGTATCAAGCCTTCCTTACCCTGCACAACACAATATATACATACTCCGAACAGCAACAACACAACCCAGGCGCACCAAGCTGCCCAAAAATTGCTCCCCAACTTCAGAAACTGCTGCAGCTGGTTCCTCCAGAAGCTTTACAATCACCTGCCAGGTGAGGCCAAGTCCATCGCTGAACCACGACCTCACCTGAAGCTCAAACCACCTGATGCTCTGATACCAAATGTAGAAACTCAACTAAAGAACAATGTTTAACTGTGAAGCTTAGAAATGAGAGGAAACTGAAATGTATTCAATCTGCATTACAACGTTACTAAAACAGCAAATAAATAGCCACACAAAGTAGACAAAGCATCATGGTTACACACACGCCCGTATGGGCACCTAAGAACTTTACTCAGAAACAACAAGAACCTTACAGTATAACATGGCTACTGTATGGTCCAAATATTAAAGAAACTAAACACACAAACACACAGAATATCGTCACATGCACGAACGTGCTCTTCCACTTCCATTTGCATGCAGAGAACGTGCTTAGCTTAAACTAAGAAAAAACCCAACATACATAACTCTAATGCCAAAAAACCAAGCTCCCTCTATTTTCTTGATTTCACCAATTCATCAGAATCAAATAGTTGGAAAAGAGGTCCTCCTCCGATTAGACCTCTGGGCTTTCCTGTCGCATTTGGTGGCAAGATTTATTACTTTGGAATTTCTGATTTGCAGGTTTTTTATCCTACTCAACGTACTAAGCCCAACTGGCATCTCATAAAATCCACACCAGTTAAATCTCGGTGGCTTATTCCTCCAGTACTCGTGGATCACAAAAATGATAGAATCATTGCATTCTTTGACAAGCCCTCTTCAATGTACGCCTACTATCCTTCTCGGGAACAATGGGAGTGTTTGCAGGAGGGCTTCCCTTGTTGGTTGCGATATTGTGAAATGGTGACACTTCTTGACGGGGTTATATATGTTCATCATCTCGAATGTGAAAACATCTTTACGGCTTATGATATTGCCACCAAACAATGGTTGAACGTTCAAGTGTCCCCTGATGCAGGCAACGTTAAATCTCATCTACCTTTCTACAGTTATAATGCTTTGGTATCTCTGGGCAATGACATACTCTGCTTGCTTGCTTCTCGTTTTAAGGATCGTCAAACTGACCCCGAAAACCCAACCACCCTTGTTCAGTTTGTGCGATTCAAAGTCCAGCTCATCAATAATGAAGACACTAAGAAGGCGGTGCTTGTCACTCCGCTTTCTTCCCAATACTTTGATCTTGATTCTGCTTGTACACTTCATAGCTGCATTGCTCTCTAGGTAAGGTGAAGTAATTCTTTCACTTATTATATTTATATTTATATAGTTGTTGCTGTTCTCCGTGCTCAGTTTCACTGCTTTTTGGTCATTCGGGTATTTTGTTGGAAACTTGATGATTTCCACAATGATTGTAATAACCGCTTGATCACTGCTCTTCGACATTTCAATTATTTCTTCTTTGCACCCAAAACCATGATTATCTCTATATCAAATGTTTATCTGCTCTGATGCTGCAATTGCATGAACCTACGCTTTGCGAGTCTATTACACACTACTTGTATGTTAGACCTTGCTGCAACTTTTCTTGGGTTCCTTTTTTGCTGTGTTGGAAAAAGAAAAAGCATATTTTCTGTAATATTAGTTTTCCTTTACTTTTGCAACCCATGTACTCGATCCTGTGTGACCACATTAATCACATGTAATCCCATAATTTTGCATCACATTGGTATTCACATTACAATCAGAGGGTGGTTTCTTTAAATTATACTGTAGTATTTCATGCACCTAAGCTATGTTAAGGATGCATTTCCTAGAAGAACAAGAATCTTTTGGGGTATACTATATATTAATAAGAATCACGGGGAACCTAGTTTAATTTTATACCCTGTTCATGGGAATTTGAAGTTTTTTCTCTTGCCCATCTGTCTGTCGTTAGTGTAGCTGTAGTACAAAGAAACAATGCTTTCTCTTGTACATCAATGTTTTTAGTATATCAGATATTGGCTGAAAGATATCTGAGGCGAATTATTGTGATCCAATTACTGCTATCCTAATTATAATATAATTGCTCATTTGTTTCCCTAATTATTGTTTGCATCAACTAAAGTATAGTTTCCTGTACCTCTTGAAATGTCGATTTTTTTTATTTTTTTTTTGCAGTTGTGCTTTTCATTGCTTGTTCAATAGTTCAAACATGTTCTAAATCAGGCCTTTGTGTGATGTTACTCCTTATCTCCTAAGCGTCTAATGCATTAAGATACCCTCAATCTAGGCATACCTTAAAGTGAAGCTTCTACTATCTTTAAGCCATGCTTTCCACCTTCCTGTTCTCGCACTTCCCCTATCCCAATATTTTTTCTGTTTCCACCTCCCTCTAAAACCATGAAACTCTGTTATACTGAAAGTCTAAATGTCTACATGTCTTGCCATCTGCATAGCGTCAACAAGGCCAGTTTTCAATTACTTATAGAAGAAACACGACTTTCAAAACTAGAGGAACATAATCAGCATGCCATGGTAACTAGCAATTAATGTCCCAGGAAATAACATAACACCCACAATACCACCACAACATGCTGAACCCCAACAACGACGAAACGGAACGAAATATTTGTGACGTAGAAAGAATATCAAACAAGATTCGAAACCAAACGAAATATTTGTGACGTAGAAAGAATATCAAACATGATTCGAAACAAATTGAAATATAGTGCAGATCCATATAGAAATGTACTGATCATATGTACTTGATTTATTAAGAATAAAATCATGTACTTGATTTATTAAGAATAAAATCATATGTAGTAAAGACTGGTATATATTATCACCTAGAGAAATGAAGAGAAAGAACTAGTCAAAAGCTCACGCTAATCTTGCAATTGATTTGCATATCAATATCATAGTTTTTTTACAATTTCTAATAGCTCAGTCTTGTCAACAACTATAAACAATATAGCCAAGAAAGCATCATAATTTAATAACCAGAAAAGAAACTTGCCAGCTTAAATTCATACATCGAAAAGAAGAATATACCAAACTATCTCTCATATTACAAAGCATTAGAACATTTTAAGAGTTTCTGAATCCAAGGACACTCTAAAACGGATAGATGAGTCAATGTAGTCTGGGCTTTTATCAAAAAAAAAATCCTGACAATCACTTACTGGGAAAGAACCTGCAAATGAAAGAGCGAAAGTTAGATTTATTTTCTCATCAAGTAGTTACCAAGAATCGGAAGTTGTGACGTAGAAAGAATATCAAACAAGATTTGAAACCGAATGAAATTTCGTGTAGATCCATATAGAAATGTACTGATATGTACTTAAATATCAAGAATAAAATCATATGCACTAAAGACTGGTCTGTATCAGCACCTAGAGGAATTGGACAAGCAATGGATCTGAAAAATTGTCAAAAGCTCACGCTAATCTCGAATATAATTTGCATATCATGCATAACTCGTCAAGACTGCAACTTGTAATTACCTCTAGTTCTTGTTTGCCACTGTCACATCCCTACTTGTTTAACAGTGTTCTAACAATGCAAACAAGGAATATATGGCCTCATATTCTATTTCCTCTCTATTTCTGGTCAACATTCAAATAAATACACATATACATATAAATAAAGATCGCAAGGTTCATGAGGAGAACAAGCAGAAACAGCTGCTAATGATATGCTAATGATATGCAGACAAGAAAAGAAACTACCTAGTTTAACAGAAGTGGATTAAGAAGAAGAAGAAGAAGATCAAGACACGGGCAATAAGCTAAAACCAGATGTCATGGCAATAAAGTCGACGATGCAATTAATATCAGGTATCATGCCTCGTTCTATGCAAGACCATGCCCTCTGTTTCACCAATTTACTTCTGCGCCATACAACCAATTGTTCACCCAGCCCTTCCCTCAAAAAGGTACTATTGAATAACATATATTTGAGTGCTTGCTTACAATTTCACGCACATATATGGCTAAGCTCAAATGACTGCCTTAATATTGGTTGATAGATAAACTCACAATCATAATATCTTCTATCCAATTTTCTGAAGGAGTTCGACTCATTATACTGTAATAATCAATCATCAATATATATATATAAAGGAGGGTACGCGGGAGTTTAGGTGGCGCTCTAAGATCGTCTCAATCTATTTTTCTAATTTTCTAGAATTTTAGAATTTTAAACACTTATAAATATAAAAATATCATTTAACATATTAGAAGTAGAATATCAATATATATATATAAAGGAGGGTACGCGGGAGTTTAGGTGGCGCTCTAAGATCGTCTCAATCTATTTTTCTAATTTTCTAGAATTTTAGAATTTTAAACACTTATAAATATAAAAATATCATTTAACATATTAGAAGTAGAATAGGTGTTCGAATTTATAGTGGTGAAGAGTTCGAATTTATAGGAAGACATATGATTAGAAGTTCTATTGTAAGTAGAATAAGTATTTATAAAGCATATGATTAAAAGTTCTATTGAAAGTAGAATATAGGAGTTCGAATTTATAGAGATAAGATTTCAAATTTATAGAAAAAACTTATAAATAAAAGTTTCTATTGGAAGTAGAATAAGTATTTATAAAGCATACGATTAAAAGTTCTATTGGAAGTAGAATATGAGTTTGAATTTATAGAGAATAAGAGTTCGAATTTATAGAAAAACATATAAATAAAAGTTCTATTAGAAGTAGAATATGTGTTTGAATATATAGAGCATCCATATAACTAAATATTTTATAGAAAGTACGATCTTCTTAAATTATATATTTTTTATATAAGTTAATTATACTTCTATTAGGAAAATTTATTCATAAATCCAATACTATTATCATAAAAAAGTCATCGTATTTAAAAGAAAAGAATTGATGTGTTAACATTATAAAAGAACATTCTCATGCAGGAATCCTAAATAAAAATAGGAGTATCTATAATATAAAGAGAAAATAAGATGTGCTTTCATTTTCTAAAACTCCATAAATTTTAGAAAGTCTAGATAAAGTATAAATTGGAATTCACTCTATTTTTTAGGTTTTAATTTTAAGGAAAAAAGTTGTTGTGTAAGATAAGTATCAATAATAATATGTAATGAATTTGGAATTTCGACCCAAACGAGAGCGGCTCGAAACGTGTTTAACAGGAAGACGGCTCACTATAAAAGATTGTATTAACTATTAAAATATCATTTTGATGTTATAAATTTTATTTTATTTTTAGGATTTGATTTTTATGGATAAACATTATCATACAAGTGATACATGTAAAAGTTAGGTTTTTGGTCTTAACTAGGGAGCAGATAAATAGTAATAACCGTGTTTAACGAGAAAGCGATTCATTAGAGAAGACCGTATAAAAATGTTTGAATATATAAGGAATACATAAAATAAAAATGTTTTATTAATAGAAGTAGAATACGAGGACGGTGGAGACGTCTTACACGATTTTTAAAATTATATATCTTTTTTCCTAGAAATCCTTTATTTTATCTTTTTTATACAAGTTAATTATACTTGCATTAGAAAAATATATCCATAAATTTAATATTATTCCCGTAACGAAAAGTCTTCGAATTTAATTTTTTTAATATGTTAACATAACAGAAAGACATTCTCATGCAGAAGTTGTAAATAAGTACATGAATATCTATAATATACAGAAAAAATAAGATGTATTTTCATTTTTAAAACTCTATAAATATTAGAAAGTTTAAAGAATATAAAAATTGGAATTTACTTTCTTTATATAATTAGTTAGAATTTCGGTTCCAAATAAGAGCGACTCAAAACGTATTTAACGAGAAGACGACTCACTAGAAAAGATTGTATTAGCTATTAGAATTTGATATTGATGTCATAATTTTTTTTATTGTTCGATTTTATGGATAAAAAATATTATATAAGTCTTTATAATATATGTTAAAGTTGAGATTTTGATTTTAATGAGAGAGCGGCTCAATCGAAAGAATCGTGTTTAACAAGAAATCGATTCATTAGAAAAGGATATTTAATTATTAAAATTTAAAATTAATATTACAATATAACGTAAATGTGTTAATTTTTTTAAAAAAAATTTATAACGCCGCCGCGAAGCGCGGCTTTATCGACTAGTTTAGAAGTAATTATAAGCATTTTCTGAACATATAATTCATATTAAAGACATAATATCTTTAAAAGTTAATAACACCTACATAAATATGACATATACAAACAGTTATTTCTACAATGATTTATATGTAACAATACGAAAATGAGAAAGTTTGACTACCTCAAGTGTCTTGATCTTCATTATGATCAACAAACTAGCAATGAAATGTAAATTCTATACATTGTGATATGTGATGCTTGAGAGAGATAGAGAGAGATCGAGAGAGATAAAATGTATATTATCAGAAGTCAGTTTACAATACAGAGATGAAAGAGACTATATACTGAATCTCTAACTAACTAAATTCTGTTATGATAAGTAGTAGGTACTATCACTCATTTTGATAAGTAAATGTTGTATAAGCAATAGCTCATATAGACTAATATTCCCCCCTCAGATTGAAGGGGCTTGCTTCACATTCAATCTGGACAAAATGGCCCAATGTGCCTTCCTGGATAACCCTTTGGTAAGGATGTCAGCTACTTGCAGAGAACTTGGTATGTAAACAGGACGAATTTGTTGAAGTTGTACTTGTTCTCGAACAAAATGACAGTCCAAAGCAAAGTGTTTAGTTTTGGTATGAAAAACAGGATCCTCATCAATGTCCAAAGCAGCTTGATTATCAGAGAATATAGTAACAGGTAAAGACTGAGGAACACGAAGTTCAGACAAAATCAATGTCAACCATGATAACTCACAAGAAGTATCTGCAATAGCTCTCAATTCAGCCTCTGCTGTGGATCGTGAAACAACCTTCTGTTTTCGAGAAGACCAGTTAAAAAGGGAAGAACCAAGCATGAGGCACATACCAGTAACACTTCGAGATGTATCAAGACAATTACCCCAATCACTGTCACAATATGCCTCTAACTTGAGAGTAGAAGAAGAGGAATAGAAAATTCCTTGGAAAGGTGTAGCTTTCAAATATCGAAGTACACGTTGAACAGCACGCATGTGAGGCAAACGTGGTGATTGAAGAAATTGACTCAAATGATGAACAGCAAAAGCTATGTCAGGTCTAGATACTGTCAAATATAAAAGCTTCCCAACATATTTTCTGTAAATGGATGGATCCAAAAGTAACTCACCATCAGTAGCAGACAACTTCTTAGTAATGTCAATAGGTAGTGACAAAGGCTTAGAATGTTCCAAACCAGCATCAGCTAGCAAATCATACACAAACTTGTGTTGATGAATAAAAATACCAGCTGGAGTCCTGTGAACTTCAATGCCTAAATAATATTTGATAAGGCCTAAGTCTTTGATAGTGAAAGAAGAATGTAACATTGATTTGACATGAGAAATAAACTCAGTGTCATCTCCAGTTAGAAGAATATCATCAACGTACACAAGAGCCACAGTGAAACGACCACCATTAAAACGAATAAAAAGTGAATAATCTGCCACAGTTTGAGTAAAACCAAGAGAAAGTAAGAAAGCACCCAATTTCTTAAACCATTGTCTCGAGGCCTGTTTCAATCCATATAAAGATTTTAATAACCTGCAAACCAAACCAGGTGTACCATACAAAGGATGACCCTTTGGCAATGCCATATATACCTCTTCATATAGATCCCCATGCAGAAATGCATTGTTAATATCCAATTGGTGAACATCCTAATTTTTAACAGCAGAAATAGCTAATAAAACTTTAATAGTGGACATTTTAGCAACAGGGGCAAACGTGTTATGATAATCCTCCCCTTCTGTTTGTGTGTACCCTTTAGCAACAAGACGAGCTTTAAACTTGTCTAAAGAACCATCAGCTAAATACTTCAGTTTATACACCCATTTACACTCAATGACCTTTTTACCAGGTGGTAAAGAAACCACTTCCCAAGTCTGATTTGTTTCTAATGCATCAAGTTCCTTGTTCATAGCTTCAATCCAACGAGGATCAGAAAGAGCTTGATTATATGTATATGGTTCCTTGAGTACAGAACCAGAAGTGACTGCACAAGCATATATAGTAGAAGAAGCAGAAGGAATATAATTCTGAAAATTGTATTTCTCTTTGTCAATTGGACAGTCCAGTAAAACAGAATTTACTTGTGCTTCTGGAGAAATGGAATTAACATGTGATGAAATTGAATGTGATGAAGATATATAATCTTTCATCCAAGTTGGCTGAACTTTTCTTCTAAGTGAAATTCTAGAAGGTAAAGTAGAATTGGGATTGGCAGGATTGACATGTGAACTGTCAAGTGAAGATGCAGTGTCAAGAGGAGGAACACTAGTATCACTGGTGTCAATAGTATCACTAGTATTACTATGACTAGTAATTGTGGTAGAAGGCAGCTGGATGTCTGAGGAAACAAAAATAGGAAAATAGTCTAAAGGTGAAGTATGATCATCATCTGAACCAAAAATAGAGACAGAAGGACTAGAAATTGAATTATGATCATGCTGTGAGAAAGGAAATATATCTTCATGAAACACAACATGTCTCGAAATGTGAAAAGATTTAGTAACTGGATCATACAATTTATAACCCTTTTGACACATAGGATAACCTAAGAACACTGTTTTTAAGGCTCGAGGAGCAAGCTTATCAGAATCATGTACTTACATGTAAGCTAAACATCCAAAAACCTTAAGATGATCATAAGAAATCACACAGATACATACAGATCGGTGACGAAAACTGATAATTGACGACGACAACGCCTGTTCTTCCTTCGTCTCAAGCACGGCCGACAAGAACGACTCTTCTTCATCCTTCCTCTTAGTCGTCACATACAGATCAGAGACAAAGCTTACTGATAGGAGACGCTGACTGAAGATCGAAGATGACAACCGAGGTTTGAAAATCGGATACAAAATTACAATTTCTACCCTTCCCGCACCCCCAACCGCACCCCATCCGCACCCCGTGTATCCCATGGCAGAAAAGCGGGGATATGCCACGTGCCACACTTCGTGCGCTCCCCGGCTCACTCCCGCACCCCCGAAGTATGGGATACGCGATTCTTCACCTAAGTGAAGAATCCCTGCTATATAGATAAAACACTACGCCATAAGTGAGCATACGCAACCCTCTTTACAAAGCGTTGCACAGAAAGCGTTTCGTTAGATAGAAATTTTGGGTCTTTTGCAACTGAGTTGAACTGGTGTTGCGTTGGATATAATTTAGTGTTGCGTATTAACCATAGTGTTTCACATCATGCAACACTAACTGCTGGTGTTGCGTTAGATATTTTTTTATTTTAATAAATTGTGACGTGGTAGAAGTGGGACCCACATGTGCTGACGTGACATTTGCTAACGTGGCAATTGTGGGACCCACAAGGTTGACGTGTCATGAGGCCCATCATGCTGACGTGGCAATTTTGGGACCCACAGTTGATGACGTGGCAGAAGTGGGACCCACCTATGATGATGTGTCATTTGCTGACGTGGCAGAAGCGTTGCATTAGGTAACAGTAGTGTTGCATTTGTTGTTTGAAGTGTTGCATTAGATGTTTATTTATTTTTTAAAAAATCTGACGTGGCAGGTGTGGATCCCACCATTGCTGACATGGCAGTGTGGGCCCCACTAGGGTGACGTGGCATGAGTCCCACCAATGATGATGTGGCAATTGTGGGACCCACAATTGTTGACGTGGTAGAAGTGGGATCCACCTCTGCTGACGTGGCATTTGCTGACGTGGCAGAAACGTTGCATTAGATAACAGTGGTGTTGCATTTGTTGTTTGAAGTGTTGCATTAGATATTTATTTTATTTTATTAACTAGTCTTGTCCCGAATGATGAATCTATTTATTTAAATTATTTTTTCGAGGTTCCAATCACACGGGTGTCAAGATATAACGATTTTAGTGATGCGGTAATTTTTTAAAAAATTTGCTAGATTTATTTGGTTTGGTTTTATAACGGTCAAACCGGTCAAAGTCGACTTTCTTTTTAACTAGTCTTGTCCCGAATGATGAATCTATTTTTTAAAATTATTTTTTCGACGTTCCAATCGCACGGATGTCAAGATATAATGAATTTAGTGATGCGGTAATTTTTTAAAAATTTGCTAGATTTATTTGGTTTGGTTTTATAACGGTCTAAGTGGACTTTCCTTTTAACTAGTCTTGTCCCGAATGATGAATCTATTTTTTAAAATTATTTTTTATACGTTCCAATTACACGGGTGTCAAAATATAACGATTTTAGTGATGCTGTAATTTTTTAAAAAATTTGCTAGATTTATTTGGTTTAGTTTTATAACGGTCAAACCGGTCAAAGTGGACTTTCCTTTTAACTAGTCTTGTCCCAATTGATGAATCTATATTTTTAAATTATTTTTTCGACGTTCACATCGCACGGGTGTCAAGATATAATGAATTTAGTGATGCGGTAATTTTTTAAAAAATTTGCTAGATTTATTTGGTTTGGTTTTATAACGGTCAAACCGGTCAAAGTGGACTTTCCTTTTAACTAATCTTGTTCCGAATGATGAATCTATTTTTTAAAATTATTTTTTCGACGTTCCAATCGCACGGGTGTCAAGGTATAACGATTTTAGTAATGCGGTAAGTTTTTAAAAAATTTGCTAGATTTATTTGGTTTGGTTTTATAACGGTCAAAGTGGACTTTCATTTTAACTAGTCTTGTCCCGAATGATGAATCTATTTTTTAAAATTATTTTTCGACGTACCAATCGCACGGGTGTCAAGATATAACGATTTTAGTAATGCGGTAATTTTTTAAAAAATTTACTAGATTTATTTGGTTTGGTTTTATAACGGTCAAAGTGGACTTTCCTTTTAACTAGTCTTGTCCCGAATGATGAATCTATTTTTTTAAATTATTTTTTCGACTGTCCAATCGCACGGGTGTCAAGATATAACTATTTTATTGATGCGGTAATTTTTTAAAAAATTTACTAGATTTATTTGGTTTGGTTTTATAATGGTCAAACCGGTCAAAGTGGACTTTCCATTTAAGTAGTCTTGTCCCGAATGATGAATCTATTTTTTTAAATTATTTTTTCGACGTTCCAATCGCACGGGTGTCAAGATATAACGATTTTAGTGATGCGGTAATTTTTTTAAAAATTTGCTAGATTTATTTGGTTTGGTTTTATAACGGTCAAAGTGGACTTTCCTTTTAACTAGTCTTGATTTTTTTAAATTATTTTTTCGACGTTCCAATCACACGGGTGTCCCGAATGGGATCGTCGAAGAAATCATTTAAAAAATTTATTCAGTGAATCTGGATCGTGCCTCGTTAAAGGAAGCAGCACTTTTATCACGTTTTTGTTAAAATTTCGTACAACACGACCTTTTTATTTTTTGATTATTTTTTCCCAACACTAAAATAAGTGTTTATTAACATCCGTATGGTTCGATCATCGAAGAAATCATTCAAAAAATTTATTCAGTGAATCTGGATCGTGCCTCGTTAAAGGAAGTAGCACTTTTACTACGTTTTTGTTAAAATCTCGTACAACCCGACCTTTTAATTTTTTGATTATTTTTTTCCAATACTAAAATGAGCGTTTATTAACATCCGTACGGTTCGATCGTCGAAGAAATCATTCAAAAAAATTATTCAGTGAATTTAGATCCTGCCTCTTTATAGGAAGCATCACTTTTACTACGTTTTTGTTAGATCTCGTACAACTCTACCTTTTTATTTTTTGATTATTTTTTCCAACACTAAAATGAGTGTTTATTAACATCCGTATGGTTCGATCGTCAAAGAAATCATTCAAAAAAATTATTCATTGAATTTGGATCGTGCCTCGTTATAAGAAGCATCACTTTTACTACGTTTTTGTTAAAATCTCGTACAACTCGACCTTTTTATTTTTTGGTTATTTTTTCCCAACACTAAAATGAGTATTTATTAACGTTCGTACGGTTCGATCGTCGAAGAAATCATTCATAAAAATTATTCAGTCCCGTTACATGAATCATCACTTTTACTACGTTTTTGTTAAAATCTCGTACAACCCGACCTTTTTATTTTTGGATTATTTTTTCCCAACACTAAAATAATTAATATATAATAGAAATGAAATAACATATATTTTACAAGTCCATAAAAATATTTTTATTTTTACTAGATTTTTATTAAATAGTTAAACAAGATAAATTTATTATTTGCATCATAAATATTATATATAAATACGTACATATATGTAAAATTTAAATTTTTAAAATTGAAGTAAATAATAGAGTTAAAATAATTAAAAAATTAAAAATGAAGTAAACCATTACCTTGAAAAATGAAAAATATTAAAGATGATGAAAAATGTTTAAGGCGGACAAATTTTCCCCTAACCCCAAAATTTTCAATATTTGGTTGCCGCTCTTCTCCTCCTTATCTCCCCCAATCTTTCCTCTCCTCCACATATTCTAAACTTTACTTATCTAAACCAAGATAAGCAACTCTCTCTCTCAATCTCTCCCATCAATTCTCCCCGCCCATTTCTTCCTCCCACCTAAAATCACTTCCCTTTTCTCCTCTTCTCAATCTAGAGTCAAAACACATGTTAAAAGGCTGTTGCTCGTGTTATGTTGTCTGAGCAAAAAGTTGTTTTCTTGCAGAAAGATATTGATTTTACTAAACAAGAAGCGCTTCCTATGCTCCTTCGTGTTAAGCACATGCGTAATGTCACGGTAATCTTGCTCTTTTCGTATTTCATTTGTTTCGATGTTGGGTTTTTTCTAATCTGTAGAATGGCCTTTGGATGCAGGAAGTTTATGTTATAGTGTCAATTTCGGGTTTTGGGGGTCTTGTCGTTTGCTGTAATTTGGATGGTGCTGGTACAGAGAGTTTCTTCTTGCCTTAGGCAACAATGTGAGGAGATGGTGTGTGCGCAGAAGGTGTTTGATGAAATGTTAGAGAGAAATTTGATTGCTTGGAGTAGTTTGATTAGTGGGTATTCAACATTTTGTAATCCAACATTTTGTAGGCTGCTTATTGAGGTACATTATACATCACACTTTCTTATGATGGAATTATGATATTGTAATTATGATATTAAGTTACCAGCTTGTAGTAGAGTAACTAAGTGTTTGTTTTGCTGACATGGTGGTGGTTCAGTCAAGAAAGGAACAAAAGTAACTGAATACAGAAATTTTACTATCAAGTCATGGAGACTTGTGCAAATCTGATGTGCAAGCAGTAACAGTAAGTGATTTTGAGCAGCAATTAAAAGTCTAGAAACTCATGTTGCAAGTTGCATTGATGTCACCGTCTATTGTGCAATCAGTCGATTTCATTAAAATCCTCATTTCCTTTACTCTAGATGACATTCTGAACTATTGTCTAATACTAGTATACTATTGTACGGTTGTAATGATTTGCTCAGTTGTCATATTTGTATCACATACATTCACTGTTACATGAATAGCTGCTGCATTAATACTAGATCAATTGGTATATCAATTAACAAATGGCCAACCCTAAGTTCCTAACCTCATTTGATATTATGCTTAGACTTAAAAAGAGAACTTACAGAATTAGTAATTTATCTTTACCATCTCTAACAGTAAATGGTGCCCTTTTCCTGATGTAACTTAGCAGCAATTTTCATCTAATAAGAGATGTTATATTCTTTTCTGAAACAACTACAAATTAATTGAAAGCATCTTTGTTACTTTTGTATTAAAACATTTATCTCTCAATTTTACAGTTCAAGATATGGTTTGATGATGCAGTAGCTGCAAGCTTAAAAGAACCAAATGTTATGGCATTGTCCACTGCTGGGAAAGATGGCAGACAGTAAGTATTTCTTTTTTCTGAATTTCTTTGTGTTGAGAGTTGCTTAATTGAAGACCAGTTTCCAGGAAGTTCGACATCTGACTAGCTGTTCATTACCTTGCCTTTCTATGTTTTTCATATGAAACTTTTGTTCCTCTTAAAAGCATCAATAATGGTCTATATTTTTTATAAGGATGGCTTTGTCTGGTTAGTCATCTTATGTAGATTGTATGATGGAATATGCTAAATGTTTGAAGAGCTTATTTATATGCTCAATATCTTTGTTTAGTGACTGACTACTGCTTATATGCAGGTATACTAATTATGGAAGCCACGATTTCCAGTGATCAAGATGACAATGGTACTCCGACGACTCAAGCTGGCACAACTTAGGGATTTTATTTTGTAGCTTTTAGTAGTTGTATAACTTTGGTTATTTTGTACTTTTGAAGTTTGAATTGGTTTATTTGAACTTAGAATTAGTGCATGCGCTTGGTTTAGTACATGTAAAACTGTTAAGTAGTATTGTTGGATGCATCACTGCCTTTTGAAGTTGTTGGCTTGGTTTGGACAAGATGGTTTTATGTATAAACAAAGCAGCCATTTCAATTTTTTTGTAAAAAAGTGTTGCATTTGACTATATATGATGTTGCATTATGGTATATTTAGTGTTGCTAAAAATAATTTTGATGTTGCAAAAAAAAATGATGTTGCATTAGACCAAACTAGTGTTGCATTAGATAGTGGTCCCCATTGTTGATGTGGCATGTGGGTCCCATTGCTGACGTGGCATCCTATGGGACCCACTGCTGATGTGGCACCCCTAGTGGGCCCCAATGCTCACGTGGCATGGCCCCCAGTTATGATGTGGCACATTGTGGGTCCCATTGCTGACGTGGCATGTGGGCCTTACTACTGACGTGGCATGTGGGCCCCAGTGCCGACGTGGCACCTTGGTGGGCCCCACTGATGACGTGGCATGCCCACCCCCATTTGTGACATGTAGGGGTGAGCATTCGGTCGGTTCGGTCCAGAACCGAACCGAACCGAAAGAACCGAGAACCGAATTTTCAATTATTTTAGAACCGGACCGAATAAAATTCTGGACCGAACCAGACCCGAACCGAAATAATTCGGTCGGTTCGGTCCGATCCATAAGAACCGAATTTTTTGAATTTTGATTTATTATTGTATATAATTATTAATATAAATATAATATTATTAATATAAATATATTATTATTAATATATATATAATATATATATATATATTTATATATATTTATTTATATATATATTATTGTATATATTATTATTAACTATTAACTATTTATTGTATATATTATTATTAATATAAATATAAATATATATATATATATATATATATATAATTCGGGTGGTTCGGTTCTAACCAAAATTACTTACGGAAGAACAGAACCGAACCGAAATTTATTTCGGTCCTAACCAAAAGAACCGAACTGACCGAAAAAGAAAAAAAATTGGATCGAACCGAACCGAAATTGTGTGGTTCGGTTCGGTTCTTCGGTTTCGGTTCGGTTCTGCTCACCCCTAGTGACATGGCACATGTGGGCCCCACTAATGACATGTCAGCATGCTGACGTGGCACCTTGCTTACATGTCAGCATGCTGACATGGCTGAAACATCTTATGCAACCCCATGTAGTGTTGTGTTTGCATGCTTTTGGTGTTGCATAAGGCCTCTTATGCAATATTTTTCGAAGTGTTGCAATAGCTTGGAAAAGCGTTGCATTAGGGGTCTTACGCAACGCCAGTATTGGTAACGCCCCTCTAGTATTGCGTAAGAACTTACGCAACGCTTTTCTTGCCTTACGCAACTGTATTTGGGGGTTGCGTATGTGCGTTTATGGCGTAGTGAAGACTAAAGAGTAGCAACAATTCCAAATATATATAACCCATAACAAGCCCATTGAATAGCAAAGAAATAACACATGACATAAATCTACTACATGTGTATAAATAAAGCACAAATATCATGTCTTAGTATTACTAGTAATACATGAGTTTCACCATCATCACATCTCAAGTCTTGTTTCCCATCTAGTTCTTCAAGAGTGTAAAACTCTTCTTCCTCCTTCTCCTCAACAGGTTCACTTACCTCAGGTTCAGTTTCTTCCTCTTCTACTACCTCCTCTATCCTTAACTGACTTGTAGATGCTTCTAGGTCTTGAATAGATTTGTTGACAATCAAGGCACATGATGTATTTACCATTCTGCCTTGATTGGCTTGGATAGCCCTTTTCTGAAGCAACTCAAGCTCATGAGTTTTTAAAACTCCATAGAGCACATCATATGTAACTTTGTTCAAATCTCTTTCCCTTAGAGAAATGACCCTTTGCTCTAGATGGTTTGGTGAGGATAGCAGAAACTTCATGTTTAACTCCTTGGTACTGTAAACCTTGCCATTCATCTGCAACTCTGTAACTAGCTTGTGAAATCTCTCAAACATCTCAGTAATGCTTTCCTTGGGCTGTGCCATGAAAGCTTCATACTGTGTGAACAGTATTTGTTTCTTGTTTTCCTTAACCTCATCAGTTCCTTCACACAACACCTCAATGTGATCCCACGTTTCTTTGGCAGATGTACATGATGCAATGTTTGCAAACATTGACATGTCCATGGAATCAATGATAAGCAACATAAGGTGGCTGTCAAGAGCAACCTTTTCCCTTTCTGACTCTGTCCATTTTGATGGATCCTTGGCCTCATAAGATCTTGGGATAGTTGTGGTTCCAACAGTCTTCTCTGGTATCTCTTGTTGTGGAACAAAAGGACCATTCTTGAGAATCTCAGGATACAAAGGATGAGAGGCTTTGATGAACAACATCATCTTTATCTTCCAGAGGTTGAAATTCTCTTTGTCAAACTTAGGGACCTTCACCGTTCCTTTAGTCTTTGGTGTATTCGAACTCATGATCGTTTTTTTATTTTTGAATAAACAGCCCGCTCTGATACCACTTGTTGAGTATTGAATACGATAAGAGAATACAGAGGGGGGGGTGAATGGATTCTCGAACTTTTCTTTTCCGAGTCTATGTAGCAAGAGTGTTTGTGTGTGCAAGATTGAAGGTGCGGATAAAGAATAACACAAAACAAAATATCACTTTAATCTAATTTATTATTAGATAAAGGTTGCTACAATCTGTGAATACAAATGATAGTATTCTCAGCTTTGTTTTTGTCAGAGAGATACAACTTCGTGTATGAAAAACTTGACTCACAAAAAAGTTACTAAGTTATGAAGTGAGGCTGTGTCCTTATAGAACATGGATACAGCCTACTTACTGCAAATAAGGTAGCTAAACAAATTACTTTCTAGTCTGTCTATCCTTTTTGAGTAAGTGTCCAAACGGTTACAGATTTGACTTTGCAAAGCCTGTTTAGATCCACTTCTTTAGCTCCTTATCTCTTCTATATCTCTCCAAGCTTCCTTGTAGGCTTTCCAGAGCACGTTACAGATTGTGGTCCATAAAGTGCATTGGCTTGTTGCAGGTTTCTGACTTGTACAATTTCTTCAGTATTTTGTCTCCAAGAATGTATTCGAGAAGTGACTAAGTAAGTGATTCGAGAACTGGAATTGACTTGATCGATAACTCTGAGTTCTCGAACACTGTTATATTGACATATCGAACCACTTCTCGAATAGCCCTTTTCCATCAGGATTCCTTGAGTTGTCGAATAGAACATTTGACTTATTGAATCCTCGAGATATCGAATAGCTTTCTGAGTCCTTGGGATATCGAATGGAACTTTGACTTGTTGACTCCTTGAGAACTCGAATACCACTTTGACTTGTTGACTTCCTGAGTTCTCGAATAGAGTACATAGACATATCGAATCTCTGAGATATCGAATGAGATATCGAACAGTATATACAGAGATATCGAATAGTGTCTTGAGATATCGAATCCCTGACTTCTCGAATGCTGGACTTCTCGAATAGACAAATATACTTCTCGAATTGGTACTTAGGCAAATTCTTCTTTTCTTCAAATCCCAACTGTGATTATTTGACAGTCTTTAACTTCTTGCTTGAGGCATGAACCTTGGAACTTCTTTCAAGCATTATTCTAGACTCTATAAGTAAAGTTACACAACTAGGATTTGATGCCTACTACAAGTACAATACAAATAGAAACTCTACAACTAGAGGTTCCCTCAGTTAAAAGGTCATGTAAGTAATGCAAAGTATTATAAACAATTAGGCTTGTTATTAGATGTATACAGGCATGCCTCTGTGACTAACAGTACCTTTCGTACTTCCTGCCTTGATAGTAGGTTTGGAAGTTACTGTATTGGAAACTCTTTTGATAGTATCTTTGACAGTTTATGTCTTATCCTTATGAACAGCTTCTTTAAAACATTTTGTCTGATTGCATGGCAAAGTTTCTGTCTCTAACAACTCGACAGTATCTTTTCTTTCACCAGGTATGCTGTCAACGCACTCATCTTCATCATGAAGTTCTTGCCTGATGAGTAAGGAATCCTCATCAAGTTCGACATGAACAGTTTTGAAAATTGGGTTATCAACCTTCTTGAGAATATGAGGTTTGACATCATCACTAACTGAACAATCATTCACAGGTGCCTTTCCAGGTCTCCTACCATAATCAAAACCTACTCCAATTCTTTGATTTCCATGATTCTCAGTGTTATTCTCATAATATTCCTGAACTATCTTAGCAGAATTTCTATAGGATTTGATCTTAAATTCACTTTCAGCAATTTGATTCCTTAAAAAAAATTCTACTTCCTTAGCACAGGCAATATCATTCTTCAACCTACCATTTTCTTGAGCTAGCAAATCTAGTGGACTGGTTTTAAGCAATATCATTTCATTCTCAGATTTGAGTGTTTCATTCTGTTTAGTTAACTTAGCAATTTCTTCATTAGCAGCAGATAAACTAACATGAATGTTAAACATCTCAGCACTTAATTCTTCAATGGTTTGCTTATACTCAGTTTTAGACATATCAAGTAAAATGAGAGATGGTACCTGATTTGAGGAACTTGATGCTTCATCATCAGATCTAGCCATGAGAGCTAGGTTCACAAATTCTTCTTCTTCCTCGTTATCAGAATCATCCCAACACTTCCCTTCAGCCACATAGGCTCTTCCTTGATTCTTCTTAAACTGACTTCCAGATCCTTTTTCAAACTTTTGATTCTGCTTTGGCCTTCTGCACTCAGTGGCAAAATGGCCTAGCTCATTGCAATTGTAGCATCTGAACTTAGATCTGTCCACCATCCCTGTATTGTATCCTCCTCTAGTTGCACCACCAACAGCCTTTGATGAGTTTCCCTTGTTGAACTTGGATGTTTGACCATGTGGCTTATATGACTTGTCTCTTCTGAACTTTATATTTTTGAATCTCTTAGCCATATGTGCCATGGTTGGGTTATCCATGCTTTTAATCTCTTCTAGAGAGTAAAAGTCTTCATCCTCAACATCTGTAAGCTGCAGAACCACTTTCTCTTCGTCATCCAACACCTCTTCAATCTTCAAAGATGGTACTTGTGTTGGCTGTGAACTTTGTGAAGGTTCACTTGGTAGAGATACAAGTGGTTCATGTGCTACAAGGGCACCTGACATGTTTGCCATTTTTCGTTTGGTTCCAGTTTGAATAGCTCTCTTTTGAAAGAGTTCAAGTTCGTATGATTTGAGCACACCATAAAGAGTTTCAAGAGAGACTTCATTCAAGTTTCTTCCTTCTCTTATGGCTGTGACCTTGTGCTCAAGATGTTCTGGAAGAGTGAGCAAGAATTTTACATTTATCTCCTTCTTATCATAGAACTTTCCATGAATTTGTAGCTCGGCTATCAACTTGCTGAATCTTTCAAACATGTGGGTGAGCTCTTCACCAGGCTTGGCCATAAAGGCTTCGTATTGTGATACAAAAATTTATCTTTGATTTTCTCTGACCTCTTCACTTCCTTCACAGAGTAACTCAATCTTGGCCCACATCTCTTTTACAGATGAACATCCCATTACATTTCCACACATGGATTTGTCCATAGTAAGAGAGTCAAGCAAGATGAGCTGCAAGTAGTCGTCCAAGGAGCTGGAATTACTTTTGGTCTTTTAGCAACCCAGTGAGCTGGAATTACTTCACCATTAACAGTAGCAGCAGCTACTTCTTTCTGAGGAATGAAGGGTCCATTCTTCAAGGATTCCCAAGTATAAAAGATGAGCAGCTTTGATAAATAACAAGATTTTTCTTTTCCAGAAAATGTAGTTCTCTTTATCAAAAGCTGGGATCTTGATGCCACTCGACTTTTGAACACTCGTCATGATCTCAGATTAGTATGTCAATCTGTTTGCTTTGATACCAGTTGTTGGTCCCGGAGTATTGCAGAAGGGGGGGTTGAATGCAATACTGATAATTTTAAATCTCTATTTCAACAACACAATAAAGATTCTAGATTATCAGTAGAAGAAATGCAAACACAAGTAATCACTCAAGAGATTCTCACAAAATAAATGTTTTATTTATTTTGTAAAGTGTTGCTACAACCTCGAGAAGAAAATTCTCAAGCTTCGGTTTCTCAAGAGAGTACAAGCTACTTGGTTTCTCAGTTCGTTGCAGAAAGAATAAGATACACTAATCTAAATAGACTAAGTTTCTCTTTTGTCTCTATCACATGGGTTGTAGAGCTATTGTCGTTTTCAAGTGGCAGCTCTTTACAATTTGCACACCAATGTGACTTTCCTAAATTTCTATACAAACAGACGTATCATAAAATGTAAAGCAACCTAGATTCTTTCTATTTCAAGCTCATACAATTCTAGTAGATGTAGATTGCCATACTCTTTTAATTGACGAGCTTTGTCTCGTGCTCTCTCAAGCTTCTGTCATAGTCTTTGCAGGTCTACTACAAAACTTGGCGTGTTGCAGCAAATCTGATTCTTTCATCCATTGTTTCAAAGATCTGTGCAATGTGATACGGCAATGGTAACATTTGTGCAATAACCTATACTATTTAAAAACTCATTACCAACTAGCAACAACTATAAACAAGCCATTGGTTTGACAAAATTATATGAAGCTAGTCAAAATTAGTATCACATTATGCATGACCCTGACAAACTCGATTCGCTATTGACATCAACACCAAACAACTCAGAGAAACCTTTTCTGCAACATTCGAAGCACACTAGCCGAACACATTGCGAAAATTTGACAAAACTACTCGATATTAGTTTCACAATATTCACGACCCTCACAAACTTGAGTTGATACTGACATCAATTCCAAACAACTCAGAGAAACCTCCTCTACAACATTCGAAGCACACTAGCTGAACACATTGTGAAAATTTGACGAAACTACTCGATATTAGCCTCACAATATTCACGACCCTCATAAACTCGATTCGCTATTGACATCAATTCCAAACAACTCATGGAAACCTTCTCTGCAACATTCGAAGCACACTAGCTGAACACGTTGTGAAAATTTGATAAAACTACTCGATATTAGTTTCACAATATTCCCGACCCTCACAAACTCGATTCTCTACTGACATCAATTCCAAACAACTCAGAGAAACCTTGATCTGCAACATTCGAAGCACACTAGCTAAACACATTGTGAAAATTTGATAGAACTGCTCGATTTTAGTCTCACAATATTCACGACCCTCAAAAACTCGATTCGCTACTGATATCAACTCTAAACAACTCATAGAAACCGGCCTCTATATCGATTTGAAAGCAATTAGAGTCATGGTTCTAAAAGCATGAAAATAAATACATTACATACAATATAAATCATGTTTCTGAAGAGCGATGCAGTGTTTATCATCAATCAAATTCATAAACAGCAAAAGTTCATCAAATTTGAGAATTGTAAAACTAAAAACTAGATCTAACAGTTTCAATTGAATCGATTGCTACAAGTTAATGTTTAGTACATACCTTTTGACTTATTTAGAACAAATCAAGTTGGTATTTGACGAATCTACTTGTTTAGATGATGATTTAAGGCAGAATAAGGAAAAAACGGAAATTTTGGTTGGCAAAGAAGTTAAGAAGCAACTAACAGCCCGTTTGGCAATGACTTATTATAAGTCCACAAGGCTTTAAGTGCCTTTTGCTTTGTTTGGCTACATGAGCTTTAAGCCAATTTTAAGTTAAAAATTGTTTTAAGTCATAATTTTTATCTAGGTATTTTTGACTTATGACTTATGACTTATGGAGAGTTTTTTTTTTTCACAATTCTTGTAAAGTTTAAATATTATAAATTTAAAATTTTTTAAAATCAAATTTCACTTTAAGTCAAAATTATTAAACCCCCATTTAACTTTAAGTAAAATTACCCAAACACATTCATTCAACTTAAAGTAAACAACTTTACTTTCTCCTTTAAGTTAAAAAAATCTCCATTAAGTCAAAAGTAACTTATTTTAAGCAATCCCAAACGGCCTCTAAGAGACCCTCGCCTCGTATTCCATTTTTTTTAATTTAATGATAATTTAGTCATTATATTTTTCAATTGAGATTACTCAGTTTTACTCCCTCCGTCCTTTGCATTTCTTATCATTTCAAAATAAGGTGTTTGACACATATTTAAAGATAGATTTTAAGGATAGTTCCATATAATTTTTTTGAAATTTTCTTTTTTATGTATAAAAATAGAACAATCCTATTTTTATATAAAAAAAATTTAAAATAAGTTATAGAACTATCTTTAAAATTCACCTTAAAATGTGTGCCATAAAGTAACAAAAAAATATAAAGAAATGGATAGGACGGAGGGAGTACATTTTAGAAAATCTACTTGTATTTGGTTTATATTATTAATAATCACAGTTAGTATCTGAATATAATTCTAATAACAATGAAATACATTTTTGTATTTCAATACCAAGGTTTAATTCCAGTTTCAGTTTGTATCAAACCCTAAATGGGTAAATCCCTAATCCAATTTGTAAATTGTATTTATAAGGATACTGCATAATATTTAGAAATTAGAGATATGTAAATGATAGCAATAAGAACGTATATGTGGGAGAGAGAGAGAGAGATAGACCTGAGCGTTTCGGATGGGGAGGAGGCTCTGGTGAGTAATCAAAAGCGCGTTTCGGACTGGGAGGAGGCTCTGGTGAATAATCAGAAGCTCCTTCTAATCTTTTCAAATTAGAGACCCTCGCCTCGTATTCCATTTTTATAACTTTATAAAGTAAAACCTATATAAATTAATAATGTTGGGATCCGCAAATTTCGGCTAATTTTATTAATTTATAGAGATTATTAATTAATAGAGCTAAAATTTATATTGTTGCTACTATGTTGGGACCAAAAATTTTCATTCAAAATATTAATTTATCGTGGTATCGAGTATTAATTTAATGAGGTTTTACTGTATCATGAATTATTTTGTTAGAATTTTTTATTCGTGATTCAAAATTTGAAATTATTATAGGGGTTTTTTTTGCAAATATATACATAAAAGTAAAAAATTTCAATTTTACATTTTTTTACAAGCATAATTTGCAAATATACGTTGTAAATTGCAATTATACTTGTTTTTAAAATAAATTGCAAATATACGGTAGTTAAAATCAGTTGATGCGTTTGGTGATTTAGTTGCTTCTTAACTTCTTTGCCAACCAAAATTTCCGTTTTTTCCTTATTCTACCTTAAATCATCATCTAAACAAGTAGATTCGTCAAATACCAACTTGATTTGTTCTAAATAAGTCAAAAGGTATGTACTAAACATTAACTTGTAGCAATCGATTCAATTGAAACTGTTAGATCTAGTTTTTAGTTTTACAATTCTCAAATTTGATGAACTTTTGCTGTTTATGAATTTGATTGATGATAAACACTGCATCGCTCTTCAGAAACATGATTTATATTGTATGTAATGTATTTATTTTCATGCTTTTAGAACCATGACTCTAATTGCTTTCAAATCGATATAAAGGCCGGTTTCTATGAGTTGTTTAGAGTTGATATCAGTAGCGAATCGAGTTTTTGAGGGTCGTGAATATTGTGAGACTAAAATCGAGCAGTTCTATCAAATTTTCACAATGTGTTTAGCTAGTGTGCTTCGAATGTTGCAGATCAAGGTTTCCCTGAGTTGTTTGGAATTGATGTCAGAAGATTGAGAGAGCACGAGACAAAGCTCGTCAATTAAAAGAGTATGACAATCTACATCTACTAGAATTGTATGAGCTTGAAATAGAAAGAATCTAGGTTGCTTTACATTTTATGATACGTCTGTTTGTTTAGAAATTTAGGAAAGTCACATTGGTGTGCAAATTGTAAAGAGCTGCCACTTGAAAACGACAGTAGCTCTACAACCCATGTGATAGAGACAAAAGAGAAACTTAGTCTATTTAGATTAGTGTCTCTTATTCTTTCTGCAACGAAGTGAGAAACCAAGTAGCTTGTACTCTCTTGAGAAACCGAAGCTTGAGAATTTTCTTCTCGAGGTTGTAGCAACACTTTACAAAATAAATAAACCATTTATTTTGTGAGAATCTCTTGAGTGATTACTTGTGTTTGCATTTCTTCTACTGATAATCTAGAATCTTTATTGTGTTGTTGAAATAGAGATTTAAAATTATCAGTATTGCATTCAACCCCCCCTTCTGCAATACTCCGGGACCAACAACTGGTATCAAAGCAAACAGATTGACATACTAATCTGAGATCGTGACGAGTGTTCAAAAGTCGAGTGGCATCAAGATCCCAGCTTTTGATAAAGAGAACTACATTTTCTGGAAAAGAAAAATCTTGTTATTTATCAAAGCTGCTCATCTTTTATACTTGGGAATCCTTGAAGAATGGACCCTTCATTCCTCAGAAAGAAGTAGCTGCTGCTACTGTTAATGGTGAAGTAATTCCAGCTCACTGGGTTGCTAAAAGACCAAAAGTAATTCCAGCTCCTTGGACGACTACTTGCAGCTCATCTTGCTTGACTCTCTTACTATGGACAAATCCATGTGTGGAAATGTAATGGGATGTTCATCTGCAAAAGAGATGTGGGCCAAGATTGAGTTACTCTGTGAAGGAAGTGAAGAGGTCAGAGAAAATCAAAGACAAATTTTTGTATCACAATACGAAGCCTTTATGGCCAAGCCTGGTGAAGAGCTCACCCACATGTTTGAAAGATTCAGCAAGTTGATAGCCGAGCTACAAATTCATGGAAAGTTCTATGATAAGAAGGAGATAAATGTAAAATTCTTGCTCACTCTTCCAGAACATCTTGAGCACAAGGTCACAGCCATAAGAGAAGGAAGAAACTTGAATGAAGTCTCTCTTGAAACTCTTTATGGTGTGCTCAAATCATACGAACTTGAACTCTTTCAAAAGAGAGCTATTCAAACTGGAACCAAACGAAAAATGGCAAACATGTCAGGTGCCCTTGTAGCACATGAACCACTTGTATCTCTACCAAGTGAACCTTCACAAAGTTCACAGCCAACACAAGTACCATCTTTGAAGATTGAAGAGGTGTTGGATGACGAAGAGAAAGTGGTTCTGCAGCTCACAGATGTTGAGGATGAAGACTTTTACTCTCTAGAAGAGATTGAAAGCATGGATAACCCGACCATGGCACATATGGCTAAGAGATTCAAAAATATAAAGTTCGGAAGAGACAAGTCATATAAGCCACATGGTCAAACATCCAAGTTCAACAAGGGAAACTCATCAAAGGTTGTTGGTGGTGCAACTAGAGGAGGATACAAGACAGGGATGGTGGACAGATCTAAGTTCAGATGCTACAATTGCAATGAGCTAGGCCATTTTTGAGTGTAGAAGGCCAAAGTAGAATCAAAAGTTTGAAAAAGGATCTGGAAGTCAGTTTAAGAAGAATCAAGGAAGAGCCTATGTGGCTGAAGGGAAGTGTTGGGATGATTCTGATAACGAGGAAGAAGAAGAATTTGTGAACCTAGCTCTCATGGCTAGATCTGATGATGAAGCATCAAGTTCCTCAAATCAGGTACCATCTCTCATTTTACTTGATATGTCTAAAACTGAGTATAAGCAAACCATTGAAGAATTAAGTGCTGAGATATTTAACATTCATGTTAGTTTATCTGCTGCTAATGAAGAAATTGCTAAGTTAACTAAACAGAATGAAACACTCAAATCTGAGAATGAAATGATATTGCTTAAAACCAGTCCACTAGATTCGCTAGCTCAAGAAAATGGTAGGTTGAAGAATGATATTGCCTGTGCTAAGGAAGTAGAAATTTTTTTAAGGAATCAAATTGCTGAAAGTGAATTTAAGATCAAATCCTATAGAAATTCTGCTAAGATAGTTCAGGAATATTATGAGAATAACACTGAGAATCATGGAAATCAAAGAATTGGAGTGGGTTTTGATTATGGTAGGAGACCTGGAAAGGCACCTGTGAATGATTGTTCAGTTAGTGATGATGTCAAACCTCATATTCTCAAGAAGGTTGATAACCCAATTTTCAAAACTGTTCATGTCGAACTTGATGAGGATTCCTTACTCATCAGGCAAGAACTTCATGATGAAGATGAGTGCGTTGACAGCATACCTGGTGAAAGAAAAGATACTGTCGAGTTGTTAGAGAAAGAAACTTTGCCATGCAATCAGACAAAATGTTTTAAAGAAGCTGTTCATAAGGATAAGACATAAACTGTCAAAGATACTGTCAAAAGAGTTTCCAAGACAGTAACTTCCAAACCTACTGTCAAAGCAGGAAGTACGAAAGGTACTGTTAGTCACAGAGGCATGCCTGTATACATCTAATAACAAGCCTAATTGTTTGTAATGCTTTGCATTACTTACATGACCTCTTAACTGAGGGAACCTCTAGTTGTAGAGTTTCTATTTGTATTGTACTTGTAGTAGGCATCAAATCCTAGTTGTGTAACTGTACTTATAGAGTCTAGAATAATGCTTGAAAGAAGTTCCAAGGTTCATGCCTCAAGCAAGAAGTTAAAGACTGTCAAATAATCACAGTTGGGATTTGAAGAAAAGAAGAATTTGCCTAAGTACCAATTCGAGAAGTATATTTGTCTATTCGAGAAGTCCAGCATTCGAGAAGTCAGGGATTCGATATCTCAAGACACTATTCGATATCTCTGTATATACTGTTCGATATCTCAGAGATTCGATATGTCTATGTACTCTATTCGAGAACTCAGGAAGTCAACAAGTCAAAGTGGTATTCGAGTTCTCAAGGAGTAAACAAGTCAAAGTTCCATTCGATATCTCAAGGACTCAGAAAGCTATTCGATATCTCGAGGATTCAATAAGTCAATGTTCTATTCGACAACTCAAGGAATCCTGATGGAAAAGGGCTATTCGAGAAGTGGTTCGATATGTCAATATAACAATGTTCGAGAACTCAGAGTTATCGATCAAGTCAATTCCAGTTCTCGAATCACTTACTTAGTCACTTCTCGAATACATTCTTGGAGACAAAATACTGAAAAAATTGTACAAGTCAGAAACCTGCAACAAGCCAATGCACTTTATGGACCACAATCTGTAACGTGCTCTGGAAAGCCTACAAGGAAGCTTGGAGAGATATAGAAGAGACAAGGAGCTAAAGAAGTGGATCTAAACAGGCTTTGCAAAGTCAAATCTGTAACCGTTTGGACACTTACTCAAAAAGGATAGACAGACTAGAAAGTGATTTGTTTAGCTACCTTATTTGCAGTAAGTAGGCTGTATCCATGTTCTATAAGGACACAGCCTCACTTCATAACTTAGTAACTTTTTTGTGAGTCAAGTTTTTCATACACGAAGTTGTATCTCTCTGAGAAAAACAAAGCTGAGAATACTATCATTTGCATTCACAGATTGTAGCAACCTTTATCTAATAATACATTAGATTAAAGTGATATTGTGTTTTGTGTTATTCTTTATCCGCACCTTCAATCTTGCACACACAAACACACTTGCTACATAGACTCGGAAAAGAAAAGTTCGAGAATCCATTCACCCCCCCCCCTCTGTATTCTCTTATCGTATTCAATACTCAACAAGTGGTATCAGAGCGGGCTGTTTATTCAAAAACAGAAAAACGATCATGAGTTCGAATACACCAAAGACTACAGGAACGGTGAAGGTCCATAAGTTTGACAAAGAGAATTTCAACCCCTGGAAGATAAAGATGATGTTGTTCATCAAAGCCTCTCATTCTTTGTATCCTGAGATTCTCAAGAATGGTCCTTTTGTTCCACAATAAGAGATACCAGAGAAGACTGTTGGAACCACAACTATCCCAAGATCTTATGAGGCCAAGGATCCATCAAAATGGACAGAGTCAGAAAGGGAAAAGGTTGCTCTTGACAGCCACCTTATGTTGCTTATCATTGATTCCATGGAAATGTCAATGTTTGCAAACATTGCATCATGTACATCTGCCAAAGAAATGTGGGATCACATTGAGGTGTTGTGTGAAGGAACTGATGAGGTTAAGGAAAACAAGAAACAGATACTGGTCACACAGTATGAAGCTTTCATGGCACAGCCCAAGGAAAGCATTACTGAGATGTTTGAGAGATTTCACAAGCTAGTTACAGAGTTGCAGATGAATGGCAAGGTTTACAGTACCAAGGAGTTAAACATGAAGTTTCTGCTATCCTCACCAAACCATCTAGAGCAAAGGGTCATTTCTCTAAGGGAACTCTATGGAGTTTTAAAAACTCATGAGCTTGAGTTGCTTCAGAAAAGGGCTATCCAAGCCAATCAAGGCAGAATGGTAAATACATCATGTGCCTTGATTGTCAACAAATCTATTCAAGACCTAGAAGCATCTACAAGTCAGTTAAGGATAGAGGAGGTAGTAGAAGAGGAAGAAACTAAACCTGAGGTAAGTGAACCTGTTGAGGAGAAGGAGGAAGAAGAGTTTTACACTCTTGAAGAACTAGATGGGAAACAAGACTTGAGATGTGATGATGGTGAAACTCATGTATTACTAGTAATACTAAGACATGATATTTGTGCTTTATTTATACACATGTAGTAGATTTATGTCATGTGTTATTTCATTGCTATTCAATGGGCTTGTTATGGGTTATATATATTTGGAATTGTTGCTACTCTTTAGTCTTCACTACGCCATAAACGCACATACGCAACCCCCAAATACAGTTGCGTAAGGCAAGAAAAGCGTTGCGTAAGACCCCTAATGCAACGCTTTTCCAAGCTATTGCAACACTTCGAAAAATATTGCATAAGAGGCCTTATGCAACACCAAAAGCATGCAAACACAACACTACATGGGGTTGCATAAGATGTTTCAGCCATGTCAGCATGCTGACATGTCAGCATGCTGACATGTAAGCAAGGTGCCACGTCAGCATGCTGACATGTCATTAGTGGGGCCCACATGTGCCATGTCACAAATGGGGATGGGCATGCCACGTCATCAGTGGGGCCCACCAAGGTGCCACGTCAGCACTGGGGCCCACATGCCACGTCAGTAGTAAGGCCCACATGCCACGTCAGCAATGGGACCCACAATGTGCCACGTCATAACTGGGGGCCATGCCACGTGAGCATTGGGGCCCACTAGGGGTGCCACATCAGCAGTGGGTCCCATAGGATGCCACGTCAGCAATGGGACCCACGTGGTGCCACATCAACAGTGGGGACCACTATCTAATGCAACACTAGTTTGGTCTAATGCAACATCATTTTTTTTTGCAACATCAAAATTATTTTTAGCAACACTAAATATACCATAATGCAACATCATATATAGTCAAATGCAACACTTTTTTACAAAAAAATTGAAATGGCTGCTTTGTTTATACATAAAACCATCCTGTCCAAACCAAGCCAACAACTTCAAAAGGCAGTGATGCATCCAACAATACTGCTTAACAGTTTTACATGTACTAAACCAAGTGCATGCACTAATTCTAAGTTCAAATAAACCAATTCAAACTTCAAAAGTACAAAATAACCAAAGTTATACAACTACTAAAAGCTACAAAATAAAATCCCTAAGTTGTGCCAGCTTGATTCGTCGGAGTACCATTGTCATCTTGATCACTGGAAATCGTGGCTTCCATAATTAGTATACCTGCATATAAGCAGTAGTCAGTCACTAAACAAAGATATTGAGCATATAAATAAGCTCTTCAAACATTTAGCATATTCCATCATACAATCTACATAAGATGACTAACCAGACAAAGCCATCCTTATAAAAAATATAGACCATTATTGATGCTTTTAAGAGGAACAAAAGTTTCATATGAAAAACATAGAAAGGCAAGGTAATGAACTGCTAGTCAGATGTCGAACTTCCTGGAAACTGGTCTTCATTTAAGCAACTCTCAACACAAAGAAATTCAGAAAAAAGAAATACTTACTGTCTACCATCTTTCCCAGCAGTGGACAATGCCATAGCATTTGGTTCTTTTAAGCTTGCAGCTACTGCATCATCAAACCATATCTTGAACTGTAAAATTGAGAGATAAATGTTTTAATACAAAAGTAACAAAGATGCTTTCAATTAATTTGCAGTTGTTTCAGAAAAGAATATAACATCTCTTATTAGATGAAAATTGCTGCTAAGTTACATCAGGAAAAGGGCACCATTTACTGTTAGAGATGGTAAAGATAAATTACTAATTCAGTAAGTTCTCTTTTTAAGTCTAAGCATAATATCAAATGAGGTTAGGAACTTAGGGTTGGCCATTTGTTAATTGATATAACAATTGATCTAGTATTAATGCAGCAGCTATTCATGTAACAGTGAATGTATGTGATACAAATATGACAACTGAGCAAATCATTACAACCGTACAATAGTATACTAGTATTAGACAATAGTTCAGAAAGTCATCTAGAGTAAAGGAAATGAGGATTTTAATGAAATCGACCGATTGCACAATAGACGGTGACATCAATGCAACTTGCAACATGAGTTTCTAGACTTTTAATTGCTGCTCAAAATCACTTACTGTTACTGCTTGCACATCAGATTTGCACAAGTCTCCATGACTTGATAGTAAAATTTCTGTATTCAGTTACTTTTGTTCCTTTCTTGACTGAAACTACACCACCACCATGTCAGCAAAACAAACACTTAGTTACTCTACTACAAGCTGGTAACTTAATATCATAATTACAATATCATAATTCCATCATAAGAAAGTGTGATGTATAATGTACCTCAACAAGCAGCCTACAAAATGTTGGATTACAAAATGTTGAATACCCATTAATCAAACTACTCCAAGCAATCAAATTTCTCTCTGACATTTCATCAAACACCTTCTGCGCACACACCATCTCCTCACATTGTTGCCTAAGGCAAGAAGAAACTCTCTGTACCAGCACCATCCAAATTACAGCAAACGACAAGACCCCCAAAACCCGAAATTGACACTATAACATAAACTTCCTGCATCCAAAGGCCATTCTACAGATTAAAAAAAACCCAACATCGAAACAAATGAAATACGAAAAGAGCAAGATTACCGTGACATTACGCATGTGCTTAACACGAAGGAGCATAGGAAGCGCTTCTTGTTTAGTAAAATCAATATCTTTCTGCAAGAAAACAACTTTTTGCTCAGACAACATAACACGAGCAACAACCTTTTAACATGTGTTTTGACTCTAGATTGAGAAGAGGAGAAAAGGGAAGTGATTTTAGGTGGGAGGAAGAAATGGGCGGGGAGAATTGATGGGAGAGATTAAGAGAGAGAGTTGCTTATCTTGGTTTAGATAAGTAAAGTTTAGAATATGTGGAGGAGAGGAAAGATTGGGGGAGATAAGGAGGAGAAGAGCGGTGATAGAATATATTTTTATATATATTTTAGATAATTTTATTCCCATATTTAATTGCATTTTGCATTGATTTGGATATTATTTAATAAATCTTGATGTTTTATTGTAGGAAGGCAAGAATTTCTAAGTTTGGAAGAATTTGGGCTTAAAGAGCTATTTTGGAGCTAAAATCGGAAGAAATTCGGAAAAATAAAGAAATAACAAAATAAAGAAATAAAGTGCAAAGAAGAAATAAAAGAAGAAGGAAAAAAATTAGGTGCTTGGAACAAATTGGTTACACCCTAAAACCTCTGACTTACCATGTCAAAAGTTTCGGCCAGGAATCTTGAAAATCAACATGCAACAATCTTGGAAAGGGAAAAAAATGCAGCATGATCTTGGACTATGACTTCCATGATTGTTTTCATATGTATTCAATATCCTATAAAAGACACTGCATTTGTTCATTTGCAAAACACACAAACTAGGACATAAAGCAAAAGACATAGAAAAAGCTAATCACTCTGCATACTTTACATTCAACATCTTCATCATTTCGGCTACTGCAAGTTTGGTTAGGGCCTTGATTTTCTTTCTTCTCTTTTGTGTACAATTTGGCTTAATTCTCCGTTCTATTGTAAATTTGAGGTACTCCTAAATTTTATCTTGTTTATTAATATATGTTTTAAATGTCTTGTTTAAATATTTGTGTCGTTTCCATTAATAACATGTGTGAGTAGTTTATTTCTGGGGTATAAGGGGAAGCCTTGTTTACACCATGATAATACTTTAATTTTATTAGTTGTTTAACGGATATAAAATAATTCTAATCGATATGTTATAAAATTTAATTTGTGTTATCGGCCGGTATCATTAATTGATTATTTGCGAATAGGAATAATAGATCGAGAGATTTTATTCACTAGAGGCATACATACGATTAGCGGAATTGAATTTTAGTGCGAGAGCATAATTGGATTTCCGAGAGCATTAATGCTTGAGAAAGATTAACACCTGCTCTAATTATTTAAATCCGTTAAATTACTATATCCGTATAATTTGTTTCGGTGTAAACATGGTGAACCCGGTTGCCCTCGACTTTTAATTAATCGACTTAAAAACACATTTATTTGCGTTAGTTAGTTTTATAAAAATTCTTAATAATTGTTTTTAATATAAATTCGTGACAATTAAATTATAATTGATAAAACCTGTCTCCCTGCGAACGAACACAAAAATATACCACATCAAATTGGCGCCGCTGCCGGGGAGGCAAAAATTATCAATTTTAAATAAATTGTTTCATATAGTTTAGATTTATTCTGTTCAGTGTAAAAAAAAAAAAAAATTAAACAAAAATATTAGTTTTGTAAAATTGCAGTTTTTATTTTCCTGTCTTTATTTTTGTTAATTCGTAGCAGCTTTAGCCTCCCCTGTTTACTACACAAATCAAACCCAGTACAACCCCCTCTTCCTTCTTCTCCGATCAAAACCCAATATTACACACGACCACCACACCATCGACCTCTCTCTCTCACCTTCTCTTCTTCACTACCACCCCGCCTTCTCCTTACTCCACCCAACACCACGCCACTCCGCCTCTATCAATACAAAACCCCCTCTCCCCTTTTTAATTTCGATGAGTTACATGTCCCTGAGTCCGAGTTTTACAATTGAGTCCGGTTGTCGAGTCGAGTCGTAGTACTTGTTCCAAATGGGTTTGTTGATTTCTGAATAACTGAGTCCTTTGACAATTGAGTTGTTTGTGTCGAGTTAACCGGGTTAAAAATGTTTGTTGTTCGTCACTGAATCGCCGAGTTCACCTGTGTGTTCCGAGACTGTAATTGAGTCGCTGTTTGTACTGAGTTGAATCCGAATTGATGCTGAGTTTCCGTTGAGTGTTTGTTCGCTGTTGCCGAGTTGGCTCACTTTGAGTTGCTGTGTTCCGTTTTCGAATTTGGAGTCTTCGTTTTTGTATTATAAATTTGTAATGTTCGCCTGTTCTCTGGTCGAGTTGTTGTTTTCCGAGTTTAGCCGAGTTGATTGGGTTCCTGTTGTTGTTAGTTTTTCTGAGTTTTGCTGAGTCTCGATGAGTCCAATTCGTGATTGAGTTCGCGTCTTGTTGTCATGTATGAGTTTGTTTGAATACTAGTTCTGTTTTGAGCTGGGTCGTTCGGTGAGTTCGTGGTTTAATTTTGCCGTGTCATTTTTTTTTCCTCCGAGTTCTGAGAATAGTCTGCACTTCGTGTTTGCTGATTTAGTGAAGTTGTTGTATGTCTGATTGCCGTCGAATGCTGAGTTCCTGTTTTGCATTCTGAGTTTGTTTGTGTGTTACTGTTGCGAGTTCTGAGTTTATATGGGTTGTTTGTTTTAAGTGTCCAGTTCGTGAATTTCAGTCCATAGTAGTTTGTTAACTACTGATTGTTGAGTTGAATTCCCGAGTCTGTGCTGTGATGAGTTTTGAGACGTATTGCTGTAATTGCTGGGTCGAGTTTTTGGCTAGTTATATTTACGAAGCAATCATGTCCAATTTTTTTTTAAAATTTTTGTAAATAAAATTTCCAGTTTGTGTTAATTGTTTTATTTTGGTTTTGTAATTAAAATCCGTTTCCAGTTTGTAATAATGCAATGTTAAAAATAAATAAAAAAATTTAAAAATAAAATAAAAATTCGGGATTTAATTAGATTTTAAATAGTTTTCAATTAATTGTTAAATTAGTTTTTAGATCTTTTCATTTTTACTTAATTAGTTTAAAATAGTTTAAATCTTCTTTTAAATTTGTAAAGATGTTTTGTGAGTTTTGTGGCTTGTTTGATTAAAAAAAAAAAATTAAAAATAAAATATAGATTTTATATTTTGTTTAATTTGTTAAATTTTTAGTTCGTTATGTTTTCTTTGTCTCATTAGAACTTTAGTTCCAATTGAGACCGGTTTTACTTCGTTTCTTGGCTTTGTAGTGTGTTCCAGGTCTGCAATGGGTGAAGTTGACACTTTTGCACATCTTTCTTTCTTAGTAGAGGCATATACTCGAGAAATTGCCTCGTGGAAGACTGCGGAGCCCACTACATGTCCGATGAGTACAAAAGAGATGTCACAAGTGGCCCCTGAAACTTACACTCGCTGTGAAGTTTGTGGAATGTATGGTCACTTTGGTTTTGAATGCTCTTACAATGTCTATAATTCTCAGAGTGCTCAGTTGGGACAAATGAATTCTTTTGAAGAAGGATATGGGTACAATCAGTATTCAAACACTTTTGATCAAGAATGCGTGAATCAACCAGATTTTTATTACCAGGAAAATGGTGCTCAAAATTTTTCATATCATAATCAGCAACACTTTGAGCAACAATATTATCAGTCATATGAGCAGCCGCCACAGCAAGAATATCAATATCCTCCTCTACAAGAACATCTACATGTTTCTCAACCCAGCGTAGTTGTGCAAGCTGATCAGACAAATGAGATGTGGGATATCTTGAATAAAATGCTAGAGACAATGGAAAAATTAGAAACTCAAAGTTTGGCGATTGAATCTCAAATTGCACAGTTGGCTAATTCTTCTACTACAGGGCAGCTCGACTATTTACCATCATCATCTATCCGATCCGAAGAGGACCTGACTGCTATCAATCTCACAAGCGATCAGGAATATGATAGTTTCTCCATGTATGTTGATGATGAGGCCATTGATAAAGAGAATGAGCATGCCATCGATGACAAGATCAATGATGTTGCTGCTACCGAGAACAATATGACTGATGATGAGGCTACAAAGGAAAGCAATACAGAGATGGTTGTTGTTTCTCTTCCGCAACCTGTGCCTAAGCTACCATGTATTGATAAATTTGCTCTCGATCTAGCCTCTACTTACAAGGCTTCTTTGCTCAAGAACACTTATTTCAAGGTTGATGTGATAACAAATATTGTCCAAGATGATATTTCTCAAATTCTGGTTGAGGATCTATACAAAGTGGCTATTACGTGTCAAGCTCGGGGAGAGGGAGAAAATGGAAGTGTCTACTTAATCAATGATGCGAAAAGCCCAGATGTTCGAATGGCTCATGTGGAAGTCATGAGTGAAGAAAAGCCACCACCAGAGCCTCCACCTTATATTAAGGGAGTTCAACATTTTCAAGGCTATGAATTCTATCGTTGTTTTATCACAAAATTTTCCAAAACTACATATTTTCTTAATCAGATATTATTCATTGATGTAGTAGCAAAATTTGCTAATGCTTGTTTGGAGATTTTGTGCAGGATTAAAACAACTGTTGATGCTCGTGGTGGTTCCGCGCAACATGTTTTTGGTCTTTTTGGAGCGGTACATCTTGCTTCGACATCCCGGACCTCGACACGACATTTCATGCTTATGCATTAGGGGAGTTTTTCCAATTTTTATTATTTGTATTATTTTTATTTTTATTTACTTATTCTGTAATTTTTAGGATTTTTTGTGTTTTCTTAATTTTCCTCTTTTATAATTGTTCATCGAGAACTCATCCACACTAAATTGATTTGGAGGGCTATACAGAGATTTTTGTTGTTGAAAAAGAAGGAGCATTGTGTGGCTCGAGGAGGACTTTGAAGGCAAAAAGAGAGAGTAGGGTTGGAGCCGAAAGAAAAGAAAGCGGAAAGACTAGTACCTAGCTTGTACTATATCACCTAACCGCTAATCTGTCAAACCTTATAATCAATGATTTTTTGTCTGTGTTAATTCATCATTTCAGATAAACAGAGCTTACACACAAATTGCTGAGAACTTCAACCTCCCAAGGAAAAAATCTCAAAATCTAGCTGTCTGGAAAATGGCATTGCAGGGAAGCTTCTTGATTGCCAGAGTTAATCCTACTTCCATTCTGGAAATCAGCACCATCCGGGATGAGCAATTTCGAGCTTGGGCACAATTTTTGAATGAGCATTAAATCATTCGCTATGCTTTAGTTACACCAGTGCCGCTCAACTATGATGCCTTGCGTGAATTGTATTGCAGTGCGGTGAACACTTCTGGAAATGACGGGTTAGCAATCACATATCGACTGTTTGGTAGGTCGATTAAAGTCACCGAACGAGATGTTAATCGGATTCTTCAATTTCCTATGAAAAATCTCGTTGCTGATCCTACACCCGACCAGATTGAGAGGTTCTTTCGTCTGATAAGGTACCAAGATGGTAATTTCAATACTGGTAATCTCTCTAGAACATATCTAACCCAGTATTGGAATTTCTTCTTCCATATTCTTAACCATGTTTTTACCTCAGATAGAACAAATCTAGATCGCATATCTGAATTTATTCAAAAAATAGGGTATGCGGTAGCTAATAATTTGAGGATTAATTTTGGGAAGATAATTCTTGGTCAGATCATCTTGAAGATGAAGCACTTAGGCACAAGGGATGCCCAGATTCGAAGGGTCGACTGTCTATATCCAAGATTTCTGCAACTAATCCTAAATGATTTTTTGAGTGATGCAGACATGTTACGCTTGGACCATGGTAGCTATGTGGAATGCTCTTTCATGAAGACAAATGTAATTAATTACATTAGCAATAAGAGCTATACGGATGTGCCTACAGTCCTAACGGAATATCTGAAGACTGTCCCACTTCCGTTGTTACCAAGATCAGTCAGAGCAGCACCACATATGGAGTTTTCTTCATCATCCGATCTACCTCATGCTAAACGGAGTAAACCTAGCGAACCCGAGACAGTCGAGGGAAACTTGGGTCTTGTGCCATTCAATCCATTCAAGTTCAACCTTCTAGGGAGAAAATCTCTTGATCTTTTTCCAGATTTACCACTCGTCACCAGTGGCAGGCATCTTGCTTCACGAGAGGAGGGAAGCTCCCGGACTTTCATTGCATCATCCGACAAAGGCCCTAGGATGAGTTCATTTGCAGATATACCAGCAGGACATGAGAGTGGGCAACAAACTCAACCACATGCACCTCTAACCAGAGCGGGATGCAACAGACTCCTTACACGGGTCCAAACACTGGAGAACGAGTTGCCACATATCCGTGAGTCCATTGCGGAAATTAAAAATTTGCAACTTAGTCAGAATGATGTATTCCAGGCTCAATTAAGTTCCATGGCAGCCCAGTTTAGTCATGCAATTAATTCCTTGATGAAGACAACTTCTTCTAATTTCCCAACTCCACATCCAACTATTCTGGAGGATAACCCAACTGAGGGGGAGAAGGTGGATGAGCAAGAAGCTAGAAGGCGTAATAAAGGCAAGGAAAAGGTTGATGACACGGATTTAAATTTATTTTTGGGCAGGAAAAGCTAAGGGGATTATTTGTGCTATGTGGAAAGCAAGAAAAACTTGAAGATATGTTCAGTCTAGAGGAACAATCATCTTGCTTATTTTCAGGGGAGTTTTCGTTCACTTTTTCATACCTCATTTTTATTTGCATACATTGAGGACAATGCATGATTTAGGTATGGGGGAGAGTTCTTAGTGTAAATAAAAAAAAATTGAAAAATCAAAAAAAAAAATTGAAAATTAGAAAATTAATTGCCTCGTCTCATAGGGTGTTAACAAGGATAGGTACACATCTTGTGAGCTTATTTTGCATGATTATTTGACATGTCATATCTCTGAAAGTTATTTGTTACTTGATGATTCCTTGTACGTACTTACGAAATTTTTAAAACTTGAGATACATCATTGTCAATTTTAGTGAGTACTGAAGCATGCTTTCACCTTGTGAGATTTTTTAGCCTAATTTGTGATTGGTACATTTTATATCAATCGAATTTTATTGTTGTGTGTTGTTCATCATTGAGTATGTCGCTCTAGAACTTGATTTAAACCATTTTGAGATTACATGATATCTGTATGCATGAAAATGATAAAGGCACTAGGATTAACCGTATTTATCCAAACAGTACCCTTGAATCATATATCCTTAGTGAACCCCTTTGAGCTTTTATCCGTTCTTTTCGTAGCACCAATCTAAATTCTTGAGCCTACTTGTTTATTCTTCTCTTGATTTACTAGTAGAGCATTTTGATTCATTTGGAGATTGGTGAGTGCATAGTGTGGGGATTTCTTTGTTAAAGTGTGAAAATTTGGTGGAAATTTCTAAAAAAAAAGGGAAAAAAAAGAAAGAAAGAAAAGAAAAGAAAATAATAGAAAAAAAAAAGAAAATAAATGGTCAAGTAGAGTTGTGTTCATTGGTTTGTGCAATATGAAAGTGAAAAAGTACATGGTAATATGTGCTTGGGGTTTAATGCTTGTGAGAGTCTGATCAGCTTTTACATGATCAAAATTTCATGTTGAGTGCTTTAATTAGAAATGAACACTATGCTCTATTAGTTTGTCGAGTTAGCCACTTGTCAGCCTTTTTCTTGATTTCCTACCCTTCACCTTAGCCACGTTACAACTTTTAACAAAGACCTTTTGATTTGTGCATGCATGTATTCAAAGTAATGGAGATTTGGTGGACAACCAAGCATATGGTAGCACATGACTTAATTGATTGAACTTGAGCGAATACACTTCACCTATACACATGTGTGATTTGAGAGTCTTGTGAGCTTCATTTATATCCATAGCATGTTACTCACTGAATGCGGCATTGATATATATATCTCATGATCTTTTTGTCCATCTAGACTGTGTGCTTACTTGGATAGTCTTGTACAAATGATGCGTAAATTGAAAGACTTGTCTTTTCTATATTGTGTAATTAAGTTTTGCATGTGTGGAGTACTATGATAGGTTGCATACTTGAGACTTGGCAGAGAAAAAAAATGGATTTTGTGGGTAAATTCACTATAAACCCTCACGAGACAACACTCGTCCTACTAGGGCTGCCTAGGGGTTTAACGGCTTGTTGCATATGCTCAATGCAATCGTGTCATCTACGAAAATGATATTAGTTAGGATTTAGTTTTTATTTTACTTATTTGCCCGAGGACGTGCAAATGCTTAGTGTGGGGATGTTTGATAAAATATATTTTTATATATATTTTAGATAATTTTATTCCCATATTTAATTGCATTTTGCATTGATTTGGATATTATTTAATAAATTTTGATGTTTTATTGTAGGAAGGCAAGAATTTCTAAGTTTGGAAGAATTTGGGCTTAAAGAGCTATTTTGGAGCTAAAATCGGAAGAAATTCGGAAAAATAAAGAAATAAAGTGCAAAGAAGAAATAAAAGAAGAAGGAAAAAAATTAGGTGCTTGGAACAAATTGGTTACACCCTAAAACCTCTGACTTACCATGTCAAAAGTTTCGGCCAGGAATCTTGAAAATCAACATGCAACAATCTTGGAAAGGGAAAAAAATGAAGCATGATCTTGGACTATGACTTCCATGATTGTTTTCATATGTATTCATTATCCTATAAAAGACACTGCATTTGTTCATTTGCAAAACACACAAACTAGGACATAAAGCAAAAGACATAGAAAAAGCTAATCACTCTGCATACTTTACATTCAACATCTTCATCATTTCGGCTACTGCAAGTTTGGTTAGGGGCTTGATTTTCTTTCTTCTCTTTTGTGTACAATTTGGCTTAATTCTCCGTTCTATTGTAAATTTGAGGTACTCCTAAATTTTATCTTGTTTATTAATATATGTTTTAAATGTCTTGTTTAAATATTTGTGTCGTTTCCATTAATAGCATGTGTGAGTAGTTTATTTCTGGGGTATAAGGGGAAGCCTTGTTTACACCATGATAATGCTTTAATTTTATTAGTTGTTTAACGGATATAAAATAATTCTAATCGATATGTTATAAAATTTAATTTGTGTTATCGGCCGGTATCATTAATTGATTATTTGCGAATAGGAATAATAGATCGAGAGATTTTATTCACTAGAGGCATACATACGATTAGCGGAATTGAATTTTAGTGCGAGAGCATAATTGGATTTCCGAGAGCATTAATGCTTGAGAAAGATTAACACCTGCTCTAATTATTTAAATCCGTTAAATTACTATATCCGTATAATTTGTTTCGGTGTAAACATGGTGAACCCGGTTGCCCTAGACTTTTAATTAATCGACTTAAAAACACATTTATTTGCGTTAGTTAGTTTTATAAAAATTCTTAACAATTGTTTTTAATATAAAATTCGTGACAATTAAATTATAATTGATAAAACCTGTCTCCCTGCGAACGAACACAAAAATATACCACATCAAGCGGCAACCAAATATTGAAAATTTTGGGGTTAGGGGGAAATTTGTCCGCCTTAAACATTTTTCATCATCTTTAATATTTTTCAGTTTTCAAGGTAATGGTTTACTTCATTTTTAATTTTTTAATTATTTTAACTCTATTATTTTACTTCAATTTTAAAAATTTAAATTTTACATATATGTACGTATATATATATAATATTTATGATGCAAATAATAAATTTATCTTGTTTAACTATTTAATAAAAATCTAGTAAAAATAAAAATATTTTTATGGACTTGTAAAATATATGTTATTTCATTTCTATTATATATTAATTATTTTAGTGTTGGGAAAAAATAATCCAAAAATAAAAAGGTCGGGTTGTACGAGATTTTAACAAAAACGTAGTAAAAGTGATGCTTCATGTAACGGGACTGAATAATTTTTATGAATGATTTCTTCGACGATCGAACCATACGGACGTTAATAAATACTCATTTTAGTGTTGGGAAAAAATAATCAAAAAATAAAAAGGTCGAGTTGTACGAGATTTTAACAAAAACGTAGTAAAAGTGATGCTTCTTATAACGAGGCACGATCCAAATTCAATGAATAATTTTTTTGAATGATTTCTTTGACGATCGAACCATACGGATGTTAATAAACACTCATTTTAGTGTTGGAAAAAATAATCAAAAAATAAAAATGTAGAGTTGCACGAGATCTAACAAAAATGTAGTAAAAGTGATGCTTCCTATAAAGGTCGGGTTGTACGAGATTTTAACAAAAACGTAGTAAAAGTGCTGCTTCCTTTAACGAGGCACGATCCAGATTCACTGAATAAATTTTTTGAATGATTTCTTCGATGATCGAACCGTACGGATGTTAATAAATACTCATTTTAGTGTTGGGAAAAAATAATCAAAAAATAAAAAGGTCGTGTTGTACGAAATTTTAACAAAAACGTAATAAAAGTGATGCTTCCTTTAACGAGGCACGATCAAGATTCACTGAATAAATTTTTTAAATGATTTCTTCGACGATCCCATTCGGGACACCCGTGTGATTGGAACGTCGAAAAAATAATTTAAAAAAATCAAGACTAGTTAAAAGGAAAGTCCACTTTGACAGTTATAAAACCAAACCAAATAAATCTAGCAAATTTTTTAAAAAATTACCGCATCACTAAAATCATTATATCTTGACACCCGTGCGATTGGAACGTCAAAAAAATAATTTAAAAAAATAGATTCATCATTTGGGACAAGACTACTTAAAAGGAAAGTCCACTTTGACCGGTTTGACCATTATAAAACCAAACCAAATAAATCTAGTAAATTTTTTAAAAAATTACAGCATCACTAAAATAGTTATATCTTGACACCCGTGCGATTGGACAGTCGAAAAAATAATTTAAAAAAATAGATTCATCATTCGGGACAAGACTAGTTAAAAGTAAAGTCCACTTTGACCGGTTTGACCGTTATAAAACCAAACCAAATAAATCTAGTAATTTTTTTAAAAACTTACCGCATTACTAAAATCGTTATATCTTGACACCCGTGCGATTGGTATGTCGAAAAATAATTTAAAAAAATAGATTCATCATTCGGGACAAAACTAGTTAAAAGGAAAGTCCACTTTGACCGTTATAAAACCAAACCAAATAAATCTAGCAAATTTTTTAAAAACTTACCGCATTACTAAAATCGTTATATCTTGACACCCGTGCGATTGGAACGTCGAAAAAATAATTTTAAAAAATAGATTCATCATTCGGAACAAGATTAGTTAAAAGGAAAGTCCACTTTGACTGGTTTGACCGTTATAAAACCAAACCAAATAAATCTAGAAAATTTTTTAAAAAATTACCGCATCACTAAATTCATTATATCTTGACACCCGTGCGATGTGAACGTCGAAAAAATAATTTAAAAACATAGATTCATCAATTGGGACAAGACTAGTTAAAAGGAAAGTCCACTTTGACCGGTTTGACCGTTATAAAATTAAACCAAATAAATCTAGCAAATTTTTTAAAAAATTACCGCATCACTAAAATCGTTATATCTTGACACCCGTGTAATTGGAACGTATAAAAAATAATTAAAAAAAATAGATTCATCATTCGGGACAAGACTAGTTAAAAGGAAAGTCCACTTTGACCGTTATAAAACCAAACCAAAAAAATCTAGCAAATTTTTAAAAAATTACCGCATCACTAAATTCATTATATCTTGACATCCGTGCGATTGGAACGTCGAAAAAATAATTTTAAAAAATAGATTCATCATTCGGGACAAGACTAGTTAAAAGGAAAGTCGACTTTGACCGGTTTGACCGTTATAAAACCAAACCAAATAAATCTAGCAAATTTTTTAAAAAATTACCGCATCACTAAAATCGTTATATCTTGACACCCGTGTGATTGGAACCTCGAAAAAATAATTTAAAAAAATAGATTCATCATTCGGGACAAGACTAGTTAATAAAATAAAATAAATATCTAATGCAACACTTCAAACAACAAATGCAACACCACTGTTATCTAATGCAACGCTTCTGCCACGTCAGCAAATGCCACGTCAGCAGAGGTGGATCCCACTTCTACCACGTCAGCAATTGTGGGTCCCACAATTGCCACGTCATCATTGGTGGGACTCATGCCACGTCACCCTTGTGGGGCCCACACTGCCATGTCAGCAATGGTGGGATCCACACCTGCCACGTCAGATTTTTTTAAAAATAAATAAACATCTAATGCAACACTTCAAACAACAAATGCAGCACTACTGTTACCTAATGCAACGCTTCTGCCACGTCTGCAAATGACACGTCATCATAGGTGGGTCCCACTTCTACCACGTCATCAACTGTGGGTCCCACAATTGCCACGTCAGCATGATGGGCCTCCTGACACGTCAACCTTGTGGGTCCCACAATTGCCACGTTAGCAAATGTCACGTCAGCACATGTGGGTCTCACTTCTGCCACGTCACAATTTATTAAAATAAAAAAAATATCTAACGCAACACCAGCAGTTAGTGTTGCATGATATGAAACACTATGGTTAATACGCAACACTAAATTATATCCAACGCAACACCAGTTCAGCTCAGTTGCAAAAGACCCAAAATTTCTATCAAACGAAACGCTTTCAGTGCAAAGCTTTGTAAAGAGGGTTGCGTATGCTCACTTATGGCGTAGTGTTTTATCTATATAGCATGGATTCTTCACTTAGGTGAAGAATCGCGTATCCCATACTTCGGGGGTGCGGGAGTGAGCCGGGGTGCGCCGGGGAGCGCACGGAGTGTGGCACGTGGCATATCCCCGCTTTTCTGCCATGGGATACACGGGGTGCGGATGGGGTGCGGTTGGGGTGCGGGAAGGGTAGAAATTGTAATTTTGTATCCGATTTTCAAACATCGGTTGTCATCTTCGATCTTCAGTCAGCGTCTCCTATCGGTAAGCTTCGTCTCTGATCTGTATGTGACGACTAAGAGGAAGGATGAAGAAGAGTCGTTCTTGTCGGCCGTGCTTGAGACGAAGGAAGAACAGCCGTTGTCGTCGTCGATTATCAGTTTTCGTCACCGATCTGTATGTATCTGTGTATCTATGTATGTCCGTATGTTTGTATGGCTTGAGTTGACTACTGTATGTTTGTATTATTGTGTGTTGACGGACAATTAAATATATTGTGAGCTAGGTATTGTAATACTTATTTTGCTTTCATTTGTGTATTGGGCCGGTAAAGCTAATTTTTTGTTGTGGACTTGTGGTTAAATTTTTCATGATCCAAATCAACTCAGAAGTTGGATATTTTTAAAAGAGGATTTATAAAATCTTTCCATTTTACAACTGCAGTTAAGTTTCTTCAATAAAATAAACAAATATTTATAAAAGCATTTTTTGAATGATAATATAAAATTATTCAGTCATAAGAAATATAATTGTTGTATAGATTATGTTATGAAATTATATTTTATATTATCATTATTTATTTTTTTCAGACAAGATATATATATATATATATATATATATATATATATATATATATATATATATATATATGGTTGGACTCCATAGCAAACACCTTATATAACAAACAACAAAGAATACCTCATATCTAATAGATCCATTGCCCCTGGCGGGGCCACCCAATACAAAAAGTTCTTATTTTTTTAGGCTCTATCCATCCAGCAAAAAAAAAATTTGAAAATTTACTGTTCATCGATGACGTCATCAGTGACGTCATCATGAACAGTAAAATTTTCAAAAATATTTTTTTTTTTTGCTGGATGGATAGAGCCTAAAAAAATAAGAACTTTTTGTATTGGGTGCCCCTGGCGGGGCCAATGGATCTATTGGAATAAATGATTTTATAGTGTTCTTTATTGTTTGTTATATAAGAGTGTTCTTTATGGAGCAAAGGCCTATATATATATATATATATAATTTTTATTTTTATTTTTATTTTGCCGTATCCCCACGTATCCCAATATTTTTTAATTTGCCGAATTGCCGAATCCCCGTATCGCGCACCCCGCACCCGTACCCATGCTTCATAGGTTTTTATTTTATCCTACTGGTTTTTTTCTTCAGGTTTCCTTTCTTTCTCTTGCCTTGTTTACTAATTTCTCTATCAGTTCACTCTTCATTGGTGCCATATCAGTTCACTCTTTAGTTGTTTATGTTCTCCGTACTCAGTTTCACTGCTTTTGGTCTTTCGACACTTCAATTATATATTTCTTCTTTGCACCCAAAACTATGATTATCTTGTCAAATGTTTCTCTGCTCTAATGATGCAATTGCATGAACCTACGCTTTGTGAGGCTATCACACAAAAACAGGAAAGGCTACATACACACAATCTTACCATCAACTGTGTTTTCTGTCAGACTCCATCATCCATAATACAATAAAATGAGACACCAGTCAATCAGCATGACTATAAAATGAGAGCAATAAAACAGCTCCCAGACTCCTGAAAGCTTAATGGTTTGCAGGTATGATGAGCAAATATGATATCGTACAAGCTATGATTACTTTTGCGACCTTAACTCAGGTAAAACACAATACTAGTTCTTTTAACACAAAACATGAAAAATGACAGGGTACCTTCTTTAAAAAAATGATTTAAACACAGCAGCAAAGATCTAGGCTCTATGCCTAGCCAATATGCTTTCCATGCCCGTTTTAATAAACGGAGCTTTTTCAGAAGCACTCATTTGTCTCCATTCTGCCTGTCCAGCAAAGTCCACGGCGTCAAATGGGTCAACTGTGTCAGTTGGTGTGATGTTTGGGACTGGATGTCGTTTCATATAGTCCTTCATGAAAACACACATACCATCGTAATCCATTAGTCGGGATTGGTATTTCGAAATAGCCTTTTTCCTTGCTGGCTTGCTTGCCCTCTCAACTTTCTTGGTATCAGTAGCAGTCTTGGCATCAGTTTTTGACTTTGATCTGGTCTGCGCCATGGTTATATCCTGCAATACCAAGGTTTAATTCCAGTTTCAGTTTGTATCAAACCCTAAATGGGTAAATCCCTAATCCAATTTGTAAATTGTATTTATAAGGATATTGCATAATATATAGAAATTAGAGATATGTAAATGATAGCAATAAGAACGTATATGTGGGAGAGAGAGAGAGAGGGGGGGGAGAGAGAGAGGGGGAGAAACAATAGTCTGAAGTTTGAGGAGGAAAGAGAGAGAGAGACCTGAGCGTTTCGGACGGGGAGGCAGCTCTGGTGAATAATCAGAAGCGCCTTCTACTTATCTTTTCAAACTAACAGCCCGTTTGGCAATGACTTATTATAAGTCCACAAGGCTTTAAGTAACAAAAAAATATAAAGAAATGGATAGGACGGAGGGAGTACATTTTAGAAAATCTACTTGTATTTGGTTTATATTATTAATAATCACAGTTAGTATCTGAATATAATTCTAATAACAATGAAATACATTTTTGTATTTCAATACCAAGGTTTAATTCCAGTTTCAGTTTGTATCAAACCCTAAATGGGTAAATCCCTAATCCAATTTGTAAATTGTATTTATAAGGATATTGCATAATATATAGAAATTAGAGATATGTAAATGATAGCAATAAGAACGTATATGTGGGAGAGAGAGAGAGAGATAGACCTGAGCGTTTCGGATGGGGAGGAGGCTCTGGTGAGTAATCAAAAGCGCGTTTCGGACTGGGAGGAGGCTCTGGTGAATAATCAGAAGCTCCTTCTAATCTTTTCAAATTAGAGACCCTCGCCTCGTATTCCATTTTTATAACTTTATAAAGTAAAACCTATATGAATTAATAATGTTGGGATCCGCAAATTTCGGCTAATTTTATTAATTTATAGAGATTATTAATTAATAGAGCTAAAATTTATATTGTTGCTACTATGTTGGGACCAAAAATTTTCATTCAAAATATTAATTTATCGTGGTATCGAGTATTAATTTAATGAGGTTTTACTGTATCATGAATTATTTTGTTAGAATTTTTTATTCGTGATTCAAAATTTGAAATTATTATAGGGGTTTTTTGGCAAATATATACATAAAAGTAAAATTTTGCAATTTTACATTTTTTTACAAGCATAATTTGCAAATATACGTTGTAAATTGCTATTATACTTGTTTTTAAAATAAATTGCAAATATACGGTAGTTAAAATCAGTTGATGCGTTTGGTGATTTAGTTGCTTCTTAACTTCTTTGCCAACCAAAATTTCCGTTTTTTCCTTATTCTGCCTTAAATCATCATCTAAACAAGTAGATTCGTCAAATACCAACTTTATTTGTTCTAAATAAGTCAAAAGGTATGTACTAAACATTAACTTGTAGCAATCGATTCAATTGAAACTGTTAGATCTAGTTTTTAGTTTTACAATTCTCAAATTTGATGAACTTTTGCTGTTTATGAATTTGATTGATGATAAACACTGCATCGCTCTTCAGAAACATGATTTATATTGTATGTAATGTATTTATTTTCATGCTTTTAGAACCATGACTCTAATTGCTTTCAAATCGATATAGAGGCCGGTTTCTATGAGTTGTTTAGAGTTGATATCAGTAGCGAATCGAGTTTTTGAGGGTCGTGAATATTGTGAGACTAAAATCGAGTAGTTCTATCAAATTTTCACAATGTGTTTAGCTAGTGTGCTTCGAATGTTGCAGATCAAGGTTTCTCTGAGTTGTTTGGAATTGATGTCAGTAGAGAATCGAGTTTGTGAGGGTCGGGAATATTGTGAAACTAATATCGAGTAGTTTTATCAAATTTTCACAACGTGTTCAGCTAGTGTGCTTCGAATGTTGCAGAGAAGGTTTCCATGAGTTGTTTGGAATTGATGTCAATAGCGAATCGAGTTTATGAGGGTCGTGAATATTGTGAGGCTAATATCGAGTAGTTTCGTCAAATTTTCACAATGTGTTCAGCTAGTGTGCTTCGAATGTTGTAGAGGAGGTTTCTCTGAGTTGTTTGGAATTGATGTCAGTATCAACTCAAGTTTGTGAGGGTCGTGAATATTGTGAAACTAATATCGAGTAGTTTTGTCAAATTTTCGCAATGTGTTCGGCTAGTGTGCTTCGAATGTTGCAGAAAAGGTTTCTCTGAGTTGTTTGGTGTTGATGTCAATAGCGAATCGAGTTTGTCAGGGTCATGCATAATGTGATACTAATTTTGACTAGCTTCATATAATTTTGTCAAACCAATGGCTTATTTATAGTTGTTGCTAGTTGGTAATGAGTTTTTAAATAGTATAGGTTATTGCACAAATGTTACCATTGCCGTATCACATTGCACAGATCTTTGAAACAATGGATGAAAGAATCAGATTTGCTGCAACACGCCAAGTTTTGTAGCAGACCTGCAAAGACTATGACAGAAGCTTGAGAGAGCACGAGACAAAGCTCGTCAATTAAAAGAGTATGACAATCTACATCTACTAGAATTGTATGAGCTTGAAATAGAAAGAATCTAGGTTGCTTTACATTTTATGATACGTCTGTTTGTATAGAAATTTAGGAAAGTCACATTGGTGTGCAAATTGTAAAGAGCTGCCACTTGAAAACGACAGTAGCTCTACAACCCATGTGATAGAGACAAAAGAGAAACTTAGTCTATTTAGATTAGTGTCTCTTATTCTTTCTGCAACGAAGTGAGAAACCAAGTAGCTTGTACTCTCTTGAGAAACCGAAGCTTGAGAATTTTCTTCTCGAGGTTGTAGCAACACTTTACAAAATAAATAAACCATTTATTTTGTGAGAATCTCTTGAGTGATTACTTGTGTTTGCATTTCTTCTACTGATAATCTAGAATCTTTATTGTGTTGTTGAAATAGAGATTTAAAATTATCAGTATTGCATTCAACCCCCCCTTCTGCAATACTCCGGGACCAACAACTGGTATCAAAGCAAACAGATTGACATACTAATCTGAGATCATGACGAGTGTTCAAAAGTCGAGTGGCATCAAGATCCCAGCTTTTGATAAAGAGAACTACATTTTCTGGAAAAGAAAAATCTTGTTGTTTATCAAAACTGCTCATCTTTTGTACTTGGGAATCCTTGAAGAATGGACCCTTCATTCCTCAGAAAGAAGTAGCTGCTGCTACTGTTAATGGTGAAGTAATTCCAGCTCACTGGGTTGCTAAAAGACCAAAAGAATACACAGAGACGGAGAAGGAGAAAGTAGCCTTGGACGACTACTTGCAGCTCATCTTGCTTGACTCTCTTACTATGGACAAATCCATGTGTGGAAATGTAATGGGATGTTCATCTGCAAAAGAGATGTGGGCCAAGATTGAGTTACTCTGTGAAGGAAGTGAAGAGGTCAGAGAAAATCAAAGACAAATTTTTGTATCACAATACGAAGCCTTTATGGCCAAGCCTGGTGAAGAGCTCACCCACATGTTTGAAAGATTCAGCAAGTTGATAGCCGAGCTACAAATTCATGGAAATTTCTATGATAAGAAGGAGATAAATGTAAAATTCTTGCTCACTCTTCCAGAACATCTTGAGCACAAGGTCACAGCCATAAGAGAAGGAAGAAACTTGAATGAAGTCTCTCTTGAAACTCTTTATGGTGTGCTCAAATCATACGAACTTGAACTCTTTCAAAAGAGAGCTATTCAAACTGGAACCAAACGAAAAATGGCAAACATGTCAGGTGCCCTTGTAGCACATGAACCACTTGTATCTCTACCAAGTGAACCTTCACAAAGTTCACAGCCAACACAAGTACCATCTTTGAAGATTGAAGAGGTGTTGGATGACGAAGAGAAAGTGGTTCTGCAGCTCACAGATGTTGAGGATGAAGACTTTTACTCTCTAGAAGAGATTGAAAGCATGGATAACCCGACCATGGCACATATGGCTAAGAGATTCAAAAATATAAAGTTCAGAAGAGACAAGTCATATAAGCCACATGGTCAAACATCCAAGTTCAACAAGGGAAACTCATCAAAGGCTGTTGGTGGTGCAACTAGAGGAGGATACAAGACAGGGATGGTGGATAGATCTAAGTTCAGATGCTACAATTGCAATGAGCTAGGCCATTTTTACCACTGAGTGCAGAAGGCCAAAGCAGAATCAAAAGTTTGAAAAAGGATTTGGAAGTCAGTTTAAGAAGAATCAAGGAAGAGCCTATGTGGCTGAAGGGAAGTGTTGGGATGATTCTGATAACGAGGAAGAAGAAGAATTTGTGAACCTAGCTCTCATGGCTAGATCTGATGATGAAGCATCAAGTTCCTCAAATCAGGTACCATCTCTCATTTTACTTGATATGTCTAAAACTGAGTATAAGCAAACCATTGAAGAATTAAGTGCTGAGATGTTTAACATTCATGTTAGTTTATCTGCTGCTAATGAAGAAATTGCTAAGTTAACTAAACAGAATGAAACACTCAAATCTGAGAATGAAATGATATTGCTTAAAACCAGTCCACTAGATTCGCTAGCTCAAGAAAATGGTAGGTTGAAGAATGATATTGCCTGTGCTAAGGAAGTAGAAATTTTTTTAAGGAATCAAATTGCTGAAAGTGAATTTAAGATCAAATCCTATAGAAATTCTGCTAAGATAGTTCAGGAATATTATGAGAATAACACTGAGAATCATGGAAATCAAAGAATTGGAGTAGGTTTTGATTATGGTAGGAGACCTGGAAAGGCACCTGTGAATGATTGTTCAGTTAGTGATGCTGTCAAACCTCATATTCTCAAGAAGGTTGATAACCCAATTTTCAAAACTGTTCATGTCGAACTTGATGAGGATTCCTTACTCATCAGGCAAGAACTTCATGATGAAGATGAGTGCGTTGACAGCATACCTGGTGAAAGAAAAGATACTGTCGAGTTGTTAGAGACAGAAACTTTGCCATGCAATCAGACAAAATGTTTTAAAGAAGCTGTTCATAAGGATAAGACATAAACTGTCAAAGATACTGTCAAAAGAGTTTCCAAGACAGTAACTTCCAAACCTACTGTCAAGGCAGGAAGTACGAAAGGTACTGTTAGTCACAGAGGCATGCCTGTATACATCTAATAACAAGCATAATTGTTTGTAATGCTTTGCATTACTTACATGACCTCTTAACTGAGGGAACCTCTAGTTGTAGAGTTTCTATTTGTATTGTACTTGTAGTAGGCATCAAATCCTAGTTGTGTAACTGTACTTATAGAGTCTAGAATAATGCTTGAAAGAAGTTCCAAGGTTCATGCCTCAAGCAAGAAGTTAAAGACTGTCAAATAATCACAGTTGGGATTTGAAGAAAAGAAGAATTTGCCTAAGTACCAATTCGAGAAGTATATTTGTCTATTCGAGAAGTCCAGCATTCGAGAAGTCAGGGATTCGATATCTCAAGACACTATTCGATATCTCTGTATATACTGTTCGATATCTCAGAGATTCGATATGTCTATGTACTCTATTCGAGAACTCAGGAAGTCAACAAGTCAAAGTGGTATTCGAGTTCTCAAGGAGTAAACAAGTCAAAGTTCCATTCGATATCTCAAGGACTCAGAAAGCTATTCGATATCTCGAGGATTCAATAAGTCAAATGTTCTATTCGACAACTCAAGGAATCCTGATGAAAAAGGGCTATTCGAGAAGTGGTTCGATATGTCAATATAACAGTGTTCGAGAACTCAGAGTTATCGATCAAGTCAATTCCAGTTCTCGAATCACTTACTTAGTCATTTCTCGAATACATTCTTGGAGACAAAATACTGAAGAAATTGTACAAGTCAGAAACCTGCAACAAGCCAATGCACTTTATGGACCACAATCTGTAACGTGCTCTGGAAAGCCTACAAGGTAGCTTGGAGAGATATAGAAGAGACAAGGAGCTAAAGAAGTGGATCTAAACAGGCTTTGCAAAGTCAAATCTGTAACCGTTTGGACATTTACTCAAAAAAGATAGACAGACTAGAAAGTAATTTGTTTAGCTACCTTATTTGCAGTAAGTAGGTTGTATCCATGTTCTATAAGGACACAGCCTCACTTCATAACTTAGTAACTTTTTTGTGAGTCAAGTTTTTCATACACGAAGCTGTATCTCTCTGAGAAAAACAAAGCTGAGAATACTATCATTTGTATTCACAGATTGTAGCAACCTTTATCTAATAATACATTAGATTAAAGTGATATTGTGTTTTGTGTTATTCTTTATCCGTACCTTCAATCTTGCACACACAAACACTCTTGCTACATAGACTCGGAAAAGAAAAGTTCGAGAATCCATTCACCCCCCCTCTGTATTCTCTTATCGTATTCAATCTCTGGAAGATAAAGATGATGTTGTTCATCAAAGCCTCTCATCCTTTGTATCCTGAGATTCTCAAGAATGGTCCTATTGTTCCACAACAAGAGATACCAGAGAAGACTGTTGGAACCACAACAATCCCAAGATCTTATGAGGCCAAGGATCCATCAAAATGGACAGAGTCAGAAAGGGAAAAGGTTGCTCTTGACAGCCACCTTATGTTGCTTATCATTGATTCCATGGACATGTCAATGTTTGCAAACATTGCATCATGTACATCTGCCAAAGAAATGTGGGATCACATTGAGGTGTTGTGTGAAGGAACTGATGAGGTTAAGGAAAACAAGAAACAAATACTGTTCACACAGTATGAAGCTTTCATGGCACAGCCCAAGGAAAGCATTACTGAGATGTTTGAGAGATTTCACAAGCTAGTTACAGAGTTGCAGATGAATGGCAAGGTTTACAGTACCAAGGAGTTAAACATGAAGTTTCTGCTATCCTCACCAAACCATCTAGAGCAAAGGGTCATTTCTCTAAGGGAAAGAGATTTGAACAAAGTTACATATGATGTGCTCTATGGAGTTTTAAAAACTCATGAGCTTGAGTTGCTTTAGAAAAGGGCTATCCAAGCCAATCAAGGCAGAATGGTAAATACATCATGTGCCTTGATTGTCAACAAATCTATTCAAGACCTAGAAGCATCTACAAGTCAGTTAAGGATAGAGGAGGTAGTAGAAGAGGAAGAAACTGAACCTGAGGTAAGTGAACCTGTTGAGGAGAAGGAGGAAGAAGAATTTTACACTCTTGAAGAACTAGATGGGAAACAAGACTTGAGATGTGATGATGGTGAAACTCATGTATTACTAGTAATACTAAGACATGATATTTGTGCTTTATTTATACACATGTAGTAGATTTATGTCATGTGTTATTTCATTGCTATTCAATGGGCTTGTTATGGGTTATATATATTTGGAATTGTTGCTACTCTTTAGTCTTCACTACGCCATAAACGCACATACGCAACCCCCAAATACAGTTGCGTAAGGCAAGAAAAGCGTTGCGTAAGACCCCTAATGCAACGCTTTTCCAAGCTATTGCAACACTTCGAAAAATATTGCATAAGAGGCCTTATGTAACACCAAAAGCATGCAAACACAACACTACATGGGGTTGCATAAGATGTTTCAGCCATGTCAGCATGCTGACATGTAAGCAAGGTGCCACGTCAGCATGCTGACATGTCATTAGTGGGGCCCACATGTGCCATGTCACAAATGGGGGTGGGCATGCCACGTCATCAGTGGGGCCCACCAAGGTGCCACGTCAGCACTGGGGCCCACATGCCACGTCAGCAATGGGACCCACAATGTGCCACGTCATAACTGGGGGCCATGCCACGTGAGCATTGGGGCCCACTATGGGTGCCACATCAGCAGTGGGTCCCATAGGATGCCACGTCAGCAATGGGACCCACATGGTGCCACATCAACAGTGGGGACCACTATCTAATGCAACACTGGTTTGGTCTAATGCAACATCATTTTTTTTTGCAACATCAAAATTATTTTTAGCAACACTAAATATACCATAATGCAACATCATATATAGTCAAATGCAACACTTTTTTACAAAAAAATTGAAATGGCTGCTTTGTTTATACATAAAACCATCCTGTCCAAACCAAGCCAACAACTTCAAAAGGCAGTGATGCATCCAACAATACTACTTAACAGTTTTACATGTACTAAACCAAGCGCATGCACTAATTCTAAGTTCAAATAAACCAATTCAAACTTCAAAAGTACAAAATAACCAAAGTTATACAACTACTAAAAGCTACAAAATAAAATCCCTAAGTTGTGCCAGCTTGAGTCGTCGGAGTACCATTGTCATCTTGATCACTGGAAATCGTGGCTTCCATAATTAGTATACCTGCATATAAGCAGTAGTCAGTCACTAAACAAAGATATTGAGCATATAAATAAGCTCTTCAAACATTTAGCATATTCCATCATACAATCTACATAAGATGACTAACCAGACAAAGCCATCCTTATAAAAATATAGACCATTATTGATGCTTTTAAGAGGAACAAAAGTTTCATATGAAAAACATAGAAAGGCAAGGTAATGAACTGCTAGTCAGATGTCGAACTTCCTGGAAACTGGTCTTCATTTAAGCAACTCTCAACACAAAGAAATTCAGAAAAAAGAAATACTTACGGTCTGCCATCTTTCCCAGCAGTGGACAATGCCATAGCATTTGGTTCTTTTAAGCTTGCAGCTACTGCATCATCAAACCATATCTTGAACTGTAAAATTGAGAGATAAATGTTTTAATACAAAAGTAACAAAGATGCTTTCAATTAATTTGCAGTTGTTTCAGAAAAGAATATAACATCTCTTATTAGATGAAAATTGCTGCTAAGTTACATCAGGAAAAGGGCACCATTTACTATTAGAGATGGTAAAGATAAATTACTAATTCAGTAAGTTCTCTTTTTAAGTCTAAGCATAATATCAAATGAGGTTAGGAACTTAGGGTTGGCCATTTGTTAATTGATATACCAATTGATCTAGTATTAATGCAGCAGCTATTCATGTAACAGTGAATGTATGTGATACAAATATGACAACTGAGCAAATCATTACAACCGTACAATAGTATACTAGTATTAGACAATAGTTCAGAATGTCATCTAGAGTAAAGGAAATGAGGATTTTAATGAAATCGACTGATTGCACAATAGACGGTGACATCAATGCAACTTGCAACATGAGTTTCTAGACTTTTAATTGCTGCTCAAAATCACTTACTTTTACTGCTTGCACATCAGATTTGCACAAGTCTCCATGACTTGATAGTAAAATTTCTGTATTCAGTTACTTTTGTTCCTTTCTTGACTGAACCACCACCATGTCAGCAAAACAAACACTTAGTTACTCTACTACAAGCTGGTAACTTAATATCATAATTACAATATCATAATTCCATCATAAGAAAGTGTGATGTATAATGTACCTCAACAAGCAGCCTACAAAATGTTGGATTACAAAATGTTGAATACCTACTAATCAAACTACTCCAAGCAATCAAATTTCTCTCTGACATTTCATCAAACACCTTCTGCGCACACACCATCTCCTCACATTGTTGCCTAAGGCAAGAAGAAACTCTCTGTACCAGCACCATCCAAATTACAGCAAACGACAAGACCCCCAAAACCCGAAATTGACACTATAACATAAACTTCCTGCATCCAAAGGCCATTCTACAGATTAGAAAAAACCCAACATCGAAACAAATGAAATACGAAAAGAGCAAGATTACCGTGACATTACGCATGTGCTTAACACGAAGGAGCATAGGAAGCGCTTCTTGTTTAGTAAAATCAATATCTTTCTGCAAGAAAACAACTTTTTGCTCAGACAACATAACACGAGCAACAGCCTTTTAACATGTGTTTTGACTCTAGATTGAGAAGAGGAGAAAAGGGAAGTGATTTTAGGTGGGAGGAAGAAATGGGCGGGGAGAATTGATGGGAGAGATTGAGAGAGAGAGTTGCTTATCTTGGTTTAGATAAGTAAAGTTTAGAATATGTGGAGGAGAGGAAAGATTGGGGGAGATAAGGAGGAGAAGAGCGGCAACCAAATATTGAAAATTTTGGGGTTAGGGGGAAATTTGTCCGCCTTAAACATTTTTCATCATCTTTAATATTTTTCAGTTTTCAAGGTAATGGTTTACTTCATTTTTAATTTTTTAATTATTTTAACTCTATTATTTTACTTCAATTTTAAAAATTTAAATTTTACATATATGTACGTATTTATATATAATATTTATGATGCAAATAATAAATTTATCTTGTTTAACTATTTAATAAAAATCTAGTAAAAATAAAAATATTTTTATGGACTTGTAAAATATATGTTATTTCATTTCTATTATATATTAATTATTTTAGTGTTGGGAAAAAATAATCCAAAAATAAAAAGGTCGGGTTGTACGAGATTTTAACAAAAACGTAGTAAAAGTGATGCTTCATGTAACGGGACTGAATAATTTTTATGAATGATTTCTTCGACGATCGAACCGTACGGACGTTAATAAATACTCATTTTAGTGTTGGGAAAAAATAATCAAAAAATAAAAAGGTCGAGTTGTACGAGATTTTAACAAAAACGTAGTAAAAGTGATGCTTCTTATAACGAGGCACGATCCAAATTCAATGAATAATTTTTTTGAATGATTTCTTTGACGATCGAACCATACGGATGTTAATAAACACTCATTTTAGTGTTCGAAAAAATAATCAAAAAATAAAAAGGTAGAGTTGTACGAGATCTAACAAAAACGTAGTAAAAGTGATGCTTCCTATAAAGAGGCACGATCTAAATACACTGAATAATTTTTTTGAATGATTTCTTCGACGATCGAACCGTACGGATGTTAATAAACGCTCATTTTAGTATTGGAAAAAAATAATCAAAAAATTAAAAGGTCGGGTTGTACGAGATTTTAACAAAAACGTAGTAAAAGTGCTGCTTTCTTTAACGAGGCACGATCCAGATTCACTGAATAAATTTTTTGAATGATTTCTTCGATGATCGAACCGTAAGGATGTTAATAAACACTTATTTTAGTGTTGGGAAAAAATAATCAAAAAATAAAAAGGTTGTGTTGTACGAAATTTTAACAAAAACGTAATAAAAGTGCTGCTTCCTTTAATGAGGCACGATCAAGATTCACTGAATAAATTTTTTAAATGATTTCTTCGACGATCCCATTCGGGACACCCGTGTGATTGGAACGTCGAAAAAATAATTTAAAAAAATCAAGACTAGTTAAAAGGAAAGTCCACTTTGACCGTTATAAAACCAAACCAAATAAATCTAGCAAATTTTTTAAAAAATTACCGCATCTTTAAAATCGTTATATCTTGACACCCGTGCGATTGGAACGTCGAAAAAATAATTTAAAAAAATAGATTCATCATTCGGGACAAGACTACTTAAAAGGAAAGTCCACTTTGACCGGTTTGACCATTATAAAACCAAACCAAATAAATCTAGTAAATTTTTTAAAAAATTACCGCATCACTAAAATAGTTAAATCTTGACACCCGTGCGATTGGACATTCGAAAAAATAATTTAAAAAAATAGATTCATCATTCGGGACAAGACTAGTAAAAAGGAAAGTCCACTTTGACCGGTTTGACCGTTATAAAACCAAACCAAATAAATCTAGTAAATTTTTTAAAAAATTACCGCATTACTAAAATCGTTATATCTTGACACCCGTGCGATTGGTACGTCGAAAAATAATTTTAAAAAATAGATTCATCATTCGGGACAAGACTAGTTAAAAGGAAAGTCCACTTTGACCGTTATAAAACCAAACCAAATAAATCAAGCAAATTTTTTAAAAACTTACCGCATTACTAAAATCGTTATATCTTGACACCCGTACGATTGGAACGTCGAAAAAATAATTTTAAAAATAGATTCATCATTCGGAACAAGATTAGTTAAAAGGAAAGTCCACTTTGACCGGTTTGACCGTTATAAAACCAAACCAAATAAATCTAGCAAATTTTTTAAAAAATTACCGCATCACTAAATTCATTATATCTTGACACCCGTGCGATGTGAACGTCGAAAAAATAATTTAAAAACATAGATTCATCAATTGGGACAAGACTAGTTAAAAGGAAAGTCCACTTTGACCGGTTTGACCGTTATAAAACTAAACCAAATAAATCTAGCAAATTTTTTAAAAAATTACCGCATCACTAAAATCGTTATATCTTGACACCCGTGTAATTGGAACGTATAAAAAATAATTTAAAAAAATAGATTCATCATTTGGGACAAGACTAGCTAAAAGGAAAGTCCACTTTGACCGTTATAAAACCAAACCAAATAAATCAAGCAAATTTTTTAAAAACTTACCGCATTACTAAAATCGTTATATCTTGACACCCGTGCGATTGGAACGTCGAAAAAATAATTTTAAAAATAGATTCATCATTCGGAACAAGATTAGTTAAAAGGAAAGTCCACTTTGACCGGTTTGACCGTTATAAAACCAAACCAAATAAATCTAGCAAATTTTTAAAAAATTACCGCATCACTAAATTCATTATATCTTGACATCCGTGCGATTGGAACGTCGAAAAAATAATTTTAAAAAATAGATTCATCATTCGGGACAAGACTAGTTAAAAAGAAAGTCGACTTTGACCGGTTTGACCGTTATAAAACCAAACCAAATAAATCTCGCAAATTTTTTTAAAAATTACCGCATCACTAAAATCGTTATATCTTGACACCCGTGTGATTGGAACCCCGAAAAAATAATTTAAAAAAATAGATTCATCATTCGGGACAAAACTAGTTAATAAAATAAAATAAATATCTAATGCAACACTTCAAACAACAAATGCAACACCACTGTTATCTAATGCAACGCTTCTGCCACGTCAGCAGAGGTGGATCCCACTTCTACCACGTCAGCAATTGTGGGTCCCACAATTGCCACGTCATCATTGGTGGGACTCATGCCACGTCACCCTTGTGGGGCCCACACTGCCATGTCAGCAATGGTGGGATCCACACCTGCCACATCAGATTTTTTTAAAAATAAATAAACATCTAATGCAACACTTCAAACAACAAATGCAACACTACTGTTACCTAATGCAACGCTTCTGCCACGTCAGCAAATGACACGTCATCATAGGTGGGTCCCACTTCTGCCACGTCATCAACTGTGGGTCCCACAATTGCCACGTCAGCATGATGGGCCTCCTGACACGTCAACCTTGTGGGTCCCACAATTGCCACGTTAGCAAATGTCACGTCAGCACAAGTGGGTCCCACTTCTGCCACGTCACAATTTATTAAAATAAAAAAATATCTAACGCAACACCAGGAGTTAGTGTTGCATGATGTGAAACACTATGGTTAATACGCTTTCTATCTAACGAAACGCTTTCTGTGCAAAAGACCCAAAATTTCTATCTAACGAAACGCTTTCTATGCAACGCTTTGTAAAGAGGGTTGCGTATGCTCACTTATGGCGTAGTGTTTTATCTATATAGCAGGGATTCTTCACTTAGGTGAAGAATCGCGTATCCCATACTTCGGGGGTGCGGGAGTGAGCCGGGGAGCGCACGGAGTGTGGCACGTGGCATATCCCCGCTTTTCTGCCATGGGATACACGGGGTGCGGATGGGGTGCGATTGGGGGTGCGGGAAGGGTAGAAATTGTAATTTTGTATCCGATTTTCAAACCTCGGTTGTCATCTTCGATCTTCAGTCAGCGTCTCCTATCGGTAAGCTTCCTCTCTGATCTGTATGTGACGACTAAGAGGAAGGATGAAAAAGAGTCGTTCTTGTCGGCCGTGCTTGAGACGAAGGAAGAACAGCCGTTGTCGTCGTCGATTATCAGTTTTCGTCACCGATCTGTATGTATCTGTGTATCTATGTATGTCCGTATGTTTGTATGGCTTGAGTTGACTACTGTATGTTTGTATTATTGTGTGTTGACGGACAATTAAATATATTGTGAGCTAGGTATTGTAATACTTATTTTGCTTTCATTTGTGTATTGGGCCGGTAAAGCTAATTTTTGTTGTGGACTTGTGGTTAAATTTTTCATGATCCAAATCAACTCAGAAGTTGGATATTTTTAAAAGAGGATTTATAAAATCTTTCCATTTTACAACTGCAGTTAAGTTTCTTCAATAAAATAAACAAATATTTATAAAAGCATTTTTTGAATGATAATATAAAATTATTCAGTCATAAGAAATATAATTGTTGTATAGATTATGTTATGAAATTATATTTTATATTATCATTATTTATTTTTTTCAGACAAGATATATATATATATATATATATATATATATAATTTTTATTTTTATTTTTATTTTGCCGTATCCCCACGTATCCCAATATTTTTTAATTTGCCGAATTATCGAATTTCCGTATCGCGCACCCCGCACCCGTACCCATGCTTCATAGGTTTTTATTTTATCCTACTGGTTTTTTTCTTCAGGTTTCCTTTCTTTCTCTTGCCTTGTTTACTGATTTCTCTATCAGTTCACTCTTCATTCGTGCCATATCAGTTCACTCTTTAGTTGTTACTGTTCTCCGTACTCAGTTTCACTGCTTTTGGTCTTTCGACACTTCAATTATATATTTCTTCTTTGCACCCAAAACTATGATTATCTTGTCAAATGTTTCTCTGCTCTAATGATGCAATTGCATGAACCTACGCTTTGTGAGGCTATCACACAAAAACAGGAGGGGCTACATACACACAATCTTACCATCAACCGTGTTTTCTGTCAGACTCCAAGGTTCCATCCCCTTGCAAGAAAATATTCTGATTTGGAGATTAATAAGATGCTGTGCATATCGCTTTCTACGTTCGTTGACATTAACCTCCTCGTATATATCTCAGGGATATTTATGCTGGAAATTGAAAGCGTGCGTGCTTCCACGCCACAAATACATGGAGATTTCAGGTATTATCTTCAATATTTATATTCACTTAATATGCTGCATGATACTGCATGAAGAAGATTGTAACTAATAAGTAATAACCATATACTGCCTAAAATGTGTACCTACTAAGTGGTATACATTGCCATTTCAAAGAAGAAAAAACATAAACAGAAAGAAGACAACAGGAGAAGTAGAAAAGAAATAAGAAGGAAAAGAAACTAAAGAAAGTTGACCAATTAAGTATGACCAGAGAGGGGAAAAAAAAGGGATTTGCAGCAAGGAAAGGGAGTGTAAATAGAATGAGTCTGGGTTTGTAAGGTTATGAAAAGTATTGTCTGAGTTCTAAATTATAAGGAGGCAGCCTTCACCTCGAATCGGGGCTAAATTGTAACCTAAATATATTACCAGTACTCATTTTCTATTCAATCACGTCTTGCTTTATTGTATTAGTGTTCAGTGTGTGTGTGGGTGTAGTATTTTGTTGACCTGTTGCATGGTACGAGAAAAATACATTCAAAATTTGATATTTAATACCACAACTGATGATAGACATTAGTTTTTTTACATACTAAATAAAAGAGATTCTGGAAGCTAAGACTCCTTTAAGACCGAGAGTTCAAAAAAAAGGTGCTCTTCTGTACAAGAAATATGCAGGCACAAACAGATGGAGTGAAAGAATGTGTAAAACGGATTGTGATGATAACAAATTCCTCATACGGAAATTTAACTAAATAACTTGTCATAATAATCACCCTGCAGGTATTTAAAGTAATAGAAGCCTGAATTTGTTCAATACTTCTGAATATGAAGACAATACCTTGAATGAGAAATGGATCAACTACTCGCTCCATTTTACCATCAATCCTGATGCTGTACCGAGCTGGAGGAAAGAACCTACGAGTAAGTATCTTTGGAACCTCTACGTTCCTCTTGGGTTCATCACAGGGAGAATGTTTTATAAAGACAAGACGCCTCATACCAACCCATTCTCCATATCACTGTCAAGCCTTATACTGGTATTTTTCGTAATGAAGTCAAAAGACATTCATCAATCATCAAAAGAAAACTAGTGTTTTAGGGATAGAGGTTATTCGTGTAAATTATTTCGTTATTTTTTTATCAGGCTTTCCTTAGCAATAATATTCACTGAAGCAATCAAAATAATCTCTGAAGAGGGGTGCCGCTTCTTGCTTGGTTTAGGTAGTTATTTTTTAGCTCTTCGCCATATTTTATTCGTAGAATGTACATGTCTCCCTTTTTTCTCATATGCAATTAAAATAAAATTACATAACAGGATCTGTTGCAACACTCTAAATTCTTGCTATGTGGAGAACTAGTGATATAGACCTGGTACCTGAACGAAATGAAGTAGAAGCTCGTATAAAATACCCAAAATCCAAGACTAAAACTTATCAACAGCTAATGAGAAAGTTTTGACCACCTCAAGTGTTGATTGATAGAGTCAGCGGAGCAGCTAATGCAGAATCCATAATGTACCTACAAAACCATGTTGTGTGACAATCTTGTAGTACAATTTAGTGAAGCCATGCCACGCAGTCTACCATTATCTGTACAGTCACTTAAAAAGAGAGTAGTGAGATTTTCCAGATCTTTAATTCTGGGTATGATTTTAATCCTGGTATTCGAAAGACTGATGGTATGGAGAGCCATTTTAGGCAGGAGGTGCTTATCCTTGATCGAGGACAAAGGGGTAGAATCAGAAAGATCAAGAACCATGAGCTCTGTTAGCTTATGCATATTACCTTCTTAGGATTAGCCAATTTAGCTTTTGGAAAATGTAAAGAGATGGAGGTAATGATTTTATATGGATTTCAGAGAGGTTGAAGATTTGAAGGTGAGGCATCTTCTCAAAAAAATTATGTGGGAGAATTTCTACACAACAGGGACCAGATATTTTAAGAACAGTTAAATTTTCAAGATCTAAACTCTCCTTGACATCATCCATAATACAATAAAATGAGACACCAGTCAATCAGCATGACTATAAAATGAGAGCAATAAAACAGCTCCCAGACTCCTGAAAGCTTAATGGTTTGCAGGTATGATGAGCAAATATGATATCGTACAAGCTATGATTACTTTTGCGACCTTAACTCAGGTAAAACACAATACTAGTTCTTTTAACACAAAACATGAAAAATGACAGGGTACCTTCTTTAAAAAAAAACGATTTCAACACAGCAGCAAAGATCTAGGCTCTATGCCTAGCCAATATGCTTTCCATGCCCGTTTTAATAAACGGAGCTTTTTCAGAAGCACTCATTTGTCTCCATTCTGCCTGTCCAGCAAAGTCCACGGCGTCAAATGGGTCAACTGTGTCAGTTGGTGTGATGTTTGGGACTGGATGTCGTTTCATATAGTCCTTCATGAAAACACACATACCATCGTAATCCATTAGTCGGGATTGGTATTTCGAAATAGCCTTTTTCCTTGCTGGCTTGCTTGCCCTCTCAACTTTCTTGGTATCAGTAGCAGTCTTGGCATCAGTTTTCGACTTTGATCTGGTCTGCACCATGGTTATATCCTGCAATACCAAGGTTTAATTCCAGTTTCAGTTTGTATCAAACCCTAAATGGGTAAATCCCTAATCCAATTTGTAAATTGTATTTATAAGGATATTGCATAATATTTAGAAATTAGAGATATGTAAATGATAGCAATAAGAACGTATATGTGGGAGAGAGAGAGAGAGAGAGGGGAGGGGGAGAGAGAGAGGGGGAGAAACAATAGTCTGAAGTTTGAGGAGGAAAGAGAGAGAGAGACCTGAGCGTTTCGGACGGGGAGGCGGCTCTGGTGAATAATCAGAAGCGCCTTCTACTTATCTTTTCAAATTGTTTCTCCCCCTCTCTCTCTCCCCCTCCCCTTACGTTCTTATTGCTATCATTTACATATCTCTAATTTCTAAATATTATGCAATATCCTTATAAATACAATTTACAAATTGGATTAGGGATTTACCCATTTAGGGTTTGATACAAACTGAAACTGGAATTAAACCTTGGTATTGCAGGATATAACCATGGTGCAGACCAGATCAAAGTCGAAAACTGATGCCAAGACTGCTACCGATACCAAGAAAGTTGAGAGGGCAAGCAAGCCAGCAAGGAAAAAGGCTATTTCGAAATACCAATCCCGACTAATGGATTACGATGGTATGTGTGTTTTCATGAAGGACTATATGAAACGACATCCAGTCCCAAACATCACACCAACTGACACAGTTGACCCATTTGACGCCGTGGACTTTGCTGGACAGGCAGAATGGAGACAAATGAGTGCTTCTGAAAAAGCTCCGTTTATTAAAACGGGCATGGAAAGCATATTGGCTAGGCATAGAGCCTAGATCTTTGCTGCTGTGTTGAAATCGTTTTTTTTTAAAGAAGGTACCCTGTCATTTTTCATGTTTTGTGTTAAAAGAACTAGTATTGTGTTTTACCTGAGTTAAGGTCGCAAAAGTAATCATAGCTTGTACGATATCATATTTGCTCATCATACCTGCAAACCATTAAGCTTTCAGGAGTCTGGGAGCTGTTTTATTGCTCTCATTTTATAGTCATGCTGATTGACTGGTGTCTCATTTTATTGTATTATGGATGATGTCAAGGAGAGTTTAGATCTTGAAAATTTAACTGTTCTTAAAATATCTGGTCCCTGTTGTGTAGAAATTCTCCCACATAATTTTTTTGAGAAGATGCCTCACCTTCAAATCTTCAACCTCTCTGAAATCCATATAAAATCATTACCTCCATCTCTTTACATTTTCCAAAAGCTAAATTGGCTAATCCTAAGAAGGTAATATGCATAAGCTAACAGAGCTCATGGTTCTTGATCTTTCTGATTCTACCCCTTTGTCCTCGATCAAGGATAAGCACCTCCTGCCTAAAATGGCTCTCCATACCATCAGTCTTTCGAATACCAGGATTAAAATCATACCCAGAATTAAAGATCTGGAAAATCTCACTACTCTCTTTTTAAGTGACTGTACAGATAATGGTAGACTGCGTGGCATGGCTTCACTAAATTGTACTACAAGATTGTCACACAACATGGTTTTGTAGGTACATTATGGATTCTGCATTAGCTGCTCCGCTGACTCTATTGTTAAGAATGGAGGATAAAACCTATTTCCTTATTTTAATTATTAAGTTATTGACCAGTTGAATTGATCTAGTCACATGGGATGCCATCGTGGAATAAAGACTACAGAGCACAGTCACGTGAGATGCAAGTGGCTGAATTTGTTTCTTTATTCTATTTTTGTTAATTAGCAAGTGGTTGGTGGGAACTGTCACCCATATATACCAACTCTTATCTTCCTTGCAAAGTTATCGAATTGAATGAAAGTTTACCTCTGTTGCTTCTGAATTTCTGTTGAATTTATTCCTTAGATAGCATTAAAATTACAAATATCATCTTCATTGTTACAAGTGGTATCAGAGCCAGGTTGGGCCATCGTTAGCCAAACACGAAAAGGATCTAAAATTACTAGAGTCTCATATAAAGGATGTACGGAATGGATCGTTACAAAAGGAGAACGAATACAAGCTGCAAATGGCAGATCTGGCCTCACAGATGTCAGAAATGGGACGCAAGGTCAACTCGATGGCAGCAGAAATGAAGTCAGATAGGAATGAATTGACTACACAAATCAGAGATCTGGTGGATGTCATTAAAACTCAAGTCACAGGTAAACCACCTACTCCCAATAACCCCATACGTAATTCAGCTTCTTCTACAAATATTCCTGTCACACCACCTGCTCAGTTTGCAACACCAAATATACAATTTGGATGTACTATTCCACAACAACCCCCTACCATGACTACACCCCCTGCGATCATGCATACTATGCCAATGTTTACTCAAAACCCACCCACCCACACCATGATACCAACGTCCATCCCCACAGATCTACGTAACCCAGTTCCCTTGTCTATGCCTTACTTCAGTCCTACGATGGGACTGGGCAGACCAAATCTTCAGTATCACAATCAATACCCACCCACACAAACCACTGGTCCTCATATGGGTACACTTAGCCACAATGGAGACCATAGTTCGTACCGTTCTGGCATGGGTACCCCTTACAAACTTCCTAAGGTCGAATTTCCGAAGTTTGATGGGAGTAATGCACGAAGCTGGGTGGTCAAGGCCAACAAATTCTTCTCGTTAAACCCTGGAATGGACACTTATACCAAGGTAGTGTTTGCCTCATTGTACTTAGAGGGCGAGGCCGATTATTGGTTTCATACTTTGCAACAGGAACAAACAGTTCTAACTTGGGAGGGCTTGGCTGAGAAATTACTGCAACGATTTTCATCTGGAAACCAGGAGAATCTAGTGGGCAAATTTAACAAACTGATCCAAACTAGTACTGTTAAAGCTTACATTGCAGAATTCGAAGAAGTAAGGGGATATGTGATGTCCAAACATATGTTGCAGACTGATGATTTCTACTTATCCAGTTTTCTCAGTGGGCTAAGAGCTGATATACAACAAGCCTTGTATGTGCACAAGCCGAGAACATTGGCTGACGCCATGGAAAAAGCAAGAGAACATGAGGTATTCATTGAATTATTGGAGAAAAGAGTGCGGGTACCTGCAAAAGGAAACAACAGTGGTCATAAATGGAGTTTGGAAGGAATTACAGCTAAATCCACCCCTCAAGTTACTAATCTGACTGGGAACACTTACCTCAAAGATGCTGGAAAATCATACAACCCGAGTAAATGGCCAGAGATCAAGAAGATTACTCCACAAGAAATGGCACAGCGTAGAGAAAAGGGCCTCTGTTACAATTGTGATGAGGTATATACTCGGGGTCATAAGTGTCAAAAGCCACAGCTGTATTTGATGGTGGGAGATGAAGAAATGGATCCTGAAATTGAAGTATGTTTAGAAGAGTCTGAGGAAGGGGGTGTCTCTGTTCATGCCTTACAAGGAACACAAGGGATTCACACACTTAAGTTGGATGGTGTAATAAAGAAAAGGTCGATTACCATGTTGGTTGACACGGGTTCCACCCACAATTTCCTTTCTCAGACCTTGGTTAAGCAGTTGGGACTAACTATTGAAGCTTGCCCTGCAATGAAAATATCATTAGCAGATGGATCGATCACAGAGTGCAATCGAAGATTGGTAAATCAGCAATGGAGTGCAGGAGCAACCGAATTTTCTTCAGACTTTTTTGTATTACCTTTAGGGGGATACGATGCCATCTTGGGCATACAATGGTTGCAACAGGTGAGTCCTGTGAGCTTTGATTTTTCCGCTCAAGAAATGACATTGAAGTGGAAAAACAAGACGGTAGTCTTACAACAATCCAAGAGAATGAATCAGAAGGTGAAAGTAGTGATGGACAGTGACAGTCTGGGTCCAGTTGGTGTAGAGGCATGCTTTCTGGTCCAACTATCAGCGATAGAAGTGACCAAACCTGATGACACTGATGAGGTTAACATCCCCGAAGCTGTTCAACCAATCATCAAAGCATTTCCTCAGGTGTTTGAAAAACCCTCAGGTCTTCCTCCTGCCAGGTCACAAGATCATTTGATTCCAATAATGGAAGGCAGTTCTCCAGTTAATCTTAACCCATACAAGTGCCCGTACCTGCAGCGAATGGAGATAGAAAAGATGGTTAAAGAAATGTTAGAAAGTGGGATAATAAAGCACAGCCAATCTCCTTACGCATCTCCTGTCCTACTTGTCAAGAAAAAAGACAACACATGGCGCTTTTGTGTGGACTATCGTGCCTTAAATGCCATAACAATCAAGAATCGTTTTCCGATCCCTATTATTGAAGAAATGTTGGACCAACTACATGGTAGCAAGGTGTTTAGCAAGCTTGATATACGCAGTGGGTATCATCAGATACGTGTAAATGCTAAAGACACGTACAAAACGGCGTTTAAAACGCCATTAGGCCATTACGAATTCTTGGTGATGCCATTTGGCCTCACCAACGCACCTGCTACCTTTCAGTGCGTAATGAATGAGATTTTCCAGCCTTATATTGGCAAATTCGTATGTGTGTTTTTTGACGATATCCTAATCTATAGTGCTACAATGGCAGAACACTTGCAACATCTCAAGCTTGTCTTTGACGTTCTTCAAAGCAACAACCTTTGTGTAAAGCTCAGCAAGTGTGCTTTTGCTCAGAATTATGTCGAGTATCTAGGCCACATTATTAGTGCTAAAGGCGTGGAAGCAGATAGCAAGAAAATAGAGGCTATGACCTCTTGGCCTACTCCAGTCAATATCAAGTCCCTTCGTGGTTTTCTGGGCCTAACGGGGTATTACCGTAGATTTGTGAGAAACTATGGCATTCTCAGCAAACCCCTCACAAACCTACTTAAGAAAGGGGCATTTAAGTGGGGTGACCAAGCACAATTAGCTTTCGATCAACTGAAAGCAGCCATGAGCCAAACTCCAGTGTTGGGTGTGGCAGATTTCTCTCAAAGCTTCGTGGTAGAGTCAGATGCGTGTATGACAGGAGCAGGGGCTGTGTTAATGCAGAGTGGTCGCCCACTAGCTTATTTTAGCAAAGCTTTTTCGCAGAGAAACATGGGTCTCTCGACATATGAGAAGGAGCTGCTGGCAGTGGTTATGGCAGTTAATAAATGGCGAGGCTATTTGTTGGGAAGACAGTTCGTGATTAAAACGGACCAAGAGGCCATCAAACACCTCCTTAGCCAAAAAATCACAACTCTTATGCAGCAAAAATGGTTAACGAAATTGCTGGGTTTCGACTATACAATAGTCTACAAAAAGGGGCGGGACAATGTAGTAGCTGACCCTCTTTCTCGTCTACATGAAAATCAACAGCCTAAGACCCTCGAGTCCAAGGCCGTTACAGTGGTGATTCCACAGTGGAAACTCGACCTACGACAATCATGGGAACAAGACGGTGAGTTCAAGGACTCTGTCACCCAACTAGCCATCAATTCTGAGGCTTCTTCAGGTTTTTCACTCACAGATGGGGATCTCAGGTTCCAAGGGAAACTGGTGGTAGGTCAAGTAGGAGAGGTGCGGCAACAAATTTTTGCCAATTTACACGGGGGTTCGGAGGGAGGTCACTCAGGTATCACTGCTACTATAAAAAGGGTCAGTACTTTTTTCTGGTGGCCTACACTCACTAAAGATGTTACTAAGTGGGTACAGGGGTGTGAGGTTTGTCAACGTTGCAAGGGAGAGCATGTTCCTTACCCTGGCCTTTTGCAACCAATTCCGATTCCTGAGCAGGCATGGAGCACTATCACCATGGACTTTATTGAATCCCTGCCAAAGTCAAATGGCCGAGACACTATTTTAGTGGTTATCGACAAGTATACCAAGTACGCTCACATCCTTGCTCTGCAACACCCATTTTCTGCATCACAAATAGCACAATTGTTACTGGATCATGTCTTTAAACTCCATGGGCCTCCAAATGCTATAATTACAGACAGAGACAAGATCTTTACCTCACAGTTCTGGGCTGAGCTTTTTAAGAAGTTAGGGGCCACATCACGACTGACTACCGCCTATCACCCGCAGTCCGACGGACAGAGTGAGCGCTTAAACCAGTGTCTCGAGATGTATCTGCGTTGCTTGTCTCACCAGCGTCCAAATCAGTGGTATCGTTGGCTTCCCATGGCCGAATGGTGGTACAACACAAATCACCATTCCGCCATCAACATGACACCGTTTATGGCCCTCTATGGACGCCAAGCTCCTAGCTTTAATTATCATCAGGCAGGCAAATCTACCAACGAATGTGTAAACTCCTTTCTCCAACAAAGAACAGAAATCCATAAGCTCCTCAAGGTTAACCTGCAAAAATCCCAAGAAAGGATGAAGTTTTATGCGGATAAACGGAGAACGGAACGAGAATTTGAAGAGGGAGACGAAGTCTTCTTAAAGCTGCAAGCTTTTAAACAGACCTCTTTGAAAGAAATCAAGGACAATAAATTCACCCCTCGTTACTTTGGGCCTTACAAAATTTTGAAACGCATCGGAGCGGTGGCTTACAAATTGCAATTGCCAGCAACAGCTAAAGTCCATGATACATTTCACGTTTCTTTATTAAAGAAGAAGATAGGCTCTACTGAATTTACTCAGATGGATCCACCGACAGGCGTTAATTTCCCTTCTCCGGCTTATCCAAGCAGAATATTGGAAAGAAGACTGATTAACCGGAATAATGCTGCTGTGGTTTCTGTCCTTGTCCAATGGGAGAATATGCCCCCAGAGGATGCTTCCTGGGTGGATTATGCTACACTTCGCCGGAGCTATCCTCAGTTCGTCGTTGAGGACACCGCCGCTCAAGAAAGGGGCAGTGTTAAGAATGGAGGATAAAACCTATTTCCTTATTTTAATTATTAAGTTATTGACCAGTTGAATTGATCTAGTCACATGGGATGCCATCGTGGAATAAAGACTACAGAGCACAGTCACGTGAGATGCAAGTGGCTGAATTTGTTTCTTTATTCTATTTTTGTTAATTAGCAAGTGGTTGGTGGGAACTGTCACCCATATATACCAACTCTTATCTTCCTTGCAAAGTTATCGAATTGAATGAAAGTTTACCTCTGTTGCTTCTGAATTTCTGTTGAATTTATTCCTTAGATAGCATTAAAATTACAAATATCATCTTCATTGTTACATCTATCAATCAACACTTGAGGTGGTCAAACTTTCTCATTAGCTGTTGATAAGTTTTAGTCTTGGATTTTGGGTATTTTATACGAGCTTCTACTTCATTTCGTTCAGGTACCAGGTCTATATCACTAGTTCTCCACATAGCAAGAATTTAGAGTGTTGCAACAGATCCTGTTATGTAATTTTATTTTAATTGCATATGAGAAAAAAGGGAGACATGTACATTCTACGAATAAAATATGGCGAAGAGCTAAAAAATAACTACCTAAACCAAGCAAGAAGCGGCACCCCTCTTCAGAGATTATTTTGATTGCTTCAGTGAATATTATTGCTAAGGAAAGCCTGATAAAAAAATAACGAAATAATTTACACGAATAACCTCTATCCCTAAAACACTAGTTTTCTTTTGATGATTGATGAATGTCTTTTGACTTCATTACGAAAAATACCAGTATAAGGCTTGACAGTGATATGGAGAATGGGTTGGTATGAGGCGTCTTGTCTTTATAAAACATTCTCCCTGTGATGAACCCAAGAGGAACGTAGAGGTTCCAAAGATACTTACTCGTAGGTTCTTTCCTCCAGCTCGGTACAGCATCAGGATTGATGGTAAAATGGAGCGAGTAGTTGATCCATTTCTCATTCAAGGTATTGTCTTCATATTCAGAAGTATTGAACAAATTCAGGCTTCTATTACTTTAAATACCTGCAGGGTGATTATTATGACAAGTTATTTAGTTAAATTTCCGTATGAGGAATTTGTTATCATCACAATCCGTTTTACACATTCTTTCACTCCATCTGTTTGTGCCTGCATATTTCTTGTACAGAAGAGCACCTTTTTTTTGAACTCTCGGTCTTAAAGGAGTCTTAGCTTCCAGAATCTCTTTTATTTAGTATGTAAAAAAACTAATGTCTATCATCAGTTGTGGTATTAAATATCAAATTTTGAATGTATTTTTCTCGTACCATGCAACAGGCCGGTCAACAAAATACTACACCCACACACACACTGAACACTAATACAATAAAGCAAGACGTGATTGAATAGAAAATGAGTACTGGTAATATATTTAGGTTACAATTTAGCCCCGATTCGAGGTGAAGGCTGCCTCCTTATAATTTAGAACTCAGACAATACTTTTCATAACCTTACAAACCCAGACTCATTCTATTTACACTCCCTTTCCTTGCTGCAAATCCCTTTTTTTTCCCCTCTCTGGTCATACTTAATTGGTCAACTTTCTTTAGTTTCTTTTCCTTCTTATTTCTTTTCTACTTCTCCTGTTGTCTTCTTTCTGTTTATGTTTTTTCTTCTTTCTGTTTATGTTTTTTCTTCTTTGAAATGGCAATGTATACCACTTAGTAGGTACACATTTTAGGCAGTATATGGTTATTACTTATTAGTTACAATCTTCTTCATGCAGTATCATGCAGCATATTAAGTGAATATAAATATTGAAGATAATACCTGAAATCTCCATGTATTTGTGGCGTGGAAGCACGCACGCTTTCAATTTCCAGCATAAATATCCCTGAGATATATACGAGGAGGTTAATGTCAACGAACGTAGAAAGCGATATGCACAGCATCTTATTAATCTCCAAATCAGAATATTTTCTTGCAAGGGGATGGAACCTTGGAGTCTGACAGAAAACACGGTTGATGGTAAGATTGTGTGTATGTAGCCCCTCCTGTTTTTGTGTGATAGCCTCACAAAGCGTAGGTTCATGCAATTGCATCATTAGAGCAGAGAAACATTTGACAAGATAATCATAGTTTTGGGTGCAAAGAAGAAATATATAATTGAAGTGTCGAAAGACCAAAAGCAGTGAAACTGAGTACGGAGAACAGTAACAACTAAAGAGTGAACTGATATGGCACGAATGAAGAGTGAACTGATAGAGAAATCAGTAAACAAGGCAAGAGAAAGAAAGGAAACCTGAAGAAAAAAACCAGTAGGATAAAATAAAAACCTATGAAGCATGGGTACGGGTGCGGGGTGCGCGATACGGAGATTCGGCAATTCGGCAAATTAAAAAATATTGGGATATGTGGGGATACGGCAAAATAAAAATAAAAATAAAAATTATATATATATATATATATATATATATATATATATATATATATATATCTTGTCTGAAAAAAATAAATAATTATAATATAAAATATAATTTCATAACATAATCTATACAACAATTATATTTCTTATGACTGAATAATTTTATATTATCATTCAAAAAATGCTTTTATAAATATTATTTGTTTATTTTATTGAAGAAACTTAACTGCAGTTGTAAAATGGAAAGATTTTATAAATCCTTTTTTAAAAATATCCAACTTCTGAGTTGATTTGGATCATGAAAAATTTAACCACAAGTCCACAACAAAAAATTAGCTTTATCGGCCCAATACACAAATGAAAGCAAAATAAGTATTACAATACCTAGCTCACAATATATTTAATTGTCCGTCAACACACAATAATACAAACATACAGTAGTCAACTCAAGCCATACAAACATACGGACATACATAGATACACAGATACATACAGATCGGTGACGAAAACTGATAATCGACGACGACAACGGCTGTTCTTCCTTCGTCTCAAGCACGGCCGACAAGAACGACTCTTCTTCATCCTTCCTCTTAGTCGTCACATACAGATCAGAGACGAAGCTTACCGATAGGAGACGCTGACTGAAGATCGAAGATGACAACCGAGGTTTGAAAATCGGATACAAAATTACAATTTCTACCCTTCCCGCACCCCAACCGCACCCCATCCGCACCCCGTGTATCCCATGGTAGAAAAGCGGGGATATGCCACGTGCCACACTCCGTGCGCTCCCCGGCGCACCTCGGCTCACTCCCGCACCCCTGAAGTATGGGATACGCGATTCTTCACCTAAGTGAAGAATCCATGCTATATAGATAAAACACTACCCCATAAGTGAGCATACGCAACCCTCTTTACAAAGCGTTGCACAGAAAGCGTTTCGTTTGATAGAAATTTTGGGTCTTTTGCAACTGAGCTGAACTGGTGTTGCGTTGGATATAATTTAGTGTTGCGTATTAACCATAGTGTTTCACATCATGCAACACTAACTGCTGGTGTTGCGTTAGATATTTTTTTATTTTAATAAATTGTGACGTGGCAGAAGTGGGACCCACATGTGTTGACGTGACATTTGCTAACGTGGCAATTGTGGGACCCACAAGGTTGACGTGTCAGGAGGCCCATCATGCTGACGTGGCAATTGTGGGACCAACAGTTGATTACGTGGTAGAAGTGGGACCCACCTATGATGATGTGTCATTTGCTGACGTGGCAGAAGCGTTGCATTAGGTAACAGTAGTGTTGCATTTGTTGTTTGAAGTGTTGCATTAGATGTTTATTTATTTTTAAAAAAATCTGACGTGGCAGGTGTGGATCCCACCATTGCTGACATGGCAGTGTGGGCCCCACAAGGGTGACGTGGCATGAGTCCCACCAATGATGACGTGGCAATTGTGGGACCCACAATTGCTGACGTGGTAGAAGTGGGATCCACCTCTGGTGACGTGGCATTTGCTGACGTGGCAGAAGCGTTGCATTAGATAACAGTGGTGTTGCATTTGTTGTTTGAAGTGTTGCATTAGATATTTATTTTATTTTATTAACTAGTCTTGTCCCGAATGATGAATCTATTTTTTTAAATTATTTTTTCGAGGTTCCAATCACACGGGTGTCGAGATATAACGATTTTAGTGATGCGGTAATTTTTTAAAAAATTTGCTAGATTTATTTGGTTTGGTTTTATAACGGTCAAACCGGTCAAAGTCGACTTTCCTTTTAACTAGTCTTGTCCCGAATGATGAATCTATTTTTTTAAATTATTTTTTCGACGTTCCAATCGCACGGATGTCAAGATATAATGAATTTAGTGAAGCGGTAATTTTTTAAAAATTTGCTAGATTTATTTGGTTTGGTTTTATAACGGTCAAAGTGGACTTTCCTTTTAACTAGTCTTGTCCCGAATGATGAATCTATTTTTTAAATAATTTTTTATACGTTCCAATTACACGGGTGTCAAGATATAACGATTTTAGTGATGCGGTAATTTTTTTAAAAATTTGCTAGATTTATTTGGTTTAGTTTTATAACGGTCAAACCGGTCAAAGTGGACTTTCCTTTTAACTAGTCTTGTCCCAATTGATGAATCTATGTTTTTAAATTATTTTTTCGACGTTCCCATCGCACGGGTGTCAAGATATAATGATTTTAGTAATGCGGTAATTTTTTAAAAAATTTACTAGATTTATTTGGTTTGGTTTTATAACGGTCAAACCGGTCAAAGTGGACTTTCCTTTTAACTAGTCTTGTCCCGAATGATGAATCTATTTTTTAAAATTATTTTTTCGACTATCCAATCGCACGGGTGTCAAGATATAACTATTTTAGTGATGCGGTAATTTTTTAAAAAATTTACTAGATTTATTTGGTTTGGTTTTATAATGGTCAAACCGGTCAAAGTGGACTTTCCTTTTAAGTAGTCTTGTCCCGAATGATGAATCTATTTTTTTAAATTATTTTTTCGACGTTCCAATCGCACGGGTGTCAAGATATAACGATTTTAGTAATGCGGTAATTTTTAAAAAAATTTGCTAGATTTATTTGGTTTGGTTTTATAACGGTCAAAGTGGACTTTCCTTTTAACTAGTCTTGTCCCGAATGATGAATCTATTTTTTAAAATTATTTTTTCGACGTTCCAATCACACGGGTGTCCCGAATGAGATCGTCGAAGAAATCATTTAAAAAATTTATTCAGTGAATCTGGATCGTGCCTCGTTAAAGGAAGCAGCACTTTTATTACGTTTTTGTTAAAATTTCGTACAACACGACCTTTTTATTTTTTGATTATTTTTTTCCAACACTAAAATAAGTGTTTAATAACATCCGTATGGTTCGATCATCGAAGAAATCATTCAAAAAATTTATTCAGTGAATCTGGATCATGCCTCGTTAAAGGAAGCAGCACTTTTACTACGTTTTTGTTAAAATCTCGTACAACCCGACCTTTTAATTTTTTGATTATTTTTTTCCAATACTAAAATGAGCGTTTATTAACATCCGTACGGTTCGATCGTCGAAAAAATCATTCAAAAAAATTATTCAGTGAATTTAGATCGTGCGTCTTTATAGGAAGCATCACTTTTACTACGTTTTTGTTAGATCTCGTACAACTCTACCTTTTTATTTTTTGATTATTTTTTCCAACACTAAAATGAGTGTTTATTAACATCCGTATGGTTCGATCGTCAAAGAAATCATTCAAAACAATTATTTATTGAATTTGGATCGTGCCTCGTTATAAGAAGCATCACTTTTACTACGTTTTTGTTAAAATCTCGTACAACTCGACCTTTTTATTTTTTGATTATTTTTTCCCAACACTAAAATGAGTATTTATTAACGTCCGTACGGTTCGATCGTCGAAGAAATCATTCATAAAAATTATTCAGTCCCGTTACATGAAGCATCACTTTTACTACGTTTTTGTTAAAATCTCGTACAACCCGACCTTTTTATTTTTGGATTATTTTTTCCCAACACTAAAATATTTAATATATAATAGAAATGAAATAACATATATTTTACAAGTCCATAAAAATATTTTTATTTTTACTAGATTTTTATTAAATAGTTAAACAAGATAAATTTATTATTTGCATCATAAATATTATATATAAATACGTACATATATGTAAAATTTAAATTTTTAAAATTGAAGTCAAATAATAGAGTTAAAATAATTAAAAAATTAAAAATGAAGTAAACCATTACCTTGAAAAATGAAAAATATTAAAGATGATGAAAAATGTTTAAGGCGGACAAATTTCCCCCTAACCCCAAAATTTTCAATATTTGGTTGCCGCTCTTCTCCTCCTTATCTCCCCCAATCTTTCCTCTGCTCCACATATTCTAAACTTTACTTATCTAAACCAAGATAAGCAACTCTCTCTCTCAATCTCTCCCATCAATTCTCCCCGCCCATTTCTTCCTCCCACCTAAAATCACTTCCCTTTTCTCCTCTTCTCAATCTAGAGTCAAAACACATGTTAAATGGCTGTTGCTCGTGTTATGTTGTCTGAGCAAAAAGTTGTTTTCTTGCAGAAAGATATTGATTTTACTAAACAAGAAGCGCTTCCTATGCTCCTTCGTGTTAAGCACATGCGTAATGTCACGGTAATCTTGCTCTTTTCGTATTTCATTTGTTTCGATGTTGGGGTTTTTTTAATCTGTAGAATGGCCTTTGGATGCAGGAAGTTTATGTTATAGTGTCAATTTCGGGTTTTGGGGGTCTTGTCGTTTGCTGTAATTTGGATGGTGCTGGTACAAAGAGTTTCTTCTTGCCTTAGGCAACAATGTGAGGAGATGGTGTGTGCGCAGAAGGTGTTTGATGAAATGTCAGAGAGAAATTTGATTGCTTGGAGTAGTTTGATTAGTGGGTATTCAACATTTTGTAATCCAGCATTTTGTAGGCTGCTTGTTGAGGTACATTATACATCACACTTTCTTATGATGGAATTATGATATTGTAATTATGATATTAAGTTACCAGCTTGTAGTAGAGTAACTAAGTGTTTGTTTTGCTGACATGGTGGTGGTGTAGTTTCAGTCAAGAAAGGAACAAAAGTAACTGAATACAGAAATTTTACTATCAAGTCATGGAGACTTGTGCAAATCTGATGTGCAAGCAGTAACAGTAAGTGATTTTGAGCAGCAATTAAAAGTCTAGAAACTCATGTTGCAAGTTGCATTGATGTCACCGTCTATTGTGCAATCAGTCGATTTCATTAAAATCCTCATTTCCTTTACTCTAGATGACATTCTGAACTATTGTCTAATACTAGTATACTATTGTACGGTTGTAATGATTTGCTCAGTTGTCATATTTGTATCACATACATTCACTGTTACATGAATAGCTGCTGCATTAATACTAGATCAATTGGTATATCAATTAACAAATGGCCAACCCTAAGTTCCTAACCTCATTTGATATTATGCCTAGACTTAAAAAGAGAACTTACTGAATTAGTAATTTATCTTTACCATCTCTAACAGTAAATGGTGCCCTTTTTCTGATGTAACTTAGCAGCAATTTTCATCTAATAAGAGATGTTATATTCTTTTCTGAAACAACTGCAAATTAATTGAAAGCATCTTTGTTACTTTTGTATTAAAACATTTATCTCTCAATTTTACAGTTCAAGATATGGTTTGATGATGCAGTAGCTGCAAGCTTAAAAGAACCAAATGCTATGGCATTGTCCACTGCTGGGAAAGATGGCAGACAGTAAGTATTTCTTTTTTCTGAATTTCTTTGTGTTGAGAGTTGCTTAAATGAAGACCAGTTTCCAGGAAGTTCGACATCTGACTAGCAGTTCATTACCTTGCCTTTCTATGTTTTTCATATGAAACTTTTGTTCCTCTTAAAAGCATCAATAATGGTCTATATTTTTTATAAGGATGGCTTTGTCTGGTTAGTCATCTTATGTAGATTGTATGATGGAATATGCTAAATGTTTGAAGAGCTTATTTATATGCTCAATATCTTTGTTTAGTGACTGACTACTGCTTATATGCAGGTATACTAATTATGGAAGCCACGATTTCCAGTGATCAAGATGACAATGGTACTCCGACGAATCAAGCTGGCACAACTTAGGGATTTTATTTTGTAGCTTTTAGTAGTTGTATAACTTTGGTTATTTTGTACTTTTGAAATTTGAATTGGTTTATTTGAACTTAGAATTAGTGCATGCGCTTGGTTTAGTACATGTAAAACTGTTAAGTAGTATTGTTGGATGCATCACTGCCTTTTGAAGTTGTTGGCTTGGTTTGGACAGGATGGTTTTATGTATAAACAAAGCAGCCATTTCAATTTTTTTGTAAAAAAGTGTTGCATTTGACTATATATGATGTTGCATTATGGTATATTTAGTGTTGCTAAAAATAATTTTGATGTTGCAAAAAAAAATGATGTTGCATTAGACCAAACTAGTGTTGCATTAGATAGTGGTCCCCACTGTTGATGTGGCACCATGTGGGTCCCATTGCTGACGTGGCATCCTATGGGACCCACTGCTGATGTGGCACCCCTAGTGGGCCCCAATGCTCACGTGGCATGGCCCCCAGTTATGACGTGGCACATTGTGGGTCTCATTGCTGACGTGGCATGTGGGCCTTACTATTGACGTGGCATGTGGGCCCCAGTGCTGACGTGGCACCTTGGTGGGCCCCATTGATGACGTGGCATGCCCCACCCCCATTTGTGACATGGCACATGTGGGCCCCACTAATGACATGTCAGCATGCTGACGTGGCACCTTGCTTACATGTCAGCATGTTGACATGGCTGAAACATCTTATGCAACCCCATGTAGTGTTGTGTTTGCATGCTTTTGGTGTTGCATAAGGCCTCTTATGCAATATTTTTCAAAGTGTTGCAATAGCTTGGAAAAGCGTTGCATTAGGGGTCTTACGCAACGCCAGTATTGGTAACGCCCCTCTAGCGTTGCGTAAGAACTTACGCAACGCTTTTCTTGCCTCACGCAACTGTATTTGGGGGTGGCGTATGTGCGTTTATGGCGTAGTGAAAACTAAAGAGTAGCAACAATTCCAAATATATATAACCCATAACAAGCCCATCTAATAGCAATAAAATAACACATGACATAAATCTACTACATGTGTATAAATAAAGCACAAATATCATGTCTTAGTATTACTAGTAATACATGAGTTTCACCATCATCACATCTCAAGTCTTGTTATTACTGCTAATAAATGACTTTCACCATCACCACATCTCTTCCAACTTAGAAATGAAGCTCCTTCATTGCCACTTCAAGTTGCAACACACCATATCTGTAGGTAGGAATTTACAAAAAAAAGTGAGAAGTTCACAAACACATTTACATAAATACAATGCAATATAGCAGAGTTTCATGGTCTTCAGAGGGAGGTGGAGATTGAGGGTATCTTAACGCATTAGCCGCTTAGGAGATAAGTACATCACACAAAGGCCTGATTTATAACATGTTTGAACTATTGAACAAGCAATGAAAAGCACAACTGCAAAAAAAAAATGAAATATCAAGAGGTACAGGAAACAAGTGAGCATATCCAAGGATAACAATAATTTTCGTCTAATTTAGTTCAACCAGTATTTTATGTACTACAAACATTGATGTACAAATATCCCCAATAAGAAACACATTGTTTTCTTGTACAATAGCTATTACATCAGACAAATGAGAGAGAGAGAATACCTTTAATTCCCATGAACGGGTCTAAAATTAAGGGAGAGAAAACACTTTAAAATTTCAATTCCCATGAACGGGTAATAAATTAAACTAGGTACCTCATGATTCTTATACATTGTATACCCGAAAAGATTCGTGTTCTTCTAGGAAATGCATTCTCAACAATCAACATAGCTTAGGTTGCTCAGATACTAGAATTTTGAAAACCACCTTTTACTAGGGTGGATCGCGGGGGTAATGATGGTTATTGAAAATTTGAGCTCAATCCATGACCCTTAATCAAATTAAAATGAACCAATTTGTTCCATTTTTATAAGTTCGATCTAGCGGTTTTTTCGGTTTATGAACAAAACAATACTTCTCATATTCTAACTTTCATTCTTTTATTGCATATGATTTATAACAATTTTTAAATTAGTCATGGTAAACTACGAATGACTAATTTCTATTGAGATAACTATACTTTATTTTATGCAAACAATTATGTAACTGTTTTCAACATTATATCAACGCTAAGACATAGTAATAGACATTTTAGACTTTCCAAATAACATGGGGTTAATGGTGGTAGGGGAAGAAGAAAACAGAGAAAAAATGGGGATAGGTAAAAAGAGAGAATAGAATGGTGGCTAGCCTGGGTGGCTGGAGCGCGGGTGAATTTATCAAGGGGAGTAGTTTAGGGACCATTCGTAAAAATATTTGAAGAAATGGTTAAAGATGGTAGAAGCTTCACTTAAGGTATGCCTGTATTGAGGGTATCTTAATGTATCAGAAGCTTAGGGGATAGAAATCATCACACAAAGGCCTGATCCAGAATAGGTTTGAACTATTGAACAAAGCAACGAAAAGAACGATTAATAAGTAAAAATGGACATATCACGATGTACAGGAAACAAATGAGCAATTATAAGGATAAGAATAACTGGATCACAAAAATTTGCCTCAAATATCTTTCAACCAATATCTGATATACCTAAAAATATTGATGTACAAATATCTCCGATAAGAAGGCATTGTTTCTTTGTACTACAGCCAAACTTACGACAGACGGATAGGCAGGAGAAAAAACTTCAAATTCCTATGAACGGGTATAAAATTAAACTAGGTTCCCCATGATTCTTATTAATAGTATACCCCAAAAGATTCTTGTTTTTCTAGGAAATGCATCCTTAACATAGCTTAGGTGCATGAAACACTGGAATTTAAAGAAACCACCTTCTGATTGTAATGTGAATACCAATGTGATACAAAATTATGGGATTACGTGTGGATACACAGGAGTACATGGGTAGCAAAAGTAAATGAAAAATAATATTACAGAAAAATATGCCTTTTCTTTTTCCAACACAGCAAAAAATGAAACCCAAGAAAAGTTGCAGCAAGGCCTAACATACAAGTAGTGTGTGATAGCCTCGCAAAGCATAGGTTAATGCAATTGCAGCATCAGAGCAGATAAACATTTGATACAAAGATAATCATGGTTTTGGGTGCAAAGAAGAAATAATTGAAATCTCGAAGAGCAGTGATCAAGCGGTTATTACAATCATTGTGGAAATCATCAAGTTTGCAACAAAATATCCGAACGACCAAAAGTAGTAAACCTGAGCACGGAGAACAGCAACAACTATATAAATAAAAATATAATTGTTACAATAAAATAAGAATATAGCAAGAAGAATATTGCACATACTTTATTGTCATAGAAAGGATAGATAATCTATTCTCCATACTGCACTGTTAACTTAGTTCTTGTCTCTTTGACTCATTCTGCATGCGTAGCTTAGAGCTCCTGTATTTAATCTCTTGTATTTGTGTTATCATTCTATATATCAATATACAGTTTGCTTATTAACCTTACTGTCATATCTCAATATCTTACATGGTATCACAGACACAATCCTTCCGCCATTACCTGCTTAATTACTAGTTGTTACTTGCTGTTTGCTGCTTCCTACTACCTGTTGCCTCTCAATATATCTATACTCCAAACATGAGTAGTCTTGCATCTGCATCAACTACATCAACTACTACTCTCATCGATTCAAATCACCCTTACTATCTACAAAGTGCTGATCATCCAGGTATGGCTTTGGTTAATCAACCTCTCACCGAAAAAAATTATTTGCAATGGAGTAGATCTATCAAGCTAGCTTTATATGCTAAATTAAAGTTAGGACTAATTGATGGTACTTTAGCCATACCTCAACCTACGTCTCCCCTATATGCCCTATGGGTCAGATGTAATGATATGGTCTTGTCATGGCTTCAAAACTCTCTATCTACTGAAATTCGTAGCAGTGTTGTTTATTTTGCTACTGCAAAGGAAATTTGGGATGACATTATGATTAGGTTCTCTCAAAGTAATGTTCCTCGTGTGTTCCAACTTAAGAAGGAACTTACTACACTTACTCAGGGTTCCATGTCTATTACTGCATATTTTACAAAATTTCAAGCTCTTGATGCTGAATTAAATGACCTTGCTCCTATCCCTAAATGCTCATGTGTTACAAATAATTATGCCTGTGACTATATGGTTAAGCTGGACAAATATGAACAGCTTAACAAATTAAGTCAATTCCTAATGGGCCTTGGAGATTAGTATACTAACACAAGAGGTCAGATCCTCATGATGACGCCCGTGCCTGCTCTTAGTCAAACCTACTCCATTCTCCTGCAAGAGGAGCTTCAGAGATACTGTTCTCCACACCATATTGTCCCTGAAAATTGTGCTATGAATGTTAAGTTCAATGGGACACAAACTGCTACCAGGAAATCATTTTTTCCATCTAATACCAGGAAGCCTACTACTACTACTACCAACATTGCGGATGCATTCTGTGACTATTGCCAACTGCCAGGACACTATAAAGACAAGTGTTTCTGTCTACATGGATACCCAGAGTGGCACAAGCTATATGGCAAACCTAAACCTAGACCAAGGACTCAATCCTCCAATTTCAAGAAGGCTCCTCAAGTTACAGCCCCTACTCAATCTGCTGATAATGCCACTCAACCTCAAACTGCAGCTATCTCAGGTGGATTCACAGAATTACAGTGCCAACAAATTGCTCAGATGATTCAGAATAGCCTTAAAAGAAATCATGCATGGAACACACCTCTTTCAGAGACTCAATTCTCAGGTAGTTTCCAACACCAATCTTATACTACCTCATGTGTAAATTCCATAGCTGTTACTTCCAATAATTGGATTCTTGATTCTGGTGCAACTAATCATATCACTTATTGTCATGATTCTCTCATAGATCCAAAAGTGCTACAATCCACCCTATATCTACCTAATGGTAATACTGCAAATATTACTCACACAGGAACCATACATCTATCTACTAATGTTGTCCTATATGATGTGCTTTGTGTCCCCGCCTTCCACTGTAATCTAATCTCAATTCCGAAACTCACTGAAAATTCAAAGTTTAATGTTGTATTTTCTTCACATTCATGCCATATACAGGACCTAGCCCAGAACAAGATGCTAGAGATTGGTAGGCTCTCTGGTGGCCTGTATCAACTCTCAGTCATTCCTTCTTCGATCAAGCCTACATCAATTGCAAAAGCTCACACCACTGCTCTTTCTTCATATCAACTCTGGCATTCTAGGATTGGCCACCCTTCAAATGTTGTTTTAAGAAAACTTCCTATTTTACCCTCATGTGAGGTGTTAGATAATTGTGATATATGTCACCTTTCTAAGCAGAATAGACTAGCATTTTCTGAAAGAAATCCTACTAGTACCACTCTGTTTGAGATTATACACTGTGATCTATAGGGTCCCTATAAAGTGCATACCTATGGAAGTTGCAATAAGTTTTTAATTATTGTTGAAGATTCTACTAAATGCACTTGGGTTTTTTTGATAAATGATAAATCTATTGTGCCATTATTGCTTAAAATTTTTTTTGCTCATGTTCAAAACCAGTTCAAAACTACCATACAAATTCTCAGATCAGACAATGGCACTGAGTTTGTTAATCATGATCTTACTACCCACCTTCAATCATTAGGAATCATACATCAAACTTCATGTTCTTATACCCCTCAACAAAATGGGGTTGCTGAGAGAAAACACAAGCACATTCTGAATGTTGCCAGGTCTCTTAAAATTCAATCTCATGTTCCAGCCTATCTTTGGGGAGACTGCATTTTAACGGCTATCCATCTTATAAATTTACTTCCATCCAAACAGCTTCACTATAAATCTCCTTATGAATTGTTGTTTAAGAAAATACCTTGTTATGACAATCTTAAAAATTTTGGTTGTCTCTGCTATGTGAATAATTTGACTCCACCTAAAGATAAATTTGCTCCTAAATCTACCAAGTCAATTTTTCTGGGCTATCCTTTTGGTAAAAAGGGATATACAGTTATGGATATGACTACTAAAAAGCTTTCTATGTCAAGGGATGTGGTATTTGTAGAACATATTTTCCCTTATGCTCCCAATCAAAATAATGTTCCTCAAATTCCTATTTTTCCCTCAAATGATCTTATTGTCACCTCATTTGATGAAAATGATGTCTCAGTCATCCCTGTCCCTCAAACTGAGGTTGTAGACACTCATGACCATTCTCCTCCCATTACTACCTCCCTTACACCATCTACTAGACCTAAAAGACAAACACAAATACCTGCTAAGTTTAAAGACTTTACTGGTCTGCCTACACACATTACACAACCTAATTCCAATATATGTGTTCAATATCCCCTTAATCAGTACATGTCATGTGCTGTTTTCAGCCCCTCATACAAAGCATTTCTTACCAAAACTGATGACATCAAGGTCCCATATACCTATAAATAGGCAGTCAAAACTGATCAATGGTGTCAAGCTATGAAACATGAATTAGAGGCACTAGAAGCTAACAAAACATGGACTTTTGTTCCTATGCCAACAAATAAGCACATTGTTGATTGCAGATGGCTCTACAAAATTAAATATACTGCAGATGGTAATATTGAAAGGCACAAGGCCAGGATTGTTGCTAGGGGTTTTACTCAGACTGAAGGACTCGATTACTTTGAGACTTTTGCTCCAGTGGCTAAGATGACCACTGTGAGATTGTTGTTGGCTTTGGCTGCTGCTCATAATTGGCAACTAACTCACATGGATGTCACTAATGCCTTTCTTCATGGAGACTTGGAGGAGGTATACATGCATCTTCCACCTGGTGTTCAAATTCTTGCTTCTTTTCCCAAAAATCCATTTGTCAAACTTGTGTGCAAACTTCTTAAGGCTCTCTATGGCCTCAAGCAGGCCCCCAGGAAATGGTACCAGAAGTTATCTAAAGCACTTGCAAAATTTGGGTTGATTCAATGCCCCTGTGATCATAGCCCATTTAGTATGTCTCAAGATGGTGCTTTTGTGGCAGTCTTAATATACGTGGACGACCTTTTTATAACAGGCAACTCATCCACTCTTATAAACCAGGTGAAACAATTTCTCAGCACCCAGTTTAATATCAAAGATTTAGGCCCAATGAAGTACTTTCTTGGACTTGAAATTGCCAGATCCTCCAATGGTCTGCATCTTCATCAAAGAAAATATACTCTTTGTAATAACCCTAACTTTAGCAATGCTACAGTGATCACAGGAATTGTAAATTTTGAAGATTTAGAGAAATGGTATGTAGGTACTCTATTATTGAAACAGAAAATGAGTAAACAGAAACCATATTAGTAATATACTATGAAAATAAGTGACTCAAAATGACGATAGATTTCAGAAATTCATGAACATGGATTTTTGAGAATTTTGATCTCGAATGAACTTCTAATGGAAATTAAGGAGCATGGGGATATTAAAGGAATTATATATTGAGGAATTAGTGAATTAGGGAAAACTAAGGGATTATTAAGTTAAGGAAATACCAAAGGAATTTGGATTGTTAAATGATTTCAGAACCACTGAGATAGTGAGGTATATTCGAAACGAATCACAATTAGACGAGTATGGAAACCAAACAACCAATATTTATAAATTAACAAGGATACCTACCATATTATTAATTACCAAGAGAATTAGCATAATACTTAGGAAAATCAAGAAAAGAGATTAAGAGATCATCACAATGACATCATTAGGTGATATCACATTCCACTAACTTGTTTTAAGGGTAGATTAGTCATTTTGTATGAGGATTTTTCTATAATCTTCACCACAAATCTACAAGACTCTAGAAGCATCAAGAGATTAAGCCAAGATAAGATTAACCAACACAAAATATCATCTTCATCTTCACCAAAAAGCTCTCCATCTCTTTTCTCTAAAAACTGTCCAGCAGGAACAGGAAGGAGAAGAAAAATCATATCTCCATTTCTATCCATGATAAAATCACCAAATTTGAACCACAACCTCTCCACCCCATGGGAATTATTCTCTCCAAATTTCATAGCAATCCAAGTAGTATAGCCTAGTCAAATCCATGCTCAAAGTGGGAGAACCAAACCTGTCCAGTTTCTGTCCAGCGAAAAGATGGAGCTCAAAACCATAGCTAGGAAGCTTTGTTTTTGGTGATCTATAGCTCAAATCAAAGCTTATACAGAGGCCAAGATGTGGTAAAAATTTGAGATCCAAACTCTTATTTTTCGATTTGTTATGATTTTTACAAAAGTGATGATGAATAGTAACCCTTAGAAACTAACTTTGTTTTTATGGTTTCTTTAGTTGATCCAAGCTAGTATAAGGTTGATTAAGCATATCCCAAGGCTCATTAATTGTTATTGAAGCTTCAAGAAGGTATAAATCTCAAGACCCTTTAGTATTACTTTGCTTATATGATAGATTATAGAAAGATTAGTGATTAAAGTTATGTTTCATGATGATCCATGTGTTTAAAAGTGTTGTTATTGTATATGAAAGGAGTATGTGCTTGTAACCATGGTTGGTAAGATGACCACATGGTGTAGGTGATGGTGTATAAGGTGGATGATTGGTTTGGAGGAGTTGGATTTTGGAAAGTATGAAAATATAGCCGTTATAATGCCCGATTTTCGTTAAACCAAATAGATGCCCTGTTTTTGGCACCCAAATTCACACGGTAGGTTCCTGTCCAGTGCACCAACTAATCATGAAAGGCTAGAGCTTGGTTTATAGATTGTTTTTATATAAGGTGCGTTAAAATCTGATGAACGGTTTAGGAGAAAAGTCAGTTTTAGTGAAGGACGTTCGAAAACCGAGAAACCGTAATTGTATCCACTTTGAGGTCATAGTTACCATACTTAATCATCTTTAAAGGTTATGAAATTTTGGGACAATATAGTAGGTTGAACAGAGATTAAAACCCCACTGACCTAGCATTAAAATTCGAATTTGAGAATTTATGAGAAATTTTACAGTCGAGTGTGGTTATTAAGGGAAATGGTGGAATACACTAAAACTTAGATCGAGTTTAGAAATGGTTAAGTTCATGTAAACTTTTGGTGCATAAAAACTATGTTAAGCATATAATATGTGTCAAGGGTGTTAATGTATAGAGATTAGGTGATTAAGTGGGATATGTACTAACGGTGATCCTTTCGTTTCTATAGAGACGGGAGACGAACTCCGGATCATACCTTCAGGACACAGAGATCGAGGCAAGATTTAATCTATATTTACTTGAAAAAAATTATTTATCTTTAAAGAAGATGATTTCATGGAATATATATGTGATTACATGATACTATATTGTTAATAATTTATTTCCTGAATTTCTGGGAATTGAAGAGAGATGGATATGAACTATGGATTATGAGTATGAATATAGATATGATCATGCATAAAGTGAACATGCTTTATGATTAAGAGATTATGAAAGAATGGTATTAGTTGTTATCTAGAGTATATGAAAGAAGGGTATCAGTTGTTATCTAAGGTTATATGGTTTATAATGTTATTCTTTTAAATATTGTGCTTTAATAAGTATTATTTGAGTATTATCTACTATTTTTAAAAGTAGATGAAATATTTTATATATATAATAGTATTGGATTTCATTGAATACAGAAGAGATGTCTGAGTCATATCTAAAGTATTATGATATATATATTTTAAAGGTGATGATAAATAGAGATGGAAATGTGAATGAAAATGTGAATGGAATAATGATTTGAAAAGGGGGATTGTAACAGAAAGCGTAAGAGGCTGTGTGCGGCACAGTCCAGCTTTCAATATTTTCGGCACGAAGATGCCAAGGGAGGATATAGCAGGTAGCCTTCCTCCAGGGTTGATTACCAGGTAGGGATCATCCCTTCTACTAGTAGTAAAAAGAGAGCGGGTACGGTCAGGCGACTGATCATCGTCCTACGTACCTGGCGCCAGCAGATATCCCAAAGCTTGAAAGAAAGAATTGAAAAGGGTTTTTCAGATTTCTATACTGAGAACAGAAAATGATGATATGAAATGATGGAATTATTGTTACAGATGAAGAGAAACTGATTTTATATTAATTTATATAATTGTGGCATAAGAAGGAAATGAGAAGATTATAGCGAGAGATTTGTTCAAGTTTTCATATTATCTTGAAAGATTACACTGAAATGGTATATTGATTGTTATAGCATTTAAGAAAAGAAAATGATATTATATGATATTAGAAGAGAGACTGATATTATAATATTATATAATTCTTTTCGTACAAAGATAATTGGAAAGTATATATATATTGAATGAAAATAAAATTTCTTTCCATAATAACTGAAGATTGTTTTGTTTAATAGGTATATATATGATGGTTTATTTTCCTTTGGTGCTAGTTGATAGAATTTATCTTGCTGAGCTATTTTAGCTCATTCTTGCTACTTATGTATATAACAGCTAGGTATGCCGATACTCTGTACCACGCCCCGCAAGAGGGTAAGGGAAAGGCGACCTTCTGAGAGCACGCTGACACCGATTCCTGAGGTAGCGTAGAGACAGACGGGTTCTGGTAGCCTTATGTATAATTAAGTGTGTAAGCATGTAATGAACTTTTAATTGTTGAAATGCTTCATGTCGAAGTATTATTCAACAATGTATTTAAGCTTGATCCTGGTTTGTAATAACTCTATAAAACTTTAAATTCTTAATATCGTGGATGTTGTTTTCTGAGCATATGACTGGTGTGTATTAATATCATTAAGTGTGGGGTCTATTGTGTGAGTTTTATTATGCATTTATATTCCAGCTGCAAAGAGAAGAATATTAATAAATGAAAATTGGTCCGTGACGGCCTGGATTCATGACCCCGGATTTGGGGCTGTCACAGTTTGGTATCAGAGCTAAGAGTCATAATGCTCAGGAACACAAGTGATAATAATAAATATATCAGTAATAATATAAATTGCAAACTCCCATCGAGTTCAAGGGTGGTATATCGAATGTAGCATTTATTCTAAGTAGTGATTATAATTTTATAGATTATTACTAATAAAGGGTTATGTTTTATTAGAGGGAGAAGAAATGGGTGAGTCGAGTTATGTTCGTGAGTGGCTAGGGATATATATATATATATATATATATATATATATATATATATGTGTGTGTGTGTGTGTGTGTGTGTGTGTGTGTTAATCGGTGATATAATTATTGAATATGGAATAATGTATAGTGTCCCCTAAATTTGGGTAAATAATGGAGAATATTGTTATGTACGGAATCATGTCGCCTAAACGTAATACTAGGGCAAATGTAAGGGAAAATGAGGGAGTTTGAGGTAATAGTGTAAGTAGATTGGTGAATAGACACTGATTGTTTGTGGAGATGAAAGGGTGAAACTGAGGTTGGTCGGTAAAGCCAAGATATACCTTAAAGACCAAGACAGACTGAGACATTCCGAGATTGACTTAAATGAAAAGGTTATTATGCCAAAAGTGTTAAGTTTATATAGTACACGGGATCGATATGAGAAAGGGGATACTTGATGTATTGGGAAGTGTACGTTAGATAACCTCGTGAGTATACAGGGTATGTTAGATTATACAATTTAGAAGTATAGTTGATGGGTCCTTGATACCAGAGCAATGTTAGGCCAAGACGATCAATATTACGTAAGTATATCGATTAGAAGGTTGTGTTCTATTATGGATAAAGGCAGAGAGTATCGAGCCAAGTCACGACTAGGTAAATGTAGATAATTGGGAATATCAGACGATAGGTTGAGGCTTCATGGTGAGTGCCAAATTTAAGAAGTTTTGGAGAGTATGCAGTCTAAGATATAAATAATATTTGAGGAAAGCCTTCCATTATTGGGATTTTCAATTGGGCAGAGGCTATTAACAGTACCTATTTTCAGGCTCCTAAAGCCCTGCTAAATTATATTATTGAGTTTCAAATTTTCCTCCACTAGTGGGTAATTATTTATTAAGGGCCGGTATCTTTTCAAAACTTTCTGGTACCTTTGGAATGTGTTTCAAAATTGTATTTTATCTATCTTAGTCAAAATATTTCTCTAAGATTATTTTCGAAAAATGGTGTTTATCATCGTGATTTAAATTTCCCTCTATATTTCTTACTCCAACTAAGAGGAATAGCCCTATATGTATACACAGGGACAATCTATCTGTGTGATAGAAAGTCGGAGGGGACGCCCTCACTTGTGTGACGTACGGGTTCTTCCATCATATTGATTTCTCAAATATTCTTTTGTTTCGAATAAAGGTTATTTAAAACTCTTATTTTATAAATTATTATGGGACCCTTGCTTATTTCTGGGTTCGTTTCAATTCAAAGTCTCTTAAATTTTATTAATTGTTTTGAATATAGAAGATTTCCTTAATGGATGGAATAATGGAAGTAAAGTTTAGGGTATACGTGATTATACGCGGAAACTAGAGATTCCAAGGGAAACTTCGTTAAGAGATAATTAGAGCTAGAAGCGTTTCAATATAAGAGATGAAGGAATTTCGTGAGAAGAAATGGGTATATTTGATGATTAGTAAGAGAAAAAAATATGAGGAATTTTAAGGTATAATTGAGATTTACTATTGAGAATAAGGTGTATTTTGAGGATAGAGTCAAAATAAGGATAAAGGAAGTGGGGATAATTAATGAAGGATTCGAGGTGCAATAACTATTAGTGGGGGAAGGCCAATATTGTGACTAATACCCTAAGTAGAGAGAGAAAGAGATATTAAAGATGTTAAGTATTCAAAGGATTAATCCAAAAGGTGTGAATGAGTAAAACTTGAGCTAAAGATTTTGATGAGAATAATAAAAGGAAATTTCAGAGGTGGAGTAGATAGTATATCATGAAGGAACTAAGGTAGATCAGTAAGATGTAAAGAGCGTATAGTGAACAATAGACATATGGGATAAGGTATCCGGAGGAAATTGCAAGTACGCGCTAATTTGACCTCTTAAGTGTAAATGTTTGATTAGGAATCAATTTGGTCAATGAATGGTGTAGGAAGGTTGACAATCTAGATAAGGAAAATCAGTATCTGTTAGGGGTCAGAAAATTCTATGAAAAGAAGAATAAGAGTATTTTGGGAAAAACACAAGCTTTTTTAGGTACGAACAGGAAATATATATTATAGAGAGTATTTTCTTACAATTGTTTCAAGGAATAATGTCATAGTCAAATTTCTGGAGGATTTTACAGAGACATGATATAATAAGATTGAAGCGTTAATATTTTATGTCATGATAGAGATCAAAATATAGATAAACCATAGTGAGATACCCTACCATTCAGGGGAGGCCAATGTGGTGGCCGATACCCATAGCCAAAAGAGGAATGAAAGATGAGATAATATAGAATGACTGAAACAGGAAGAAAATTTTGAGATAAAGATAGTGAAAACACTACTATTGATAAGCTAAATGGCATGTTGATGAATGACAAGTAAGCTTATGTTGATGTATTTTGCGCAAACAAGATAGAGATATTATGAAGGAAAAAGGATAGAGAAAGTGGTGTAGAAGTTAGAGGGTGTGGATGGAAAAGGTATATATGGACATTTTCAACGTGATTCCGGGACGGAATCCTTTTAAGGGGGAAAGACTGTAATAACCCTAACTTTAGCAATGTTACAGTGATCACATGAATTGTAAATTTTGAAGATTTAGAGAAACGGTATGTAGGTACTCTATACTTGAAACAGAAAATGAGTAAACAGAAACCATATTAGTAATATACTATGAAAATAAGTGACTCAAAATGACGATAGATTTCAGAAATTCCTGAACATGGATTTTTGAGAATTTTGATCTCGAATGAACTTCTATTGGAAATTAAGGAGCATGGGGATATTAAAAGAATTATATATTGAGGAATTAGTGAATTAGGGAAAACTAAAGGATTATTAAGTTAAGGAAATACCAAAGGAATTTGGATTGTTAAATGATTTCAGAACCACTGAGATAGTGAGGTATATTCGAGACGAATCACAATTAGACGAGTATGGAAACCAAACAACCAATATTTATAAATTAACAAGGATACCTACCATATTATTAATTACCAAGAGAATTAGCATAATACTTAGGAAAATCAAGAAAAGAGATTAAGAGATCATCACAATGACATCATTAGGTGATATCACATTCCACTAACTTGTTTTAAGGGTAGATTAGTCATTTTGTATGAGGATTTTTCTATAATCTTCACCACAAATCTACAAGACTCTAGAAGCATCAAGAGATTAAGCTAAGATAAGATTAACCAACACAAAATATCATCTTCATCTTCACCAAAAAGCTCTCCATCTCTTTTCTCTAAAAACTGTCCAGCAGGAACAGGAAGGAGAAGAAAAATCATATCTCCATTTCTATCCATGATAAAATCACCAAATTTGAACCACAACCTCTCCACTCCATGGGCATTATTCGCTCCAAATTTCATAGCAATCCAAGTAGTATAGCCTAGTCAAATCCATGCTCAAAGTGGGAGAACCAAACCTGTCCAGTTTCTGTCCAGCGAAACGATGCAGCTCAAAACCATAGCTAAAGCTTTGTTTTTGGTGATCTATAGCTCAAATCAAAGCTTATACAGAGGCCAAGATGTGGTAAAAATTTGAGAGCCAAACTCTTATTTTTCGATTTGTTATGAGTTTTACAAAAGTGATGATGAATAATAACCCTTAGAAACTAACTTTGTTTTTATGGTTTCTTTAGTTGATCCAAGCTAGTATAAGATTGATTAAGCATATCCCAAGGCTCATTAAGTGTTATTGAAGCTTCAAGAAGGTATAAATCTCAAGACCCTTTAGTATTACTTTGCTTATATGATAGATTATAGAAAGATTAGTGATTAAAGTTATGTTTCATGATGATCCATGTGTTTAAAAGTGTTGTTATTGTATATGAAAGGAGTATGTGCTTGTAACCATGGTTGGTAAGATGACCACATGGTGTAGGTGATGGTGTATAAGGTGGATGATTGGTTTGGAGGAGTTGGATTTTGGAAAGTATGAAAATATAGCCGTTATAATGCCCGATTTTCGTTAAACCAAATAGATGCCCTGTTTTTGGCAACCAAATTCACACGGTAGGTTCCTGTCCAGTGCACCAACTGATCATGAAAGGCTAGAGCTTGGTTCATAGATTGTTTTTATAAAAGGTGCGTTAAAATCTGATGAACAGTTTAGGAGAAAAGTCAGTTTTAGTGAAGGACGTTCGAAAACCGAGAAACCGTAATTGTATCAACTTTGAGGCCATAGTTACCATACTTAATCATCTTTAAAGGTTATGAAATTTTGGGACAATATAGTAGGTTGAACAGAGATTAAAACCCCACTGACCTAGCATTAAAATTCGAATTTGAGAATTTATGAGAAATTTTACAGTCGAGTGTGGTTATTAAGGGAAATGGTGGAATACACTAAAACTTAGATCGAGTTTAGAAATGGTTAAGTTCATGTAAACTTTTGGTGCATAAAAACTATGTTAAGCATATAATATGTGTCAAGGGTGTTAATGTATAGAGATTAGGTGATTAAGTGGGATATGTACTAACGGTGATCCTTTCGTTTCTATAGAGACGGGAGACGAACTCCGGATCATACCTTCAGGACACAGAGATCGAGGCAAGATTTCTTCTATCTTTACTTGAAAAAAATTATTTATCTTTAAAGAAGATGATTTCATGGAATATATATATGATTACATGATACTATATTGTTAATAATTTATTTCCTGAATTTCTGGGAATTGAAGAGAGATGGATATGAACTATGGATTATGAGTAAGAATATAGATATGATCATGCATAAAGTGAACATGCTTTATGATTAAGAGATTATGAAAGAATGTCATCAGTTGTTATCTAGAGTATATGAAAGAAGGGTATTAGTTGTTATCTAAGGTTATATGGTTTATAATGTTATTCTTTTAAATATTGTGCTTTAATAAGTATTATTTGAGTATTATCTACTATTTTTAAAAGTAGATGAAATATTTTATATATATAATAGTATTGGATTTCATTGAATACAGAAGAGATGTTTAAGTCATATCTAAAGTATTATGATATATATATTTTAAAGGTGATGATAAATAGAGATGGAAATGTGAATGAAAATGTGAATGGAATAATGATTTGAAAAGGGGGATTGTAACAGAAAGCGTAAGAGGCTGTGTGCGGCACAGTCCAGCTTTCAATATTTTCGGCACGAAGATGCCAAGGGAGGATGTAGCAGGTAGCCTTCCTCCATGGTTGATTACTAGGTAGGGATCATCCCTTCTACTAGTAGTAAAAAGAGAACGGGTACGGTCAGGCGACTGATCATCGTCCTACGTACCTGGCGCCAGCAGATATCCCAAAGCTTGAAAGAAAGAATTGAAAAGGGTTTTTCAGATTTCTATACTGAGAACAGAAAATGATGATATGAAATGATGGAATTATTGTTACAGATGAAGAGAAACTGATTTTATATTAATTTATATAATTGTGGCATAAGAAGGAAATGAGAAGATGATAGCGAGAGATTTGTTCAACTTTTCATATTATCTTGAAAGATTACACTGAAATGGTATATTGATTGTTATAGCATTTAAGAAAAGAAAATGATATTATATGATATTAGAAGAGAGACTGATATTATAATATTATATAATTCTTTTCGTACAAAGATAATTGGAAAGTATATATATATTGAATGAAAATAAAATTTCTTTCCATAATAACTGAAGATTGTTTTGTTTAATAGGTATATATATGATGGTTTATTTTCCTTTGGTGCTAGTTGATAGAATTTATCTTGCTGAGCTATTTTAGCTCATTCTTGCTACTTATGTATATAACAGCTAGGTATGCCGATACTCTATACCACGCCCCGCAAGAGGGTAAGGGAAAGGCGACCTTCTGAGAGCACGCTGACACCGATTCCTGAGGTAGCGTAGAGACAGACGGGTTCTGGTAGCCTTATGTATAATTAAGTGTGTAAGCATGTAATGAACTTTTAATTGTTGAAATGCTTCATGTCGAAGTATTATTCAACAATGTATTTAAGCTTGATCCTGGTTTGTAATAACTCTATAAAACTTTAAATTCTTAATATCGTGGATGTTGTTTTCTGAGCATATGACTGGTGTGTATTAATATCATTAAGTGTGGGGTCTATTGTGTGAGTTTTATTATGCATTTATATTCCAGCTGCAAAGAGAAGAATATTAATAAATGGAAATTGGTCCGTGACGGCCTGGATTCATGACCCCGGATTTGGGGCTGTCACACTCTTGATATTTTACAAGATACTGGCATGATTACTTGCAAACCATCAGTTGTTCCAATGGAGCAAAATCATACCCTTGACAGAATTTCATCTCCTGATCATTCTACTTCCACGGTCACTACTTACAGGAGAATTGTGGGTCGATTAATCTACCTCACTATTACCAGGCCAGATATCTGCTACGCCGTTCATGTATTGTCTCAATTCATTACATCTCCTAAAGAGGTACACATTCAAGTAGCTTACAAAGTCATCAGCTTTCTCAAAGCTACTCCTGATCAGGGCTTGTTCTACTCTGCAAACAATTCATTACTTCTTACTGCATATTCAGACTCCGACTGGGGAGGATGCAAACTTACAAGATGCTCCCTTACTGGTTACTGCATCACCTTAGGATCAGCCCTCATTTCCTGGAAGTCTAAAAAGCAACATACAATCTCAAAATCATCAGCTGAAGCTGAATATAGGGCCATGGCTGACACTTGCTGTGAAATCTCTTGGCTCCTTTCTATTTGTTATACAATCAAACATCCTGTTGTCCTTCCAGTTTCCCTCTATTGTGATAGTAATTCTGCCATCCACATTGCTTCAAACCCTGTGTTCCATGAAAGAACAAAACACATTGAAATTGATTGTCATTATGTTAGACAACAATTTCAAAATGGTGTTGTTGAACCTGCTCATATACACACAACTGATCAACCTGCGGACATGTTTACAAAGGCCCTATCCGCTAAGCAAATCCGCTTTCTCAGTTCCAAGTTAGGAGTTTCTCAGTTCTTCGCTCCTTCTAACTTGAGGAGGGATGTTACAATAAAATAAGAATATAGCAAGAAGAATATTGCACATAATTTATTGTCATAGAAAGGATAGATAATCTATTCTCCATACTGCACTGTTAACTTAGTTCTTGTCTCTTTGACTCATTCTGCATGCGTAGCTTAGAGCTCCTATATTTAATCTCTTGTATTTGTGTTATCATTCTATATATCAATATACAGTTTGATTATTAACCTTACTGTCATATCTCAATATCTTACAATAATAAGTGAAAGAATTACTTTACCTTACCTAGAGAGTAATGTAGCCATGAAGTGTACAAGCAGAATCGAGATCAAAGTATTGGGAAGAAAGCGGAGTGACAAGCACCGCCTTCTTAGTGTCTTCATTATTGATGAGCTAGACTTTGAATCGCACAAAGTGAACAAGGGTGGTTGGGTTTTCGGGGTCAGTTTGACGATCCTCAGAACGAGAAGCAAGCAAGCAGAGTATGTCATTGCCCAGAGATACCAAAGTATTATAACCGTAGAAAGGTAGATGAGATTTAACGTTGCCTGCATCAGGGGACACTTGAACGTTCAACCATTATTTGCTGGCAATATCATAAGCCGTAAAGATGTTTTCACATTCGAAATGATGAACATATATAACCCCGTCAAGAAGTGTCACCATTTCACAATGTCGCAACCAACAAGGGAAGCCCTCCTGCAAACACTCCCATTGTTCCCGAGAAGGATAGTAGGCGAACATTGAAGAGGGCTTGTCAAAGAATGCAATGATTCTATAATTTTTGTGATCCACGAGTACTAGAGGAACAAGCCACCGAGAGTGTGGATTTTATGAGACGCCAGTTGGGCTTAGTACGTTGAGTAGGATAAAAAACCAACAAATCAGAAATTCCAAAGTAATAAATCTTGCCACCAAATGCGATAGGAAAGCCCATAGGTCTAGAGGGCCTCTTTTCCAACAATTTGATTCTGATGAATTGGTGAAATCAAGAAAATAGAAGGAGCTTGGTTTTTTGGCATTAGAGTTATTTATTGGCATTCCAACGATGTAAATTCTGGATCTCAAAGCCATCATGCAACTCATTTCACGAAGATCCTGCATTGTACAAAGAAGGGTTGAGACACCACCACTAAGGACATCCAAAATATAGTAACCAGTAAAACAAGGAGGCTCATATTGACCACCGGGCGGCCTCTCCTTGGTCTACACTAGAAGAAGATGCTTATCCGATGAATCTGATGAATCCACTCTCCTCTCCACATCCATCATTCTCTCGCCGCCTCTTCTTCCTTTCTAGTTGATGTCCTTCAAAATTAGGGTTTGAGTATTTTTACTCTGGAGACTTAACTCATGAATAAAAAATAGCTAAAAATATTGTCTAACAAGAAGTTTTATATATTATAATCTATGGTGTTAGGCCGAATACACAATTATAATCAAGATCGTATGAGATAATAACAATTAATATACGCTTGAATACTCAAAAAACTGTTTGGAATTAAAACTCCTCTTTCAGTGATGTAAATATAACGAAAGCTGCTTAGGTTACAATGAATAATACTCTGTGTTTCACGATACCCGGTTAACCTAACTGTATTTATAAGATATACAGATGCTATATACAATTGTTATCAATTACGATTGCTACAGGTCTTTTGAGTCACCATAATCTCTTTGATAGCTATCCAATCTTCAAAGATATTGCTTCTATATTTATCTTCATTTATTCTTCAAAGTCCGATGACCAGTAGTCGCTTCCTCTAGATAGAGTTTAGCAAACTCTGTCGAGATCCAACTGTCAGAGTTTAAACTAAACTCTGATCGCTTCCAGTTAAACTCTGATGATTCACTGAAACACTTAAACACTGATTATTCACATAAATTATATTTAACAATCTCCCCCAACTTGTTCATTAGCAAAAATGCACAAGTTAATAACAGTAATTGATGATGTCAAAACAAATAGACAAATACAGTGTTTATACATAATCAGAGTTTAAACTTCTACTTAACAAAATCTTCAGAAAATAAGAAATACTTACAGAACCCTATTCACCTAATTTCTTCAAAATCTGGTGTTGTTCTGAGATAGTCTATAAGTAGTCTCCTTTCTGCATTTTCAAGTTCTGCATGCATAACTTTCTTGATCTCTTTCAGCTTAGGATCATCTTCACCAGTTTGATAAATTGTAGCTCTCAGAGAATAGATTTTGTTTTTCTTCATGTCATTGCCCAGTCTGATGAAATGTGCTTTATCTGACTCTGGATTAAAATCTAGAACAGTTATACCCAGATCAGTTTTCAACCGAGCAACATTTTTCTTCATCTCCACTATCTTCCCTTGATAATCTCTGTACTTTGGAACATACTCACTTGTATACTTTGTACCACTAAGTGCCTTACACTACTAGAAATCTGTTAATAGACATCACGCCTTTAACATCGGTCAGTAATGCCACCGATGTCTTTGTGTTTTAAGACATCGCTTGCAATAAAACCGATGTCTTTATGTTTTAAGGCATCACTTTCAAAAAGAACCGATGTCTTAAATAAATAATAAAAAAAAATATCCTGCACGTACCCCAAATAATTTCCCCCTTAATGTTTCCCCCAATTTTTTAAAATGTTTCCCCCCCCCGGGCCATTTTTTGTTCCCCCAATTTATCAAAACATACGCAATCACCCATCACCCTCTCTCTCAAACAAATTAAATAAAAACATAATAGGTAAAAACACTCTCGATTCTAAACCCTCTCTCATTCACACACTCACTCACCCGGCCTCTCCTCCAAGAACCCTAAGTCTCTCTCTCTCTCTCTCTCTCTCTCTCTCTCTCTCTCCTCCGATTGAAGTCCGAATAAGCTCCGATTGAGCATCATTTCTTTCACCCATTTTTCATTTATTTTACCCACTCTCCTCTCTCTCTCTCTCTCACACACACACACACACACACACACTCATCTCTCTCCACAAACACTCTCCGATTACAAGCTCCGATTGTATGTACTCTTCTCTGATTTTGTAAATTACAAGCACCGATTAAACTTTTCTCCTACTCGAATTACAAGCTCCGATTGGTAATTTTCTCTGATTGTTAATTTTTAGGGTTTTTTTAATTGTGCATATGATTAGATTTGGGTCGTTCATATGTAAGTGTCATAGTTCGATTTAATAAGAAATTTGTGTAGCCCTTTTGACAACTAGTTGTGGAATACTATACCTATTAAAAGTGGTATATTATCTATGTGTATGTTATATGATTTTTAATAATTTACACTTGAATATATGAATTTATATTTTTTACGATGTTGTTAAAGTTAGAGACTGAGCAATTCATTATGTATATATTTAAACTAATCTTATGATGATTCTTATGTATAAAGTTTCGTAAAAAGAAGGAATTGGTGATTTTTAGGGCCTGGATGTTCATCAATAGGGTTCGGAGAAGCAGAGGAGTTGCTGATTACGTTATCGAATCTTGTACGTGTGTTGTCAATCCATTGCGTAATCTAACTTAATATTCAATCTCCACTTTAACCTAATTCTTAAACCTGCTCTTCCAATTCTCATTCGACGTAAATGTAACTTGAACCACTTATAATGTCATCGTCTCCATCTTTACTGCTTTCAATCACTGATAACTTCAGGAATCACATGGGATTATAACAAATGGAATCAATGAAATAGGCAGGTGATAACATGTATAAATATAAGATGAGTTTTGTTTGATAAAAATTTTATAAAAGAATTTTAACTGAGAGATCGATATGATCATTGAACTAATTTCAGGTTGCATTTGTCACTTAGGTCAACCGCCATAGCACAAGAAGGGGGCCAGCCTTCTGTACTTTCATGACAAACACAATTAGTGGCGTCCCACCAGACTTCTATCACATAGATAATATGTCCCTGAATCCCCTATGTACATAGGGTTGTTCATCCCAGTTTGAATAGAGAAGGTTAAGTAGTCAGAGAGAAACAAAGAGAATTCAAAAGTTTCCAAAGTTTATATATATATAATGTTGAATAAGGAATAACAAATATTCAGGGAAACTAAAAAGAATTCAAGGATCTCAAAAATTTATATGCATCATGTTGAATCAAGTGATCCCCTGGAAAATAGGTATCTCTGAAAAATAGGAATGTGTTTAAATGAATTTGAAAAATTCGTCATCAATTGAAATATAGTTGATTATCAAAGGTGATGGGGTATTATCAAGATAAGAAGAAATAGAAAGAATGGTTAAATCTCCTTAATAAATAAATTAAATGAAATCAACGGCTAGTAATGAATAACCATGTCCTTACTCCATCACATGCCAGAAATCATATTCCGCGTCTTGTTTATCGTCCTTTCGCACTTTCTATACCGTTCACGGGGTAACTAATTAAAGTCACAAAAGAAATTCTTGTACATACACGAAGGTCTACACGTTGCATCCTCCAAGTTGATAACTCCGATCATCTATTTCACGTAGGCGGCTCCGAATCAGCTGCCTCGTCCAGAGTCGTGCCTTCGAATGAATCGAATTCTGGCTCGCGCGATATGTAGAAATACTAAATTACGTCGCAACCATCTTCCTAATAACCTAAGGCGAACCTTATCATAAACCGTTCCATCTAACGTCTCACCTAAATAATTTCACCTAATCATCCTAACTTGTTTCAGTGACCATAACCTGTCGCTCTGATACCAACTTGTAACGCCCCGACTTCCCAATACTGAAAATATACTTTTATAATAAAATAGACTTTGATACAGTGGAATTTTAGAAATTTTTAGCATGAAGTATTCGTAAATCGGACTATCCACCTGTATTTCAACCCAAACCAAATTCCAATTCACAATCACAAATAAAACTTAATACACCAACGATTCCTCACCGAGGATCGAGTCCAGGTTATGGTATGAAACAAAAATCTATACTATACAAAATATTACAACTTCTATCTCAGCTCTAAATACAAATCACTATACCGTTTAATCTGTAGTTAATCCAAAACCGTGCTCGCCCGCATTAGCTCTGAAATCTAATCCGAATAGGATCCTCCTCGCTCTCATTCACATTTGAAAATATGAGTAGCTCATCCTTAAACCTAACTGCAAAGGGTTAGGTAAAACAAAGAAAGAGTGAGCCAAAGAACGCTCAGCAAGTGCAAATAGTGATAGCAATATCAACAACAATTATAAGTTCTGAATATCAGGGAGAATTTTCATATGCTTCGAAAAGTATCAACTAAGTCAAATATCTTTATTATCACGAGGAACCAACATTGCATCACTGGAATGGGGTGTATCACAATAAGAACTGATAAAAGTTCTGATAGCAAGATCTAATTGAAATAAGCTACAAGGGAATCGGGTATCAAAACAACCAATCTCAATGTATAGATTAGAATTGGATTTTTATTTATTTAAAAAAAAACAATAAGGTTAGGCTGCTGATCAGTCATGCACTAACCCCGGACAAACGCACACAGCAATGTCCTTTAATGGATCCACGGCACACATTGGCCTTAACTTTTGACCACGAATCTGGTCTCCCCGAAGGGATTCCTCTGACCATAATATGGTCTCCCCGAAGGGACATCAAAAACATTCCAATTCTAACCCGACTGCACTAGGGGTCGGAACAATCGACAACCCTTAACACATCAACCAACTGGAACTCACGTTCCAAAGCAACAATTCATGATCCAAGAATTAATAATGAATTCAAGATCAAAAGGTGTCGACAAGTTCGACATGATAAATGGGGTAATGAATAATGAACGATAATCTCAAAAGTGTCGACAAGTTCGACACATTAACCAGGGGTAAATGAATAAATAATATCAACAACAAATCTCGACAAGTTCAATAGAATAATTTGGATGATAGATCACATCTTCATGATATTTAAAGAAAGTTTCACTTGATCAAGAGGTGAAGGGAATATTTGCAATACAATCAATAATAACTGAGACTACAAGACAACGATTATCATTAAGTGCTAAACATCTAATCAAGTTTCCAACACATGGAAAGGTTCAAATCAATATAAATGAGTAAAACAGTTTAGAAGTCTACTTGTAAAAATAATCACCGGATGATCAATGTCAAATTAGTTTGAAGAAAACATTCCTTGGAAGAATATTTATTGAGAAAATCATAAATCATATTCAGGAATTATATTAAAAGATTTTTCTAAAGTCTTAAGTCTTGGATTTCCTCTGTTTAAAAATATCACTTAAATAATTTTGAAGAGGATAAAATAGTACGTGACTGATGTAATAACCCGAATTTTGGGTAGAATTAAAACTTTTCTTATTGTGGTTAAAGAGCATTAATGAATGGTGATTCCAAAGAACAATGATTGTAGTGAATGGATATTGCTATGGATGATGATCCCGATTCGTATATGTATGGTCAGAATAGAGTAATTCAAAGGTTGACGATATAGAAAAGAATAATCTATCGTCCAAGAAATGAGCTAATGAGCCCCGAGAAGGGAAATGAGGATGGTATAGTATTTTCCATACGTGCATAGTGTTTCCCGTATGTGCATAGTGTTTCCCGTACGTGCATAGTAATTCGGTGGATGAATAGTGATTTTGTAAGTTGGAAAACTTTTCACGCCAACCTATGTACGGGACGTGATATGGATGTTTCGAAGTCATATTAGTAATACGCGGAGGAAATAAATGAATGCAGAGACGATCGGAATTCAGAAATTCCTATTTTAGTTTTTGGTGTAATATTTGACCGAGCAGTGAATTATATATTATTATATTCGAGAAATGAGATATTCAATTTGAGAAATTGAAGAGTTAATATTTTGGAATTTTATTATATTTGATTTTAGAAATTAGAACGAAAACCACTGAGACAGTGAAACAAGCGTTCTAGAAACCACTAAAACGTTATAACGAGATTAAGCAATTAAGCGAACGAATCAGGGATTAAGGATCAAGATTGTGACAAGATTAAATATCCTATATGATCATCAAGAGAATTATATCAAGTGGATTAAATTATTTAATCAAGGATTAAATCAAAACAATTTAGGAGTTAAGTGATTTAAATCACTTAAATCAAACAAGAAACAAAACAAATATCTACCAAGCTTCTCCAAGACTCTTTGCACAAGCCCCAAGGTGAGCCACCAGCCACACACATCCAATAATATCTAGATATTATGATCAAAAGGGTGAAGAAAGGAAAAAAGCAAGCAAAAACACATTTCTCCAAAAAACTGCCCAGCAGAACCAAGCTTAAGAAACAAATTCATATCTCCATTTCTATCCATGATAAAATCACCAAATTTTAACCATAGATTCTCCACTCCATGGGCAAGATTCGTTCCAAATTTCATGGAAATCAAAGTAGTATAGCCTAGTCAAATCCATGCTTAAAGTTGGAGGACCAAAACTGTCCAGGTTCTGAACAGTAGCAAGATGGGGCTCAAAACCCTAGCTCCCATGGTTGGATTCTTGTGTTCTATAGCTCAAAAGAAATCCCTTGAAGAGTAGAAGGTGTGGTAAAAATTTTAGAACCAAACCCTTAGTTTTTGATTTTATATGATTTTTACAAGATTGATGATGAATAGTAACTTTTGATTTTCATGTTTTGCTTTCTTGATTCTATGGCTTCCAAATGATGTTCTAAGCAATTATCAAGAGTTGTGAGGCCTTATTATCATCCTTGAACTTCAGACCAAGGTATAATCTTTGAAACCCCTTTGTTGAATCATGAGTTTTAATGGATTTTTGGATGAGTTTTTGAGTTATATGCATGTTTAGAGCACTAGAGCTATGTAAGAGTTTTGTTAGATGTTAAAATATGTTGCACAGCTCCAAGACCTGTTTAGACAGTGAGGGAGACAATGAATAGTGTCCATGAGTGTTGGTGGTGGATTGGATGATTATTTGGAGGATTTTAATTTTGGAAATATCCGAGTTATAGCCGTCATAATGGCAAAATTTCTTTGACCCTTAAAAACCGTTTATAACAGTAGATGTAACCTTCTGAACTTATTGAGTATATGATATGCATTCGAAGATCTCGAGTCATAGATCGTTTTGGCGCAAGAATCGTAACATTTTGACTTACGGCTTAGGCGTTATGGTAAAATCCGTAAAAGAAGTTCGTAAGTCTACGCTTGAGTTTGTAACTTCAATTGAACCCCTTTAAAACGAGTAATTTGGTTACAAATCTTAGTAATTAAATACTAGAGGTCATAATGAAGATATGAGAGAAGACCTCGTGTCAAAAAAATTATTTTTGGATTTTATAAAACTGTTTGAATCAAGGTTAAGTGCGAAAGAACCCCTTAGAGGAACACCTGATTATAACCTTGTAAACCACTTAGTGAAACGGGCGAACGAGATTCGATTTCTAAAACGAACCTTCGACCTAAGTATTTTGTCGATTGACATGGACTTAGCATGAGCCTAAAGCGAGTTAGTAATGCATTGGTTGTGATTCGCGTACGTGTTTATGCTTTAGATATTAAGTGGATTATCTAGGGGAATAATCGTACGTTTTCTTTTTGGCTTTGTCTAGATTGCCCGACATCGTCACGAGCCCTACCACTTCTCGAGCATCAGGCAAGTTTCCTATTTCGATACTTTGAAGTATTGTTGTATAATACTGCTTTTGGCATATATTGAATTGCATAGTTTTACGATATATGCTTATATCGTAAATTTGACTTTCGGTTTATGTACGAGCTTTGAGGTAAAGTATTTATAAACCGGTATACCTTGTGGCTCTATAGATAAGAGCATGTTTATTGTTTTGACTCTAGATCGGGAGTCGGTATTCTGACATATAAGGATAGTCGTGGAAACCCGGAAGGATTCCAACGACAGATTATTATCTGAATTGAGGAATAATATTAATAATCATTATTTATATTTTCAGAAAGTATTAATTACTCAGAAATGATTCGAGAAATGTTATTTGAATATTACCTCATTCGAAGGTTATTATTTGGATATGATTGATATTTGGCTTATCAACTAGATATGGGATATTAGTTATAAGCCGGGTTTTTTTGCAAATGCCCTTGGTGTTGGGCGTATGATTCTTATTCTCCATCCATAGACCGGGAGTCGAGATATTTCTTTATATATCTTGGGCATTCTTTTCTGATCTAGAGATTGAATAATGTTATTCAATTGTTATATATTAAATGAATATTATTTTTGGATATTCATTTAAAGTTTAGATATATTAAATGAATATTGTTTTTGAATATTCATTTGTAGTTATTTATTAAGTGAATATTATTTTGAATATTCATTTAAGGATTTATTTAATGAATATTATTTTGGAATATTCATTTAAGAATTTATTTATTTATTTTATATTCATGCGAGGATTTATTTATTTGAATATTACTTTAGATATTCACTTGAGGATTGATTCAAATATTATTTTGAATATTTACTTGAGGAATTATTTATTTGGTGAATATTTTATATATTCATTCGAGAGTTATTTATGAGCAATATTTTATACTAATAATATTCTTTAATTATTTATGAATTAATAAATATTCTTTGAATATTTATTTAATTATTTCAACTAATTTTAAAAATGATTTATCTTATTCAAATATTATTCTGATCTTCCAAATTGGGAAATTATCTGCAACATTATCATTGTTGGTAGGGTTGAAAAGTGTTTGAACTGGAATTGCAATATTCTTCATGCAAGTTCCTCTATTCTGAAAATTGATAATATCTTGCTTATCTTTGACATAGCAGATTTTTCCACAGAACAATTATATTTTGAGTTACCTTGTAACTTCGTCTTTTATCTTACATTTTATGACTCTGTTGATACCTTACATAACATGAGTTGTGTAAAGGAGGTTCTTGATATTGAATCACCTTATAACTTCATCTTTTAAGTTATATGCGGATATTCTGCTTATATTTTATATAGCAGTTATTTTACAGAAAGGTTATATTGAAATACCTTGTAGCTTCATATTATATATTATACTAGAACTTTGTTCATAGTATGAATATCCAAAGTTTACAGAGATATTATGAAAATGATACCTAAAGTACTGCAATGGTACTTGATAAGTGGATTTTATATCCACTTGGAATGCCTCCGTTCGGCTTAAATTGATTGTTTTGGACTCAAGTTTGTGTAGTTTTGATGTGTTTTGTGTAGTTGTGCAGGTTTGCAAGAATATCTAAGCTTTTGTCATTTTTGGAGATTTAATTGATTAAAATTCGGATTTTCCGGGAAGGTTGCGCAGCTTATACTGTTTTGGCCATATCTTGAGTTCTAGAAGTCCGTTTTCAGCGATCTTACTGCCCACGCGAAGCTTGAGAGATTTTCTACAACCTGGGATAGGAAACAAGTGCAATAAATATGCTGAATTAAATCGCGCACGTGATCTTGTTAAAGAAGGCTGGGAATTTACTGTTTTGCCCTTTTTCTAATTCTAATTGTATTCTGGGCAGTTTTGGGTACCTTCTTTAAATCCTAATTGTAATAGAAGGCAATTTCTTGCTAGGCAAGATTTTTAGAGCCTATTTAAACACATCCTACCATTGTAAATCAGAACAATTCATAGCTTTTAATCGTATCAAGGTACTTTCGATCTTCAATTCTTTCTTCAATATTTTGTTTTCATTAATTATCATTATTATTATGTTTTCTTTATTAAATCCGTTCATTAAAAAATTGATATTTATATATCAAATTTCTCTACTCATCGAGATCTATCCATTGATATCCATTATTATATATTAAAAAACAAATATTTTGAAATTAATAAAAAAAAGTTAACTTATAAGTTCTAATTTACCAAACACTGATTTATAAGTTCTGATTTACCAAACACTTTACTGACTTAAAATTTCTGATTTACATATCACTTAAAGTCAACTTATGGGCTTAAAGTCATAAGTTACTTTTTTTAAGGTAAGGCAAACGGGCACACAATACACATCTTAATCTTAGTTTTAAATTTTGTAATCCTAATTTTTTTTTGTAGCCTCCTTTTGTTCGGCATTTCTTTACTTTTCCGGCTAAAGCTTCACTCCGGCACAAGCTTGTTTTGTGTTCGGGGTGGTGTTTGGACCTTTAATTAATTACACGAGCAGCTTGTCTATTATTTGTTTTCGGTTTTACTCTGTTTTGATTCCCGGTACCTACTGTATTTATTTCCCGACGAAGAGCTTACCTCAGCACAACCTCTGTTTATGTTGAATTCCTGCTTCGGTTTTTTTCTTTTTAATTACTTAGTATTACTCCCTCCGTCCATTTCATTTCTTTACACTTTCTATTTTGGGCCGTCCATTCCATTTTTTTACATTACTAAAAATAGTAACTTTTAACAATAAAATACATTATTACATCCACTACCTCACTCCACCTTTTCAACCCTTTACACTATTACACCCACTACTTCACTTATTTTAACAATAAAATTACTATTACACCCACTACTACATTTATTTTAACAATATTACATCCACTATCTTGGTTTCCGTGCAAAAAGCAAATGTAAAGAAACCAAATAAACGGAGGGAGTAACAATTTGGGTCTCGTGAATTGCTCACTTTATTATTATTATTTTTTCTTTTGTTTATAATCTTGCCGCATGCTTTCTTTGGTTTCTGTTGTTTTTAATTTAAGGAAAATGTTAACCACAGCCCTTAGGGCTATGGTTAATGTATTATGTGGTAGTTTTTAATTGGTTCAAGGTTGTGCGTCACTTGCAAAAAAGTATGTGCCCCCATGCATGTACATAAATCATCCAATAAAAATCCAACACATGACAAAAATTAATCCTTAAACATAGCCCTAAGGGCTGTTGTTAACAGGACCCTTAATTTAATTAGCTTCTTGCGCTACTAATTCTCTTGTTTTACCATGATTAATTAGTAAGTAGTTAAACAAATTCTAGCATTAATTATTAAAATAAGTAGTTAAACAAATTCTAGCATTAATTATTAAAATAAGTATTATCCCGTTTTAAGGCCCACTTTAATTTCTAGCTAAACACAACTCCATTTCTATTTCTAGTCCAGTTTTGTAGATCTGCCATTTCCAATATTTGATGCTACTAGCTTATTATAATTAATTGAATCATGCAATTACGGTAGCTTTACTTTGATCATTAATTAATCAATTTTCTAATCATTGCATGCCTTCACTTTTATCCCGTAGTTAATTTTCTTTTACATATAGTTTTGGACCATTAATTTGCTTACTTGTTGAAATGTGGCCCAGACTCATCTCAGGGCCAGTCCATTTCATAATTTCTTTTGTTTTCTTTTGATTTTGTGAGTCTGGTCCAGGTTTAATTAGTTACTTGCCCATTTAGCTATACAATGCTAGCCAACATGCTTTGTTTTCTTTTTATGTCACCTGCATCCGTTTATTAGATTTTGTTAAGAATCGGCTTAGTAATTTTGGTACCATTTCTGTTTCGTTGATTAGTCGATTATGTTGCGTAAATATTTTTTTTTTAGTTTAAAGTTTTAAATATTTGTTAGCCACTCAAATCAAAACTTTCTCAAAATTAATGGTCTAGTTCGGCTAAATTAAAAATTAAGTGCTTGCGAAAATATTAGTCTGTGTGGATCGATATCTCAAATACTAAAACGATGATCGTGCGCTTGCGATATTAAAATACTTATTTTTAGCACATCAAGTTTTTGGCGCCGCAGTCGGGGAACTAATTATTTTTCGCGCCTTGATTTTTAATTTTTCGGATTAGTTTTCTTTCACTTGCCTTATTTTTATTTCGTTTTTTTTAAGAAAGTTTGGAATTTCGGGAATCTTCTTTCGGATCTTGGAACAAATTGGCATTTTTGGAAGCGTGCTTCGGTAACCCGTATCACACTCTTTTTCGCATTTTTATTTTTAGAAAAAAAAAAATCAAAAATCCAAACAAAAAAATTGAAAATTGAAAAAATCCAAAAAATTAGTTGTAAAAACATAATTGTTGCATCATGCATTTAATCACTTTGGAGCACATTATCTAGATTTTTTATTTTCTTATTTTTAATTTTTCGTACCTTATAATTGTGGTGATCGCTGAAGGACCCAAAGGTACGTTAAAATTCTTATTTTCTTTAGTTAGGACACGTAGTGTAAGCATCCATAAATGTTTATAGCCTTTTTATATCTCGTTGTTTGTTGCATCATTTGTAGCCTTAATAAAATTAATTAGACGTTTGCCCCTAGGAATTTCGCGCTCAATTAGGAAGATACCTTAGAAACGAAGTAATCATTAATTATTCCAACTTTTTGGTGTCTAGGCAAGCAAGAGCTTACCTGGCCAATTAGGGTTTGGTGTCTAGACTGGTGTTTAGCCTCTTGGCAATGCTTGCACCTAACTGGCCAAATCGGTCCGAATAAATTCTGATTTACTGAGTTTTTGGTGGTCCTTACAGTTAGGAGCAAGGTCTAGTTTATTAAGGAACCCTAGATATAGGATTTTTTTTCTTTTAATTTTTCACCATTTCTTTGTGTGTTTGAATTTATTTGTACACTACATGTCCGATGAGGAATAATGCGATGTCATGGATGGCCCCCGAAACATACACATGTTATGAAGTTTGTGGTATCTATGGTCACTTTGGTTATGAATGCTCTTACAATACTTTCAATGCTCAATTCGGACAAGTGAATGATTATCAAGAAAGATACGAGTCCAATCCGTACTTTAATGCATATAATCAAGATTGGACGGGTCAACCAAATTTTTCATACACAGATAACAATTTTCAGAATTTCTAATATCATGATCCACAACAATATCATCAGCAACAATTTGAGCAACCATCATCGCAGCAATATGAATATCCTCCACCGCAAAATTTGCAGGTTCATCAAACCAATGCAAATGCGCTATCTGATCGATTATTGAGCGAGTCATTGAAACTTCTAATGCAAACTCAAAAGGATCGAGAGGAGTCCTTGCAAAATATGAATGAGATAAACACTCGTAACAAGATGATGGAAGCTGAAATTTCAAAATTGGCTAGCTTTTCTACTGCATGGCAACCTGACTCTACACCGCCGCCATCTATACCTTTAGAAGATGAAATGGATTCAATCATTCTTACAAGTGATCAAGAGGAAAATAGTTTCTCGGTGTGTGTTGATGATGTACTTATTGAAATAGAAGAGGAGCTTTCCACCGATGTTAAGATCAATGATTTTGTTATTGTTGAAGATGTTGTGAGTAAGGACGAGAATCTGTGCTTCAAGGTTGACGTGATGTCAAAAATTATCCAAGGAGATCTTTCTCCAATTTTGCTTGATAATCCATTCCAAACAGCTTTTACGCATCAATTCTCGGAAGAAGGAGATCATGATAATTACTCCTTATTCATTTATTTAAAAAGCCAAGAGGATCAGATAGCTCCAGAGAAAGTAAGGAATGGAGAAGAACCACCACCCGAGCCTCCACCTCACATGAATATTAAGGGAGTTCGGCATTTTCGAGGCTGTGAATTTTATCGTTGCTTTATCACAAACTTTTCCAAAACTACATATTTTATTGATCAATTATTATTTATTGATGTAGTAACTAAATTTGCTAATGCTTGTTTGGAAACTTTGTGCAGAATTAAAATAACTGTTCATGCTATTCATGGTGGTCCCACGCAACAGATTTTTGGTCTTTTTGGAGTGTCACTTCATGCTTCGCCACTTCATGCATATGCATTAGGGGAGTATTTCTTACTTTTTTTTATACTTCTTACTTGTCTTTTATATAATTGTTCATTGAGGACAATGAACCATTTAAGTGTGGGGATGAGTTCTCGATGATTAAAAAAATTCAAAAAAAAATAAAATTAAAAATCCCAAAAAAATTAGAAAATTTGAAAATTAATTGCCTCGTCTCATAGTGTGTTAACAAGGATAGGTACACATCTTGTGAGCTTATTTTGCATGATTATTTGACAAGTCATATCTCTGAAAGTTATTTGTTACTTGATGATTCCTTGTACGTGCTTGCGAAAATTATAAAACTTGAGATGTGTCTTTGTCAAATTTAGTGAGTACTGAAGCATGCTTCCACCTTGTGAGATCTTGAGCCTAATTTATGATTGGTACATTTTATATCGATCAAATTTTATTGTTGTGTGTAGTTCATCATTTGGCATGTTGCTCTAGAACTTGCTTTAAACTATTTTGAGATTACATGATATCTGTATGCATGAAAATGATAAAGGCACTAGGATTAACCGTATTTATCCAAACAGTACCCTTGAATCATATATCCTTAGTGAACCCCTTTGAGCTTTATATCCGCAATTTTTGTGTATCACCAATCTAAATTCTTGAGCCTACTTGTTTATTCTTCTCTTGATTTACAAGTAGAGCATTTTGATTCATTTGGGGGTTGGTGAGTGCATAGTGTGGGGATTTCTTTGGTTAAAAGTGTGAAAATTGGGTGGGAAGAAAAAAAAAGAAGAAAAAAGGAGATAAAAAATAAAAAATAAAAAATAAAAAAAAGAAAATAAAAAAAAAGAGTCAAGTGGAGTTGTGTTCATTGGTTTGTGCAATATGAAAATGGAAGAGTACATGGTAATATGTGCTTGGGGTTTAATGCTTGTGAGAGTCTGATCAGCTTTTACATGATCGAAATTTCATGTTGAGTGCTTTAATTAAAAATGAACATTGTGCTCTATTAGTTTATCGAGTTAACCACTTGTTAGCCTTTTTCTTGATTCCCTGCCCTTCACCTTAGCCATGTTACAACCTTTAACAAAGACCTTTTGATTTGTGCATGCATGTATACAAAGTAGTGGAGATTTGGTAGACAACCAAGCATATGGTAGTGATAAGTGGATTTATATCCACTTGGAACATTCTAAATCGGCTTAAATTGATTGTCTTGAACTCAAGTTTCTTGTAGTTTTGATGTGTTTTGCTTAGTTGTGCAGGTTTACGAGAATGTTGATTAAGGTGGATGCTTCTATAATTTTTTGGGAATTAATTGATTAAAATTCGGATTTTCTGGGAAGGCTGCGCAGCTTACACTGTTTTGGCCATATCTGGAGTTCTGTAAGTCCGTTTTCAGTGATCTTACTGCCCACGCGAAGCTTGAGAGATTTTCTACAACCTGGGATAGGAAGCACGTGCAAGTAATATGTTGATTAAAATCGCGCGCCTGTTCTAGTTAAAAAAGGCTGGGAATTTACTGTTTTGCCCTTTTCAAGTTCTAATTATATTCCGGGCAGGTTTTAGCACCTTAATTAAATTCTAATTGTAATAGAAGATAAAATTCTTGCTGGGCAAGAAATCTAGAGCCTATAAAAGCACATCTAAGCATTGTAATAAATATACACATTATCATAGTTTAATTATTGTAACCAGCTTAGATCTGCAAGGGAGAAAAGGAGAGAAGGGTTCAACGCTCGTGACAAGCAACGGATCTAGATCTACTTCATCCTTTGTGTTACTTTGGATTATAGATTTGTTTTCTCAAACTCTTGTTTATTAATATAATTATTTCTTTTATTCATATCTTGTTATTTACCATGTTTTCATCAAATCCCATGACGATGAACGGTTCAATTATGGGCTAATCGTTGTCATGGGATTCTAACGGAGTTACTTATGGAACTTAGTATCTTGATGCTTTAAAGATCTGTGTGTGGTGTATATCTGATATCCTCGTATGGTTAATCTTAATGCTTTTAGATGCGTATCTAACATCTAAATTGAATTGTTAATCTCTTGTGAAGTGAAAGTGGATCTTGAGATTTAGAACTTGCCATGCTAGCATAGGTTCATAATTGTTTATCAATATGATTCGTGGGTGAGATGAAAATACTCATACTGCCCTGTGTGATCTTTATGGATAACTTGTTCTTCAACCGTTATGTTTTCAAATTCTATAGACATATAGGGTCTAAGCATAATTGGTGTCTATTCATCTTCTATCTCTTTTGTGGATGTATGTTTAGTTTGGTATTCGTATACTGACAGGTAGCGTATACTTGTTTCGTGTTATCCGATCAGATATCAAAACCATTGCACATAGTGATTAAAGGCGTCAGATCTAAGGGAAGTATTTAATGAAGTTAGAGTTCCATTTTTATTCTCATAAGTAACTCGATTTCTATTCTTATTAGTTAATTTAAATCTTAGTTTTATAATTTGCATCTTAGTTTAATTTAGTAGTTAATAAAAATCCAATTTGTTATTTGTCTTAGCAGTGGATAAAAACCATACATCGGTGCATAGGTACATTAATTGAATTGAACACCATTCTAGATCTCTGTGGGAACGAACTTGATTTAATCATATATTACTTGTGACAACGTGCGCTTGCGTGAATTTTGCATAACAAGTTTTTGGCGCCGCTGCCGGGGATCATCGGTGTTTTTATTTTAGTTTATGTGCTTGTCAACAGTGGTCGTTAGCGTTCACTGACTCGGATTCTTACTTAGTTTGTTTGTTTCATGGTGTTTCAGGTACTTAAGTTTGTATGCAAACACGTTCGCAAGCTCGTTTACAAAAACTGGCAAAAGACGGTCGTGTAGAGAATTTAGAGAATAAGGAAGAGGAAGCTGAAACTACAGTAGCAATGGCAGATGCAGCAGCAGCTAAGGCTTTGAGGGAGTATTCTCAGCCGAAACTCAATGATATCCAGTCTAGCATTATTAGGCCAGCTATTGCAGCAAACAATTTTGAGATTAAGTCTGGCACAATTCAGATGGTGCAGAATTCAGTTCAGTTTGGGGGTGCTCCTACGGAGGATGCCAACATGCATGTTCGGGACTTTATCGAGATATGTGACACTTTCAAATGTAATGGTGTGACGGATGATGCTATCAGGTTGAGGCTTTTCCCATTCTCTCTTAGGGATAAGGCTAAGAGCTGGCTACACTCTCTACCACCTGGTTCCATTACTACATGGGAAGATCTTGCTCAGAAGTTCCTTACTAAATTCTTCCCTATGGCGAAAACTGCAGCATTAAGGAACCAGTTGACTCAATTCCAACAGCAATCTGGCGAGACCTTGTGTGAGGCTTGGGAACGCTATAAGGAGATGCTACGCAAGTGTCCTCATCATGGCATGCCTGATTGGATGGTTATTAATGGATTCTATAATGGGTTGGGAGCACAGTCTAGGCCTTTGCTAGATGCAGCATCAGGTGGAGCTCTGTGGGCGAAGAGCTATGATGAAGCTTATGAACTTATAGAGATGATGGCTGCTAATGAATATCAAAATCCAACCCAAAGGCTATCTCAAGGCAAGGCAGCAGGAATTTTGGAAGTAGATACAGCTTTAATGATTACAGCTCAGTTGAAAGCTCTTGCTATGAAAGTGGATTCTCTTGCTAATTATGGAGTTCAGCAGGTGGCTAGTGTTTGTGAGCTATGTGCGGGCGCACATGAGACGAATCAGTGTGCTATCTCTTCTGAATCAGTATAGTTCGTGAGTAATTTTCAGAGACCTGCTGCACCAGTTCCAGCCACTTATCATCCTAATAATCGGAATCATCCCAACTTCAGCTGGAGCAATAATCAAAATACTCAACAATCTTATCAGCAAGCAAGGCCATTCAATCAAGGTTATCAGCAGCCTTATGCTCCAAAGGCACCATATCAACCTCCGGGATTTTAGCAGCAACAGCCCCAGGCTCATATGGGGCAATCATCTAATGATAAATCAGATGAGGTGTGGATAGCGGTAAAGAACCTACAAGCTGGCCAGAAAGTTTTGGAAACCCAGTTTGGGCAGATTACAAGTGCCTTGGTAAATATGCAACAAGGAATTCTTCCAAGTGATACAAGGGGTAATCCAGGCAAGAGGGAGGTTCATGAGCAGGTGAAAGCTGTGACTTTGAGATCCGGAAAAGTCACGAGTGATCCTAAATCAGCAACTGAAGAAGATGAAGATGTTCAGAATCAGCAGGTTGAAAAATCTGCAGTGCCAGAAATTGAGAAATCTGATTTAGTGGCTGATCAGCTAGATTGTGAGAAGAGCAAGAAACCTGTTGAAAAGTTTACTCCGGAGCAATCTTCAATGAATAATCAGATCTATCCACCTCCGCCATTTCCTGGACGTTTGAAGAAAAGTCAAGAAAAACAGTTTCAGAAATTCATGGATGTCTTCAAGAAACTGTCCATTAACATTCCTTTTGTTGAAGCATTGGAGCAGATGCCAAGATATGCTAAGTTCATGAAGGATATTTTGTCAAGGAAGAGAAGGTTGGAAGAATTTGAAACAGTGGCATTGACGGAGGAGTGTAGTGCTGTTCTGCAGCAGAAGTTGCCACCTAAACTGAAAGATCCGGGAAGTTTCACTATTCCATGCACTATTGGCAATCTTTCTTTCAACAAGTGTTTATGTGATTTGGGAGCTAGTATTAATCTCATGCCCTTGTCTGTTTTCAAGCAACTTGGTCTACCGGAGCCAAAGCCAACTAACATCTCTTTGTAGTTGGCTGATCGATCTATCACGTATCCGAGAGGCATAGTGGAGGACGTTTTGGTGAAGGTTGATAAGCTCATATTTCCTGCTGATTTTGTGATCTTGGATTTCGAAGAAGACAAGAAGATTCCCATAATCTTGGGAAGACCGTTCTTGGCTACAGGAAAGACTTTGATTGATGTGCAAAAAGGAGAGCTTACAATGAGGGTGCAAGATCAAAGTGTCACCTTTAATGTGTTCAAGGCAATGAAATTTCCGACAGAGGATGAAGAATGTTGCAGTGTGGATATAGTTGATACGGGTCAGATAAAGAAGTTTGATCAGTTATTGAGCGAAAAATTTGACATGCATGTGCTAAAGCATCCTATTAGTGATTCCGTTGACAGTTCTTCAGTTCGAGATCTTTCGGAAGTAAAGCTTGGAAAACTTCCACCACATTTGAGGTATGTCCTTTTGAATAATGAGCTAGTGATTTTTGAAGAGGGGCATGATAACGTGTTGCGACGGTGGAAAACTGATGATAAGGAAGAAGAAATTTTTGTTCAATCGGATGAGTCGGAGAAGCACTTTAGAGGTGTGAAGAAGAAAAAGAAAAAGATTTGGCCGTTGGGTAGTAAAATTAGGTTGAAGTCTGATGAAAGAAATTTGTGGAAAGCAAGCAACCAAGATGTCAACGTTCGTATGAATGGTTTGTCTGTTGAGAACGGTTCGGTTATTCTTTTGAAAACGCCATGATTTGAGGAAGTAACGTCAAGCTATTGACGTTAAAGAAGCGCTTGGTGGGAGGCAACCCATGCATTAGTGTAGGAAAAGAAAAAAAAAAAATTTGAGTGTTGTATGGAAAAAAAAAAAAAAAATCGTGAACAGTGAAATTTTCGCGCAATCTGCGCCCCTATAACGCAATCTGCGCCTGAGTTACTGCTTTCGGGGCAATTTGCGCCCATGTAACGCAGGTTGCGCCTGCGTTACCTACTGGATTTCCCCCTAACACGCAAGTCTGTCATGCGTGTCTACTGTTTCCGCGCCCAACCACCCTGAAACGCAGCTCGAAGCTGCGTTACACCCCGTTTCTACCTAGATTTTTTCCGAATTTCAGTGTTTTAACCTACAATTTTTTCCCCAAATTCAATCCTAAATCAAATTTCTTCAATTCTAAATTCCTATATCTATCCCACATCAAATCCTAACCTCTCCAAATCTCTCCTACACTCTAAATTTTTAATCCCATCTATCCATCATCTTATATATATACACACCTCTACATACAAATCCAATTTCTCTTCTATTTTATTTAAATCTCGAAAAATTCAATTCTAAAGAGGAATTAATTGCAAGTTCACCTCTCCAATTCGTAGTGGGTTTATTTCTTCTCTCAAATTTTATTTTGATTACGAATTTGTGTTCTTGTAAATTGGGATTTGTATTATTCTTGATATATTGGGGTATTTTTGGTGTGTCATTGCTTGGTAATTTTTGGTGGAGCTTCTTGTGAGTTGGGTATTGATTCTTTTGGCTCATAAGCATGGGAGAGATAGTGCTAATGTTGGGAAATTTTCGTTTTCGACGGTGGAGGTTAAATTTAATTGGTTGTTTGAGGCCAATTGCTAAGGAAAAGGGATTTTTGCGAGAAAAAAAATTGTTGGGTATGCTTCGGCGCATTGCAGGTATGTTTTCTGCTATCCCTTGTATTTACTTCCATTCAATGCGGACATTGAATATTTTAAGTTTGGGGGTGGTTTGAGGGATTAGTAGTTGTTGTTGTATTATTTGTTCATGTAGGATTTCATGCTTTGCATATTAGTAGTAGTAAATTATGCTTATATGTTCGTGTTATCTACGTTTGTTTCATATAGGACATTCTGTTTTTATGTTTGTATATCATGTGAGTTCATAATAGTTTGCATTTGCACCCATGCTTGATAGGAATTTTGTGTTGTTGACTCTTTTGATTGAGAAGTGATATGCTTTGTTCTTGTGCACACACATACACTAGTAAGTTGAAGCTAGTAGACTTTTTGAATGTTGTAAGTGATTAGAAGGACATAAATATGTGTAAGATGATTTAGTTTGCATGCTTTGAATACAAGTTGGTGCGTTAGAGAGATGTTTGCTTGGGATTGAGTATGTTTTCCACCAAGTGAGATTTTGAGCCTTATTGCATATTGCATATTTGCAATTTATTCGTTTGCTTGAGTGTCCACGGATTGTTTGCATTGCTAGCAGTTGTTTGAGGTCTTTCTTGAAACGCATGACATTATTTGACGATTAAAATGATAAAGGCATTTAGGAATAACCACATATTTTCCCATATTACCATACCATGTTTACATGATCAATTAGTTAACCCGTTGAGCTTAATCCTATTTTTTCGGTGACATACCACATTACTTGCCTAGACCTTTTTCTTGTATTGGCCTTACATTAATTTGAACCCACATTGTCAAAGGCTAGTAGAGTGTTTAAGGAAGTAATAAGGTGTGCAAAGGAGGGGTTTATTGTTGGTCTTACTTTTGGGGGAAATATTGAAAATTGGGTTTGTTTACTTGATAATCGGCTTGTGTAATAAAATTGTGGGATCATTGTTTATTGTTTATATTATTGTTTGTGTTATATTTAGCTCTCGAAAAAAAAGGAAAAAAAAAACAAGAAAAAAAAGAGAAAAAAAATATGAAAAAAAAAGAAAAAAAATATATATTATGAGAGCATGTTTGTGTTTGTTACGATCCTATTTCAGTCGACTAGTCGAGTGTTGTTTTAGTAAAAATTATGTGGGGGGAAATATGGTGTTGTGTACGATGTATTATGGTACTTACTAGCTTTTGACACTTCACCTGTTTTGGCTTATTTGACATACCTTGTCCCTAGCCCCGTTACAACCCAAATAAAGACCTTTTGATTATCGTCATTGATGTATGTTGTGTTAAGAGTTAGATTGATACCAAATGTCAAGCATGTTTATGATTTTGTTAGAATTGAGTGATACACTTACCCTTGTTCTTGAGTGAATATTCTTTGTGAGTGGATTGTGAGTGTTTGCTTGTTCTTGCGTATGAGATCCCGAGTGTTGTCTCAAAGATGTGCTCTTGTAGGTTTAGCATATTTACTAACTTATTCTTACACTTGACATGGACTTGTGAGAACTTATGCATGTTCATTGAGTAGGCTATGTGAATACTTGCACTTTCGACACCAAGACATTGCGTATTTACTTTGATTCTTAAGTTGATATGGCATGAGAGGAATTGAAGGTATGGTAGATTAGATTAATTGCATTTTTCATATTAGTTGCATTCATGCATTGCATTGCATTAGGTTAAATGGATTTTGTGGGTACATTCGCTATAGGCCCTCACGAGACCTTACTCGTCCATTAGGGCTACCTAGGGGTTTAAAGGGCTTGTTGCATATGCCAAATGCAATCGTGATCACCTACGGAAGTGGTACTAGTTAGTAGTAGTTGTAATTGTTTATGCTTGAGGACAAGCATCGGTTTAAGTTTGGGGGTGTGATAAGTGGATTTATATCCACTTGGAACATTCTAAATCGGCTTAAATTGATTGTCTTGAACTCAAGTTTCTTGTAGTTTTGATGTGTTTTGCTTAGTTGTGCAGGTTTACGAGAATGTTGATTAAGGTGGATGCTTCTATAATTTTTTGGGAATTAATTGATTAAAATTCGGATTTTCTGGGAAGGCTGCGCAGCTTACACTGTTTTGGCCATATCTGGAGTTCTGTAAGTCCGTTTTCAGTGATCTTACTGCCCACGCGAAGCTTGAGAGATTTTCTACAACCTGGGATAGGAAGCACGTGCAAGTAATATGTTGATTAAAATCGCGCGCCTGTTCTAGTTAAAAAAGGCTGGGAATTTACTGTTTTGCCCTTTTCAAGTTCTAATTATATTCCGGGCAGGTTTTAGCACCTTAATTAAATTCTAATTGTAATAGAAGATAAAATTCTTGCTGGGCAAGAAATCTAGAGCCTATAAAAGCACATCTAAGCATTGTAATAAATATACACATTATCATAGTTTAATTATTGTAACCAGCTTAGATCTGCAAGGGAGAAAAGGAGAGAAGGGTTCAACGCTCGTGACAAGCAACGGATCTAGATCTACTTCATCCTTTGTGTTACTTTGGATTATAGATTTGTTTTCTCAAACTCTTGTTTATTAATATAATTATTTCTTTTATTCATATCTTGTTATTTACCATGTTTTCATCAAATCCCATGACGATGAACGGTTCAATTATGGGCTAATCGTTGTCATGGGATTCTAACGGAGTTACTTATGGAACTTAGTATCTTGATGCTTTAAAGATCTGTGTGTGGTGTATATCTGATATCCTCGTATGGTTAATCTTAATGCTTTTAGATGCGTAGCTAACATCTAAATTGAATTGTTAATCTCTTGTGAAGTGAAAGTGGATCTTGAGATTTAGAACTTGCCATGCTAGCATAGGTTCATAATTGTTTATCAATATGATTCGTGGGTGAGATGAAAATACTCATACTGCCCTGTGTGATCTTTATGGATAACTTGTTCTTCAACCGTTATGTTTTCAAATTCTATAGACATATAGGGTCTAAGCATAATTGGTGTCTATTCATCTTCTATCTCTTTTGTGGATGTATGTTTAGTTTGGTATTCGTATACTGACAGGTAGCGTATACTTGTTTCGTGTTATCCGATCAGATATCAAAACCATTGCACATAGTGATTAAAGGCGTCAGATCTAAGGGAAGTATTTAATGAAGTTAGAGTCCCATGTTTTTATTCTCATAAGTAACTCGATTTCTATTTTTATTAGTTAATTTAAATCTTAGTTTTATAATTTGCATCTTAGTTTAATTTAGTAGTTAATAAAAATCCAATTTGTTATTTGTCTTAGCAGTGGATAAAAACCATACATCGGTGCATAGGTACATTAATTGAATTGAACACCATTCTAGATCTCTGTGGGAACGAACTTGATTTAATCATATATTACTTGTGACAACGTGCGCTTGCGTGAATTTTGCATAACAGGTAGCACATGACTTAATTGATTGAACTTGAGCGAATACACTTCACCTATACACTTGTGTGATTTGAGATTTATGTGAGATTTTCTATCCATAGCATGTTACTCATTGAATGCGGCATTGATATATATTTCATGATCTTTTTGTCTATCTAGACTGTGCGCTTACTTGGATAGTCTTGTACATATGATGTGTAAGTGAACAGATTTACAGTATTGTGTGATTGAGGTTTACTTGTGTGGAGTACTATGATATGTTGCATACTTGAGACTTGGCAGAAAATAAAATTGGATTTTGTGGGTAAATTCACTATAAACCCTCACGAGACAACACTCGTCCTACTAGGGCTGCCTAGGGGTTTAACGGCTTGTTGCATGTGCTCAATGCAATCGTGTCATCTACGAAAGTGATATTATTTAGGATTTAATTTTTATTTTGCTTATTTGCCCGAGGACGTGCAAATGCTTAGTGTGGGGATGTTTGATAAGATATATTTTTAGATAATTTTATTCCCATATTTAATTGCATTTTGCATTGATTCGGATATTTATTTAATAAATTTTGATGTTTTATTGTAGGAAACAAGAATTCCTAAGTTTGGAAGAATTTGGGCTTAAAGAGCTATTTTGGAACTAAAAATGGAAGAAATTCGGATTTATGGAGCTGCACCCGTTTTCTACCGTATTTATTTTATATCCGGAGTTGTAGGAGTCGGATTTGGACGATTTTACAGTCCACGCGAAACTTAGAAAATTATCTTCAATTCGGAGGGATTAAATAAGCAAAAATCCAATTGAACCAGCTCGAAATCTGAGGAGCAAATTCAGTTCCAAATTTTTAGTGAAAAATCTTTTAGATTTGGAATTTTGTTGTAGTTTATTTAAAATGTAAAACATGTGTGTAGTGATTAGCTTTTGTACAATAATGCTCAGCCGAAAGTAGCATCAATTGGTTGGCAAAGAGAGAAAAAAAAAGTCTTCAAAGTGGTGATAATGATGAATTGGTTGTCAAAGAAGGAGGCCTATCAAATGCTATAAAATGAAGAGAAGTGCAGGGAGAAAAAGAGCATTAGATAGGAGTAGGACACACGGCATGTTTGGCTGCCTCAAAATAAGCCAATTTATGGCTTATAAGACCAAATGAACTTATTAAGGGTGTTTGTCTACCAATTTATTTTACTGACTTATGATCTTATAAGTTCATAAGTTGAAAGTTAAAAAGTCCCAACATTCATTCTCTTAACTTATTTTTTGATACACGTGATATATAATATTCTTCAAATCTTCAAAATCATATATCTTTTGATCCGTTCATTAAAAAATTGATATTTATATATCAAATTTCTCTACTCATCGAGATCTATCCATTGATATCCATTATTATATATTAAAAAACAAATATTTTGAAATTAATAAAAAAAAGTTAACTTATAAGTTCTAATTTACCAAACACTGATTTATAAGTTCTGATTTACCAAACACTTTACTGACTTAAAATTTCTGATTTACATATCACTTAAAGTCAACTTATGGGCTTAAAGTCATAAGTTACTTTTTTTAAGGTAAGGCAAACGGGCACACAATACACATCTTAATCTTAGTTTTAAATTTTGTAATCCTAATTTTTTTTTGTAGCCTCCTTTTGTTCGGCATTTCTTTACTTTTCCGGCTAAAGCTTCACTCCGGCACAAGCTTGTTTTGTGTTCGGGGTGGTGTTTGGACCTTTAATTAATTACACGAGCAGCTTGTCTATTATTTGTTTTCGGTTTTACTCTGTTTTGATTCCCGGTACCTACTGTATTTATTTCCCGACGAAGAGCTTACCTCAGCACAACCTCTGTTTATGTTGAATTCCTGCTTCGGTTTTTTTCTTTTTAATTACTTAGTATTAACAATTTGGGTCTCGTGAATTGCTCACTTTATTATTATTATTTTTTCTTTTGTTTATAATCTTGCCGCATGCTTTCTTTGGTTTCCGTTGTTTTTAATTTAAGGAAAATGTTAACCACAGCCCTTAGGGCTATGTTAAGGTATTATGTGGTAGTTTTTAATTGGTTCAAGGTTGTGCGCCACTTGCAAAAAAGTATGTGCCCCCATGCATGTACATAAATCATCCAATAAAAATCCAACACATGACAAAAATTAATCCTTAAACATAGTCCTAAGGGCTGTTGTTAACAGGACCCTTAATTTAATTAGCTTCTTGCGCTACTGATTCTCTTGTTTTACCATGATTAATTAGTAAGTAGTTAAACAAATTCTAGCATTAATTATTAAAATAAGTAGTTAAACAAATTCTAGCATTAATTATTAAAATAAGTATTATCCCGTTTTAAAGCCCACTTTAATTTCTAGCTAAACACAACTCCATTTCTATTTCTAGTCCAGTTTTGTAGATCTGCCATTTCCAATATTTGATGCTACTAGCTTATTATAATTAATTGAATCATGCAATTACGGTAGCTTTACTTTGATCATTAATTAATCAATTTTCTAATCATTGCATGCCTTCACTTTTATCCCGTAGTTAATTTTCTTTTACATGTATATAGTTTTGGACCATTAATTTGCTTACTTGTTGAAATGTGGCCCAGACTCATCTCAGGGCCAGTCCATTTCATAATTTCTTTTGTTTTCTTTTGATTTTGTGAGTCTGGTCCAGGTTTAATTAGTTACTTGCCCATTTAGCTATACAATGCTAGCCAACATGCTTTGTTTTCTTTTTATGTCACCTGCATCCGTTTATTAGATTTTGTTAAGAATCGGCTTAGTAATTTTGGTACCATTTCTGTTTCGTTTATTAGTTGATTATGTTGCTTAAAAATTTCTTTTTAGTTTCAAGTTTTAAATATTTGTTAGCCACTCAAATCAAAACTTTCTTAAAATTAATGGTCTAGTTCGCCTAAATTAAAAATTAAGTGCTTGCGAAAATATAAGTCTCTGTGGATCGATATCTCAAATACTAAAATAATGATCGTGCGCTTGCGATATTAAAATACTTATTTTTAGCACATCACTCACCTCACCTCTCTCGACAGCCACCCTCTCACCTCACCTCTCTCGATAGCCACCCTCTCTCTCTCTCTCCCTTCTCTCCCTTTCTCTCTTTCACTCTCTTAACCCTAATTTCTCAAACTGTGCCTCAGTTGATAATTGGTCAATTCACTTCACAAATCCATTTGTTTACTGCTTAAAATCTTGAATCGATAAGTAAGCAAGCATGCATTCAAATGTAAACTCGAATTATTACTTTGATTTTACCTGTTCTAAATTGGGGATTTTTGTGTTCGAGTTCTTAATTTCTAATTAGTTTTTTCTTTGTTCTTATTAATGCTGGAGCAACATTTTAAAACTTGAATCGGTGAGTAAACTTGCATGTGTATGTAAACTCAAATTACTTTGATTTTCAGTTCTAAATTGGGGATTTTTGGGTTTGTAAATTTAATTTTCTAATTAGTTTGTTCTCTGTTCTTATTAATTCAGGAACAACATTTAAAAGGAGAATTTGTTTGGGTAAGAATCATTTACCCAAAAATTTTATTAATTTGTTTATATTTTTAGTTACTAATTTTTTGATTATGTTTGTTCTTTTAGAGAGGGTCGAGGAAGAACTTGTTTGGGTAGTGCTCTAAAGCTCAAATTCGTAAGTGTTTATTTGTTTTGACGTTGTTATATATGTTTGAATGTTTATTTATTTTTTATTTTGTGTTAAATCTAACATGCACATGCATGTGTTCTTTGTATAACATTCGGAGTCGGAGTCTACATATGTTCGTTAGGATTTCGAAGTCCGCATATGACATATGCATTATCTGCATAAATTGATGTGTTAAATTTTAAGGCTGCATATGTTGTTTTAATGTTTATTTCATTTATGTTTATTGTGAAAATAAATATGCTTATTGAATATAAATAATATGCTTAAGTTCAATCATTTATTATTCATTTGTGAAAATAATCATATGTTTATAATCGTTGCTTTTTCACTTGCTCTGTTGTTTACTAGAACTGAATAGTGTATATGATAGTATATATACTTTCTCTGTTCGCCTGTTTGCTAAGTACATATGTGAATTATAGAAATCGTATACCTTCGTGCCCATTTAAATGTTAATGACATGTTGCCATTTAGTATTAATTTACATAACACTTGTTTAAAAAACAAGTTAAACTTAGAACAATACTATAACTATAAATATCAATCTTAACTGAACATTTAACTTAATTACATATATTTAAAAAGAAAAAAGTTGTGTGCATTACAACTTAATTATAATATATAATATAAATAATTAATATGCTTATTGAATATAAATAAACCGTTATTTATTTGATATTTGATATTTAGAATGATAATCTGGTAGGTTGTACGTGTCTCCTCATATATGGACAAGTCATGGATTTTTGCAGATAGGGATTCATTAGAGTATGAAATCGGGGTTGAAAAGTTTTTGATGTATGCCAAAGAAAATTGTAAAGATCCTAAGAGAATACCTTGTCCATGTGCACGCTGCGTCAATTTTAAAAAATTCTCTATCAAAATTATTAGGGGTCATCTGTACGAAAAGGGTTTTAGTTTGGGGTATGTTGATTGGATTTGGCATGGTGCTAAGTCTAGGTCATCTGTTGGTAGCACATTTCCGGCTTCTAATCAGGAGAATATTTCTGCGTCACAACCATTACAAGCCGGTGATGTACAGGATGTTTGTGAAGCAGCATATAATAATAATAATAATAATAATAATAATAATAATAATAATAATAATAATAATAATAATAATAATAATAATAATAATAATAATAATAATAATTGGGGTGTTGATTTTGATAAAGATTTAGATGAGTTCAAAAGGTTTTTAGCCGATGCTGAACAACCTTTGTATGAGGGTAGTGAGTGCACTAAATTAGATTCATTGTTGAAATTACATAATTGGAAATCAAGATTTGGTATAAGTGATAGTGCCTATACAGATTTACTCTCTTCTGTTGGCTCTTTACTTCCTAAAGATCATGTCTTGCCAAGTAATTCATACGCAGCCAAGAAAACCCTATTTGATTTAGGCCTAGAATATATAAAATTTCATGCATGTCCACATGACTGCATTCTATATAGGGGTGTGAATGCCGATGCTTCTGATTGTCCGAAGTGCCACAAATCTCGTTGGAAATTAGGAAAGGATGGTAAACTGAGGGTTAACATTCCGGCCAAATTAAAGTGGTATTTTCCAATCATTCATAGATTTAAGCGGATGTTTAAATCTGCTTCTACTGCTGCACTAATGACTTGGCATGCTAACCAAAGAAGTCAAGATGGCCATATGCGCCATCCAACCGACTCTCCTTCATGGCGGAATATCGATTATAGGTCGCCAACCTTTGGTAGTGAGCCAAGAAACATTCGATTAGGTCTGGCCGCAGATGGTATAAACCCACATACTAATAGCTTAAGTAATAGGTATAGCTGTTGGCCAAAAGTATTGTCAACTTATAATCTTCCTCCTTGGTTATGCATGAAGAGGAAGTTTATGATGTTGAAGATATTAGTCTCTAGTCCACATGAGCCGGATAATAACATTGACGTGTTTTTACAACCGTTAATTGATGATTTGAAGAAGCTTTGGGAAGAAGGTGAACCAAATGTGTACGATGCTAGTACTAAATCTTTTTTCACTTTAAGGGCAATATTAATGTGGACGATAAATGACTTCCCGACATATGGGAATTTGTTTGGATCCGTCAATAAGGGTTATATGGCTTGTCCAGTGTGTGGTGATAATACCGTAGCTAAATATTTACCTCATAGCAGAAAAATGTGTTACCAAGGTCATCGTCGCTATTTGCCTAGGCATCATCCTTATAGGAGGAAAAAGGCAGCTTTTAATGGTGAACAAGAGTTTGGACAAGCGTGTCAACCCCTTTCCGGAAAAGAGGTTTTAATGTAGCAGGAGGAAATAAATTTTACTTTTGGAAATGAAGTAAAGAAGTCAAAGAAGGTGGACTGTGCATGGAAGAAAAAGTCATTTTTTTGAGCTGGAATATTGGAAATTTCATCATGTTCGTCACTGCCTCGAGGTTATGCACATCAAGAAAAATGTCTGTGATAGTTTGATTGGGACACTACTAAATTTAAAATATAAGACTAAAGACAGTGAGGCATCCCGTAATGATATGGTTGAAATGGGCATCAGAAAAGATTTAGCTCCACAAAATGTCGGGAAAAAAAAACCTACCTGCCCCCTTCATGTTTTACTCTTTCAACGGCAGAAAAAAGAAAACTGTTATCATCACTCTCTTCAATGAAACTTCCTTATGGGCATTCATCGAACATTAAAATTGTGTATCGATGTCCGATTTAAAGTTGTCTGGGTTGAAGTCCCACGACTATCATGTACTCCTTCAACAGTTGCTCCTAGTTGCAATTCGTTCCATTCTCCCAAAAAATGTTAGGGTCAGCACTATAAGGTTGTGTTTCTTTTTTAACTCGTTGTGCAACAAAGTTGTAGATGCATCAAAATTGGATAAGTTGCAGTCCAATATAGTATTAACCTTGTGCGAGTTGGAAAAGATATTCCCTCCCTCATTTTTTGATGTAATGATACATCTCACAGTCCACTTGGTTAGGGAATTGCGTTTGTGTGGACCAGTTTTTTATAGATGGACATATCCATTTGAACGGTTCAATAAAGTGTTGAAAAGTTATGTGCGTAATCGTTATCGTCCGGACGGTTGTATAGCCGAAAGTTATCTAGGGGAAGAATCTGTAGAATTTTGCACAGAGTTTGTTTGGTAGAGTTGCAAAACTGCAGGTCTTTCGACGGAACAAGGTGATCTTTATGGTCCATTATCTGCACCTGTAATGAAGTCGGTGGAAGAAAAAGAGCGAGACGAGGCTCATCTACATGTTCTTCTAAACAACCCTGAAGTGTATCCGTACGTTATGTAAGTTAAATTAATTATAGTTTTTACCATTTATCTACTTTTATCAAGTATGTAGTTAGTTTCTAAATTAAAATATGTATTTTGCAAGGATGCACAAGGATTTTCTAGAAAGAACTTACCGAGGGAAAAAGAAGACTGTGCAGTGGCTGATTGGAGAGCACAATCGGCAATTTGCTAATTGGTTTGAAAAAAAGTTAGTGAAATGATATGCAATGGCGAAGCTGTTTCAGAAATGATAAGATGGTTGGCTGGCAAACCGTCTTTCTCTATTTTGACTTATGAAGGTTTTGTTATTGATGGGGTTTGATACTTCACAAAAGAGCGAGATGATGAAAGGGTTTTTCAAAACAGTGGTGTCGCTGTAGTTGCTAAGACGGTCCAAGTGTCTAGTGCCAAGGATTTAAATCCTGTGGAGAGTGATATGACATTTTATGGCATGATTGAAGAAATATGGGAGTTGGATTATCATGCATTCAAAGTCCTATTGTTCTTGTGTAAATGGGCAGATAGCGACATAGGCGTAAAGGTGGATGATCTTGGCTTCACACTTGTTGACTTCAGTCGACAAGGTTATAAAAATGATAAATATGTGTCTGTTGACCAAGTGAAGCAAGTTTTCTATGTCAAAGATCCTGTTGATGTTGCCTGGTCAGTTGTATTAACCTCCACGACGCGAGATTATCACGAGCTGTATAACGATGAGGATTTAGGAGACACGATATTGGAAAATCCTCCATTCTGCTCTGAAATCCCCATAGTCAATGTTGTTGATGATGAAGAGGACCCTAGTGCTGGCAATCAAAGAAATGATGTTGAGGGAATTTGGATTAAAAAATGACAGATATTATCTATAGTATCTCTATATTTTGTTTCGTTCCTTTCCATATTTGGTGTGTAATTGTGATGACTTGAAAAGTAATATTATTTTATGTCGCACTTATTACCTTGTTTAATATGAAGCCCTCATGTAGTCTTGTAAAATCTCTATAATTTTGTACAATGGCCTAATGCTTCATATATAGTAAGATTTGATCATTGTTCCCTGAATTAGGTACAAATTTACAGTCATGCATATTTTTCACTTGTTTTTTCAATCACATTATATGTTCCCTGAATTATCCACTTGTTTTATCATTTCAGGAATTTACAGAATTGAAGGCAAGAGAAATGGTAAAAAAGCAGAAAAAATCTAAAGTACTATCGGAAAAGGGCAATAACAGTAATGAAAATGAGAAGCAACTGGAGGTGAAAGTTTTGACACCTGAACCAGCTATATCTACACAAGCTACAGACCCCCCAAGAGGCAGACTCTACTGTTCCAGAAACAACTACTAGTATGGAATAAAAAAAATAGAAGTCTGGAGTAGTGCGAGGTGTTTGTGCTATGCACAGTGGTGATAAAGAGAGCTAAAGGTAAGAAGTTGAAAATCAGGTACGATAAAAAAGGAAGGCCAATTGGAGATAACAGGCATATCTTGGCATCGTATGTAGGCATGAGTGCTAGAAATTTGGTGCCAATCGATGTTCCATCTTGGCCGAAAGTGGACCCAGAATTATAAGCAAAGCTATGGGATGATATTGAGGTACAAACAAATCCTATTTTTTTATCCCCCATATTATGTCTTTAACTTTTTAGTCAATTGGTATTAACCTGCTTCTCCTTTAGGATAAATTCAAAGTTGCTCCGGAAAGTAAGAAGTCAATTCTATAGTCGGCAGGTGTAAAGTGGAGACAATTCAAAACTAAATTAAATAGAAAGTTTGTAAAGCCATGTCTTGGACAGAAGAAAAAGCTTATGAAGCCTCCAAAAAAGTATGCATTTGTTGGTAAGGAGGCTTGGAAGGGATTTGTTGCAGCGAGGACCAATAATGATTTTGGGGTCTGTTTTACATGTGTTAAATATATATATATATATATATATATATATATATATATATATATATATATATATATATTGTAAACTGTTAGGCTAAACCTCTGTGATTCATATGATTACATTAATAAAAAAAATTAATATTATTTTTATGCAGGTACTTAGTGAAAAACAAAGTAAGAGAGTGAGGAAGCGAAAATATCCGCACAGATCATCAAGGAAAGGATACATTGGTTTAGAAGAAGAAGAAGTATGACTTAATTTTTGTTTTATAATTTTTATTTGTGTTGAATGTCTTGTAATGTTCCATTATTTGTTTGAACAGGTAAAAGCAGGGCATCTGGAGCCTGAAGAAATACCTGATCGAGCAATTATGTGGAAAATTGCCCGTATGCTACCGCTGGGCGAAGAGATTGATGAAGAGCTGGCAGAGAGATTTAAAAGAATTGTAAGTTTTTAATCTTTTCACTTTTTATTTGTAAAATACTCTGTATTGTTGGACTTTTTATTATACTCTGTATTAATTTTAGTTTTTTTTACTAGGATGATTTGATGGAAAAGAAGAATAAGGGTGAGTTCAAGCCATCTGGAAGTGAAGATGTGCTTTCTGTAACACTGGAAACTCCTGAGCATTCAGGTAGGGTTCGGGGAGTTGGAAGCTTCGTAACTCCATCAACCTACTTCAATATGCCAAAAGAGAAAAAGACCAGAATTACAAAAGTTGAGTTTGAGAAAACAAAGAACGAGTTTATGTCGCAGATTATCGAGCTGAAGGCTGAGCTGAGGTCGGTGGTGGCTGGTACATCCAGTCATCACTCACCGATTTTCTATGAGAAATCAAGTTGTCCAGATGAAAAAGGAGAAATAGAACATCTTGATGAAGAAAAGAAAAAAAAGTGTAAACCTAAATCTGCAAAACTATTGGTGGTAAACGAGGACAACGAATACGAGAATGACGATTGTGTTGCTATTGGTCCTGTAGACCCTTCTTCACATGGAAATAAGGTAAAAATTAGTGTATACATGGATGTCTCTCAATGTTGTTTATTTTGTGGATGTCTCGCAATACTTATTAATTGACCTTTACTTGTAAATTTAGAGTCCGCAAAAATATGAGTTGGCAGTGGACAACATTGAGAACAAGGTAGCATTTGGTATGGTTTTCTCCGAGGGAGACATGTGTAACTCAGTACATGGAGTGCCTCTGCAACCGGGACATGCTCGTGTCTCAGTGGACGGAATTATCAAGGAAGACGCCTTGGTTCCAGTACCTGGTGAAATAGAGATGGTTCGCCAAGCTGTTGGCTCTCTTTTAGCATGGCCTAAAGACTTGATCATCTGCACTAATGTAAGTACTGTTATGGTTTTATGATAGCTAATAAAGAGTAGTTTGATGGAATTGCATCTACTTGTTATCATTTCTTTAATTTTTGTGTTTCTTAACCCATTGTTCATGTGTAGAAAATTCAAAAGGAAATAGTGAATAAGGCAAGGAAGGGTGATAATGAGCTGAATGAGTTTCAGAAAGTGTATGCGAAGATGAAAAGTGTCAAGCCAAATAAAAATGTGCCTCGACAGTTAATGTTGCTGCATATGCATGCGGTAACAATTTTGAAACAAAATTCAGAGTCCATTCAGATTCCATGTGATGATGAGGTGTTTGGTAGGGACAAAACTATATTTTTATTGGATGAGAATGTAATGGTGCTGTTGGAGTTTAATATGATTGGCCATGCTATAATATCGACCTATATGGCGTAAGTTCTTTCCTCTTTTCTGAATCGTTTATCATATTTTCTATATTTCTGTAAGGATTTTTTATGCAAAATGTATTATAAATATATGTAGGTATTTGCATACCGAGGTTATCAAGAAAAAAGAAACGGACATGAATTCATTTATTGATCCAGCAGCCTCACATAAACTCAATGATAATTTTTAAGCTTATGTTGTTGAAAGGTTGAAATCTGGACCTTCTCGCATATTCCTCATGCCTCATAACCAAAAGTAAGTGAAATGTTTATATGTAGTTAATTAAGACTTATTATAATATATAGTTGGATCTGTTCGTATTTATTTCAAATTCTCATGACTTTGATTTATTTATAATTAAAACAGTTATCATTGGATTTTGATCATGATTTGGGAATCTGAAATTTTCATTCTCAATCCATTGGCTCACCCGCCACATTTTCCAGAACTAGAAGAATCCTTAGTGCGGTAATTATATTTCTACATTTCGATAACTACAATGTTGCTTTCATTCTCAATTTATTGAGGTTGTAGTGAGATTTCTCGGGTTTGACACTGCTATACTAATTTTCTTCCACAGAGCAGTTAGATCTTATAATGCTCAAACAGGACTGGCCCTCAAAAAAACCATAGTTAAAAATCTTGCCGTAAGTCTTTTGCACACTTTGTTTTTAGTAAGTTCTTTGCTGTTAATTTGTTTTCTTAGCGACTAATCGGTACTTAATTTATTATTAAAATAGGGATGCCCTAAACAACCGGGTGGTACTGAATGCGGTTATGTTGTCATGTGTTATATGAAAGATATTTTCGAAGACAAGGAAATGAAATATATTGCAAAGGTATATATGCTTTAATTTATGGGTTGACTCAATATGGTTGTTTAAGTACCAATTTAGCATATTGAGTTGTACTTTAAAACCATATTATTTTATATATTGCTAAGGTATATATATGCTTGGTTTCTGTGTGAACAGTGGACACCCAGGAGTCGCAAGTCTTACACAAGGGAGGAGCTTGATGACGTGCGTCTCGAGGCTCTTGGATACATCCAAAGATTCGTGTACTAGCTAGCTCTATGCCTTTATTTTATTTCATCATGTGAACCTCCTGAACCTTTGTTTTTTCAGTTTAGTTTTTGTGGTCTGGGCGGGGTTATATATATGTGGAAGTTGGTCGATTGTGGATGAAATGTAGGAAATTCATGTGGATTAAATAGTTAATTTGTAAGGATCGAGTAGTACGTACTGGTATTGTCATTTGAATGATGAAATGACATTTTGACTTGGTAATTAATATTTTGAGAACCATTATTGGTTGTTTTTCATTTTGGAATGGTTTTGGTTGCATATTATTGTTTTGTTTTGGCTAGTATTGTTATAACACTAACACATCAGTTAAACTCAATGAAATCGATGTTTATAATAAGCAGAAACATCATTATTACAAAACAAACTGATGTAATTGACACACAGTAACATCATTATTACAAAACAAACTGATGTAATTGACACAAAGTAACATCATTATTACTAAACAAACTGATATAATTTACACACAGTAACATCATTAACACCAAACAAACTGATGTAATTTAAGCACAATGGTGCCACATTGTTGATGCTTTTAACATCGGTGACTAACTGATGTTAATATGAATGAAACACAACGGTTATATTCCAGCAAATGATGTCTAAAGTACTCTTTGACATCGGTTCATTTCTAGTAACCGATGTTACAGATAGTAGCTAACATCAGTCAGGTTCCTGTAAACGATGTGATAGATACTCTTTGACATCGGTTTAAAAATGATGTGAAAAGGATGTGAACGATGTGATAGATACTTTTTGACATCGGTTTAAAACCGATGTGAAAGGGGTTGGACCTTTCTCTACACCCACAAAGACATCGGTTGCAAAATGGCCACACATCGGTTTTTAGCCGATGTCTATTGACGTGTTTGTAGTAGTGATAGCTCCTCCAGAAAGCATAAAAATGTAACCTGAAGTGGATTTTAACTCATCTTTACACCCAGCATAATCAAAATCCGAATAACCAATGACTTCAAGGTTATCCGTCTTTCGATATATGAGCGTAAAATATTTTGTACCTTGCAAATACTGCATGACCTTTTTAACATCTTTCCAATGATCCGGACCTGGATTTATTTGGTATCGCCCTAGCATTCCAACAATATATGCTATATCTGGACGAGTACAAACTTGAGCATACATAAGACTCCCAAATGCCGAAGCATAAGAAATATGCTCCATTTGATCCAATTCCAGCTAATTTTGAGGACATTGTTTCAAGCTAAATTTGTCACCCTTGACAACATGAGCAACGCTTGGAGAACAATTTTGCATGTTAAAATGTTTGAGAACTTTATCAATATAAGCTCTTCATGATAAACCCAAAATTCCATGAGATCCATTTCTATGAATTTTAATGCCCAAGACATAAGATGTTTCCCCTAAATCCTTCATATCAAAATTCTTATGAAGGAATCTCTTTGTTTCATGCATTAAATTCATATCACTACTAGCAAGTAGAATATCATCCACATATAGTACTAAAATAATGTACTTACTCCCACTCACTTTCAGATATATGCATTAGTCAACAAAATTTCTTTAAACCCAAATTTTCCAATCACATCATCAAATTTAATATACCACTCTCTAGAAGCTTGCCTTAATCCATATATGGACTTCTTTAACCGACATTTCATGTGTTCCTTGCCTTTGACTACAACACCTTCCGGTTGTGACATGTAGACATCCTCATGCAAGTCACCATTAAGAAAAGCGGTTTTAACATCCATTTGGTGTAACTCTAAATCATAATGAGCTACTAAAGCCATGATGATACGAAATGAATCCTTACTCGAAACAGGGGAAAAAGTATCATTATAATTGATTCCTTTTCTTTGTGTGAAGCCCTTTGCAACCAATCTAGCTTTATATCTTTCGATGTTACCACTAGGATCAAGCTTAGTTTTGTATACCCATTTGCAGCCTACAGCTTTGACCCCTTGTGGCAACTCAACTAGATCCCACACGTCATTATTCTTCATGGATTTCAACTCATCCTCCATGGTTGCAAGCCATTGAGTTGAATGGTTACTAGCAATAGCTTCTGTATAAGAAACATGATCAGGTCCCATGCCAAGATTAGACTCAATTTAATCTAAATACACAATATAATCATCCAAGATTGCTGATCATCTTACTCTTTCTGACCTCCTAAGAGGTTCAGTAGTGTTATTGTCATCTTGAGGTGGTTCATGATATACATCCTCATTTGCACCAACATTTTATCATTATTTTCTGGTGCACTAATATCTGGAATGATAGGAATAGTGACATTCCCCTGAATCTCTTCCAGATTTATCTTTCGAGATGTACTCCCACTGACTTCAGCATCCTAAAAAAATATTGCATTTCTAGTCTCAACTATTCGAGTGGTGTGTGATGGACAATAAAATCTAAAACCTTTAGATCTTTCGGGGTAACCAATAAAATGACAAGTAATAGTCATAGGGTCCAACTTCTTGATGTGTGGGTTATATATTTTCGCTCCAGCCAAACAACCCCATACATGCATATATCCAAAATTGAGTTCCCTTTCAGTCCATATTTCACAAGGTGTTTTAGGCACGAACTTACTTGGGACCCGATTAAGGATATGCATTGATGTTTTAAGGGCTTCAACCTACAAAAATTTTGGCAATGTACTATGACATATCATGCTTCGAACAATATCCATAAGAGTTCGATTTCGTCTCTCAGCAACACCATTCTGTTGGGGTGTACCCGGCATTGTGTACTGAGGAACGATGCCTCATTCTCGTAAAAATAAGGCAAAAGGTCCTGGATTCTGTCCAGATTCAGAGAATTTTCCAAAATACTCTCCTCCTCTATCAGATCTAACAACCTTAATATCTAATTTAAGTTGTTTTTCAACTTCTGATTTATAAATTTTAAACATATCGAGTGCTTAAGATTTTTCGTGCAAAAGATAAATGTAGCCATAACGTGAGTAGTCATCAATAAAAGTAATAAAACACTTATGACCACCTATAACTGGAGTGTTTGGCAGATTCAGAGAATTTTCCATAATACTCTCCTCCTCTATCAGATCTAACAACCTTAATATCTAATTTAAGTTGTTTTTCAACTTTTGCTTTATAAATTTTAAACATATCGAATGCTTCAGATTTTTCATGCAAAAGAAAAATGTAGCCATAACATGAGTAGTCATCAATAAAAGTAATAAAATACTTATGACCACCTATACCTGGAGTGTATGGTCCACTAATGTCAGTGTGGATTATCTCCAAGCATTTAGTGCTACGAGTTGCAACTCGTTTCTTTGTTTTTACAAATTTTCCTTTAATACATTTAATACATGTATCAAAATTTGAGAAATTTAAAGGATGAAGAATTCCCACTTTAACAAGTCGTTCCATTCTACTTTTGGAAATGTGACCAAGTCGTTTATGCCACAATTTTGAGGAATTTTCATCACTTTTCTTTCTCTTTTTAGAAACATTTGCAACTTCATCTTGCAAATTCATTGAAATTAAGGATTCACTAAAAGAAGCATTCAAACATAATCTGTAAAGTTTCCCTCTAACAGCCCAGAGTCAATATACTCAGAATAAAGAAATAGATAAAAACCTTTATTTTCAAATTTAAACGAATATCCATAAGCGTCTAACTTTGAAACAGAAATAAGGTTTCCAGTAATACTGGGAACATAAATAGTATCCATTAAATCCAAATTAAAACCACTTTCCAACACAAGTCGGAAAGTTCCTACAGTTTCAATTTGTACTTTCTCTCCATTTCCAACGAGTAAATATCGGTCTCCTTTATTTAGCTTCTTCACAGAAAGGAATCCCTGCAATGAATTAGTTATATGCACCAGTGTCTATCCACCATGTATTTAAAGGAGCATCAGATGTAAAAGCTTCATAACAAACATAAATAGATGCATTACCCTTCTTATCTAACCATTCGCGAAATTTGGAACACTCTTTCCTTATGTGTCCTCTAGCTCTGCAGAAGTTACATTTAGGACCTCCAAAGTTTTTTGTGCCAGAAGTCTGTCCCTTTTCTTTCGTGACAGCTGCATCAATTCCCTTTTTCTTTTGACTGTTGCCATATTTCTTTCCTTTTCCTTTAGCAGATGTCGTGGTCACAACATGAGCACTTTCAACCTTCTCAGACCTAAGGCATTCTTTTTCTTGAACGCACATAGAAACCAACTCGCTCATCTTCCACTTTTCTTTCTGTGTATTGTAGTTGATCTTAAAAGGACCAAATTGTGCCAGGAAGAGAAGTCATTTTGAAGTGGACGAGAAAACCTTCAGAGATTTCCATGTTCGTGTCCTTTAACTGAGAAGCCATATCAGTCATTCTCATAATGTGATCACGAACACCACTTGAACCATCATACTTGAGAGTGACCATTTTTGAGATCAGTGTAGTGGCTTGAGCCTTAGTGGAAGCCTTGAATTGTTCCTCAATGTTCGCTAGGTACTCCTTTCCATTATCAGATTCGGGAATTGTTCCACAAATTGCACTAGTAATGGAGCCCTTAAGAATCATTAAGGAAACGCGGTTGCTATGCTCCCATTTTGCATAATCAGCCTTTTTCTCAACAGAGCTTTTGGACGTAATCGTAGCAGGTTTTGGAACCTTTATGGCATAATCAAGAGCAGTAACTCCCAACGTAAGATCAATTTGCTCTTTCCAATTCTTAAAATTAGAACCACTTAATGGTTCAATGTGTAAAGTAGTTGGTAAGTGAAACATGACCAAATGATGAATCAAGGCTAATCACAATCATGCGTATAAGTACAATAAGTACAATAAATATAATCCCCATGATGAAAAACAGCTAGTTCACCAAGTAACACATAAGTTAAATAAACCGAGGGATAAACAATTTATCTAAATAGGAAAAATAAAATACACAAAATTTTTCCTACAAATAAAATTAATTTAATACTAACATCTTCCGTTGGGCCGATTATTAATACTAAATTAATTTTATCATTAAACATGAGATTACAAAAAGTAAAATATTAAATTATATCACCGTTAAAATTCTACAATTTGAATTTTAAAAAAATCCGTTTACAAAATTAATATACAAAATCTTCCATTGGGCCGATTCGTACATCAACTTGTACACGTACATTAGGTGATTTATCATTCTCTTAAATAATTAAAATAAAAGATTTTCGTTGGTCCATCTAAGATTTTAACAATTAAAAAATCACTATATTAGTCCAAAAATAAATTAATAATATTTTACATGAGGGACTAATATTCTTCATAAGTATCCCTCTAAATAAAATTGGTTTTACTAGAAGCAACATAAATCTAGTAAATATAATTCATACATAAGTACAATTTATAATTGTCATAATTAATTAATAATAATGATTAAAAATAATAGTAATCATAGTTTACATCATGTGCATATTAATCGAAACAATATGCCGACCAATGAAGTAAGTAAAATTAATACACATTGCTTATGTATGCATATCACGATTAGCATGTTAAAATAATAACAAAATTAATTGTTATAGTTACACATACATAATTGTTATAGTTACACGTACAGATGCCTAGTATAACATACATAAAAACATGTAAAGAAAAAAAACCTACGGGTCCTGCATGCTTTAATTAACCAGATCATCATACTGAATCAAAAACACTAATTTCAGATCATCCATTCATGATAATAACATACACGCATGTTTAACAAAATCATCAAATTCAGATTTTTAAATATTAAACAAAACCGATTCAATTCGTATTAGTCTACTCAAAGAATTAATCAAGGAGTTTGCTCGGATACCAATTGTTAGAATAAATCATGTATATATATACAACATAATAATATACATGAATCTCCTGATCAAGACTATGAGTATAATTAATAGCGAAAGCGTACCTGAATCAAAAGAGGCCATTGATGAACTTGAGAGAGTCCAAAGAGCGCAAGTACTTGACGGCTTTGATCTTCACTATTCTCCTCTATACGTAAGGATGAGGTGTGTGTATTTTCTGAATAATATGAGAAGGCGTGCCTTTTCTTCTCACATAAGATTCATTATATAGAGGGAATAATAGGACCAACCCTAATGGGCTAAACCCATAACCGTCCATCAAAGTTATGGGCTTGGATACTTAAGCCATTGTAAATAAATATATCTAAATAGATATATAATAGATGTAATAATTAAATATATAAATTAAGTGCTATTAATATATTTAATTAGGCTCAAGTCTTTATTTAGATGATTAATAATAAAGCCAGATGAGCCATAAATAAATGGATTGGATCCCGTCGAATCCAACATATCTTACATCAAAAGAGAGCTTCTTTTAGTGTTGGTTATTCAAGTCCCTTGAACCTTAATTGTGTTTATATCTTTTAAGACTTAACCAAGGCTAACCGAACTTGTTTCTTAGCCGAAACTAAGTTCAAAACTATTTAGCCCTTGCTTGATTTATATTTGGTCTAAGGTTTCATTTGCATAGTATATGTTGTTGCATCCACGTTTAATTGATTGTCTTGCATTAGTTGTGTGATAAGTCCCTTGTGTGACTTCTCCTGGCTACTTACGTGTTTATTTTTCTCGCAATAATTTTAACGCATAATAGCGTCCCTCGTTTTATCCTATAAATAAGCGAGTTACTTTTACGAATGTGTGAGTTGTGTTTATGTGCTTGTGTGGTGTTTAATTTAACGTGTCCCTCGCTTCGACGAGCTTGATATATTTTTATTCGGCCCTATTTCGGCCTAGGCTATATTAAAGCCACTTACAAGTGTAAGGACTTGTATTCTTCGAGTTTAGTTGCTTGTTTAATATTTCAAGATATATTTACAACTTGCTCTAACTCACTTTTTGTGTTGTCAAACACATCTTAATCGTCAAATTAAAAGGATTTTAAGTTGCAGGACTTGTATTATATCCTTTGACGTGAGGTGAAGTGAAGTGAGGTGATTCTCGCTCTAAGACCCAAGTCTTAGACACGCCGACGGGGAGTTGGGTGTCTTTGCACCGTGAGGAGGAGAAAAGACCCAAGATCTAAGACCTAAGATCCAAGATCGTTAAAGGGTATAGATACAAAGTGTAACACCCCCAGATCCGGGGTCAGGGATCGGGTCCATATTAAAACTTGACTTGAGTCCAAATAAATAACAGCATACTGTGACCCCACAATAATATCCAATCACACACACACACACAATCAATTATAGTCCCAGAGATGAAATCAGAGTAATCTATCGAATATTATTAATCACAATTTGAGTTCTTACAACCCAAAAGAATTACAATTTAACTTACATACTCTTTGCCATCCATTTGCATAAGTCATATAAATAAAAATATCTGATATTCAGGAGCTGAAGGCTAGTCTACCACTGGCTCCCTTCTCCGCATTGGTAGCTACATCATCCTCAAGTTGCAGGTCATCTGCTCTAGCTGTTGTTGTGATATAAAAAATAAAGTAAGGGTGAGCAATAGCCCACCAAATAGTATAACTGAACAATAATATATAACAATTCTGAAATATCTTTGCAACCATATGCCATGCATGAAATGAGCAGGACACTAGTATAGTGTAAAGATGAAGTTACAAGGTAACTCAAAATATATATTCCGTAGAAATATCTGCCATGCAAAATATGAGCAAGATAATTATTGCAATGCCAGCTTTGAACACTTTACGAACCCTTCCAACTATAACGTCTCAGAAATTTAGTATTTTTTTTATATTATATTATTGGTTATTTTTAAATCGTGGATTATATGATGTGGATATTTATAGAGGAGGTGTAATATGTGGAATATTATATTTGTGGGTTTATTTGATGATCTATATGTGTCAGATAAGCCTACGTGTTTTTATTTATTTTTGGTGATTAAACCCTATTTAAATTGTATGTTAGTTATCCTCTGAGAATTTTATAAAATCGTCGGGATTAGTATAAATCCTGAAATATTTTGCATTACTTACTTTATTAGTTTATTTGAGTTTTAAAAATATTAAATGAATTTATTTTGAGTTTTAAGGATTTTAAAATGATTTTATGGATTACTTTTCGTTTTATCGATTTAATCTTGTAAAATTCATATTTAGATCGTTTTTGACCCGAATAATATTTTAAAAATATGGGGGTGATCGTAATTTTGTACTCTTTATTTTAGAATTTTAAGATTTAATGTTCTGCCCAATTTCTGCTAATTCGATTATTGTAAATTATTTAAAATGATTTTAGTCCTTTAATTAAATGATAAAATAACTCAATCAAATTACTTTCCCCTTTTTTTCCATCCCTTAAATCCCTAATTAGTTTCCCCAATTTCATTTCAATCTCTCAGTCCTGCTCTCTCTCCGGTTCCTCTCGAAGGTTCTCTAAAATTCTCTCATCTCTCCCTCACGATTTCTCCCATTTAGATCTTTCTCTCTAATCAATCTCTCCCGTACTCTCTTCTCTCCCTTACTCTCCCTCTGTTTCTCTGTGTATACCGTGTAATCATGTTCATATGTGTGCGTACATAGCTGCGATTGTGTGTGTGTCGAGTATGGTGCGAGTGTGCTGCGTGTGTATTGTGGGCTTGATGCCCGATAGTGATGACTGTTTTCCCCTCCCCTGTTCTTGACTTCGAACTGCTGCGTGTTTGTGCTATGTAGTGCGTGTGTCCGGCCGCTGTGAAGTGTGTATCATTTCGTGTGTGTGAGTATGAATTCGCGTGGGTGTGTGATGTGTGAGTTCGATTCCAACTGTATGATTATGTGTGTGTATAAATCGTGGTGTGTGTAATGGGTGTGTGTGCAGATTTTTGTGTAAGCTCGGTTGTGTGTGTGTGTGTTCGTAGGTGACCAGCAATGGGTGTGTGTACTTGTCCTATGTGTTCTGTCCTATTGTTACCGCAAAGAGTTATCAAGTTAATATGTGCTGTGGTGCGAGTTATGTAATTGCTTGATATAATTCGACTCTGAATTCTGTCCTGTTTAAGATTAAGAATTGAACATTGGGTATTGACAATTGTGATGGATTGCATCAGTTGGAAAATTCTCTGGCTTCTAGTATGATTATGCCTCTTTCATTATTCGACTTGTGTAGAAATTGAATTTCGAAAAACAAATTACTGTTAAAATTGTGTTCGTATGATCCTTTCTGTGAAATCATTACATATTAACAGAATTTGTTTTGCACGGAGTTTCGAGTTGGAAGCCCAAATTAGGGTACCCTCGAAATTTTGCCCCATCGACAGTGATACTAAAGTTGAGTCGATGGAAATGGCAATGATGAAACGTGAGCCAAAATATTATAATAATAATAATAGTATTTAAGCATATTGTTTGCTATGGTATTTATTTGGGAATTGAATTGATTTGGGTAGGTTGTAATCCGACGGGAAGTCCGTTAAATAAAACGACCCTGTCAAAATTTTTCCAAAATTATAATTATGCGAATTAATTGTTACTCAGTAAGGATTATAAGTGTTATGTGCCCATGTATTATTGATTTATTTTGTTACATTTTTATATTATATTAGGGGACTAACGAATGGGTAGAATTAGAGTAGTTGTATGTCGAGTATTAAATAGAGTACTGAAGTAGTAATTTTATGTGTAGATACGAAGGAAGTAGTTCTCAGTGGCAAGGGTAAAGGCAAGGCAGAATAATCAGTTGGTTCTTGACTAAGGCAAGTAACCTTAACTTGTTCTTCAATTATGTCGAATATTGTTTCACTTGTACCTAATCATACAACCCTACTTCTGTAGATACATCATGTGTTGATTTATTTTCCTTTTGTTATCAATTCAAATTTTTATTGTTGAATCTTATTTCCTTGATTATCCGCACTTGAACCTATGAATGTTGTAACTGAAATAGTATGTCTCATTTGGAAATGAATAAAACGCCAGATACCCGATTCCTTGTCTGAATTACTTGATATACCTCTTGACTCAAATTAAATAAGGTAGTCGATTGTCCCGACACCGGACCTGAGTATTAAAGATAGAATTGGAAGTTTTATTAAATGAAAAATGTTTTCAGGACTGAGGACGCCAGTCTGTGTATGAGTATTATGTTATAGGCCAAAAGGGGCCTTGGATTCAGTTGAGTATTTGGATATACCAAGAGAGTATATCCGGAGTTTTAGTGTGACTGATCATCCACTTTAACTCATAGCGTCGAAGTGAAAAATCCAATTCTAATCTATAAATTGATTATCCAGTTGACATTGATTGACATCACTTGACATTGAGTTTCCAAGTATTATTATTGAATTGTTTTATCATTCTTCCAGTTGATATATATATATATATGTATATATATATATATATACTTGCTGAGCAAATTTATTTCTCACTCTTGTGCTATGTCTAACCTTTCAGTGAAATCAGAAGATGACAACACCTAGGACTATGATCATAGGGTTTCCAGGATTCGAGCAGACGGTCGAGATTCAGATTCCCTCTGAGGTTTTGATATAGTTGTTGGACAGGCTTTTGAGCAGTTTAATGTTGTAATGGTTTAAAATTGTATTAGATGTAATAACTTAGACATTTGATCGTTGGCGTGGGTCCCTCATCGGGTCAACTCAACGGTATTGGAAATTTATAATAACTTATCTTTTGGTTAGTTTCTATTCAGACTGTAACCTGTTTCGGGGCTTGTTTTCAAAATTATATATAATTATACGCAGGTTATTTTAAACTAGTATTGTAGTGGGCCCAAATCTTACCCCGGATTTGAGGGCGTCACAGGTTGGTATCAGAGCTGATAGGTTACCAGTCACTGAATAGACAGGTTAGAGTTGTATTAGGCAGGACCACATTTAATCACACTCATGTAGAGTTTGAGTTAGGATCATTGGTTATGATCTTGAATTTTGAGATAGGATATGTACAGTTCGCATATACTAACTATGTAGCGATACAGTCTCCTACTGATCAGAGGCCGGAGCCTCAGCCTCTAGCCGTTCGGGTGATTCGCGGCTCAGGGTATCCTCAGGAGCCAGCTTCAGCGACTCTGGTGGTTCAGTTACCTCCAGATGTGTTCTCGAGGCTAGTGCATCTGAGGCCATCCATTGATCCTATGCCTTCCTCATCTGATGCTACTGCCGCGAGTGTGAGAGGAGATGTGATGGTGGTTAGGATGTTAGTAGAAGCTCAATTTGAGGGGATGACGGTAGGTGGCAGGGAGCCGACTGTAGCGGAGCTGAGGGGTTTGGTGACTTATATGCTAGAGGGTTTGGAGGACATTGAGCATGATGCTTAGTGGTCGAGGTGATGTTGTTGAGGGTGGAGTTATGTAGATAGTAGCGGACTTCACTCGTGTTTTGATTATGTATGTATGATTTTTGGGATGTAGTTGTAGTTCATCAGCAGAGCAGTGTGGGTATAGTAGAACCCAGTTTTTGGTGGTGGTATTTCTGCGCTGTTGAGTAGCGGATAGCTGTATATCTAGTTGTACCCCACTTTTGTGACCTTGAAGCGCCTTGTGCGTTGTACTGATCCAGTATATATATATGATGTTGCAGTTGTTTATTCCTGTTATATATATCCTGTCATTTCTCTTCATGCATTGTTAATGTCAGCTATAAAACTTTGTAGTCATTTTGTTAACCAGGTTTCACCAGCATATTCTGTTATACCTTGTGAATCATATTATTCATATTGAGATCGTTTCATTTACTGTTAGCATAACCTTGATATCACTTTGAGTATAACCAGGTACCGTTGTTTTGATGCATCTTTTATACCTTTTGAATTGTGATATTAAACTGTAACTTATGTGTAGGAATATGCCTCCCAGGAGAAGAAATACCAATCGTCCACCTCCCTGAAACCCAGAAACTGATGAGAACCAAAATAACCAAGGAGGTCAAGTGGACCCAGTAGTAGCCCAGATTCTTCAAATTCTCACCCAACAGACAGCTAATCTAGCACAACAACAGCAGATATTACAACAGCATCAACAAATTTAGCAGCAAATGCTACAGCAGCAGCAGAATCAGCAACTGCAGCACCAAGAACAGGGCAATCTAGTGGTGACCTTTAAATCATTCCAGGCAATTAAGCCACCTGTGTTTGAAGGGTCAACGGATCCAGTGGAGGCAAATACATGGTTGAAGGAGATTGAGAGGGCGTTTGCATTGGTTAGGCTTGGGGAGGAACAGACACAGAATATGCGAGCTATCTCTTGAAGAATGAAGCCAATTTTTGGTGGGAATCAATGAAATCAACCCAACCTGAAGGATTGATTACTTGGGCGACATTCAGGGAATTGTTTATGGAGAAATATTTTCCAGGGTACATGCAAGATCAGATGGAGTTGAAATTTTTGGAACTAAAGCAAGGTAATATGACCGTAGCAGAATACGAAGCTAAGTTCACCGAGTTGGCTCGGTTTGCGCCAGCTTATGTGGATATTGAGAAGAAGAAAGCCAAAAAGTTTCAGCAGGGCTTGAAATCTTGGATTCGAGGTAAGTTGACCATCCTGGAATTAAATACTTATGCAGCAGTAGTGCAGAAAGCCATGATTGCAGAAACAGAGAGTGAGATGTCCCAGAAAGAGAGGGAAAGAAAGAAAAGAAAGGCAGAGTTTAGTGAAGGGAACAAGCAGCAAGGAAGTTCTCAAGATCATGGTGGCAAGAAACCAGGATTCCAGTCAGGAAAGTCTGGGGTCCACAAGAAGCCCAATGAAGGAAGTGGGGAGCAAGGGGGTCAACAGCAGGTTATGAACCAAGGAGGGCAGCAGAGGCCACCTTTGACAGAATGTAAAATATGTGGTAAGAAGCATCCAGGACCCTGTCAAAAGCCTCACACCATCTGTTTCAAGTGCAACCGGAAAGGGCATTTTGCAAATGAGTGTTCGAATCAGATTCCAGCAGCTAAGCCGGACCTTGTGTGCTACAAATGTGGGAAGCCAGGGCATATTGCAGGGAATTGCAAGGCCCCCGAAATTCTAAGGATAACAGGACCTCCCGCCAGGCCAACTCCTCCAACAGCCAGAACATTCAATATGACCATGAGGGATGCAATTTGTGATGCGAACGTAGTTGCAGGTACACTTGTTATTAATTAAGTATGTGCTAAAGTGTTAATTGATTCCGGAGCTTCTAAGTCCTTCGTGTCTAAGGAGTTTGCTAATAGACTAAATTGTGATGTTATACCATTGAAGCAAGTATTACACATAGAAGTAGCAAATAGTGAGCGAGTTCCTGTGAGTCAAGTATATCCTCAGTGTAAAGTTGAGATATTGGGACACTATTTTGATGCGGATTTAATACCTTTCAGTTTAGGGGAGTTTGATGTGATATTAGGAATGGATTGGTTGTCGAGTTATGGAGCGCATATAGATTGTCAAAATAAGAAAGTGACTTTAAGAGCTTCAAACGGTAAGGAGGTTATACTCCGAGGCCAGAAGCAAAAGAAGGAGTTTCTGACGATGATTCAGGCCAATAGGTTATTACGTCAAGGATGTGAAGGATACTTAGCCCATGTCGTAGACCTGAGCAAACAAACAGCCAGGCTGGAAGAGATTCCTGTAGTGAGCGAATTTCCAGATGTCTTTCCCGATGAATTGCCAGGGTTACCTCCAGATAGAGAGATAGAGTTCGCGATTGATTTAGCTCCAGGGACGCAACCCATTTCTAAAGCACCATATAGAATGGCACTAGTAGAAATGAAAGAGTTGGCTACGCAATTGCAAGATTTATTGGATAAAGGAGTGATCAGGCCTAGCGTTTCTCCGTGGGGAGCACCAGTGTTATTTGTGAAGAAGAAAGACGGAAGTATGAGATTATGTATTGATTATAGAGAACTAAACAAGTTAACCATCAAGAACAGATACCAGTTACCAAGGATTGATGACTTGTTTGACCAATTGAAGGGCGCCGTTTATTTTTCTAAAATTGATCTGAGATCGGGTTACCATCAACTCAAGATTAAGCCAGAAGATGTACCCAAGACAGCTTTCCGAACCCGATATGGGCATTATGAATTTCTAGTTATGGCATTTGGGCTGACGAACGTGCCCGCATCATTTATGGATCTAATGAACAGAGTGTTCAAGAAATATTTAGACAAATTTGTGATCGTGTTTATAGATGACATTTTAATATACTCAAAAATGGAGGAAGATCATGCAGATCATTTAAGAATAGCATTGGAGACGCTAAGGCGAGAAAAGTTGTTTGCGAAATTTTCAAAGTGCGAGTTTTGGTTACGAGAGGTTCAATTCTTAGGGCACGTGGTTAGCAGTGAAGGCATAACAGTGGATCCAGCGAAAATTGAAGCCGTCATGAATTGGGAAAGACCTAGGACACCGACAGAAGTTAGAAGCTTCATGGGATTAGCAGGATATTATCGAAGGTTTGTTCTGGATTTTGCCAAGATAGCATCACCGTTGACGAAGCTTACCAGGAAAAATGAGAAGTTTGTTTGGAATGACAAATGTAAAGAGAGTTTCCAGGAATTAAAGTAAAGGTTAGTAACTGCTCCAGTTTTGGCACTTCCCGATGATCAAGGAAACTTTGTGATTTATAGCGATGCTTCTCATAAAGGCTTAGGATGTGTTCTTATGTAACATGACAGAGTGATTGCTTATGCTTCTCGACAACTGAGACCTCATGAACAGAAGTACCCCACTCATGATTTGGAATTGGCAGCCATAGTGTTTGCACTGAAAATATGGAGGCATTATCTATATGGAGAGAAATGTGAGATTTTCATCGATCACAAGAGTTTAAAGTATATCTTTACTCAAAGGGAGTTAAATATGAGACAACGGAGATGGTTAGAGTTGATCAAAGACTATGATCGTTCTATAAATTATCATCCAGGAAAAGCGAATGTGGTGGCAGATGCGTTAAGCAGAAAAGAGAGACTAAACATGTTGACGACAGCAGCAGAGCTACATAAGGAATTTGATAAATTGGAAATAGAGGTTCGTATTCCAGTTCCTGCTACTGAAATGATGTACGAGATGACCTTTTAGCCAGAATTATTGGAAAAGATAAAGAGGTGTCAAGAAGAAGTAAAGAACCATGATATAGGGGAGTTAACAGGAGAAGAGATATGCACTCAGAAGGATGACAAAGGAATTCTACGTGTTTCTTCGAGAATTTGGGTACCCAACATGGCAGAGCTAAGACAGGAGATTTTACGCGAAGCGCATAATTCAAAATTTTCCATCCTTCCAGGAAGCACCAAGATGTATCGAGACTTAAAGCAAAATTTTTGGTGGCCATATATGAAACGAGAGATTGCTGAGTGGGTAAGTAAATGTTTCACATGTCAGAGAGTTAAAGCCGAGCATCAGAGACCCGGCGGATTGCTACAGCCGTTGGATATTCCTAAGTGGAAATGGGAGCACTTAGCTATGGACTTTGTGGTCGGATTACCAAGAACGAAAGCCAATCATGATGCGATTTGGGTGATCATAGATCGTTTGACTAAGTCTGCACACTTTCTTCCGATCAACGAAAGATTCTCCCTTGATAAGTTGGTACAACTGTATCTAAAGGAAGTGGTTATGCGTCACGGGGTGCCTATGACTATTGTGTCGGATCGAGATCCACGTTTCAACTCTAGATTTTGGAAACATTTTCAAGAATGTCTGGGCACTAAGCTTAAAATGAGTACAGCCTATCATCCGCAGACAGATGGACAGAGCGAACGAACTATCCAAACTATCGAGGACATGCTTAGAATATGCGCTCTGGATTTTAAGGGGAGTTGGGATGAGCATTTACCCTTGGTAGAATTTTCTTATAATAACAGCTATCATGCAAGTATTGGGATGCCGCCATACGAAGCTTTATATGGAAGGAAATGTAGATCTCCGGTATATTGGGACGAAGTGGGAGAACGCAAATTGTTAGGACCAGATCTACTCCATCAAACGAAGGAAAATATTGAAATTATTCAGAAAAGGTTGGTTGCTGCCCAGAGCAGACAAAAGAAGTATGCAGATCAAGACAGAAAATATTTCAATTTTGAGGAAGGAGATCAAGTGTTATTGAAAGTCTCACCTTGGAAGGGAGTTACGAGATTTGGCAAGAAAGGAAAACTCAGTCCGAGGTATGTTGGACCTTTTGAGATCCTCAGACGAGTTGGAAAAGTCGCGTATGAGCTAGCTTTACTGCCTCACATGAGTCATATTCACAACGTCTTCCATGTGTCGATGCTCAAGAAATATCATCCGGATTTAAGTCATATAATTGAGTATGAGCCTATTGAGATTCAGTCGGATTTAACTTTTACAGAACAGCCTGTAGAGATTCAGGATCGAAAGGATAGGAAGTCAAGGAATAAGACAGTTAAGTTGGTAAAAGTATTGTGGAGGAATCCTAGAGTTGAAGAATCAACTTGGGAACTTGAGAGCGAGATGCTCGAAAAGTATCCTCATCTATTTACTTAGGTGAGATTCTCCGGGACAGAATCCTTTTAAGGGGGGAAGAATATAACGTCTCAGAAATTTAGTATTTTTTTTATATTATATTATTGGTTATTTTTAAATTGTGGATTATATGATGTGGATATTTATAGAGGAGGTGTAATATGTGGAATATTATATTTGTGGGTTTATTTGATGATCTATATGTGTCAGATAAGCCTACGTGTTTTTATTTTATTTTTGGTGATTAAACCCTATTTAAATTGTGTGTTATTTATCCTCTGAGAATTTTATAAAATCGTCGGGATTAGTATAAATCCTGAAATATTTTGCATTACTTACTTTATTAGTTTATTTGAGTTTTAAAAATATCAAATGAATTTATTTTGAGTTTTAAGGATTTTAAAATGATTTTATGGATTACTTTTCGTTTTATCGATTTAATCTTGTAAAATTCATATTTAGTTCGTTTTTTACCCGAATAATATTTTAAAAATATGGGGGTGATCGTAATTTTGTACTCTTTATTTTAGAATTTTAAGATTTAATGTTCCGCCCAATTTCTGCTAATTCGATTATTGGAAATTATTTAAAATGATTTTAGTCGTTTAATTAAATGATAAAATAACTCAATCAAATTACTTTCCCCTTTTTTCCAGGGTGATGGCCCAAAATAATCACCTGGGAAACTGGATGGCCCTTTTTACTGACGGGACACGGTACATCGTGTACCGTGATAGGGGGTGTGTTGCGGAGCTGCGTGTTCCGTAACAGGGCATGATACGGAGCTCCGTGTTCCGTAACAGGGCATGATACGGTGGACGGTATTCCATGACAGTGCTGCGCACCCATCTAACACGGTGCACAGTCCACCGTATCATGCTAACACGGAGGACGCAACTCCGTATCATGCATAATACGGTACACGGTGTTCCGCAACACCCTAACACGGAGGACGATTCTCCGTATCCCGTCGGTATTTCGGGCCTTTTTTTTCAAAATCAGTATTTTGGGCAAAAACTTGTGAAAAATAGGCATTTTGGTCATTTTCTCTTTTTTCCATCCCTTAAATCCCTAATTAGTTTCCCCAATTTCATTTCAATCTCTCAGTCCTGCTCTCTCTCCGGTTCCTCTCGAAGGTTCTCTAAAATTCTCTCATCTCTCCCTCACGATTTCTCCCATTTAGATCTTTCTCTCTAATCAATCTCTCCCGTACTCTCTTCTCTCCCTTACTCTCCCTCTGTTTCTCTGTGTATACCGTGTAATCATGTTCATATGTGTGCGTATATAGCTGCGACTGTGTGTGTGTCGAGTATGGTGCGAGTGTGCTGCTTGTGTATTGTGGGCTTGATGCCCGAGAGTGATGACTGTTTTCCCCTCCCCTGTTCTTGACTTCGAACTGCTGCGTGTTTATGCTGTGTAGTGCGTCTGTCCGGCCGCTGTGAAGTGTGTATCATTTCGTGTGTGATTATGAATTCGCGTGGGTGTATGATGTGTGGGTTCGATTTCAACTGTGTGATTATGTGTGTGTATAAATCGTGGTGTGTGTAATGGGTGTGTGTGCAGATTTTTGTGTAAGCTCGGTTGTGTGTGTGTGTTCGTAGGTGACCAGCAATGGGTGTGTGTACTTGTCCTATGTGTTCTGTCCTATTGTTACCGCAAAGAGTTATCAAGTTAATATGTGCTGTGGTGCGAGTTATGTAATTGCTTGATATAATTCGACTCTGAATTCTGTCCTGTTTAAGATTAAGAATTAAACATTGGGTATTGACAATTGTGATGGATTGCATCAGTTGGAAAATTCTCTAGCTGCTAGTCTGATTATGCCTCTGTCATTATTCGACTTGTGTAGCAATTGAATTTCGAAAAACAAATTACTGTTAAAATTGTGTTCGTATGATCCTTTATGTGAAATCATTACATATTAACAAAATTTGTTTTATGCGGAGTTTCGAGTTGGAAGCCCAAATTAGGGTACCCATTTTGCCCCATCGACAGTGATACTAAAGTTGAGTCGATGGAAATGGCAATGATGAAACGTGAGCCGAAATATTATAATAATAATAGTATTTAAGCATAATGTTTGCGATGGTATTTATTTGGGAATTGAATTGATTTGGATCGGTTGTAATCCAACGGGAAGTCCGTTAAATAAAACGATTCTGTCAAAAGTTTTCCAAAATTATAATTATGCGAATTAATTGTTACTCAGTAAGGATTATAAGTGTTATGTGCCCATGTATTATTGATTTATTTTGTTACATTTTTATATTATATTAGGGGACTAACGAATGGGTAGAATTAGAGTAGTTGTATGTCGAGTATTAAATAGAGTACTGAAGTAGTAATTTTATTTGTAGATACGAAGGAAGTAGTTCTCAGTGGCAAGGGTAAAGGCAAGGCAGAATAATCAGTTGGTTCTTGACTAAGGCAAGTAACTTTAACTTGTTCTTCAATTATGTCGAATATTGTTTCACTTGTACTAATCATACAACCCTACTTCTGTAGATACATCATGTGTTGATTTACTTTCCTTTTGTTATCAATTCAAATTTTTATTGTTGAATCTTATTTCCTTGATTATCCGCACTTGAACCTATGAATGTTGTAACTGAAATAGTATGTCTCATTTGGAAATGAATAAAACGCCAGATACCAGATTCCTTGTCTGAATTACTTGATATACCTCTTGACTCGAATTAAATAAGGTAGTCGATTGTCCCGACACCGGACCTGAGTATTAAAGATAGAATTGGAAGTTTTATTAAATGAAAAATGTTTTCAGGACTGAGGACGCTAGTCTGTGTACGAATATTATGTTATAGGCCAAAAGGGGCCTTGGATCCAGTTGAGTATATCCGGAGTTTTAGTGTGACTAATCATCCACTTTAACTCATAGCGTCGAAGTGAAAAATCCAATTCTAATCTATAAATTGATTATCCAGTTGACATTGATTGACATCACTTGACATTGAGTTTCCAAGTATTATTATTGAATTGTTTCATCATTCTTCCAGTTGATATATATATATATATATACTTGCTGAGCAAATTTGTTGCTGTTAGGTCCGATAAGATTGTAGAAGGGGGGGGGTTGAATACAATCTATACCAATTTATCGAAATTTGTCCTTTAAATAAAATTTAATTTAGACAAATTTGTGCGGAATAAATTGAAACAAATTTCAAGTAGAAAATATAACAATATATTAACTTGATGGGTGTTACAATTTCAGTACAGATTAATTATCAAGATGATACAAACAAATTAGAAAATTCGACATGAACTTTTCTAGATTTGTTAATAAAAATCAAGATAAGTGCTAGGAGTAAAAACTCGCTAGTAGTACAAGAGCAGCAAATAATCAAGTTCTATCGGATAAAATATTACAAAGGTTTAGAACTGAATTTTCTATAAATTTTTGTTCTTGATGTTCTTGAGCTTGAAATGAGAGAGAATGGAGGCTGTGTGTGTTTAAGTGTCTTGAAGTTGTTGGCCGCCTCTGTATTTTAACAAAGCTTCTGACTCTTTTTCTTGACAATTTTCCTCGAACTACCTTTCAAATTTCGGTACTACCTTTGCCAAGAAGACTACTACCTTTCAAAGTGGCGGTACTACCTTTGGTACTACCTTTGCTGATTGAACTTGTATTACCTTCGGTACTACCTTTCTTTTGTGCTTGTACTACCTTCAGTACTACCTTTCTGTTGTGCTTGTACTACCTTCGGTACTACCTTTCTGATAAGCTTGAACTACCTTCGGTACTACCTTTCTGATAGGCTTGTAATACCTTCGGTACTACCTTTCTGTTGAACTTGTACTACCTTCGGTACTACCTTTCTGTTGAGCATGTACTACCTTCGGTACTACCTTTCTGTTGTGCTTGTACTACCTTCGGTACTACCTTTCTGTTGTGCTTGTACTACCTGTTGTGCTTGTACTACCTTCGGTACTACCTTTTTGTTGTGCTTGTACTACCTTCGGTACTACCTTTCTGTTGTGCTTGTATTACCTTCGGTACTACCTTTCTGATAGGCTTGTACTACCTTCGGTACTCCCTTTCTGATAGGCTTTGAATTGTTTGTTTAATAAATCAAAACATTTAGAAACCTGTGACCTGCTATTCCATTTACAATCAACCGGGGTCTATTTTGTCCTATTAGGGACGGGCTCCGTAGAAATGCTTTTTAACCCGCACAGCTTATAATCTTTAATTAATAAATATTTATTTTAATCCAGAAATTATAAAAATAAATATCTAATATTATTAGATATTTATAAATATAATTTTCTAAATAAATAAAATATTTATTAATATAAAATTATAATTAAACTCTAAACTGCGGTTACCTGAGCGTCTGGAACTGGACTCCTTTTGATTAACAAAAAATATATCAATTCCAACCGGAGTTCCAGCTTTAAGAATATATCACTTTGCATTTCTCTGTGATAATTCTATTTTCTCATAACCCGTCCAGGTGTAAGCTACGGTCTCTTGAGGATGTGAAATCGGACTCCTTTTGCTTAGCAAAAAATACAACAATTCTAACCGGGGTTTCAGCATTAAGAAAATATCACTTAGAATTTTTTTATGATAATTCTTTTTCCTCGTAGCTAGTCCACTTGATAATAAAATCCTTGTGATTAAATAATTTAACCCTTCTGTTGCTTGCACAATGATTTTCTCACATACCAGTCTTGATAGCTTGAACCACTGAAGTTAATGATGAACAACCACTGTTAAATGTTGACACTCGATGTACTGTCTGGTTCATGAGTGACTAACCGCAAGGACTGTTCTTCATATATTGACTTTAAAATATGGTTCCTTTTCTTTTCTCATCTCTCTTCAATTCATCTGTACTGTTTCTGTCACTGTCGAAATCTCTGTCACTTTAAATGAATCCACTTCTTTACCGAATACTTCACTGAGGCTTTATCAGATGACTGAGCTTCTTTCAATGTAGTAATTCTTCAAGTCTGTAGATTGACCTTGATCTTTTTCTTCTGATAGATAATATAATCTGAGATTCCTTGTGACAGTCTATATACTATTTACTATTACAATTTTGTTTAAGTTGAGTTGTATCCTCGAAATACAAATAGGCTACATCATATGCCTTTCAATCTCCCTCCTATTTGTTTGTTAGACAATAACAAGCAAATACCTAGAGGATAACTCAACTAACTCAATTAAACAAGAAAAAAATAAAGCATTAAAGAACTTAGTAAATAATACAAAAAAATTTCTCTGGTTTGAATTTAACATTTCCAGAATTCTCAGTTGATGAAATGATAGATGATTGTTCCTCTAGCACTGAACTGATCTTCAATAGATAACTCATCTTCATTTCTGATTCTTCATATCTCTGCCTAATAATCCTTCACATCTTACATTAGTGATTATCAGTAGTTCTTGATTTACAATCACTTCCCTTCTCTGACTATGTAGAAAATGGTGAATCAATACCATTTCTATAACTTTTAGAAAATTATACTATTCCTCCACTTAGCCTTTAACCATAGTACATTGAAAGACTAATAGAATAGTATTGTGATGTAATCTTCTCCTTATATCTCCCATTTCTTCTCAACTGAATCTCCCCTTACTTTTCAATCTAAGGCTTGCTTCTCTTCCAAAGCACAGTCAGTCTGTAAATGCTCCCCCTTTCTAACCTACTCTCCTTTTTCTTGTACCCCTTTACTTCTCCCCCTTAGTTGAGAAATCCTCCAATCAACTAGTTGACAAAGTAGTTGTACCAATTATAGAGTTCTTTGTTAGAAAGGAAGTTTCATTTTCTTCCTCACTGTGAGTGTGTGATAGTGTTTAGTGTACCTCATAAGTGTTTCACTCTTATCTCCACTCATTTGTGTTGAGTGTCTCACTTCTCTTTGTGTTTACACTCTTACTCACTGGTGTATCACTCATCACTCATAGCTCCAACATCCTTTAGTGTACCTGCAAGGAAAAATCACCCTAGCCCCTTCAAGAGAGGTCAGTGGTGGTGCAATGGGAGTTCGCAAATCCCAAATCCTCGTTAGAATCGTCAAACGAATCTGAGTCATAATCTACAAGTTGCTAATTTTCCCTTTTTAGGGTTCCAGATTTGAATTCTGGGAAGGTAAACAATGATCTATAAATTTAGCATTGAGATCAAGATTTCCTTCTTATGTCTGTGAAGACACTTAGTTCATTAAAGAACCTTTAACTTATAATCCTAACCGTAAAATGGTTGGATTATAGGTTTCTGTCAATTCATCCTTAGTGTGTGCAATCTCACTTTGTGCATATGAAATATTGTGGTTAGTGTATAAGGTAGTGACTCTCCAACTGAATATCCCACACATCCTTATTTGCTCCATCACGTGCAGTTACTCCCTGGTGACCTTTAGTCTAATAGGTTACTTCCTTTTATGGGGTAAGTCAGAATGTGTTTGAGTTTGACTGTAGTCTGAGATAAAAGTTGTTGGGTTTACAACCTCATGACTAATCATGTGAGAAAACAAAACTCCATTTAGATGAACCTGCATCACAGAATATGAGCAATAGAGATAGAATGATATACAGTTGTGATTTCAAAAGATTTACAATGTAAGCAATCACATATGTAGAAAGAAATTTTGAATTAGGAAAGATATAGATCTTGAGCCAGTTTTACTAAACAAAAACAAAGACAGAAATTCAATTAATAATATTAATCGAATTAATGTAAGTTAATGTTCAAACCAATACAAACAAAACTATTTTATCATGTTTTAGATCCTGTATGTTAGATACCAACTGTTAACACTTGTTAGGTCTTGTCTTCCAATTGTTAGAACCTGAAAATCAAACGTTAGTTCCTAAACAATTGAATTGACATATACCATTTTGATACCAACAATGGTCCTATATAAGAAATTCTGTTAATAACAACAACACAACAAAGATTAGAAATTAAAACAGCATGATATGTGTGTGTTAAACAGAAGAAGTACAAAAGAACCAAGTACAAGGACCTATTTGTAAGTTTTGAAAGTATAGTGACTAAACTGAAAAACTATACAAACTATTTATATACACATGAAAAATAATATACAAAAATAAGAAATAATATACACAATAATTAGATAAAATAAAAACTAAAAAGAAAAGAAAAATATAAATTTTTTTTTACTATTCAAAAATAATTGTATTAATAATATTTACAGAATATTAGAAATAAAAGAAAATAATTAAAAAAAAATATTTACAACAATATAACTGCTTAAAAATAGCTAAACAGAAAATAGAAAATACTAAAAATACTATAGGTTATCCTTTTTACGAAATCAAACATTAATAACAAAAGGACAAACACTACAAACCATTTAATAAACTATTAACTATTTACATAAATATTTGTAGTAAATTAATAAATCTATATATTTTCTTAATAAAATAACTTTCTTACAGAAAATCATTTAAAGAGAAAATATGACTTATTAAATCAACACAAATATTCAAAAGTAATTTTCAACAAAAATAGATTTCTCACTAATTTTAACTTGTAAAATTTGAGAAAAATATTTTTGGAGAAAATAAAAATATTCTAAAATTAAAAGAAGTAAGTAGGAATATATTAAGAAGATAATGACAACGATTTGAGAATTAACAAGCAAGTAAGTTGATAAAATAATTATACAAGTGATTTTAATAACAAATATTAACAAAGTAATCACTTATAAATTATTAAAGAGCAAACCTCAGATATTAACTAGTTTAATTACTAGGACTATTTAACATACCCAATTCACCAACAATTCTGATGAATGTGGATTCATCAAGAGACTTAGTAAAAATATCTGCTGTTTGTTCTTCCGTGGGTACAAAATGTAACTCCACGGTGCCATTCATGACATGCTCTCTAATGAAATGATACCTGATGTCAATGTGCTTGGTCCTTGTATGCTGCACAGGATTGTTGGAGATTGCTATGGCACTTGTATTGTCACACAGGATAAGAATCCTGTCAAGTATAAAGCCATAATCCCGTAGCTGATTCCTAATCCACAAGATCTGAGCACAACAGCTTCCAGCAGCTATGTATTCAGCTTCATCTGTTGAGTTGGAAACTGTTTGTTGCTTCTTGCTGTACCAGGAGACCAACCTGCCACCTAGGAATTGACAACTCCCAGATGTGCTTTTTCTATCTACAACACTTCCTGCATAATCTGAATCTGTATATCCAACAAGATTAAAACCAAAATTTTTAGGGTACCAGATGCCTAAGTTTGGCGTACCCTTAAGATATCTCAAGATTCGTTTTACAACAATGAGATGAACATCTCTAGGATCCGATTGGAACCTTGCACACAAGCACGTAGCATACATAATATCTGGTCTACTTGCAGTAAGGTAAAGTAATGAGCCTATCATACCTCTGTAGCTTGTGATATCTACCTTAGCAAAATTTTCACATGCTCCAAATTTGACAGCTGTAGATGATGGTGTCCTTGTTGAAGATGAGTCCTCCATTTGATATTTCTTGAGGAGCTCTTTGACGTACTTGGATTGACAAATAAATATTCCATCTGTCCTTTGACTTACTTGTAATCCAAGAAAGAACTTCAGCTCTCCCATCATGCTCATCTCAAATTTACCCTACATTAACTTAGCAAATTTCTTGCACAAAAGATCATTAGTAGACCCGAATATTATATCGTCCACATAGACTTGGACTAGTATAGTATCATTCTTATGTTTCTTTGTAAAGAGAGTTTTGTCTATGACACCTCTAATAAAACCATTTTCAAGTAAAAATTCAGAGAGAGTGTCATACCATTTTCTTGGTGCTTCCTTTAGGCCATAAATTGCCTTGAAGAGAAAGTAGACATAATCCATGAATTCTGGATCTTCAAAACCAGGTGGCTGTTCTACATATACCTCTTCATCTAGCTTGTTTCTGAATACCCACCTAGTATCAACCACTTTCTTGTTCTTAGGTCTGGGTACCAGCTTCCATACTTCTTGTTGTTTGAATTGATTGAGTTCATCTTGCATAGCAATCACCCAATCAGGATCAGACAGAGCTTCTTCGGTTTTCTTAGGTTCCATTTCAGACAGGAACCCTGAATAATTACATTGATTCTGATAAGCTCTTCTAGTTTTCACACCAACATCTGGATCACCAATGATTAGATCAAAAGGATGAGCTCTATTCCAAACTATTTGTCTTGGAAGATTTAATCTTGATGATTCGCCTTGTTCTTCATTGTGATGTTGTGTGTGACCAGTTGACCCTTCATTGTCTCCCCCTGAGTTGTTGCCAGGTTGACTAGATGATTGTTCAGGAGTGTTAGGGGTATATTCATTATTATCATTGTTTTCATTAGCATCAGCAAAAGCATCAGGTGGATTATCACCATCTGAATCTGTATCTGTCATGTCATCGAAAGATAGCTTTTCAGATGGATCCTCAGTTTGGATACTAGGGAGTTTAGTGTCATCAAATGTTACATTGACACTTTCCATCATCTTCTATTGATCAATTACATACACCCTGTAAGCTCTTCTTGTATAACCAATAAAAATTGCTTCATGTGCTTTGGCCTCGAATTTTCCACCTTGATCATCACCTTCTTTAAGCATAAAACATTTTGCCCCAAATACATGAAAATATTTGAGTGTTGGTTTCTTTTCTTCCATAACTTCATAGGGTGTCTTCATTAGGTCTTTGTTGATTAGAGTTCGATTCTAGGTATAGCAAGCAGTGTTGACAGCTTCAGCCCAAAAGTACAATGGAAGCCTTGATTCACTTAACATGGTACGTGCAGCTTCAATCAAGGTTCTATTCTTTCTTTCCACTACCCCATTTTGCTGAGGAGTTCTTGGAGCTGAGTATTGTCTAGTTATACCCTTTCAGTGCAAAAATCATTCAGAACTGAATTCTTGAATTCAGTTCCATTATCTGATCTTATAGCTCTCACTGGATACTTAGAATCCAGCTCAATCAACTTGATGTGATCAATCACCAGTTATGGAGTCTCATCTTTAGAATTCAAAAACAGGACCCATGTGTATTTTGAAAAATCATCAACGATCACTAGAGCATATCTCTTCCTTGACATGGACATCACATTAACTGGACCAAACAAATCCATATGAAGTAATTGTAATGGTTCAGTTATTGAAGATGTGTCAGTGCTCCTGTGAGTTGCCCTTTTTAGCTTGCCTTTTTGACATGCATCACAAAGTCCTTCTTGAGTGAATTCCATTGAAGGCAAACCTCTCACCAACTCTCTTTTAACTAGAGAATTCATTGTCTTGAAATTAAGATGAGAAAGTTTCTTGTGCCATAGCCAACTCTCGTCATTAGATGCTTTAGTGTAGAAGCAAGTGATTTCATCAGTGCTTCCTGAGTTGATATTGGCTACGTACAGATTACCTTTTCTAACTCCTGTCAGTTGTGGCTTTTCATGTCTCTTGTGTGAAATTAGACAATTCTTCTTGTTGAAATGAACTTCATATCCTTTGTCACAGAATTGACTGACACTGAGCAAATTGTGTTCAAGTCCTTTCACAAAAGAGACTTCATCAATGATAACATTTCCAGCTTCAAGTCAGCCATATCCATCAGTTCTACCTTTGCTGTTATCTCCAAAGGTAACTACTGGGCCGGCCTTCTCCACCACATTTGTCAGCAGGGTTCTGTCACCAGTCATATGCCTTGAACATCCACTGTCCAAGATCCATGTCACTCGTTCAACCTGCTCAACACCCTGCAATGACAAACGGATTAAACCTTCTTCGGAACCCAAATTTGATTGGGTCCAGAATACTTAAAGAATTGGCCTTTGTCAGGCAAAACAACATTTTTAACCTTAACACCAATTTTACCATTAGTCAACAAACATTTTACCCTTTAAACCGATTTGACAATCTTTTGTTTTATTCGAGGTATCCAAGTTTCTTTGGCAGCAATAACACTTGTTTCATTGACTGGACATTTGACCTTGTAAACAGCCTTAGTAAAACTTTGTTTAGGCTTAGGTACAAATTTCTCTCTCCTAACATGAGAATGACTAGCAGTCTTTGATCTAACATTATTATTCATGTTCATATGTTGTCGAGGAGCAGTCTTATTATCACATGCATGATTACCATTAAAGTAAGCAGACATTGACATTAAAAGCACAAGACATACAGTTGACAACACCACATGCTTTATGAGAAGAATAAATAATAGGCATGGTATTCATGTTAGACATGTTATTGTTCTTTTTCACATTACTGCTACCTAATCCAGTCTTCAAAGAACTGGTTGTTTCAACAACCTTGACTGGCCCCTTAGGTACATCTTTCTTAGAAGGAACATTCTTTGGATTAACGTCCTTGACAGATTTAACATTATCAAGGACTATGCCATTAGCACTATCCTCATTTCTCATTTCTTCCTGAATGACAATAGAAAGCATATTTGGTGGTTCAGCAACAGACTTTTTAAACATGGGTTTTTCAACATTCTTGAGTACGTGTGGTATACCTCTTTCTTTAGCAGGAATATGATTAGCAGAATGGTTGCCCAAAGAACCAACAGCTTCTTTGTAACCAAACCCTATTCCTACAGTTCGTTCTACAGCTTGTTTGTTGAAAAACTCTTTAGAAACTTTAACAGAATTATAACACGCTCTAATTTGTGTTTCAAGTTCTGTAATCCTGGTTTCTTGTTCAGCAATCCTAGCAACTTGTTTTAAAATGTATTCTCCAAGCGACTTTTCTTTGAAGTTAAGTCGTGCTATTTCTTCTATATGCTGATCTTGATTAACATGCACCTTTTTTAATTCTAACACTTCATTTTCAAGTTTAGTGTTTACAAGACTTATTCTTTCGTATCCATTTTGTGCATTAGTCAAGCAATTACGTAAGCTTTGAATTGACTCAGCGTCAGTAAGAATTACCGGTGTGGTGTAATAAGTTGATGTATCAGCATTTGCTACCAGCACAAAGTTTCCATATTCCTCATCTTCGCTATCTGTGTCATCCCAGCTTTTACCAGCAGCTACATAAGCTCTTACAGTCTTCTTCTTTTCAGAAGCATAATATTTTTTCTGTGCTTGCTTGGGTTTCTGACACTCAATAGCAAAGTGTCCCAATTCATTACAGTTAAAGCAACGAATCTTGCTTCTATCAACAGTTCCATTTTTGTATCCTCCCCTGTAACTAGAGGATGAAGAACCTCCTCTCTGGAATCTATTATTCGACTTGAACCTGAACTTGGAATTTCTTCTGAATCTGAAGTTACTGAATTGTCTCACCATCATCGCCATAGATTCATCTTCTAATTGATCCAGCTCTTCTAGTGAATAAAATTCTCCACCGTCCTGAGTAGCTGGTGTCTGGCCATGTTCCACTTCAGTTTGTTCCTTGTTGAAGCTGTTAGGTTGAACAACTTTAGCTTCCACTTCCTTAGGAACCTCAACTACTAGAGCTGTAGAAGAACTTGCCACTCTGCCTTTGCCAGAGAACTCCTTCTGCTGTACTTGTTCCAACTTATACATTTTTAGAACACCAAACAGCCTTTCAAGAGCAATCTTATTCAAGTCTCTAGATTCTCTGATGGCAGTTATTCTATGCTCTAAGTGAGTAGGCATAGTCAGTAAAAACTTTATGTTGATCTCCTTCTGGGTATATTGCTTACCATGAACTTGCAGGTTGTTGATTATTTTGTTATACCTTTCGAACACTTCCTGAATGCCTTCATTAGGGCCAGCTCTAAAGTGTTCATATTCAGAGGTCAAAATTTGAAGTCTGTTTTCCCTGACTTCATCAGTTCCTTCATTAATAGTCTCAATAGTTTCCCAGATGTGCTTAGCAGTTTTACAATTCATCACATGGCTATACAGCATCCAGGGAATCTTTTAGAATGAGTCTCAAATTTTTGTCCAATCCAGCTTCCTTTTTTTCCTCAGGAGAAAAGTTCTTAGGGTCCTTTGGATAGGATTTAGCAGGTATTATAACAACTCCATTTGTAACCGATTCAGCATCGTGTTGCATAGGAATTATTTGTCCATTTTTCAAAACCGACAAAAATCTTGGATTTGTAACATCAAGAAACAACTCCATTTTATTTTTCCAGATATCATAATTATCCTTATTAAATTTGGGAATCTTAACAATGGCTTTTGAAGACATGATGAATTTTTAAGTGAGTTAAAAATTCAAGATAAATTTTTGATTGAATAAAAATAGTATCTTGATTTCTGTATCAATCAATAGGCTCTGATACCAATTGTTAGGTCCGATAAGATTGTAGAAGGGGGGGTTGAATACAATCTATACCAATTTATCGAAATTTGTCCTTTAAATAAAATTTAATTTAGACAAATTTGTGCGGAATAAATTGAAACAAATTTCAAGTTGAATATAACAATATATTAACTTGATGGGTGTTATAATTTCAGTACAAATTAATTATCAAGATGATAAAAACAAATTAGAAAATTCGACATGAACTTTTCTAGATTTGTTAATAAAAATCAAGATAAGTGCTAGGAGTAAAAACTCGCTAGTAGTACAAGAGCAGCAAATAATCAAGTTCTACCGGATAAAATATTACAAAGGTTTAGAACTGAATTTTCTATGAATTTTTGTTCTTGATGTTCTTGAGCTTGAAATGAGAGAGAATGGAGGTTGTGTGTATTTTTGGATATTATGTTGAAGTGTCTTGAAGTTGTTGGCCGCCTCTGTCTTTTAACAAAGCTTCTCACACTTTTTCTTGACAATTTGCCTCGAACTACCTTTCGAACTACCTTCCAAATTTCGGTACTACCTTTGCCAAGAAGGCTACTACCTTTCAAAGTGGCGGTACTACCTTTGGTACTACCTTTGCTGATTGAACTTGTATTACCTTCGGTACTACCTTTCTGTTGTGCTTGTACTACCTTCGGTACTACCTTTCTGATAGGCTTGTGATACCTTCGGTACTACCTTTCTGTTGTGCTTGTACTACCTACAGTACTACCTTTCTGTTGAGCTTGTACTACATTCGGTACTACCTTTCTGTTGTGATTGTACTACCTTCGGTACTACCTTTCTGTTGTGCTTGTACTACCTTCGGTACTACCATTCTGTTGTGCTTGTACTACCTTCGGTACTACCTTTCTGTTGTGCTTGTATTACCTTCGGTACTACCTTTCTGATAGGCTTGTACTACCTTCGCTACTCCCTTTCTGATATGCTTTGAATTGTTTGTTTAATAAATCAAAACATTTAGAAACCTGTGACCTGCTATTCCATTTACAATCAACCGGGGCCTATTTTGTCCTATTAGGGACGGGCTCCGTAAAAATGCTTTTTAACCCGCACAACTTATAATCTTTAATTAATAAATATTTATTTTAATCCAAAAATTTTAAAAATAATTATATAATATTATTAGATATTTATAAATATAATTTTTTAAATAAATAAAATATTTATTAATATAAAATTATAATTAAACTCTAAACTGCGGTTACCTGAGCGTCTAGAACTGGACTCCTTTTGATTAACAAAAAATATATCAATTTCAACCGGAGTTCCAGCTTTAAGAATATATCACTTTGCATTTCTCTGTGATAATTCTATTTTCTCATAACCCGTCCAGGTGTAAACTACGGTCTCTTGAGGATGTGAAACCGGACTCCTTTTGCTTAGCAAAAAATACAACAATTCTAACCGGGGTTTCAGCATTAAGAAAATATCACTTAGAATTTCTTTATGATAATTCTTTTTCCTCGTAGCCAGTCCACTTGATAATAAAATCCTTGTGATTAAATAATTTAACCCTTCTGTTGCTTGCACAATGATTTTCTCACATACCAGTCTTGATAGCTTGAACCACTGAAGTTAATGATGAACAACCACTGTTAAATGTTGACACTCGATGTACTGTCTGGTTCATGAGTGACTAACCGCAAGGACTGTTCTTCATATATTGACTTTAAAATATGGTTCCTTTTCTTTTCTCATCTCTCTTCAATTCTTCTGTACTGTTTCTGTCACTGTCGAAATCTCTGTCACTTTAAATGAATCCACTTCTTTACCGAATACTTCACTGAGGCTTGATCAGATGACTGAGCTTCTTTCAATGTAGTAATTCTTCAAGTCTGTAGATTGACCTTGATCTTTTTCTTCTGATAGATAATATAATCTGAGATTCCTTGTGACAGTCTATATACCATTTACTATTACAATCTTATTTAAGTTGAGTTGTATCCTCGAAATACAAATAGGCTACATCATATGCCTTTCAGTTGCTCACTCTTGTGCTATGTCTAACCTTTCAGTGAAATCAGAAGATGACAACACCTAGGACTATGATCATAGGGTTTCCAGGATTCGAGCAGATGGTCGAGATTCAGATTCCCTCTGAGGTTTTGATATAGTTGTTGGACAGGCTTTTGAGCAGTTTAATGTTGTAATGGTTTAAAATTATATTAGATGTAATAACTTAGACATTTGATCGTTGGCGTGGGTCCCTCATCGGGTCAACTCAACGGTATTGGAAATTTGTAATAACATATCTTTTGGTTAGTTTCTATTCAGACTGTAACCTGTTGTGATCCTGGTATTGTTTCGGGGTTTGTTTTCAAAATTATAGATAATTATACGCAGGTTATTTTAAACTAGTATTGTAGTGGGCCCAAATCTTACCCCGGATTTGAGGACGTCACACCAACACTTATCGATCACCCAGCCATAGCTTTCCGATCAGAGTGCTCTCGATAATGTTGCAGAAAATATCCAAATTTGATGATGAACTAATACTGGAGTATTCACCGCGCCCGCTATTCCATCTACGATGATCAGTCACAGCATGTATAGCTCAAATTAGTTTTATTACCGGTAGAAGGAAGAACTGACGAATTTACTTGTCTACCGCCCTTTTAGATCTCCCTGGCCAACGGTTGGGCCTTTGGGATGGACCGGCGCGACTCGACCTCTTACACGACTCCTAGTTCGAATAGAATCCATGATTCTGAAACGTAAAGCTCATCCTCCTTTCCCCAAGTGTAGTACTTGTTGATAAGACTCCACAAAGTAGTTGTATCTAATTGGAAAGGAAAAATTCACCAATATTTCCCAAGCAGTAGCTTGTTATTGGATATCGACTTTTTCCATCAATCTTACCCCTCGAGTGTTGAGGAAGTAACAAAAAGATTCAATCAATGAACAGCAACCAAGTTACGAGTCAAATGAATAGCTTTAAAAATATTTATGACCGGGCAGTCAAGCAAAATAAATAAACTCTCTCAAGTAAGGTTCCCTTATATTTTGGAAGATAGATTTGAATGAAGAATAGAATTTTGAGAACCTTCCTTGATAAAAATAATAATAATAAGACTCAGAAATAATTTACATAATATTTGAAGGTCGAAAATAAAATTTGAATGAAATAAATCATTTTTAAAACTAGTTTAAAAGAATTAAATAAATATTCCAAGAATATTTATTAAATTAAAGATATTTAAAGAATATCCTTAATATAAAATACTGCTCATAAATAACCCTCAAATAAAAATAGTAATATTCATCAAATAAATAAATCCTTGAGGGATTATTCAAAATAATATTCATTCAATAAATAGAACCTCAAATGAATATTCAAGATAATATTCATTAAATAAATAAACTCAAATGAATATTCAAAATAATACTCGCTGAATTATTAAAATTCTAAATATATATTAAAATAATATTCATTAAATCTTCCCTGACGGAGATAATACTCAAATAACATTTCTCCAAAGATTTCATAATTAAATAACAATCCTTGAAATAAATAATAACCTGTCGTTGGAATCCCCCCGGATTTCCACGACTATCTTATATATAATACGAAATACCGACTCCCGGTCTGTATTGGAAGAATGAAACTCATACGCCCTTCACTAAGGGTCTTAACAAAATCCGACTTATAACTAATACATCATATCTATCTTATAAGCCAATCATCGATTCAGAGAACAAGTATCACAGAAACCAGAGTCACAATATGATTGAAAATAGGCATGCATACTATGGCATATGAAAAACAGAAATCATATACATATTATCACAGCAACAGTTCCAAAGTATTGGAAACTTGCCTGGTACTCCCGCTTATGCTAGTGGCATGACTCGGGATGGTCCGGTGATCTATAAATGACCAAAATGTCCAAGATTAATCACTTAATGCTTTGAAAGGTTAAGCATATACTTATCTTAGTCGAAACACGTTTTCAAGTGGTCTCGTTATACACCTTCTAGTGTAACTCTTTTTATCACCGATTTGACCCGACCTTCGTTCGCTAACAAGGCATATCATTATGCTTACACTTGGTAGGTACTTAAGCCATATGATTTAGAGTTCAAGGTACACTGTTAACAATTCAACTACCAAAAATTAAATGCCGAGAACAATCCCTATCATCCTCCACCTGTGATAACGATATAGCGCAAGAACAAGGTACCAAAGCAAAAAGAGAATATCCTAAACCTATCACCTATTGTCCTAATGATAACCTACACCTATCGCTCCTATCCTATGTCTATAAGAGTTCAAATCCTATCCTACACCTATCCTATACCTAATCCTAGCTTGTTTCAGTGACCAAAACCTGACAGCTCTGATACCAACATGTAACGCCCCGACTTCCCAATAATAGAAATATTCTTTTTATAATAAAATACTTAATTATTGGATTTAATTAAAAAAATAGATTTTTAATACAGGAAAATTTTGGAAAATTTCGGCATATAATATTCGTAACACGGACTATCCACCTGTAATTTGAATCCAAACCAATTCATTCCAACAACAACAACAATTTCAACTACTAAAGAGATAATACAAACACATATTCAACCTGTCCTAACTGATCAGGTGAACCATACCAAAATGCCCTCCCGATCGGAGCAAAGATCGGGGCATCACAATACAAACTCAAAACATAAACCTTGATAACAAAATAATAAGAAATAAATACAATCCCACTACTAACCCGGATCTCTAACAGGTAGTGGTATGAAACAAGCAACTACTAACTAAGTTATTACATTACAATACTAAATCCTTAATTAAAAGATACATACACTCCACAAATATAAATACAACCAACTAGAACTATTACACAAATTTTTACTGATACCCAAAAGTCCAACCTTCTAGCAGAGTGCAACTAGGCTGCCTAAGGTCCACAATAAGTTCTTCTCGGATATTGCTTCTACTTCGTATCTTTTTCTTCTTTAACTGAAAAAGGGTTAGAAACAATAAGGAGTGAGCCAAATGCTCAGCAAGTGATAAAAATAGAAATAAAGAATCCACACAACTGTATGCTGACTACAACAATATAAGGGTACCAAAGGTAATTCAGGATATTCTGATTTAGTTCACAATCTCAAGGGTAAGCCTGTCTGGAAGTAAAATATTCTGTTCATGACATTTTAAAATCATCCTTTGAAAATTTCTGAGATCTGTCCATTTGAGACAGAAACCCATCACTTCTCTTTATAAACAAATTTTATTTTTCTTCAAAAAACATTTAAATTTGATTGGAGGTTTTTCACGACAACGGACAATACGGGTGATCAGCCACGTAAAGTCCTCATACCGGACACGAAGTCCCTCTGTGTAAGATCCCAGATAATTTTAGGATTTATTATTATTATTTTTATTATTATGTTATTAGTATTTAAAGGATGGAATTGGATTTGAGAATATCGTTGTGGAATTCAACGATATTTAGTATTGAGTTTATATGAGTATATATTGAGTTATATGTGCCAATGTGTGCCCCAGTATTTTATTGGTATTTTTAGTGATTTAAAAAAAATATTTAAATCAAGTATTATTGATCTTCAAAAATCTTTATTTAATTATCGGAGGGATTAAAATCATGAAATCTTTTGTAAAATTATCTTTATATATTTATTGAGTTTTTAAAATTGTTGGGTGGATTAATTTGGGAGTTGTGGTATTTTAAAATGATTTTAAGAGTTTTATTGTATTTAAAGGATCAAAACTTTGAAAATTCATATTTAATTCATTTTTGATCCGAAAAATATTTTAAAAATATGTGTGTGCTCGTAATTTTATATTCTTTATTTTAAAAAATAAAAAGTTTAATTTTCTGAAATTTTATTTAATTTCGATTTATGAAGCTGTTTATTAGTTTTAAAAGTGAAGATGTAGTGTTTTATTTGGGCCGGGTTGAATGGAGTAGTAATATATTAGAATTGGGCCAAGCCCAATTGGAAAATCAGTCGGGGAGAGAGAAAAGAATTGGGGGAGGATAAGAAATTTGGGTTTAAGAATTGGAATTTGGGGGATATATATGTATAGATACATACGAGTATGTGTGTGTACATATATAGTTGTGTGTGTGTATATAGATGTGCTCGTGTGTGTGTGTATATGTGCGTAGTTGTGTGCGTGAGGGTGTGCAGCTGGGTAGCAGAGGGGTGCAACGGCGAGGAACGGCGGCGGCCGGCGTCGAGCAGGGGCGGCGGTGCTGTGCTGCGGTGGTGGCCTGACTGTGGGGTGGCGCGCAAGCGTGGTAATAGCAGCAGTAGGAAAGGGCAGAGAGATCCAGTTGAGAAAGAGGAAAGGGAGACTCCGGTGGCTTGATTTTCGGGTCGTAATCGAAAGGGTATAATTTCTATATTTTTAAATTATGTATTTATTTATCGTGTTTTAATTAGTCAATTGTGGTAATTTAATTAGTTGATTGTAATTTTAATTAGTTGTGAAATTGCGAGTATTGTTTAAATTGTTGTAATTATAATTGATGGTATTAAGTACGAGATGATTGTATTAATTTTTGGTGATTTAATTCGAAAGAGGATAATTGTTAGTTGTTAAGTGCTAATTGTTAATTGCTAATTGTTAATTATTAATTGGTAATTGCTAAGTGTTAAGTGCTAGTTGAAATGGTTGGAATTATATTGTGGTTTTGTTAATATTTGGGTTTAATGATTATTGGTGGTTAATGGTGATGTTAGTATTACGTGTGGAGTTTATGTGGGTTGGCTAAACTGTAAATGCTATGTGCTAAATGGTATGAATTGAGTCATAGTAATTGAGAGTTTTATTAGCTATAAATGGTTATATGCTAAATGTTATAAATCGAGTCATAGTATTCGTTGAATATATAATTGTCAACTGCTTGGTGTTGATTTGTAAGTGGTTGGTTAATAGTCAGTTATTAGTAACAAGTACTTGGTGGTGAAGTATATGTGGTTAAATGGTGATTGGTCGTGTATATGCACTACGCCATAAATGGGCTATCGTTACATCTTTTTCATGGATGTTGCTAGAATATGTTACCTTAGCATGTTATTTTGGACCTAATATAACATTTTATTTTTTGTGTTACCTTAGCCACAAACATGATGTTACCTTAGCTTTAAAGTGTTGGATATTAGCAACATACATGATATGTTACCTTAGATCATTAATAAACTCAATTTTGAATTTTTTAACCAAAAAATTGTTTAATTATTTAAAAATCACATTTACCTTTATAATATATTTTTTTTAAAAAGTAAGAATTTACCAATCGAATGTTGTTTTTTTTTGAATATCAAGATATAAATTGTTATTATTTTTTAGGTTCTATTTATTTATTAAATCATAAATGTAAAATAAAAAATGTAAAATGTAAAAAACAAAATTGTAAAAACAAATAAATAATTGTAAAAACAGAGAAATAATACACGGTTCCCAGTGAAATTTTTTAGCGGCCAATTATCCCGCCTCTCTCTCATTCTACTCCCTCAATTATCTCTCTCTCTCATACACTTAAACAAAATAATACTTCTACTCTCTCTCATTCTAATCTCTCGCTGTCATTCTAATCTCGCGATGTCTATCTCTCGTGCTCTTTCTCTCTCTTGCACTCTGGTAAACCTCTCTTTCCCTCTCGATCTTCTCTAATTTTCTATCAAATTAGTACGTTAGGCTGCTCAATTGAAAATGGGTTCGGTTTGAGGCTTCAAATTGGGGCTTCTTCAAATTAGGGCTTTTTCAAATTAGGGGTTCATTGTTTTGAGTTTAATTGATTCAGTTTTTGCACTTAAACATCAACTAATTGCGGTTTATTTTCGATTTCAGGCCTTCTCCAGTTTGGGCTTTCGATTTGGGGCTTTGTAAGTGGATTAAGGGGATGCTGTAATGGTGTGCTGCCCTTGTAGTGTAAAACTGTCATGTCCTCCGTTTTTTGTTTTCCATGTGCTATTTCCATGTTTAAATCCTTGTATACATATCTGTCCATTGTTTTGTGTTTGCTTTGATTGATATGTGCCAATACTACTCCATTAATCTCATCCTTTGTTGAATCTCATCCTTTGGTTAAACAAGCATTATGTTTTTGAATGTGCCAAGCATTTTTAAAATGCAATGGCATTCATTTACAATTAGTTCTAGTAGTAGTTTGAGGCCAGAGACACTTAGTGTCATCATTAAAGGTGAAAAAAGCTGGTCCAGGAAGCTTTTTTAAACGCTTTCTTCGCCATCTTCTCTTGATCGTATTCATGTCTTCGTTGAAGGACCTTATGGACCTGCATTAACTAGTTTCTCAAGGTAAACTCAACACTCACACACACATGAGGTGATGGGAGTCCATTATAAAGTCGAACCAACTTAAGTTATAGATATTACCTTATTGGTGACTTCAATTTTTCTAAAATTTTAATTCTTTATTTGTTAGATAGATACTGATTATGTTATAAATATGAAGTGTACTCTGGATGAATTCTTTTAACTCTGTTATAAAATTTTCATATTGACAGTTCTTGCTCCATAGTGGCCTTATGCTATCTTATCCACATTGAATAGATCCCAATAGCACTAGACATGGCTAAGGACAACAACGGTACAGGAGCTGAAAAAAAGGATTGAGGGTGACAATTTCATGTCATGTGCTGTTAGTGAGTGTTATGCTTCATTTCAGAATATATTGGACTTTTATTAGCTCGTGTATTTCACCTTTATTGATTATTTTACATGCTCACATCAGGGTTATTGACTACATATTTTCTGAAGTTGACAAGCACATTGAATCTGGTGATCTTATAAGCGAATACAAAATGAGTGCACTTCCAAGCCTCTATGGCACTTTGTTAAGCTTATCAAGGACCTGGTAAGTTTTTTGACTTTCTTATATGCAAGTATATTGATGCGAATTTTTGGAGAATTGCAACTGAATTGTTTGTTTTACAGTTAAACAGTAAGCGAGAGGACAGGGATCAAGTTGTTATCCTTTTCCAGGACATGCTTGAGGTTGTGACGAGTGATATAATGATTGAAGACGAAGATCATATATCCAGGTAATTAGTTTTTACATGTTATGTTGCTGTTTATTATATCTAATGCTGTCAACATTTGTACTTTGGTAGATTCGATTCATGGTGGATCAGGACAGGAGAAGATGACCCCCTTGATCAGAAACATCAATTATTTGCATCTGCTGGAGCAATAAAATTTCCCACCAGGCAATTAGAGGCTTGGAAAGAAAAGGTATATCTGACTTCGAACTTGGTATGCATTGATGTACTTTAATTTTTGTTATATACTAATGTTATTTTGTTGTCGGCTTTAAACAGCTAATTACTCGTAAGTATCTTTTTCAGTCACCATATGCCGAAAAATGCCAAATGGGCTCTCACTTATTTGATAGCTACCTCCTTACTAAAGCAGGTCATAATTGAAGAAGTTTAAGAGTTTACAAAACCACAATAGCTAAATAATTAGCTTGATACTTTCTTCTTTTATTAGTAATCTTTAACCTTAAACTAGGGCATTGTGTAGATTTGCACATGTTATGCATTATGTATATTTATAGTAGCAGGTACCTTGTACGTGTCAAGTTACCAAAAATTGGGAAAAGACAAATTCTAGCAGATTAAGATGACCATATGACATTACTCTGGTAGAATGTGCTGCTATGGGTTTGTAAGATATGTTGAATTTTAATTTATATTTACATACAGCTGATTGTGTTGTGGTCACAGGATTTTTCTGTTGCAAAAATATGTATTTTGCAGTAGTCCAATACCAATTTGTGTGTTTCTATTTTTTGAACATGTTTCAAGTATTTTTACGTAAACCCTGAAGTTTTTTGGGTGAACCTATTTTGCTGAGTGCCTAAACTTGTTTATCTTTTTGTTGTTGGAAGTTGTATAAGAGCTTGTTTCTGAGGTTTTTTCTGCTAGGATTTTTTTTGTACTGCTGTGTGGTATTATTTGTTGCTCCAATTTTCTTGTTTTTGTAAATGACCCTGTATCTGTGTATGTTTTGTTTATACAGGGCTGGGGAACTTTCTTCTGCTGAAATTGATAGCTTGATGACTATTGTTGCAAACCCACGTCAATTTAAGATACCAGATTGGTTTTCGAACAGAAAGATGGATTACAAAGATGGGAAGTTCTCTCAGGTGACATCTAATGCCCTGGACATGAAGCTGAGAGATGATCTTCAGCGCCTGAAGAAGATCAGGTTTGTTAATTAGCCTTAATTGAAACTATAACATTGGTTGTGGCTAGCTTGTGGAAGATTGTGCTAAGCTTCTGTTATTTGTAAATTTCCTGCATTGTATTCATCATATCTTAATTTGATCATCTCTTTAACTCAATTTTATGAATTGTAACAGAAATCACCGTGGGCTCCGTCACTACTGGGGTCTTCGTGTGCATGGACATCACACAAAGACAACTGGCCGCAGGGTAAAGACTGTTGGTGTTTCAAAGAAGCGATAGGCTTGTTACGTTTACCGTGTCCTTTCTTTAGTTTTGTTGCGTTGACAAAAAAAATGGATTGAAAAACTCATATCTGTACTCTTGAAGACTGTTAGATTCTATCTTCGTGTCTAAACACATTTTAAAAACTTTTGCAGTGTTATTTATTATGTTTCACTTGTTGACAGAGAGCTGTTATCAGATGTGGAGTTTTAATTCCGTTTAACGACCATGACCTTCCATTTAAATTGAAGGAAATAATCACTTCTGATTTGCGACCACTTACTTTATTAGAGTCAGGCCTTCCTTCGTGGTAACCTTTCTTCACTCTTACCCTATATTTTGTAAACTTTATCGTCCATGGATGTGTCCTCTAGTAAGAGCTTTGTATGTGCTCGTATATATTGTCACCGTTCTGATTGGACTTTATGATCTATACCACATTGCATTTCTAGTATGAATATTTTCCTTGAATTTTTTTTGTTCCATCTCAAAATGCTCGTACATGGATTACTTAGCAGAAATATTGTTTGTCCAATTGTTTTTTAATAGGCCAAAAAGATTACCAGGAACCAACGGATAAGCGCATTGAGGCAAATTGCTAGAGCCTGAATTCCAAGCATAAAGGAATGACTTCAGCAGTTGGAAAAGATCAAGAGAGAAAAAATGGCCGCCAATACTCCATGCCTTCTACTATATGACGAAATTATGATATTTTTGATTAACTTTAGCTACTATTAAGTATGGATGTTAACTAGTTGATTTTAATTAAGTTTGTAAATTATTAGTATGCTCACTATGTAGTAGTGAATTGGTTTAGAATGTTTGGTGCGTGTTTGAGAGTTGGATTAGTATGTTTGGATTATGGATGTAATTTTTGGAATGATGTGTATCGAAATGAAAAGGTTATTTAGGGATGCATAAATCATAATCTGTATGTGCAATTTTTTTTTTAATTTTTTCCGGAAAAGATGTTGCATTAGCTAATGAAAATGTTGCTATATAAAAGCTAATGAAAACCAATGTGGCCCCCATTGTGGGCCCCACTGTGGGTCCCAATTATTTTTTTAAAAAAAATATAGGTCTCTAAGGTAACATATATATTAAGTTACCGTAGATCACATTTTTGTTGCTATAGCAAGCTGAGGTAACATAAAACTGCATGTTACCTTAGGGATCAAATATGTTACCTTAGACACCTAAGGCAACATGCTGAGAGCTATCACCAGAAAAATGTTACCTTAGCTACTTTTTGGGCCTAAGGTAACATATAATGTACCTACTGTAACATTTTTTGGTGTTACCGTAGGCTGTTTATGGTGTAGTGATGGGTTAAGTATGGTAAGTAATTATATATGTTGGTTGGATAGTTTTCAAATGTGATATTTAGTAAAGGATAAACTTTTAGTTTACTTTCCTTATGTGTTTATGTGGTTAATGTTATATGTGTTTATCTGCGAGGAGTTGTAATGAGATCACAAGTCTTAAATGTCAATATTTAAGGACTTGTGTAATTCTCTACAACTAGTTCCTCGGGCTTACGGATATCCATGATTAGCTATCACGAGTATAATTAATATACTTGAGTGATGTGATCATTGATATTAGCGTAAGTAATAGTTAGTGCTAGGGGTTGTTCTCTAGGGCTTACGAACATCAATGATTGATTTTCACGTGTATCATTAAAATGCGTGAGAAATACGATCATTGGTGTAGCGTAAATAGTAGTGTAATGTAAATTATTATGTGCTAGGTGCCGCATGTCTGGGGGGTACTTTTCTTACTTGTTTACTTTTATGTTGCTGTAAGTTGAGGCAGCTTTATTTTTGCAAAAACAGGGATTGAATTGTATTTGAGGGGCTATGCCCATAGTCCGATAAACGAATACTTCATGCCGAAATTTTCTAAAAATCCCCTGTATTTAAAGTTATTTAAATCATTTGATTTAAATATTTAAAGGCATGTATGTGTATGAGTGTTTAAGTATATATGTGATGATTATTGAGGTGTAGGTATATATATATATTTATATATGTATTGCTTTGCGAGTTATAAGTAATTAGTTATCTATTGGATGATTTATGTGCTAAATAGTACTTTACTATTATTTCGAGTATAATTAGGGATTCGTTATGGACCCAGCGAGCGTGTTGACGAGACGATTAAAGAAAAATGAATGCATGTCGAGTAAAGACCGAAGTATAGTAAGTAGCGAATAGATGCATTGGAATCGAGACAAGTTTACTATACCTCACTTATTGTTCAAGTGATGTGAAACCTTTTGTGTTATTTATTAATTCTTTCGAAATCCTTTCTTGCTAGCCATTATATTCTTCTTATTTATTCTGGATAATTGTGAACTTGTTCTTTTAATTATACAATGTTCCTTTCAGATCTTTTTGTTAGTGTCTATACCTTGCATTTTTATTTCCAATGACATTTTCGTCTATTAATTTACAACCCTCTTTCTCAAATTATTATGTCATTGTTTATTTGCTCACCTATTGTTCAGGTGCTGAATTCTTTTAAGAATTAATTTATTTCAATATTTCCTCGTCTTTATTAATATTTTTCAAAGAGCATTTTTCTTCAAATTATTGTAAAGTAATTCAAGGTTTATACTGTTGTTGAGGCACGTGTTGCTCAGTGACGGTTAAAATCGAGAATGAATTGAGATCTTCTTAATAATTCAAACTCATTATTGTCATGCCGGTGCTGGTAGCTAAAGCCTGAGTGCTTAGCCGACAGGAGTGAGACCTTGGGTAATTGAGAATTTCTTAAATCTTCATTGAGTCTATTCAAATTTATTCTGTTTGTTCAAATTTTACAGTGTAATTTCATAAATTGTAAATCTTTGAAATAAATGGTTATATCCAGTGCAGTGACTTAAATCTTCTGTTGAACTTCGAATTTTATTTATTCCCTGCTTTCTTTATAATTGTTGTTCCATTTCTAGATTCTAAATAAGTGCTCAGTTATTTAATTTATCATGTTTCCTCATTGATATATGATTCTATCTTGCTGAATCCTGCCGTGCCTAGTCTAATCTTATTGCTTTGCTATTTATGAATCCTTATATTACATATTTCCCTTGAACTTAACCTTATTGATGTTGTTCATGATTCTGCATATCAAATGCTCCCCTAAACCTCAGTCTTTTATAATTGAAAATGAGAATGGATTAATTAAAGATGATTTTAAAATTTCCTTATACTGGGCTGGTCTTTTGCCAGTGAGTTTAAGGACTTAAAAATGAAATGTTTTAAATTACAAATAATAAATTGTTTATAAATTGGAAAAGCGTAAGAGGCTAGGGTGGTCCTAGTCCAGCACTTTTATTTAGCGTAAGAGGCTAGGGTGGTCCTAGTCCAGCATTAAAGGCCAATGTGTTGCCTAATTGGGAACCTAATTTCAAAGGAATGTGGACTTTACGTGGCTGATCACCCGTATTGTCCGTAAGCAGGAGAATAATAAAATCTACTTAATTGTTTTTTTTAAAAGGTTTTATTAAAGGTATGTTTTAAAAAGGGAATGGTTTTAAGAAAAGAAATGTTTTAGTGAAAAGTGATGAAAGAAAGGAATGTTTTGATAAGATATATATGTTTCAAGATAAATGGTCAGTAATTTCAGAATTTTGGATAGTAGAGTTAGTTGCTTTCTATCTTGATAAAATTGGGAACTCGGTAAAACAATGAGATTAAGGATGGATAGAAGTTTTCCAGTTATTCCCTTCTCGAGTAACATTGTACGTGAAAGGGGAGTAAGAATAATTGGGGAATTTCTTGATATTCTTTTTCTCAAAGTTTTATTGAGGCCGTATAGTTTGAAGAAAATGGAAAAGTTTTACTCTATGATTGAAATTGAATGATCTCTTGAGTTAAAGTATTCATTGATATTTCTCATCAATGAATTATCATAATATCGTTATTTTTTGGTGTGATAGCAGTCTGATGGGACGCCATCACTTGTGTAACATATAATGTACCTACTGTAACATTTTTTGGTGTTACCGTAGGCTGTTTATGGTGTAGTGATGGGTTAAGTATGGTAAGTAAATTATATATGTTGGTTGGATAGTTTTCAAATGTGATATTTAGTAAAGGATAAACTTTTAGTTTACTTTCCTTATGTGTTTATGTGGTTAATGTTATATGTGTTTATCTGCGAGGAGTTGTAATGAGATCACAAGTCTTAAATGTCAATATTTAAGGACTTGTGTAATTCTCTACAACTAGTTCCTCGGGCTTACGAATATCCATGATTAGCTATCACGAGTATAATTAATATACTTGAGTGATGTGATCATTGATATAACGTAAGTAATAGTTAGTGCTAGGGGTTGTTCCCTAGGGCTGGGGTTGTCAAAAAAATTCGAAAAATCCGATATCCGTTCGAAATATCTGTATTCGTATCCGGGAAAATCGGATATTATCCGTATTCGATTTAAAGCGGATATTATCCGTATCCGGATCCGAATCTTTTAATATCCGACAGATATTATCCGTATTCGTATCCGAAAATATCCGAATCCGAATTAAGTATATATGATATATAAATATATAGTTACATATTTTATTCAATTTTAAATGTACTAGCATATAATATAATTCCTTGCAATACATTATTCTTTTTTAATATTTACAATTACATAGGTTATATTATCAAACAATTTTTTAATTTATATTTATAAAGATAGATTTATTTTCATGTTTCGATTTTTTTTTCAAAATATTTATCGACGATCCAACCGTACGAATGTCAAGATCCATCATTTTTAATGTTATTTCTAGAATTTCAGAAAAAAATAAATTTAAGATAAATTTTTTGGCATATTTTATTATTTTCAGAATGTTTTTACTATTTTTATTATATATATTTTATATATTGATAGAATATATATATATATATATATATAAGATTTGCAGCAAATAAGATTCGATATCATGACCACCTTGATACATAACACAACTCCAACCACTGGGCTACATGCCACAAATATGTTTAATGATGATTACAAAATTACATGTTCCCATTATTTCTTTAAAAAATAAGTAAGTCGAACAACTAGTTAATTTAGTAATTTTCTACTAAAATCTTCAATCAAAAATTTTTTTTTTTTAAAATTTGGAAACATCATTAAATTAGAAATATCCTAACATCCGTACGGATGGATTGTCAATAAATTGTTTTAAAAAATATAAACAATAATATTGGACAAAGCAGTAGTTAGTAGTACTAGTGAGAATAATAGTGATCTACTAAGATCTCCAAACAAATTAATTTTTTTATTTTTTGAAAATTTGGGAATATCATTAAATTAGATATATCTTGACATCCGTACGGTTGGATCGTCGAGAAATATTTTTAAAAATATAGAAACAATAATCTGGGACGAAGAACTAGTTACGAGTACTAGACAATATAATAGTGTTCTTCTATAAAGATCTCCAATCAAATTAATTTTTTATTTTTTGAGAATATGGTTATATCATTAAATTAGATATATCTTGACATCCGTACGGTTGGATTGTCGAGAAATATTTTTAAAAATATAGAAACAATAATCTGGGACGAAGAACTAGTTACGAGTACTAGACAATATAATAGTGTTCTATAAAGATCTCCAATCAAATTAATTTTTTATTTTTTGAGAATATTGTAATATCATTAAATTAGATATATCTTGACATCCGTACGGTTGGATCGTCGAGAAATATTTTTAAAAATATAGAAACAATAATCTGGGACGAAGAACTAGTTACGAGTACTGGACAATATAATAGTGTTCTATAAATATCTCCAATCAAATTTATTTTTTATTTTTTGAGAACATGATAATATCATTAAATTAGATATATCTTGACATCCGTACGGTTGAATCATCGAGAAATATTTTTAAAAAAATAGAATTTTAATTATAACATAATTATTATATAAAACAAAAGATTCCTAGTTAAATTTAGAAGTGGCCACGTGTCACATTATTATTGGGTAATACTGAATCACAAGGATTGTGCTTCTTTCATATTACTTTGAGAGGTTGGATTGAATTAACAAGATCTGAGCCGTTGGATTGAATTAACAAAATCTGAGCCGTCAACGACCAAACCAAACAACAGAATATCTCTCCCGTTTCAACACTCCTCACAAATCACCGATTCACCCATCAAGGTACGCTAATCAAACCCTCAATTTTTAACTCTCTTCTCTATCATTTCCATACATATCTAATCCATTTCTGTATCTATTTCGGCATGCATACGCACAAGAAAGCTTCTCTTAATCGCCTCAAATCTGGCGATGAACGTGTCTCTGTGTCTATCGATGTATATAATCAAGGATCTGCGTATGTTCATTCTCCCTTATTCATTATCTCATCTTTTATGTGTTTGTAGTTGTAATTGATCAGATCTGATATTTATGTATGTACACATGTCTCTAGAAGTTTCATGTGTTTATTTTGACAAGGCTTGCACCTTCGGTTTTTCTTTAAAGGGAACTTTGGTGATGTTTGTTGATTCACTTTATCTATGCTTAATTAATTGTGAATAAGGTGTTGTTTTTTTCATATAAATAATGTTGTGTGATCTTCTTCATGTATTCAATTGCATTTCTTGCAAAAGAGATGATTTTTAATGCAAGTATTTAGTTGTGATGGATTGTTTTGGATGATTCATGTACAAAGTTGGATCTCCTAGTCCTAGGAATTTCGAAATTACTTCTTTTTTACACTGATTTGTGATATGTAGGATGGGGAGGAGACAAAATTTCAATGGGTTCAGTAAGAATCAGAGGTGATGAAGATTGAAGAAGAAGAGGGGGGTTTCTTTACAGTGCTGAAAACTTGAGAGATTGTACTTATTTTCTATTAAATTATTGTATCTTATTAACGTATTTAGTTGATTTTGAATTTTGATTATCGGGGTCTGCTGGTTTATTTTCTTTTGGGTTGCTCACTTGATCCTGGAGCAAGAAAGTTATTATCAAATTAAAATTGTCTAATTGAAACAAATAGAAAAAATGATGGTTCTTTTAGTATTTAAGTTTCATTAATTTGAAGAATTTATCACTTTAATTTGTTTTTTTTTCCCTGGTAATTGCAAATTTATAAAATTTTATCAAATTTTTAGAAATGAATTCGGATCCGGATATTATCCGTATCCGGATATTATCCGCCGAATTCGGATACGGATTTTTTTCCCGGATATTTTCGAATTCGGATACGGTTTCGAATTCCCGGATTCGGATTCGGATTCGGATATAGCTGTATCCGGATCCGAAATATCCGTTTGACAGCCCTACCTAGGGCTTACGAACATCAATGATTGATTTTCACGTGTATCATTAAAATGCGTGAGAAATACGATCATTGGTGTAGCGTAAGTAGTAGTGTAATGTAAATTATTATGTGCTAGGTTCCGCATGTCTGGGCGGGTACTTTTCTTACTTGTTTACTTTTATGTTGCTGCAAGTTGAGGCAGCTTTATTTTTGCAAAAACAGGGATTGAATTGTATTTGAGGGGCTGTGCCCATAGTCCGATAAACGAATACTTCATGCTGAAATTTTCTAAAAATCCCCTGTATTTAAAGTTATTTAAATCATTTGATTTAAAGATTTAAAGGCATGTATGTGTATGAGTGTTTAAGTATATATGTGATGATTATTGAGGTATAGGTATATATATATTTATATATGTATTGCTTTGCGAGTTATAAGTAATTAGTTATCTATTGGATGATTTATGTGCTAAATAGTACTTTACTATTATTTCGAGTATAATTAGGGATTCGTTATGGACCCAGCGAGCGTGTTGACGAGACGATTAAAGAAAAATGAATGCATGTCGAGTAAAGACCGAAGTATAGTAAGTAGCGAATCGATGCATTGGAATCGAGGCAAGTTTACTATACCTCACTTATTGTTCAAGTGATGTGAAACCTTTTGTGTTATTTATTAATTCTTTCGAAATCCTTTCTTGCTAGCCATTATATTCTTCTTATTTATTCTAGATAATTGTGAACTTGTTCTTTTAATTATACAATGTTCCTTTTAGATCTTTTTGTTAGTGTCTATACCTTGCATTTTTATTTCCAATGACATTTTCGTCTATTAATTTACAACCCTCTTTCTCAAATTATTATGTCATTGTTTATTTGCTCACCTATTGTTCAGGTGCTGAATTCTTTTAAGAATTAATTTATTTCAATATTTCCTCGTCTTTATTAATATTTTTCAAAGAGCATTTTTCTTCAAATTATTGTAAAGTAATTCAAGGTTTATACTGTTGTTGAGGCACGTGTTGCTCAGTGACGGTTAAAATCGAGAATGAATTGAGATCTTCTTAATAATTCAAACTCATTATTGTCATGCCGGTGCTGGTAGCTAAAGCCTGAGTGCTTAGCCGACAGGAGTGAGACCTTGGGTAATTGAGAATTTCTTAAATCTTCATTGAGTCTATTCAAATTTATTCTGTTTGTTCAAATTTTACAGTGTAATTTCATAAATTGTAAATCTTTGAAATAAATGGTTATATCCAGTGCAGTGACTTAAATCTTCTGTTGAACTTCGAATTTTCTTTATTCCCTGCTTTCTTTATAATTGTTGTTCCATTTCTAGATTCTAAATAAGTGCTCAGTTATTTAATTTATCATGTTTCCTCATTGATATATGATTCTATCTTGCTGAATCCTGCCGTGCCTAGTCTAATCTTATTGCTTTGCTATTTATGAATCCTTATATTACATATTTCCCTTGAACTTAACCTTATTGATGTTGTTCATGATTCTGCATATCAAATGCTCCTCTAAACCTCAGTCTTTTATAATTGAAAATGAGAATGGATTAATTAAAGATGATTTTAAAATTTCCTTATACTGGGCTGGTCTTTTGCCAGTGAGTTTAAGGACTTAAAAATGAAATGTTTTAAATTATAAATAATAAATTGTTTATAAATTGGAAAAGCGTAAGAGGCTAGGGTGGTCCTAGTCCAGCACTTTTATTTAGCGTAAGAGGCTAGGGTGGTCCTAGTCCAGCATTAAAGGCCAATGTGTTGCCTAATTGGGAACCCAATTTCAAAGGAATGTGGACTTTACGTGGCTGATCACCCGTATTGTCCGTAAGCAGGAGAATAATAAAATCAACTTAATTGTTTTTTTTAAAAGGTTTTATTAAAGGTATGTTTTAAAAAGGGAATGGTTTTAAGAAAAGAAATGTTTTAGTGAAAAGTGATGAAAGAAAGGAATGTTTTGATAAGATATATATGTTTCAAGATAAATGGTCAGTAATTTCGGAATTTTGGATAGTTAGTTGCTTTCTATCTTGATAAAATTGGGAACTCGGTAAAACAATGAGATTAAGGATGGATAGAAGTTTTCCAGTTATTCCCTTCTCGAGTAACATTGTACGTGAAAGGGGAGTAAGAATAATTGGGGAATTTCTTGATATTCTTTTTCTCAAAGTTTTACCTGAGGCCGTATAGTTTGAAGAAAATGGAAAAGTTTTACTCTATGATTGAAATTGAATGATCTCTTGAGTTAAAGTATTCATTGATATTTCTCATCAATGAATTATCATAATATCGTTATTTCACTATATTATTAACTTGCTGAGCATTCTTTGGCTCACACTTGTTGTTTTTAAAAATCTATCTTTTCAGTAAGCTAGTTGGCGAGGCTTAGCCTGCGCAGTTCAGAAAGTGGAAAGAAGAAGCAGGATGCTGTCATGAAGCTGACGTGGATCAGGGTATTTAGATTTAAAGTTTGATTTGTTGTATGTAAATATAGTTTTAGTAGTTATAGTATGTATTTGATTAGTTGGCCTGGTATACTTCTATTCGAAGTTATACCAGTGATTTAAGTTTGTATAAGTTTTGTATATAGAGTTGTATTTAAGTTGGTTTTGAGTTTTCTTGTTTCTAGAACTGTAACCTAAGATCCTGAGTTGGGAGTTGGGGTCAAAGAGCTTTTGATTGAGTTTTTATTTTTATTTCAGTTTTATTTTGATTTCAGATTTTTAGTTTAGTATTCAGCAGGTTTATGTTGTATTTACGAATACATCATGCCCAATTTTTGTTAGAATTATTGAGTTGTTAGTGTGACGCCCAAATCTACTGACCTCGAATTTTGGGGGCGTTACACTCTGGACCTTGAAAATTGGGTTCCCAATTAAGCAACACATTGGCCTTTCAAATGCTGGACTGGGCACTCCCCCAGCCTCTTACGCTAAAAAAATGCTGGACCGGCGTCACCCGGCCTCTTACGCTCTCCAATCTGAAGGAAACCGTGGAAAACATTTAAACGGAATCCCCCACATCAAAACCTTCAAAATCTTTAAAATATTTCACTTTTCGGTCCTTAAACTCACTGATAACAGATCAGCCCAGCTTAAGGAATTTTAAACAATTTTAAAAAAAAATAAGCCATTTTGATTTGCATTTATAAAAGATTAGGGGTCAAGGAAGCATTTAAAAGTAGTTGTATAAGGTTCACAAGATAGGGATTCAAGTATGATTCAAAGTATTTAAGGATAAGGTTTAGTCTCGCACATAACAATATTAGGAGGTAATGTGAAAGAAATATTTAATTAACTCGGGTAGGTTTCAGAAAATCAGGGTCACGAGCTAATGATGAATAAAGTAAATGTTAAAGTTTTAGAATTAAGGTTTCGGGGAATTATAAGTAGGATTTTATTTAGATAATTTAGGAATTAAGTGAAAAGAAAAAGGTTTATGACAGAGCAAGGCATGGATTATAAATTAAGGTTTATAAATGAACACGAACTAATGAAGTAGTTGGGTGCAAAGGTTTACACAATTATTCAAGGCATCAATTAATAAGGTAGTAGGGTTTAAACAACAATTCATAAGGATATCTAACATGCTACAAGTGTTAAGGAACAATTTATAAGGAATAATCAACAAGGTACAAAAGATTCAACAATAATTTAAAAGGGGTTACAGTACAAAAGATTCAACAATAATTTAAAAGGGGTTAGAGTAAGTTATAAAAGTTTAAGCAGATATTCATAAGCAGTTGAAGGAATCTGAACTTCAATTCAAGCTTCGAGTCACTTGCCTTAACCAAGTACTTTCACACTAGTCACTTAGCTCAAAAACCCTCAGCCTTTGCTTTTCCTTTATTCCTTGGGTCTACGTCCTTCGAATCTACACATATAAAAACACTTTTTCAGAATTATATTAAATATTCGACGTTCGTCTTCGAAAATATAACCTTAATGTACCCTTGCGATAGTCCCTAAATTTATTTACTTTATTCATATACTGTCAAATCTTGACCACTAACATATATAAATATATAAATAAAGCTGACAAGCATTTAACAATTAATCACGTAAACAAAATATAATCCAATTCCACTTCGCACTATTAGTACATACATATATATACTCAAGAAAATAAATTAAAAATTTTTAGAAAAATTTTGACAGCATCCCCTTTATACGGGTAACTACCGGTCGGAACATAACCGGCACAACCAACCAAAAGTCGTCACTTGAAATACAATTACAATCCAAATGAAATTCGCAACTAACCACAATTTAACAATTCGAGTTAAAATTACTATAATCAAAATAATCCTTAAATTAATTTAATCATACCAACTGGATATATAGTTAAAATAAACCAAGGATTAGTTCAGCATAGTACTGAGTTATATTAGCAATACTTGTAGCACCACAATTTGAACCAACTTAAGTCATAACAGAAACATAACAGGACATTTTATTCGAGACATCCCAGAATTAAGCAATTCACAGAATCGAGCCACAAGAATATATATAGTAAGTCACAGAACCACAATACCACAGTAACAACCAAAAACTTGATATGAAAAGGACCCAAATTCGAATTAATCATATGACCCTACACATATGCTAATTGCATCAGTATCACCATTTACACTTCCCATATTAGGCACATACTCACACTCCACCACTTACGTACACCACACAGTTAGCCACACATGCACTCGATACCTCATACACACACACCCAGGTTGTGCACAGTACCTACACACGCACACACGCTTGTTTAACACCCCTCAAAGCACAGAATTTGTACCATATACACACCCACTTTGCTAACACTCACACAACATCACCACTGCAAAGATGCACACACACACACACACACACACTATAGCAGCAGTAGCACAGCATCACAGAAAAAACAGGAGCCTCAGGCAACTAGAACACAACCAGAAATCAAACGCACGAACTGCAAATACACACACACACAGTTCGCTGTTCACAGGAGAGAAAACAGAGAACTCCAGAGCAAAACCACGCCCAAGAACATCACAACACCACTGTAATCACGACTGGGAAAAGTAAAGGGACTGGATGGTTCAATTTTATTTTTGTAGCAGGAGGAATGAAACCAAGAACCGATGCTTACCAGAATTAGGGAGAATCAGAAACTAGAGAAGGGAAGGGAGGTGATGAGAGGGATAGAACTCGAGATTGTTGTGTAAGAAGGGAGAGAGTTCGAGAGTGAGTATATCGAACCTTCGAGACACTACGGGATAGATTGAGGGAGACTACACAGCAGCTGGATTTCCTAACAGGGGGAAATTAGGGATTTAAGGGACTAATAGCATCTCCGACCACAAGAAATTCTTAGCTAAAATTAGATAAAAGATACCATAAATAAAAATTATAGAGATTATCTAAAAAAAACTTAAATTCCATTGGGTCAAAGCTGTTAGCTATAATTTTAGATAATTTCTACAGGTTGGCTATATTTGTCGAACCTCTATATAGCTATAAGAAATTTGTAAGAAGATTCCACATCATTCATTACCATATTGAAGTGATATATTCTATTTATAACAACCTAAATTATTAATAACATACTATTTTTAAAATATAGCCAACCAATATAGCTAATACCATTGAAGTAAAATGTCTTACAGATTCAACAAATTTTACATAATGTCCTACAGATTCAATTTAACCAACCAATTTTAGCTATTTCCGTTGGAGATGCTCTAAAAGGGGAAAAGTAAGGTAATGTTCGAATTTCTGAAAATAACGATCTTAATTCCTTTTGTAAAATAGAAATTTAAAGAAGAATATTTGAGAAAAATCATGATTTTATTTTTAAAAGGTAGAAAACGAAATTAGCTATCTCCCCATATTTTTAAAATATTTTTAGGATAAAAACGAATTAGATATGGATTTTACAAGAATAAGCCCTTAAAATGCAAAATAATTCGTAAAATCATTTTAAATTCCATAAAACCAAAATAAATCGATCTAATATTTTTAAAACTAAAATAAACTAATAAAATAAATAATGCAAAAGATTTCAGGATTTATACTAATCCCAATGATTTTATAAAATTTTCAGAAGATAAATAACTCATGATTTAAATAAGATTAAATCCTCAAAATAAAATTAAAAATAAAAAATAAAAATATGTAAACTTATCCGACACATATAAATCTTCAAATAAATCCACGAGTATAATATTCCACATATTCCATCTTCTCATCCAATATTCTCATCATATAATTCACATTTAATATTTAAATAAAAACTTATAAATATAAATTTTTCTAAGGCGTTATATCCTTCCCCCTTAACAGGATTCTGTCCCCAGAATCTTACCTAAGTAAATAGATGAGGATATTTCTCTAGCATCTCGCTCTCAAGTTCCCAAGTTGATTGTTCAACTCTTGGGTTCCTCCACAAAACCTTTACCAACTTAACTGTCTTATTTCTTAACTTCTTATCCATTCTGTCCTGAATTGCTACAGGCTGTTCTATATAAGACAAATCTGACTGTAACTCCATAGGCTCTTACTCGATCACATGACTTAAATCTGGATGATATCTCTTGAGCATTGATACATCGAAGACATTGTGGATATGACTCATATGTGGCGGTAGAGCTAACTCGTACGCGACTTGTCCAACCCGTCTTAAGATCTCAAAAGGCCCAACATATCTCGGACTGAGTTTTCCTTTCTTGCCAAATCTCGTAACTCCTTTCCAAAGTGACAGCTTTAGTAACACTTGCTCTCCTTCCTCGAAGTTCATATCTTTCCTGTCTTGATCCGCGTATTTCCTTTGTCTGTTCTGAGCGGCAGTCAACCTTTTCTGAATGATTTCAATCTTTTCCTTCGTTTGCTGTAGTAGTTTTGGTCCTAACACCTTACGCTCACTAACCTCGTCCCAATACACCGGAGATCTACATTTCCTTCCATATAACGCTTCGTATGGTGGCATTCCAATACTCGCATGATAGCTGTTGTTATATGAAAACTCCACCAAAGGTAGGTGCTCGTCCCAACTTCCTTTAAAACCCAATGCACACGTTCGAAGCATGTCTTCAATGGTTTGGATGGTTCGTTCACTCTGTCCGTCTGTTTGTGGATGATAAGCTGTACTCATCTTAAGCTTAGTGCCCAAACATTCCTGAAATTGTTTCCAAAATCTGGAGTTGAAACGTGGATCTCGATCAGAAACAATAGTTACTGGCATCCCGTGACGCATCACCACTTCCTTCAAATACAACTGTACTAACTTATCAAGTGAGAACCTTTCGTTGATTGGAAGAAAATGTGCAGACTTAGTCAATCGATCTATGATCACCCAAATTGCATCATGGTTGGCTTTTGTTCTTGGTAGTCCCACAACGAAGTCCATAGCTAAATGCTCCCATTTCCACTCAGGAATATCTAATGGCTGTAATAGTCCACTAGGCTTTTGATGTTCAGCTTTGACTCTTTGGCATGTGTAACACTTACTAACCCACTCTGCAATCTCTCTTTTCATATCAGGCCACCAAAAATGTTCCTTCAATTCTTTGTACATCTTTGTACTTCCCGGATGAATTGAATATCTTGAGCTGTGAGCATCCCGCAAAATCTCATTCTTTATTTCTGGTACGTTGGGAATCCAAATCCTTGATGAAAATCTTAAGATACCCTTATCATCTTTCTGAGTGTAAATCTCTTCACCTGTCAATGTGTTCATATCTTGATTCATGATTTCCTCCTGACATCTTCGTATCTTTTCAAGTAACTCGGGTTGAAAGGTCATAGTATAACACTTATCACTGGTAGGCTCCGAAATCTAGACTTCTAATCTCAACTTTTCAAACTCCTTGAACAATTCTTTGGGTATGGTGAACATATTCAGTTTCTCTTTTCTACTCAACGCGTTAGCCACCACATTCGCTCTTCCTGGGTGATAGTTAATCGTGCAGTCGTAATCCTTAATCAGCTCCAACCATCGCCTTTGTCTCATGTTAAGTTCCCGTTGAGTGAAGATGTACTTCAAACTTTTGTGGTCCATGTAGATCTCACATTTTTCACCGTACAGATAGTGTCTCCAAATTTTTAACGCAAAAACTATTGCTGCCAACTCCAAGTCATGAGTCGGGTACTTCTATTCGGGAGGCTTTAATTGTCGAGAAGCGTACGCAATCACCTTTCCATATTGCATCAATACACATCATAATCCCTTGTATGAAGCATCACTGTAAATTACAAAGTTTCCTTGACTGTCAGGTAAAACTAACAATGGTGCTGTTACCAATCTTTTCTTTAATTCCTGAAAACTTTCCTCACACTTTTCATTCCATATGAACTTCTCATTTTTCCTAGTCAACTTGGTCAATGGTGAAGCGATCTTAGCAAAATCTTGAACAAATATTCTGTAATAACCAGCCAATCCTAAGAAACTTCCCACTTCAGTAGGTGTCTATGGTCTGCTCCAGTTCACCACAGCTTCTATCTTTCCAGGGTCAACTCTAATCCCTTCGATACTGATTATATGACCTAGAAACTGCACTTCCTCCAACCAAAACTCACATTTTGAAAACTTGGCATACAACTTCTCTGCTCTTAGAATTTCCAACGCAATCCTTAAATGTTCCGCATGATCTTCCCGAGTGTTGGAATATATCAGAATGTCATCGATGAAAACTATCACAAATTTATCCAGATGCTTCCTAAAGACTCTATTCATAAGATCCATAAATGCTGCTGGGGCATTGGTTAATCCAAATGGCATCACTAATAATTCATAATGTCCAAACCTTGTGCGAAATGCCGTTTTTGGAATATCTTTAGGTTTGATCTTCAGTTGATGATATCTATTCTTGATGGTCAGCTTGTTGAGCTCTCGATAATCGATACACAATCTCATACTACCATCGTTTTTCTTGACGAACAACACATGCGCTCCCCACGGTGATACACTCGGCCTTATAACTCCCTTATCCAAAAGTTCTTGCAATTACGTTGCTAACTCTTTCATCTCCACAGGTGCCATCCTATATGGTGCTTTGGACATGGGTTCTGCTCCAGGTACTAGGTCTATAGCAAACTCCACTTCTCGATCTGGAGGTAAACCGGGTAATTCTTCAGGAAAAACATCAGGGAACTCATTAACTATGGGTATGTCTTCTATCTTCGGTGCTTGCTTCTCCACATCCGCTACGTGTGCTAAATACTATCCACAACCATGTCTAAGTAACCTCTTAGCTTGCATAATACTCATGAATTTCTTTACTTGTCTTTGTCCTTGAAATACCACTTCCTTACCATTCTCAGTCCTTAATCTTACCTGCTTCTTTCTACACTCAATTTGTGCATCATAATCAGCCAACCAATCCATTCCTAAGATTACATCAAATTCTCCCATTTCGAAAGGTATCAAATTGGCATAGAAAAGGTAACCACCTATCTCTATATTACACTCTAGACACACCTGATTAACGGAAACTCTATCTTGATTCGCCACTTCTATCACTAAAGCTTGGTCTAAAGGTCGAATTTCACATTGCAATTTATTAACAAACTTGTTGGAAATGAAAGACTTGGTAGCTCCAGAATCAATTAAAACTTTAGCCTCTACTGAGTTTACAGGAAGCGTACCTGCAACTACATCAGTTTCTTGAACAGCATCCTACATCGTCATATTGAAAGTTCTAGCTCTAGGTTGAGAGATCTGAGTCTGGGCTGGAGGTCCAGTTATCCTCATAGCATTTGCCGATGGGGGTCCGGCTATCCTCAGAACATTTGCTGATTGAATTGGTTCCTTACAATCCTTAGCAAGATGACCAAATTTCCCACATTTGAAACAAGTCACTCCTATGGTCCTGGGTTTTGTATTCGGACACTCATCAGCATAATGTCCCTTCTTGTTACACTTAAAACATGTAATACTTATTCTGCGACAAACCCCCGAGTGCTTCTTCCCACAAGTTGTACATTCAGGTAAGGCTGGTCTGATTGCAAGTTGCTGATTGGTATTCTGAAAACGTTTACCCTGACCACCATTTCCATTCTTTGGCTTCTGAAGACCTCGGTTCCTATCAAACTGCCCCTCACTCCTTGGCTTGAACTTGTTATTATTATTATTATTACCTCTTGGGTTCTGACTTCCCTCAGTACTTTCTATCTTCCTTTTCTTTCCTACTTTCTCCTTCTGATACAATTCGCTTTCTCCTTCAACAATCATAGCTTTCTCCACCACCATTGCATAGTTCTCTAACTGAAACACTGCCACCTTACTATGTATCCATGGCTTTAGGCCTTGTTGAAACCTCTTAGCTTTCTTCGCTTCAGTATTGACATAATCAGGAACAAACCTTGCTAACTCTGTGAATTTTGCCTCGTACTCCGCCACACTCATATTCTCCTGCTTTAACCCTAGAAACTGAATCCCCAGCTGATCTTGCATATACCTTGGAAGATACTTCTCGAGAAACAACTCCGTGAATCTCTGCCATGTAATTACTCCTTCACCTTCCAACAGCTTTGTTGACTCCCACCAATAGTTTACTTCAGCTTTCAAGAAATAGCTCGCATATTCAGTCTTCTGTTCTTCTCCTACCCTTACCAAAGCAAAAGCTTTTTCCGTTTCATTAAGCCAAGCCCTAGCTTCTATAGGGTTGACAGTACCTTTGAACTCTGGAGGGTGTACGGCTTGAAAAGCTTTGAAGGTCACAATTGGTTGAGCGGGTCGTTGTTGAGCTAGTGCGACTGTCTGTTGTTGAAGAAGTTGGAGAATTTGAGTCATAGTAGGGTTAACTGGACTTTGATTTCCAGTATTCTGGTTTTCGGGATTTGCAGCAGGTGTTTTCTTCTTTGGAGGCATGATTCTGATAAGAAAACAAGTAGTTTATTAAACAACATACAAATATGTACAGAGATAAGGTTTACAAATCATGAATTTGAGTTTTCTGTGATCACAAAAGTTATAACGGTGTAAAGAAATAAGGAAGCATAGGTATTATTTTGAACAATTAATTCTAACTGGGAATATTCAGATAACTCAGAAATATAATGAAAAAGGCGTAAATAACAAGGTAATAAAGGTCCTGGTACCAACAAGATTAATAATATACAAAACAGTTTTAGAGTTCAAGGTACACTGTTAACAATTCAACTACCAAAAATTAAATGCCGAGAACAATCCCTATCATCCACCACCAGTGATAATGATATAGCGCAAGAATAAGGTACCAAAGCAAAAAGAGAATATCCTAAACCTATCACCTAGTGTCCTAATGATAACCTACACCTATCGTTCCTATCCTATATCTATAAGAGTTCAAATCCTATCCTACACTTATCCTATACCTAATCCTGGCTTGTTTCAGTGACCAAAACCTGACAGCTCTGATACCAACCTGTAACGCCCTGACTCCCCAATAATAGAAATATTCTTTTTATAATAAAATACTTAATTATTGGATTTAATTAAAAAAAATAGATTTTTAATACAGGAAAATTTTGGAAAATTTCGGCATGTAGTATTCGTAACACGGACTATCCACCTGTAATTTGAATCCAAACCAATTCATTCCAACACCAACAACAATTTCAACTACTAAAGAGATAATACAAACACATGTTCAACCTGTCCTAACTGATCAGGTGAACCATACCAAAATACCCTCCCGATCAGAGCAAAGATCGGGGCATCACAATACCAACTCAAAACATAAACCTTGATAACAAAATAATAAGAAATAAATACAATCCCACTACTAACCCGGATCTCTAACAGGTAGTGGTATGAAACAAGCAACTACTAACTAAGTTATTACATTACAATACTAAATCCTTAATTAAAAGATACATACACTCCACAAATATAAATACAACCTACTAGAACTATTACACAAATTTTTACTGATACCCAAAAGTCCAACCTTCTAGCAGAGTGCAACTAGGCTGCCTAAGGTCCACAACAAGTTCTTCTCGGATATTGCTTCTACTTCGTATCTTTTTCTTCTTTAACTGAAAAAGGGTTAGAAACAACAGCAATGAGTGAGCTAAATGCTCAGCAAGTGATAAAAATAGAAATAAAGAATCCACACAACTGTATGCTGACTACAACAATATAAGGGTACCAAAGGTAATTCAGGATATTCTGATTTAGTTCACAATCTCAAGGGTAAGCCTGTCTGGCAGTAAAATATTCTGTTCATGACATTTTAAAATCATCCTTTGAAAATTTCTGAGATCTGTCCATTTGAGACAGAAACCCATCACTTCTCTTTATAAACAAATTTTATTTTTCTTAAAAAAAACATTTAAATTTGATTGGAGATTTTTCACGACAACGGACAATACGGGTGATCAGCCACGTAAAGTCCCCATACCAGACACGAAGTTCCTCTGGACCTTGAAAATTGGGTTCCCAATTAGGCAACACATTGGCCTTTCAAATGCTGGACTGGGCACTCCCCCAGCCTCTTACGCTAAAAAAATGTTGGACCGGCGTCACCCGGCCTCTTACGCTCTCCAATCTGAAGGAAACCGTGGAAAAAATTTAAACGGAATCCCCCACATCAAAACCTTTAAAATCTTTAAAATATTTCACTTTTCGGTCCTTAAACTCACTGATAACAGATCAGCCCAGCTTAAGGAATTTTAAACAATTTAAAAAAAAATAAGCCATTTTGATTTGCATTTATAAAAGATTAAGGGTCAAGGAAGCATTTAAAAGTAGTTGTATAAGGTTCACAAGATAGGGATTCAAGTATGATTCAAAGTATTTAAGGATAAGGTTTAGTCTCGCACATAACAATATAAGGAGGTAATGTGAAAGAAATATTTAATTAACTCGGGTAGGTTTCAGAAAAACAGGATTAAATCAAATAAAAGGGTCACGAGCTAATGATGAATAAAGTAAATGTTAAAGTTTTAGAATTAAGGTTTCAGGGAATTATAAGTAGGATTTTATTTAGATAAATTAGGAATTAAGTGAAAAGAAAAAGGTTTATGACAGAGCAAGGCATGGATTATAAATTAAGGTTTATAAATGAACACGAACTAATGTAGTAGTTGGGTGCAAAGGTTTACATGTTAGATATAATTTATGTGAATATTAATTAGTGTTTAAGTGATACAGTGATAAATCAGAGTTTAAGCTGGAAGCAGTCAGAGTTTGGATAAACGCTGATGGGTGAAAGCGCAAACACTGACGAATGGAACCAACAGAGTTTGTTAAACTCTGTCTGACGGAAGCGCCTGCAGGTCAACAGAGATTGAAGATTAATTCAAGATAAACATGGAAGCAATATCTTTGAAGATTGGATAGATGTCAAAGAGATTGAGTTGACTTAGAAGACGTGTAGCAATCGTAATTGATATCAATTGTATAGCTTAATTATAGGAGAATCAATTAACGATTGTACGTAGCTGTATGTCTTATAAATACAGTTAGGTTAACCCTAGAAGGGTATCGAACATTGAAATATTTATTCATTGTAACCTAAGCAGCTCTCTGTGATATTTTACATCATTGAGAGAGGAATTGTTAATTCCAAACAGTTTTTAAGTGCAAAAACGTGTGTTCTTGTTAATCTCTCATACAGTACTTCATTATAATTTGTATATTCGTCCTAACAAGTGGTATCAGAGCCAATCTGTTACTTTATTACAGTTTAATATCCAAACACAATAATAATCAATGGCAGAGATTCCTCCTCCATCAGGTTCTGAGAAAGCTCCTACTACTGTTAGTAGGTATGAGACAATTAGGGTTCCTATACTTAGGCCAGCAGAGTATGCAATATGGAAGGTGAAGATGACTATGTTTCTGGAGGCTACAGATCCAGAATATCTTGACAGAATTTATGAAGGTCCATATAAACCTACAAAGTTATCTGCTGCTGTTGCTGGTGAGGAATCAAAGGTAATTCCAAAGGAAAAGAAAGATCTAACTGCTGAGGATCTTTCATCTATTGCTAAGGATGCAAAAGTAAGGCATTTACTTAACAATGCTTTAGACAATGTTATGTCTAATAAGGTGATTAACTGCACAATTGCAAAAGAAATTTGGGATGCACTTGAGGTTAGGTGTCAAGGAACTGCTGCTATCAAGAAGAATAGAAGAAACATACTCACACAGGAGTATGAGCATTTTGAGGCAAAGTCTGAAGAAACCATGACAGAAACATTTTACAGATTCTTTAAACTGCTCAATGATCTGTCATTGGTTAACGAAGAGTATGATCTAGAAGACTCAAATCTCAAGTTTCTTCTTTCTCTACCTGAAAAGTGGGATGTGAAAACAACCACTATAAGAGATAACTATGATCTTGCTGATACTGAGATTGATGAAATCTATGGACTGCTTAAGACTCATGAATTGGAAATAGAGCAGAGAAACAGGAGATCAAGCAAGAAGTTAAAGTCTGTTGCTCTCGAGGTTGAAGAGAAACCCTTGAAGAAGAAATCAAAGGGAAAGGCTTTAGTCATTCATTCTGAAAGTGAATCATCAAACTCTGATGATGATTCAAACACTTCTGATTTATCTGACTCTGAGGATGATGAAGAAGAAATGAGAAAAATGGCTGTGTTGATGGTAAAAACCTTCAAGAAGATGGGTTTCAAGAACTTCAAGAAGGGAAAAAGGTTTTCTAAAGATTCAAATGACAGAAAGAGTTTCAGAAACTCTGAGAGAAGAAATACCAAATCTGGGAAGAAAGACAAGTCTGAGATTCAATGCTACAAGTGGTATCAGAGAACCTACCTGCCTTTGTTCTGCCACTTGCTCTGCAGAACTTTCTCAACCAACCTCAAGATCCACAACAACCAGATCAACATCAACCTGAACCCTTAAACACTGAACACCAACCTGAGCCAACACCCACAAACACTGTACCTACTCCATCACCTACAACCTCAAACCTAAATCCAATCACTGAACCACAACCTACAAACACCCAAGACACTACAACAAACACTGAAACCACTCAAACCACTCAACTACCAACTTCAAACACTGCTCAAACACCCATAAACACAGAACCACAATCTTCACAACCACAACCTCAACCTAAATAGACTCAACAATACAAACGAAAAGGCAAGAAAAAGCAACCAGCCTACAACACGAGACACAGTTCTGTTTGGCATAAGAGAACCAGAAAATGTTTGAGACTCAGAAAACAAAGAGCAGACATGAATCTATCAGATGTGGAAGAGTCTAGTGAAACAGAAAATTCTGATGAGGTGCCTCTAGCTAAGAGAAGAAAATTAGTAATCTCTGATTCAGATGAAGAGATGGCTAATGAAGCTCCAGAGGTGATTTCTCAGCAAACACCTACTGTTGAGGTACATACTATAGACGATGCTATGCCTGCAGAGAATGTTATGTTTGCGGAAGAGGACAACAGAGATGGTTTTGCTCCAATGGATGATTTTATTGACTCAGTCTTGCTATTCTCTGATCCTATCTCACATGTCTTTGCTCAATCTGATGCAACTGGTGTGGCTGATCAACCTACAGTTGTCATTACTGAAACTGTAGCATCACATACAGAGCTTATTTCTGATGCTCACCAGGGTTCGGAAAAAGGTGAAGAAGTTGAGCAGATAATCAAAGCAGTAATCTCTGATATTATTGGTGAAGCTCTTACAGAGTCTGTTGAAAAGATTGAAGAACAACTTGCTAAATCTGTTGAAGCTGTTGCAGAGAACGTTACTAAATTTGCAGAGAATACAGCTGAGGCTATTGTAGACACTGTGCATAATGTTCAAACTGCAGAGATTGCTGAACATGATAGTGTTGAAGCTGAAGATGAAGAGAGTTCAAACTCTGATTCTTTTGAAAGTACACCTGTGCAAACAGATGCGAAGCATGCACCATTCACTCAGTCTTCAAAGTCACATGAAGTTGAACAAGAATATCTTGCTAAGTTTTCTGAAAATTGGTACAAGGAGGATTGTATCTTTCCAAGAGGGAGAGCAGCAAATTTTGTCAAACAGACTGCTACAACAATTTCTAATCCAGATATTGTTTCTTGTCTGAAGGCCACAGTGGTGCAAGTCAAAACACTGGATGGCAGACTTGATGACTGTTAGAAGGCAATCACTGATTTAAAAACTGATCTTAAGGCTAATGATATGACTTTGGAGTTTCACACCAAACTCAAAATTTCCAAATTCTCCAAAGCTCAAGAATCTATGTCTGACAGATTGACCAAAATTGAAGACAATCAGAACAGTTTGTCTAATAAAGTTGATGCTATTGCTACTTTCTTGGAGCTAATTACATCGATTCTCATGCCTGATGATGTCAAAAAGGGGGAGAGATATGCTAAGACTAAATGCAGGCAATCTCAAACTCTGATTCAGAAGGATGATGCAGAGGATGGAGGAGCAAAAGGTCAAAGAAATCTGAGGACAATGGCAACTGAGAAGAGTTTATTATCTGACAAAACTTCTAAGTCAAAGTCTGGTGGGATAAATACTGATACTCAGGGTACATCTAAGACCCAGAGTTTGCTATTCACTGATAATCCCCAGACTGATGAAGAGTTAGCTGCCAAAGTATTTTTAGAGGAGAATGAAGAAGGAGTTACTCTTGCAGACATTCAAGCTGAAGAGAAGAGTTTACAAGCTGAACATCAGAAAGCTTTGAAGTCTGGTAAGAGTAAGCAAAATGTGAAAGCTTCTAGGCCTGTTCTTAAAGGCATTGAAATCAAAGAAAATGTTGAAGCTGATCAGAGGATGTAAGTATTCAAGAAGCCAACAGAAGTAGAAGCTAAGCAAAAGCTTAAAGGAATTGCTGAAGAGGAAAGCATGTCAAAGAAATCAAACAGAACTTCTGTTGCTAAAAGAGTTATGTAGAACTCTCTATCTTCCTCTGGATTACAATCAGTTTTTGGAAAGACATCAGTGTTTGAACCAACCCCAGAGACTGGAGGTCCTATGGATTTTTCAGATGAAAAAGGTTTAGCTGGAAAGATTGGGAGAAATAGAGCTGGACTGGGTTCAAGAAGAGATTCTAGACAGCATGTTGGTCCTAGAGATCCTTCCTCACTGACTATTCCAGGTCGTGGTGTTACTCAAGAGAGTTTAGACAGACTGGAATTAGTATAGTTGGTTTATCAAAAGAGCTTGGAAAAGGATTTTCTCTTATACTTCATGTCTGATGGAACAGTATTTAAAATTGGTGAATTTGATCTTGATCTAAAATACTGGGAAGAACTAGAATATGTTTTATATCTGTTCAAAGTGAGAAATCGAAGAACTGAGTCAGTTGCAAATGTGCTCAAAAGAAAAATGCTTCAAAATTTGGCAACTAGAGGCATGACATACAACAGCAACTATGTTCCTAAGTACAGAGATTGGAATGGAAATCTAATTGAGATGAAGAAAGGAACAACAAAGTTAAAGACTGATCTTGGTGTTACAGTTCTTGATTTCAACTCACAATCAGAGGAAGTGAAGTTCATTAGACTGGGTAATTAGATGAGGAGAAACAAGATTTATGATCTGAGAGCTGCTATTTATCAGACTGATGAGAATGATCCTGAGTTAAGAGAAATTAAAGAGATTATGCAGAAAGAACTTGAGAATACTGAGAGAAGATTGCTGATAGATTATCTCAGGACAACACCAGATCTTGAGGCGATTTTGTGAATGATGCTCTGTAAGAATTTCTTGTTTTTCTGTTGATTTTGTTTAAGTAAGTAGTTTAAACTCTGATCATTTATTAAACACTGCATTTGTCTATTTTGTTTTGACATCATCAATTATCATTAACTTGTGCATTTTGCTAATGAACAAGTTGGGGGAGATTGTTAGATATAATTGATGTAAATATTAATCAATGTTTAAGTGATACAGTGATACATCAGAGTTTAAGCTGGAAGCAGTCAGAGTTTGGATAAACGCTGATGGGTGAAAGCACAAACACTGACGAATGGAAGCAACAGAGTTTGTTAAACTCTGTCTGACGGAAGCGCCTGCAGGTCAACAGAGATTGAAGATTAATTCAAGATAAACATGGAAGCAATATCTTTGAAGAGTGGATAGCTGTCAAAGAGATTGAGTTGACTTAGAAGACGTGTAGCAATCGTAATTGATATCAATTGTATAGCTTAATTATAGGAGAATCAATTAACGATTGTACGTAGCTGTATGTCTTATAAATACAGTTAGGTTAACCCGAGAAGGGTATCGAACATTGAAATATTCATTCATTGTAACCTAAGCAGCTCTCTGTGATATTTTACATCACTGAGAGAGGAATTGTTAATTCCAAACAGTTTTTAAGTGCAAAAACGTGTGTTCTTGTTAATCTCTCATACAGTACTTGATTATAATTTGTGTATTCGGCCTAACATTACACAATTATTCAAGGCATCAATTAATAAGGTAGTAGGGTTTAAACAACAATTCATAAGGATATATAACATGCTACAAGTGTTAAGGAACAATTTATAAGGAATAATCAACAAGGTACAAAAGATTCAACAATAATTTAAAAGGGGTTACAGTAAGTTATAAAATTTTAAGCAGATATTCATAAGCAGTTGAAGGAATCTGAACTTCAATTCAAGGTTCGAGTCACTTGCCTTAACCAAGTACTTTCACACTAGTCACTTAGCTCAAAAACCCTCGGCCTTTGCTTTTCCTTTATTCCTTGGGTCTACGTCCTTCGAATCTACACATATAAAAACACTATTTCAGAATTATATTAAATATTCGACGTTCGTCTTCGAACATATAACCTTAATCTACCCTTGCGATAGTCCCTAAATTTATTTACTTTATTCATATACTGTCAAATCTTGACCACTAACATATATAAATATATAAATAAAGCTGACAAGCATTTAACAAATAATCACGTAAACAAAATATAATCCAATTCCACTTCGCACTATTAGTACATACATATATATACTCAAGAAAATAAATTAAAAATTTTTAGAAAAATTTTGACAGTATCCCCTTTATACGGGTAACTACCGGTCGGAACATAACCGACACAACAACCAAAAGTCGTCACTTGAAATACAATTACAATCCAATTGAAATTCGCAACTAACCACAATTTAACAATTCGAGTTAAAATTACTATAATCAAAATAATCCTTAAATTAATTTAATCATACCAACTGGATATATAGTTAAAATAAACCAAGGATTAGTTTAGCATAGTACTGAGTTATATTAGCAATACTTGTAGCACCATAATTTGAACCAACTTAAGTCATAACAGAAACATAACAGGACATTTCATTCGAGACATCCCAGAATTAAGCAATTCACAGAATCGAGCCACAAGAATATATAGTAAGTCACAGAACCACAATACCACAACAACAACCAAAAACTCACTACACCATAAAAGGCCTACGACAACGCCCAAAAAATGTTGTTGTAGGCCCAAAATATGTTGATGTAGGCCCAAAAAACCCCAAAGGCAACATTTTGCTGATGTTGCTATTTTTGTCGTTGCCTTTGGGGGTCAATGTTAACATTTTTATTCTCTACGGCAACATCAGTTTTAATGTTGGTATAGACTTGTTATAGCAACACTTTTATTAGTCTTTAGCAACCTAATATTATGTTGCCTTTGTGTAACATCTTTTAAAAAAATAGTGGGTCCCACCAGTGGGGCCCACTTTTAAGACCCACTGTTGGGCCCACTTTTGGGACCCACTGTGGGGCCTTGTTGTGGAATAAAAACTAGGTTATTAAATTGCGACTAGGGTTTGCTGTATTTAATGCTAGGGTGCGTGAGCTTCGTGCTTTAATGGCTGCTCTCGTGCTCGTGGCTAAATCTGCCTTCACAAGATGCCTACGTACTTTGATGCGTATCAAAGATCAAGCCAAAAAAAGTAGTTCTAGGGTGAGGGGTCTGACCCTTTATATAGGCTGTGAGAGCCTTAGAATCGTAGTAGGGTTAGGTGACTTGGTGGGCAAGTCACCGTCTTGAGGAAGGTTCTAGACTCCTTCCTTGTAGGAGTCAGTTCCCATATCGAATTTTGTGCCTTGGAGGCTAAGCTTGGTAGGAGTAATATCCTTATCTGACTCTTATTGATGAGCTGGTTCTTACCCCTAATATTAATTACGAAATTAATATTGTAAATAGGGTTTGGGCTCATCTGGTGGGCCCCACATTTGGACCACTCTAGGTCTAATTAATGCCACATTAAACGTGTCTTTAGGGCTTACTTTTAGCCCATATCATTTGCCCCCCAACTTCTAGGAAAACTGATCAGGTTTTCCTTGAAGCTATAACGGCCTTACTCGAGACTTGGGTCAGGGTTCATTGCTCTTACGTGAGTATTTTCATCAATATCATCTTAACGTAAAGCGTGGAGCGACCGACGCATTTACGACGATGTTGAACGACACTAATAAGTGTTTAACGGCACTACGCGGCGCTAATCAGCCTTAAACAACGTTTAAACAGTATTAAATGATGTTAAATGGCATAAAACGGCACTAACGGCACTAAACGGTGTTAAATAGTGCTAATCGGCACTAATCTGTGCTTAAACGGCACTAAACGGTGCTTAGTTTCCACTTTTCTTAATTACCGAATCGGAAAAATAAAAATGAAATTCTGCAAACCCGACTCGAGGATCGGTTGCAGTCGGCCGAACGAAAAACCCGTACCGACCGTCGACGTTGGTCGGCCGACGTGCACACGGAGGGCCAGTCGGCTGGGACACCAATCGGCCGGAACAAACCCATATCGTTGGCGGAAGCCAGTCGGCCGGAATGCTTCCCGGAGGGCCAGTCGGCTGGCGTTTTGATCGGCTGAGAATTTTTTATTTTTATTTTGAAACGAAACAAAAAATGTACCGACCGTTGGTGTCGGTCGGCCGAGGCGCCCGCAAAGGGGTGGTCGGCTGGTGCGACCCGTATCGACGATAGAAATCAGTCGGCCAGAGCTTGTCCGGGGAGGCCGGTCGGCCGGGAACCCGGTCGGCTGAAAATTTTTCCCATTTTTTTTTAAATCGGAGCTAAAAAACCCATACCAACGATCAACGTCGGTTAGCTGGAACGCTCCCGGGAAGCCGGTCGACCGGGACCTCGATTGGCCAAAACCTTTATAAAAAAAAAATAAAAATTCGGGGCTAAGAAAACCCATACCGACGATCAATGTCGGTCGGCCAAGGCGTCCATAAAGGGGGCAGTTGGCCGAGTGCCTAGTCGGATGAGGCGGAAAAACCCGTGCCGATGTTCGAGTGTAGTCGACTGAAGCGCCTCCGATGGCCCGGTCGGCTGCTCTACGATCAACTAGGGCTCCCGGATTTTGATTTTCGCATACCGACATCGACCATCGACATGGAATCGACTTGGTCGCTATTAGTGATTTCAGTTTTCGTATACTGACATCGGTCATCAATATGGAGTGACTGATTTTCGTTTCTTGAAAATCCACGTGTAGAACTAATCATTTCGTTAACATTTTCTTAAACGTGCTTAGCTTCCTAAGCTCATACGACTGCTCTGGCAGAATATTTCGCCGGATATTCAATTAAATTCTCTGATTCTCTCCCAAAATATAATGAATTTCAACGACTCTTTCCATCCATGATAGATAGTTTTTGCTGCTTTTTCGTGTTTTAACGATACTTGACCTGTAAACGCGAACCAAGCTATATTTCAACCTGGGATAACAGGTCACCTTTTTCTTATAAAAGGAGGGGAGCATCCTTCATTTCTCTTCACTTCTTCACTTCTCAAACTTTCTTAAGTTCTAAAGCTCTTGAGTTCTCTGGCTTTCAAGCTTTCAAGATTCAAGATTCAAGATGGCCGACAAGTAAGCTGTTGCCCCCCAACTCTCCATAGAGGAGGCTTTCAGAAAAAGGAGCATGGCGCGAAAAATGAAAGGTAAGCTAAAACTCATGCCTCCTAGATATATTGAACGTCGGTTTGAGTCTACACTAGATTTGCTAAATACTATGGGAGAATCATTCCCCAACAGTTCCGGTATAGTTGCTTTTAATAGTCCTTCTAAATTGAAAAAGAAGGAAGTTGAGAAGATCAGGAGCACTTATGGCTTTCCAAGTGCAATGAAAGTATGCCTTCCAAATCCCGGAGACAGAACCTGCAACTGGCACCCCGCAAGGATTTGTGTCATGAAAGGAGCATTGGAGGCGGGACTTAGGTTCCCTGTTCACACATTTATCATCAGGCTCTTAGCAGAACTTCAAGTCCATCCTTGCCAGCTATACCCCAATTCCTGGAGGTTCCTAATCATCTTCTTGTTAAGATGTCATGAGTTGGAAATCCCTTGGAGTACAACCATGTTTAGAAGTATCTTCGCAACAAAGAACTCCCCTGAGTCTAAGCCGGGGTGGATGATAAGTGGATTTATCTCCACTTGGAGCATTCTAAACCGGCTTAAATTAATTGTCTTGGGCTCAAGTTTCTTGTAGTTTTGATGTGTTTTGTTTAGTTGTGCAGATTTACAAGGATGTTGATTATGGTGGATGTTTTTGTCGTTTTTCGAGATTTAATTTATTAAAATTCGGATTTATTGGGCTGCACGCGTGAGATTCACTGTTTGGGCCATATCTTGAGTTCTATAAGTCTGTTTTCAGCCCGTAAGCAGTCCACGCGAAGATAACGAGATTCTCTATCATTCTAAGGTGGTCCAGAAGCCCAATTACGTCTGGAACGGCTCTGGAAAACAGAAGAAAAGTCAGCTACGAATTTCCCTTAAAAAACAGAATCAGTTTAGGAAACGTATCTTGCAGAAATTCTATTATAATTCTGTTTTAGTATTTTCTTGCTGGGCAAGATGTCTAGAGCCTATATAAACACATCCAATCCTTGTAAATTAGATAATTAAGATTATCATCATTAGGAGTAGAACTATTACATATCAATTACTTAGGTTTATTTGTATATTTTCATACTTTGTTTTTATCATGGTTTCATCAGATCCCATGATGAAGAGAGGTTCGATTATGAACTAATCGTTGTCATGGGATTCTAACGGATTTATTTATGGAGCCTTAGTATCTTGATTGCTTTAAAGATCTGTGTGTGGTGTATATCTGATATCCTCGTATGGTTATGCTTAATTGATAGATGCGTCATGAACATCTAATTTGTTAATCTCTTGTGAAGTGAAAGTGGATCTTGAGATTTAGAACTTGCCATGCTAGCATAGGTTCATAATTGTTTATCAATATGATTCGTGGTATGAGATGAGAATACTTGTATTGCCCTATGTGATCATTATGGATAACTTGTTCTTCAACCGTTATGTTTTCAAATCTTATAGAGATATAGGGTCTAAGCATAATTGGTGTCTATTCATCTTCTATCTCTTTTGTGGATGTATGTTTAGTTTGGTATTCGTATACTGAGAAGTAGCGTATACTTATTTCGTGTTATCCGATCAGATATCATAACCATTGCATATAGTGATTAAAGGCGTCAGATCTAAGCAAAGTATTTAATGAAGTTAGGATTCCATGATTTTTCTTGCAGACGTAATTAGATTTTAATTCTTGTTAGTTAGTTAATTCTTAGTTTTGTTAATTTGTGTCTTAGTTAATTTAGTTTAATAAACCTTAATTTATTAATTGTCTTAGCAGTGAATTAAGATCATACACTGTTGCATAGGTGCGTTTACTGAATTAAAACCATAACCAGATCCCTGTGGGAACGAATTTGGACTTAACCTTATATATTACTTGTGACCACGTACGCTTGCGTGTTTTAGTGTAAACAAGTTTTTGGCGCCGCTGCCGGGGATCATTGGTGTTTTATTTTTGGTTTATGTGCTTGTCAATAGTGGTCGTTAGAGTTCACTGACTCAGATTGTTTTTTTTCTCATCTATTCTTGTAGTTCGTTGGTGTTTCAGGTACTTGTCAGAGAAAGATGGATTTTTACTATGGAGTTCAGTAGGTGGCTAGTGTTTGCGAGCTATGTGTGGGCGCACATGAGACGTATCAGTGCTGGAGCAACCAAGGTGGTATTCTACAGCCTCAGCCATGTGAGCAGTATTTGGGCGTTCATGATCCATCACAATATTGTTACTACGAAGGAGTTGATCCATATGTCACTTATGAGGAGCAACCATATTTTCAATACCATCCTCAACAGTACCAGCAAGATGTTCCAGATATGTCATATTACTATGGAAGTGAAGAGTTTCAACATCAGCAACCTACTCCTACTTTTCAGTCAGATGAGGTTAATGTTAGGGATGAGGTTATGATGTTTGTAAAGAGTAGTGAGGAGTCTCTTAAATCTTTGGAGATTCTAGTTGCTCAAGCTGTGAGAGCCTTGGAACAAGAGAATCAGCAATTCATACCAGAAGCAATTCCAGAAAATAACGGTGACTTGGAGCAAGGTACTGCATGCTTAATTGAAGAAGACAAATTCCAAGAGGAGGAGAGTGTTCATAAGCCATGTGAGGAATTTGATCAAGCTAGTGAGGTGGATGATTTGGAAAGGGCACTATTTGAGATAGACACTGATGAGCTACGCAAATTTCAAGAATTGTTATGTGCGAATCAAGAAGACACTGTTGGGCTACGCAAATTTCAAGAATTGGTATGTGCGAACCAAGAGGTTGATGATCATGAGAAAGATGCAGGTCTTCTACTTGTCTCAGAGTATAAAGATGGAGGTAGCGCATTAGAGCCAATGGAGGAAGTTCTTTTTGAGGAACCAAAGGCTTCAGCAATTTACATTTACCCTCCTCCATTATATTCAAGCGAAGCCCGCGAATGTGTGTTGTTCTACAAATTGTCAGATTTTGGGTCAACAGATGAAGGCATTGGAAGAGGACATGGTTGTTACCTGAATAGGTCAAGCGAGGAGAAAGGGCAAAAAGTGTGCCACCGAGATGATGATGAAGTATTGCGAAGAGAGGACCAGGCGAACTATTATCATCCTTAATGGAGGCTTGGAAGTAACGTCAAGCTATTGACGTTAAAGAAGCGCTTCGTGGGAGGCAACCCGCGCTTTAGTGTAGGAAAAAAAAAAGAAAAAAAAAATTTTTGAGTGTTGTATGAAAAAAAAAAAAAAAAAAAAAAGTGAACAGTAGTTTTTCACGCAGACTGCACCCCTGTAACGCAGGTTGCGCCTGCGTTACTGCTTCCGGGGCAGTTTGCGCCCATGTAACGCAGGTTGCGCCTGCGTTACCCGCTTATATTCCCCCTAACACGCAGCTTGCTCCTGCGTGTCAGCATCTGCCGCGCCCAGCGCCCTGAAACGCAGCCTCTGGCTGCGTTACACCCCCTTCTGCCCAGTTTTTTCCCCGAAAATTAGTGTTTTTCACCTCTAAAATTCCCCCAAATTCTATCCTAACTCAATTTTCTTCAATTCTAAATTCCTATATCTATCCCACATCAAATCCTAACCTCTCCAAATCTCTCCTACACTCTAAATTTTTAAATCCCATCTATCCATCATCTTATATATATACACACCTATCCATACAAATCTAATTCCTCTTCTATTTATTTAAATCTCCAAAAATTCAATTCTAAAGAGGAATTAATTGCAAGTTCACCTCTCCAATTCGTAGTGGGTTTATTTCTTCTCTCAAATTTTATTTTGATTACGAATTTGTGTTCTTGTAAATTGGGATTTGTATTATTCTTGATATATTGGGGTATTTTTTGTGTGTTATTGCTTGGTAATTTTTGGTGGAGCTTCTTGTGAGTTGGGAATTGATTCTTTTGGCTCGTAAGCATGGGAGAGATAGTTCTAATGTTGGGAAATTTCGTTTTCGACGGTGGATGTTAAATTTAATCGGTTGTTTTGAGGCCAATTGCTAAGGAAAGGGGATTTTTGCGAGAAAAAAAATTGTTGGGTATGCTTCGGTTTTCAGGTATGTTTTCTGCTATCCCTTGTATTTACTTCCATTCAATGCGGACATTGAATATTTTAAGTTTGGGGGTGGTTTGGGGGATTAGTAGTTGTATATATTGTTGTATTTTGTGTTCATATAGGATATCATATTTGCATAGTAGTGATAATACATGCATGATTGTTATGTTCGTATTATCTACGTGTGTTCATATAGGACATTTTGTTTTATTTTCGTATACCATGTGAGTTTTCATTTAGTTGCATTTTCATGGCATGCATATTTCATGATCCCTTAGGACGAGCTGATTCTGATTGATAGGTGGATGTTGATTTGGGTGTGATGATGATGAGTAGAGGGCTGATTTATAGTTTCTATGAAATTGACTTGCATGTTACGGGAACAAAATTTATTACACAGTCTCATTGGGGTGCTTTTGGGCTAGGTTAAGGTCATGCCTGTGGGATGTTTTGAGATTTAATCACTTGTTTATATTTAGAATTTTCGTTATTCCCTTTATAGCGTAGGAACATTAAAGTCTAAGTTTGGGGGAAACCAGGAATTTTCATGCTAGTTGTTCATAATTGTTAATAATGGCTAGGCGTCAAATGGCTAGTAGCCGGCTCATATTTATATGAGTAGTCTAGGGTTGGAAATGAGAAAGGCTCATTCCAGATTGCAGAAAAGAAAAAAAAAAGAAAAAAAAAGAAAAAAAAAAGATAAGAGTCAATAAGTTATTTGTTTATATGCAAAATTAACCAGAGTGAGCTCTTTAATACTCGAGTAATTAAGTCTGAGGGGACTTAGTCCTAGTAACCTAAAGCCCTTGTGGTTTGGGATTGCTGACCTAACACTCGCTACATGGGTATTATTGTATAAGCCTTTTGGGGTCTCATTCATTGCACGGTTAAATAAGCATGCGTATTGTATATTCTATTATGTGTCATAGTAATAAAGCATGAATTTCTGTCTACCTTGGATAATGATGGAGGTGTTCCTAGGTTATGAAGTGTCTACAGTCTATTCTAGTTATAAACCTGTGATTGTCTTGACGGAAAGCATGTATGATTTTTGACCTAGTTTTGGGAGTATTTCTGATGAGCATCGCACACACGCACGTTTCTGTTCATGTATTTGTTAGTATACGGGGATTTAGTCGAGCTCTGCTTGGATTTGTTACATTCATTGAGATATTTGCTTGTTAGTTGGTTTTGGTGAGTTTGAAGGGGATCTTGCATTTTTCATATTAGTTGCATTCATGCATTGCATTGCATTAGGTTAAATGGATTTTGTGGGTACATTCGCTATAGGCCCTCACGAGACCTTACTCGTCCACTAGGGCTGCCTAGGGGTTTAAAGGGCTTGTTGCATATGCCAAATGCAACCGTGATCACCTACGGAAGTGGTACTAGTTAGTTAGTTAGTTGTAATTGTTTATGCTTGAGGACAAGCATCGGTTTAAGTTTGGGGGTGTGATAAGTGGATTTATCTCCACTTGGAGCATTCTAAATCGGCTTAAATTAATTGTCTTGGGCTCAAGTTTCTTGTAGTTTTGATGTGTTTTGTTTAGTTGTGCAGATTTACAAGGATGTTGATTATGGTGGATGTTTTTGTCGTTTTTGGAGATTTAATTTATTAAAATTCGGATTTATTGGGCTGCACGCGTGAGATTCACTGTTTGGGCCATATCTTGAGTTCTATAAGTCTGTTTTCAGCCCGTAAGCAGTCCACGCGAAGATAACGAGATTCTCTATCATTCTAAGGTGGTCCAGAAGCCCAATTACGTCTGGAACGGCTCTGGAAAACAGAAGAAAAGTCAGCTACGAATTTCCCTTAAAAAACAGAATCAGTTTAGGAAACGTATCTTGCAGAAATTCTATTATAATTCTGTTTTGGTATTTTCTTGCTGGGCAAGATGTCTAGAGCCTATATAAACACATCCAACCCTTGTAAATTAGATAATTAAGATTATCATCATTAGGAGTAGAACTATTACATATCAATTACTTAGGTTTATTTGTATATTTTCATACTTTGTTTTTATCATGGTTTCATCAGATCCCATGATGACGAGAGGTTCGATTATGAACTAATCGTTGTCATGGGATTCTAACGGATTTATTTATGGAGCTTTAGTATCTTGATTGCTTTAAAGATCTGTGTGTGGTGTATATCTGATATCCTCGTATGGTTATGCTTAATTGATAGATGCGTCATGAACATCTAATTTGTTAATCTCTTGTGAAGTGAAAGTGGATCTTGAGATTTAGAACTTGCCATGCTAGCATAGGTTCATAATTGTTTATCAATATGATTCGTGGTATGAGATGAGAATACTTGTATTGCCCTATGTGATCATTATGGATAACTTGTTCTTCAACCGTTATGTTTTCAAATCTTATAGAGATATAGGGTCTAAGCATAATTGGTGTCTATTCATCTTCTATCTCTTTTCTGGATGTATGTTTAGTTTGGTATTCGTATACTGAGAAGTAGCGTATACTTGTTTCGTGTTATCCGATCAGATATCATAACCATTGCATATAGTGATTAAAGGCGTCAGATCTAAGCAAAGTATTTAATGAAGTTAGGATTCCATGATTTTTCTTGCAGACGTAATTAGATTTTAATTCTTGTTAGTTAGTTAATTCTTAGTTTTGTTAATTTGTGTCTTAGTTAATTTAGTTTAATAAACCTTAATTTATTAATTGTCTTAGCAGTGAATTAAGATCATACACTGTTGCATAGGTGCGTTTACTGAATTAAAACCATAACCAGATCCCTGTGGGAACGAATTTGGACTTAACCTTATATATTACTTGTGACCACGTACGCTTGCGTGTTTTAGTGTAAATAGTGGATTAGTTTTCAGCTTAGAAATAGGCTTCCGCATATAGTAAACTCTTTCTCCTTCCCTGACTCCCACCATTCCTGGGAAAGGGACTTCGTTATCTTGGAGTGGGAAGGTGGTGACTGGGGTTATTTCTTTGTTAAGAGATTCGGACTTGTGGAGGACAGTTCACACTTCGTGTGTGACCTTGATCTCAAAGAATTGGCAGACCGAGATAGGCTACTTGCTGATGATGGTTGCACCCACTATAGAACTATTCTGACAGAAAAGAAACTCATTGAAGCTGGCTTAAGCTTCCTTTCTTTAGAGGGTAATTTTTCTTTCGTTCTACCATTATGAGCTATGTTAGTGTTATTCCCAGATTACACACTTGTATAAATGTAGAAGGGGGGGTTGAATACAATTCTTGATAATTATAAATTTCTGATAAAAACCACAGAAATCTATAAGGAAATAATTGCTGAATAAGAAATGGTTCACAAACACATAAAAAATCAGGTGGTTAAATGTACCACCTGAGACTTTTATTCGAAGAAAACTCTGTGATTCAAATGTACACAGCTTCTGTTTTACAACTCTTTGCTTCTAAGGATATTCAAGAAACCCTAAGCAAATATGTCTGTTTTCTAAGTTTCTAAAGAGTTGCTACACTTGGTTATATATCCCAAGTTTACAAGTACTACAGGAATAAGATAATATTAATCTAATTCAAGTTGACTTGCTACTCCACTCCAAATCCACATGTAGCCGAAAGGTTGTCCTTGTGAACAGATATGTCCCCTGCACCTTTCTTGTATGTACTGTGTAAATGGAATGCTTCTTTCTTCTGTGTTTCCAAAGTATGGCCGCCATACTGCTTTTTATACCTACTATCAACCCATGTGATCTGTCAATCAAACATGTCCTTATCAAATGCTAATTCCCAGCTAGCATAGGATAAGTGATAATGATTATCCGTTGATATTGTGCACAGTTATCCGTTGATGGTAGTTTGAGCTGTATCCGTTGATGGTAGTTTGAGCTGTATCCGTTGATAGAGTAGATTTGAGTTGTATCCGTTGATAGAGCCCTGTTCTCATCCGTTGATACACTTTCACTTAGACAGAATTACATAGCATAGCTTATTTACAATTGGCTACCCTATTCTGCCTATCCATTGATGGTCAACATGACTCTGAATAAAAACACTATCAACTGATAAATAGAGATATTGCAGTATGCTACAAAACCTCATCCGTTGATGAGCTACCTGTCAACGAATAGAGTTATAAATTCTTATCCGTTGACAGTTACAAAACTTGACTTATACAATTTTGCTTGAATGTTAAGTTATCATCAACTACAACATATTCCTAACAATCTCCCCCAATTTATACTTGATGGCAATAAAGCATAAATTCAGGACCTTGATGATAACAAAACATTCCTAAAGATTTATACACACTACAGTATGCAAAAATTGTATTAAGCTGCAAAAATTAAAAACAGAAAGCTTTAAGAAACTTATCAGAGATGTGCTCCTTTAGATTGAGCAGATTAATGATGTTTCCTCTCTCTGGTTGGCTGCACCCTTGACTTTCCTTCCTTGGCAGAGTTGGACTCAATTTGCACTTGAAGTTGCCTATAGAAGGTATCTTCTTCAACAACTTTTGGATTTAGCTTTAGTTGTAACCATCTTAGGTAATTGATGTGTAAAATTATGTCTAACCGCAAGCGCACGGTATCAATTGTAGTAGATACTAGCAAATACAGGTCGAATCCTCAAGGAGACAGTTTCAGTTTCAATTCAATTGCTATCAATTGTTTCTAGTCACAACGATTGTTTTGGAATTTTATTAACTACTATAACAAATTTAATAAAGTTTTAAATCAATTAATTAAGGGATCAGGGTCAATTCAGGTTCACCATGTTTACACCAAACAAATCACAAAAGTATAGCTTTTCAATGGGATTAAGTAATTAAAGCAATGGTTAATCTTTCTCAAGCATTAACGGTTAATCTTTCTCAAGCATTAACACTCTCAGAATATCTAATGATGTTCTCACACTCACCTTCAATTCTGCTAATTGTATGTAAGCCTCTAGTAGTAAAATCTCTCGATCTATTACTCCTATTGCAATCGATTAATCCGTGATATTGCGCAATTACACAAATTAAGAATTAGAACATATCATTCAGAATTACTCTTTACCCATCAATCTACTAATCAAATTAAACCCAAATCATGGTGCAAACATGGCTCCCCTTAATACCCTAGAATTAAACTACTCACTCATTCTAGAATAAAAACTAATAATAATAATAATAATAATAATAATGAAAGAAGCCATAATAAACATGTAATTAATAAAAAGGAGATAAGAAATACCTTAAACCTTTGAATAACGAAGAACAATGAAGATCCAAATTAAACCAAGTGCTTACAAAGGAAGAGATGAAGAAAGAAAAACAAAAAACCCTAGCTTATGTAAAAAACGTCTGTCTATGTCTATCTATATCTCTCCCACGTTTTCTCCTTCTTTTTATAATAAAACTCCTCAATAAAATCTGATATCTATCTCCTAATAAAAGTATTTTTAATATCCTAATCAATTTACAAAAAGATATCCATAATTGAATAGGATTTTCTTGTAAAATTCGTCACTTCTTTTTCTCCTCTGTTTCTGGGCTCTTCTAGTTGGATTTTGCTTACTGGACCATCTCTAAATTAAAGATAATTCCACAAGCTTCGCGTGGACAGTAAGATCATCAAATTCTGACTTCTGGAACTCAAGATATGGCCCAAACAGTGCAGGCAGCCCGTGTAGCCCAATAATACGAATTTTCTCCTATTTTATCTCCAAAATAGCTCTTTTTGCTCCAAATCCTTCCAAGTTATGAATTCTTTATTTCCTATAATAAAACAATAAAATCTATTAAATAAAAATCCAAATCAATGCAAAACACAATAAATATGAGAATAAAATCATCTTGAATATATATAAAAATATACTCTATCAAACATCCCCACACTTAGCATTTGCACGTCCTCGGGCAAATAAGTGAAATAAAAACTAAGTCCTAACAAACATCACTTTCGTAGATGACACGATTGCATTGAGCATATGCAACAAGCCGTTAAACCCCTAGGCAGCCCTAGTAGGACGAGTGTTGTCTCGTGAGGGTTTATAGTGAATATACCCACAAAATTCATCTAACCATGCAAAAGATCAATGCTAACACAACACCACACACACAAGTCCTCTCATGCCACATCAACTTAAGAATCAAAGCAAACATACGATGTCTTGGTGTCGAAAGTGCAAGTATTCACGTAGTCTACTCAACCAACATGCAGAAGGTCATAAAAATTCATGTCAAGTGTAAAAATCGTTGGTAATCATGCTAAGCCCACAAGAAATACATCTTTAAGTCTAAACCCGGGATCTCCTATGCCAAAACAAGTAATAACTCACCTTTCACTCAAAAACGAATATTCACTCAAGAACAAGGTTAAGTGTATCACTCAATTCCAACAAAATCATAAACACAACTTGACACTCGCAATCAATCTCACTCTCAACACAACATACATCACTGATGACAATCAAAAGGTCTTTATTCGGGTTGTAATGGGGCTAGGGACCGGGTATGTCAAGTAAAGCTAAAACAGGTTAATTGTCAAAAACTAGTACCCAACAATAATCATTATTCAATTCCCTTTCTATTAAAACAAATACTTCCCCACACTTGGATTTTTCAATAACCCTTACATAATAACTTGACTAGTCGAATGAAGAAGGATCATACAAACATAAAAATGCTCTCAAATTTATTCATTTTTTTTCTTTTTTTTTTCTTTTTTTCAATTTTTTTTTCTGTTTTTTTTTCTGAGAGCTAAGGAATAAGCACAATGATCCATAGATATTTTTATGAATTTCGACTAGCAAGCATCAACCCAAAATTAATATTCCCCAAAAGTATGATCATCAATAACCCCCCTTTTATGAACACCTTATTACTCCCTTAAGCACGATACTAGCCTTTGACAATTTAGGTTCAAATTCAATGTAAGGCCAATAGAATAAAAAGGATAATGGCAAGTAATGTAGTGTGTCACCGAAAGAATAGGATTAGGCTCAAAGGGTTAACTAATTGATCATGTATAAATGGTGTGGAAATATTGGAAATACGAGGTTAAACCTAAGTGCCTTTATCATCTCATCATCAAGTAATGTCATGCATTTCAAGAAAGATCTCAAGTAAGTGCTAGCAATGTAAACAACATGTGGACACTCAAGCAAACGAAAAATTATGCAAAAGATATGCATATAGGCTCAAAACTCACTTGGTGTGACAAAACATAATCAATTCCAAGTAACAAGACTCTTTAACGCACCTACTTGTACTCAAAGCATGAAAACCAAGTCATCTTGCACATATTCATGTCATTCTAATCACTTACAACATCCAATTAAGTCTACCAGCTTCAACTTGCTAGTGTAAGTGTGTGCACAAGAACAAAGCACGTCACTTCTCATACAAAAGCGTCAATAAACACAAGAATTCTACGCATGCATGGGTGTATCAAGCAAAATACAACAACTAATCAAATTGCATGGCCAGAATTATTTTTGGTATTTTTTAATTTTTTAATTTTTTTTTTATTTTTAAACAAGTAATACACTACGTTGAGAACACCTCCCCACACTTAAGCGGTTCATTGTCCCCAATGAACTAATAAGCAAGATACAAAACTACAACTAAAAACAAAATAAAACTACACTAAAAAGAAAAGAAAGAAAACTCCCCTGGAATCCCGTTCCGGCAAGACGTCTTACATATCCTTCCCCATCTTTTCCAACATGCTTGTTCAGCTAAAATCCCCTTTCTGTAGCAATTTCCCAACACTAACACCACCTCTCCCACACTTAAGAGCCATAAGAATCAATACCCAACTCCCAAGAAGCTCAACCAATAATTACCAAGCAATATCACACCAAAAATACCCCAATATATCAAGAATAATATAAATCCCAATTTACAAGAACACAAATTCGTAATCAAAATAAAATTTGAGAGAAGAAATAAACCCACTACGAATTGAAGAGGTGAACTTGCAATTAATTCCTCTTTAGAATTGAATTTTTGGAGATTTAAAAAAAAATAGAAGAGGAATTGGATTTGTATGGATAGGTGTGTATATATATAAGATGATGGATAGGTTGAATAAAAATTTTAATTGTGTAGGAGAGATTTGGAGAGGTTAGGATTTGATGTAGGATAGATATAAGAATTAGGGATTGAAAGAATTTGGGTTAGGATTGAATTTGGGGTTAAATTTGTGGGCAAAAACACAATTTTCGAAAAACAATTCTGGGCAGACAGGGTGTAACGCAGCATCAGGCTGCGTTTCTGGGTGGAATGGCGCGGAAACAGGGCTGTTGCGCAGATCCGTCCTGCGTTACTGGGCTCCTGCGCGGCCTTGGCGCCTGATGCGCAGGCTCCTTCTGCATTACATGGCGCTTCTGCGCCATTCTGGCGCCTGATGCGCTGGATGCTTCTGCTGTACTCGTTTTTTTTTTTTTTTTTGAACAAATTTTTTTTTTCCTATACTAATACATGGGTTGCCTCCCACGAAGCGCTTCTTTAAAGTCAATAGCTTGACGTTACTTCCTCAACTCAAGGCGGTTTCAAAAGAATTACTGAACCATCCTCAACAGAAAGACCATTCCTACGAACGTTGACATCTTGATTGTTTGCTTTCCACAAAGCTCTTCCATCAGACTTCAACTTGATTTTATTACCCAACGGCCAAATCTTCTTCTTTTTCTTCTTCACACCCCTAGAGTGCTTCTTCGACTCAACCGGCTGAACAAAACTTTCTTCTTCCTTATCATTGGTTTTCCACCTTCGCAACACGTTATCATGCCCCTCTTCAAAAATCACTAGCTCATTATTGAAAAGGACATACCTCAAATGTGGTGGAAGTTTCCCAAGCTTAATACTCGAGAGATCTCGAACTGAAGAACTGTCAATGGAATCAATGTTGTGATCATTCAACTCAAGAATCAATGAATCGACTTCAGCATGTCCTTCTCCTTCTGAAGCCTCAAGCATGAGTACTGCTTCCAATGTATCATTCAATAGAATCTAAGGAGTATAATCTTGGACAATTTCATCTACAACATCAATACTGCAACAAGTATTTTCAAGCAAGGGGGATTTAAGAGCAGAGGTTAGAGTAAAAGCAATTTTATCATCACCAACGCTCAATGTGAGAGTCACACTTTTAACATCAATAATAGCACCTACAGTACAAAGAAATGGTCTACCTAAAATAATAGGTATCTGGCTATCCTCTTCCATATCTAGAACTACAAAGTCTACAGGAATATAGAATTTTCCAACCCTAACAGGCACATCCTCTAAAATTCCAAGGGGATATTTTATCGAACGGTCTGCCATTTGCAAATTCATCTGTGTACATTTTAATTCTCCCATATTTAGTTTTTGAAAAACCGAGAGAGGCATGACTGAGACACTAGCGCCTAAATCACATAAAGCTTTATCAATGAACAATGCACCTAAATGACATGGGATCGAAAAACTACCAGGATCTTTAAGCTTAGGTGGAGACTTATTCTGTAAAACAGCACTACACTCTTCAGTAAAAGCTACTGTCTCTACCTCACCAAAAGACCTTTTCCTAGTGAGAATATCCTTAAGAAACTTTGCATATGATGGAACTTGAGAAATTAAATCAGTGAAGGGAACTGTTACCTCAAGATTCTTGACAAGTGTCATGAACTTACCAAACTGCTGGTCCACCTTATTTCTGTTCATCCTGCTAGGGAATGGGAGCTTTGGCACAAATGGTGGAGGAGCAACTGCAGTCTTTTCTTTGTCCTTTTTCATGCTTTCCTCAGTTCCATCTTCACTTGCATCTTCAACAACTTTCTCTACCTTGTCTTTCTTAGAATCCTCTTTTTCTTGCTCAGAAGGAACATCGTCAGTAGGCATTGGAGGAGCATCATATGTACGACCACTCCTAAGAGCAATGGCATTCACATTTTCCTTTGGCTGAGTTGATTGTGCTGGTAGAGAGCCTTGTTGCCTTGTAGACGAAGAACTAGCCATTTGAGCAATCTGAGTTTCCAACATCTTGTTATGAATCTCCATCTGGTTCATCTTTCTGTTGGTATCATCCATACTCTTTTGCATTTGTAACAAAATCTTCATCATGTCACCTTGATTATCAGCCTGTGCAGCTTGATTTGGTTGAGGAGCATAATTCTGAGGAGGCCTTTGAAATCCAGGGGGATTCATAGGTCCTTGCGGAGGCCTATACTGCTGCTGTGGAGGAGGCTGGTACGACTGCTGATATTGCTAGCTGATTAGGAACACTTGAATTCTGAGTATTATTGTTCCTATACGAGAAGTTTGGATGATCTTTCCAACCAGGATTGTAAGTGTTGGAGTACGGATTGTACTGCTGCCTCTGTTGGAAAACATTTGCTTGCTCCATCTGAAAATTATGTGAATTTTGAGCATTGTATTGACAATCATTACCATAGTGGCCTTGGATGCCACAGACTTCACAAACGGGATTATTCATAGGAGCCATGGATGACAATGCATTGATACTCATAGGTTGAGTAGAGGGCTGAGATGTCTTCAATGAGTGGATCTCCTGAGTTAATGCAGCTAGTTGAGATGATAATAAAGAATAAGCATCCACTTCAAGTTTACCCCCTTTCTTGGTTGCTCTCGGATTACTGAAGTGATTGGCAGCCAAATTTGAAAGAAAAGCATATGCATCATCAACTCCTTTATCCAGAAATACACCACCTGCAGCGTTATCAACCATACCTTTTGTCTCAGGATCAAGACCATTGTAGAAGCGTTTAAGCAGAAACCACTTCTCAAGACCATGGTGAGGGCATGCACGTTGATAATCCTTGAATCTGTCCCAAGCATCCCGAAGAGATTCACCATAATCTTGCTTAAAACCCATCATCTTGTCGATCAAGTCGTCGGTTCTGTTAGGAGGAAAGAACTCAGTTAAGAAGGCTGGAGCAATCTCATCCCACTTGGTCAATTCAATATCGTTCAACCACTTTTGAGCTTTATCACGAAGAGAGAAACCGAACAACATGACTTTCAACTGGTCTGGAGTGACTCCCTGATGTTTAATTGTAGAACAGAGCTGTTGAAACCTTTGCAGATGATTTGTAGGGTCTTCAGAGGCAAGCCCAGCAAATTGATTCTGTTGGATCATAGTGAGCAAAGCAGGCTTGATCTCGAAATTTGCTGCTTGAATTGCTGGCATAGCAAGGCCAGTAGGTACCCCACTCGGAGAGGGCTGTGAGTAATTCTTCAAAGATGTGGAGGAAGGTCCGCCATCTCAATCTTTGATTCAGATATCCTTTGCTGCTTCTCTTTCCTTTGTTGATCTATATATTGTTGACAAGTAATTCCAGAATCTGGACTAAGAGGAGTTGTATCCTCTTTCGCTTGATCTACTTTCGTTTGAGACCTGGTCTTGGGCATCAACAACTAAACAAGGAAAAGCAGTAAGATCGGTCTCAGTTGGAACAAGAGTTCCAAAGAGACAAGAGAAACAATTTAAAACAATCAAACTAAAATTATAGAAACTAGGCGTCTCCCCGGCAGCGGCGCCAAAAACTTGATGTGTAAAATTATGTCTAACCGCAAGCGCACGGTATCAATTGTAGTAGATACTAGCAAATACGGGTCGAATCCTCAAGGAGACAGTTTCAGTTTCAATTCAATTGCTATCAATTGTTTCTAGTCACAACGATTGTTTTGGAATTTTATTAACTACTAAAACAAATTTAATAAAGTTTTAAATCAATTAATTAAGGGATCTAGGGCAATTCAGGTTCACCATGTTTACACCAAACAAATCACAAAAGTATAGCTTTTCAATGGGATTAAGTAATTAAAGCAATGGTTAATCTTTCTCAAGCATTAACGGTTAATCTTTCTCAAGCATTAACACTCTCAGAATATCTAATGATGTTCTCACACTCACCTTCAATTCTGCTAATTGTATGTAAGCCTCTAGTAGTAAAATCTCTCGATCTATTACTCCTATTGCAATCGATTAATCCGTGATATTGCGCAATTACACAAATTAAGAATTAAAACATATCAATCAGAATTACTCTTTACCCATCAATCTACTAATCAAATTAAACACAAATCATGGTGCAAACATGGCTCCCCTTAATACCCTAGAATTAAACTACTCACTCATTCTAGAATAAAAACTAATAATAATAATAATGAAAGAAGCCATAATAAACATGTAATTAATAAAAAGGAGATAAGAAATACATTAAACCTTTGAATAACGAAGAACAATGAAGATCCAAATTAAACCAAGTGCTTACAAAGGAAGAGATGAAGAGAGAAAAACCAAAAACCCTAGCTTATGTAAAAAACGTCTGTCTATGTCTATCTATATCTCTCCCATGTTTTCTCCTTCTTTTTATAATAAAACTCCTCAATAAAATCTGATATCTATCTCCTAATAAAAGTATTTTTAATATCCTAATCAATTTACAAAAAGATATCCATAATTGAATAGGATTTTCTTGTAAAATTCGTCACTTCTTTTTCTCCTCTGTTTCTGGGCTCTTCCAGTTGGATTTTGCTTACTGGACCACCTCTAAATTAAAGATAAGTCCACAAGCTTCGTGTGGACAGTAAGATCATCAAATTCTGACTTCTGGAACTCAAGATATGGCCCAAACAGTGCAGGCAGCCCGTGTAGCCCAATAATACGAATTTGCTCATATTTTATCTCCAAAATAGCTCTTTTTGCTCCAAATCCTTCCAAGTTATGAATTCTTTATTTCCTATAATAAAACAATAAAATCTATTAAATAAAAATCCAAATCAATGCAAAACACAATAAATATGAGAATAAAATCATCTAGAATATATATAAAAATATACTCTATCAGTAATCAGAACTAGGCTTTGACAGTTGGTCTTCTAACCTGAAGAATCTTCTAGTGCCCTCTTCATCCCTGAACTCCATCATCCAAAAGGGTTTAATGTGGATTTTCTGTCCATTATATGGGATTTCATTTTCTTTGGTAGACTTGAGGGTGAGTTCCATTCTCTCCTTATTTCTTCTATTCTGCTAATTATCTCCCTTCTAGCTGTCTCAGAGAACCCTGTGTGTCTCTTGAATGCTGAGAACACTTTGGTCAATGTATGATAATTTTCTCCAAGAACCTTCTGCAATGGCCATGTCCTCTGACTTCCTCCCTTGTAGACAAACACTAATCTCTCAGGCTGATTCTTGTACTTGTCAATTCCTCTTACTTCTGACAATTCATCCAAATATAGATTCATGACAGAATATTCTTCAATTTCTGCCTGATAGATAAAGTCTTCTTTGTTTTCCAAGATTGGTTGTTTGACAATAGCAGGTACCCTAGCAACTTGAACTGGTCCCTTTGAGAGTTGCATCTTTGGAGCCCTTTTCTTTTGTTTTGGATTCAGCAAGAATGAAGGAACTTCAATTGAATCAAAATTCATTGTTCTTCTTTAGGCATTATGGGGTCACCATGAAAGTTCACAGTTGGGTCGATTACTGTTGCAGATATAGATACTGATGAGCCAGTGGTTTCTTTTTCTGGAGAGGGTTCTGGAGAAAGAACCCTCTTGGTTTTAGCTTTCCTTCTTTTAGGTTTGGATTTGGGAACTTCCTCAGGTTCCTTCATTTCAACCTCTACCTCATCCATTAACTCTTGAGCCAGCCTGGCTTGCTTCTCATCTGAGTTTTTATGTTGATTTTCTGTACTTGGATGAGCTTCCCTTTGGATTCTGGAGACTTCTTCTCTTTTAGCTTCCACAAATCTAGGATGGCTGTTGGATATATTTAATACTTTTCCATTCCTTATAATTACAGCCATCCAATCTCTTACACTCTTATTTGTCTGCTCTTTGAACTCTATGATTGTTTTTCCCATTAGCTTTTCTTCATCATTCTTGGGAAATGGGTAGTCCAATTGAAGCTTGTTCTTCCCATTTTCCTTTGGTGGTGAGTAGGCTCTGGTTTTGATGACTGGTTCAAATTCTTTGACATATGATGGCTCAGTATCATAGAATGTAGGAGCCACAACCCTTGGAGTGAGCACCTTCATGATTGTGGTTGATATGGTTGGAGCAGAAGATTGAGCATTAAGAAACAGAGATGATGCAATTGACTCATTGATCATCCTCTCTGTCTTTAGAATTCTTTCACTAGTCTCCTTGTTGATCTTTTCCAAAGCTTCTATTCTGGCTTGCCTTTCACCATCTGAGATTTCTTCTAAACTTTGAATCTCAGGCAGAGCCACTTGTTTCTTCACAGGGGAAGCCTTTATTTCAAACTCTGTTGGATTGACCACTACAATTAGATGTTGCTCCCCCTCAATCTGTGCTAACTTACTACTGGTAGCTTGAATTTGGCCAGAAGATGTTGCAGCCTCTTCTTTGCTTGTTCCCATTTTCTCCCCCCTTTTTGTTAGTATCAAGGGTTGGGGTTGAAGCTGCAAGTAGCATTTCTAGTAGTTGAATTTGTTTTGATTGATTGGCAATGATAGTTTGCATTTGAGATTCCATACTATCCACTCTGGAGGAAAGAAGCTGAACAGACTTAGCCAGGCTATCTTCTTTGAGAAGTTTGCTAGTAAGCACCTTCTGAGTGGTAGTAGGAGCTAGTGCCTCAATCCTGGCATCTAGTGCTATCTTCATATCTCTAATTGCAGACTTGACCTCCTCCTGTTGTGTTCTTTGAATAACAGATTGCATCTTTTGTAATTTCAATGAAGCCATAACCTGCTCAAGAACAGTCTTTCTCTGTGGTTCTGCAGTTTGGTGCTCAGCCTTAGCAGATTGATATTGCTTCATGATTTCCACATTGAGATCCCCAAGTTCAATGGCATTGGAAAACATCCATCCTGGAGTCTCCTCCTCATTGATTTCTTCACCATCTGAACTTTGACTGTCATCACTGCCAAATTCTTCACTGTCAGCTTCTGAAGGCAGAGCTGTTAAAGCTTCTTTTGCTCTTTGAAGAGATTCTGAGGTGTGTACTAGTTTCATTGGCTCCTCTGCCTCCACATTGCCCTGTTGTGCCATGACTTGATAGGCAGAAACAGGATGAGTAAAGGTTTCAGGATCCAAAGAGATGGAGTCAATAATTGACTGATATTCTTGTCGAAATTCCATCTCTTTGGAAGCTTCATTAACCTCCATTAGCTCACTTGCAATGGCTGAATCTTCCTGCCTTATTCCTCCTATAGTCCCTTCTCTCCTCTCATCTCTCTTTTCTTGCATCAGGGGCTCCCCCTGGCTCACACCTCTCACACCCTCACCTTCACCTACTAAGGTGGAACTCTCTTGCTCTCCTTTTGCCTGACCGGAAGAAATGGTCAGCCTCACATTATTTTTCTCTCCTTTTGCCTGCTCACAAGGCAGCCTCTCACTCCCTTCCCTCATTCCTAAAAGTGTTTCAACTACTACAAACTCCTCCACAGTTGACATGGGAATGTCACATTTTGCAGTGGTAGAGAGAGTTGTCAACGGATAAAGTGTATCCATTGATGTAGTAGTTATTGTTGTCAACGGATGATTAGTTGTAGACACATCCTATGGAGAAACACTTGTCAACGGATGAAGGATATCCGTTGATGAAGGAAAAAGAGTATCCGTTGAAGTGAAAACCAACACTGAATCTGTGGTGATTGATTTTAAGGAAGAGGCCACAGATAGTGTTGTGAATTCAGGAATGGAAGATTGATGGCCCAACAAATCATCTAAAAGATGATGACCACCAATTGTTGAGTGGGGCTTCTCCAAGAATTTTAAAGATGGAGAATCAGGAATTGATGTAGATATCATATCCACATCCAGAGATGGAGTTGGTGATGGTGGATTTCAAGGGGATGTGACTCCACATTTATTGAAGTCACATTAAACTGAATTTGAGAAGGTACAATTTGCTGTACAGTGTGTGCACCCTGTGATTCCCTAATGGTTTTGGATTTTACTCTTCTACCATAGGTTTTTGAGTGAGAGCTGTCTGTGTCTCTTACCCTTTTGTGCAGTGTTCCTGGAATGGAACTTAAATCAGTAGTCACACCCTGTTGAGAGGATGTAACTAGAATTTGGCATGAAGGTTCATTAACAGTCTTTTGAGAGACTGAAATATTGGTTGCACCTGCCTCACCTTCCTTATCCTTAGGGCTTCTTTGATGTTCACCCTGTCCCTCACCACTCACTACCACCTTCACACTCCCCTCAAGAGTTTTGGTAGTTTTTGCAACAGGTGCCTTTTGAGAGACACCTGAGGTTTGTCTTTTAGATTGTGGTTTTGGAACTCTGGATTTGATCACTTTGGTAGGAGCCTGTTTGGTCACAGCCACAGACTCCATTGTGACACTAGAAGGCAAAGAAATTTGGGGGTTGGAGATAGGAGTTTCAGGGTTGGAAACAGTTACCTGAACAATTGGTAGATATACCAATTGTACTTTTGCATTTAGGTTCATTCGAATCAAATCACTTAAGACTCTCTTCTCCTGAACAAAACAATTGAACTTGCTATCCGGGTTAGCAATGGATAGCTCATTCTCAGATACATGCAGTGCTAGGAGCATAAAAAATCTAGCAAAATAAACATTCTTGCTCCTAGTTTCCTTTTTACCTAATTTAGCTGCTATCTCATACATGACTAGTGTGCCAAAATTATAGAATTTATCAGTCAAAAGCATACATAGCATAACTAGCATGGAATTGGTAACAGCATCAAAGTTACTAATCTTGCCAGAAAAAGTTTTAATGAAGGCATCACAAAAATAACTCCATTCTTTAACCATACCTTTCCTAACAATTTTCCCTAAGTTCTCAGTACTAAGGGTATAATTTATGGAATTAAGCATGGTAACAATTTCAGCATTACTGGGTACTTTCAGACAGTTATTCTCAGGCAATTTTAAACAAGCAGTTATCACATCAGAATTAACTACATAGTTTTTACCCTTCAAAGAAAAAGCAAGTGTACCGTCTGTGCCATTGTACTCAGCAGATGCCCACACCTCTTCAATTACCTCATGGATTAGAGGAGTGGTGGAAGTCATAGCATATGACAGTTTGCATTTCTTCACGAAATTCATCATGGTATGATATGCTTCTGGAGCGTTCACTGTATCAACAAAGGCCGCGAAATTGTTCTTCTCATAGGTAAACCCAGTGGAAGACATCATCTTAACAATAGGCGCCATTGAAGTGTTTGAACTTTTGTTGCAGAGAGAGTTTTAGTGAAGAAGATGCAGTTAACTAATGAGATTCTTGAAAATGAATAAAGGTGAGATGTGAGGGCACAAGACAGCCTTTTATATTTTTCAAGAATTAAAAATAAAATAATTAAAAGTAATTACCCCATTGGACAAAAGTAACTGTCAGATAATAAATGAAAAGAAAAGAAGTACAGCCGTGACTAATTATACACGTTTACCAACGGCTATAAAGAGAAATATGTATATCAACGGATAAAGATTGGACGGTTGAGAAAACAGTTTATCCATCGATGACGTGGACAACCTGTTATCCGTTGACATACGAAAATCTAGTAATGTGTTTATACTACCAACAGATAAAAGGATATCCGTTGATAAGCAAATTTTGCCTTAAACAAAATTTCTGCTAAGAGTTTTTCTGAGAGTTTTTAATTCTCAAGTAAACCAAAACACATTTCTAGCTGCAATACAGTATGATTAGATACCACTAGGAATTATGAAAAATTAAGCATACCTAGTTCACCTACCAACCTTGTGAATGAAGATTCATCAAGAGGCTTGGTGAAGATATCTGTAAGCTGCATTTCACTTGGCACAAAGTACATTTCTACTGTACCATTCATCACATGCTCTCTAATGAAGTGGTATTTGATGTCAATATGCTTGTTTCTCGAATGTTGCACTGGATTCTCTGTGATGGCAATAGCACTAGTGTTGTCACAGAAAATTGGAATCTTCTCAACTTTTAGACCATAGTCAATAAGTTGATTTTTCATCCAAAGAATCTGTGGACAACAACTTCCAGCTGCAATGTACTCAGCTTCGGCTGTAGAAGTGGAGACTGAGTTCTGTTTCTTACTGAACTGTGACACAAGCCTGTTCCCTAAAAATTGACAGGAGCCTGTAGTAATTTTCCTATCAATTCTGCAACCTGCATAGTCTGCATCTGAATAGCCAATTAGATCAAAGCCAGAATCTCTTTGGTACCAAATGCCAAGGTTTGGTGTTCCCTTGAGATACCTGAAAATTCTCTTAATAGCAATCAAGTGAGACTCTCTAGGGTCAGCTTGAAATCTAGCACAAAGACATGTGGAAAACATTATATCAGGTCTACTAGCTGGTAGATATAGAAGTGAGCCTACCATGCCTCTATAGCTTGAGATGTCCACAGATTTTTCCTTAGTATTCAGCTCAAGCTTAGTTGCAGTGGCCATAGGTGTTTTTGCAGAGGCACAATCCATTAAGTCAAATTTCTTTAAGAGATCATAAATATATTTTGTTTGACTTATGAAAATTCCCTCATTAACTTGCTTTACTTGTAAACCAAGAAAGTAAGTTAATTCACCCATCATGCTCATTTCATACCTACTTTGCATAAGTTTGGCAAACCTTTTGCAAAGCTTCTCATCTGTAGACCCAAAAATAATATCATCTACATAGATTTGAACAAGTATTGAAGAACCATTGACATTTCTATGAAATAAGGTTTTATCTACTGTACCTCTAGTGAAGTGATTCTCCAAAAGAAATTGAGATAAAGTGTCATACCAGGCTCTTGGTGCTTGCTTCAAACCATAAAGTGCTTTCAAGAGAAGATATACATAATCTGGAAATTCTGGATCTTCAAAGACAGGAGGTTGATGGACATATACCTCTTCTTCCAGTTCCCCATTTAGAAAGGCACTTTTGACATCCATCTAATAGACTTTGAAATTGGCATGTGCTGCATAGGCTAGGAAAATTCTAATTGCCTCAAGTCTTGCCACTGGAGCAAAAGTTTCATCAAAATCTATTCCTTCTTCTTGAGAATAGCCCTTTGCCACTAATCTAGCTTTATTCCTCACAATTATGCCATTTTCATCAGTCTTATTCTTGAGAACCCATTTGGTTCCTATGATACCTCTATCATCAGGTTTTGGCACAAGCTTCCATACTTTATTTCTCTCAAATTGGTTTAGCTCTTCTTGCATTGCTAAGACCCAATCTGGATCTAGAAGGGCATCTTCCACTTTCTTAGGTTCCTCTTGAGACAGGAAACTACTGTATAAGCATTCTTCTTGTGTGGCCCTCCTAGTTTGGACTCTTGAGTTTGATTCACCAATGATTAACTCAAAAGGATGATCTCTGGTCCATTTTCTTGAAGGTGGAAGGTTTGATCTAGATGAGGTTGCTTCATCTACGTGAGCATGATCTTGTTGATTGATCATTGAGTTTTGACTTTGAGAAACTCCCCCTGAGTTTATTGTCCTTGAGGAGTTATGAAGTTGACTGTCAATAGATGCATCATTTTGTCTATCAACGGATGCTCCATTTTGCCTATCGACGGATACATGAGAATGCCTGTCAACGGATGCATCTGATGATCTAGTATGACTGTCAACGGATGCTTCATTTCCAGTGTTAACATCACTTCTAGTTGGACCAACAACTCTAGGTGAATTTCCAAGGCCATGATCTTCATTTTCCTCATCATCATCAATGTACATTCTTCCTTCTACCTCATTTTCAAATCTCAACTTTTCATGGAAGCCTTCATCATTTAGACCTAGAATCTTTTGATCATCAAACACAACATGTACAGATTCCATAACAATGTTGGTTCTTAGATTGTAGACTCTATAGGCTTTCCCTGCTGCATATCCAACAAAGATAGCTTCATCTGCCTTTGCTTATCCAAAGACATGAAGAAAAGCTAACGTTGGTTTCTTGTTGGTGAATAACTGATAAGGAGTCATTCCTCTAGCTTGATTGATCAAGGAAATATTCTGAGTGAAGCAGGCAGTGTTGACAGCTTCAGCCCAGAAATATGTTGGCAATCTTGATTCACTTAACATTGTTCTAGCTGCTTCAATTAGAGTTCTATTTTTCCTTTCAACAACCCCATTTTGTTGAGGTGTTCTAGCAGCAGAAAACTCATGGACAATTCCATTCTCTTCACAGAAAATCTTCATTGTGGAATTTTTGAATTCAGTGCCATTGTCACTCCTGATTCTTTGTAATTTTACTTCAGAACCATTGTTTACTAGTCTGAGATGATTGATGATGATTTCACTTGCACAATCTTTGGAGTGCAGAAAGAAGGTCCATGTAAACTTAGAAAAATCATCCACAATCACCAGGCAGTATTTCTTCTTTGAAATGGACATGACATTTATTGGACCAAATAAGTCCATATGCAGCAATTGAAGGGGCTTAACAATGGATGACTCTGTCTTGCTCTTGAAGGATGATTTCTTTTGCTTCCCTAATTGGCAGGCATCACACAATCCATCCTTGATGAACTCCAATTGAGGGATTCCTCTAGCAAGATCCTTTCTTACCAAATCATTCATAACTTTAAAATTCAAATGAGACAGCTTTTTATGCCATAGCCAACTCTCATCCTTGCTTGCTTTGCTGAAGAGACAAGTAATGGATTCTGAGCATACTGAGTTGAAATCAGCTATGTAAACATTTCCTTTTCTAAAGCATGTCAGAACCACATTGTTGTTTTCCTTGGTAGAAACAACACAGGCTTCTTTAGTGAACTTTACTTCATAGTCTTTGTCACAAATCTGACTGACACTCAGCAAATTGTGCTTCAAACCTTCAACTAAAGCCACTTCCTCAATGATGACATTGTCCTTTGTAATCAAGCCATATCCCTTAGTATATCCTTTGCTGTCATCTCCAAAGGTAATTCTAGGGCCAGCTTCCTCCTTGAACTCTGTGAGCAGGGTTGAATCTCCTGTCATATGCCTAGAACATCCACTGTCTAGGTACCATAGAATCCTCTTATTTCCCTGCACACAATCCAAAATACAAATCAAGTTGATTTTGGTACCCAAGTTTCCTTGGGTCCTTTCTTGTTAGCCTTTGGTTTTACACTCTTAGCAATCTTCACTTTGGGTGTAGATGCTTGAGTGATAGGTTTTAACAGATGCTCATTTGCATAAATATTTGATGCATGCATTTGTGGAAAATTGGCATACATATTATCCATGCTAGGAATGCTCCATGACATTTGTGGCATATTCACAGATTGAAAATAAGGATTAGGCACATATGGCATGTTCACATATGGATTTGAAAAACTAGCATTCTGATACAAACCAGGCATAACAGGCATTGCAGGCATACTTGGCATAGATTGAGGTACATGAACAGGAGTCCTTTTAACAGACTTGCAATTAGAAGATAGGTGATTGACACTATTGCAATTACCACAAGTTTTCCTAGGAGCAAACTTGTCAGGAGAATAATTGTTTTTCTTGTTAATGCCTATCTTACCATTTCTGTTCTTTTTCTTTTTACCCTCAGTCTCTACCTTTTCATTAACTGATTTACCAACAACCTTTTTGTTAAGTAAATCATCTGCCTTAGCCTTCTCACTTGATTTGGCTTGGCTACTTTCACCAGAAACAAAGTTCTTGGCTACTGGACCATATTGATTATTCAGTTTCTTGAGTTCCTTCTTACTAACAGACTTTTTGTTAGTCGACGGATACCTCTCATCCGTTGATGGTTCATCTGTCAACGGATGATCATTATCCGTTGATTCACAAATAGTCTCTAGATCCTCAAGGCAAGGTTCTAGCTCCTTTTTCTTTTGAGTCCAGGTATCCCTCACAAATGATTCTATTCCCTGGACTTCTATTATGTTTTGAGAAATATTCCTACAACTTTGAAATTTAGCAATTATCCCTTGTTCTTTTTCAAGCTGGTCTCTTAAAATCAGTTCTCTTTTTAACACAGCTTCAAGTTCACTTTTAGCATTATTGCAATCAACTCTCATTTTCTCAAATTCTAGAAATTGAATTTCTAGGACTACATTTCTATCACTTAAGAACTGATTAGTTTCTTTAATCCTATTGTTATCTTTAGTAAGTGATTTAAGAGTACACTCAAGTGATATAGTTCAGTAGACATTTCATCTATAACACTATTGCATTCCTCTTTGGTGAGCTCAGAGAGATTAGTAGAAAATACCTGATTGCTAGCTGAACTTGCTTCCTGCTCAGAATCAGCCATTAATGCAAGGTTGACAAACTCAGCATCATCATCAGAATGATTTCCATCAGCAGCCCAGTCATACTCTTGGGTCATGAATGCCTTTCCTTTCTGTCTGAGAAGATCAAAATATTTCTTCTTGTAGTCAACAGTTTCAGTTGGCTTTCCCTTGTTCTCTGATCTAGGCTTCCTGCATTCACTTATCATGTGACCAGCAATTCCATAATTATAGCATTTAATTTTGGATTTATCCACATAGTTGCTTGTAGAAAAATCCTTGTTAAATGGCTTGGCCACCCCAGAGTTTCTTCTGAATTTTAGCTTAGAGAATCTCCTAGATAGAAAGGCTAAATGCTCATCTATCTCATCCAATTCATCCTGCTGTAGGACACTCATTTCTTCAGACACCTTTTCCTTGCTTTTGCTTGATTCTGCTCTACCTTCACAAACCTCCTTGTTTGGTGTAGATTTAGCAGCTTCAGTCCTCTTCTCCTCCTTCTGCTCCAAGTTGGCAACAAGTGCAACTGACCCACTTTTCTTTTGGGCCTTCTCAATTTCTTCATCCTGCTCCATTTCTAGTTCATATGTCTTTAAAGTTCCATAGAGCCTTTCAAGAGTAAAAGACTTGTACTCTTGAGTGTTTCTTAGAGAAACAGTCATAGGCTTCCACTCTTTGGGCAGTGATCTCAGAAATTTGAGATTAGAATCTTTCTCTTGGTAGATTCTTCCATACAGTTTCAAGCCATTCAGTAGCTTTTGAAATCTACTAAATGTGTCATTCAATGTCTCTCCATTCTTGAAATGGAAGTGCTCATACTGTTGGATCAGTAGCTGCATCTTGTTTTCCCTTACCTGTTCTGTACCTTCACAAAGGGTTTGAACAATGTCCCATACTTCCTTGGCGGTAGTATAGTTGATAACATTGTCAACCATGTCTGTTTCTAAACCATTAAACAGAATATTCATGGTCTTTTTATCTTTGTGGACTTCTGCAACATCCTCAGTACTCCACTCAGAAACAGGTTTTGGAATGTAAGTGTCTGGTGCATCTGCAGCAAGACCAACTCTTGAAGCAGCCTTCATTGGAACATGAGGACCCTTCTCAATGCAATCTACAAAGCCTACATCAATAGACATGAGATGTAGACGCATTTTTACTTTCCAGTGAAAGTTATTTTCTCTATCAAGAACCGGTATCTTCACTCCATAATCCTTCTTAGACATGTTGGAAGTGTGTTGATCTTTAAACTTAAAATATATTAGAAACTTGCTCTGATACCAATTGTTATTCCCAGATTACACACTTGTATAATTGTAGAAGGGGGTTGAATACAATTCTTGATAATTATAAATTTCTGATAAAAACCACAGAAATCTATAAGGAAATAATTGATGAATAAGAAATGGTTCATAAACACATAAAAAATTAGGTGGTTAAATGTACCACCTGAGACTTTTATTTGAAGAAAACTCTGTGATACAAATGTACACAGCTTCTGTTTTTACAACTCTTTGCTTCTAAAGATATTCAAGAAACCCTAAGCAAATATGTCTGTTTTCTTAGTTTCTAAAGAGTTGCTACACTTGGTTATATATCCCAAGTTTACAAGTACTACAGGAATAAGATAATATTAATCTAATTCAAGTTGACTTGCTACTCCACTCCAAATCCACATGTAGCCGAAAGGTTGTCCTTGTGAACAGATATGTCCCCTGCACCTTTCTTGTATGTACTGTGTAAATAGAATGCTTCTTTCTTCTGTGTTTCTAAAGTATGGCTGCCATACTGCTTTTTATACCTACTATCAACCCATGTGATCTGTCAGTCAAACCTGTCCTTATCAACTGCTAATTCCCAGCTAGCATAGGATAAAGTGATAATGATTATCCATTGATGTTGTGCACAGTTATCCGTTGATGGTAGTTTGAGCTGTATCCGTTGATAGAGTAGATTTGAGTTGTATCCGTTGATAGAGTAGATTTGAGTTGTATCCGTTGATAGAGCCATGTTCTCATCCGTTGATACACTTTCACTTAGACAGAATTACATAGCATAGCTTATTTACAATTGGCTACCCTATTCTGCCTATCCATTGATGGTCAACATGACTCTGAATAAAAACACTATCAACTGATAAATAGAGATATTGCAGTATGCTACAAAACCTCATCCGTTGATGAGCTACCTGTCAACGAATAGAGTTATAAAGTCTTATCCGTTGACAGTTATAAAACTTGACTTATACAATTTTGCTTGAATGTTAAGTTATCATCAACTACAACATATTCCTAACAGTTAGTTCTTATTCCAATGTTTTTTTTCTTCATCTTTCAGCTGCCGAGGAGCTGGACAGCCGACCTGAGAATCAACCTCAAGTTACAAGGCGCATGATAAAAAAGGCGACGGAGAAGCTGAACCCCACCGACCGAAGGATTCCTTCCTTCTTGGAGGGATGTTCCCATGGGGGGAAGAGATCCCGTAATGCTGCTGAGGGTGTTAGAGTCCCCTTCACTCCCGACTGGGGTATCTGCGAACAGGACTCTATCTTGGGGAGTACTGACTTAGCTTTGTCCTAGTCCAGGCTCTCTATCACTGCCCCTGATCTCTTAACGGTAACTGCCGGAGACAAGATTGATGAATCCGAGCGCCTTGAGGCCCAAGCTCTGTATCAGGTATCAACCTTTACATTCGATCTTTTTTGTTTGTACCTTTTTTTAAAAAATGTCTTACTAATTTCCTTACTACAGGCCAATGCTTATCTTCAATCTGCCACTCGTCAAGGCCGAGCCTATAGAGATAGCAACGTGGAACTGAAGAACGAATAGACAAAGTTCAAGGAGCTGCTTCAAGATTTAAACTCCAGAGTCGTCCGATCGGAGGCCAACACCCTATCTTATCAAAAGCAACTTCGCTCGCTTTCCAAGAAGAAGCTCTCTGACGCTCACAAGATAATTGCCTCATACCACAATTCGGAGGACTTTATGCAATTTATGGATAAGCATGATGACGAGTTGAGGCCTTTTAACATGTCAGTTGGGTGGAATAAAGCCATTGGCGCTGTAAGCAGCAAGCACCCTTCGGTGGTGAATCCAGAGGACTTCCCGTGCCCTACCTGGGCTGTTGATAGTGGAAGTCATGACGTGGAACATGCATCAGGTTCTGGAGGCAGTCGCCGTCCTTCTGGTATGAGGAAGGCAGCCAATGTTGTTAGCTCTGGTTCTTCCTCTTCCCGTTCTGCTGGCAAGAAGACCATGTTAGAGAGGGAAGCGGCTGCAAGGCGAGCTTTTCCTGGCAAGCAACTCCGTGGCAGAGTTGACTCCTCAACCGAGACTTCGGAAGAGGAAGGGGTCGTGGTGAAGGAAAGGACGACACAACCGATGGAGACAGAAGCCGAAGAAGAGGATGATGAGGAGGAGAGCTCCGGAGAGGAAGAGGAAGAAGATGACGATGATGAGGAAGAAGAGGGCGAGGAAGTGGTGGAGGAATCCGCCGAGGAGTAGATGGCCTTGCACGGCACTGTTGGCCACTTGTGGCTTTATTTTCTCTGCTTTTGATCAAGGTCCTTCGGGACTTAACTTTTATTTGGTTATGTAATTTAACTTCAACTTTGGCACCTTGGGGATGTTTATTTATGCATTCGTTTTATTTCCATTTGTGCATTCTTTTATTTTCGTTGCTTGGTCTTACACTCATCAGGTGCTTGGCACATAAAATCACACAATCATGGAATGGAAAACAAACTTTGCATTAATAACTTGAAACGGGTTCAACCCTTGCATAAATACTCTATCTCCTAATGGAAGCAACATGCTCTGTAATGGTTTCATCGAACCTTATTTCTACTTCTTGTAAGAACCCAGATTTTTGATAGAATTAAAACTTTTTATTATGTAATAATATGGAATGAATAGTGGTTATGACTGCGATGTAACGAATATCTATTAAATGAATGGAATGGATTTGAATTCAATTATTTATATGTCATGCAGAATACTTTTGGTTGACAGCATAGATAAGAATGATCTATCTCCTAAGGATATAAGTATATTACTTTAAGTAAGATTATTCTTGTGTCATCCAAATCAATATCTATTATAAGTCCAGCGGTTCCGTAAAAAGGTTAAGGAACACTCGAGGGTAAACCAGGTTCATTTTCCTAATTATAGGAATTAAATAAAAATAAGTGATGAATAGTGATTTTGGTGGAATTTGGAATATTATTATAATAATGTTATACCCGGTATTCGGAACGGATTTCTGAGTTCGTATTAGTGATCCAGGAGGAAAATAAGTGTATGTAAAAGCTGTCGGATTCAGAAAAAGAGCACTTTTATTTTCTCCGAGATTTCCCTGGACACTGCAAGACTTAAGGATTTATAAAAGGGAATTAAGGAATTTAAATTCGAGAAGTATTAAGTAAGATGGATGATGATATTATAATTATTAAGAAGGTTTTCGGTAAAACCCTAACTAGAAACGAATGAGTTATTCCCTCGAACGATCAACGAATTAAGCAATAAACGGACAAAGAAACAAGCAGAGGGAGCAAGAGTCTTGTGCAAGCTACTAGAAAATATCTAGTAACCAACATAGTTACAAGAGTAACTAGAATCAAGTGGATCAACCAAGTACTTAGCAATCTAACAACTAGTTACATGAAAACCATCCAATCTTCAACACTTGTCTCCTCATTTTCATCATCCATTGCATCACACCTTTATTAAAGTAGCTTTTTGGACAAGATATTATCTTACTCTCATCACAATAATTCATTTTAGATGAGATATTAGCAAGAGACCAAAGCAAAAACACCAAACACTCCACCTTTGCTCCATTCGGCTATATTGGAAATTCAAGGATCAAAATCCTACTTACAACCACTTGTTGATCTTGAAACTTTTTATGTGTGTCCTATAATTCATATAAATGATCTCCTCAAAATCCTAGCTTCAATCTCTTCTTTTTCCATTTTCAAAAAAATCATTAAAGAGGAGGATGAATAGTGTTCTTCAAGAATTAACTTTGATTTTCATGTTTCTTTGGTTGATCTTAGGTTTGTTAAAGCTAGACAAGGACCATACCAAGCTTTGTAAGGCCATATCACACTCTCAATAAGGTATAATGATCTTGAAACCCTAGGTCTACTTTGAGTTTTTGCATGTTCTTGATGGATTTAAGTGTTAGGAGCATGTTAGTGATGTTATGATCATGATTATGTGGTAGATCTAATGGATTTAAGAGATGATGATTATGTTGGTACAATATTGTGTTCTTGAGCTTGTTGAGATGAGAATCATATGTATAAGTTGTATTGGTGCCCGGTGTGGCTTGGTTTTAGTGTTACGATTAGTAGAACGTTCGATTTATAGCCGTCGTAATGCCTGATTTTCGTTTAACCTTGAAATTCGAACTTGACAGTAGATAAACTCACTGCATAGCTTCGACTTATGCCATGATTAGCTAGATCATGTTACAAGCTTCGTTTTGATATAAAGTTCGTATGAAATGGACTTACGGTTTAGGAGTTATGATTTAATTCGTAAAAGTGGTTCGAAACCGTAAACAAAAGTTCGTAACTGAAATTGGATCTCTGTAATATTGCGAAATCAGTGGTATATTTTGATAATTAAATAATAGAAATAAAAAGGAAGGTGTGGGAGAAGACCTCATGTCAAAAGGATCGTTTTACGATTTTATAAAAATGTTCGAATCGAAGTTAAGTACGAACGATCCCCTAAAAACGGACATTCGATTATAACTTGAAGAAAACCACTTAGAAAATACTCGATAAGACTCGAAGTATAATTCTTCGACCTTAGAACTTATACGACTTAAGTATACACCAAGTGTAAGCATAATGACATGTCGTAGTAGCGAACAAATATCGAATCGTATCGGTGATAAAAAGAGTTACAATGAAAGGGGTATAACGAGATAACTTGAGATCGTGTTTCGATTTAAGTTAAGTTTATACTTAACTTTTTAAAATGTGTTAAGTGGTTAATCTCGGATACTTTGATTATTATAGATCGCCGAGCAGACCCCGGACACGCTACCCCTACTCTACCACCAGGCAAGTTTTCAAACCTTTTTAAAGGCTGTTGTTGTGAGTATATATATATGATTTCTGTTATACATATGTCATAGCATGCATGCCTACTTTCAAAGTCATATTGATATACTTGTTCCCTGAATTATTGTTGGCTATGAGCTAGATAGTTATTATCAGTTATAAGCCGGAAATTTCCAAAACCCTTAAGCGAAGGGTAGTCGAATCTCATTCTCTGATTATAGACCGGGAGTCGTTATTTCTTGATATATCGATATTATTTTCAGAGGAAAATATTTAAGTAAATATTTTTCTAGGTATTATCTGGCGAATATTATTGCGATATTCCTTTGAGATATTGGATTAATATTATTCGGGTTATTCATCAGATAGTTATTTATTCAATGAACATTATCTGTAATATTCATCTAAAGTCGATTTAATATTCGAATATTATTTCGAACTCTCAGCTAAGTTATTTACTTAGAGAATATTCATATTTCTTCGATAAATATTATTTTGAATATTCAGTCGAGCCTTATTTATTTACATGAATATTATTTCGAATATTCATTTAATCTCTATTTATTTTATAAATATTAGTTGAGCATTGATTCGAACTCCAGTTATTCGATAAATATTACCTTCGACATTCATTCAAAGTCAATTCTATTATTGAACATAATTTTAAATATTCATTCGATATTCATTTCTTCGATAATTATTATCAATTCGAATATTCATTATTTATTCAATGAATATTATTTCAAATATCCATTTGACGATTATTTCATCAATAAAATACTATTATTATTAATTGGAATATTCCTTATTCGTCCAATGAATATTATTCCGAATAGTTATTCAAGGATCATTCCGAGCAACACTTTTCCAATATCTGTGACTTAAGAAATATTCTTGGAATATTTATTAAACTCTTCTAACTCGTTCCAAAGATGAGTTACTTCATTCACTCTGTATCTTCGACCTTCGAATATTATATAAAATATTTCAAAGACTTATTACTATTATTATATTATCAAGGAAGGTTCTCAAACTCTATTCTTCGTTCAATCCTGCCTCTTAAATTATAAGGGAACCTTACTTGGGAAATGTTATTTATCTTGTGACTGCCCGGTCATAAATTATTCGTCTCATTCGCAACTTGGTTGCTATTATTCATGGAATTGTGCGTACCCTCTCATCATTCGAGGGGTAGAATGTTGGAACAAGTTGGTATCCATTAACAAGCCTCGGCTTGGGAAATATTGGTTAATTTTCCTTTCCAAGTAGATACGACTACCTTATGGAGTCCTATCAACAAGTGCTATACTTGGGGAAAGGGGGACGAACTTTACATTTCAAAGTTATGGATGTTAATTGAACTAGGAGACGCGTAAGTGGCCGAGTGGCGCCGGTCCAGCAATGGCCCAACCGTTGGCCGGGGGGTTCCAGAGGGCGGGCGATCCGTCGGTACTTCCTTCTACATGTAGAGAACAAATGATGGGGAGCATGACATGCGACTGATCATCGTAGATGTTGTGGCTCCTGGCGCGGCAAGCTCCCGTATTAGTTCATCACCCAAATTCGAAGAATATTCTGTAACGCTACCATTGTGGGTAGCGCTGAAAAATGTTTGAACTGGGATTGCAGCATTCTTCCTGCAAGTTTCCCCCATCATGAAAATTGATGATCTGGTTTGTCTTTGACATAGCAGATATTCCCATAAAATATAAATATGTTTTGAGTTACCTTTTAACTTCATCCTTTAATTTGATCTGGCACTATTTTCGTTAATGCATGGCATATGGTTTCAAAATATATTATTGAACTGTCATTTATATATATATATATATACCTATGCAGTTATATTATTGTTGGTGGGCTATTGCTCACCCTTGCTTATTATTATATCACAACAACAGCTAGGTCTCATGGCTCGCGTAAGGCGCACTCGACGCAAGCAGGATACCCGTCCCACAGGACTCCCCGCTGATATTATTGCTGCCATTGCTGAGGTAGCACAGATAGCAGCTTTTGCTTCCAGTTTAATTATATGTATCAATAATGTTAATCAACGGCAAGAACTTTAAACTTACGATGTTATCCTTTTGGCTTGTAATAACTTTTATTCGTAAACCCGTAATGTGAGACTTATTTCAATTTCATCTCTGGGACTATAACTGTGTGTGTGTGAGTGGTTATTATTGTGGGGTCACAGCATGTGATTTATTTATTATGGACTCAAGAAAAGTATTAATCATGGAAAGTAAGACCGTAACGACCCGATCCCGGACCCCGGATCTGGGGGTGTTACAGAAATGGTATCAGAGAGAGAGTTATATACCCCAAGAGATGATGCGACGTTATACAATAATAAATTCACTAAGATAATAAGAACTCTTGCCAAGTTCACCTAAAACCCTTACGGGAACTTTTAATCATCATGATAGTAATATAATTCGTCATTGTGTAGGCGAGCGACATCTCTGATCCAGAGGAGTATGAGAGACAGCACGATGAGGCGATCCAGGCCGCCGAGGGCTCGGCGATAATAGATGCAGATACTGAGGTGACTGAGTCAGAAGAGGAGGACCCTGAGGAGGTCCAGGATGATGCTGATACTGATGTTGTTGAGTCAGAGGAGGAGGACCCTGAGGTCCAGGTTGATGCTGATACTGATGTCATTGAGTCTGAGGAGGAGGAGGACCCGGAGGAGGTCCAGGCAGGGTAGGACGTTGATGAAGGGGAGGATTTCTGGTATGTATCTGAGATGAGGACTTTGGGGGAGGATACTGAGGTAGTTGCTGAGGATGTTGATGTGGAGGACCCTGAGGAGACCCAGCTTGTTCATGATGTTAGGGTGATGGAGGAGGATACTGACATGACCACAGAGCAGGTGATGGCTGCTGTTTTAGACCAGGATGTAGATGAGGGTGCCGAGGGAGATGTGGATGAGCCCGTGGCTGCTGTTGTAGGGAGTTCCGGACTTCAGGTGCCACCCCTCTCTGATGAGAGAGCCCCTACCCCGCCACCACTACCTATGAGCCCATTGTCAGATGAGTTTGAGGCATTGACCCCAGAGCCACAGCAGGCAGAGGCTGCCCTTCCAGCAGATCCAGCCCCTCCACCCCATGGTCCGACAGGGGACGTCCCAGCATGTTTTCACCACTACGTTGTGACCAGACTTACCACTGAGATAGCCGTGGCTGAGGCCAGGTTGGCAGAGTCCCGCAGAGAGCTAGCCGCAGAGAGAGAGGCCCGGTTGAGGCACCTGGGTGGTAGGCGTGCCAGAGCTAGAGAGATGTATAGGCAGGTGACCGGCATAGAGCTGAGGGCCCGTGTGAGGGTGCGACAGTTACCCAGTGATGGGCATGGCATGGTATCCAGGGCTGATGCAGAGGAGATTTTCCGCCTTGCTATAAGGAGGGTTCTAGATTTTGCCCGCCGTCGTGGCTGACTGCAGTGTTAGTGATGTATTGGTCTAGTTGTCTAGTCTTGTACGGTCATAGTAGTGCCGATTTTTGGTAGGGATAGTTTCAGCTTGTAGTTCCCTGTTGCAGACTAGACAGATAGACAGCTTATCTCACTTTTGACTAGTTATTATTCGGATGGTTGTATTTCCTTAAAACTGTTGTTGTATGTCGGATATTGTACCGTTTGGTACCTGATATATATTTATTTCCCTTTTCAGTCATTTTAGTTTTCTTATGACGCGATCACTAATTTATTATATTATATCTGCCCGTACTGCTTTCGACTAAAACTGCCATGATATATAGAACTGTGGGATCCTAAATCCATTTATGCATCGATATTATGAGGAAAACCCTCTAAAATAGGTGAATAAACCTAATGTATATTGTCCAAATTTTCAGTAAAATGCCTCCGAGAAGAATGGGTACTAGGGCTAACCCTCATGAGTCTACTGACCAAGAAAGTCGCAATCAACCTGAGGAAGACCTTGAGTATAATGAAGAACAGGACCAGGATTACAATGAACAAGAAGATTCCCATTATGGTATGGGGGATGAAACTTTCTATACTGCAGAGTTTGAAGAGGAAATAGAAGAAGGGGAAACTGAAGTCGAGCATCAGGGGGAGAACCAGGGCGGAAACCCCATGGGACAATTTATGGATCTACTAAGGCAAAATTTGAACCAATATCCCCAACCACCCCAAGGAAGCAATACCACTGTGGCCAACTCCTTTAGGGCCTTCAAGTCCCTCAAACCCCCAGAGTTTCACGGATCGGCTGACCCCGTAGAGGCCAGGGCCTGGGTCAAGGAAATGGAGAAATCTTTCGAGATTCTGAGTATTGGGGAAGCCCAAAAGACTGTCTTTGCTACCTACTTGCTAAAAGGAGAGGCCAACTATTGGTGGGAAGCTAAGAAGAATATGGAGACCGATGCTATTGTAACCTGGGATAGGTTTAAACAATTGTTTCTAGAGAAGTATTTCCCAAAGTTTATGAAAACCCAGATGGAGCTTAAGTTTCTAGAGCTAAAGCAGAACAACTTGTCGGTGGCCGATTATGAAGCCAAGTTTACTGAGTTATCAAGGTTTGTGCCGGAATTTGTAGATACTGAGGAGAAGAAGGCTAACAGGTTTCAGCAGGGGTTGAAACAATGGATTCAGAATCGAGTGGCGGTTCTAGAGCTTACAGATTATGCCACCTTGGTACAAAAGGCAACCATTGTGGAAGCAGGGAGTGATCAGATGCAAAGAGAAAGAGAAAAAGAGGGATTAAAGAGAAAGCATGCCAGCATGGGCGGAGGTTCTGCAGGGGGAAGGCCCCCAAATAGGTTCAACCGAGGAGCAGTTTCCCTACCTGGGAAGGGTGTAGGGTTTAAACCATCTGTGAGTGCAACTGTGAGCCAGGGCGGCAAGCAGGCAGGGGTGTCCCGTTCCAACCTTTCCAGACCCCAACTGCCAGTATGTGCCACTTGTGGGAAGAAACACCTAGGAGAGTGTAACCAGAAATTTATAACCTGCTATAAGTGCGGACGAATAGGCCATTACGCCCACCAGTGTACCCCAGTTACTCCTGCTACCAGTAAGGGCACTACTTGTTTCCAATGTGGTCGTCAGGGTCACATGAGGAGGGATTGCCCAATGAATAAGCCAGCAGCATCGGGGGCAAGCAGAGCTGCCTCCAACAGGCCACCAACTGCTAGAACTTTTAACATGACAGTGCAAGATGCCGTAAAGGACGCAGATGTGATAGCAGGTACATTTTCCCTCAATTCAGTCAGTGCAAATGTTTTGTTTGATTCTGGAGCAACTAAGTCTTTTATATCTAGAGATTTTACGCATAAATTGAAACTTAAAACACAACCGCTAAGGGAGTCTTTGCAAGTAGAGATAGCTAATCAGGAAGTCGTTCTAGTTAATCAGATTCACCCCAATTACAAAATAGAAATAGGAGGACGATCCTTCTGTGTTGATTTGATTCCTTTTAAGTTAGGGGAATTCGATGTTATTTTGGGAATGGACTGGTTGTCTCATAATAATGCGTAAATAGATTGTAAAGGGAAAAAGGTTAAATTGAAAACCCCAGGAAAGAAGGAAATAGTGTTTAAAGGGATACGACAGACCCAGACTATTCTAACCATGGCGCAGACCAAGAGACTACTACGAAAAGGGAACGAAGCTTATTTAGCTTACGTTATAGACACCCAGAAAGAGGTGCCTAAGATACAAGACATTCCGGTAGTCAACGAATTTGAAGACGTGTTTCCTCAAGATCTTCCCGGATTACCACCAGATAGAGTGATTGAGTTTGCTATCGAGTTAGCCCCGGGGACGGTGCCAGTCTCAAAGGCCCCGTACCGATTAGCACCAGTGGAAATGAAAGAGCTAGCAAAACAATTACAGGAATTGTTGGATAAGGGTATGATAAGACCCAGTGTGCCGCCTTGGGGTGCACCAGTGTTATTCGTTAAGAAAAAGGACGGGAGTATGAGGTTATGCATCGACTATCGAGAGTTGAACAAGCTAACCATAAAGAACAAGTACCCGTTGCCCAGAATTGATGATTTGTTTGACCAGCTAAGAGGAGCTGTGTATTTCTCCAAGATTGACTTGAGAACTGGATATCACCAGCTGAAGATTAAACCTGAAGATATTCCAAAAACTGCATTCCGTACTAGGTATGGACATTATGAGTTCTTGGTGATGTCATTCGGATTGACCAACGCCCCAGCAGCTTTCATGGATTTAATGAATAGAGTGTTCAAGGAATATTTGGACCAGTTTGTTATAGTCTTTATTGATGATATTTTGATCTACTCAAAGACAGAGGAAGAACACGCTGAACATTTGAGGATAACCTTAGAGACGCTCCGGAAGGAGCAATTATATGCCAAATTCTCAAAGTGTGAGTTCTGGAAAAATGAGGTGCAATTTTTAGGGCACGTAATCAACAGAGAAGGAGTGCTAGTTGACCCCTCCAAGATAGAGGCAGTTTCAAATTGGGAACGACCAACCACTCCAACAGAGGTAAGGAGTTTCATCGGACTGGCCGGATATTATAGACGATTTGTGCAAGATTTTGCGAAGATCGCAGCTCTGCTAACTCGGCTTACCCGTAAAACTGAGAAATTTGAATGGACTGAAAAATGCGAGAAGAGTTTTCAAGAGCTGAAGAAGAGGTTGGTAACGGCCCCAGTGTTGGCGTTGCCTGATGGAAAAGGAGATTTCGTAATTTACAGTGATGCTTCGCATAAAGGATTGGGATGTGTGCTTATGCAGCACGGCAAGGTAATAGCATATGCGTCAAGACAATTGAAGGATTACGAGATCCGATACCCCACCCATGATCTAGAGTTAGAAGCAATTGTTTTTGCCTTAAAAATTTGGAGGCACTACTTGTATGGAGAGAAGTGTGAGATTTACACTGACCATAAGAGCCTCAAGTACATTCTTATGCAGAAAGAGCTTAATATGCGCCAGAGAAGATGGCTAGAGCTAATCAAGGATTATGACTGTGAGATTCGTTATCACCCAGGCAAGGCCAATGTGGTGGCTGACGCCCTTAGTAGGAAAGAGAAGCTCAAAATGATAACTATGGAGAAAGAATTGATAAAAGACTTTGAGAAACTGGAAATTGAGATTAAGACACCTGGAGAAGGTCAAGAAAAGTTGATGGAAATTCGAATCCAGCCTCCATTGTTGGAAAAGATTAGACTATGCCAGGAGCAAATGATGGAAGCAGAAAAGAACTCGACTAAGGAGTTAATGACTGGGGAGGAAATCAAGTGTGAAAAAGATAAAGGAGGGATCATGAGATATATGTGGAGGATATGGGTCCCAAACGATCAGGAACTCAAGGAAGAAATTCTTTATGAGGCACACAACTCAGGATACTCAGTGCACCCCGGTAGCACCAAGATGTATAGAGACTTGAAAGAGTACTATTGGTGGCCCAACATGAAAAAGGACGTGGTAGAGTGGGTAAGCAAATGCTTGACCTGCCAGAAAGTGAAAGCAGAGCACCAGAGGCCCAGTGGACTTCTGCACCCCTTAGAGATTCCCGAATGAAAATGGGAACATATAGCTATGGACTTCGTAGTAGGTTTGCCAAGGACCAAAGCAAATCATGATGCCATATGGGTGATTATAGACCGACTAACAAAGTCAGCTCACTTCCTACCGATCAACGAAAGGTACACGGTTGATAGGCTTGTAGACATCTACCTCAAAGAGATAGTGGCGCGACATGGAGTCCCAGTCGCCATAGTATCCAACAGAGATCCCAGATTTAACTCCAGGTTTTGGAGGAGCTTTCAGGAATGTGTGGGAACCAGGCTAAACATGAGTACAGCTTACCATCCCCAGACAGACGGGCAAAGTGAAAGGACCATCCAGACACTAGAAGATATGTTGAGAGTCTGTGCTATAGACTTTAAAGGAAATTGGGATGATCACTTGCCATTGATTGAGTTCTCCTACAACAATAGCTTTCATTCAAGCATAGGAATGCCGCCTTACGAGGCCCTTTATGGAAGAAAATGCCGATCTCCCCTATATTGGGATGAAGTTGGGGAGCGAAAGATGCTCGGACCTGAGATGGTCCAACGGACAAAAGATGCAGTGGATCTAATCAGAGGACGGCTGGTAGCAGCCCAAGATCGACAAAAGAAATATGCCGACTTAGCTCGGAAAGGAAAAGAATATGAGGTGGGAGACCTAGTGTTCTTGAAGGTATCTCCTTGGAAGGGTTTAATAAGGTTTGGAAAGAAAGGGAAGCTGAGCCCTATATATATTGGACCATTTGAGATCTTAAGACGTATTGGAGAGCTAGCTTATGAACTGGCATTACCCCCGAACCTGCAGCAAGTGCACAATGTGTTCCATGTCTCAATGCTAAGGAAATATAACCCAGATGCCAAGCACATAGTGGAATATGAGCACGTGGACATGCAACCAGATTTGACCTATGTAGAGCAACCGGTGGAAATCATAGACAAAAAAGATCAAGTGCTCCGAAACAAGGTCATCAAACTTGTCAGAGTTTTATGGCAGAACCACAACATAGAAGAATCAACCTGGGAGCTAGAAAGTGCAATGATGGAAAAGTACCCCCATTTATTTTCAAGCTGATTCCGGGACGGAATCCTTTTAAGGAGGGGAGACTGTAAGAACCCAGATTTTTGATAGAATTAAAACTTTTTATTATGTAATAATATGGGAATGAATAGTGGTTATGACTTCGATGTAACGAATATCTATTAAATGAATGGAATGGATTTGAATTCAATTATTTATATGTCATGCAGAATACTTTTGGTTGACAGCATAGATAAGAATGATCTATCTCCTAAGGATATAAGTATATTACTTCAAGTAAGATTATTCTTGTGTCATCCAAATCAATATCTATTATAAGTCCAGCGGTTCCGTAAAAAGGTTAAGGAACACTCGAGGGTAAACCAGGTTCATTTTCATAATTATAGGAATTAAATAAAAATAAGTGATGAATAGTGATTTTGGTGGAATTTGGAATATTATTATAATAATGTTATACCCGGTATTCGGAACGGATTTCTGAGTTCGTATTAGTGATCCAGGAGGAAAATAAGTGTATGTAAAAGCTGTCGGATTCAGAAAAAGAGCACTTTTATTTTCTCCGAGATTTCCCTGGACACTGCAAGACTTAAGGATTTATAAAAGGGAATTAAGGAATTTAAATTCGAGAAGTATTAAGTAAGATGGAGGATGGTATTATAATTATTAAGAAGGTTTTCGGTAAAACCCTAACTAGAAACGAATGAGTTATTCCCTCGAACGATCAACGAATTAAGCAATAAACGGACAAAGAAACAAGCAGAGGGAGCAAGAGTCTTGTGCAAGCTACTAGAAAATATCTAGTAACCAACATAGTTACAAGAGTAACTAGAATCAAGTGGATCAACCAAGTACTTAGCAATCTAACTACTAGTTACATGAAAACCATCCAATCTTCAACACTTGTCTCCTCATTTTCATCATCCATTGCATCACACCTTTATTAAAGTAGCTTTTTGGACAAGATATTATCTTACTCTCATCACAATAATTCATTTTAGATGAGATATTAGCAAGAGACCAAAGCAAAAACACCAAACACTCCACCTTTGCTCCATTCGGCTATATTGGAAATTCAAGGATCAAAATCCTACTTCCAGCCACTTGTTGATCTTGAAACTTTTTATGTGAGTCCTATATTTCATATAAATGATCTCCTCAAAATCCTAGCTTCAATCTCTTCTTTTTCCATTTTCAAAAAAATCATTAAAGAGGAGGATGAATAGTGTTCTTCAAGAATTAACTTTGATTTTCATGTTTCTTTGGTTGATCTTAGGTTTGTTAAAGCTAGACAAGGACCATACCAAGCTTTGTAAGGCCATATCACACTCTCAAGAAGGTATAATGATCTTGAAACCCTAGGTCTACTTTGAGTTTTTGCATGTTCTTGATGGATTTAAGTGTTAGGAGCATGTTAGTGATGTTATGATCATGATTATGTGGTAGATCTAATGGATTTAAGAGATGATGATTATGTTGGTACAATATTGTGTTCTTGAGCTTGTTGAGATGAGAATCATATGTATAAGTTGTATTTGAACCCGGTGTGGCTTGGTTTTAGTGTTACGATTAGTAGAACGTTCGATTTATAGCCGTCGTAATGCCCGATATTCGTTTAACCTTGAAATTCGAACTTGATAGTAGATAAAACTCACTGCATAGCTTCGACTTATGCCATGATTAGCTAGATCATGTTACAAGCTTCGTTTTGATATAAAGTTCGTATGAAATAGACTTACGGTTTAGGAGTTATGATTTAATTCGTAAAAGTGGTTCGGAACCGTAAACAAAAGTTCGTAACTGAAATTGGATCTCTGTAATATTGCGAAATCAGTGGTATATTTTGATAATTAAATAATAGAGATAAAAAGGAAGGTTTGGGAGAAGACTGCATATCAAAAGGATCGTTTTCCGATTTTATAAAAATGTTCGAATCGAGGTTAAGTACGAACGAACCCCTAAAAACGGACATTCGATTATAACTTGAAGAAAACCACTTAGAAAATACTCGATAAGACTCGAAGTATAATTCTTCGACCTTAGAACTTATACGACTTAAGTATACACCAAGTGTAAGCATAATGACATGTCGTAGTAGCGAACAAAAATTGAATCGTATCGGTGATAAAAAGAGTTACAATGAAAGGGGTATAACGAGATAACTCGAGATCGTGTTTCGATTTAAGTTAAGTTTATACTTAACTTTTTAAAATGTGTTAAGTGGTTAATCTCGGATACTTTGATTATTATAGATCGCCGAGCAGACCCCGGACACGCTACCCCTACTCTACCACCAGGCAAGTTTTCAAACCTTTTTAAAGGCTGTTGTTGTGAGTATATATATATGATTTCTGTTATACATATGCCATAGCATGCATGCCTACTTTCAAAGTCATATTGATATACTTGTTCCCTGAATTATTGTTGGCTATGAGCTAGATAGTTATTATCAGTTATAAGCCGGAAATTTCCAAAACCCTTAAGCGAAGGGTAGTCGAATCTCATTCTCTGATTATAGACCGGGAGTCGTTATTTCTTGATATATCGATATTATTTTCAGAGGAAAATATTTAAGTAAATATTTTTCTAGGTATTATCTGGCGAATATTATTGCGATATTCCTTTGAGATATTGGATTAATATTATTCGGGTTATTCATCAGATAGTTATTTATTCAATGAACATTATCTGTAATATTCATCTAAAGTCGATTTAATATTCGAATATTATTTCGAACTCTCAGCTAAGTTATTTACTTAGAGAATATTCATATTTCTTCGATAAATATTATTTTGAATATTTAGTCGAGCCTTATTTATTTATATGAATATTATTTCGAATATTCATTTAATCTCTATTTATTTTATAAATATTAGTTGAGCATTGATTTGAACTCCAGTTATTCGATAAGTATTACCTTCGACATTCATTCAAATTCAATTCTATTATTGAACATAATTTTAAATATTCATTCGATATTCATTTCTTCGATAATTATTATCAATTCGAATATTCATTATTTATTCAATGAATATTATTTCAAATATCCATTTGCCGATTATTTCATCAATAAAATACTATTATTATTAATTGGAATATTCCTTATTCGTCCAATGAATATTATTCCGAATAGTTATTCAAGGATCATTCCGAGCAACACTTTTCCAATATCTGTGACTTAAGAAATATTCTTGGAATATTTATTAAACTCTTCTAAATCGTTCCAAAGATGAGTTACTTCATTCACTCTGTATCTTCGACCTTCGAATATTATATAAAATATTTCAAAGACTTATTACTATTATTATATTATCAAGGAAGGTTCTCAAACTCTATTCTTCGTTCAATCCTGCCTCTTAAATTATAAGGGAACCTTACTTGGGAAATGTTATTTATCTTGTGACTGCCCGGTCATAAATTATTCGTCTCATTCGCAACTTGGTTGCTATTATTCATGGAATTGTGCGTACCCTCTCATCATTCGAGGGGTAGAATGTTGGAACAAGTTGGTATCCATTAACAAGCCTCGGCTTGGGAAATATTGGTTAATTTTCCTTTCCAACTAGATACGACTACCTTATGGAGTCCTATCAACAAGTGCTATACTTGGGGAAAGGGGGACGAACTTTACATTTCAAAGTTATGGATGTTAATTGAACTAGGAGACGCGTAAGTGGCCGAGTGGCGCCGGTCCAGCAATGGCCCAACCGTTGGCCGGGGGTTCCAGAGGGTGGGCGATCCGTCGGTACTTCCTTCTACATGTAGAGAACAAATGATGGGGAGCATGACATGCGACTGATCATCGTAGATGTTGTGGCTCCTGGCGCGGCAAGCTCCCGTATTAGTTCATCACCCAAATTCGAAGAATATTCTGTAACGCTACCATTGTGGGTAGCGCTGAAAAATGTTTGAATTGGGATTGCAGCATTCTTCCTGCAAGTTTCCCCCATCATGAAAATTGATGATCTGGTTTGTCTTTGACATAGCAGATATTCCCATAAAATATAAATATGTTTTGAGTTACCTTGTAACTTCATCCTTTAATTTGATCTGGCACTATTTTCGTTAATGCATGGCATATGGTTTCAAAATATATTATTGAACTGTCATTTATATATATATATATACCTATGCAGTTATATTATTGTTGGTGGGCTATTTCTCACCCTTGCTTATTATTATGTCACAACAACAGCTAGGTCTCATGGCTCGCGTAAGGCGCACTCGGCGCAAGCAGGATACCTGTCCCACAGGACTCCCCGCTGATATTGTTGCTGCCATTGCTGAGGTAGCACAGATAGCAGCTTTTGCTTCCAGTTTAATTATATGTATCAATAATGTTAATCAACGGCAAGAACTTTAAACTTACGATGTTATCCTTTTGGCTTGTAATAACTTTTATTCGTAAACCCGTAATGTGAGACTTATTTCAATTTCATCTCTGGGACTATAACTGTGTGTATGTGAGTGGTTATTATTGTGGGGTCACAGCATGTGATTTATTTATTATGGACTCAAGAAAAGTATTAATCATGGAAAGTAAGACCGTAACGACCCGATCCCGGACCCCGGATCTGGGGGTGTTACACTTCTCCTAATAAATAGATAAAAGCCAAGTCCTTACTAGGAGGGCTTACACATAATAAATCTTGAGGTTCAAGGCATGCCAAGTACGGGGCACCTCAACCCCGTCCAAGGTCTCCAACTTGTATGATCATCGCCCCAACGTCTTCCTGACTCGGTACGGCCCTTCCCAGTTTGGGGCCAGTTTTCCCTTCTGGCCAACTCCAGAAGCCTCTATCTTCCTCAGAACCAAGTCACATTGCTGAAAGAACCTTTCCTTCACCCTATGGTTGTAATAAAAGGATGCCTTCTTTTGATGCTCCGCATTTCTGGCATTTGCCTCGTCCCTGACTTCATCAATCAGATCTAGGGCGAGCCTCATGCCTTCTTCATTAGCCTCAGGTTCAAATGCCTCAACTCAAGGTGATGCATGCATGATCTCCAGTGGCACAATTGCCTCAGCTCCATAAGCTAGCAGAAACGGGGTTGCTCCGGTAGTCACCTTACAAGTAGTGCGATAAGCCCAGAGTATAGGCAGCAACTCATCCACCCAAGTGTTCCTCGAGCGTTCGACCCTTTTCTTCAATCCATCCAGGATGATTCGATTGGCCACCTTGGCCTGTCCATTTGCTTGCGGATGTGCTACTGAAGTAAAACAAAGCTCAATAGCATTCTCCTCACAGTACTTTTTGAACTCCTCATTATTGAATTGTGTCCCATTATCCGTCACAAGGATTCATGGGATGCCATATCTACAGATTATGTTCTCCCAAAAGAACTGGGAAACTTGCTTGGTGGTTATCTTGGCTAAAGGCTTAGCCTCAATCCACTTTGTGAAGTAGTCAATGGCGACTATCAGAAACTTCCTCTGTGCTGATGCCATAGGGAAAGGACCAAGTATGTCCATCCCCCACATTGCAAACGGGATGGGGGAACTGACTGATGTTAACATTTCAGGCAGCTGCCTTACAATCGGAGCGTGCTTCTGGCACCTATCACACCTCTTGACATAATTCTGTGCATCGGCCAGCATCTCTGGCCAATAGAATCCCAGACGAGTTATTTTGTGAGCCAGGGCTCTGCCCCCCAGATGCTGCCCACAAATTCCTTCATGAACTTCTTCCAATGCTTCTCTTGCCTCTTGGGGCCTTAAACACTTCAAGTATGGGATGACAAACGACCTTTTGTAAAGGATGCCTTCGATCAAGGCATACCTCAATGCTCTCACTGACAGTTTTCGTGCCTCCAAGGCATTGTCAGGGAGCCATCCGGTTTCCAGATGAGCTTTAATAGGATCTATCCAGCAGCTTCCAACATCGATTGGTGCTACCAACTTAGAGTTGATGGTCGGGGTCTTCAAGACCTGGAAGTAAACACTTCCTGCATAATTCTCTATCTCATAAGAAGCGAACTTAGAGAGGGCATCGGCCTTAACGTTCTCTTCTCTTGGGATGTGCTCTACATAGCATTCGTCAAATTGAGTCATGACAGCTTTCACAACTCGCAAATATTTTGCCATAGTTTCATCCTTGGCCTCAAACTCACCATTTACTTGCAAGACTACCAATCTTGAATCCCCACAGACTTTGAGATTTTTGACCCTCATGATCCTGGCCAAGCCTAAACCGGCTATCAAGGCTTTATACTCAGCTTCATTATTGGTTGTCGGAAAGTCTAACTTCAAAGCATATTCAACTGTGAACCCATCGGGGCTTTGCAAAACTAAACCTGCACCACTGGATTTTGTTTTTGATGCTCCATCAAAATAGAGCACCCAATACTCCTTCAGATAAGGTACAAGTTCTTCATTCTTATTCTCACTTTCTTGGTTGGGTATTATCTCCTGCCCCCCGACTTCTTGGTTGATAATGGTACATTCAACCACGAAGTCAGCCAGTGCCTGAGCCTTAATGGCTATCCGAGGCTTGTATGTTATGTCAAATTCTCCGAGCTCAATCGCCCATTTGATCAATCTTCCACTTGCTTTCGGGCTGTGCAATATGCTTCTCAACTGCTGGTCTGTCAAGACTTCGATCTTGTGGGACTGGAAGTAAGGTCGTAATTTCCTCGAGGCAGTAATCAATGCCAAAGCAAACTTCTCAATGTGAGAGTAATTCAACTCCGCCCCAAGAATTTTCCTGATCCAACACCAAAAGCATACTTGGCTGGATTCAACATCATCTTGTGGTGCCTCAGCACTTCAAATGCCTCTCTGAGGTGCTTAATGTGGTCTGCCTTATACAGACTTTTGACCAGCATATCATCAACATAAACCTCCATGGTTTTCCCAATCAGATGGGCGAATATCTTATTCACCAGTCGCTGGTAAGTGGCTGCTGCATTCTTTAGACCAAAAGCCATAACGAGATATCAAAAAACACCAAAGTCGGTTATGAAAGGTACCTTAGGGATGTCATCCTTATGCATCTTAATTTGATTGTAGCCACTGAACCCATCCATGAAGCTCAACATCTCATGTCCAGCTGTGGCATCTATCAACATGTCTATCCTTGGTAGGGGAAAACAATCCTTTGGACAGGCATCATTCAGATCGGTAAAATCAATACACATCCTCCACTTCCCATTCGCCTTCTTGACCATCATGGGGTTAGCTAACCATTCGGGAAACAGAATCTCTTCAATGAAACCAGCCTCTAAGAGCTTATCAACCTCTTGCTTAATGGCCTCTTGCCTTTCAGGAGCAAAATTCCTCTTTTTCTGTTTATCTTCTTCCGTTCAGGATCAACATTCAAATTATGAGTTATGAGTTGGGGATCAATCCCTGGCATATCAGCAGCAATCCAAGCAAACACATCGCTATTTTCTTGCAAAAATGTCGTCAACTTACCCTTAAAAGGCTCCATCAAAGAAGCTCCTATGTAAGTAACTTTCTCAGGGTCACCCAGCTCTAGAGGTATGGGAATCAACTCCTCCGCTGGTTTTCCTCGATGTTCATCATCATTACGGACATCCATGTCTTCAATTGGGAGTACCTGCCCCCCGACTCCATCAGCTCTCAAAGAAGACACATAGAAACTCCTTGCAATCTTCTGGTCACCTTTCTGTTCTCCAACACCATTCCTGGTTGGAAACTTAATCTTCATGTGGTAAGTGGAGGCAACAGCCTTAAACGCATGAAGTCCAGTCCTTCCCAGTATTGCATTATAAGTCGAGGATGCCTTGATTACCAGAAAATTCAACATCTGAGTTGCTTCCTTAGGTTCTTATCCAATTGTCATGGGCAACTGAATAGTACCCTCAACCTTGGACTCTACCCCATTAAATCCGTAGATTGGCATATTGGTTGGGGTAAGCTAAGAGTCGGTGTATCTCATCTTTACAAATGCATCATGAAACAGAATATCAACAAAAGCTCCATTGTCTATCAAGACTCGCTTCACTTCTGAGTTCCCAATCACAGGGGTTATAACCAACGGGTCATCATGGGGGAACTTCACCCCTTCCAGGTCAGAATCATCAAAACCAATTACTGTTTCAGTTCTAGCACGTTTCGGGGCCTCTCCCACGATGTGCATCACCTCTCTGGCATAAGCCTTCCGAGAGTTTTGAGTTGTACCGGCCGCTGTCGAGCCTCTCCAAATCATGTTGATAACTGGCCCTCTAGGCTGTGGGTTACGAACACGATCGTTATCCCTTCTGTCATTGTCTCTCCTTTCGTAATCCCTCCTTTGGGTTCCACGATCGTTATCCCTTCTATCATGCCCCACATCTCGGTGGAACCGACAGTATTGCTCCTTGTCTCTCTTTGCGGGGTCACCCCTGAGTGGCTTCGGCCATCGGAAGTCCTTATCCTTCTCGATTTCTAACAAGATTTGACTCCTAGGAGCATTCAACCTTGCATAATCAGAAAATCTTGGTCCCATACTCTTCTTCAGTGTTGACTCAGAGTCTTTGCTAATACGGGGATACTTGTCCCTAGCATCATACTCCTGATCCTGCTTTCTCTTCTTCGTATCATTGTTACCTCAGCTATTGCCTGCTACGGCCTCCTTCTTTATACTATCCTCAGCTTTGATATACTTGTCATCCCTTCGCTGGAGCTCAGCCATATTCTCGGGAGGATGCTTCGCCAATGACCTTTTAAAGTATAGGTCAGTGGTGCCATGCTCCAGGGCTACCATTGCCACCTTATTTTCCAGATCAGTGATGTTCAAAGTCTCCTTGGTGAACCTCTTAAGATAGTCTCTCAGACTTTCGTTCTTCCCTTGTACCACATCCATAAGGGATGCAGAACTTTTCTCATGCACTCTTCAGCTGATAAACTGACTAACGAAAGCAGCACTCAACTCCTTAAAAGATCCAATTGAGTTTGCAGGCAGCCGGCTATACCATCTTTGAGCCATACCTGACAGAGTTTGAGGGAATGCCCTACACTTCAAAGCATCACTTGCAAGCTGCAACAGCAGAGCGTTTGAGAATGTCCTAACGTGGTTTGCGGGATCACCCGTTCCATCATAAGCTTTAATTGTCGGCATCTTAAACTTCTTTGAGATACAAGCATTCATCACCTCCTTAGTAAACGGGGGTGTGGGATCATCAGGATCCCCAAGTGGCATCAGATCCTTGGGGTTGCTCTTGGGGGTTTCCACCCTCGTTGTTTTTCCAGTTGGGGCATCAGCCCTTCTTTGCCTTCTTGAAGGCCTCTCCAAGTCTATAAAGGGAATCGGTCCTGATGTTGGAGGGGGTAGAGTCTGATTTGACCTGGCTTGTTCTCTTGCCATATCTTCCTTTAATCTTAAGATCTCGGCTTTATAAGCCTTAATCCTCTCAGCAGTTGTCGAAGGGAGTTCATCGTGAGTAGTTCGAGTTCTTCTTCGAGGTTCTTTACTTGCACGTCGCCTCCTTGGAGCTTCATCACGATCGTAATCGTCGTCATAGGATGAATCATCCGTATAAGGACCAGAAAAATCGCGATAATCTCGATCTCGGATATGCAGGGCATGACCACTTGATCTAGTTCCTTGAGTAGGAGGGTAGTTAGGCAGCCCATACATTGGGTTGGTATTCACTGGGAGATCCGTAGTGTGGATCTGGACCCCTTATGGAGGGTTGTTGGGATCTACTATCAAGGGAGAAACCACCATCTAAAAGGGATTAGTCCCTGGATTTGTGTGGACGATCGGAGGTAACGTACTCTCAACAAGGGAGGTCATCCCTAGGGGTTGAGAAACTTGAAGCAGAACGATCGTTCCGGTCGTTGGGAGCACCGGATCTGTTGCTGGTGGAGCGGAGCTGAGTGGAATAGGATCAGTAGTTGCTGGTGTTGTTCTTCGTGTAGTTACCATGGTTGATATCTTCTTCCCACAGACGGCACCAAATGTTGTGGAATAAAAACTAGGTTATTAAATTGCGACTAGGGTTTGCTGTATTTAATACTAGGATGCGTGAGCTTCGTGCTTTAATGGCTGCTCTCGTGCTCGTGGCTAAATCTGCCTTCACAAGATGCCTACGTACTTTGATGCGTATCAAAGATCAAGCCAAAAAACGTAGTTCTAGGGTGAGGGATCTGACCCTTTATATAGGCTGTGAGAGCCTTAGAATCGTAGTAGGGTTAGCAAGTCACCGTCCTTCCTTGTAGGAGTCAGTTCCCATACCGAATTCTGTGCCTTGGAGGCTAAGCTTGGTAGGAGTAATATCATTATCTGACTCTTATTGATGAGCTGGTTCTTACCCCAAATATTAATTAGGAAATTAATATTATAAATAGGGTTTGGGCTCATCTGGTGGGCCCCACGTTTGGACCACTCTAGGTCTAATTAATGTCACATTAAACGTGTCTTTAGGGCTTACTTTTAGCCCATATCAGGCCCACTTTTGGGCCCACTGTGGGGCCCACTTTAATACCAACACAAATATTTGCCTATAGCAACATTTTCTAGCAACATTTCTTCACATTAATTTTCTTTTTTGCCAACACTTTATAGCATCAATGACAACACTTTTATATTTCCAACAAAAAATCATAAATATGAAAATATGCATTACCTAAATAACCAAATCAACACAACAATCATAATAATCCACTACATAATAAGGGTCTCTATTCTATCATTCTCATCTTCATAATCTATAGGTAGCTTAATGCTAACCTCTTCTTTAAAATGGATGTCAGCCTACATGACCTTCCAAGAAATAACATATGTCTATCTGCTCTTCTAAAAGAATTTGGTAATGGTAGCAAGGATGTTCTGGTAGATATTGGTCGCGTTCAACGTGAATCTCTTAGTACTTATTACTCTTCTTAAGGACACTAAGCTTCAGATAACATTTATGCATCATAATGCACCTTTTCTAATAATCTTTAAAACCTTCATTAATCACTTTCCTCAGTCATAATACATCCATGGTATTTATAACATCCCATCATCATGTATACTAATTCACTTTACTTCTCTTTCTAATTCATAAGCTGGTCAATCAAGCATATACTTATCCTAGTCGAAACACATTTTCAAGTGGTCTCGTTATACACCTTCTAGTGTAACTCTTTTTATCACCGATTTGACCCGACCTTCGTTCGTTAACAAGGCATATCATTACGCTTAAACTTGGTAGGTACTTAAGCCATATAAGTTCTAAGATTGATCGTTTACGAACCAAGATTATATCTCGAGTTTCATCGCCCGTTTTCTAAGTCTTTTACCAAAGTTATAACCAAGTGACTTTTAGGGGTTCATTCGTACTTAACCTTGATTCGAATATTTCTATAAAATCGAAAAACGATCTTTTTAACACGAGATTTTCTCTCACACCTTCCTTTTTATCTATAGTATTTAATAACCAAGATTTGCCACTGAATTACTCGAGTTAAGGGGATTCAATTTCAATTACGATCTCGCGCTCTCGGTTTCAAACCACTTTTACGATTTTTAGCATAACTCCTAAACCGTAAGTCCATTTACTTCGATTCTTTTTCTAAAACGATCTACGACTCGAGATCTACAAGGGTGGGTTAACCATTCATCAAGGTCAGAAAGTTATACTTACTGATTATGCACGAATTCATATGGTTAACGAAAATCGGGCATTACGACGGCTATGAAACGAACATTCCAAAATTGTAACAACACAACCAAGCCACACCGGGCATCCATACAACTTATACACATGATTCTCATCTCAACAAGTCCAATACCCACTGATTTTAACACCATAATCATCATATTACTTAGATCAACTTAAACCACTAACTAATCATGCTTATAACATTACTATAATCACCATCAAAGCTAAACCTACCAAGAACATGCTTAAATCTCAAAACAAGAACTAGGGTTTCAAGTGATATACCTTCCTTGTTAAAGTGTGCTTTCTCTGCTTCTGGATTGAAGTCTAAGACTGTTATACCCAGATATGTCTTCAGCTTTGCACTTCCTTTCTTCATTTCAACAACTTTCCCATGATAATCCCTGTACTTAGGCACATACTGGCTTGTGTATTTCATTCCCATAACTGCCAAATTATGTAACATCTTCTTTCTTAGCACATTTGCAGCTAGTTGAGTCCTTCGATTTTTCACTTTGAAGATATATAGAACATAATCTAATTCCTCCAATAGCTTCAAATCGATATCATTCTCACTCGCTTTGTATACAGTTCCATCAGCCATGAAGTACAGAAGAAAATCTTTATCTAAACTCTTCTGATGTATCAACTGTACTGATTCCAGTCTGTCTAAACTCTCTGGTGTAACACCAAGACCTGGAATAGCCAGTGATGAAGGATCTAGAGGACTGTTATTTATTTTTCTTCCTCTATGAGAGCCCAATACAGATTTATCTCGACCTTGCTGTCCCATAGAAGCTTTACCTTGTTGAAACTTAGTTCCTCCAGTCATCAGAGTTTCATCAGGAATGGTTGGTCTAGCAAAAATTCTTTGCATCTGAGCAGGTAATGGTTTCTGTATAACTTGTGTAGGAACAGAGGTTGTATTCACTGGTAACTGTACAACTTGAGTAGCATCAGAGGTTGTATCAGCTTTCTTCAAATTCTTTTCTTCTTCAATCATCTTCTCTTTCAGCTTTAACTTAGAATTATCTGTTGGTTTCCTAGACAATTGAACTGTTTGATTTGTACCAACATTCTCTTTGATCACTATGCCTTTAAGAACAGGCCTTGGAGCTTTTTCACTTTTCTTTATCTTTCCAGACTTTAAAGCTTTCTGATGTTCTCTTTGTAGTTCCTTTTCTTCAGCTTGAATGTCTTCAATAGTAGCTCCCTCTTCATTTTCTTCCATAAACAATTTGGCAGCCAATTCTTCATCAGTTTGTGGATTGTCAGTAAATAACAGACTCTTGGTCTTTGAAGAACCTTGAGCATCAGGTTTTATTCCAACAGACTTTGAAGACTTGCCAGATTTTAAATTCATGTGTTGACTAGTTTTTGACTTCAATCTCTTCTCTTGATCATTTGCTCCTCCATCTCCAGCATCATCCTTTTTAGTCAGAGTTTGAGCAGCTTGCTTGCATTTCAACTTAGCAACTCTCTCCCCCTTTTTGACATCATCAGGAATCATGATAGATGTAATAAATTCTAGAGAAATAGCAATTGAGTCAATCTTACCAGACATTACTTCTTGATTCTCTTCAACCTTAGTCAGCCTTTGTAATAGAGTGGCTTGATCTTTGGAGAAAGTCTGAAGCTGCTAATTATTTTTTCTCTTCTGCATCATATCTCTTTGAACAATTTCGGCTCGCTGATCAGTAATAGCTTTTTGAGAATCATCAAACCTGGTGTTTAATGTCTTGACCTGAACAACAGTTGCTTTGAGACTAGCAAGAATTTCTGGATTTGAAATCTGTTGAGCAGTTCATTTCATCAATTCAGCTGCTCTGCCAGCAGAAAAAATACAATCTGGTTTATACCAATCTTCAGACATTTTAGACAATTGTTCTCTTTCAACGTTATGTTGATCTAAAGGTTGAGCAAAAGGAGTATGTTTTCCATCAGTTTGTACTGGTACACTCTGAGCAGAGTTTGACTCATCACTTACTTCAACTTCAAGATCAACTTCAATGTTGTCAACTGCAACTGAAGTAGATTCAGCAACATCAACATTTTCTGCAACATTCTCTTCAGAAACATTCACTGCAGCAACATTCTCTGCAGCTTCAACAGACTTTGCCTCTCCAGCTTCAACAGACTTTACAATGGCAAGTACTGCATCCATAGGATCAGAGTTTGCAGTCTTTGGTTGTTGATCTATTTCCTCACCTTCTTAAACAACATGGTGAGCATCAGAGATTAATTCAGTGTGAGAAGCTACTATTTCATCAAGTACAATAGTAGGCTGATCAGCTGCACCAGTCTATTCAGAGTTTGCAAAAACAGACACTACAACTGGAGCAGAGAATGGAATGAATGTCTCAAAATCATCCATATGAGCAAAACCATCTCTGTTGTTCTCATCCACGTGTGCATTTGCATCAGAGATTGCAGGTGTCTTCACAATATCATCTTCAGCATTTACCTCAACAGTAGGTATTTCCTTAGAAAGTACCTCTGGAGCTTCAAGATTCATATCCTCATCAGACTCTTCAAGTACCAACTTTCTCCTCTTAGCTTGAGACATCTCAACTTCCTCTTCTTCTTCAGTAGACTCTTCTACAACTGATGGTGAAGGAGACCTGTTTGCTCTTTTTACCATTCTAGGCTTCTTAACCTTATTAATAGCTCTGTGTATGATTCTACCTCTCTTCTTTGGCTTAGGCTGGGAAGGTTGTGTTGGTTGATCAGTGTTTGGTGGTTGATCAGTGTGTGTGGTTTGTAGAGGTTCAGTGTTTGTTGGTTTAGAAGGTTGAGGTTGAGTGTGTGTAGGTGATTGTGTTTCAGAGTTTGTAGGTGGTTGTGTTGCTTGAGGTTGTGGGTCTTGTGGTTGGTGTAAGAAATTTTGAAGAGCAAGTGGGAAAATCAAATCAGGTATCTGCTCCCTGTGGGCATCCTTGTTAGTCAAATCTGAGAATATTCTCTTATTGACTTTAAAAGTTTGAATTACATCATTCTCAGCAATTGGAATACTAGGCACACAAGCAGTAAACAGTAATTGACAGAATCTAGCAAAGTAGACAGTAGTAGATTCTGACAATCTATCACCTATGTTCATTAAAACCAGTCTACCAAAATCAAAATTACTACAAAAAAGAAGAGAATACCCAATTTGTAGACTGTCAGTAGGAACAGCATCCCAGTTGGTAACTTTCTTTCCAAATGTCCTTATAATACAATCAAAGAAGAAACCCATTCCTTTCTCATATGTGGCCTCTTCACCTGACCAAGGCGCAGTAAAGGTCCTGAACAACCTATCTGCTGCAACATCTCCTTCAAAGTATTTTCAGTAGCAACACTATAGGAAGTATGTGTATCAAAACCCATGGTTTCTCTGACTATGGTTGGAGTAATCACATACTCCGTCTCATCATGTGTAAAAATGATTGAAGGAGTCCCATTTTCTCCTCCATCGTCATAAACAGAGTTTTCCCAGAAAGTAGCAATCTGCGTAGCAGAGAGTGTTGGTGGCTCGACTAGGGCTTGACCTATCTATGAATCTCTCAAGAAATTTTGAAACAAATGAAATGCCTCTGGAACGTTTGCATTGTTTAATGGGGCTGCATAATTATTGGGAACAAACAATAACCCTTGAGCAGTAAAAGGTTTAGTAGCCATTAGAATCAATATGAGAAGAAAATATGGTTTGTATGTAAGGTGTTTGTGAAAATGCCTAAGTGAGAAAGAACAAGTAACTGTAAGTAGTTGTGTGTAAAGAGAGTGAATCGTTTATGCAAATTGAATGGATTTGTAATTAAAAAATTAAAATCCAATCGTTTTAATCAATAAGACACACAACCAGTTTCTTGTCTAACGTGTGGGTGGGACACGTGGCACACATGCAGTGAAACAACTTTGCACGCGCAGTAAGTGTAACCATAATTACTGCTACTTTCTCTCTCCCATTATCAATACAATTAAACACGCCACTGTTAATTAACAGTTGGCAATCTTTATTCCATTTTTCAACAAACTCGTTTTACCCAAAGTATGTAAATTGTCTTAGATAAAATTTACCTCAGAGTACTAGACAAAATTCGTCAGTGTTTGTCAATTCTCCAACTTTATTACCGTTACCCTTTCAAACACTGCAAAGTTGTGAATATATGTGCAATCACATATCGACTATTTGGTAGGTCGATTAGGGTCACTGAACGAAATGTTAATCGAATTCTTCATTTTCCTATTGAAAATCTCGTTTCTTATCCTACACCTGAACAGATTGAAATGTTCTTTCGTTTTATAAGGTACCAAGATGGCAATTTCAATACTGGTAATCTTTCTAGAACGTTTCTAACCCAGTACTGGAATTTCTTCTTTCACACTCTTAACCATGTTTTTTCCTCAGATAGAACAAATCAAGATCGAATACCTAAATTTATTCAAATAATAGGGTATGCGGTCGCCAATAATTTGAGGATTAATTTTGGAAAAATAGTTCTTGGTCAAATCATTTTAAAACTGAAACGCTTGGGAACAAGAGATGTTCGGACTAAAAATGTCAAATGTCTCTATCCAAGGTTTCTATAGTTAATATTAAATGATTTTTTGATTGATGAAGACAGGGTACGCTTGGAAAATGGTCAAAAGGTGGAATGTTCTTCCATTAAGACGAATGTAATTAATTACATAAGCAAAAAGAAATATACGGATGTGCCTACAGTCCTAACTGAATATCTAAAGACTGTCCCACTTCCGTTGTTACCACGACCAGTGAGAGCAGGTATACGACAAGGTAATATTTCAATCCCTGCTATTTCAACCTCTGTATTCCCTATTGTGTCACAGGAAATACAGTTTCTACAGCCCTCAGTGGCCATCTTACCCAACCAAGAGCAGGAAATCCCACCGACTCTAACACAGGTCGAAGAGCCCATTCTACAAATGCAAACACAAACACAACAAACTCCTACACCTCAATTGTCACTTAAACGACCAACCATCAACACTTTGAGGGAGATAGTGCCTCAGTAGCACCACATAAGGAGTTAGTTACATCAGCCGCTCTACCTCATTCTAAACAGAGTAAACCCAATGAACCTGAGGTAACGGCAACTGTTAGTGAAACAATTCTTTCTTATCCAATGAGTGAAAATGTAAATAAGGTTGAATTGACGGGAGCAACTATCTTAAGTTCCATTTCACGGAACATAAGAGTGGTTGATGATCTTTCGAAAGATCAAATGCCTTCACAGGTATCCGAGGTGGAATTAACTACCTCAATAACTGCTGGTGAATCTTCAATTTTACGGAAAGATCCATCGGTAGGAGGTTCTTTTATGAACCAAATGTCTTCACAGACGTACGAGGGAAACTTGGGTTTTGTGCCATTTAATCGATTCAAGTTTAACCTCCCAGAGAGAAAATCTCTGGATCTCTTTCGAGATTTACCGTCGGCAACTCGCTTCACGCGAGGACGGAAGCTCACGAACTTTCATTGCACCATCCGTGACCTCTGAAAAAGGGGCTAGGATGATTTCATTTGCAGGTACACATATCAGTGGAAGCTCTAGAGGAAAGTTGAGGGAAACACCAACAGAACATGTAAGTGTCACCCAAACCACTAAACCGAGTGAATATAGAGTGTTGAGTGAAACACCTGCAGAACGTACGAGTGAGCAACCTACTCAACCACATGCACCTATAACCAGAAAGGAATACAGTAGACTCCTTACACGGGTCCAAACAATGGAGAAAGAGTTGCAAAATATCTGTAACTTATTCAACATGATGCATTCCAGGTTCAATTAAGTTCCATGGTAGCCCAGTTTAGTCATGCAATCAACTTCTTGGTAAAGCCATCTTCGTCTAATTTACCAACTCCACATCCTACTAATCTGGAGGATAACCCAACTAAGGGGGAGAAGGTGGATGATCAAGAAAAATCTACTAGGCGTAAGGGCAAGGAAAAGGTTGTTGACACAGAATTAACTTTATTTTGGGAAAGGAAAAGCTAATGGGAGTATTAGTGCTCTGTGGAAAGCAAACATTCAGTCTAGAGGAACAATTTGTCTTGTACTTGTTCAAATTTTAAAAATCTGGAAAATGTATATATGATCCAGAATGCGCTTTAATAGTATTTATCTTTGTATTTCATTTTTCTTGTATCACTTGAGTTATCTTCTAGGAATTTGCTTATCAAACCCTAACAATCAAATAGGGGGAGATTGAAAAGCATAATGTAATGTAATATGTAATAGAGGACATATATAACTCAACTAAGATAAAAGATAAATAATATTAACTCTATACAGGGATCGTGAAATTTGAAGAACAGGCACCAACAAGGATCAAGTCACTGAAAGAAGTTCATTAACATGATCAAGCCTCAGTGACGGAATAAGATGTACAGATGATTCAGTTGAAGGGCCAAAAGATTCCATGTATTTATTGAAGATACTGCTGCAGGCTAATCAATAAGAATATAGCGATGGTGTGAAGATCAAGATCAGTGCTAGTCACTTGTGAACCAGACCAGTGCACTAAGTGTCAGCACATACGAGAAGGATCAACACATTAATTCACAGAAAGAATTGCCAAAGCCTATTGACGATCAAGGACAAACATAATATCTCAAGGTATTGTCAAAAATTAATTTACTCTGAAAATTAACTAAGTAACAGATTAATTAATTATTTAAAATAAATAATTAAATTAATCTGGTACTTGAACTATTTTCCGAGAAGAATTAATTCAGCAGAATATTTGAAACAAAAGAGAGAAGCCCAAAAGAAGCAGCCAAAAATAGTAATACTATTCATGGTTACTATTCACGGTTACTATTCACATGGCGGCTACTATTCATATGGCGGCTACTATTCATATGGTGGCTACTATTCATATGGCGGCTACTATTCAAAAAGTGGCTGGAGGGGCCCACAGGGGTTGTTGAAATAGTACAGCATAGTAACTTTCTATAATCTATAAATAGGCAAGCTGTATTTCATTTCAAAACACACCTCAACACACAACTCTCTCTTCTCTCTCTTATATCTTCTCTGTGTAAGCTGCTAGACAGTCCATCTAGTAGGAAAGCCGGCTTAGCCCTCTTTCAGGAAGTGTCGGGTAGAAGGTCCTCGTGCCTAAACTATCCTTAGGAGTGTTCTGGTTTTTGAAGCTAATCCACTGGATTAGAAGTTGTAACACCCCTCGGTTTTTATCAATTCAAAGATATTTTCCCGAACTGATTGTGTTATTTCGATTCAGTTGTTGACCTTATTTTTCACATCTCAAAAATCCAAATATTTCGAAATAACGTATTCAACCCCCCTTCTACGTTATTCTGGACCTAACACAATGGAATCACTGATGTGATGCTCAAGCTTGTGCATGTCCGACTTTTTGCTCAATAGCGGATCGGACTTCTTTCTTTGACCCGTATCAACCATTTTCATGCTGAAACATTCTTCATCCTCTGTCAGAAATTTCATAGCCTTGAACACATTAAAGGTGACATTCTGGTCTTGCACCCTCATTGTGAGTTCTCCTTTTTGCACATCGATCAAAGCTCGGCCAGTAGCTAGAATAGGTCTTCCCAAGATGATGGGAATCTTCTTATCTTCTTCAAAATCAAGAATAACAAAATCGACAGGGAATATAAGCGTATCAACCTTCACCAAAACATCCTCTACTATACCCCTAGGGTATGTGATAGTCCGATCAGCCAGCTGTAACGAGATGTTGGTAGGCTTTGGATCCGGCAAACCAAGTTGCTTGAAAACAGACAAAGGCATGAGATTAATGTTAGCTCCCAAATCACATAAACATTTGTCAAAAGACAACTTCCCGATAGTGCATGGTATTGTGAAGCTACCAGGATCCTTAAGTTTAGGAGGCAATTTATGTTGCAGAACAGCACTGTATTCTCCTGTTAATGCCACTGTTTCAAATTCTTCCAACCTTCTCTTTCGTGACAAAATATCCTTCATGAACTTTGCATATCTCGGCATCTGCTCCAATGCTTCAACAAAAGGAATGTTAATGGACAATTTCTTAAAAACATCCATAAATTTCTGGAACTATTTTTCTTGATCTTGTTTCTGCAAACGTTGAGGATATGGAGGAGGAGGATAGATCTGATTCACCAACTTCTGCTTCGGAAGAGAGTTTTCAGTAGAATTTTGCTTCTGAAGTCTTTTTGGATATGGAGGAGGGGGATAAATTTGAGTGCTCTCCATAGACTGCTTAGGAGTAGGTAATTCAACAGATTTCTCGCTCTTTTCCGCTATATCTTCCAACTGCTCAGCTGCCAAATCAGAAACTGCCCTTTCCTTAGAAGGTTCCACCTGCTGCTGCTGAATTTCTTCCTCTTCTTCAACTGCTGATTTTTTATTGCACGTGACTTTTCCAGATCTCAAAGTTATTGCGTTGACCTGTTCCCTGCCTTCCCTCTTGCCTGGATTAGTCTCCGTATCGCTAGGAAGAGATCCTTGGGGCCTATTGAGCAAGGCACTTGCAAGTTGCCCTAGCTGATTCTCCAGTGTCTTGAGAGATGCTGCGTTGCTTTTAACCATCAACCTTAACTCATCCAATTCAGATTTTTCATTCAAAGATTGACCAGCATTTGCATGAGGTTGTTGCTGAAATCTCGGAGGTTGATATGGTTGCCTTGGAACATACTGCTGCTGATAGCCTTGATTGAATGGCTTCGCTTGCTGTCCCTGAAACTGCTGATAAGGCTGTTGAGGTTGTTGAGCACCTTGATTGTTACTCCAGCTGAAATTATGATGATTCCTGTTATTCGGATGATAGGTGGCTGGAACTAGTGTAGCAGGTCTCTGAAAATTACTCAAAAACTATGCTGATTCAGAAGAGATAGCACACTGATTCGTTTCATGTGCGCCCACACATAGCTCACAAATACTAGCCACCTGCTGAACTCCATAATTTGTAAGAGAATCCACCTTCATAGTCAAAGCTTTCAACTGAGCTGCAATAGCTGAAGCTGCATCCACTTCCAAAATACCTACTACCTTGCCTTGAGATAGTCTCTGGGTTGGATTTTGATATTCATTGGCAGCCATCATCTCAATAAGATCATAAGCTTCATCATAGCTCTTAGCCCATAGAGCTCCACCTGACGCTGCATCTAGCAAAGGCCTAGACTGTGCTCCCAACCCATTATAGAAACCATTAATCACCATCCAGTCCGGCATACCATGATGAGGACACTTCCGAAGCATCTCCTTGTAACGTTCCCAAGCTTCACACAAAGATTCACCAGACTGCTGAATAAACTGAGTAAGAGCATTCCTGATTGCTGCAGTCTTAGCCATAGGGAAGAATTTGGTGAGAAACTTCTGAGCTAGATCCTCCCAAGTAGTTATGGAACTGGCGGGTAGAGAATGTAGCCAGCTTTTAGCCTTATCCCGTAGAGAGAATGGAAATAGCCTCAATTTAATAGCATCATCCGACACACCGTTGAATTTGAAGGTATCACAGATCTCGATGAAGTCTCGGATGTGCATATTAGGATCCTCCGTTGAAGCACCCCCAAACTGAACAGAATTCTGCACCATCTGAATCGTGCTAGGCTTGATCTCAAATGTATTAGCTGCAATAGCCGGTCTAACAATACTAGATTGAATGTCATTGATCTTCGGCTGAGAATAATCCTTCAAAGCCTTAGCTGCTGCTACTACTCCTTCTCCCTTCTTATTCGCTGCTGCAAGTTCTTGTTCTTCCTTTTTACGAGATTGATATCCTTGTATGGTTGTGCTTATTCTTCCTTGGTGCGTCGCAAACATCTAGGAAGTATTGTTAATCTCTTGTGAAGTGAAAGTGGATCTTGAGATTTAGAACTTGCCATGCTAGCATAGGTTCATGATTGTTTATCAACATGATTCGTAGTGTAAGATGAAAATACTTATATTGCCCTATGTGATCTTTGTGGATAACTTGTTCTTCAACCGTTATGTTTTCAAATTCTATAGACATATAGGGTCTAAGCATAATTGGTGTCTATTCATCTTCTATCTCTTTTGTGGATGTATGGGTAGTTTGGTATACGTATGCTGACAGGTAGCGTGTACTTATTTCGTGTTATCCGATCAGATATCATAACCATTGCATATAGTAATTAAACGCATCAGATTTAAGCAAAGTATTTAATGAAGTTAGAATCCCATGTTATTCTCATCTATAGTAATTCAATTTTAATCAGTCTAGTTAATTAATTCTTAGTTTAATAATTTGCATCTTAGTTTAATTTAGATAATCAAAAACCCCAATTTGCTATTTGTCTTAGCAGTGAGTTAAAACCATACATTGTTGCATAGGCACATTAATTTAAGTAAACCAGTCTCTGTGGATCGAACTTGACTTATTATTTGTATTACTTGTTAGCACAAAATCACGCAAGTGTACGTGGTCACAAGTAATACAGATATAAATCAAGTTCGTTCCATAGAGATCTGGTTTAGGTTTCAATTCAGTAGATGTACCTATGCACCAATGTATGGTTTTAACTCACTGCTGAGACAAATAACAATTTGGGGTTTTTGATTATCTAAATTAAACTAAGATGCAAATTATTAAACTAGGAATTAATTAACTAGAGTGATTAAAATCGAATTACTTATATAAGAATAAACATGGGATCCTAACTTCATTAATTACTTTGCTTATATCTGACACCTTTAATCACTATGTGCAATGGTTATGATATCTGATCGGATAACACGAAACAAGTACACACTACCTTTCAGCATACGTATACCAAACTACCCATACATCCACAAAAGAGATAGAAGATGAATAGACACCAATTATGCTTAGACCCTATATGTCTATAGAATTTGAAAACATAACGGTTGAAGAACAAGTTATCCACAAAGATCACATAGGGCAATATAAGTATTTTCATCTTACACTACGAATCATGTTGATAAACAATCATGAACCTATGCTAGCATGGCAAGTTCTAAATCTCAAGATCCACTTTCACTTCACAAGAGATTAACAATACTTCCTAGATGTTCGCGACGCACCAAGAAAGAATAAGCACAACCATACAAGGATATCAATTATAACATCACACACAGATCTTTAAAGCATCAAGATATTAAAGCTCCATAAATAAATCCGTTAGAATCCCATGACAACGATTAATTCATAATTGAACCGTTCATCACCATGGGATTTGATGAAAACATGATATAAAACAAGGTATGAAAGAAAGAAGCAATAATATTATTAAAACAAATAGTTGAGAAAACAAATCTATGATCCAACGTATACAAAAGATGAAGTAGATCTAGATCCGTGCTTATCACCGAGCGTTGAATCTTTCTCCACCTTTCTCCCTTGCAATTCTATGTTACAAATAATAAAAACGAGCCGAATTACATGGTAGGATATGTTTAAATAGACTCTAGAAGTCTTGCCCAGCAAGAAAATATCCTAAAATATAATTAGAATTCGATTTAGGTGCCAAAAACTGCCCAAAATACAATCAGAACTCGAAAAAGGGCAAATCTGTAATTTTCCAGCTGTTGCGCGCGCTCCCTGCGCGTGGGAGACCTGTAAGTCACGCTGCCTGCGCGTGGTCCACTTTTCGCTGCCATTTTCTGCTCCGTTTCTTCACCTTTTCTTCCCGTTCTTTTTGCACAAGCTTCCGTAATCAATTATCTTTACTTGGAATCTTCGTGAGAGATTAAATAACAACTCCATTGTAAGAACCCAGATTTTTGGGTAGAATTAAAACTTTTACTATGTATCGATGAAAGAATGAACAGTGACTCCGACTACAAGGTATTAACAAAGAATGTGAACGGGTATAGATTTAAATGATTATATGTCATGAAGAATACTGTTGGTTGATAGCATAAATAAGAATAATCTATCTCCTAAGGATATAAGTTATATTATTCCAAGAAAGATTATTCTTGTGTCATCCAAATCAATATCTATTATAAGTCCAGAGGTTCCATGAAAGAGTTAAGGAACGCTCGAGGAAGCACAAAGATATTTTCTAAGTACCAGGACAAAAAAGAAAATAGGTTATAACGCCCTAGAAATTTCGAATTTAAAATTATTTATTTATTATTTATTATAAATTATATTATGTGAATATTGTTGTAAAGGTGAAAAATATGTGAAGTTGTGTTTATGTGCTTATATGATGATTTGGATAAGTGGCGAGGTCAGTATATTTTTATTTGTATTTTTGAGGATTTAAGTATATTTAAATCATGTATTTTTGATCCTCTGTAAATTTTATAAAATTATCGGAGGGCTAAAAAATCATGAAATCTTTTGTAAAATTATCTTTATATATTTAATGAGTTTTTAAAATTTTTGGGTGATTAATTTGGGTAGTTGAGTATTTTAAAATGATTTTAAGAATTTTATTGTATTTAAAAGGATCAAAACTTGTAAAATTCATATTTAATTCATTTTTTATCCTAAAAATATTTTAAAAATATGTGGGTGTTCGTAATTTCATACTCTTTATTTTAAAAATTGTAAGTTTAATGTTTCACCCATTTTCCAGTTAATTTTGATTTTGAGGATATTGAAATGAGTTAAATTGATTTCCAGCATTGTGAAATGTCCATTTTGCCCTTGGGCCTTTAACACCCATTTCTCCTCTTTTCTTCTCCAGTATTGCTCTCGGTTGTTCTCGATTATTCTGGAGGCCTTTTCTTTTTTTTTTCTTCTGCAAAGCTCAAAACTCATTCCCTCTCTTCGAGTTTTAATCTCCAAAATCACTTAAAACTCGTGTGAATCTTCTTCTTTAATGAGTTGTTATTTTGATAGTAGTTTAAGATGAGTTTCCTTGAGTTTGGTTGAAAATTTCATACATATATATGTATATATATCTTCGGTTTTGGCATATAATGGGCTGAGGAGGCTTGAGTCTTGTTTGTGAAGTTGGTATTCTGTAGTTGGGAGTCAAAATCGTAGAGTGGAGGCAGTTTGAAGGGGGGGACAGACCCCGTTTTTGGGGCACCACCACGAACGGCCGCCGCGGGCCATGAGCTCCGGCGAGCCGGTGGCCTGGACTGAAATTGTGTTGCTGTGGTAATGTTGATTTGAATGGTTTCTTAAGTTGATTGTATACAAACAGATTGTATGTGTGATATGTGATTATTAGTTGAACTTTTTGATTGTTAATTATGAAGATTATGTTAATCCGAATTTTATGAATTGATAAATGATAATTAGTTGATTTTGAGGATTAATAGTTGATAGTGAACAAGTTACTGAAGTGGTTATGATTTATATGAATTGTTAGAAGGGCTTAGTAGTTAGGATGATATGATTTTGAAAAGATACGACTTGTTAATTGTTAACGGATACATTTGAATGATTGTTGATTATAATTAGTAGCATATCAACCTACATGTTTTATTATGAGTGAGAATTGTAATTGTTAGACTATTATCAAGTGTATTATGTACACAACATATGAAGTGGTATACGCGTAGGTTATCAAAAATCTGCAAATAGTGTAAACTAGTATGATTTGTGATAAATGTGAGTTATTATTTAGTAATGGTGGGATGATATATTGAGTTATATGGTTGATTAAGTTATAAATGTTAAGTGCTAGTCGAGATGGTTGGAATTATATTGTGGTTTTGTTAATATTTGGATTTAATGATTATTGGTGGTTAATGGTGATGTTAGAATTACGTGTGGAGTTTATGTGAGTTGGCTAAACTGTGAATGCTATGTGCTAAATGTTATAAATCGAGTCATAGTATTCGTTGAATATATAATTGTCAACTGCTTGGTGTTGATTTGTAAGTGGTTGGTTAATAGTCAGTTATTAGTAACAAGTACTTGGTGGTGAAGTATATATGGTTAAATGGTTTATGTGGAATAACTGTAGTAGTAGTCGAGTATATATTGGTAAATGCTAATGTGCTAAGAGTTTGTGGAGTTGCTAAGTAATGTCTATGTGTTAAATGTTGGAATTTTATAAATAATTAGAATTGTGCTAGGGGTTATGAGAAGATCACAAGTTTTTAAATGTCAATATTTAAAGGACTTGTGTAATTCTTTTCGACTAATCCCTAGGGCTTACGAATATCCATGATTAACTATCACGGGTATAATTAATATACTTGAGTGATGTGATCATCGATATAGCGTAAGTAATAGTTAGTGCTAGGGGTTGTTCCCTAGGGCTTACGAACATCAATGATTGGTTGTCACGTGTATCAGTAAAATGCGTGAGAAATATGATCATTGGTGTAGCGTAAGTAGTAGTGTAAATTATTATGTGCTAGGTGCCGCATGTCTGGGCGGGTACTTTTCATTATTTGTTTATTTTTATGTTGCTGCAATTGAGGCAGCTTTTATTTTATCAAAAACAGGGTTATAAATTGTTTTGTTTGGCATGGAAGGGCTGAGCCCATAGTCCGATAAACGAATACTTCATGCCGAAATTTTCTAAAAATCCCCTGCAAATTTATTTAAAAGTCTATTTGAGTTATTTAATTTCAATACTTGAAGGTGTGTTATGATTACTAATGGTTTAAGTATATATGTCAATGGATTATTTTGAGTATATAAAGTGGTTTTGATGATTAGATGGTGTGCTGTTTTTAAGTGGTTATGTGACGTGTATATGTGACTTAGTAATTATACTAAGACTAATATATGAATATGATTGGATATGTCTATGTGTAGTGGTATGTGTTTGTATATGTTATTTATGATATATGTAAGCGTTATAGGACGCGTATGGGTAGAATAGAGCAAACGATATGGTTCTGCTTGAGTTAATACTGAAATGGTATTTAACCTTGAAAATGGTTCGAATAGGAAACATGGCCAAGGACAAGTATGAGAGTTGACAGATGTACGAACGTAGAGTTGGTGAAGCATGAAGGAAATTGAAGTAGAGCCGAGTAAGAGAGCAGTATGTAAGAAAGTAAAGAATGACGAGAAGCTGAGTTGAGGATCCATGTTAGGATCGGGAACTTCGTATATCGAGGCAAGTATTCTTGCTAATCACTTATTGTTCAAGTGATGCAATTCAGTTTATTTATAGTATGCTATGATTTGGCCAAGTATAGATGGCAGATGACACATATACTCTTCTAAATAAGCATGATGCTGTTTATCTCCCCTACCCGTAATTCGAACATCCGATTTACAAAGAATTTTACAAATAACCTTTCTCGCTCAGTATCCTATTCCTGGAATGCCTCTTCTTCTATCTTCGTCGAAATTGTTTAAGAATTCCCTAAATAAAGGAAATCCAAGTTTTAAAACCCTTATACTTACCTGTTAACAAAATCCCTGATTTTAACATATTATCACCATTGGACCCTCTTTAGGGGATGTTTTCGTCAAACTGATCTGAAATTTACTATAATGAAATTATTTTGCAAATAATCGTTTTATACAATTTCATTCACTTATGCTGAGTCAAACCTTGCATTGTGTAGATAAATTTTATTAAATACTTAGTACTTGATCATATCTTTGCTCTGACTTAGAATTTCAATTGTTGAAAATCTTGTTGTGATTTATATCTTTTATTCTCGTTCAAGTGAATTCTCTCTTTAGACAAGTTAATGATGTTATGACCCCAATTACTCATATCTATCGTGTTGATACGTATTCAAATATTATTCTTTATATTCTCCACCCCATTTATTATCGAACTCGTCGGTATTTATTGAAGATCTTGATTATTCGGTTATCACCCTGTTTTGTATCGAACTTGTCGACACCCTTTGAGATTGTTCTTTATTTATCACCCCCTTTATCATGTCGAACTTGTCGACACCTATTGATATTATTATTCCTTATTTACCCCGTTGTTGGTTTGATCTGATTGATATCATTTGATGTTGATATTCATCAGCGATTCGTAATTATGAATTAATTGTTATTCTTGAACGTGAGTTTTCCAGTTGGTTGTTGTGGTAAGGCTGTCGATTGTTCCGACGCCTAGTGGGTCTGATGTAGAATTGGAATATTTTTGACCGAAAGGTCGGACCCTATTGTGGTCGTGATAAATGTTTTTGGACCGTAAGGTCGGACCAGATTCGTGGTCGGAAGTAATAAGGCCAATGTGTGCCATGGATCCACTTAAGGACATTGCTGTGTGCGTTTGTCCGGGGTTAGTGCTGACTGATCAGCAGCCTAACCTTAATTATTTTTTTAAAAATAAATAAAAATTCCAATTCTAACCTATACTTTGAGATTGAGATGTTCAGTTCTTGACTTCTTGAAAGTCTATTTGAATAATTTTTTTGATATTGGAATTCTTTTCAGTTCTAGTTTCTGATGCACCTTATGAATGGTGAATTGTTGGCCCTTGTGGCAATCTAAAAGCCGATATCACTGATTCTTTCAAATGATGAAAGGAAATTCTTTTGCTTATCAAAATTGTCGTTATTGAAATTGTCATCACTATTTACACTTGCTGAGCATTGTTGGCTCACTCTTGCTTTTGTTTGTTTTCTCGAGCTAATAATGGAGTTAGTAGATCTAGTAGTGGACAGTGGGTAGTGATTTTCGGGCAGCGAGAAGAGACGATCGAGTTATGGATCACACCAGATAGTGGATTGAGAATAGTCGAGGTTGGAGATAGAGTTAGATAGTGATTTCATTTATTCATAGAATGTATAATATTTTATTATTCTGAGATTGAGTTGTAATATTGTAATTGATAGTTGTTTCATACCATAACCTGTATGCGATCTTGGTTAAGGGGTTTTTATTATTAAATGTTGTTTATATTCAGAGATGTATATTATTGTTGTTGGTTAGTGGCCCCATATCTGTACCCCGGATTTTGGGACTGCTACAAGTTGGTATCAGAGCTACAGGTTATGGTCACTGAAACAGATTAGGAGGGTTAGGGTACGAGTATAAGATAGGAGTCGGGTAGGACGGTTTAGGGTAAGGATCGCGTTATGATACTTCGGCAAGCGTCGCGACGTTAATCGGTCTTTCGGCATGTCACGCGAGTAGAAATTCGAATCGTTTAAAGATTGAGCTATTAGCAAAACAGCGAACCTGAAGCGGCATAAGCTAAGTGGGAAGCAGGAGCTATCAGTCCGGGGGACGTTATCTCGAGATTTTTACGTAGAATTTAGGACATTTTATTATATTAGTTTCGATGTAAACGTTTCGGAGATAGTACGAGAAGGTTAAGAATGCGAAGTGAGAAGCGAGTATTAGCAAGGATTGAAGGTTAAGCATAATTTTGCACCCCTAATTATTGATTCGTTCAAAGTTATCACCTGAAGAAATTTCCTACCCTTTCTTTGAGTTGTCGTAAATAAATTCCCGGTTGGTATCATTGCTGAGGCATTCGTTGCACAGTGACGGTCCAAAATCGAGAATGAATTGAGATCTTCTTATTTATTCAACTCATTATTGTCAGGCCGATTTGGCAGCTAGGTATAGTAGTGCTTAGTCGACAAGAGTGAGACTGAATAATTAGGAATTTCTTGAATGTTTGCTTGATCAATCATTGAAGCATCTATTGAAAAGTCTTTTATACCTCAATCGATGATGAGTTTCATATTCAGATTTAATTGACTTCAATCTCATTCCTTCGAAAATATTTGAATTTTTCGAGAGTACAAGACTCAATTTTGCATGAAGATTTTTGAAACTCTTGAATCCTTTCCATTATCATGAATGCTTGATTTTCTCTATTCCAACTGAGATGAACAACCTATGCAGACAGGGGATTCAGGGACATCTTATCTTTGTGGTAGGAGTCCAGTGGGACGCCACTGATTGTGTTTGTCGTGAAGTACTAAAGACTGGCCATCTTTAGGTACTGTGGTGGTTAACCTAGTGACAAATGCAACCTGAAAATAGTTCAAAGATCATAATGATCTCTCAGTTGAACTCCTTTATAAAAGTTTTATCAAATGAACTCGGTGTATATTCATACTTGATGCCCCATTCATTTTATTGGCTTCCTTTGTCGAAAAATTCAATGATTTCAAAATTCTAATGATGAAGAGGTTCGAAGATAGACGTGACGACATCTTAAATGATTAAAACTACAAATGCATTGACAAACAAGTGGTTATGCAAGTTTAAGAATTGGGGGATTAAGACAGTTATGTCGTGTCAAATTGGAATCATTACCGAACCGATAAAGCATGGACAAGGTCTGAGGCTAATGAGAATCGAATACAGGAAGAAGGATCGTGAATAAGAATGCATGATTACACATACGGTTAAAGGAAGAAAAGAGAATGGTGACGAAGATGTTGGGTATGAGATGTTCAATGCTGAAGCCAGATTGTTTTGGACACCTATTGAAGGGCAAAGATAGTAGATAGAATATCATAAGATTTTGAATGTTGGAGTCGTTGTTGGATGTAAGATGCTAGAAACAAGAAGGATGACTTGAGGAAAGCAGGGTGAAGGGAAACTGAATGGTTTGTGAAAATTAACAAGAAGGATCAAGACTGAATGAGGGGTAAGATGATTACGTGGGGTAAGTCAGTATAGAAAGTCAGGATTACCAAGGATGGTGGACAGTTGACCAAGACGGAATAAAATGTCAATAAGGAGGAAGACAGAGAAACCAGAAAGTTTCCAGAAGTGACTAAATAGAAGACATATAAAATTTTGTTAAGGGAAGAATGTGGAATCCCGAAGAATTGGCGTTAGAAGAGTAAGGGAACAATAGATGCCTATATAATGAGAATTAGGAGAGATTAGCGAGACCCCATGATCAGAAAATAAGATTTCGGGAGAATAATCCCTAGAAATTTTATTAAGATAAATGTGGGAAGTTGTAGTTGTAACCAGAAAGGCAGTGTGGTGACAAGTAGCAGCGTCAGAAGTTAAAGCTATGTGTTATGAGCTTGGAAAGATGGGAATTTTTGCCAAAAATAGTATCATATCAATCTTAGTGGAATTATGAAGGGAGTAATAAGACTACTGTTATAATTATCAAGAATCGAGATATTCAATACGATTATAAAGGAAGTTAGCAGGAAGTAGATTGTGATGACTATAAAAAGAGTTAAATATGATTCAGGATTGGATTTATTTCCTATCAATGAAGAGGAGATTTGATCTTAAGAAATGTGAAAGTGATGTTCTGAAGCAGATATAGAAGTCTTAGCAACCAAGCAGATCAAGAAATTGTTATATCAAAGGAATGAAGTCATTTTGTATAAGAAGAAGGTAGCAGAAGGGAGATGACTAAGTCAAGGCATATTCCAATGAATAAGATTTCCAAACGACATTCGGACGAAGAATTTAATATGATCGTAGATCACATAAAAAGATGATCGAAGATTCAGGAAGCGTATGCAAATCAATCAAGAATGACTTTAAGAGTTACAAGGAAAAGAAGGAAGAAATTTGGCAAAAGGATCTTAATTTGAATTTTGAAAGTCATGATTTTGTGGTTAATGTGGTGATGTTAAATGTTGAAGATGTAACGTGTAAAGTTAAAATTCGAAAACTCGTTAAGTATTCAAAGCTGTGATTCGAAAGTTGATTTCAGTAGGTGCGGAATAGTGTGCTGCGAATAAAATATATATATATGATTGAAGGAAAATGGTCGTCAGTTCAGGATGGATACCTGGTAAAACAATGAGATGAAGAATGGATAAAAGTTTTTCGATTATTCCCTTCTCGAGTAACGTTGCACGTGAAAGAGGAGTAAGAATGATTGAGGACTTCTTGATATTCTTTTTTTCCAAAGCTTTATCTGAGTAAGCTTTCGTTTTAGGATATGTAAATAAGTGGTAAACATTTTAAGTTGAATATGCATGTTGATAAAAGCGGGAGTTTGTTGGGAATTGTTGGAGTAAGAATGGTTTCATAGTTAGTATCAAAGTGAAGTTTTGACCTCAGGAGAATTAATATTACAGATTGGTTAACTCAATTTTGTTCTTGTATTGAGTGAAGTCCCAGTCAAGGTGACAGGTATATTGGCTTTCAAGAGCTGTAAATAGTCGAGGTTATACTTCAAAGATTTAGCAAACTAGACTATTCAAGAACAATGAGAATCGAATTATCAGTTGAAAAATGTTGGACGTGTACGCAAAGACGCATGTGTTTAGTTGTAGTATACGATGGCAAGGACGCGACTGAGAATAGACAATATGATGTTAAGTTTCCACATTAAGTACTCGGAAGAATTATGGGACTAAAGTCAGATAGAAATTTCTTAATTATTCCCTTTTCAATTGACATAGTTCGTGTAAGTGGAGTGCAAGCGATAAGAGGATTTCTTGAGATTCTTTTCTCGAAATTCTATTTGAAATTGTGTGGTTATAAGTAAAGTGTGGGAATTATATCAAGTGTAGGTCGTTATAATTAAGGCAAATTGCACGGTGGTATTATGGCGAAGGATTGGCGTAGTGATATCAGTTTTGACGCGAGGTATAATTCGTTATGCGACAGGGTCATGTTGATTTTGACAATAAGATATTTGTTCACGTATTATAAACATTTGGAGTTAATAAGACTCGGAAACCAAAGTTTAAAGTTATTACGAAATTCAAGGGCTCGCAGAATGAGCTTGGTAATGATTGAGTTGGTATGGAAGAAATCCTAGAGTTGAAGGATATGACCTGGAAAGTGGAAGCAAAATGATTGAAAAGAACTGTCACTTATGTCCTTAGGAGTGATTCTGAGGACAGAATCCTATTAAGGGGGGAAGGATATAACGCCCTAGAAATTTCGAATTTAAAATTACTTATTTATTATTTATTATAAATTATATTATGTGAATATTGTTGTAAAGGTGAAAAATATGTGAAGTTGTGTTTATGTGCTTATATGATGATTTGGATAAGTGGCGAGGTCAGTATATTTTTATTTGTATTTTTGAGGATTTAAGTATATTTAAATCATGTATTTTTGATCCTCTGTAAATTTTATAAAATTATCGGAGGGCTTAAAAATCATGAAATCTTTTGTAAAATTATCTTTATATATTTAATGAGTTTTTAAAATTTTTGGGTGGATTAATTTGGGTAGTTGAGTATTTTAAAATGATTTTAAGAATTTTATTGTATTTAAAAAGATCAAAACTTGTAAAATTCATATTTAATTCATTTTTGATCCTAAAAATATTTTAAAAATATGTGGGTGTTCGTAATTTCATACTCTTTATTTTAAAAATTGTAAGTTTAATGTTTCACCCATTTTCCAGTTAATTTTGATTTTGAGGATATTGAAATGAGTTAAATTGATTTCCAGCATTGTGAAATGTCCATTTTGCCCTTGGGCCTTTAACACCCATTTCTCCTCTTTTCTTCTCCAGTATTGCTCTCGGTTGTTCTCGATTATTCTTGAGGCCTTTTCTTTTTTTTCTTCTGCAAAGCTCAAAACTCACTCCCTCTCTTCGAGTTTTAATCTCCAAAATCACTTAAAACTCGTGTGAATCTTCTTCTTTAATGAGTTGTTATTTTGATAGTAGTTTAAGATGAGGTTCCTTGAGTTTGGTTGAAAATTTCATACATATATATGTATATATATCTTCGGTTTTAGCATATAATGGGCTGAGGAGGCTTGAGTCTTGTTTGTGAAGTTGGTATTCTGTAGTTGGGAGTCAAAATCGTAGAGTGGAGGCAGTTTGAAGGGGGGGACAGACCCCGTTTTTGGGGCACCACCACGAACGGCCGCCGCGGGCCATGAGCTCCGGCGAGCCGGTGGCCTGGACTGAAATTGTGTTGCTGTGGTAATGTTGATTTGAATGGTTTCTTAAGTTGATTGTATACAAACAGATTGTATGTGTGATATGTGATTATTAGTTGAACTTTTTGATTGTTAATTATGAAGATTATGTTAATCCGAATTTTATGAATTGATAAATGATAATTAGTTGATTTTGAGGATTATTAGTTGATAGTGAACAAGGTACTGAAGTGGTTATGATTTATATGAATTGTTAGAAGGGCTTAGTAGTTAGGATGATATGATTTTGAAAAGATACGACTTGTTAATTGTTAACGGATACATTTGAATGATTGTTGATTATAATTAGTAGCATATCAACCTACATGTTTTATTATGAGTGAGAATTGTAATTGTTAGACTATTATCAAGTGTATTATGTACACAACATATGAAGTGGTATACGCGTAGGTTGTCAAAAATCTGCAAATAGTGTAAACTAGTATGATTTGTGATAAATGTGAGTTATTAATTAGTAATGGTGGGATGATATATTGAGTTATATGGTTGATTAAGTTATAAATGTTAAGTGCTAGTCGAGATGGTTGGAATTATATTGTGGTTTTGTTAATATTTGGATTTAATGATTATTGGTGGTTAATGGTGATGTTAGAATTACGTGTGGAGTTTATGTGAGTTGGCTAAACTGTGAATGCTATGTGCTAAATGTTATAAATCGAGTCATAGTATTCGTTGAATATATAATTGTCAACTGCTTGGTGTTGATTTGTAAGTGGTTGGTTAATAGTCAGTTATTAGTAACAAGTACTTGGTGGTGAAGTATATATGGTTAAATGGTTTATGTGGAATAACTGTAGTAGTCGAGTATATATTGGTAAATGCTAATGTGCTAAGAGTTTGTGGAGTTGCTAAGTAATGTCTATGTGTTAAATGTTGGAATTTTATAAATAATTAGAATTGTGCTAGGGGTTATGAGAAGATCACAAGTTTTTAAATGTCAATATTTAAAGGACTTGTGTAATTCTTTTCGACTAATCCCTAGGGCTTACGAATATCCATGATTAACTATCACGAGTATAATTAATATACTTGAGTGATGTGATCATCGATATAGCGTAAGTAATAGTTAGTGCTAGGGGTTGTTCCCTAGGGCTTACGAACATCAATGATTGGTTGTCACGTGTATCAGTAAAATGCGTGAGAAATACGATCATTGGTGTAGCGTAAGTAGTAGTGTAAATTATTATGTGCTAGGTGCCGCATGTCTGGGCGGGTACTTTTCATTATTTGTTTATTTTTATGTTGCTGCAATTGAGGCAGCTTTTATTTTTATCAAAAACAGGGTTATAAATTGTTTTGTTTGGCATGGAGGGGCTGAGCCCATAGTCCGATAAACGAATACTTCATGCCGAAATTTTCTAAAAATCCCCTGCAAATTTATTTAAAAGTCTATTTGAGTTATTTAATTTCAATACTTGAAGGTGTGTTATGATTACTAATGGTTTAAGTATATATGTCAATGGATTATTTTGAGTATATAAAGTGGTTTTGATGATTAGATGGTGTGCTGTTTTTAAGTGGTTATGTGACGTGTATATGTGACTTAGTAATTATACTAAGACTACTATATGAATATGATTGGATATGTCTATGTGTAGTGGTATGTGTTTGTATATGTTATTTATGATATATGTAAGCGTTATAGGACGCGTATGGGTAGAATAGAGCAAACGATATGGTTCTGCTTGAGTTAATACTGAAATGGTATTTAACCTTGAAAATGGTTCGAATAGGAAACATGGCCAAGGACAAGTATGAGAGTTGACAGATGTACGAACGTAGAGTTGGTGAAGCATGAAGGAAATTGAAGTAGAGCCGAGTAAGAGAGCAGTATGTAAGAAAGTAAAGAATGACGAGAAGCTGAGTTGAGGATCCATGTTAGGATCGGGAACTTCGTATATCGAGGCAAGTATTCTTGCTAATCACTTATTGTTCAAGTGATGCAATTCAGTTTATTTATAGTATGCTATGATTTGGCCAAGTATAGATGGCAGATGACACATATACTCTTCTAAATAAGCATGATGCTGTTTATCTCCCCTACCCGTAATTCGAACATCCGATTTACAAAGAATTTTACAAATAACCTTTCTCGCTCAGTATCCTATTCCTGGAATGCCTCTTCTTCTATCTTCGTCGAAATTGTTTAAGAATTCCCTAAATAAAGGAAATCCAAGTTTTAAAACCCTTATACATACCTGTTAACAAAATCCCTGATTTTAACATATTATCACCATTGGACCCTCTTTAGGGGATGTTTTCGTCAAACTGATCTGAAATTTACTATAATGAAATTATTTTGCAAATAATCGTTTTATACAATTTCATTCACTTATGCTGAGTCAAACCTTGCATTGTGTAGATAAATTTTATTAAATACTTAGTACTTGATCATATCTTTGCTCTGACTTAGAATTTCAATTGTTGAAAATCTTGTTGTGATTTATATCTTTTATTCTCGTTCAAGTGAATTCTCTCTTTAGACAAGTTAATGATGTTATGACCCCAATTACTCATATCTATCGTGTTGATACGTATTCAAATATTATTCTTTATATTCTCCACCCCATTTATTATCGAACTCGTCGGTATTTATTGAAGATCTTGATTATTCGGTTATCACCCTGTTTTGTATCGAACTTGTCGACACCCTTTGAGATTGTTCTTTATTTATCACCCCCTTTATCATGTCGAACTTGTCGACACCTATTGATATTATTATTCCTTATTTACCCCGTTGTTGGTTTGATCTGATTGATATCAGTTGATGTTGATATTCATCAGCGATTCGTAATTATGAATTAATTGTTATTCTTGAACGTGAGTTTTCCAGTTGGTTGTTGTGGTAAGGCTGTCGATTGTTCCGACGCCTAGTGGGTCTGATGTAGAATTGGAATATTTTTGACCGAAAGGTCGGACCCTATTGTGGTCGTGATAAATGTTTTTGGACCGTAAGGTCGGACCAGATTCGTGGTCGGAAGTAATAAGGCCAATGTGTGCCATGGATCCACTTAAGGACATTGCTGTGTGCGTTTGTCCGGGGTTAGTGCTGACTGATCAGCAGCCTAACCTTAATGATTTTTTTAAAAATAAAGAAAAATTCCAATTATAACCTATACTTTGAGATTGAGATGTTTAGTTCTTGACTTCTTGAAAGTCTATTTGAATAATATTTTTGATATTGGAATTCTTTTCAGTTCTAGTTTCTGATGCACCTTATGAATGGTGAATTGTTGGCCCTTTTGGCAATCTAAAAGCCGATATCACTGATTCTTTCAAATGATGAAAGGAAATTCTTTTGCTTATAAAAATTGTCGTTATTGAAATTGTCATCACTATTTACACTTGCTGAGCATTGTTGGCTCACTCTTGCTTTTGTTTGTTTTCTCGAGCTAATAGTGGAGTTAGTAGATCTAGTAGTGGACAGTGGGTAGTGATTTCCGGGCAGCGAGAAGAGACGATCGAGTTATGGATCACACCAGATAGTGGATTGAGAATAGTCGAGGTTGGAGATAGAGTTAGATAGTGATTTCATTTATTCACAGAATGTATAATATTTTATTATTCTGAGATTGAGTTGTAATATTGTAATTGATAGTTGTTTCATACCATAACCTGTATGCGATCTTGGTTAAGGGGTTTTTATTATTAAATGTTGTTTATATTCAGAGATGTATATTATTGTTGTTGGTTAGTGGCCCCATATCTGTACCCCGGATTTTGGGACTGCTACAAGTTGGTATCAGAGCTACAGGTTATGGTCACTGAAACAGATTAGGAGGGTTAGGGTACGAGTGTAAGATAGGAGTCGGGTAGGACGGTTTAGGGTAAGGATCGCGTTATGATACTTCGGCAAGCGTCGCGACGTTAATCGGTCTTTCGGCATGTCACGCGAGTAGAAATTCGAATCGTTTAAGGATTGAGCTATTAGCAAAACAGCGAACCTGAAGCGGCATAAGCTAAGTGGGAAGCAGGAGCTATCAGTCCGGGGGACGTTATCTCGAGATTTTTACGTAGAATTTAGGACATTTTATTATATTAGTTTCGATGTAAACGTTTCGGAGATAGTACGAGAAGGTTAAGAATGCGAAGTGAGAAGCGAGTATTAGCAAGGATTGAAGGTTAAGCATAATTTTGCACCCCTAATTATTGATTCGTTCAAAGTTATCACCTGAAGAAATTTCCTACCCTTTCTTTGAGTTGTCGTAAATAAATTCCCGGTTGGTATCATTGCTGAGGCATTCGTTGCACAGTGACGGTCCAAAATCGAGAATGAATTGAGATCTTCTTATTTATTCAACTCATTATTGTCAGGCCGGTTTGGCAGCTAGGTATAGTAGTGCTTAGTCAACAAGAGTGAGACTGAATAATTAGGAATTTCTTGAATGTTTGCTTGATCAATCATTGAAGCATCTATTGAAAAGTCTTTTATACCTCAATCGATGATGAGTTTCGTATTCAGATTTAATTGACTTCAATCTCATTCCTTCAAAAATATTTGAATTTTTCGAGAGTACAAGACTCAATTTTGCATGAAGATTTTTGAAACTCTTGAATCCTTTCCATTATCATGAATGCTTGATTTTCTCTATTCCAACTGAGATGAACAACCTATGCAGACAGGGGATTCAGGGACATCTTATCTTTGTGGTAGGAGTCCAGTGGGACGCCACTGATTGTGTTTGTCGTGAAGTACTAAAGACTGGCCATCTTTAGGTACTGTGGTGGTTAACCTAGTGACAAATGCAACCTGAAAATAGTTCAAAGATCAAAATGATCTCTCAGTTGAACTCCTTTATAAAAGTTTTATCAAATGAACTCGGTGTATATTCATACTTGATGCCCCATTCATTTTATTGGCTTCCTTTGTCGAAAAATTCAATGATTTCAAAATTCTAATGATGAAGAGGTTCGAAGATAGACGTGACGACATCTTAAATGATTAAAACTACAAATGCATTGACAAACAAGTGGTTATGCAAGTTTAAGAATTGGGTGATTAAGAGAGTTATGTCGTGTCAAATTGGAATCATTACCGAACCGATAAAGCATGGACAAGGTCTGAGGCTAATGAGAATCGAATACAGGAAGAAGGATCGTGAATAAGAATGCATGATTACACATACGGTTAAAGGAAGAAAAGAGAATGGTGACGAAGATGTTGGGTATGAGATGTTCAATGCTGAAGCCAAATTGTTTTGGACACCTATTGAAGGGCAAAGATAGTAGATAGAATATCATAAGATTTTGAATGTTGGAGTCATTGTTGGATGTAAGATGCTAGAAACAAGAAGGATGACTTGAGGAAAGCAGGGTGAAGTGAAACTGAATGGTTTGTGAAAATTAACAAGAAGGATCAAGACTGAATGAGGGGTAAGATGATTACGTGGGGTAAGTCAGTATAGAAAGTCAGGATTACCAAGGATGGTGGACAGTTGACCAAGACGGAATAAAATGTCAATAAGGAGGAAGACAGAGAAACCAGAAAGTTTCCAGAAGTGACTAAATAGAAGACATATAAAATTTAGTTAAGGGAAGAATGTGGAATCCCGAAGAATTGGCGTTAGAAGAGTAAGGGCACAATAGATGCCTATATAATGAGAATTAGGAGAGATTAGCGAGACCCCATGATCAGAAAATAAGATTTCGGGAGAATAATCCCTAGAAATTTTATTAAGATAAATGTGGGAAGTTGTAGTTGTAACCAGAAAGGCAGTGTGGTGACAAGTAGCAGCGTCAGAAGTTAAAGCTATGTGTTATGAGCTTGGAAAGATGGGAATTTTTGCCAAAAATAGTATCATATCAATCTTAGTGGAATTATGAAGGGAGTAATAAGACTACTGTTATAATTATCAAGAATCGAGAAATTCAATACGATTATAAAGGAAGTTAGCAGGAAGTAGATTGTGATGACTATAAAAAGAGTTAAATATGATTCAGGATTGGATTTATTTCCTATCAATGAAGAGGAGATTTGATCTTAAGAAATGTGAAAGTGATGTTCTGAAGCAGATATAGAAGTCTTAGCAACCAAGCAGATCAAGAAATTGTTATATCAAAGGAATGAAGTCATTTTGTATAAGAAGAAGGTAGCAGAAGGGAGATGACTAAGTCAAGGCATATTCCAATGAATAAGATTTCCAAACGACATTCGGACGAAGAATTTAATATGATCGTAGATCACATAAAAAGATGATCGAAGATTCAGGAAGCGTATGCAAATCAATCAAGAATGACTTTAAGAGTTACAAGGAAAAGAAGGAAGAAATTTGGCACAAGGATCTTAATTTGAATTTTGAAAGTCATGATTTTGTGGTTAATGTGGTGATGTTAAATGTTGAAGATGTAACGTGTAAAGTTAAAATTCGAAAACTCGTTAAGTATTCAAAGCTGTGATTCGAAAGTTGATTTCAGTAGGTGCGGAATAGTGTGCTGCGAATAAAATATATATATATGATTGAAGGAAAATGGTCGTCAGTTCAGGATGGTTACCTGGTAAAACAATGAGATGAAGAATGAATAAAAGTTTTTCGATTATTCCCTTCTCGAGTAACGTTGCACGTGAAAGAGGAGTAAGAATGATTGAGGACTTCTTGATATTCTTTTTTTCCAAAGCTTTATCCGAGTAAGCTTTCGTTTTAGGATATGTAAATAAGTGGTAAACATTTTAAGTTGAATAAGCATGTTGATAAAAGCGGGAGCTTGTTGGGAATTGTTGGAGTAAGAATGGTTTCATAGTTAGTATCAAAGTGAAGTTTTGACCTCAGGAGAATTAATATTACAGATTGGTTAACTCAATTTTGTTCTTGTATTGAGTGAAGTCCCAGTCAAGGTGACAGGTATATTGGCTTTCAAGAGCTGTAAATAGTCGAGGTTATACTTCAAAGATTTAGCAAACTAGACTATTCAAGAAGAATGAGAATCGAATTATCAGTTGAAAAATGTTGGACGTGTACCCAAAGACGCATGTGTTTAGTTGTAGTATACGATGGCAAGGACGCGACTGAGAATAGACAATATGATGTTAAGTTTCCACATTAAGTACTCGGAAGAATTATGGGACTAAAGTCAGATAGAAATTTCTTAATTATTCCCTTTTCAATTGACATAGTTCGTGTAAGTGGAGTGCAAGCGATCAGAGGATTTCTTGAGATTCTTTTCTCGAAATTCTATTTGAAATTGTGTGGTTATAAGTAAAGTGTGGGAATTATATCAAGTGTAGGTCGTTATAATTAAGGCAAATTGCACGGTGGTATTATGGCGAAGGATTGGCGTAGTGATATCAGTTTTGACGCGAGGTATAATTCATTATGCGACAGGGTCATGTTGATTTTGACAATAAGATATTTGTTCACGTATTATAAACATTTGGAGTTAATAAGACTCGGAAACCAAAGTTTAAAGTTATTACGAAATTCAAGGGCTCGCAGAATGAGCTTGGTAATGATTGAGTTGGTATGGAAGAAATCCTAGAGTTGAAGGATATGACCTGGAAAGTGGAAGCAAAATGATTGAAAAGAACTGTCACTTATGTCCTTAGGAGTGATTCTGAGGACAGAATCCTATTAAGGGGGGAAGGATTTAACGCCCTAGAAATTTCGAATTTAAAATTATTTATTTATTATTTATTATAAATTATATTATGTGAATATTGTTGTAAAGGTGAAAAATATGTGAAGTTGTGTTTATGTGCTTATATGATGATTTGGATAAGTGGCGAGGTAAGTATATTTTTATTTGTATTTTTGAGGATTTAAGTATATTTAAATCATGTATTTTTGATCCTCTGTAAATTTTATAAAATTATCGGAGGGCTTAAAAATCATGAAATCTTTTGTAAAATTATCTTTATATATTTAATGAGTTTTTAAAATTTTTGGGTGGATTAATTTGGGTAGTTGAGTATTTTAAAATGATTTTAAGAATTTTATTGTATTTAAAAGGATCAAAACTTGTAAAATTCATATTTAATTCATTTTTTATCCTAAAAATATTTTAAAAATATGTGGGTGTTCGTAATTTCATACTCTTTATTTTAAAAATTGTAAGTTTAATGTTTCACCCATTTTCCAGTTAATTTTGATTTTGAGGATGTTGAAATGAGTTAAATTGATTTCCAGCATTGTGAAATGTCCATTTTGCCCTTGGGCCTTTAACACCCATTTCTCCTCTTTTCTTCTCCAGTATTGCTCTCGATTGTTCTCAATTATTCTGGAGGCCTTTTCTTTTTTTTCTTCTGCAAAGCTCAAAACTCACTCCCTCTCTTCGAGTTTTAATCTCCAAAATCACTTAAAACTCGTGTGAATCTTCTTCTTTAATGAGTTGTTATTTTGATAGTAGTTTAAGATGAGTTTCCTTGAGTTTGGTTGAAAATTTCATACATATATATGTATATATATCTTCGGTTTTGGCATATAATGGGCTGAGGAGGCTTGAGTCTTGTTTGTGAAGTTGGTATTCTGTAGTTGGGAGTCAAAATCGTAGAGTGGAGGCAGTTTGAAGGGGGGGACAGACCCCGTTTTTGGGGCACCACCACGAACGGCCGCCGCGGGCCATGAGCTCCGGCGAGCCGGTGGCCTGGACTGAAATTGTGTTGCTGTGGTAATGTTGATTTGAATGGTTTCTTAAGTTGATTGTATACAAACAGATTGTATGTGTGATATGTGATTATTAGTTGAACTTTTTGATTGTTAATTATGAAGATTATGTTAATCCGAATTTTATGAATTGATAAATGATAATTAGTTGATTTTGAGGATTATTAGTTGATAGTGAACAAGGTACTGAAGTGGTTATGATTTATATGAATTGTTAGAAGGGCTTAGTAGTTAGGATGATATGATTTTGAAAAGATACGACTTGTTAATTGTTAACGGATACATTTGAATGATTGTTGATTATAATTAGTAGCATATCAACCTACATGTTTTATTATGAGTGAGAATTGTAATTGTTAGACTATTATCAAGTGTATTATGTACACAACATATGAAGTGGTATACGCGTAGGTTGTCAAAAATCTGCAACTAGTGTAAACTAGTATGATTTGTGATAAATGTGAGTTATTAATTAGTAATGGTGGGATGATATATTGAGTTATATGGTTGATTAAGTTATAAATGTTAAGTGCTAGTCGAGATGGTTGGAATTATATTGTGGTTTTGTTAATATTTGGATTTAATGATTATTGGTGGTTAATGGTGATGTTAGAATTACGTGTGGAGTTTATGTGAGTTGGCTAAACTGTGAATGCTATGTGCTAAATGTTATAAATCGAGTCATAGTATTCGTTGAATATATAATTGTCAACTGCTTGGTGTTGATTTGTAAGTGGTTGGTTAATAGTCAGTTATTAGTAACAAGTACTTGGTGGTGAAGTATATATGGTTAAATGGTTTATGTGGAATAACTGTAGTAGTCGAGTATATATTGGTAAATGCTAATGTGCTAAAAGTTTGTGGAGTTGCTAAGTAATGTCTATGTGTTAAATGTTGGAATTTTATAAATAATTAGAATTGTGCTAGGGGTTATGAGAAGATCACAAGTTTTTAAATGTCAATATTTAAAGGACTTGTGTAATTCTTTTCGACTAATCCCTAGGGCTTACGAATATCCATGATTAACTATCACGAGTATAATTAATATACTTGAGTGATGTGATCATCGATATAGCGTAAGTAATAGTTAGTGCTAGGGGTTGTTCCCTAGGGCTTACGAACATCAATGATTGGTTGTCACGTGTATCAGTAAAATGCGTGAGAAATACGATCATTGGTGTAGCGTAAGTAGTAGTGTAAATTATTATGTGCTAGGTGCCGCATGTCTGGGCGGGTACTTTTCATTATTTGTTTATTTTTATGTTGCTGCAATTGAGGTAGCTTTTATTTTATCAAAAATAGGGTTATAAATTGTTTTGTTTGGCATGGAGGGGCTGAGCCCATAGTCCGATAAACGAATACTTCATGCCGAAATTTTCTAAAAATCCCCTGCAAATTTATTTAAAAGTCTATTTGAGTTATTTAATTTCAATACTTGAAGGTGTGTTATGATTACTAATGGTTTAAGTATATATGTCAATGGATTATTTTGAGTATATAAAGTGGTTTTGATGATTAGATGGTGTGCTGTTTTTAAGTGGTTATGTGACGTGTATATGTGACTTAGTAATTATACTAAGACTACTATATGAATATGATTGGATATGTCTATGTGTAGTGGTATGTGTTTGTATATGTTATTTATGATATATGTAAGCGTTATAGGACGCGTATGGGTAGAATAGAGCAAACGATATGGTTCTGCTTGAGTTAATACTGAAATGGTATTTAACCTTGAAAATGGTTCGAATAGGAAACATGGCCAAGGACAAGTATGAGAGTTGACAGATGTACGAACGTAGAGTTGGTGAAGCATGAAGGAAATTGAAGTAGAGCCGAGTAAGAGAGCAGTATGTAAGAAAGTAAAGAATGACGAGAAGCTGAGTTGAGGATCCATGTTAGGATCGGGAACTTCGTATATCGAGGCAAGTATTCTTGCTAATCACTTATTGTTCAAGTGATGCAATTCAGTTTATTTATAGTATGCTATGATTTGGCCAAGTATAGATGGCAGATGACACATATACTCTTCTAAATAAGCATGATGCTGTTTATCTCCCCTACCCGTAATTCGAACATCCGATTTACAAAGAATTTTACAAATAACCTTTCTCGCTCAGTATCCTATTCCTGGAATGCCTCTTCTTCTATCTTCGTCGAAATTGTTTAAGAATTCCCTAAATAAAGGAAATCCAAGTTTTAAAACCCTTATACATACCTGTTAACAAAATCCCTGATTTTAACATATTATCACCATTGGACCCTCTTTAGGGGATGTTTTCGTCAAACTGATCTGAAATTTACTATAATGAAATTATTTTGCAAATAATCGTTTTATACAATTTCATTCACTTATGCTGAGTCAAACCTTGCATTGTGTAGATAAATTTTATTAAATACTTAGTACTTGATCATATCTTTGCTCTGACTTAGAATTTCAATTGTTGAAAATCTTGTTGTGATTTATATCTTTTATTCTCGTTCAAGTGAATTCTCTCTTTAGACAAGTTAATGATGTTATGACCCCAATTACTCATATCTATCGTGTTGATACGTATTCAAATATTATTCTTTATATTCTCCACCCCATTTATTATCGAACTCGTCGGTATTTATTGAAGATCTTGATTATTCGGTTATCACCCTGTTTTGTATCAAACTTGTCGACACCCTTTGAGATTGTTCTTTATTTATCACCCCCTTTATCATGTCGAACTTGTCGACACCTATTGATATTATTATTCCTTATTTACCCCGTTTTTGGTTTGATCTGATTGATATCAGTTGATGTTGATATTCATCAGCGATTCGTAATTATGAATTAATTGTTATTCTTGAACGTGAGTTTTCCAGTTGGTTGTTGTGGTAAGGCTGTCGATTGTTCCGACGCCTAGTGGGTCTGATGTAGAATTGGAATATTTTTGACTGAAAGGTCGGACCCTATTGTGGTCGTGATAAATGTTTTTGGACCGTAAGGTCGGACCAGATTCGTGGTCGGAAGTAATAAGGCCAATGTGTGCCATGGATCCACTTAAGGACATTGCTGTGTGCGTTTGTCCGGGGTAAGGACATTGCTGTGTGTGTGCTTTAGAAAGATTGGAATGTGTAAGGATCGACCAGAGAATTGGAAAGTGAAATGACCAACAAGTACCCCATTTGTCTTCTACCTGATTTCGGGACGGAATCCTTTTAAGGAGGGGAGACTGTAAGAACCCAGATTTTTGGGTAGAATTAAAACTTTTACTATGTATCGATGAAAGAATGAACAGTGACTCCGACTACAAGGTATTAACAAAGAATGTGAACGGGTATAGATTTAAATGATCATATGTCATGAAGAATACTGTTGGTTGATAGCATAAATAAGAATAATCTATCTCCTAAGGATATAAGTTATATTATTCCAAGAAAGATTATTCTTGTGTCATCCAAATCAATATCTATTATAAGTCCAGAGGTTCCATGAAAGAGTTAAGGAACGCTCGAGGAAGCACAAAGATATTTTCTAAGTACCAGGACAAAAAAGAGAATAGGTTATGAATAGTGTTTTTGATAGAAATAAGAATATTATGAGACGACACTATATAGAAGTACCCGGAATGAAATTTCTGAGTTAGTATTAGTGATCCAGGAGGAAAATAAATGTATGTAAAAGCTGTCGGATTCAGAAACAGAGCACTTTCATTTTCTCCGAGAATTCCCTGGACACTGCCAGACTTAAGGATTTATTTAAGGGATTTAAGGAATTTAAATTCGAGAAGTATTAAGAAAGATGGGGAATGTTATTATAAATATTAAGAAGGTTTTCGGTAAAACCCTAATTAGAAACGAATGAGTTATTTCCACGAACGATCAATGAATTGAGCAATAATCGGACAAAGAAACAAGCAGAGAGTCAAGAGGTATGAATAGCTAGTGGAAGGTGACATAATCACTTTATGCAAGATAATATCAAGGCAACCAAGCTAGATAGAAAAGAGGTGCACCATAAGTCACCAACACTTGCTCCCATGGTAACAAACCCTTAACCAAGCATTAACCCATCAACCAAACCATGGTTTAACCAACAAATATCTATCAATTATGGATCACTTTATGCATTATTTCCAAGAGCAAGCCAAGCTAAATCTCTCCCTCTTCCCCATTTAGCACCATTCGGCTAAATGCCTAAATTCAAGAACAAAAATCAACCTTACCACCATTGTTTGATCTCCAAAATTTTATCCTAGATCCTATATTTCATAAAAATGATACCCTAGAAATCTTAGCTCTAAAATTCTTTGTTTGCATTTTTAATAAAATCATCAAAGAGGAGGATGAATAGTAACCTCAAGAACAAAACTTTTGGATCTTGATTTTGGTGGATGATCCAACCTTCATGGAGGCTATACAAGGACTATACAAGGCTTACTAAGTGCATACACACCCCAAGGAAGGTATAACACACTTGAAACCCTAGATCTTACTTTGAGATTATGCATGTTCTTGGTGATTTAAGCTTAGTTATGTTATTAATGAATATAAGCATGATTAAGATTGGGTTTTGATAAATGTTAAAAATAGCTTAGATGAACGGAAAGGCATTGCTTGGCCTCAGTTCATGGTTATAAATCATGTATATGTTGTTTGGAGTAGATATCATGATTATTGGGAGTTTTGGAATTTGGTAAATATCCGATTTATGGCCGTCGTAATGCCGAAATTTCGTTAACCTTACGAACACGAGTTTGACAGTAGGTATAAGTCACTGATTAGCTTCGGTTTCTTCCATGATAAGCTAGATTATGTTATAAGCTTCGTTTTGATATAAAGATCGTATGAAATGGACTTACGGTTTAGGAGTTATGATTAAATTCGTAAAAGAGGTTTGAAACCGTAATCGAAAGTTCGTAACTGAAATTGGAATCCCTTAACATGACTAAGTCAGTGACGAATCATGGTAATTAAATATTAGAGGTCATAAGGAAGGCGTGAGAGAAAACTACAGGTAAAATGGAGCGTTTTCCGATTTTATAAAAATGTTCGAATCGAGGATAAGTGCGAAGAAACCACTTTTCGGAGGTAACATTATTCATTAAAACCACCTGCCCTGTTTTGGCAAAATTCCGAAAACTTAATCTTCTGATCTAAGTCCAATTTTGAGTTAGCTACCTTCTAGACATTCTCTAGATCATGTACGCGAAAACGGTGCGTCATTTGAGTTAACGGTTACCGAGTTATGAACGTTTTAGTGAAAGAGGTGTGAATAGTAAGGATCCGTAGTCGACCGAACTTCAAAAATACATTTCACCTATCTAGACCCGTGGCTTCGAATTGGAAATTTTATGATAAATATTACAAATACCAAAGATGATTTCATAAGTGGTTTCGTAATTAAATACGTTTCCAGTGATTTATTAAAAGTGTTGAAGTACGAGTCCCGGAATAGTAATTCCCAGGGAAGTCAACTCTAGAGGTACTACTCGGACCACCCATTTTGGCTAGATTAAAAGAGGAATCTCGAGTCGACTAAAACATGAAACTTGTTAAGAATTATCAAGACCACATATTGGTGCAAAGAACGAGGTTATAATTGATTAAGTAAGATATACGAAAAAATCTGACATTAAGGGTGGGTTCGAGGTGTGTTTTGGACTAAACTTACATGACTTAAGTTAAGTTATACTTAACCTTCGAAATGTTAAGTGATTGACCTCGGTTGTTGTGACTATTTATAGATCACTGGATCGACACGAGACACACTACCCCTACAGGATTACCAGGCAAGTTTTCAACCTTCTTGAAGGCTGTTGTTGTGATAATATATATATGAATTGATTCTGTTATATATATGCCATAGCATGCATGCCTACTTTCAAGTTATATTGCAAGACTTGTTCCCTGAATTGATATTGGCTTATAGACTAGATACGATATATCAGTATAAGCCGGGTTTTTGGTTAAGACCCTTAGTAAAGGGCATATGATATTCATTCTTTAAATATAGACCGGGAGTCGGTATTTTGAGATATAGATGTAGTCGTGGAAACCCGGAGGGATTCCAGCGACAGATTAGTATTCCTTTTGAGGAATGTTATTATTAAACATTAATTATATTTCCATAAAGTATTAATTACTTGGAAATCTTTCGAGAAATGTTATTTGAGTATTATCTCAGTCGAGAAATATTAAAGGAATATTATTTCGAATATTCATTTAGAGTTTGATTATTTCATGAATATTATTTCAAGATTCATTTAGAATATTGTTTATTAAATGAATATTACTTTCGAATATTCATTTAAGGTTTCATCTATTCAATGAATATTACTTTAAGATATTCCTTTGAAATTCTAATTACTTAAGGAACATTATTTCAAATATTCCTTGAGAGTATTGATTACTAAATGAATATTATTTGGATATTCATTTAGAATAGTATCTGTTAAACGAATATTATTCGGATATTCATTTAAGGTTTTATTTACTTAATGAATATTATTTTAAAATATTCAATTGAAGTTCTAATTACTTAAGGAATATTATTTTGAATATTTTCTTTAAAGTTCTGATTACTAAATGAATATTAATTGGATATTCATTTAGAATACTATTATCTAATGAATATTATCTTCAAATATTCATTTAAGGTTTGATTTACTTAGTGATCATTACTTTAATTATTTATTTGAGTTTATCTATTTAACGAATATCATCTTGAATATTCATTGGAAGTTTTATTTATTTAATGAATATTATTTCGAATATTCATTTAAGAAGAGATTTATTTTATAAATAATTTTATATATTCATTCGAGGATTACTTACGAGTAATATTATGATTTAAAAATATTCCTTAATTATTAATGATTTAATAAATATTCTTGGAATATTTATTTAAATTCTTTTAAGTTCTTTTTATGATGATTCATATTATTCAAAGATTATCTATCACCTTCAGATAAGGTGTAAAATATTTCGGAGTATTTTATGACTATTCTTATCAAGGGGAGGTTCCCAAACTTTATTTTCATTTAAATCTATTTAAAGAAGATTTAAATACTCGCTCAACTTCCAAACATATATAAGGGGACCTCACTTGAGATATGTTATTTATTGGACTACCCGGTCCTATACTTGCTAAACTATCTTGTTACTCACATCTTGATTCTTTCAAACATCGATATGAATCTTTTTGGTTACCTCCTCAACGCTCGAGGGGTAAGAATTGATGGAACAAGTTTATATCCATTAACAAGCATCAGCTTGGGAAATATTGGTGATTTTTCCTTTCCAAATAGATACGACTACTTTGTGGAGTCCTATCAACAAGTAATATACTTGGGGAAAGGGGGAGGAACTTTATGTTTTAAAGTTATGGATGTGAAATGAACTAGGAGATGCGTAAGTGACCCAGTGGCGCCGGTCCAGCAAATGGCCCAACCGTTGGCCGGGGGGTTCCAGAGGGCGGTAGACAAATAAATCCGTCGGTGCTTCCTTCTACATGTAGTAAACAAGAGGTGGGGAGCATAACATGCGACTGATCATCGTGTAAATGCTATGTCTCCTGGCGCGTCAAACTCCAGTATTAGTTCATCTCTCAATGTTGGAAATTTCCTGCAACCTTATCATTATTGGCAGGTTTGAAAAGTGTTTGAATTGGAATTGCAATATTCTTCCTGCAAGTTCCTCTATTATGAAAAGTTGATAATACCTGGCTCATCTTTGACATAGCAGATATTTATTCAAAACAAATATATTTTGAGTTACCTTGTAACTTCATCTCATACCTTATATTGGTACTCCATCGTTAATGCATGGCATATGGTTTCAAAGATATTTTGGACTGTTATATATTATCACTGTTCAATTATATTTTTGGTGGGCTATTGTTCACCCTTGCTTTATTTATTTATATCACAACAACAGCTAGATCAGATGGCCGCGCAAGGCGTGCTCAGTATAGGCAGGTGTCAGCCGTCAGAGGATTAACCGCTGAGGTCATAGCTACCATTGCTAAGGATGCAGCCTCTGGTAGGCTAGTTGTTAGTATTTGTGCATCAAATGTATTTATATATATGGCATATACCAATGGATGGCAAAGAGCATGTAATTGTAAAATTGTAATTCTTTGGGTTGTAAGAACTCAAACTTGTGATTAATAATATTGACGATTACTCTGATTTCATCCCTGGGACTATAACGGGTGTGTTGTTGTTGTTGTTTTGGGTCACAAGGTTGTAATTTAAATTATGTTGATTTTGTGGTTGGATATTGAGACCGTAACGACCAGATCCCTGACCCTGGATCTGGGGGTGTTACAGAAATGGTATCAGAGAGAGCGTTATATATCCCAGAGATGACGCGACATTAAAACAATAAATTTATTAAGATAATAAGAACTCTTGCCAAGTTCATAGTCGGACTACTTAATGTAGTATTGACATATAAAACCCTTATGGGAACTATTTAGTATCATGATAGTAACTTAGCTCGTTCTTGTACCGACTAGTAAGGCGACAGACCTTGAGGCATACGAGCAGCAGCACGATGATGCCTGATTATATGCTGACGATCGGATGGTGAATGCGATAGAGTACCCTACTGAGGACCCGGAAGAGGTTCCAGCAGAGAGGGAGAATCCTGTTAGAGACAGGGAAGTTTACCTTGAGGAGATGAGGGCTGCAGCCAGAGAGACTGTAAGAATCTAGATATAGTGCTCAGAGAAGTGAGCGTAAAGAACTGATATATTATGAAGAGAATTAAAGAGGTATATTGGATCTATAGCTGGACTGCCGGATAAAGTACCAGCAAACAAAATGGATTCGGGGAATTACTTGAGATCTTATATGGGGTTAGATAAGAATCCTTAGAGACTTCCAGATCAGAGGGAAAAAAGTGAGAATGATGCATGATTATCAAAGGCATCAATATATGTCAGGGAGCAGAGTCTCCAGGAGCAGTTGAGATAGAGGCAGCAAGTGCCACATTGTTTGATAAATGGATTAGTGTGAATCTTATTAATGATAATTCGCCATGAGAAGGCAGATTTCCTAGGTTATAATTTATAAAGTCAATTGAGATTGATGAGGTGGTTTATCCAGTGAGATGTCCATTTTATGAATGGATCAGCCTAGAAAGTAAAGATAATGGAAAGTGATAGCCTGAATGGATAAAGAATATAAGGAAGTAGTAAGTGAGACAATGATCTCAGAACCTACAAGAGGAGAAGACCAGTGAGTCTGTGATAAACTAGTAATAAGGCTATTGTCAGAAACCAAGTATAAGTCTAGTTCAATTCAGTGGAAGGATGGACCAGAAACATTAGAAGCATGTGATTCAAAGGAATATTAAATTTTTTTCTGTTCCTTGAATGGATTATGGTAGTTACCTTAAGTTTATTCTGACACTGAATCATAAAGGGATTAGGCAAGGCAAGCAGTGGTTGAGATGTAATTGAGAATGCTTTTAGATGCAACCTGAAAGAACAGGTGTAGGACATGTTCTCGAAATAAGAGTTTTAGCAAAATGAAGTCCAGCAATAGGACACAGGATCAATAAGAGTATTGTTGGTCGGCCCTACCAAGTTAAAGACAGTTTCAAATGGAGATTGGCCAACCACGCTGGCAAAGGTGAGAAATTTCATAAGATTCACAAGGTATTACCAAAGATTTGCTCAGGACGTTATAGAGAGTGCAGTCCCGTAACCCGACTTATTGTAAGGATAAAAGTTTGAATGGACAAGATAAATGGGGGAAAATCTCCCTGGAGTTAAAGATAAAAACTGGTGTTGACCCAGCATTGGCGTTACCTAATGGAAGAAGGAGAATTTGGAATATATTAGGATGCACCTCGTACAGGTTTAGGTGTTGTGCTTGTGCAACATGACAACATAATTTTCGAATACAATTGGACAACACGGTTCACCAGATTCGGATGACCTTGGTAGTGCCAATTCTGGGAAGTGACTGACCCCGATGGTAGCGTTCCTTTTGAGACTAGTTGTTAAGTAGACTGGTATTCGGTAGTATCGACTATTAGGACAAGCATGTATCGGGGAGGTATGGCATGTTTAGTTTGAAACTTTTGATTCCCCTTCTAAGGGCGATGTATATTTGGTTTCCTTCTAATGATTAAACTCCCAGCTTTATGTCAATCATTTCGCTACTGTAACTGTTTATGGTTCGACCCGCTCGGATGTTCATAGAAATATTCTTTGAGTATCGAAATGGATTTTCTTAATGTAACCAGTGGGTGGATAAATTGACTGAAGTTTCCCTAATCCTGGAAAGGAATTGGACAAAATTTGGCAAACCTTGTCTTTCGGATTATCTGAATACATCACTGAGGAGTCGATTGAGACTTATATGGAGTGAAGTTTTTTAAAAGAGCAAAAGGTATCAAGTAGAAGGCACTATGCCAGCAATTGCTAGAAAAGTAATGCTATTAGCCGACCCCTAAACTCACATATTTTAGCATGGCCAGTGGGGCCAAGTCACTAAGGATTATCAAGTGATTGAACCAGCAATGTAAGAACAAAGCGGGGTGCTTCTAATAAAGTGCCAACCGCGAGAACTTTTGATGTAAAATGAATTGAGATACATGAGGAGGGATTTTATAAATACCCTAGATGTATTAGGCACTAAGAAATTCACGTTGATCACGACCAATATCTTCCAGAACATCCTTGCTACCATTACCAAGTTCTGTAAGATAGAGCAGATAGACATGTGTTGTCTTATGGAAAGTCATATAGACTGACATTCGTTTCAAAGAAGAGGCTAGCATTAAGTTACCTATAGATTATCAAGATGAAAATGATTGAAAAGAGACCCTTATTAAGAATATATGATTAAATTGCCAAGTGCAGGATGTAAGTATTCCTTGAAAATGGAATTGAGGATAGAATGTACATAGATTAAGACGAACCCTGGGGGGTGCACAAAGGTTAGCATCACCCCTAATAAAGACTGTAGCACCCCCAGATCCAGGGTCAGGGATCTGGTCGTTACGATCTCAGTATCCATCCATAAACCAACATAATTTAAATTACAACCTTGTGACCCAAAACAATAACATCAAACACACCCGTTATAGTCTCAGAGATGAAATCAGAGTAACCATCAATATTCTTAATCACAAGTTTGAGTTCTTACAATTACAATTTTACCATTACATACTCTTTGCCATCCATTGGTATATGCCATATTATAAATACATTTGATACTCAAATGCTAACAACTAGCCTACCAGAAGCTGCATCTTCAGCAATTGTAGCTATGACCTCAGCGGTTAATCTTCTGATGGCTGACACCTGCTTACGCTGAGTGCGCCTTGCGCGGCTTTCTAATCTAGCTGTTGTTGTGATATAAATAAATAAAGCAAGGGTGAGCAATAGCCCACCAAAAGAATATAACTGAACAGTGATAACATATAACAGTTCAAAATATCTTTGAAACCATATGCCATGCATTAATAACTATAGTGCCAAGATAAGGTATGACATGAAGTCACAAGGTAACTCAAATTATTCTGTGGAATTATCTGCTATGTCAAAGATAAGCAAATTATTATCAATTTTTCATGGTAGAGGAACTTGCAGGAAGAATATTGCAATTCCCTTTCAAACACTTTTCAACTCTGCCAACAATGATGATGTTGCAGAAAATTTCTAACATTAAGTGATGAACTAATACTGGAGTTTGACGCGCCAGGAGACATAGCATTTACACGATGATCAGTCGCATGTTATGCTCCCCACCTCTTGTTTACTACATGTAGAAGGAAACACCGACGGATTTACTTGTCTACCGCCCTCTGGAACCCCCTCGGCCAACGGTTGGGCCATTTGCTGGACCGGCGCCACTGGGTCACTTACGCATCTCCTAGTTCATTTCACATCCATAACTTTGAAATGTAAAGTTCGTCCTCCTTTCCCCAAGTATAATACTTGTTGATAAGACTCCACAAAGTAGTCGTATCTAATTGGAAAGGAAAATTCACCAATATTTCCCAAGCTGCTGCTTGTTAATGGATACCAACTTGTTCCAACATTCCTACCCCTCGAATAATGAGTGGGTACACATAATTCCATGAATAGTAGCAACCAAGTTGCGAGTAAAACGGATAATTTATGACCGGGCAGTCACAAGATAAATAACATTTCTCAAGTAAGGTTCCCTTATAATAGAATCGAAGGAAGAATGGAATTACTGAGAACCTTCCTTGATAATATAATAATATTAATAAGACTCTGTAATAATTTATATAATGTTCGAAGATCGATGATAATATGTGAATGAAGTAACTCATCTTTGAAACGAGTTCGAAGAATTAAATAAATATTCCAAGAATATTTATTAAGTCACAGATATTGGAAAAGTGTTGCTCGGAGTAATCTTTGAATAAATATTCAGAATAATATTCACTGAACGAATAATGAATATTCAAATTAATAATAATGTTTATTGATGAAATAATCATCAAATGGATATTTGAGATAATATTCATTGAATAGATAATGAACATTCAACTGAAGAAGGATACTTATTGATGAAATAATTATCGACTGAATATTTGAGACAATATCCATTGAATAAATAATGAATATTCAACTTAATAATATTTATCGAAGAAATAATTATCGAATGAGTATTTGAAATTATGTTCAATAATTGAATCGACTTTAAATGAATGTCGAAGATAATATTTATCGTCTCAAGGGAATATTCCAAATAATATTTATAGAATAACTTGAGTTCGAATCAATGCGCAACTAATATTTATAAAATAAATAGAGATTGAATGAATATTCGAAATAATATTCATTTAAATAAATAAGGCTCGAATGAATAATAAAATAATATTCATTAATAAATAAACTCGAATGAATATTCAAAATAATATCTATTGAGTAAATAAGAATGAATATTCTTTAAGTAAATAACTTAACTTAGGGTTCGAATTAATATTCGAATATTAAATCAACCTTAGATGAATATTAAAGATAATGTTCATCAAATAAATAAATATCTGATGAATAATCCGAACTATATTTATCAAATAATCTCAAGGAATATTCCAATAATATTCGCCAGATAATAAATGGAAAATATTTACTTAAATATTTTTCTCTGAAAATAATATCAATATATCAAGGAATATCGACTCCCGGTCTACAATCAAAGAATGAGATTCAACTACCCTTCGCTTAAGGGTCTTAGTAATTTCCAGCTTATAACTGATATATTAACTATCTAGCTTATAAGCCAACAAAAATTCAGGGAACAAGTATATCAATATGACTTTTGAAAGTAGGCATGCATGCTATGGCATATGTATAACAGAAAGCATATATAGATATTCACAACAACAGCCTTTAAAAAGGATTTGAAACTTGCCTGGTAATCCTGTAGGTGTAGTGTGCCTCGGTTCAATCCGGTGATCTATAAATAGTCACAATATCCGAGGTCAATCACTTTAACACTTCGAAAGGCTAAGTATATAATTAACTTAGGCCACAACACGTTTTCAAATTAGCCCGTTAGGCATCCCCTAACATAACTCTTATTAACACTGTTATAATCCGACACTCGTCCGTTAGCAAGGCATGTCATTGCACTTATACTTAGTAGGCACTTAAGTCATATAAGTCCTAGTGTCGGTCGTTTACTTGAAAAGATTACGCCTCGAGATTTATTATCCGTTTTCTAAGTGATTTTCCAAAGTTATAACCAAGTGTACCTTTAAGGGGTTCGTTCGCGCTTAACCTCGATTCGAATATTTTTATAAAATCGGAAAACAATCCGTTTGACATGTGGTTTTCTCTCACACCTTCCTTTTTATCTCTAGTATTTAATTACCATGATTCGTCACTGCATAACTCATTTTAAAAAGGTTTAATTTCAGTTACGACCTTGCTTTTACGATTTCGAACCGCTTTTACGATTTTAACCATAACTCCTAAACCGTAAGTCCGTTTCACATGAGCCTTATATCAAAACGAAGCTTATAACATACTCTAACTTATCATGTCAGAACACGAAGCTAAATAGTGAGTTAAAGCTACTGTCAAATTCGTTTTCTTAAGGTGAACGAAATTTCGGCATTACGACGGCTATAAATCGAACGTTTCCAAAATTACTACAATTAAACCAAGCCACACCGGGCATCCAAACAACTTATACACATGTTACTCATCACAAACAACCCCAAGAACCTCATACTTCACCATCATAATCATTATGATACTAAGATCACTAAACCACTAGCTAATCATGCTTATAACATTAACATAATCATAACTAAGCTAGATACATCAAGAACATGCATAGATCTCAAACAAGAGCTAGGGTTCTTAAAGATTATACCTTCCTTGGAGTATGCTACAACCTTACTAAGCCTTGTATAGTCCTTGTATACCCTTAACCAAGCTTAGATCATCCAAGAAATCAAGAAAATCAAAGTTAGTTTCTAAGAGTTACTATTCATCATTACTTTTGTAAAAATCATAGAAAATCGAAAAATAAGAATTTGGCTCTCAAATTTTTACCACATCTTGGCCTCTTCATAATCTTTGTTTTGAATCCTATATCATCAGATGTGAAGCTTCCTAGCTATGGTTTTGAGCCCTCTTTCTCCACTGGACAGAAACTGGTCAGATTTGTTTCCCCAACTTTGAGCATGGATTTGACTAGGCTACACTCATTAGAATGCCATGAAATTTTGAGCGAATATTGACCATGGAGTGGAGAGGCTTTGGTTAAAATTTGGTGATTTTATCATGGATATAAATGGAGATATGAATTTTTCTTTCTCCCTTGTTTCTGCTGGACAGTTTGGTTGTTCTTGAGAGAATTGATATTTTGTTGTGTTGGTTGCTTCCAATAATGCATAAAGTGTTGAGAAGTAGGACTAAAACAGCAACATAGATGCAGTTATATATCGTATTTAACAAGTCCAGGCCAAGCATACAATTAGCGAAACAAAACATGAAGGTAAAACACATGCATGTCAGTAACTGATAGAACAAAGAGAAGGCAGAAAACATACCAGTAGCCATAGCTATATCAGTATGTAAAACAAGTAAAACAAACAGCTGAGTCGTCAGGATTTGCTAGAAATCCTGACTGCTCTTGAAGAGATAATTGCCCCCACTTACAACTGTGTTGGGATGCTTGCAACACCTCTCCCAGGATAAAACAGCTCCGAGTACAGTGATCACAGCAATCAGAATACTCAACTTCGACTAGCACCTCAGTCGCCAGAAAACCCTAAGTAACATAAACTATAATAGGAGGAGAACAGAGAGTGCAAAGAAGAGAAGAGAATGTAGGGTGTGGTCTGTATATTCAGTGTATCTACAATCAGTAGCTTAGCTCTCTATTTATAGGAGAGGCCAAACGTAACTGATGCCACCCAATTAATATTGTAACTGCCGATTTACATTTAATAAAATGAAACGGCTGATTTAATAAAATCAAAACGGTTGATTTAATAAATCGTAACTGTTACGTTATATTTATCCACACATATCAGTTTTTATTTTAATTATACGAATATATACAATATATATATATTATCAAATTCCGACCCAACATCAGGATCTGATCCATCAGGATTTTCGTCCGTCAGGATCTGATGTCCATCAGTATTTGATCATTCATCAGGATCTGATACCGTCAGGACTTGAGGTCCATCAGTATTTGATCCAGCATCAGGATCTGGTAGTACCATCGGGATTTCATCAGGACTTGGCCCATCAGTATTAGATTTCATCAGGACTTGGCCCATCAGTATTAGATGTCTGACCAGTTACTGATTCATTCCAAGTACTGATCCCAATATATATATATATATATATATTCTAATTAAAATATATTTAAACACAGAAATAAAATCCCTCGCCCAGGTCGCCTCGCGTACGCGAGACGCCGAGACATTCGCCCTTCGACCGAGCCGACACGACCCGAGTCGAGTCGAGACGTGACGTGGCGTGGCGTGGCGAGGCGGGCGGTGGCGGCGCGCGCGTGTGTGTGTGTGCGCGTGGAGCACACAGTAACACCATGCATCATCATACACCTTAGTAGTTGTACACTACCCATGTGTGTGATTCTATATAAAGCCAACAACCCCCTTTATTCATTTCAATGTGGGACAAATACACATTCTCATTTCAAGCTTATTCAAGCTACTAACTTCAACTCCATTTCTCTATGGGTTTCACTAAGAAAATTACTTAGACCCACATATGAAAATTTAAGTCCTCATAACAAGGAACAATTTTCAATCGTTAAAATTCGGAATTAACATCAAGAACATAAAATACTTATGCTCTAAAAATTCCATTTTCTAACAATCCCCCACAAATCCATACAGAAATGTTTCAGGTTTTCCATCATGACTTGTTTTTCAGAGTCGGTACCCTTCCGGGTTTGAACCCTCCTAAGTCCCCTACTTCAATGATTACCGGATTCAGATGGAATGTTTCACCTTGAATCTTAATCCGTTTGGTGTAACCATGTTCCATAGACGACGACAAGTCAAAGGCTATGGTGCCAATCTACGGCTTTGAGACATTAATGGTCTTGTCTCGATCCTGTTCATCGAATGCTTCAAGGAATAACCCTTTCCTCTAATTGCGACCACACAATTACATTCGCTTAGCTGGGCATCTCCAGAGATGTACTGCTAGCATCTCGTCAAAAGACTTGACCACATTCAGAGTTATAATAACTCTTGCTATCTAGCAGTATCAGTACCTTCTAGGTTTTCAGGGGATAGACTCAGATACAATAGTATCATCTATGTAGCAAAGGTACTACCAATTCATCCTTACAGCTTGTTATTACCACATTGAATACACTTCAAGGGATCTCCTCTCATGTGTATTGGGTTCCCACTGATGATGAACTATGATGGGTTGACAGCCCCATCCCTAACCTTGACTTAAGGACCACTGCAGGTTCCAGTCCTTTAGTTAAAGGATCAGCTATATTATTCTGAGTTCCTATGAACTCTACAGCAATAATCCTATCAGACACTGAACCCCTAATAGACTTTAGTCTAACTTGGATGTGCCTCTTTGTTTTAGCATTATACTTTTTACTGCTAATCTTGTCGATAGTTGTTTTACTATCACAATGAATAGCAAACGCAGGAAGTGGTCTGCTTACTACAGGTATCGTGGACATAAGTCCATGTAACCATTCAGCCTCCGTCCCCGTGGCATCAAGCGCACACAACTCAGCCTCAAATGTAGACCGAGTTACTATACTCTGTTTAGTCGACTTCCAGGATATTGCTCCACCTGCTAAGGTGAACACGTATCCAGTCACTCCATTGGAACCAGACTTCTTAGCTATCCAACTTGCATCACTGTACCCCTCAAGTACACCAGGAAACCTCCTATAGTGTAAACTTAGGTACATTGTGCCTTTCAGATATCTAAGTACTCTATCAAGAGCATCCCAATGAGTTCTGTTTGGACAGCTTGTATATCTAGCCAACTTAGACACAGAGTATGAAATATCTGGTCTAGTACAGTTAGCAAGATACTACAAACTCCCTATAATCTGAGAATACCTTAACTGAGACACAGGTACTCCTGAAGCATTCTTAACAAGGGCAACTTTAGGATCATAGGGTGTACTAGCGATTCTACACTGTGAATAACCATATTTCTCAAGTATAGATTTCTCTATATAATGACACTGCGATAAAGTTATTCCCTCAGCTGACTGTGTCAGTTTGAGACCAAGAATCACACTAGCCTCACCCATATCCTTCATTTCAAAATGCCTTTTCAAGAAAGCTTTTGTCTCGTTAATTATCTCAAGATTGGTTCCAAACAATAGTATGTCATCAACATATAGGCACATGATGACACACTCACTACCTTTAACTTTGGTGTAGACACACTTGTCACTATCATTAATATCATAACTGAACGGCACTATAGTTTCATCAAACTTTTTATGCCAATCCCTAGGAGCTTGTTTCAAGCCATAGATGGATTTGATCAACTTACATACTTTCCTTTCGTTACCAGATGCAACAAATCCCTCAGGCTGATCCATATAAATCTCTTCTTCAAGTTCACCATGAAGAAAAGCTGTCTTTACATCCATTTGATGGATGATAAGACCATGTACGGAAGCCAATGCTACTAGCATTCGGATTGTTGTCATTCTAGCTACTGGAGAGTATGTGTCAAAGTAATCAATGCCCTCCATTTGCTTAAAACCCTTAGCTACCAGTCTAGCTTTGTACTTATCTATTGAGCCGTCAGGGTTCAACTTCCTTTTAAAGATCCACCTGCACCCGATAGTAGAACACCCATGAGGGAGATCAACTAACTCCCATGTCCCGTTAGAAACAATAGAGTCAATTTCACTCTTTACAGCGCCCTTCCAATGCCTAGACTCTGAAGAATCCATAGCTTGTCGGAAAGTTAAAGGTTCGTCCTCGACATTGTAAGTGATAAAATCACTTCCAAAATCCTTGACTACCTTAGCACGCTTACTCCTTCGTGGTTCCTCTACCTCCTTAGGAGTAGAGCTACTACTAGGTTCCGCCCCCACATTTGTCATCTTTTCCACATGATCAGGAATAGAACTTGATGTGTGAGTAGGATCTTCATTAGAAGTATCTTGAGGCATACCAGTCTTCATAGGGTAAACATCCTCAAAGAATGTAGCATCACGAAACTCAACTATCGTGTTTGCCACTATACCATCTATGTCAGATTTTAATACTAAAAATCTCATAGCTGTAGTGGTCTCAAGATAGCCCAGAAAGATACAATCAACAGTCTTCGGACCTAGTTTCTTTCTCTTGTGTTCAGGGACAAGTACCTTGGCAAGGCACCCCCACACACGAAGATACTTAAGACTAGTCTTCTTGCTCTTCCATAACTCATAGGGTGTCTTATCCATGTGTTTCAGAGGAACTCTATTCAGAATATGGCAAGCCGTATTCAGAGCTTCTCCCCACATGTATTTAGGCAACCCAGAATTAATAAGCATACTATTAATCATATCTTTAAATGTTCTGTTCTTTCGCTCAGCAACCCCATTAGACTCAGGTGTGTATGGTGGGGTAACTTCATGAACTATTCCATTGCTTGCACAAAATTTATTAAAAGCGTTACTCGTATACTCACCACCTCTATCAGATCTCAACCGTTTAAGTACCTTACTAGTTTGTTTTTCTACTTCAGTTTTATATATAATGAATTTACTAAGTGCTTCATCCTTATGTCTAAGTAAATAAACATAACAGTATCTACTACTATCATCTATAAAGGTAATGAAGTATCTAAACTGGTCCTTAGTCAACACACCACCAAATTCACAAATATCAGTGTGTACTAAATCTAACAAGTCTGAATCCCTAACAATATTATGAAAAGGTTTCCTTATTTGTTTAGCAGACACACATACTTGACATTTAGAATTCTTTTCTATAGTGTGTTTTGGAATCAACTCTAAGTTCATCATATTTTTAAGAGCACCAAAATTTAAGTGACCAAGTCTAGCATGCCATAAAGTTGAAGATTCAACATAGTTAACAGAAGGAGTAATATTATTTAAAGCACCCAAAACGGGCTCAGCATTTATTACAAACAAACCATTTGACAAGTAACCCTTGCCAAAAAATGTACCAGTATGAATAAGAACTACTTTATTACATTTAAGAGAGACTTCAAAACCATTAGCTACTAAACAGCTTCCACTTATTATATTTCTACGCATGTTGGGAACATGATGCACTCTCGTCAGGGATAGAATACGACCCGAAGGAAACTTCAAGTCCACGTTTCCTATTCCATGTACTTGAGCAGCACTTGCGTTCCCCATCATCACTATCAAACTATGACTCTGTTGATAAGATACAAATAAACTAATGTCAGCACAAATATGCACATTAGCTCCAGTATCAATCAACCATTCATTTGACAGATAAGTGGAAAATAGTACAGGGTTGTAGGTAACATACCGGTCTTCGTTGGTTTCAGAAGCCAAAGCCTCACCAACAACCATGTTCGCTACAGGCCCACTTGAGGTTCCAAGCACAGCATTTGCTTGAGCTACCCCCTCGGCTTTCTTTGCTTTCTTTGTAGGACAGTCCTTACTCCAGTGCCCAACCTGCCCACAAGACCAACATGGTTTGTTTGCCTTTGGTTTCTTGGCCTTATCCTTGTCATTCTTAGGTTTATTACTATTACCCTTCTTAGAGACAGCCTTCCTTTTCTGTCCTACAGTTGCTACATTTACCTTCGAACTTCCATGCTCAGATGGCATCACATGTCCCTGTTTGGACTTGTGTTGTTCTTGCACCGAGATGTCCAGCATAAGGTTGGTCCAGGTGATCCCTCCTTTCTGTCTTTTCAGGGATAGAGAGAACTCTTCCCAAGACTTTGGAAGCTTTTCAATCACACTCATTACCTTAAACTTTTCGGGGAGGTCCATTCCAGACTCCTTCAAAGCATGCACTATCATCTCGAATTCATGCACTTGCTCAGTCATGGACTTATTGTCCACCAGCTTGAAATCAAGGAACCTAGCCACAGAATACTTTTCCAGACCTTGTGAGTCAGTATTATGTGTCTGGTCCAGCTTCTCCCATAAGAGTTTTGCGGTGTAGGCATCAGAGGAGTACACATCAAACAATGTGTTGGTTAGAGCAGCCAGAATTGCTGCCCTAGCAACCCCATCCTTTTCAGCCCACTTTGCATAACTGTTAACTGATTCAGCCTTCTCTTGATCCACAACCGGCTTCTCATATTCCACAACAGGCCATAGACCCTTCACAGTCAACCACAACTTCATCCTTTTCTGCCAACGAGAAAAGCCAACGCCCCCATTGAATTTCTCAGGCAAGCCAGTCAATTCAACAGGTTGTGGAAAACTGTAAGTAGTCCAATCAATGACCCCAGCAGATGCAACGGAACTACCACTAGCAGGAATCTCACTCTCGTTAACCATTATGCTAAATACTATATAACAAATTATCTCTTCAAGAATGTTGAGAAGTAGGACTAAAACAGCAACATAGAGGCAGTTATATATCGTATTTAACAAGTCCAGGCCAAGCATACAATTAGCGAAACAAAACATGAAGGTAAAACACATGCATGTCAGTAACTGATAGAACAAAGAGAAGGCAGAAAACATACCAGTAGCCATAGCTATATCAGTATGTAAAACAAGTAAAACAAACAGCTGAGTCGTCAGGATTTGCTAGAAAGCCTGACTGCTCTTGAAGAGATAATTGCCCCCACTTACAACTGTGTTGGGATGCTTGCAACACCTCTCCCAGGATAAAACAGCTCCGAGTACAGTGATCACAGCAATCAGAATACTCAACTTCGACTAGCACCTCAGTCGCCAGAAAACCCTAAGTAACATAAACTATAATAGGAGGAGAACAGAGAGTGCAAAGAAGAGAAGAGAATGTAGGGTGTGGTCTGTATATTCAGTGTATCTACAATCAGTAGCTTAGCTCTCTATTTATAGGAGAGGCCAAACGTAACTGATGCCACCCAATTAATATTGTAACTGCCGATTTACATTTAATAAAATGAAACGGCTGATTTAATAAAATCAAAACGGTTGATTTAATAAATCGTAACTGTTACGTTATATTTATCCACACATATCAGTTTTTATTTTAATTATACGAATATATACAATATATATATATTATCAAATTCTGACCCAACATCAGGATCTGATCCATCAGGATTTTCGTCCGTCAGGATCTGATGTCCATCAGTATTTGATCATTCATCAGGATCTGATACCGTCAGGACTTGAGGTCCATCAGTATTTGATCCAGCATCAGGATCTGGTAGTACCATCAGGATTTCATCAGGACTTGGCCCATCAGTATTAGATTTCATCAGGACTTGGCCCATCAGTATTAGATGTCTGACCAGTTACTGATTCATTCCAAGTACTGATCCCAATATATATATATATATATATATATATATATATATTTATTCTAATTAAAATATATTTAAACACAGAAATAAAATCCCTCGCCCAGGTCGCCTCGCGTACGCGAGACGCCGAGACATTCGCCCTTCGACCGAGCCGACACGACCCGAGTCGAGTCGAGTCGAGACGTGACGTGGCGTGGCGTGGCGAGGCGGGCGGCGGCGGCGCGCGTGTGTGTGTGTGTGCGCGTGGAGCACACAGTAACACCATGCATCATCATACACCTTAGTAGTTGTACACTACCCATGTGTGTGATTCTATATAAAGCCAACAACACCCTTTATTCATTTCAATGTGGGACAAATACACATTCTCATTTCAAGATTATTCAAGCTACTAACTTCAACTCCATTTCTCTATGGGTTTCACTAAGAAAATTACTTAGACCCACATATGAAAATTTAAGTCCTCATAACAAGGAACAATTTCCAATCGTTAAAATCCGGAATTAACATCAAGAACATAAAATACTTATGCTCTAAAAATTCCATTTTCTAACATAAAGTGACTTGTTGTAGATAATATCTCATCCATGCTACTTTATTAAAGTGATGATGCAAGGAATTATGTCAAATGGAGGGACAAGTGTTGAATTGTTGTGGTGGAAAGGAAATGGATGCTAAGTACTTGTTTGTTTCTAAGTATTCTAGTTAGTAATGCAACTAGCTAGTTCCTAGATATTTTCCTTGATAGCACATGCATGAATCTTGTTCCTTGCTTGATCTTTTGTTCATTTATTGCTCAATTCATTGATCGTTCGGAGGAATAACTCAATCGGTTCTAGTTAGGGTTTTTACCGGAAACCTTCGTAATAATAACACTTCCATTCTCATTCTTCCTTTATAATCCTTGAATTTAAATTCCTCAAATCTCATTATTACATCCTTAAATCCTTCAATGTCCAGGGACATCTCGGAGAAAATAAAAGTGCTAATTTTCTGAATCCGATATCATTTACATTCATTTATTTCGCCCCTGGATCATGAATACGAACTCAGAAATCCGTTCTGAATACTTCTATATAGCATTGTCTAATAAAATTCTCATTTTCACCAAAAATACTATTCATCCCTTATTCTCTTTTATTCCTTATATATATTGTAAAAATGTCCTTGTTCTCTTTCGAGCGTTCATTATCTCTTTTACGGAACCACTGGACTAACAATAAATATCGATTTGGATGACAGGAGCAAAACTCTCCTCTTTGGAATTACCATATCTTACTTTCTTAGGAGATAGATTATTCTAATCTAAGTTGTCAACCAATTGCATTGCTCATGGCATATAAACATTGGAATCCGAATCCATTCCATATTCGTTCATTAGAACCGCTGTTACATCGTAGTCGTAATCACTATTCATTTCTACATTAATACATAATAAAAGTTTTAATTATACCGAAAATCTGGGTTCTTACAAAGACATTGTGAAATCAGACGATATAAGTTGAATCGACCAAGGTATCAATAACCTGAAAGGATTTGTGGAAAGGAGTCTCTAAAAGTACATAGACAGAATTGTTATGGAATTGATTAATGATGTTTGATATACCCTGTAACCAGGAGATGCAGGAGGAATGATGAGGATGTCCTAAGAAACCTTATAAGGGAAGTGCTAATATTCTAAATTTCAAACGGGAAGTTTGGTAAGGAATGTATGACATAGTAACAATAAGGCCAGATGAAGCATGTGTGAAACCATGTAAAAGTATGGATTGAACCAATAAGGTTGAGATTATCCTAAAAACAAGAAGGGAGTTAAGTAAGGAAATATCCTAGGTATGATTTGGAGTACCTGTAGTCAAGATCGCACTAGAAAGGTGGAAGCAATGACTTTTGGAAAAGACTGATAGATGTTTTCTCTCATTCAGCAGAATTTAAGGGAGAATGCTTCCACCCTGAGTTGGAATAGATCCAGAAAACATTGATCTCAAGAAATTATTATAATCAGGAAGGGCCAATGAGGTGGCCGACACTTTAAGTATAGGGGAGTAAGTATAAATGCTCAGACCCAAGAAATAGAATGATAATGTAAGGACCTTGATGGTCATAATGTGGTAGAGGAAGTTACATTCCGTCTAATGATTTTGCCAGGATCAACTATAAGAATAGTTTAAGTAAAGATTCGATTCCTGATGTTGCTAGTAGCACATTACCGACATTAGGAGGCTCTACGACAGACCAGACCAAATTCCCCAAGAGACTCGCCTTTTCTTTGGAAAGAGAGAGGGGAGGTTAAGTAACAATGAATTGGTAGTAAATGACCAGAAATAGAGAGGGTATAAATACTGATAAGCCAAATGGCACGATGATGAATGACAAGCAAGTTTATGATTGGTGTATTTCTGTGCAAACAAGATAGAGAATTATGAGGTTGGCAAGCGATTAAGCAAACCGCTAAGCTTTTAGTCTTCTACCGGAGATATATGATTAATAATCTTACCAGCTTGTTTCAGCTGCGATGCTGGAAGCTCTTTTGCAATTTTATCTGCTTCATGTAATATCTACGTCAAGTTCATGAAGCATTCCCTATGGATAGGGAATAGTGATTATTTTGTTTTCCTAGAGGATCTTGAATTGACAATTATGAAACCCGTACGTTTAGTTATTCAATCACTGCGTAAACGATAAGCGATGGTGATCCTTCTGAGAAATTAGGTGGTAACGACTGTGGAAATGTCAAATTGAATCTAAGTTAGAGAAATCATCCAGGTTTATTTCGGATGGTGTAATTTCTGGAACGACGGGATATTTGAAATGAAGAATTAGGTTATGATGGTTCATAAAATGATTATAGTAGAAATAAAGACAAGAGACTGATAGAGATGGAAATAAAATTGGGAATTAATAAGAGAGTCAGATAGGCGGACTCATGAGAATCTCCAGTAATGAAGCGAGAAAAGTATGGAATTGGCAAGGTAAGGGTATTGGCCAAAACGGAAAGTTGGAATTAGGAGCATGAATGACATACAAATTGACTCCTTTTAAGTTTGGAAAATCCGAGGAAATATGTAATAGTTTGATTGAGTAATAAAAGAGACTCATGGAATGAGAAAGTGAAATCTAGATGGTTGAACAAAGGAAAGTTTGACCACAAACGTGCCACGTATATTGAATAAAGGTAACACGTGTTCCCCGAATAAGATGACGGTGGAGTTCAATAACAGAAGTGAATGAGAACTAGATGATAAGAGGAATGTGATTGATAAAGAAAAGAGTGGGAAATAATTATGGAATGTGAAGCAAGAAATGTTATGAATGGATTGATGAATGGGTTTTTCCTAACGAGCACTCGGAATGACAACCTGATAGTGTTAGTATTATGAATATGAAAGATCCAGTTTCGTGGCGTGAAATGTCAGTTATAATAAAGTCAAGCGAGGAATCCAAGATTTAACCTGAAAGGTTGAAGAATTTTCCAAAAAGTAAGTGGTGCTAATATCAAGCAAGAGTATAGGTCCATAGAATGATGGACAGAGCAGCAAGGACATGTGATATGTGAGATTACGAAAAAGTAGTATTTAATACGAATATGATTATTTTCTTCTCTAATAAACCTCTATAGTTCAGAGGTAAATTCTAAGTATGATATTTTGACAATCATGAAAACTTTCTTATATGATTCTTTGAAATTCGTTCCTTTTCTTCTCCCTTATTTATCTTCTTCTAAATTGAGAAGAACAACCCTTTAAGGAGGGGAGGTAATACTACGTGACTCTCTGTCTATGTGATAGGAGTCTAAGTGGAATGCCATTAATTGTTTAATTTCTTGTCAAGTACTAAAGGCTGGCCCCCTTCTGTACTAGCTATGCAATATAACAAATGTTCATTGATCACAGTGATCTCTCGATAAATTTTTCCACCTAAATATATATACATCGAGATTGCGAAGATTAAAGCGATTAGGAATTGCAAAATTACGAGTGAGGTTATCTCCGGACTTCGTAGCGCGTTAGTGATACCGAAGTCACTGCACGTACCAATAAGGTTAATAGTATAAGAACGGACAAGAGCGTATACCGGATGATGTGTTGTGCGAAAGTATCAAAGGATTGGTAGAACGGATAAAGGGTGTATTTTAACATCAGTATGATGTGCTTTAGAAAGATTGGAATGTGTAAGGATCGACCAGAGAATTGGAAAGTGAAATGACCAACAAGTACCCCATTTGTCTTCTACCTGATTCCGGGACGGAATCCTTTTAAGGAGGGGAGACTGTAAGAACCCAGATTTTTGGGTAGAATTAAAACTTTTACTATGTATCGATGAAAGAATGAACAGTGACTCCGACTACAAGGTATTAACAAAGAATGTGAACGGGTATAGATTTAAATGATCATATGTCATGAAGAATACTGTTGGTTGATAGCATAAATAAGAATAATCTATCTCCTAAGGATATAAGTTATATTATTCCAAGAAAGATTATTCTTGTGTCATCCAAATCAATATCTATTATAAGTCCAGAGGTTCCATGAAAGAGTTAAGGAACGCTCGAGGAAGCACAAAGATATTTTCTAAGTACCAGGACAAAAAAGAGAATAGGTTATGAATAGTGTTTTTGATAGAAATAAGAATATTATGAGACGACACTATATAGAAGTACCCGGAATGAAATTTCTGAGTTAGTATTAGTGATCCAGGAGGAAAATAAGTGTATGTAAAAGCTGTCGGATTCAGAAACAGAGCACTTTCATTTTCTCCGAGAATTCCCTGGACACTGCCAGACTTAAGGATTTATTTAAGGGATTTAAGGAATTTAAATTCGAGAAGTATTAAGAAAGATGGGGAATGTTATTATAAATATTAAGAAGGTTTTCGGTAAAACCCTAATTAGAAACGAATGAGTTATTTCCACGAACGATCAATGAATTGAGCAATAATCGGACAAAGAAACAAGCAGAGAGTCAAGAGGTATGAATAGCTAGTGGAAGGTGACATAATCACTTTATGCAAGATAATATCAAGGCAACCAAGCTAGATAGAAAAGAGGTGCACCATAAGTCACCAACACTTGCTCCCATGGTAACAAACCCTTAACCAAGCATTAACCCATCAACCAAACCATGGTTTAACCAACAAATATCTATCAATTATGGATCACTTTATGCATTATTTCCAAGAGCAAGCCAAGCTAAATCTCTCCCTCTTCCCCATTTAGCACCATTCGGCTAAATGCCTAAATTCAAGAACAAAAATCAACCTTACCACCATTGTTTGATCTCCAAAATTTTATCCTAGATCCTATATTTCATAAAAATGATACCCTAGAAATCTTAGCTCTAAAATCCTTTGTTTCCATTTTTAATAAAATCATCAAAGAGGAGGATGAATAGTAACCTAAAGAACAAAACTTTTGGATCTTGATTTTGGTGGATGATCCAACCTTCATGGAGGCTATACAAGGACTATACAAGGCTTACTAAGTGCATACACACCCCAAGGAAGGTATAACACACTTGAAACCCTAGATCTTACTTTGAGATTATGCATGTTCTTGGTGATTTAAGCTTAGTTATGTTATTAATGAAGATAAGCATGATTAAGATTGGGTTTTGATAAATGTTAAAAATAGCTTAGATGAACGGAAAGGCATTGCTTGGCCTCAGTTCATGGTTATAAATCATGTATATGTTGTTTGGAGTAGATATCATGATTATTGGGAGTTTTGGAATTTGGTAAATATCCGATTTATGGCCGTCGTAATGGCGAAATTTCGTTAACCTTAAGAACACGAGTTTGACAGTAGGTATAAGTCACTGATTATCTTCGGTTTCTTCCATGATAAGCTAGATTATGTTATAAGCTTCGTTTTGATATAACGATCGTATGAAACGGACTTACGGTTTAGGAGTTATGATTAAATTCGTAAAAGAGGTTCGAAACCGTAATCGAAAGTTCGTAACTGAAATTGGAATCCCTTAACATGACTAAGTCAGTGACGAATCATGGTAATTAAATATTAGAGGTCATAAGGAAGGCGTGAGAGAAAACCACAGGTAAAATGGAGCGTTTTCCGATTTTATAAAAATGTTCGAATCGAGGATAAGTGCGAAGAAACCACTTTTCGGAGGTAACATTATTCATTAAAACCACCTGCCCTGTTTTGGCAGAATTCCGAAAAATTAATCTTCTGATCTAAGTCCAATTTTGAGTTAGCTACCTTCTAGACATTCTCTAGATCATGTACGCGAAAACGGTGCGTCATTTGAGTTAACGGTTACCGAGTTATGAACGTTTTAGTGAAAGAGGTGTGAATAGTAAAGATCCGTAGTCGACCGAACTTCAAAAATACATTTCACCTATCTAGACCCGTGGCTTCGAATTGGAAATTTTATGATAAATATTACAAATACCAAAGATGATTTCATAAGTGGTTTCGTAATTAAATACGTTTCCAGTGATTTATTAAAAGTGTTGAAGTACGAGTCCCGGAATAGTAATTCCCAGGGAAGTCAACTCTAGAGGTACTACTCGGACCACCCATTTTGGCTAGATTAAAAGAGGAATCTCGAGTCGACTAAAACATGAAACTTGTTAAGAATTATCAAGACCACATATTGGTGCAAAGAACGAGGTTATAATTGATTAAGTAAGATATACGAAAAAATCTGACATTAAGGGTGGGTTCGAGGTGTGTTTTGGACTAAACTTACATGACTTAAGTTAAGTTATACTTAACCTTCGAAATGTTAAGTGATTGACCTCGGTTGTTGTGACTATTTATAGATCACTGGATCGACACGAGACACACTACCCCTACAGGATTACCAGGCAAGTTTTCAACCTTCTTGAAGGTTGTTGTTGTGATAATATATATATGAATTGATTCTGTTATATATATGCCATAGCATGCATGCCTACTTTCAAGTTATATTGCAAGACTTGTTCCCTGAATTGATATTGGCTTATAGACTAGATACGATATATCAGTATAAGCCGGGTTTTTGGTTAAGACCCTTAGTAAAGGGCATATGATATTCATTCTTTAAATATAGACCGGGAGTCGGTATTTTGAGATATAGATGTAGTCGTGGAAACCCGGAGGGATTCCAGCGACAGATTAGTATTCCTTTTGAGGAATGTTATTATTAAACATTAATTATATTTCCATAAAGTATTAATTACTTGGAAATCTTTCGAGAAATGTTATTTGAGTATTATCTCAGTCGAGAAATATTAAAGGAAAATTATTTCGAATATTCATTTAGAGTTTGATTATTTCATGAATATTATTTCAAGATTCATTTAGAATATTGTTTATTAAATGAATATTACTTTCGAATATTCATTTAAGGTTTCATCTATTCAATGAATATTACTTTAAGATATTCCTTTGAAATTCTAATTACTTAAGGAACATTATTTCAAATATTCCTTGAGAGTATTGATTACTAAATGAATATTATTTGGATATTCATTTAGAATAGTATCTGTTAAACGAATATTATTCGGATATTCATTTAAGGTTTTATTTACTTAATGAATATTATTTTAAAATATTCAATTGAAGTTCTAATTACTTAAGGAATATTATTTTGAATATTTTCTTTAAAGTTCTGATTACTAAATGAATATTAATTGGATATTCATTTAGAATACTATTATCTAATGAATATTATCTTCAAATATTCATTTAAGGTTTGATTTACTTAGTGATCATTACTTTAATTATTTATTTGAGTTTATCTATTTAACGAATATCATCTTGAATATTCATTGGAAGTTTTATTTATTTAATGAATATTATTTCGAATATTCATTTAAGAAGAGATTTATTTTATAAATAATTTTATATATTCATTCGAGGATTACTTACGAGTAATATTATGATTTAAAAATATTCCTTAATTATTAATGATTTAATAAATATTCTTGGAATATTTATTTAAATTCTTTTAAGTTCTTTTTATGATGATTCATATTATTCAAAGATTATCTATCACCTTCAGATAAGGTGTAAAATATTTCGGAGTATTTTATGACTATTCTTATCAAGGGGAGGTTCCCAAACTTTATTTTCATTTAAATCTATCTTAAAGAAGATTTAAATACTCGCTCAACTTCCAAACATATATAAGGGGACCTCACTTGAGATATGTTATTTATTGGACTGCCCGGTCCTATACTTGCTAAACTATCTTGTTACTCACATCTTGATTCTTTCAAACATCGATATGAATCTTTTTGGTTACCTCCTCAACGCTCGAGGGGTAAGAATTGATGGAACAAGTTTATATCCATTAACAAGCATCAGCTTGGGAAATATTGGTGATTTTTCCTTTCCAAATAGATACGACTACTTTGTGGAGTCCTATCAACAAGTAATATACTTGGGGAAAGGGGGAGGAACTTTACGTTTTAAAGTTATGGATGTGAAATGAACTAGGAGATGCGTAAGTGACCCAGTGGCGCCGGTCCAGCAAATGGCCCAACCGTTGGCCGGGGGGTTCCAGAGGGCGGTAGACAAATAAATCCGTCGGTGCTTCCTTCTACATGTAGTAAACAAGAGGTGGGGAGCATAACATGCGACTGATCATCGTGTAAATGCTATGTCTCCTGGCGCGTCAAACTCCAGTATTAGTTCATCTCTCAATGTTGGAAATTTCCTGCAACCTTATCATTATTGGCAGGTTTGAAAAGTGTTTGAATTGGAATTGCAATATTCTTCCTGCAAGTTCCTCTATTATGAAAAGTTGATAATATCTGGCTCATCTTTGACATAGCAGATATTTATTCAAAACAAATATATTTTGAGTTACCTTGTAACTTCATCTCATACCTTATATTGGTACTCCATCGTTAATGCATGGCATATGGTTTCAAAGATATTTTGGACTGTTATATATTATCACTGTTCAATTATATTTTTGGTGGGTTATTGCTCACCCTTGCTTTATTTATTTATATCACAACAACAGCTAGATCAGATGGCCGCGCAAGGCGTGCTCAGCATAGGCAGGTGTCAGCCGTCAGAGGATTAACCGCTGAGGTCATAGCTACCATTGCTAAGGATGCAGCCTCTGGTAGGCTAGTTGTTAGTATTTGTGCATCAAATGTATTTATATATATGGCATATACCAATGGATGGCAAAGAGCATGTAATTGTAAAATTGTAATTCTTTGGGTTGTAAGAACTCAAACTTGTGATTAATAATATTGATGATTACTCTGATTTCATCCCTGGGACTATAACGGGTGTGTTGTTGTTGTTGTTTTGGGTCACAAGGTTGTAATTTAAATTATGTTGATTTTATGGTTGGATATTGAGACCGTAACGACCAGATCCCTGACCCTGGATCTGGGGGTGTTACATCCATTCTTTATACTTAAGCTCGAATCCAACTCCAACATTGACGGAAACTGCAACCTTAACCGACATTCTTGCAACCCTGCACATTTAAGCAAAACACATCAAAACTACAATAAACTTGAGACCAAGACACCAATTCAAGCCGAAATGAAGCGTTCCAAGTGGATATAAAATCCACTTATCAGCTGTCATCATTGCAATCTATGAAGCTTCCTTATGGACATGCTTCGAACATTAAAAATTGAGTGTTCATGGCTGATTTAAAGATGTATGGGTTGAAATCCCATGACTGCCACATCCTCATTCAACAATTACTCCCGGTTGCAATTCGTTCCATTCTTCCAAAACATGTTAGGGTCACAATAATAAGATTGTGCTTTTTCTTCAATGCCTTATGTAGTAAAGTAGTTGATGTCACGAAACTGGATAAACTACAGTCAGATGTGATATTGACTTTGTGTGACCTCGAAAAAGTATTTCATTCCTCATTTTTCGATGTAATGGTACATCTCAGAGTTCACTTAGTTCAGGAATTGCGTTTATGTGGGCCAGTGTTCTATAGATGGATGTATCCATCTAAACGGTTCAATAAAGTGCTGAAAAGTTATGTACGCAATCGTTATTATCCGGAAGGATGTATTGCAGAAAGTTATCTTGGTGAAGAATCGGTAGAATTCTGCACAGAATTTATTAAAGAGAGTTGCAAAATAGCCGGTATGCCAAAAGACCAAAGCAAGCTTTCTGGTCCATTGTCTGCAGTGAAAATGAAGGAAGTAGAAGAGACATAGCGTGATGAGGCGCATTTGACTGTTCTTTTAAACAACCCCGAAGTGCTTCCTTATATAGTGTAAGCTTTTTTTATCTCTTGTAAAATCCTCTATCGGTAAATATTTCATGGTTGTTTAATTCATTTATGCATTTTCTCATAAAGAATAAGGAGTATCTCGAAGAACTTTACCGAGGAAAAAAGAAAAGTGTTCATTGGCTCATGGGAGAGCATAATCGAAAGTTTGCTGATTGGTTTGAGAAAGAAGTTAGTTTCTTAATTATCTCTTTTGTTGTGTAATTCACTGTATATTATTAATTAGATTTTTGAAATTTAGTTTGCGAAAATCTTTGTAGGTTAGGACTGAACTGATGGAGAATCGTGCTGGTGTTTCGGAAACGATAAGATGGTTGGCTGCCAAACCATCATTTTCTGGTTTGACTTACGATGGTTTTCTAGTTGACGGGGTTCTCTACTTCACAAAAGATCGTGATAATTTAAGGGTTGTTCAAAATAGTGGTGTTTTCTTGGTTGCTAAGGCGGTCCAAGTCTCTAGTGCTAGAGATTTAAATCCCGTAGAGAGTGATATGACGTTCTACGGCATCATCTTAGAAATATGGGAGTTGGATTACCATGCCTTCAAAGCCCCTTTGTTCTTATGTAAATGGGCAGCGAATGATAGAGGAATCAAGGTGGGCGATCTTGGCTTCACACTTGTGGATTTTAGTCGACAAGGCCACAAAAAAGATAAATATGTTTCTGTTGACCAAGTGAAACAAGTGTTTTATGTTCAAGATCCGGTTGATCCTGCCCATCGTATTAAACTCCACTACTCGAGACTATTACGATATTTATAATGAAGATGATTTAGGAGACACGTCCATGGAACAACAACCATTCTTCTGTAAAATTCCTACATGTGATGTCGCAGATGATATGGAGCATAGGGTTAAGGAAAATGTTGAGGGAATATGGGTTAAAAAGTGATCTAAATAATGTAGCACTATGTAGTAACCATTCTGTTGTGGTCTATAATTAAAATGTAACTTCCTTGTAATGTATTTCCCCTAATTAATTGAACTATGTTATATATGAAGTGTACCATTTAGTTTATGTATTTTGTTTCATGCACATATATATGAGTTGATTTTTACTTTACTTGCAGTGTTGCTTTTTTAATTCACTTTTATTTGCTTTTAGAATTATTCATGTTTTTTCGCATGACTTTACTGACCATCTCATTTATATACCAATATCTAATAGTTTTATGTTGTTTTTTTTACAGATTAAAGGATTGAAATGGCACCTAGGAAGCAGAAGCAGAAAAAGAATAAAGTACCACAGGAAAAAGTCCCAAAGTGCTAAAAAGATGCCAATCAGTTGCAGGTGGAGGCCATAGCATCGAATTCGTGTGATCAGCCTAACAGAGCACAAGAAACAGAACCTCAACCAACTGATTCTGTAGCAGCAGCTACCAGTACTGAAACAACCAATAAAAAAGGAAATACGCGAGGTGTTTCAAGAATGTACAAAGTGTTGGTGAAAAAGGCTCAGGGGAAGAAAATTAAAGTTAGATGCGATATGTATGGTGAGCCTATAGGAGAGACTAGACACATGTTAGAGTCCTACGTGGGGATGCTTGGTAGGAATATGATTCCAATTGATATTTCTAGCTGGCCAAATGTGGATCGTCAACTAAAAGACAACTTGTGGCGTGATGTTCAGGTAAAAAAAATTTACATTTGAGACACACACAACAGGTATACTAGTTTGATGTTTAATCCATTTGCTCATATATTGGTTTTTAGGATACATTTAAAGTTCCAGAAGAAATTGAGTCGCACGTGCTAAAGTCAGCGGGGGTGAAGTGGAGACAGTTTAAAACTATGTTAACATCTGAATATGTGATGCCATATCTTCGAGACAAGAAACAATTACGGAAACCTCCAAAGAAATATGCATTTGTGGGTAAGGATTCTTGGAAGAAGTTTGTTGCACAGAGGACCTCTGAGAATTGGCAGGTATGCAAGAATTGTGTATATAATTAGACGAATCTTATTTATTCTGCAGCTCATTAGATGATTCTTATAGAATTGTATATTTAATTATTGTAATTTTTTGCAACAGCCATTACGTAAGAATCAGAGCGAGAGAGTGAAGGAGTGCAAGTATCCACATCGTACGGCAAGGAAGGGGTACAAAGGTTTACTGGAAGAGGACGTAAGAACTTATCATTGTTACTTTAATTTTTACCGTGTGATCAATTTTAAATATTTCTAAATTTTAAACAGGTAAAGGCTGGGAAGTTGGAGCCTGGAGAAAGGCTGGATAGAGCGATTATGTGGAAGAAAGCTCGTAAACGGAAGGATGGGAAGATTGATGAAGAAGTTGAACCAGTTTTTGACAAAATTGTAAGCATTTTTTTTTTCATATTTCTGGTATTTGTTTTTGATTTTACTTGAATTACACGCTGGAAATAAACTTGACTTTTTGGCAATTTTTTGTGTTGTTGACAGGATGAATTGCTGGGAAAAAAGGAAAAGGGTGAATTTCACGGGTGTTACAGATGTGTTAAGCGCGGCGTTGGAAAAAGAAGAGCACTCGGGTAGGGTTCGAGGGGTAGGAGGTTTTGTCACTCAAAAGATGTTCTTTAATTTGCCTAAAGGGAAAAGAATGAGAATTACGAAGGCTGAGTTGTTAGCTCGTGATAGACAAAGGGACGAGGAGTTGGAGAAAACCAAGCAAGAAATGCAGATGCAGATTGATGCTCTAAGGGCAATGATATCTCCAGTTTCTGAAAAAGGAAGCTGCCACAAACCTGATGATCAGGAAGCAACAAAGGAACCAAAAATAATTCCAAAAAAATTGATCGAAGAAGATAAGTGTTTGGCTTTTGACACCCCTCCAACTGGGAAAAAGGTAAAAGAATAAGTACTATATATGTAGATATATGATAGTGCACATACCATACAGTTTTTGCAGTGTTTTACACGTCTTTTCTTATGAATGTAGGTTCCAAAAAAATGTGAGCTAGCGGTGGGCAGTATCGAAAACAAGGTTGCATTTGGCATGGTCTTGGAAGAGGATTCCATGAATCAATCAGTACATGGAATGCCTATGCCGTCTGGATGTGTTCATGTTCTAGTGGACGGAATCATCCAAAAAGATGCTTTGGTTCCCGTACCAGTACGTGGTGAAATAGAAAAGGTCCAAGAAGCTGTTGGCTCACAGTTAGCATGGCCTCAGAACTTGATAGTCTACCCGACTATGACAAAGATGGAACGCACATGTATATATTTTCTTAGATTATGTACAACCTGGGTTTATATGTTTTAAACGTTTTGATCTTTATTTTCAGAAAAAGAGAAAAGAAATACCAACATTTGATCTACAAAGCCTGGTCAAAGCATTCAAAGATACTATTGATATACATTGTAACGTGCCAAGTCGCTTCAAGTTATTGTACAAACATGCAAAATCAATCATGAAAGACACTGGGACCTCACTACCCATTCCTTGTGCTCCTGAGGTCTTTGGAACTGAGAAAATAATTTACATATTGCATGAGGACGTAATCGCCTTGTTAGAGTATGACATGCTTGGACAATCTGCAATATCTGCATACATGGCGTAAGCATTTTTCTGTTTTAAATCTTGTCATTCTGCACTCATGCATACACTAATTAGCAATACCAATTTTTTGCGTACAGATACTTGCATACTGTGGTCCAGAAGAATGAAGATTTAGAAGTGTATGCCTTTTGCGATCCTGGAGCCACATATACCCTTAACAAGTATTATGAATCTTATGTTGTTAATCGGTTGAAAGAGGGTAATCCCGACCGCTTATTCCTAATGCCACATAATGAGAGGTAAATGTTAACTTTGTTACGACTTTTAGGTAATTTTTTCGGAAAGTCTAACTTCTTTATATTTTGTAATCAAAACAGTAAACACTGGATTTTGGTGATAATATGGAATGGTGACATTTACTTGTGCAATCCTTTGTGTTACCCTCTAAAATTTCCTGCATTAGAAAAAGCACTTTCAAGGTAATATAGGTTTTTCAATTATTTAGGCATATATTTTTGACATTTCTATGATTTTGATCTACACTTATAGCACGGTAAAATCTTTCAATGCTGAAACGGGGGGAGCAAAACCCCAGTAGTAAAAAATCTTGTGGTAAGTATTTAATTCTATCTTATTGCATGTGTGGTCAAGTTACTATTTATTGCTGTTTATATATAGATATTGACCACTTAATAATATTAGTGAAATAGGGATCGCCTAAACAACTAGGAAGTTATGAATGTGGTTACGTCATCATGCGCTATATGAAAGAGATCATTTTCGACAAAGAAATGACTTTTATAAGCAGGGTATTTTATTTTTTATGTTGATCATTAATTGTAAAACAGTATAGTGCATATAGCTGGTGGTTATCCTAATTATTTTTTGCGTGTTGCATTTTTCAGTGGGCAACCAAGACTCGGGATTCTTATAAAATGGAGGAGCTTGATGATGTGCGCTTCGAGGCTGCAGCATTCATCGAAGACGAGATGTGATCAGGGCAGCAACTTTTTAGTGAACTTTATTTACTTTTTGAATCCCGTCGTATGTGAAACTTTTGATGTTATTATGAGTACTTTAGAAGTTTGGTAATTAGTGGATGTTAGGAGGATTGGTTTGTGTTGGAGGTTGGGTAATTGGGATTTTGTTGGAGGTTGGAATATGTAAGACTAATTTGGATGGTTATGTATGTTGAATGTATGACTTGGCCGGGATGGTTTTAATTTGTTGAATGACTTGGATGGTTGGCTTTAGTTTTTTGGTTTGTTTTGTTTTTTGATTCATTTACTTGGTTAGTGCACAAAATCAGCAGGTTCTTGAAGAATTGTATTAAATTTTAACATCACTTTCAGTTTTTGGTCACTCTAAAACTGATGTTAGAAGTCTAAATGAACAACTGTTTTACAAGAAAATGGATGTCTAAATGTACAAAACACATCAGGCATTGAGTAATAAACAGATGCTAAAGGTGGTATTACACATCTGTTTTGTAACAAGAACGGATGTTAAAAGAAATATTAAACATCAATTATATTACAAAAACTGATGTTAAACGTTGTATTAAACATCATTTATTTATTAAATTATGATGTCTATGATTATTTTTCTCTTATGTGTGGTATGTTTATATTGACCTAAGCCTCCTAATATAGCAATTTCTAAATTGTACTACTACAATATTACTTTAAATGAGGCAAAAACAGCACTTCCTTTAAATTAACCGATGTCTATATACAGCTTTAACATCGTTTAGTTTTGAAACTGATGTCTAAGATTATATTAAACATCATTTCTTATTAACAAACCGATGTCAAATAGTGGGAAAAACATCAGTTTCTTTTAGGGAACCGATGTCTATATATATCTTTGACATCAATCAGAAACCGATGTTAAAGATCCCCCTTTCTCTACACCCACAAAGACATCGGTTCTGAAACACTTTTAACATCGGCCAAAAACCGATGTTGTAGGCTGTTTTTCCGGTAGTGGTTACATATATAGACAATTACTGATAACATTGACTAATGATAAATGAAACAACACTTTTATTTACAACAAAAATCAAAGTTTATACACTAATAGCAACTAACCAATATAATCAAAACCAATAATCATCTAAACACAAACTACCATCAATATATATAGCTATAAATACCAATTCCCAACAAAGTACCACTACCACCATCTAATTCCTACATTAAGAATTCTGATATCTCAAGAAAGATCTGATCGGGTAAATACGTATGAGCACATGCGGATGAGTTCTTTCTAGGCCCCTTGTACTTGAAGTTGATAGCGGTATAAATCCACCACTGATTTGGTGTAAATAAGGTATACCTTCATAAATTACCAAAACTTTTCACAGAGATCAAATTTGGTCTGGTGCCAGTCTTGCAAAAAAGGACAAAGGCATCAATCTACCTGTTACCATAGTGGAAAAGATTCATAATAAGTAATGACAATATATGTTTTCAACAATGATCATGTACCACGATACAAAATAAAGTACACAGGAAGAAGAATGTGGTTGTATCTCTTGGTTTCTAGATAACAGCTTAAGTTTCTTACCTAGCAAAATATTGTGGTTAAACTTTTTAAGGTGGCAACAGGAAATGAAATGAGGTGAAATTCTATTCGAGAAAACTCAATTTAGAAAGCTGCCTCACCATGTATCCAGGAACTGGAAGCTGGCAAACGGCTGGCAAAAAACCTTTGTTCAAGTGGCGCATCAGATTTGAGCTCCTTGTACCTTGCAGAAGGAAGAACAGATGGACGATTCAAGAATTGTACTTCAAGGCTTAAACCATGAAGAGTTTTAAACAATATAATGATAGACAACCACAAAGTAACTACATCTTACCACACCAAAGCAGGACTTTGTTTGGCAGCTTCTTAATCTCTTCCGCACTCACTTCAACCGCAAATATATTCTCAACTGATGCAAAGTAACTCTGAAAAACAACCAAAGAATGTCAAGATTAAAAAATCTGAACATACCTAAAAGCCAATATAGTCAATATAACTACCTCTGTCCATACAGCTCTTGGCAGATTTAGGCAGATTTTAGGTAGATCTGGCCATACCTATAACAAAGAGTAATCAGGTATGCAGAGTTAGATGATAATGAATCATGAATGATATTGATAACTACAACTAACCAGAACTGCAAGTCGTTAAGCGATCAATGCTTGAAAGATACATGATAATAGCTTTAAGCTACTATATAGATATGCAAGCACACAGTGTTATAATAACCTTGCAGAGGAATCATCTAGTTTCCTAACTTCTGCCTCTAGACGGGCATATGCTGCATTTTTCTTATCCTTGTCAGCAGATAAAACTTCCTTAACCAAACTGTCCAAACTTGCAACTCTACAAGCCTATATTTGATAGTAAAATGGTAAGCAAACTGGTACAGTACAATCAATTCTGATAGTAAGGATTACGATTCAAATCCTAACATTTTATAGTGATAGTGAAAATGGAGTCGGACATAAATTCACCTTTTATTTTGTTTCCTAATATTTTGGTCACTAAATGATGGTGTCAACACATCAAAACAAGCCAAACCACCTTGTCTGATTCATGACTTCAATGATGATTCATGATTTCAATTATCTTACCTGCTAAAGTTTTAATCCTCTCCCAAATTAATTACTTGACTTCTTACATCTATTTTAAGATTTACAAGAAATATTAGTTTACAAACAATTTTCTGAATTTTCTTTTTTAAAATTAAAATTTGATTATCAGATTTGTATTTGAAAAAGAAACAAAAAATTATTTATGTAACTATCTTCATTATACAATTTTAAATACTGGTAGAAGCATCGGGGACAAGGGACTACTAAAAAATTGCCTACTCTACTGTCCCCAAAATCCCAAATGGTATCCCTTATTTCTACAATCCGTGTACAATAATTTCATGGACTGACAATGTAAAGTGTATTTCTATATGAACAAACAGATACAAACACATATGTAATTCACTAGTTTTGTATATCATAAACTGATAATAGTTTTTCAGTATATGGTACAAACAAAAAGATCGTTAAGGATTAATCGGCCCCCAGTCCTCCAAAGGTGTATGTCAATTGAATACCTTGAACAGATGAATAAAGCTTCCATATACCAATACAAAATCTCTGGGTAGTGACAGACATATAAAAAAGTAAAAAATGTGTAAAATCATAAACCAACCTCAGGGACAACACTGTTAAGAAAGGTCTCGGTGTCCTCTCGAACATCCGGGTCGTAATTCTCATTTATGGTCAGGGAAGCACTTGTGTGTTGTACTATTATAAATAATCAGGAAATCGAAAATTAATTTGTACCCAAGTGAACAAGAAACAAGGGAAATTATGACACCAAACCAGATTCACCTTACAAAAAAAATGTCCAATCTCCTTGAGAGGGGGGGAGAGAGAGAGAGAGAGGAGACTGTCATGCCTTGACAAGTAATTTTCTAGGTTTTTAAGTGTTTTTGTGTTTTTCTGTGTTTTAGGATAGGAATAACAGTAAATCTAAGAAAATTACAGTGATTTAGAGCTAGAGATAGAGTGAATCAGAGTCACAGAGATAGAGATTAGACAGAAATGTAGAAGGAAGCTAAGGTTTTCAGTTAACTTGCAGAGAAAGACAGAGTTTAGAGAGAGAAAATAACAGAATATAGAGAGAGAGAAGACTGGTGGAAAATACATTTCCATTTTCTGAATATCAATCATACATCCATAAACTGAAAATACAAACAAGACATGTATTTATAGACCCTGAACTATGTAACTAACTCCAGAATAGTAAATGACTCTAATGCCCTTACTACTTCTACTGCTCTAGTCTATTACTAGCTAGCGTTAATGTCAGTTCCTGACATATCTCCCCCCTTTAAAATATAACCATGTCCTCATGGTTGTTCTTCACTAGACAACTTCCTTCCACCTGGATCAAAGATATGCACATCTGTCTTGAAATTGCTAAAGTTTTCAGCTGTTGGAAACTTCTCAAAAGCCTCAGCACTCCTTCCCATGTTGGTAGTGATAATTGAAAATACTTCTTCTTTGGCATCTTGTTTCTCGTCCACTTCATGACTACCACAGATGTGTTCTATCCACCTGGGTGTAATAGCAGTGAAATGGTTACAGCTTCCCACAAGTTCCGAGACTGAATCAGATGTGAGTTTTAACTTCTTGCCATGCCATTCAAACTGCATAGGTTGCATTCCATAATTGCAGTGGAGTTCACCTAATTGAGACAACCACTGAACTCCTAGAATCAAATTCCATTCAGGTAACTCTACCTTCCAGCCCTCAACTTGAATCTCCTCTTCATTCAATTTGAATTTATAATCTGAACAATTACTTGCACACTCCAGGGTACCTTCATTAGGTAGCTTAGTAATCGTAGTGTGACAGAAACCCTTGAATTGCATTGGTGGTTTATGACCACCAGGATCAAAGAGGGTGATTGTTTTGTAGTTCACTAGAATGCCAACAGAGAGAGGCTTCTGAGTGCTTCCAACAGCTTTGCCAGCTCCTGTTGGAACCACAACTGAACTTAAGTAAGGATCACCTTGCAACTTTAGTCCATCCAAATGTATAGACAAGTCCCTTGGAACTTGGAGCTCTGGATTTAGCTCCTTTTTTTCTGTTGTCAACTTTGGCACCACTTCGGTTAAGAGAGCACATGGTCCATGGTCTTCCAATGTGAAATAAGGCCACAATTGGATATGTTGTCCTTCCCATTCAGGCTGCAATATTTGGAAATGATGATTACCTTTCAGTTCTCTTAGTGGAGAAACCCATTCCTTTCCCAAGATCAAGTGCCAATCATTGGAAACATTAATCACCCTGGATGTTTGCTCCTGCTGATGTAAGCCTGTTGCAGTACATGTTTCCTTAGTTACCACATTCAAGCTCATACCTTCATCTATGAGAATATGAAGCTTTTTTCCTTGATAATCTTCTCGGTAGTGTAATGGCACTCCCATGTAAGATGGTGGCATTCCTAGAGCTGACAGAATGAATATCTGTTCTTGCCAATCACACTTTTCTTCACCTGGCAACTCATCATAAACAACTTCCTGAACTTCTTCACTTATACCAACTTCACTTTTCATGTCACTCCCTATTTCCTCATTGAAGAAGGCTCCAAACTGTTCCCCATTTTTTGCACTTAAACCACTCATCTGGAATTCTTTATAGATTGCGTAGTAAGTATCTTGATGCTCACCCTGAGGAGGTTTACCTCTCATCAATTCTCCTGCATACTCTTGATCCTCCTCTGGTTCTTTATCATAGATTGGTTCCTTATCATAGATAAGTTCAACAGCCTCCCAATCCTGTAGCAATGGAAGAACTCCTGCACCTTCTTCAACTTTAGGAAGTCTCAAGTCAAGATATTGTACTAAATCTGATGTAACCCTTGTTTGTGGCACAGTGTTATCCTGCCTGACATTGACCTTCTGATTAAAAGGATTAACAACACCTTCCTTTTGCTGTTCAGCTTGTATACTCATTAGTAAACTCAACTTGTGTTCAGCTACCTCGATCAAGTCTTCCAGTTTTTGAAACTTCTGACTAGTTTTCTCCTTGTACAATAAAAGCTGTTGATGCACATCATGCATCAAATCATTGAAGGCTATATTATCTTCCTCCATTGTCTAAACAAACCTTAGAACTTCAAGAATTGTAAGCAGCTTTTCATTACCAGTTTCAACTCACAACAATAATATCACCACTAATTGAACTAAGTACCACCAGATCTACAACCACAGCTCAATAACAACACCTTCTCACAAACAATTTCTCAAACATATTGTCTACAGTCTACACTACAGAATTCACTTCAAACAAACAAACAAGACACACAGCAGTTCTCCAGCTCTTAGAACAGAACATTAGTGTACTGTACTTCACTAACCTCAGAGTTTCACCTTATACTAACAATGCCTTCCTGTAATTCAAGTAATACTCAACAGATTCCCTCTCAAGCAATATATCAAACACCTTAAGCACACAAGTCACTTCTACCTTCAGATTTACACTAACTCCTCACAGTCACTCCAAATCTCCAGATTACAACACAATCACTTCAACAAACCACAGATCAACTCAGATTCAACAATTTAACACTGAGATTAATAGCAGAACCACAACTCCACTTCAAACAAGCAGTATATGCACAGAAACAGAGTTTTTCAACTAATATCAACACCAACACAGAAGTAAACTTGCTATTTTTGTACTTTTCTCCAATAATCTCAACAGAATTCAACTAATAGCATGTAAACAAACTCTAAACAGCTTAAATAACTCCAAAACTAACTAGTTATCACAGTAAGTCAACAGATCTATAAGTATAAGAACAGAACAGAGCACCTGAACTGATTCTAACAAATCTCAGGACTTTGAGATGCGATTAATGCAGATCTAGGCTCGTTCAGCTCGCACAGAGATGCACAACATGATTAAGCAGTGGTTGATCGAATTTGAAGAGGTCTGATACCAATTTGTCATGCCTTGACAAGTAATTTTCTAGGTTTTTAAGTGTTTTTGTGTTTTTCTGTGTTTTAGGATAGGAATAACAGTAAATCTAAGAAAATTACAGTGATTTAGAGCTAGAGATAGAGTGAATCAGAGTCACAGAGATAGAGATTAGACAGAAATGTAGAAGGAAGCTAGGGTTTTCAGTTAACTTGCAGAGAAAGACAGAGTTTAGAGAGAGAAAATAACAGAATATAGAGAGAGAGAGAAGACTGGTGGAAAATACATTTCCATTTTCCGAATATCAATCATACATCCATAAACTGAAAATACAAACAAGACATGTATTTATAGACCCTGAACTATGTAACTAACTCCAGAATAGTAAATGACTCTAATGCCCTTACTACTTCTACTGCTCTAGTCTATTACTAGCTAGCGTTAATGTCAGTTCCTGACAGAGACCTTTGGTGGACCACCGACCATGATGACCGCGACTACCTTCTCTGTCGAGTTGTCCATGTTTATCAAATCTTACCTGCAACAAAAACCCCCAAATCAAATCAAAACAAACCCAACTATGAGAATTGACAAAGGAAGATAAGATGCCTTCACAAAACCACCACCACAGGCCATCCCCAAAGACAAGCATAAAGTACCTCCATTTCCTTGTAATCGGCTCCTCCAACCCCAACTATGAGAATTGACAAAGGAAGATAAGATGCCTTCACAAGGACTTACAATGTTTCTTGGAGATCTGTTATAACACCATCCTGGGCCAGATTTAGGAAAATTAATAACTTACTAAGACAGTGTGAGAAAAACATACCACTACAATTAATTGTTTTGGTAACAGAGGTAAAAGAAACAAGCACAGATACTTGGAAATAAACAAGTATACCCAAATCGAGAGAGAGATTAAAATACCCAAATCGAAGAACATTTAATTTACGAGAATACCCAAATCGGAGAACCTCCAAATCAATGAATAGAGATGAAGATCGAGAGAAACATTGATTTTGATCTAAGTTGTGTGTTTGTGCTTGTTGAATGAATCAACCTAAAAGCTTAGTTTTGAATAATTAGGGTTCATGTCTGTGAGAGAGGTGAATAATTGAGAGAAGAGGAGTGAGATAGGCATGAGTTTGTGTTTGTGTGTGCGAGAGATCGAGACATACAGGGAGAGATCGAGACATACAGGGTTTGGGAAATCTTATTTTTCAGAATTAAGTTACTTATTTTGGAAAAAAGTTAGGAAATATGTACTTTTTTCTGAAATAAGTAACTTATTTTTGCAAGATAACGAATGTTGAACTCCCCATATACATTTTTCTCAAAAAAAAAGTACGTATGAGAGGTGTCTGGAAAAAAAAGATGGGGAAGTAAAATTTGGTTAAGTGGGGGAAATTTAGGTTTAGTGAAATTTCAAGAAACGAAGGAGGAAAAGAAGATGAGGGAAATTTGGCTAAGGGGCGCTTTAAGAGCATTTTACTCTAGCTCTTAACTCAAAAAATGAAAAAAGAGGAGAGAGAATAAAAATGTTGCTCTAAGAGATTTTTAGTGGCTCTTAAAAATACTAAGAGCTTCTCCTCTCTCCTCATTTCGAAGAGCCACTGGTAGCTCTTAACTTGTATTTTAATAATAAAATATTCATGTTCATCCATTCTTGCACAACTTTTGGTTATAGTGGCGTTGATTTTTGAATAAATTATAAATAAAGAGCCAATATAAAGAGTATTGTTGGAGTTTGACACATAAACCAATGTAATAACTTGCTAAGAGCCATTTATTTATATTATTTTTAAGAATGAATGTAGGAGTCTCTTGGAAATGATCTAAACATTTTACGTTTTTTAATGTGTTGTTTCATTTCATTTTTAATTTTTTAAATATTTTGGTAAAAGTTCTAATTTTATTTTAATTTTATCAAAAATTTATTTGATTTCAGTTTTAAAAATTTAAATTTTACATATATGTATGTACTCTTTAGTGTTGGGAAAAAATAATCAAAAAATAAAAAGATCGGGTTGTACGTGATTTTAACAAAAAATATAGTAAAAGTGTTACTTCATGTAACGGGGCACGATCCAGATTCACTGAATGATTTTTTTGAATGATTTCTTCGACGATCGAACCGTGAAGATATTAATAAGCATTCATTTTAGTGTTGGAAAAAAATAATCCATAAATAAAAAGGTCGGGTTGTAAGAGATTTTAACAAAAGCGTAGTAAAAATGATGCTTCCTATAACGGCCAACGGGGCACGATCCAGATTCACTGAATGATTTTTTTTGAATGATTTCTTCGACGATCGAACCGTACGGATGTTAATAAACACTCATTTTAGTGTTGGAAAAAAATATTCCAAAAATAAAAAGATCGGGTTCTACGAGATTTTAACAAAAACGTAGTAAAAGTGATGCTTCCTATAACGGGGCACGATCCAGATTCACTGAATGATTTTTTTGAATGATTTCTTCGACGATCGAACCGTACGGATGTTAATAAACACTCATTTTAGTGTTGGAAAAAAATATTCCAAAAATAAAAAGATCGGGTTCTACGAGATTTTAACAAAAACGTAGTAAAAGTGATGCTTCCTATAACGGGGCACGATCCAGATTCACTGAATGAATTTTTTGAATGATTTCTTCAACGATCGAACCGTACGGATGTTAATAAACACTCATTTTAGTGTTGGAAAAAAATATTCCAAGAATAAAAAGGTCGGGTTCTACGAGATTTTAACAAAAGCGTAGTAAAAGTGATGCTTCCTATAACGGGGCACGATCCAGATTCACTGAATGATTTTTTTGAATGATTTCTTTGACGATCGAACCGTACGGATGTTAATAAACACTCATTTTAGTGTTGGAAAAAAATAATCCAAAAATAAAAAGGTCGGGTTGTACGAGATTTTAACAAAAGCGTAGTAAAAGTGATGCTTCTTATAACTGGGCACGATCTAGATTCACTGAATGACTTTTTTGAATGATTTCTTCGACAATCGAACTGTACGGATGTTAATAAACACGCATTTTAGTGTTAAGAAAAAATAATCAAAAAATAAAAAGGTCGTGTTGTACGAGATTTTAAAAAGCTTGTATAAATAAGGTTTTGACAACAGTTTAAATTTAAAAATGCTTGTCTGAAAGTGATGAAGACAACGATTTAATATACAAACTCATTGTGTGAACATATATATATTTTCCTAATCTAACGGCTAATATTTAATCTCATTTCAACCAAGGGCTATTATTTCGCCACCTCGGCAATCAAAGTGAAAGATTTTCCACCAATCACACCAGACAACGGTTCATTTGTAAAACGCTTGTATAAATAAGGTTATGACAACAATTTAAATTTAAAAATGCTTGTCTGAAAGTGATGAAGACAACAATTTAATATACAAACCGGTTGTGTAAACATATATATATTTTTCTAATCTAACGACTAATATCTGATCTCATTTCAATCAAGGGCTATTATTTCGCCACCTCAGCAATCTAGGTGAAATCCTTCATATTGTACTACGGTTTCCTAACCAAAAACCATTGTATGAATAGGCATCATATTTTTTAACGGTTGTAATCGTTATACAACGATTTTTGTAGAAAAATCACTATATTAATATTATGCATACAACGGGTCGTAATACAAAAACCATTGTATGAGCCTTTAGTGTGTGGCACTTGAGGACACATGTATTTTATTATACACATGTGTACATATACGATATAAATATATTTTTTGAATTGTAGTGTTATAAATATATTTTATTATATACAACACATTAGATAACAATTTTCGAACAAAAATTGTCCCTAAATAGTTGTCACATTCCTTGTTTCAATACATTTTTTTACCAATTTTTCCATATATACCTCTTTATTTCTAATACCAATGTTTGACTTTATATTTAATATACACACTCATAACTCATCATTTAATGTTAAGATTAAGGGCAAACATGGAAACAAATTATATAATTAAAGCTTTCTTAATATATGTGTTTTTTGCGAATGTACCCACTAAAAGGGGACGAAGGGAGTATATGCCATGTTCGTGTGTCATGCAGGATAATAAAGTGAACATCCTTTAGTAATCATTAAGTCTTGATATTAATTAATAAAATACGATCATCAGGAGTTATGAAATTGATGCAATACTTGTAATTGCTAGTTAATTCATGTACCAGTTAACTCGAATTGTAGGTTATTAATATTTTAATAATTAAAATGTATTTAATGATTAAATATAAAAAGAACGTATTTTAATTATAAATTATATGAACCGAAGATTTAGAGGATCGTTTGTGAATTTCATTAGTATTCTAGTTGCTATTTTCGAGGTACAGATTATCTCTCCTTTTATTCAGCGCTATTCTTAATTCTAAATTTTTATATCTGATTCGTTTTACCCTCAAATCTCTTTACTCTGTTTATATTTGATTTGACTGTTTTGATTCTGAAAAATATTTTAAAAGAAATATGTTTTGAAAAATATTTGATTACTTGTTCTGCGATTTTTAAAAAAATTCTGTATCGAAATATCTGTTCGAAAATGTTTAAAATATCTATTTGGAAATATTTGAAATATCTGTTTTACGTGATTTAAAAGATTTTGTGAAATATTTATTTTGAACCCTTAGCGATATAGGGTATACCGAGTTAACCAGCTGTAGGGGTACTACAGCCATGTCATTGCGGCACCAGTGACATGACACTTCCGTGACGGTGTGATTAGTCACGGCGTATCCTTCTGATAGCTCAGGTGACGAGCTTTTGCGCATTTTGATATTTGTTTTAGGATACGTGGGTGCACCCAGATTTGATTTGATTTGTGATTTGATTTGGCGGTGACGTTGTATATGCCGTACACGTTATCTGATTTGTTGCACACATTAGGTACCCTATGATGTGTGTATTTGTATCTGTTCTGATCTCGGTATGAAATATCCTAACCCCTCGTTGCTTCAGCCATGCTTATTTTAAAATAAATATTTTATTATAAACTGTTAAATATAGATAACTATTTTCTGTTTTATAAACTATATTCCAAATCCGTACTGGGCGATTGGCTCATGCCGTATTCTTTTTCTGGCAGGTGCTTAGGGGGATCTAGGATTGTGTGATGGAGAGATACCCTTACTCCATTGATTAGGACTTATGGACTTCCAGCATTATTTAGACCTAATCATTTATTTAGAGATTATTTTAGTACCCTGTTATAGGTTATAGATTTTAAGTAATATCTCCTCCCATTTTAGGAAGGGGTGTTACAGTCATTTGCTCCTCCATCTCTAGCATCATCCTTTTTATTCAGAGTTTGAGCTTGCTTGCATTTCAACTTAGCAACTCTCTCCCCCTTTTTGACATCATCAGGAATCAAGATAGATTTTATTAGTTCTAGAGAAGTAACAATTGAGTCAATCTTACCGGACAATGCTTCTTGATTCTCTTCAACTTTAGTCAGCCTTTGTAACAAAGTAGCTTGATCTTTGGAGAAAGTCTGAAGCCTCAAAGTATTTTCTCTCTTCTGCATCATATCTCTTTGAACAATTTATGCTCTCAGATCAGAAATAGATTTTTGAGAATCATCAAACCTGCTATGTAGTGTCTTGACTTGAACAACAGTTGCCTTTAGACTAGCAAGAATTTCTGTATTTGTAATCTGTTGAGCAGTCTCTTTCATAAATGCAGCTGCTCTGCCAGCAAGAAAGATGCAATCTTTTTTATACCAATCTTTCGACATTGTAGCCAAGAGTTCTCTTTCAACTTCATGGTAATCTGAAGGTTGATCAAATGGAGTATGTTTCCCATCAGTTTGTACTGGTGCATCAGACTCAGCACTAGTTTCACCTTCAAGATCAACTTCAATGTTGTCATTTGCACTTTCAGTTGCAACTGCCACCGGAGTAGATTTAACAGTATCAACATTCTCTGCAACATTCTCTGCAGCTTCAACAGACTTTGTCTTTGTCTCTCCAGCTTCAACAGACTTTGCAATGGCAAGTACTGCATCCATAGGATCAGAGTTTGCAGGCTTTGACTGTTGATTTATTTCCTCACCTTCTTCAACAACATGGTGAGCATCAGAGATTAATTCAGTGTGAGAGGCTACTGTTTCATCATCAAGTACAACAATAGGCTGATCAGCTACACCAGTCTGTTCAGAATTTGCAAAGTTAAAGACTTCAATTGGATCAGAGAATAGAATGAATGTCTCAAAATTATCCATATGAGCAAAACCATCTCTGTTGTCCTCATTCATGTGTGCATCTGCATCAAAGATTGCAGGTGTCTTTACAACATCATCTTCAACATTTACCTCAACAGTAGGTATTTCCTTAGAAACTACCTCTGGAGCTTCAAGATTCATCTCCTCATCAGACTCTTCAAGTACCAACTTTCTCCTCTTAGCTTGAGACACCTCAACTGCCTCTTCTTCTTCTTCAGTAGACGCTTCTACAACTGATGGTGATGGAGACCTGTTTGCTCTTTTTATCAGTCTAGGCTTCTTAACCTTCTTGACTGCTCTGTGTATGATTATACCTCTCTTCTTTGGCTGAGGTTGTAATAACCCTAACTTTAGCAATGCTACAGTGATCACATGAATAGTAATTTTTGAGGATTTAGAGAAATGGTATGTAGGTACTCTATACTTGAAACAGAAAATGAGTAAACAGAAACCATATTAGTGATATACTATAAAAATAAGTGACTCGAAATGACGATGGATTTCAGAAATTCCTGAATATGGATTTTTGAGAATTTTGATTTCGAATGAGCTTCTATTGGATATTAAGGAGCATGGAGATGTTAAAGGAATTATATATTGAGGAATTAGTGAATTAGGGTAAACTAAAGGATTACTAAGTTAAGGAAATACCAAAGGAATTTGGATTGTTAAATGATTTCAGAACCACTGAGATAATGAGGTATATTCGAAACGAATCACAATTAGACGAGTATGGAAACCAAACAACCAAGATTTATAAATTAACAAGGATACCTACCATATTATTAATTACCAAGAGAATTGGCATAATACTTAGAAAAAAACAAGAAAAGAGATTAAGAGATCATCAATGACATCACTTTCCACTAACACCTTTTTAAGGGGTAAATTAGTCATTAACTAAGGTAAATATCTACAAGCTTCCATTACACTCTAGAATTAGCAAGATTAATCAAGATAAGATCAAAAAGCCAAGAGCAAAATCTCTCCATCTTCCACACTATTCTTAATTTCGGCCAAAAAAGACAGCAGGTTAGTTAATCGAGCATAACTCCTTCGTTTCTTAGCCAAATTTTGCGTTCTATAGCTTTTTAGAAAGCCCATGAGATAATCTACAACTCTTATTTCACAAGGTTTGTCCAGAAAAGCAAGGTAAGGGCCTCGTTTTTCATATTCTTTCAGCTGGGTTATAGAACTCCGAAAATCTCTAAACATGTTCTTGATGTTTCTTGTTAGATTAAGCTTGGTTAAGGTTGTACAAGGATTATTAAAGGCTTAGCAAGGTCTTACATCCTCCAAGGAAGGTATGGAATTCATGGAACCTTAGTATTATCTTGAGTTTATGATGATTTATAGTTAGTTTAGTGGTTAAGTGTATATTAAGCATGAAATCATGATGTTATGTGTTTACAAGTGATTTAATTGGATATGGAAATGTTGTGTGTGCTTGTAACCATGGTTGGTATGATGACCACATGGTGTAGGGAATGGTATATGTGTGTAATGTTGGATTTGGAGGAGTCGTATTATGGAAAGTATGAAAATGTAGCCGTTATAATGTCCGATTTTAGTAGACCTATAGATGCTCTATTTTTTAGACCAATACTGGTAGGGTTAGGGTTCTGCCTAGAGTACCAAGTGACCATGAGATGATAGAGCTTAGTTCATAGATCGTTTTGATATAAAGTACGTTAAAATCTGATGAACGGTTTAGGAGAAAAGTGAGTTTTAGTAAAAGACGTTCGAGAACCGAGAAAACGTAATTGTAGCAACTTTAAAGCAATAAATACCATACATAAACATTTTTAAAAATTATTAAATTTTGGGATATCGTAGTAGGGTGGTCAAAGAGTCTTTTCCAGTTGACTATATATTAAAATTCGAATTTGATATTTACTGAGAATTTTTATAATCGAGCATGGTTGTTAAGGGAAATGGTGAACAAACATCGAAACCTTGATTTAACCTAAAATGGTTAGATTCTTGGAACACTTGGGTTATAAATAACATGTTATTCACATAGTAAGCATTAAGGGTGTAGTTATATAAAGGTGAAGTGAGAAAGGGATGTAGTATTCTAACGACGGTCCTTTTCATGTTTATAGAAACTCCGGGAGAGCCACGAGCCATACCTGTTGGTTCCTTTGGATCATAGTGATATGTGTTTAACTAGTTTAATGATTTACCTTAATCGCTACGGCGCAAGCGATTCAAATCCACGATCTTCTATTGTATTCCTTTACTCCCTTGAACGAAGTGTGGCCTTCGATCCTCCAAGGTTTTAGCCTCCAAGCTCTAGAATTCCGAACCCTTATTCTTGGAGGCATAAAGAGTATTTATAGGCTACAATAGGGATCAAAGAGAAAATTAGGTCGGGCATTCTAGTGATAACTTGGGCCAAGCCCTTTATCATTAATATTAATTAATTCCACTAAATAATTAATAATGCACCACCCACCTAATTCCGGTAATTTATTTAATTAATTAAATCGGCTCCTTTATTATTTGCTTATTAAATTCCCCATGTTTAAAATATCGCATGTCCATTAATTAAATAAATTACTGATAATTCATTTAATTAATATCTTTTATCCTTGATCATCCACTCAACCTTTATTTAATTATGCCGGAATAAATCCACCTGCAGGGTTTCACATAATTAAATCTTTTTGAGCTTCCAAGGGGACATCATTAACCCGAATATTATCAGGACATGGATTCCTTTTATAAATAATATTCACCATGTATATAATTCCATCACCCAAAATATAATGATATAATTCAAAAGAATTATTTCATATATAAATCAAAGCATGTAAATAATATACACGTGTCAATTACTATATCCAGATTAAGAACCTAAGCATTAATAATAACATAGAATCTTAGTTCTCCTTCTTAATCAGTATAAGGGAACAATTCTAAATTTGATCCTGTTCAATATACACAAAGTATCCTAGTATTATTAATTAGTCAATATAAACTAATCTAAATAATACTACAGCCATACCAGTGGATTGTCCAACACCACCTGTGCTGTGAACCTTATTATATTATATAAACCATATTTAACAATCTAATATTCTGTATCCCATTTGATACTAGATTGTCCACAATATATAATATTAGACAGCATGTAAACATTTAAATGATTCTCAATAAAACCGGGCCAGAAATAAATGTATATACTTAAAATAAATATTTTCAGTATACACTAACAATCTCCCACTTATACTCAAAATATTCTATGAGTATATCAGTGTTTATTTAATCCACTATTACATTGAAAACTATGTGTCCATCCATCTGACTCCTATCGCTTCCACATGCCTGTCAAAAGCCTTGGCTGGCAAGCTCTTCATGAAAGGATCTGCCCGGTTGTCTTCTGATGATATGTGAGCCACAACTATGTCTCTTCGCTTTACGATTCCTCGTATAAGATGATACTTACGTTCAATATGTTTAGCTGCTTTGTGGTCTCGTGGTTCTTTTGAATTTGCCACAGCACCAGTGTTGTCACAATACACTGTTAGACTCCTAGGCAAATAAGGTACCACATCTAAGTCCAAAAGGAAGTTCCTGAACCATACAGCCTCCTTTGCAGCCTCAGAGGCCGCCACGTACTCGGCTTCCATAGTAGAGTCTGCAATGCATTTCTGCTTTACACTCCTCCATATAACGGCTCCACCTCCCAAAGTAAAAACATATCCCAAGGTTGATTTCCTCTTATCCCTATCCGATCGAAAATCTGAATCAGTATATCCCAAAGGAAATAGATCCGAGGCCTTGTAAATTAACATATACTCTTTAGTCCTTCTCAGGTACTTGAGTATAGTTTTTACTGCACTCCAATGTTCCTGACCTGGGTTCGACTGATATCTACTAACCATGCCTACAGCAAAGCAGATGTCAGGCCTCGTACATAACATAGCATACATTAAGCTTCCACATGCCGAGGCATAAGGAACTGCTTTCATGCTCTCTATATCCTTAGGTGTCGAAGGACACTGCTCCTTGGATAGAGCAACTCCATGTTTAAAAGGTAGAAAACCTTTCTTAGAGTTCTGCATGTTAAAACGAGCTAATACTTCATCAATGTAAGGCTCTTGAGATAAAGCCAACATCCTTTTCTTGTGATCCCTTATACTTTGATCCCAAGGACGTATGCCGCTTCACCTAAGTCCTTCATTTCAAATTGTTTGAACAACCATGCCTTTACTGATGACAACATCTTAACATTGTTTCCAATGAGTAAAATGTCATCTACATATAGTACTAGAAAAACCACTGCATTACCCTCACTTCTCTTATACACGCATGACTCTCTTGGACTTTGATCAAATCCATATGACTGGACTACCTGATCAAAACGAATATTCCAGTCCCTAGAAGCTTGTTTAAGTCCATAAATAGACCTCTTAAGCTTACAAACCAGATGCTCTTGGCCTTCTTTAATGAATCCTTTTGGTTGTTGCATATAGATGGTTTCCTCAAGACTTCCATTAAGGAAAGCTGTCTTGACATCCATTTGCCAAATCTCGTAATCCAGATGAGCTGCTATAGATAAAAGAATTCGGATCGACTTAAGCATAACAACCGGAGAAAAGGTTTCCTCATAATCGATTCCTTCTTTCTGAGTATACCCTTTCGCAACAAGTCGTGCTTTCCAGGCTTTCACCTTTTTGTCAGATCCTCTTTTCTTCTTGTAGATCCACATACTTCTAATGGGTTTTATACCTTTGGGTGGTTCCACGAGCTCCCAAACTTGATTGGAATACATAGATTCCATCTCAGATTCCATTGCCTTTTGCCAAAGATTTGCATCTTTATCTAGAATTGCCTCTTCGTATGTCCTGGGATCCTCATCTTGTTCACCAGAGACCAAGTCTAAAGACTCTCCCAAAAACATGAATCTTTCAGGTTGTCGAACAACCCTCCCACTACGACGAGGCACTGGTACGGTACTAGTGTCAAGTTGTGCATTTTCTTGTGGTTGTTCTACTTGTACTATTGGCACTTGGGGATTATCTGTCCCTCCCACTAATTCCTCTAAAACAACACTACTCATGGGTTTATGGTTCATTATATAGTCTTCCTCTAAGAATCTAGCATTGGTGCTAACAATGATATCTCGATCCCTAGGACTATAAAATGAATAACCTTTCGTTCCCATATGATAGCCTACAAACAGCCTTACTTCTGTACGAGATTCTAGCTTGGTCGCGTTCTTGTTCAGCACATGTGCTGGACAACCCCAAATTCGAATATGTCTTAGACTTGGTTTGCTACCAGTCCACAATTCTATTGGAGTCTTGGGAACCGACTTAGAAGGTACCAAGTTCAGAAGGTAAGCCGCTGTTTCTATAGCATATCCCCAGAACGACTTGGGTAAATCTGAATAACTCATCATCGATCTAGCACTCTCTAAAAGAGTCCGATTCCTTCTCTCTGCTACACCATTCTGCTGAGGTGTGCCAGGTGCAGATAACTGGGATGCAATCCCATTTTCTGATAAATATTCCCTAAATTCTCCAAGCAAGTATTCGCCACCACGATCTGATCGTAGTGACTTGATACATTTTCCAAGATGGCGTTTCTCCGCATTTGCTTTGTACTCTTTGAATTTCTCAAAGCACTCAGACTTGCGGCGCAACAAATAAATGTATCCATATCTAGAATAATCGTCAATGAAAGTGACAAAATACTCATAACCTCCTCTTGCTTGGATACTCATAGGACCACATAAATCAGTATGAACCAATTCTAATACTTCTTTGACTCTATTCCCCTTTGCTTTAAAAGGCCTATTAGTCATCTTACCTTCCAAGCAAGATTCACAAACTGGAAATGGCTCCACTGCCAACAAGCCTAATGGCCCATCTACTACCAGTCTTTGAATCCTCCTCAAGTTAATATGACCTAATCTTAAGTGCCAAAGATATGTTTGGTTCAATTTGGAAGGTTTCTTTCTTTTGTTTGAGCTAGAAAGAATATTATTAGATTCCTTTTGTTGCATCATTGGTTGGATAGGATTAATAATATATAAATTGTCTTGCAATGTACCTGGACATATAACTCGTTTATTCATCATAATAGAAACATTACGATCCAAACAAACATTATAACCATCAATGGCAAGTTTAGAAACTGAAATCAAATTCCTTCTAAACGAAGGTACATAAAGACAATTGTTCAAAACCAAAATCCTATCATCACCGAAAGCTAAAGTAATTATTCCAACTGCAACTACTGCTACTTTCGTAGCATCTCCCATGAACACATATATCTCGCCATCTCTAAGCATTCTGGTTTGCTGGAACCCCTGCATAGAGTTACAAACATGGTCAGTGGCTCCTGTATCTACACACCAAGTGCTCGTAGATATAGCCGCTATATATGTAGAGAAAGAGACATACTAGTATTGTTTGTCTTCTTAGAAAGAGGACAATCCTGTTTCCAGTGACCTGACTGCTTGCACTTGAAGCATTTGCCATTAGGCTTTTTCATAGCACCTTGAACTCCCACTGCATTAGCAACCTTTCCAGCTTTATGTGTCTGAACCTTTTTCTTCTTCTTGCCTTTCGGCTTAGAGGAAGAAGCTTTCTCAGCCACATTCACTTGAACATTCTGCTTAAAGAGTCCTTCAGCTGCCTGAAGTTCTGTCAGAAGTTCCGCGAGACTATATATCCTTTTATTCATGGTGTAATTCAAGCGGAACTGCTCAAAACTTTTGGGCAGACTCATAAGGATGATATCAATCTGGGTTTCCCCATCAATATCAGCACCAAGGATCTCCATCTCATTCAGATGAGACATCATCCTGAGAACATGATCCCTTACAGGTGTTCCTTCAGCCATCTGAGTGTTCATTAAAGCCTTAATTGCTACTTGCCTAGCAGCCCTATTCTGTTCCCCAAAAAGTTCCTTGAGATTAAAGAGCACATCTGAAGCTGTGGACATAGCCTGATGCTGATGCTGCAAAACACCCGACATTGCTGCCAGAATGTAACATCGCGACATCTCATCAGCCTTAATCCACCGCTTATAATACTCCTTCTCACTTTCAGGAGCATCTTCAGCAGGCTGATCTGGCTTGGGTTCATAAGTACAAAATTTGTACTCCTCAGCAATCAACACTATGTCCAAATTACATTTCCATTCAATATAGTTTGGTCCAGTAAGTTTGTTATCCTTAAGTATGGTGAATAGTGGATTAAAGCCCATAATGATCTAATCCTGAGAATCATACATGTAACACATAATCAGAGAGTTGCACAAATTTTAAAGCCTATTGGTTTCCTCTAACAACTAATTAAAATTAATGCACTAATATTTAAACACCATAAGTATCTGGTACGCCACGATGGGTGACATATATACCACTTAAATTTGTTTAAATATTACTTCGGTCCTATTACTAAATAATACGCCACGTTAGGGTGGACTATATATTATTTTTCATAGCTAAGTGTATACCATTATCAAATCTTAAATTAATAACAATAAGACCGGGTGCCACCATTAAATATTTCAAATCAATAATCGATAATAGGATAATTCCCAGATCGGGGGGAGCATTGTCAAGAGGCGTCACTTAAGACCCCTTTCTAGACAGAATCATCCTTTCTCTCAATATCAAAAATCAATATTCAATCATTGGTACCCTTCTAATTAATCGAATTCTATGAAACTTGGTACGCCACGTTGGGTGGCATGTATACCTTTCAATATTCGTAATTAATTTAGGAAGTTTGTCCTAGTAATATCCATAACACTACCTGACACCATAAATCATATGCCACGTTATGGTGGACTATATATAATTTATATTCGTCTTAGTGTTAAATTTACATACAAACAATAATGGAGACCGTGGGATTTAATTCCTAATTAATTCCCTCACCCACTTAGAATTTTTATTATTAATGAGGAATTTTAAAAATTAAATGGGGCCTATGTCATTACAATTATGTCTAACATGCATTCCAAATACACACATAATTTAACAACATAAAACATTTAATTAAAGCAATAAATAAAACTATGTCCATGTCGTCCTAATTATGTTAAACATGCAATTAAAAAATTACACACATAATTAACAACACACATAACAATTATTTAAAGCAATAATTAAAAAATTAAATAATGGAATTAAAAAAAAATTCCACTATTATGGCCCCGAACTAATATATTTGCTGCAGCAGTGATCGGAATTGTTGCTGGCCACTTTGAACAAACCAAGCGCCTGCCAAAACAAATATTAAAAAACTAAACAAATGTTCCAATTCCTGTTCCCGTTTTTGTTTTTAGCAAATGCAACCAGCGCATGTTGGTCTTCCTGGAAAAGGATCGCGCGTGTGGTCCACGCACTAAAAGAGTTGGTGCGCGCCGGACAAAAACAATCGCCTCTCAGAGCTCAGCCGTCGCAGAAAAATAAAACCAGCAATCACAATCAGTTACGCAGCAGAACAAATTCTTTTTTTTTTTGTTTTGATTTCCGATCGCACGTAATTGTTACAAAATACCCGGATTTATACAAAATCCAACAAACAATTACATAAAAAAATAGATCTAATACAAAACTAATTTTGTAAAATCTATTCTAACACGATCAACCCTCGTGTTTACAACCACGATAAACCACGTGGAAACCAAACAAAATAACCACGATTAAACCACGTGGGATCCAAACACATAATTAAAAAACATGGCCATAATAGTGAATAACAACCTGCAAAAGATTATTACACAAGCATACCACTATACATACACAACCAATTTTAATTACGACATGGACGTCATCAAACACAAACACAAGTCCACTAAACCTCAGGCTCTTGATGCCAATTGTTGGTTCGTTTGGATCATAGTGATATGTGTTTAACTAGTTTAATGATTTACCTTAATCGCTACGGCGCAAGCGATTCAAATCCACGATCTTCTATTGTATTCCCTTACTCATTGAACGAAGTGTGGCCTTCGATCCTCCAAGGTTTTAGCCTCCAAGCTCTAGAATTCCGAACCCTTATTCTTGGAGGCATAAAGAGTATTTATAGGCTACAATAGGGATCAAGGAGAAAATTAGGTCGGGCCTTCTAGTGATAACTTGGGCCAAGCCCTTTATCATTAATATTAATTAATTCCACTAAATAATTAATATTGCACCACCCACCTAATTCCGGTAATTTATTTAATTAATTAAATCGGCTCCTTTATTATTTGCTTATTAAATTCCCCATGTTTAAAATATCGCATGTCCATTAATTAAATAAATTACTGATAATTCATTTAATTAATATCTTTTATCCTTGATCATCCACTCAACCTTTATTTAATTATGCCGGAATAAATCCACCTGCAGGGTTTCACATAATTAAATCTTTTTGAGCTTCCAAGGGGACATCATTAACCCGAATATTATCAGGACATGGATTCCTTTTATAAATAATATTCACCATGTATATAATTCCATCACCCAAAATATAATGATATAATTCAAAAGAATTATTTCATATATAAATCAAAGCATGTAAATAATATACACGTGTCAATTACTATATCCAGATTAAGAACCTAAGCATTAATAATAACATAGAATCTTAGTTCTCCTTCTTAATCAGTATAAGGGAACAATTCTAAATTTGATCCTGTTCAATATACACAAAGTATACTAGTATTATTTATTAGTCAATATAAACTAATCTAAATAATACTACAGCCATACCAGTGGATTGTCCAACACCACCTGTGCTGTGAACCTTATTATATTATATAAACCATATTTAACAATCTAATATTCTGTATCCCATTTGATACTAGATTGTCCACAATATATAATATTAGACAGCATGTAAACATTTAAATGATTCTCAATAAAACCGGGCCAGAAATAAATGTATATACTTAAAATAAATATTTTCAGTATACACTAACAATACCTTCAGGACACCGAGATCGAAGCAAGATTTCTTCTATCCTTACTTTGGAAAACTACTTATCTTCACAGTAAAATGATTTCATGGAATATGTATATGCTATTCTATGGTTGCTATATTGCTAAGATTTTATTTCCCGAATTTTTGGGAATTAAAGAGAGATGGATATGGACTATGGATATATAGATATGATTACGAATAAAGTGAATATGCCTTATGATTAAGAGAATATGAAGGAATGGTATCAGTTATTATCTAGAGTTATATGAAAGGATGGTATCAGTTGTTATCTAGGGTTATATGATTTATAGTATTATGTTAAAAATATTCTTTTTAAAATTGAGATTTAATAAGTATTAATTGATTATTATCTGCTATTTTTAAAAAGTAGATGGAATATTTTTCATTGAATACAGAGAAGATGTCTGAGTCATAATCAAGGTATTATGACATATGTTTATAAGTGATTGTATATGTGAACGAAAGAGAAGATGTGAAAAGAACTGTGAATGGAAAGGTGAATGCGAAATGGTAGTACATATATATATATATAATAATGTTTTGACAAAAAGGGGGATTGCAACATAAAGCGTAAGAGGCTGTGTGCGGCACAGTCCAGCACTCAATATTATTTCGGTCCAAGAGTTGCCGAAGGGGGATGTAGCAGTAGAGCCTTCCTCCAGGGGGATGTAGCAGAAGAGCCTTCCTCCGGGGATGATTATCATTCCTTCTACCGGTAGTTAACAGAGAGCAGATACAATTAGGCGACTGATCATCGTCCTAATGTATCTGGCGCTAGCAGATATCCCCAAAACTTGAAAGAAAGAATTGAAAATGATTTTCAGACTTCTATACTGAAAATAGAAAAATGATACAAAATGTTGGGTTATTGTTACCGATGAAGAGAAATTGATATTATATGATGTTAGAAGAGAAACTGATATTATAATACTATATACTTCTTTTCGTACAAAGATAATTGGAAAGTATATATATTGAATGAAAATAAAATTTCTTTCCATAATAACTAAAATTTGTTTTGTCTAATATATATATATATATATATAATGGTTTATTTCCCTTTGATGCTAGTTGATAGAATTTATCTTGCTGAGCTATTTTAGGTCATTCTTGCTACTTATGTATATAACAGCTAGGTATGCCGATACTCCGCACTACACCCCGCAAGAGGGTAAGGGAAAGGCAACCTTCTGAGAGAACGCTGGCACCTATCCCGGAGGTAGCGTATAGACCGGCGGGTCCTGGTAGACTAATGTACATTAAGTGTGTAAGCTCTGTAATAAACTTTTGGTTGTTGAAATGCTTCATGTAGAAGTATTATTCAACAACGCACTTAGTAAGATTCTGGGTTTGTAATAACTTCTTAACTCTAAACTTTTAATATCGTGGATGTTGTTCTCTGAGCATATGACTGGTGTGTGTGTGTTAATATTATTAAGTGAGTAGTCTATTGTGTGAGTTTTATTATGCATTTATATTCCAGCTGCCAAGAATAGAGTATTAATAAATGGAAATTAGACCGTGATGACCTGGATATCTTAAAATAGGTGGTCAACTTCTTCTTCTCATCTAAAAAGATTTGGTAACAATCTCTTGCCACGGTAAAACGAGATGACATCTTAAAAAGAGGTTGAGTAGTTTTCATGAAATCATTAAATCCCTCACCCTCAACGAATCTAAAGGGGAGTTCATCAATGATGATCATGGAAGCTAACTTATGTCTACTAACTTTTTGATCAAAACGCCAATTTTTAAGAATGCCATCATTTCCACCTACGGATTGTAAAGACAATTGTGTTTGTTTAGAGTTTGACTCACCACTAAGTGGTAACTTTGAGCAAGCTTTGATATGTTTTAAAAGATTGCTAGTGCCATTTAGAGTACTATCGGAAAAGTATTCCCTACCACAATGCTTGCACCTAGCTTTTTTTAACCCTTCCGCATCCACAAACCTCTCCATATTATCCCAAACTTCCGACCTCGATTTCATAGGCTTTCTTTTTCTCTTGGCGGAGCTTGCTTGAGTTGGAGGATTATTAGCATCATTAGAATCTCCCATCCCCGTGTCTCGTTATGAATCTGACTGAGACATTATTTGACCTGAAATCAAGAGAAAAAAAAAAAGAAATCACTGATTAAGTACTACTGCTACTGCTAGCTACTGGCTACTGCTGCCATCTGCCTAAAACCTGTTTAAGTAAACTACATAAATACTAAAACAAACTAACTTAACTACTGACTACATACAAAATGGCAAACTAATTAAGAAAATAAATGAAGTATCGAATTAACAAAATCTAAACAAATCTATGCAGCAAATGAGCAAATAAAAAATCGAATCTATGATAATTGATAACAAAACTAAGTAACAAATTAAGAAAAACAATTAAGAAAAACTTTAAACGAATCCATGATTCAACTGATTAAGAAACTAGATACAACTGATTAAGGAATCTAGCAGGCTGCAAATATGTAACTACAAATTAGATACAAGTTAGAAGAAAAATTTGTAATTACCAAATTGTGACTGATAGACTGAGGATCCGTGGAAGACGAGTGAGTCAGTGACGAGTGGCGATGGCCGTTGGTCGCTAGTTCTGGTAAGGTAATTTAGGAATTAGGTTTAGGTCGTGTTATAATAGATATACGGGTTACTTATTTACTGGGTAAAGACTGTAAACTAAATATTATATATATATATATATATATATATATAATATAAATGAAAATATATGTTTTAAATATTCCGGTTTATTCGGTTAAGAACCGAAATTTTTTGAAAAGAACCGGACCGAACCGAAATATATTTCGGTCCAGATCGAAAACCGAATGACCGGAATTTTAAAATATTAAGAACCGAACCGAACCGAAATATCAAATTTCGGTTCAGTTTTTCGGGTTCGGATCGGTTTTGCTCAGCCCTAGCTTTGCATGCCCTAGCTTTGCATGAGTTTAGAGAATTTCTTACATAGCTTCTCATTGGTAGAGCCAAATATGATATCATCCACATAAATCTGAACTAGGATAATATCATCACCATGCTTCTTGTAAAACAGTGTTTTGTCCAATGTGCCTCTAGTGAATTGATTTTCAAGGAGAAATTGTGATCAAGTATCATACCATGCCTTTGGAGCCTGCTTAAGTCCATACAATGCCTTAAGCAATCTGTAGACAAATTCTGGGAAATGTGGATCCTCAAAGCCAGGTGTTTGTTGCACATAAACTTCTTCTTCCAACTCTCCATTCAGAAATGCACTCTTGACATCCATTTGATAAACCTTAAAGTTTGAATGAGCAGCAAATGCCAAGAATATTCTGATGGCTTCCAATCTAGAAACAGGGGCAAATGTCTCATCATAATCAATGCCTTCTTGTTGAGAGTATCCTTTTGCAACCAACCTTGCTTTGTTCCTTACTATTACACCATCTTCATCCATCTTATTCTTCAGAACCCATTTTGTTCCAACAATGGTTCTATTCTTTGGTGCAGGCACAAGTTCCCATACTTTGTTTCTTTCAAATTGATTCAGCTCCTCTTGCATGACAATAATCCAATCTGGGTCCAACAGTGCATTATCAAGTTTCTTAGGCTCAGCCTGAGATAGAAAGCAGCCATAGAGGCACTCATTCTGAGTTGCTCTCCTAGTCCTTAATCCTGCATTAGGATCTCCAATAATTTGCTCTGTAGTGTGTGATCTATCCCATTTCCTTGAATGCTCAGTCTGATTTCTCATTCTTGATGTTGCCTCATCATCCAAGTCATGATCATTCTCATTTCCTCCCCCTGTGATGTTGCAACTAATCACATGTGTGTCTTGGATGCTTGTTTCTCCACTATTGATTGGCACAAATTCTTCTCTTGTATCATCATTCACTTGTGTTTGTTGAATTTGAGTTTCAACTCCAGTTTCAATCTCTTCATCAGAATCATCTAGATTATCAAACTTTAATGGATCTTTATCTTCATCATTGGCTTCTTCTAATCCAGGTAGTTTGCTATCATCAAGTGTCACATCTGTGCTTTCCATAATTTTCTTTTGACTGATGACATAAACTTTGTATGCAATTCTTTCCAAAGAGTAGCCAAGAAAAATTCCTTCAAATGCCTTTGCATCAAATTTTCCAACATATTCTGAATTATCCTTCAATACAAAGCATTTGCTTCCAAAAGTATGAGCATACTTTAGAGTAGGCTTCTTTCCAGTCATCAAATTGTAAGGTGTTTTTCCAGTGTTTTTGTTGATGAGGGTTCTGTTCTGGATATAGCATGCAGTGCTCACAGCCTCAACCCAAAAACATGTTGGCATCTTTGCATCAAGTAACATTGTTCTAGCAGCCTCCATTAGAGTTCTATTCTTTCTCTCAACAACTCCATTTTGTTGTGGAGTCCATGGAGCTGAGAATTACTGAGAAATTCCATTCTCTTTGCAGAATGATTCAAGTATGGCATTTCTGAACTCTGTTCCATTATCACTTCTCAATGCAATCACACTTGCATTGTTGGCATTTGCTTCCTTGTCAACTCTCTTTATGTGCTCAATGATTACTTGTGGAGCCTCATCTTTTGATGCTAGAAATTCCACCCATGTATATCTTGTAAAGTCATCAACCATCACCAAAGTATACTTCTTTTTTCCGAGTAACATAATATTGACAGGCCCAAACAAGTCCATATGAATGAGTTGTAGGGGCTTGGTTATTGATGTCACTGTCTTTGACTTGTGGCTTGATCTTTTCATTTTTCCTCTTTGACAAGCCTCACACACTCCTTCTTGATAGAATTCAAGTGTGGGCAAGCCTCTCACTAACTCTCTTTTGACTAGAGAATTAATGGCTTTGAAGTTCAGGTGTGATAATTCCTTGTGCCACAGCCAACAATCTTCATTTGATGCTTTTGAGTAGAAGCAACAAATTTTGTCCTTGTTTGCAGAGTCCATATTGGCTACAAACAGGCTTCCTTTCCTTACTCCAGATAAAGCAAAATCACCAGTCTCCTTGTGGGTGATGAAACATTCATCTTTGTCAAAATCCACTTTAAATCCTCTATCAGTAAACTGACCAACACTTAGCAGATTATGCTTGAGTTCCTTGACTAGTGCTACATCTTCAATGATGACATTACCAACTTTCAACTTGCCATATCCCAATGTGTTACCCATGCTGTCATCTCCAAAAGCAACCATTGGGCCAGCCTTCTCCTCATACTGTGACAGCAGGGCCATATCACCAGTCATATGATTTGAGCATCCACTGTCCAAAATCCACATGACCTTCTTTTCACTTTCTTTGCCCTGCAACCACAAAGGTATTACTTCTCCTTTGGTACCCAAACAAGTTTGGGTCCATGTGACTTAGAAACAGTTTTATCATAAACAACATGCTTATCAACTTTCTTGGTGTTAGTCTTCTTATCACTGTTAGAAGTCTTAGAACCTGAGGTTTCAGACTTAGGTTATAGAGGTACCTTCCTAGCTTTAGGAGGACTTGAAGACTTTTGCCTTGTGTAGTGTGTGTGAGAATTGTGACTGATACAACCATCAATGAATTACCTTCTCAAATTGAAACAACTAGTCATAACATTCATATTGCATGGCATACAGTCAAATTTGTCACAAAATGGAGCATCTCTATGTCTTAGAGGCACAGAACAATCATAGAAAGGTTTGGGCACACTACCAACAGGTTTCTTGCATGCATGAGTTAAATGATTGGTACTAAAACAATTCTGACAAGTCTTTCTAGGGGCATTAGGCATATAAGCATAGTTGTTATCTTTGTTAATCCCTAACTTGCCATTTCTGTTTAGTTTCTTCTTAGTCACTTTCTTCTCAGATTCATTCTTCCCAGCTGAAACAAACTTAACAAACTTCTTAGGTCTTGACCTATCACCTACTGGCTCCTTGGCTTTTGACTTGACACTCTCACTCTTAGAGGATGCTTGTTGTTCACTGGATTGTGCCTCATCCTCATCATTCAACATTTGCTTGATGAGTAAGGCATCCTCATCAATTTCAAATGTTGATTCCTTAAAAATTGGAGTCTCAACCTTTTTCAAAATGTGAGGCACTTCCACTTAAACAACTATGTCATCTTCAATGACAGCATAGCCTTTCCTCTGTTTAAGAGTGTCATAGTCAAGTCCAATATTGGCAACCTTGGGTTTAGCTTGAATTTTCTCACAGTAGGATTGCACTTGGCCAGATGATTTCTTAAAAGCTTTCAGTTTGAATTCATTTTCAGCTAGTTCATCTCTAAGAGTCTTTTCCACTTGACTAGCACATTGAACCTTATTCTGCAGATATTCAACTTCTTTCTTAAGGTTTTTTACTTGCATAGCAGTTAGCTCAAGTTCCTCATTCTTTTTTATTAACATTTCATTTCTAGTAGACAGTTTAGCAATCTCCTCATTAGCAGCCGTCATACTAGTATGAATATTAAACATTCAACAGATAGTTGTTCAATCAAACATTTGTACTCAGAAACATACATGTCTATGGTAGTGAGAGATGGTACCTGAGAGTCTGATGAAGATGTGTCATCCTTGGAATTGGCCATCAAGGCATAGTTGTAAAATTCTTGCTCTTCTCCATCACTATCAGAATCATCCCAACACTTCCCTTCAGCTATGTAGGCCTTACCTTGTGTCTGCTTTCTTAGAAGGGCCTCATACTTAGCTTCAAGCTCTAGAAACTCTTTATCCTTCTTTTTAGGCTTCGTGCATTCACTGGCAAAATGCCCTAGGTCATTGCATCTATAACACCTTACAGATGACCTATCCACATGGCTGGTTTTAAATTTATTCTTGTTTGGTTTCACAGGTGCCTTGCTTTTGTTAAATGAATGGTTTTGGGTTTGAAGGGTTGGTTCCTCTTGAATCTGATGTTTAAATTTTTTGGCCATGAAAGCATATGAAGTGTTTTCCATTCCATCTAGTTCTTCAAGAGTGTAGAACTTTTCTTCCTCCTTCTCCTCAACAGGTTCACTTACCTCAGCTTTAGTTTCTTCATCATCTACTATCTCCTCTATCCTTAGCTGACTTGTAGATGCTTCTAGGTCTTGAATAGATTTGTTGACAATCAAGGCACATGATGTGTTTATCATTTTGCCTTGGTTGGCTTGGATAGCCCTTTTCTGAAGCAACTCAAGCTCATGAGTTTTTAAAACCCCATAGAGCACATCATATGTGATTTTGTTCAAATCTCTTTCCCTTAGAGAAATGACCCTCTGCTCTAGGTGGTTTGGTGAAGATAGTAGAAACTTCATGTTCAACTCCTTGGTGCTGTAAACATTGCCATTCATCTGCAACTCAGTAACTAGCTTGTGAAATCTCTCAAACATCTCAGTGATGTTTTCCTTGGGCTGTGCCATGAAAGCTTCATACTGTGTGACCAGTATCTGTTTCTTGTTTTCCTTGACCTCATCAGTCCCTTCACATAACACCTCAATGTGATCCCACATTTCTTTGGCAGATGTACACGATGCAATGTTTGCAAACTTTGAAATGTCCATGGAATCAATAATTAGCAACATGAGGTGACTGTCAAGAGCAACCATCTCCTTTTCTGATTCTGTCCATTTGGATGGTTCCTTGGCCACATAAGATCTTGGAACAATTATGGTTCCAATAGTCTTCTCAGGTATTTCTTGTTGTGGAACAAAGGGACCATTCTTGAGAATCTCAGGATATAAAGGATGAGAGGCTTTGATGAACAACATCATTTTTATCCTCCAGAGGCTGTAATTTTCTTTGTCAAACTTAGGGACTTTCACCGTTCCTGTGGTCTTTGATGTATTCGAACTCATGATCGTTTTTCTGTTTTTAAATAAATAGCCCGCTCTGATACCACTTGTTGAGTATTGAATACAGTAAAAGAATATAGAGGGGACTTCAATTCAAAAAATTAATTATATATGCATTACGGCTCACTACATTGATCATAATTGGAACTTGCACAAGAAAATAATTAATTTTTGTCCTATAGAGAGTCATAAGGGTGAGCTCTTAGCTAGGGACCTTGACATGTGTTTGAAAGAATGGGGAATTGCAAAAGTGTTTGCAATCACGGTTGATAATGCTAGTTCAAATCATACTTGCATTCAAAAATTGAAAGATAGGTTCTCTTCTAGGGGGTGTGATTTCTTGAATGGAAAATATATGCACATGAGATGTATTGCACACATAACTAATTTAATTGTGACAAAAGGACTTGAAGAAATAGATCCATCGGTTGAAAGAGTAAGAAAGGCAGTTAGGTATATAAGGCAATCTCCGGCTAGACTAGCTAAATTCAAGGAATGCATTGAGTTAGTGGATGTTGATTCTAAATCTATGTTATGTTTGGATGTAAAGACAAGATGGAACTCCACTTATTTGATGTTAAATGTTGCTCAAAAGTTTCAAGGTGCATTTGAATTATATGAAACAGTGGACACGACCTTTGTAAATGAGCTTAATGAGAATGGTGGGGTGCCCACTTCTTGGGATTGGGGTAATGTTAGAAGGATGGTTGATATCTTAGTCCATTTTTATGAACTTACCTTGAGGATTTCGGGTTCATTGTATGTCACATCAAATATATTCTATCATGAAATTAGCACGGTTAATTATTTGTTGAAAGATTGGATGAAGAGTGATGACGATGAAGTGAGTTTAATGGGCGAAAGAATGAAAGTTAAATATGATAAGTATTGGGGTGATGTGCACAAAATGAACAAACTTATCTATGTGGCGGTTGTTGTTGATCCTAGGTACAAATTGGAGTTCCTTGAGTTTGCACTTTGTGAGGAATATGGAAAAGATGTGGGTTGGAAGTTGGCAAGTGATACAAGTATAGTGATAAGAGAGTTGTTTGAAGAGTATAAAAAGACTTGTCAACCTAAAACTACTCAAGCAAATCAAGAAGTTCAATCTTCAAGTAGACCCTCAAGCATGCATTCAACTACATCTTCAACTTCAAGAACACAATCGGTATTAGGAGCTAGATTCATGAAACAAAAATTGGAGAGTGGATAAGTAGAATCCAAGAGTGAATTGGATATCTATCTTAAAGAGAGTGTCTATGTTACGAAAAATGAAGATGAGTTTGATATTTTGAAATGGTGGAAAGTTAATTCAAGTAGGTTGCCCATCCTCTCACAACTTGCTCGTGATGTACTAGCAATCCCTATTTCCACCGTAGCATCGGAATCCGCTTTTAGTACGGGTGGAAGAGTACTTGATCCATATAGGAGTTCTTTGACGACCAAAGTTGTGGAGGGATTAATTTGTGCTTAAGATTGGTTGCGATCGGCCAAACGTCCAAAGACAATTGAAGAAGATGTTAGTGATCTTGAGAAATTCGAAGAAGGTATATTAATTTGCATTCCACTTGTCACTACTCACTAGTTAATATTTGCGGTTAAATTGAACTAACTTGTCATTCTAATGCATTTTGCAGCATTTTTTGCTCTTTCAATCAGGGAGAAGAACGTTGAAAAGGATGTTGTGCCCTTAGATATTGATTGGTAAGAACATCAGTCCTTGACTCCTTTCTGGCTTCTGATTTTATTTTCTATAATTCTGTTGCATCTGTTCAGTACTTCAGTCCAGAGTCCAGATGCTACTGCCTACTGTTTCTAAACATTTTGTTTCCATTCCCTATATCTGTACTTGTATTTATTGGTGCTATTAGTACCACATAGAAAGATTAAGTGTTAAAAGTCTGCAAATATTGGTAGTTGATCCTCCATATATATATGTAAATTCAGATTACAAACTAGTCTACATGAAAAATCTTTAAGGGCTACAAGTCGCAGTTTGGCTAGACTTATAATATCTAAAGCCTTCCAATAATACAATACAGTAATAATAGCGTAACATCTATTAGAATTTCGAACAAGATGTGGCTATATGTGAGTTTGGAAAAATTTGTAATATGGATGCTACATCACAAATTAAAATCAAACTTTTCCTTGGAAGACTCTCCAGAAGGATTGTTGAATTGGTAAGGTGCTCTTGCAGTGGTCCTGAGAAAAAGAGAAAATAAATAACTAAACTACTTAGCTTCCTTGGAGATATTTTAATTTATTTTATTGAAGGCAGAAATTCACATCTAATATGTCTGACAATTAGTAATTTCATACTTGTCTTTTCTCTTCTCCAAGAACCTATGAACTGATGCTCTTCTTGCAATTAGAAGATCTGATACCACAAATTTATATGTAAGTATGAGTAATTCTACAAGCTAAAGTATGACTACAAATCATACAATCGATTATCCGAAGCATGCAGTGCAGTTTCTTTGGAGATCAACAAAAGTTACCAGAATCTAGTGGCTGCATTTGCGTCTGATTTGCTGCTGGTGTCATTTAGTTTTGCCTGATTAACTTGTTTTCTTCTTTTCTATTTGCAGATAATGTTGAACTGCTGATTTGTGGCCAAGGATTGCCAGTGCATCCAATTCTGTTATTGACAGTTCATAGTTGTCGTAGTTTGAACTAGTTGTCATGTAATGTTCTAAAAATATGCAAGTGAGCAAGTCCAAGTTTGTGTTCTTGGCAGTTGTTAAATACTTAAATTAAGAGTTAAGACTTGCAAGTTATCAGTAATGAGTAATGACTACTTTTCCTGTGCTCTGGGCATAATATATTAATATGTTGTATTATCAAATAATGGCACAAAGCAATACACTTCAGCTGTTCAGGCGTTCAGCAATCAGCATGATTTTTTTAAAAAATTCGGTTTTTAAGGGACCGGACCGAACCGAACGAAATATTTCGGTTCGGTTCTTATCTGATCCAAAATATTATTCGGTCCGGTTCGGTTCTAAAATAAATTGCTATTCGAATTTCGGTTATTTCGGTTCGGTCCGGTTTTTGGACCGGACCGACCGAATGCTCAGCCCTATGCAAAGCAGATATGAGATGAGTATGATGGGAGAGTTGACATTCTTTCTTGGATTGCAAGTCAGTCAAAGGAAGGATGGTATCTTTATCAATCAAACCAAGTACATCAAGGTTTTATTGAAGAAGTTTGACTTGGAAGACTGCTCACCTGCAAAGACACCCATGGCCACTGCCACTAAATTGGATGAAGATGCTAAAGGCAAGAAAGTAGATATCTCAGTCTACAGAGGCATGGTTGGTTCTCTACTCTATCTCACTGCAAGTAGGCCAGATATCATGTTTGCTACATGCTTGTGTGCAAGGTTTCAGTCAAATCCAAAAGAATCACATTTGATTGCTATAAAAAGGATCTTTAGATATCTGAAGGGCACTCCAAACTTGGGTTTATGGTATCCTAAGGACACAGGGTTCAATCTGGTTGGTTATTCTGATGCTGATTATGCTGGATGCAGAGTGGATAGGAAAAGCACCTTAGGTAGCTGCCAGTTTCTTGGACAAAGGTTAGTCTCTTGGAATAGCAAGAAACAACAATCTGTGTCAACTTCTACAGCTGAGGCTGAATACATAGCTGCTGGAAGTTGCTGTGCTCAAGTGCTTTGGATTAGAAATCAACTTAGAGATTATGGACTTGTGTTGGAAACAATTCCAATCATGTGTGACAACACAAGTGCAATCTCTATAGTTGCCAATCCTGTCAATCATTCTAGAACAAAGCACATTGACATCAGATATCATTTCATTAGAGAACATGCAACTAATGGAACCATTGAGTTGCATTATGTCTTTACAGATAAACAACTAGCTAACATATTCACTAAGCCATTAGATGAAGCCACCTTCACAAGGTTGGTTAGTGAGATTGGAATGATGAATTCTTCGGATTCTGGCTAAGTGAATATATCATCTAGATTGTTGCAGCAGTAAACACTTAATTTATCTAAATTCTCAATATTTTTGGAGTAAGTGTTGGCTGAAATATTATTTATAAATATTTCAAATCTGTTGCATATGTTGGAAAATCATATTTTATTAACTTGAAATTTCTATGAAATTTTGAGAAAATCACTGTTTAATTTGCTAGAATATTCTTCATTGAATATGACTGGTAAATTTTAAAAGATAGTGAAAATTAATTTTTGTGAGTGATGAGTATATTTCGATAAGTCAGACTTCTCGAATGGTTCCCTATTCGACATTTCTAACAAGTCTCATTAGAGCACTCTCGAGTTCTCGAATAGAGTCTTTTAGAGATATCGAATAGAGGTATTCTTGACTTCTCGAATATGGTAATTGAGTTCTATAATAATTGAGTTCTCAAATACTATATTTGAGTTCTCGAATCATTTGAAAATGCTGAATTCTCGCCGAATCTCAACCGATTTTGGATTTTTGTCTAAAAATTTAATTCACTCATAAAAACACATTTTATTTAATTTAGAATTATTTCTAAGTTAGATAAATGCCAGCTGTGAGTTACCATCTGCTTGAGTTATCGAATAAGCCTTTCTTGACTTGTCGAATAGTTATTTTCTACTTCTCGAATGCCTGACTTGTCGATACAAAACATATGTCTAATCGACAATTCAAGTACTTCATACTTATACAATCCTACATCTATTTGATTCATTTCATTTGACTACTCAAGCATCTAAACTCCCAAAACCTCTGAAAACCCTAACTGCCAAAAGCTAAATTTCTTCTTCAACCTTTACTCTTCTCTCTCTTCTCTCTGTATCAATGGCAACAGTGAAATTCAACACCAACTTTATCGCACTAACCAGTAATGTTGAAGCACCCAATACGAACTTCAAATGCTTTGTGAAGTGGATGTCTGAGTCATACATCAAGGATGCACTCTCTGCCAACCCAACTCTGTATCTAGATATTCTGGAATAGTTTTGGGGAACCGCTATTGTGGAAGTTGTAGCCCTAGAAAGCGCAATAACGTCATATATAATCTACTGGAAGATTCAGGACCAGGAAATCACTATCACCACTGCAGACATGAATCAAGCACTGGGCCTACAACAAAAGACATATGACATACTGGCCGCAAATGCAGAGTTAGAAGAATTCTGTGAATTTATCACCTACTCAGATGGGATCAATCTTGGAAAGTTGAACAGGAAGAATCTGAGGAAGGAGTGGAGCTATGTGTTTGCAACTATTCTTCAAGTCTTCACTGCCAGGAAATCTAGTTTTGATCAAATCAGTGCACCTGCGCCGCAGATTGGCTATGCCTTGGCCTATGGGAGGAAGATAGATGTTGGACAAATCATTCTCCAAGAGTTGTATGGGAGACTTGGTAAGAACACAACCAAGAGAAGTACTAACATTTTCTTCCCTTGCTTTATTCAATCCGTACTTAATTTTAAGAATGCTAAATTGATTGAATTACCTGGGATAGATAGAAATAGAATAGGCTATCCTAAATCCATGACCAAGCTCATTTTTGGTAATTTGGAGACTAGGAATGATGTGGATGTAAGACTTAACATAACTCCCCATATGGAGGGTTTGTTTAGGACTTACCCCCACAACATGCCAACATTTGATTCGAAGTCACAGTTAGCACAGCCCAAGCAAGTAGAACACAATGCTAACCCAGGGCCTGCTAACCAACCCTCTCAACCAAACACTCTACCAAACACTGAGCCAACTACATCATCCTCTCAAAAGGGTGATGTTAGTAAAAAGGAGAAGAAGAGAAAATATGTTGCTTCTGCACCTTTGACCATACTATCAGAAGCAGCACTGGCTGTTGAATTAGGTTTAGAAAGTGAGGACCCTGAGTCACCCTTAATTAGACCAAAGAAGAAGAAATCTAAAACCACCTCTTCAGTCACACAAATGGCTGAAGTTGTAAAATCAGGGGCAAACAGTTCACTAGGTGTATCCTTTGAACAGGGTGCATCTATAGAATCAAGCATCCTCCCCAATGCATCTATCTATAAAGAGTCAGCACCTGGGAGTGATAAGGCTGGCACAACACTGAGTGAAGAGCACATCACATTTGAAACTCCCTCTATTTCTCAGGGGAAGTTGCCAAAATCTATTCTACAAGACACTTCTCTTCCAGAATCTACATCACAAATTTCTTTGGAGCCTTTACTTCAAGAAATTGAAGGACAGGGCATTGATCACCAGGAATTTTTTCATCTTGGTGAGCCAATGGACTCAAGTGACTTAGTGCATGACACTTTGCTCACCACCCAGAAACCACATTCAGATGGTGAGGGAATGCTAGCTGGGGCATATCCTGATGACATCATCAAAAACACAGAGGATTCACTAGTCTTTACTAGAGACTCTGTGCATGTGTCAACTACTGTTGTAACTCATCCCACTCCTGTGGAGACAACAGTAGTAGAGTCATTCCATCCGGTTACAGAAGTTGCATCTGTAACTGAGGAGTCTAGCTTGCCTAGCTCTAGCTCTAACTTCATATCTCAATGGCTGAAGCCTGTGCAACATGATAGTGCTTCAGGATCAGGGTTTGTTCCACCTCAATTGACGGTTGAAGCACTTTAAAGCTTAATTGTGGATCAGATCTCTGAGTTCACAAAGATTGCTCAGAACCTTCTCACTGGTGACATGCCAAATCCAGACTATGAAGCTATTCTCTTATGCCACAGAGATGATGTGGAGATGCAAAAGGAAAAGATAGTAGATGATGCTGAGAGAGATGGTAATGTAGATGCCTGGCTACAAGGAAATTTTGATATTTCTCTCTCAAAAGGCCTCAAGTACATCAGAGAAGAATACATAATTGCACTAGGGTCCAATGTCGAATCTCTCAACCCTAGTGATGTTTATGAGGCAGTGAACGACAACTACATGGGCATTCTCAAGGCTGCACACTACCTTGGCAAGGGGCTAAAAACAGAAGTTCATGAAGTGTGTTAAGCCACCACTAAAGAAGTGCATGAGATAAAGAGGACTTTTGATGCTAAATTTCCTCAATTGGAGACTGTAATCAAGGACATTCTAGCATGCAAATCTACTTGCACCAAGATGGACAATGGTTTAGCTCTTCTAAAAGATGCTATCACGGGTCTGGGGCACAAATTTCAAAATCTAGCCGATCAGATAACTGATGCAAATGCCATGCTCAGGACTCTTTTTGCAAACCAGTATGGAGATAAGCTGATTACTAAAGTCCCATTGCATGATATGACTAGATTTGAAGTGCAGAGACTTAAGGACCAATCCATGTCTGGCTTCAAATCTACTGAATTATTCACCAAGGTAGATGCTCTTGAAAAGGAGGTAGCCTCTCTCACAAAGTCTAATGCTCATCTTACAGACAAGGTTGCAATTCTCAATGAACAGTTGGACACCCAAGCCACCGCCATAGCTAATGTCCTTCTACATCAATAATCAATGTTGTCTTCTATGATGAAGCACATGGGTCTCCCTCTCCCTGAAGAATCTTCAAACCCAAAGGTCATTCCTATAGCCTCTGTGCTTGACAACAAGCCTAAGGGGGAGAAGAGGACATCACGGAATTCAAATCCAAAGGAGGAGAAACCTAAGGAGAAAGTCATAAAGCTAAATGAGGGTGGACATCAAAGGGCTCCAAAACCCATGACTCATGTGTCAGGTAAAGGAAAATCCAAAGTTGATGAGCCTCCAACCACTTTGCCAGTTGTTACTCTACCAACTGTGCATGTCATTACTCCTGGTGGCCAGAAGCAATCCATCACAACCACAGTGGTTGCAGGGAGTATGCCATCTGACAAACCTCCATCTTCCATATCTGAAAGTGCCAAGCCTGATGAAGTTGAAGTCATTACTGAGGCCAAGCTACTAGAAGTTGCTGACAAATGTCTATCATGATAAAGCCTTCTTGGAGTTTCTGAAAGCCACAAGGGAACAGGCTGGTGACACTCAGTTCTATCTGAGAAAGTTGAAGGAGCAGATTGACTACCTCACTGTCATACCCAGGAAAATCAACAACTCATGGTTCAAGGAGATAATGATGGTATCCAACTCAAAGATATGGCATCTAACCTACAGGATTCTATAAGCTCTAAAACACTTAGAGATAGATGCACTAGTTGAGCTTATTGAGAAGAGAAATGAGAACAACAAAAGTCTGTATGATGACCTGAGGAATGGCCAACCTTCAAGGCTGCCAGAGGTAATCAAGAGGCCATGGATAATCATCTATCAGTTTGGCACCAAAATTGAAGACATCAAACAATTGGTCATTCCCAATGATCTCACTCCTCGAAATCACAGACTGGTCATTGCTATCATTGATCAACTACAGAAGAAAGTTGAAGTCAGAAATGCTGAAGAAATAGAAGCACTGCACATCCTCAGATCTTTAATAGCAACTGGTGCAATTCCAGAAATGGCTCAACCTAGGTGAAATAAGGATGATGAAGATAAAGGTGATGGAAGGAGAAGACATCATAGGAGTGATAAGGGTGCTGAAGATAAGAAGAAAAAGAAGGATATCAAGGATAAGAAAAATGATGATGATCAAGGCAAAGTCTATGAGAAGAAGATTGGAAAATAGCAAGCCTTAGGTATTGCTAGCAGTAACCTCACCACAACACAAGACTCTAAGTCTAGGGTGAATACTGTTAGTAGTGGCCTAGCAAAATCTACATCTATGGCTTCTGCAACTGTTTTTCCACCTCAAGAAGAGAAGAAGATTCAAGTCAAGAAACCATCTGTATGTTTCCATAAGCAAACTGCTAATGGGATACTACAATGGTCTACAAGCAAGGGTCATAAGTTTCTGCCTAGCAACCATGTAAAAAGGATTAAATTCAAGCATGCTGCAAGAAGGGTGAAGTTATCCAAGTCAAAGGCACTGAAAATAATTTCAGGATTAAACCTACCACCTCTGGATGAAAATTATGATGAAGACCAACTGCAGTTCCTATGGGCTCAAAGAATCTATCATGTTGTCATTGTTGATGATTTTCTTGAAATTAAATATACTGATGGAAGACAGGAGAAATTCAGACAAGGAACATGTCAGCACTGGGCAGGCTATATGACATAGAAAGGATAATTGCAATGTTGGATTCTGAAGACAGAGTGGAAAGGGTATGGAAGCTGGAGTTAATTGATTTTGTCAAAATGAAGAGAGATCACCAGGAAGAAATGAAAAAGAACAGTGAAGAGCTACTAAAGAAAAGGGAGGAGGAGTTTGCTGCAATGGAAGCTAAGGCTGATGAATTGAGGGATATGGGTCTGTGTAGAGTCAAGTTTAATCCTTACATCATTTAGTACAAGAAGTATGGTAGAAATGTAAAGATTAGAATGGACTACATCAGTTCCTATTCTGAGAAACAGCTGAATGAAGTACTCAAGGATTTGTCAGGCTCCCCTCTATTTGAAGAACTCACTGCAATTGAAGACATTATTCTTGCCATGGAAGAAAATGCAAAGAAGAAAGCTAAAGAAGCTGAAGAGAAGATGAAAAATGAGAATCTGCAATCCAAAGCTCAAGAGATGAATCCAAAAGGATATGGGTAGTAGTTCCTCATAACTTGTAAGAACACTTCTATGTATTTTATTCAATTAAATCTACATACCTGTACTTTTTCAAGTTTTATCTTTATGTATGTTTGGCTTGTTATCAGACATGAAATTGTGACTAAGGGTCTCACTCACAATTTGGGGGAGATTGTTAGTCACAAAGGCATGCCTGTTTACATCTAATAACAAGCCTAATTGTTTGTAATGCTTTGCATTACTTACATGACCTCTTAACTGAGGGAACCTCTAGTTGTAGAGTCTCTACTTGTTTTGTACTTGTAATAGGCATCAAATCCTAATTGTGTAACTATACTTATATAGTCAAGAATAATGCTTGAAAGAAGTTCCAAGGTTCATGCCTCAAGCAAGAAGATAAAGACTGTCAAATAATTACAGTTGGGATTTGAAGAAATGAAGAATTTGCCTAAGTACCAATTCGAGAAGTACATTTGTCTATTCGAGAAGTCTAGCATTCGAGAAGTCAGAGATTCGATATCTGAGAAGACACTGTTCGATATCTCTAAATGAACTGTTCGATATCTCATTCGATATCTCAGAGATTCGACATGTCTAAATATTCTATTCGAGAACTCAAGAAGTCAACAAGTCAAAATGGTATTCGAGTTCTCAAAGAGTCAACAAGTCAAAGTTCCATTCGATATCTCAAGGACTCAGAAAGCTATTCGATATCTCAAGGATTCGACAAGTCAAGTGTTCTATTCGACAACTCAAGGAATCCTGGAGAAAAGTACTATTCGAGAAGTGATTCGATATGTCAATCATACAGTATTCGAGAACTCAGAGTTATCTAATCCTAGTTCTCGAATCAATCACTTAGCCACTTCTCGAATACATTCTTGGAGACAAAATACTGAAGAAATTGTACAAGTCTGAAACCTGCAACAAGCCAATGTACTTTATGGACCACAATCTGTAACGTGCTCTGGAAAGCCTACAAGGAAGCTTGGAGAGATATAGAAGAGACAAAGAGCTAAAGAAGTGGATCTAAACAGAACTTTGCAAAGTCAAATCTGTAGCCGTTTGGATGCTTACTCAAAAAGGATAGACATACAAGAAAGTAATTTATCCTGTAACCTTATTTGTAGTAACTGAGTTGTATTCATGTTTTATAAGAATACAATCTCACTTCTTTAGTTGGTTAAAGGTTTTTCATACACATTGTAAGACATATCTCTTTGAGAAAAACAAAGCTGAGAATACTACCATTTGTATTCACAGATTGTAGCAACCTTTATCTAATAATATATTAGATTAAAGTGATATTGTGTCTTGTGTTATCTTTTTCCGCACCTATACATTTGCACACACAAACACTTATCTGCTACACAGATTCAAGAACAAAGAAAAGTTCAAGAATCCATTCATCCCCCCTTCTGTATTCTTTTACTATATTCAATACTCAACAAAAACCTTGCAGGAAGTGTTGACAAAAAGAAGGCACTGAAGATGGAAAAAAACCTAGTTAATTAAAGTAAATATGAAGTTGAAAGCTGATAAGAATCGGATGAGAAGTGCAATGAAGCTTTGTGTATTTGTAGGTGTGTTGGTGGTTGCATTGATGTTAAATTTTAAGTAGTTGAAGTGCCCTAAATGTGGCGGTAGTATGGTAGGTAGATGCAATGAATGTAATGAAATTGGAAGAAATATGTATTGCAATTTTTGTAAATTAATTAAAAGGTGCAAGACCTGCATTTTACTTTTTAAAAAATGTCATGAATGAAAATATGTAAATCATGTAAATCAATATCAATGCACACTTAAAACATAAATAACCAAAAATTGAAGAATTTCATAATAAATTTACTTAAATTATGACATGAACAAATTCATACATAACCTTTAAACACACAACATAGACATAGACATAATCTTGAAAGATACACAAACATAATCTTCAAACCAGTTGGAAACCAACATGAATATCATAATACTATATCTCAAAACACAATAAAAATTTAGTCTGCTAGGTTAGTAGGATCATCCTCAATGTTCTTGAATTTGTTCAACCTTCCACTTTGAGTATTGAGTCTAATGATCCTCTTTGTGTGTTAACTCGAATAACTTGTAGAAGGGGGGGGTTGAATACAAGTTATATAATCGTGTCTGATTTTTGCTTGATTATAAGAACAAGAATAAACGAATGAATCAAACTCTTGTTTGTATTAATAAGATCAAATACAAACTCTACCAAAGGTGTACAATACCTTTAGCAGCTGCTGACAATACAAATATTTCTCTGTTTGTTTCGAACTCTCGAATACAAACCTTATACAGAGCTACGCACACGAACTCACAACTTCGTCGCTCTTTACAATGATATTGAGAGAGTATTTATAATGCTACCTATCAACTAATAACAGAAAGATATAATCTATACATGACAATGTTCTGCCTTCTAGTCGATAGTTTCCTTCAATAGAAAAACTCTTTCCTTCATAATATCTTCTTGCTTGTTCTTCAAACAACGATCCTATTTTATAGCACTTGCCAGTTTCTGTAGCATCCATAATGACATCATCAGTAACATGACTGATATCAGGATCTGTACACTGCATCAGTATCTGATCACCCATCAGTATTGAACCATCATCAGGATTTACTCTCTGTTCCTGACATGTAGTCTCCGATACACTGTTCATTCCTGACTAAACTATACAGATAACTGTCTTACACATAAAACCTAAATACAGTGCTAAATCCTTTATAAGATCAGGATTACAAGAAGTATAATATGTAAATTCTATTCTTAACATCACAACTTATGAATTATTCCTAACAATCTCCCCCTATTTATGCTTTACAAACTGAAGCATAAATCTAAGTTGTGGATGTCAAAACATATAACAATACAACCAGAATAGAATTTATGAATGTAGAATTATGAAGTTAAGTACCTCCTTCTCAGATGTAGACATTTATCCAGTACTTAGAAGAAAGAATTTTAACTATTAATGCTGCTCTTCCTTACCACTTCCTAGCTGAGATTCACCACTGTCACTCCTGGTTCTTCTTTTTACTACCATTTGTCTGATCTTTATCTCCCCCAGCTTTATCTTTATCTTCTTCAGTCTGGTAGTGTTGTTGTTGTCTTTGAATTGTCTTTATCTCCCCCTTTTTGACATCAGCAACATTAATTCCAAGAGATTCAGAAACAGAACAAATGAGATTCATAAGAACTGCTTGATTTTCCATAATTGTGACTTGGTTATCTTCAAGTGATTGAAGTCTTGTTTGAATAGCAATTTGAGAATTCTGAATATCTTTCAAAACATCAGAATGAACTTCAATATTGGAAGTGCTTCTAGTATCTTCAGTATCAGAATCAGAAAGAACTTTATCTTCAAGTCTTGTAGAAGAAGTTGCTTGAGTTGTATGATATTCAAGTAATAAAACCTGATTAGAAGTATCAACGTCTTCATCTTTCTGTTCTGGAACTGAAACATGATCATCATCTCCTTCACCAGTATTCTGTGTACTAACATCTTCAAATCCTGACTCCTCCTTAGAGTGATCAGAGACTGTTGATGTCTCACTTCTAGCTGATATTGGAAGTACATACAAAGGAACACTAGGATCATTAGGATCTTCATCTGGTACATATGTATCAAGAGATTGCTTTATCCTGGCACCTCTCCTGTTAATGATTTCTGCAAGCCTCTCCTTTTGCTTCTGAGCTTTAACTTCTGGCTTTGCATTGTGATGTGCTAGGTCATTCTTCTGATACATTTTGATGAATGAATAAGTACCAGCATCCATACCCAAATTTTCAGACCAAGATTCAGGAAAAACCTGATCCCAGAAATCAAATGATGGTTTCCTAATTTTCTCTCCCTCATTATGGAGTTGATCATCCATACCCTCATTCTCACTTTGACTTACTAAAGTCAACACTCTTTCTACCTCACCTTTTGCCTGGTCAGGAGCCAGCCGCTCAAATTGTGGATCAATATCCATCTTTTCAAGTGTATCACTCAAATTTGGATAAGTGCTCTCATGACCTACAGAAAAATAGAGTTTAGAAGGAGTTTTTATACCTGAACTCACATGGAGAGAGGGTTCCTCATATGGCATGTGGCTTGAGGTTTTCTCCAAGGAGTGAGCTGCTATAGTCTCTGAACCCATACAATCATCTTCTTTCCTTTCAGAAACTACAGGCTCCAGTATACCACTTTCAGGTTCTTTACTAGACTCTGATGTCTTCAGTAATACTTCATTAGACATCATAGTTAGTACATCACCGTCTTTAAGTGTTGTTTGCTGAGACACACCCTCAAGGTGGATAGACTCTGACTGAACAAAATTTGTTTGATCATAGGGTATCTCACTTGCATTCTCAGTCATCACAGAAGACCTTTCAACATCAGCTATCACAGCTCCTGAGTCATCCTTCCTCTGACTAGATGGTTCTTGTGTTGCAGTGACCGTGATCTGATCTTTCCTACTACTCACCACTGGTGCAATAGTATCTTCTGTTGACTGCTTCCCTCTATCTACTTCCTCCAGTTGTTCACCTTGAGCTGAAGCATCTTCAATAATTACATCCTTGTCAAATAAATATGCATGAAGTGATTGAAGTGCAACATGCTTCGAGAGTCCAAATTTCTTGACTAATTGTCTTCTGACAGATACATAGAAATACATCTTCATTAAGTCAAGTCTTTGATGTAGAAGTCCATATTCATCTGGAAATAAAAGTTTTGGTACTCTTTCAATCAGAAAGTCTAGAACAGGCCTTGACAACTTCACTTTGAGAGAAATTAGTCCCATAGCCAGTCTGTATGATAATGTAGTTTCCCATGAATAATCAATATCCAGATCTCTCTTGTCAAATACTGACATGGACGAAGCTTGATTTGTAGAAACCTGCATGATATTAGTTGGACTAGACTCTGTGTGTGTAGGTGATAATTGAATCTTTCTCCTTGTTCTCCTGATATAGTGAGCAAAAGATTTATCCTGAGAAGACTCAAGAGGTGTAGACACAGAAGTGATCTTGGGATGAGATCTTTGTTCAATAGACACAGTCTTTTGAGAGACAGTATCCAGTAACTGTTTTCCCTTTTTAAGAACTACAGCCTTTTGTGAGACTGCAGCCTGGCTGTGACTAGGTTTTTCATCTCTTTGTGCTAACACAGAAAGTTGAATTGCAGCCTTCAATTCTGCTCTCTCTGCAAGAGTTAAATCATCATCATCTTCACTAGAATTACTACTACTACTTGACACAACAAATCTTCTCTTCCTTACAACTGATGTCTTTTGAGAAACACCAGAGGTTGGTTTCTTTGAAACAATAGGCTGTGGATCAAAATTTGGTTCTTGAATTGTTTCAGAGACTATGATGTTTTGGGCTACTTGGGTAGACACAGGTGGGTTCTCCTCCAATTGAGATTCCTGAGCCATTTCACCACAAAAGAAAGAAGAATTATAGAGAGTAGGAAGATGAGTTTTAAGAATTACCTGAAAATGATGTGGATAATGAATTGCAGGTATTTCATCTAGATTCTTTTCATTGTCCTTCTTTGTAATATCAGAGAAAATTCTCTTTTGCTGTTCATAAGAAGAAACACAATGTTCCCTACTAAATCTAGCTTCAAGATCAGGAATGAAATGGTTAATAAACAATTGCATAAATCTATGATAATAAACCATTTTCCTGTTTTGATCTCTTAACCCAAGTTTAATACTCATCTGACTTAAGATAATATGACCAATGTTAATTACTCTGTCATAAAGCAAACTATAAGCAATATGAGATGTAACAGAAGTAATTTGTTGAAAAGAACTACATTTGCCAGTAAAACATTTAGCAATTTGATCAAAGTAAAAAGACCATTCCTTTCTTAGAAAAGACCTATTCAACTGGCTCATGTTATCTAGAGGTCCACTATAACCTAATTTAGACAACATAGTTCTTATATTATCATCAGATGGTACATTCTCATAATTATCAGTAACAGGTAAGCAAAGTACTGAACTAACAACAGATTCAGTAATGTCAAATGAATCTTGTCCTAAATGTAGAACAATCTTACCTGATTGACTCTGAGTAGAATCAATTACCTCAGCATTCTCCCAAGCTTGTGAAACAGCTACTTGATTAATCTGTGGAGATGCTGTCAATGCATAACTTAATGGTCCATACGCCAGAAAGTCCATGATTGGATGAAAATCAGATGACACTCCTTCCTTGTTGGTGATAGCTGCAACATGATTGTTTGTCATAAAATCAAAGTCACCAAACTTGAAGGCTACTGATTTAGGTAATCTTCTCTGAGCTGCCATTCTTGATCTGAAAAGAAACTTGAAAAATTCTTGAAATGGATTAGTGATTTTGAAAACTCAAGAGTGATTTTTGCTTTAGAGAATGTAAGATTAGAGAAAGCAATTACACGATTAGAGTTTCAAAACAAATATATTTCACAAATCTTTCAGACCACTATCCCACGTTGACACGTAGATTGACAGATGTCAGTCCCTGAAAAATGCGGTTACCCATGATTTTTGGAAAATAAAATCCAAAATTGATTTTCATGAAATAAATCAGGGTATAAATAAGTAATACTGATCAGCTTCCTTTTCCTGATGACCTCTCATCAAAATAATCACAAAATGTAATTTGATTTAAAAATATAATTTTCAAATCCTGATGATCACTCATGAAATCCTGATCAATATCATCAGAGACTTAATATGGAGTTTTCCACGTGGCATCTTTCTTTTATCTGAAAAAGAAAATAAACAATTAATCTGAACAGAAAATCAATTGGTTAGATATTTTCAATATTTCTTGAAACAAGAAATACAGTCTCATGCAATAATTAGCATTTGACTTCATTAAGACTTCCAAGTGACTACTCAGCTTCTCACGTCTTCCTTTAAAAGAACCAAACGCCTTGTGCCATTCTCCATAACCTTTCAATTTCTTTTTTTTCTCAACAATGCTTCTCAAACCAAAAATCCCTTCAAACCCATTTTTAAGATTTTTCTTGGTCGATGAACATCCTGTTCTTGATCATCTCTTTGAACAAACGACTCTTCTCATCGAACTAATCATGAATGGATTGGTTTTCGATAATATCCAGAGGTTTCTCCTAGAACATCCATCTGTTGGATACAATCTTCCCCTAACCTCCTCAAAACTTGAGGATGAAGAATTTGGCCGAGAGTCTGAGGTTGATCTTGATGGAGATGCTATTCATTTAAGTTAGCTGCTCTCATTCAAGTCGCCCAGACAAGGAATCCAAGAGCAAACGAGGCTTTCATCCCCTGATGGATTTCTTGAGATGCTCCTTGTCCTGTACCTCAGAGTTCATATCAAAGACAAGTATAGAGTAGAAATTTAGACAAAAAGATGTTGTATTTCATTTCCATGTAATGATTTTTATTAATGAAAATACAATTTCTTGTTATCTGCTTGTCTTTTGATTTTTGAATGATGTATAAATTATCAGTATGCAAATATCAAAACTTGCTAGCATAGACTTAACACATCACAGAATCAGATTACTACACAAAGTAAACGTCAGGATCTGAAGCAATTTTCATAATCCTGATACTGACACAATACTGATGACGTCAGCATCCTGATGACAAATCTAATCCTAATGATTATTAACAAGTCTATCATACTGAAATTTATCAAGGCAATGTGTTATAGCTCAAGCATTTAACAATCAAATATAGATCCTGACAGAAATATCAAGTCTATAAGCTAAGAACAACATACCTTGCTACTTTTGCAGATGTTAAAGATCTAAAAATTTAACATTCCTAACTCACTTACTAGTCTACTGAATGTAGTCTCATCAAGTGGTTTAGTTAGAATATCTGCAAGCTGTTTGTCAGTAGGAACAAAATGAAGTTCCACAGTACCATTCTCAATATGTTCTCTAATAAAATGATACCTGACATCAATGTGCTTAGTCCTTGAATGTTGAACTGGATTTTCTGCAATTTTAATAGCACTAGTATTATCACAAAACATAGGAATATTACTAAGTGTCATACCATAATCCAGCAACTGATTTCTTATCCAAAGGAGCTGTGCACAACAACTACCTGCTGCTATGTACTCAGCTTCTGCAGTTGAGGTTGAAACAGATTGTTGCTTCTTGCTTGCCCAAGAAATCAATCTATTTCCCAAAAATTGACATGTACCTGTAGTGCTTTTCCTGTCTATCTTACACCCTGCATAATCAGAGTCTGAATAGCCAATTAGAAAGAAATCAGATTCTCTAGGATACCACAAACCAAGATTTGGAGTTCCTTTGAGATATCTAAAGATTCTCTTCACAGCAATTAAATGAGATTCCTTAGGATTACTTTGGAATCTAGCACAAAAACAGGTAGAAAACATTATATCTGGCCTACTTGCAGTTAGATATAACAATGAGCCTATCATGCCTCTATAACTAGTATTATCCACACTCTTCCCCTTAGGATCAGAGTCTAGTTTAGTGGCTGTTGCCATGGGTGTTTTTGCAACTGCACAGTCTTGAAAGTCAAACCTTCTTAAAAGATCTTTGATATACTTTGACTGATTAATGAAAATACCAGTCTCAGTCTGTTTGACCTGCAAGCCTAAGAAATAATTTAGTTCACCCATCATGCTCATCTGATACTTAGACTGCATAAGCTTGCTAAACCTAGCACACAACTTTTCATTAGTAGAACCAAAAATAATATCATCAACATAAACTTGAACTAAAAGCAATTCACCTTTTATCTTTCTAAAGAATAGAGTTTTGTCAATTGTACCTCTTGTGAAGCCATTTTCAAGAAGAAATTTAGACAAAGTCTCATACCATGCTCTTGGTGCCTGCTTTAGTCCATAGAGTGCCTTGTCAAGTTTGTAGACATGATTTGGAAACTTTTGATCAACAAATCCAGGTGGCTGTTCTACATACACTTCTTCATCAAGTTTGCCATTTAAAAAAGCACTCTTTACATCCATCTGGTATACCTTGAATTTTGAATGAGCTGCAAATGCAAGAAACATTCTGATTGCTTCCAATCTTGCTACAGGTGCAAAGGTCTCATCATAATCAATGCCTTCTTCCTGAGAATAACCTTTGGCCACCAGTCTTGCTTTGTTTCTTACAATCATACCAGATTCATCTAGCTTGTTTCTGAAAACCCATCTTGCACCAACAATAGATCTATCTTTAGGTCTTGGTACCAGTTTCCAAACTTTGTTTCTCTCAAACTCATTTAACTCCTCCTGCATTGCAATTACCCAATCAGGATCCTGTAAGGCTTCTTCAACTTTCTTAGGTTCATTCTTTGAGAGAAAGCAACTATACAAGCATTCATTTTGAATTGATCTTCTAGTTCGAACACCACTATTTAGATCACCAATTATCAAATCTTCAGTATGATCCTTTGTCCATTTTCTAACAGGTGGTAAATCAACTCTGCTAGTCTCTCCCCCTAAGTTAGTGGTATCTCTTGTAGAAGAATTCTCTCTACCTTCAGAAACTCTCCTTTGATCAATAGAATCAGTAGATTCCATATTGCTGCTAGTTACTGATCTTTCCTCAGTAGACTCTGAAAGGTCAGTTCCTGATGGAGTAGACTCTGAAACATCAATTCCTGATGGAATAGATTCTGAAAGACTAGTCTGCTCCTGATGATCACTGTGTTCTCTCTGATTTATTTTCTCCCCCTCAACAGTAGCATTCCTTTGAGAAGCAATAGAAATTTCTTCTGGAGAACCTTCATCATCACTTGAGAGTATCTCAGAATTCTTCAGATTTTCAAATTCCAATTTGTCATGGCTTTCATCAGTTTGCAAAATTCCAAATTTCTTATCATCAAATGCAACATGAATTGATTCCATAACAATGTGAGTTCTGAGATTATAAACTTTGAAGGCCTTAGATGCTGAATATCCTAGAAAAATTGCTTCATCCGATTTGGCTTCAAATTTTCCAAGTTGTTCTGGATGAACTTTTAGGACATAGCATTTGCATCCAAAGATGTGAAAATATTTCACACTTGGTTTCTTTCCTTTGATCATCTCATAGGGAGTTTTTCCATGACTATTTACCAAGGTACAGTTCTGAGTGAAACATGCAGTGTTAATAGCTTCTGCCCAAAAGTAGGTTGGAAGTTTTGCATCTGCAAGCATGGTTCTTGCTGCCTCTATGAGAGTCCTGTTCTTTCTTTCCACTACACCATTTTGTTGAGGTGTACCAGGTGCAGAAAACTGTTGAGTGATTCCATTGTCTGCACAAAACCCCTCCATTGTAGAATTCTTGAATTCTGTACCATTGTCACTCCTAAGTACTTTGACTTTGTACTCAGAGTTATTATGAATATTCTTGATGAGTTCAATGATTTGCTGAGGAGCTTCATCCTTCTTGTGTAGAAAGAACACCCATGTGAACCTTGTGAAATCATCCACCATAACTAGAGCATATCTTTTCTTGCTGATAGACATAATGTTTACTGGACCAAACAGATCAAGATGTAGCATGTGAAATGGTTCAGTAATTGAATTTTCAGTCTTGCTCTTGAAAGTGGTTCTTCTTTGCTTTCCAAACTGACATGCATCACAAAGTCCATCTTGCACAAAATTCGCCTGAGGTAGGCCTCTCACCAAATTGTGTTTAACAAGTTGATTAAGCTTCTTGAAATTAAGATGTGAGAGCTTCTTGTGCCAATTCCAGCTTTCATCATTTGTTGCTTTGCTGTAGAGACATCTAACAATTCCTTTAGATGTATCACTTAAGCTGGCTTCATATATGTTACCATGCCTTTGACCAGTTAGAACAATGTCTCCATTCTGCATATTCAAGACTTTGCATCCTTCTCTGTCAAAGATTGATTTGTAACCTTTATCACCCAGTTGACTTATACTTAAAAGAGTATGTTTCAAGCCTTCAACCAGTGCTACATTTTCTATGATGACATTCCCCAAAATAATTGAGCCATATCCCAGAGTTTCTCCTTTGTTGCCATCTCCAAAAGATATTACTGGGCCAGCTTTCCTCTCAAACTTTGTAAGCAGGGACTTCTTTCCAGTCATATGTCCAGAGCATCCACTGTCCAAGATAATTGAATGCTTCTTTCCTATGCCCTGCAAACAAAAAGTAACTAGTTAGAATTTTTTAGGACCCAACTTTGATTGGATCCTTTCTTACTAGATTTAGAGACAACAGACTTTGAAGATTTTGCATTTATTTTACCTGTTGCAGAGTCAACTTTAGACTCTGATCTCACAAGCTGTTTGTGACTAGGAGTTTCAGATTTCAAAGAATAATAGTCATAATACAGTTCATGATATTCTCTACACATGTAAATGGAATGAAGTAAACTACCACAATGATAACAAGCTTTTTGTGGTTGGTATTGAATTTTCTGAGTCTTGGGGAATCTGGACTCAGTTTTCCAAGAAGGTTTTTGATTGCAGTCTAGGGCCAAATGATTATGATTTCCACACTTATAGCATTTTTTCCTAGGTGCATCAGGTACATTCTTGTAATTATTCTCTTTGTTAATACCTTCTTTTCCATTCCTATTTCTCTTGATCTTGCTAGACTCTGAAAGACCATCTAATCTCTGTTTCAACTGAGACTTAGACAGAAACCCTATGTTTACATTCTTAGGTTTCTCTAACACTTTCTCATCTGAATAACTATGTTAATTCTCTTGTGTACAACAGGGGTACCTTTTGAATCAACAAATTTAACATAATTAGGTTCAGAAACAATTTTCTTACCTTCAGATTTAGATGTGTTAGCTTCTACCTTACTATCATCATTGACAATAGCTACTTTTTCTTCTTGTCTAGCCTTATCAAAACCTAAACCATTAACCTTACCACGAATTCCACTCTCAAAGATTTCTATTGTCTTCTTACTGGAATTGTTAATGGTCTTAATCACATCTCTCTCTTCTTCTAGTTCTTTTCTGACATAGTCATAAGCCTCAAGAATTACACTATAATCATGCTTAGCTTTATCAGAACTCAACTTGTATTCTTCCATTTGAATTAATTCAGATTCAAGAAAATTATTTCTATCAACTAATTTATCATTCTTAACCTTAAGTTCATCTCTTTCACAAGTAAGAATTCTAAAATTAGTCATAAGATTCTTAAACTCAGCATGGATAGATCTAATTTCATCAGAATTTAAGCTATCAAATGAATCAAGAGAGTGAAGTGATACCTTAACAGAGGATGGAGAAGTTTTCTTTGGAGATCCAGGTTTGTCTGAACTATTGGCCATCAATGCAATGTTTTCATAATCCAATTCATCTTCAGAGTCACTGGAATCAGCCCAATCTTTCTGTGTGACCATAAGTGCATTACCCTTTCCTGAATTCCTAGGCTTCTTACACTCACTAGCAAAGTGTCCAAGCTCGCTGCAGTTAAAGCACTTGATCTTGGCCTTATCAAGCTTGACAATTGTACTTTTGCTCTTGTCACTCTTCTTCTCCTCCTTCTTTTGAAAAGGTCCTTTGCTAAATCTTCTCCTGTTGAATTTTCCTTTCTTGAAAGCTTTAGCAAACATAGCAAAGAGTTCTTGCATCTCAGATTCAGAATCATTGTTGTCAGAGTCCATATCAGTAGTCTCTGACTCAGAACTTTCTTTGCTTTTCTTCTTCCTCGAATTCTTTACAGCAATCTCTTCATGCTGTTCTTCAGGAAGCTTCTTTACTTCAGATTGAGCAGTAAGTGCAATAGTCTTCATCTTTCCTTCACTCCTGCTCTTCTTCTGCTGCTTGTCAAGTTCATAAGCTCTCAATTTTCCATATACTGCCTCTAATGAAATCTCATCCAGATCATTAGCTTCCTCAATCGCAGATATCTTCTCATTGTAGAAATCAGGCAAAGCTTTCATGAACTTTGTATTCATATCCTCCAAGTCATAATATTTACCATGCATGGCCATCTCATTGATGAGTTTTGTAAACCTATCAAAGGTATCAGTAAGTGACTCGCCAGACTTGGATTCAAAGTACTCATACTGTTGTATAAGTAATGTCCTCATATTCTTCCTGACAGGCTTAGTTCCTTCACAGTGAACCTTAAGATTGTCCCATATATCCTTAGCAGTTTTACAAGAGAGAACATAGTTAGTGAGAACGGAATCAAGACTGTTGAATAATATGTTTCTCACTTTAGCATCTTTGAGAACATTCTCCTTGTCCTTATCTGACCATTCAGATTTTGGCTTCTCTGCTGTATGTTCTGGAACAACCACACCATCAACAGTTGCTTGTCCAACGACCTTTGTTGGAACAAAAGGTCCATCTCTGATTCTGTCAAGATAATCAGGATCTGTTGCTTCCAGATGATGCAACATCTTTACTTCCCATAGAGTATATTCGTTTCTCTTGAGCATAGGGATTTTAGTATTCCCATCCTTGTAACCAGACATGATTGCAGATCTTTATGATTACTCGAAATCAACCTGCTCTGATACCAATTGTTAACTCGAATAACTTGTAGAAGGGGGGGGTTGAATACAAGTTATATAATCGTGTCTGATTTTTGCTTGATTATAAGAACAAGAATAAACGAATGAATCAAACTCTTGTTTGTATTAATAAGATCAAATACAAACTCTACCAAAGGTGTACAATACCTTTAGCAGCTGCTGACAATACAAATATTTCTCTGTTTGTTTCGAACTCTCGAATACAAACCTTATACAGAGCTACGCACACGAACTCACAACTTCGTCGCTCTTTACAATGATATTGAGAGAGTATTTATAATGCTACCTATCAACTAATAACAGAAAGATATAATCTATACATGACAATGTTCTGCCTTCTAGTCGATAGTTTCCTTCAATAGAAAAACTCTTTCCTTCATAATATCTTCTTGCTTGTTCTTCAAACAACGATCCTATTTTATAGCACTTGCCAGTTTCTATAGCATCCATAATGACATCATCAGTAACATGACTGATATCAGGATCTGTACACTGCATCAGTATCTGATCACCCATCAGTATTGAACCATCATCAGGATTTCCTCTCTGTTCCTGACATGTAGTCTCCGATACACTGTTCATTCCTGACTAAACTATACAGATAACTGTCTTACACATAAAACCTAAATACAGTGCTAAATCCTTTATAAGATCAGGATTACAAGAAGTATAATATGTAAATTCTATTCTTAACATCACAACTTATGAATTATTCCTAACATTGTGATAGTAAAAGTAGTGCTCTGTTGAGTAGGCCTATTAGAACTAGTGCTTTGTTGAGGTATGACTGGGGGAGTTGTTGCTGGTGGTGTCCATCTTGGAGGTCTAAAAGGTAGCAGGCCTGGTGTTGGCATAAAAAAAGCATTATAACCAACATGCCCCCTTAGCTTGTCACTAAACTGAACATAATCCCTCCCACTTTTTTTCCACTCATCTATATCCTCACCTCTAACCAAGGGCATTTTCTTCCTTGGAACTTTCTTAAAAAATACCAAAGGCTCATCATCACCAATCTCATGTGCCTTTGTTCAGCTTTTTTCTCACCAATTTTGGGTGCATCTTTCTTTGTCTCTTTTTTCTTTATATATGCATCTTTCTTTGTCCCTTTTTTCTTGTTAGATTCATCTTTCTTTGTCCTTTCTTTTTCTATCTCTACAGCCAGCTTCCTTTGATTGATTGTTTTCTTGAGCTTTCTTTGACTGAGTGTCCTCTTTAGCTTCAGCTTTCTTTGATTGAGTCTTCTCTTCAAGTTTTTTTTTCTTGATTTATCTCAACATTTTTCCTCTCTTGCTAACCAACTTCTTCATTTTCCATTTGGATTTCCTCTTCATAATCACCCTAAAAAATTCTCCAAATATCATCTTCACATAACTCCTTAGAACCACTATCTGTTTCTTCCTGTATAGCTACCTTTTCTTTACCAATGTAAAGTGGTTTTTTCCCTTTCCTTTTAGAGGACCTATTTGTGATGTTTGAGTCTGTGGCTCATTGTTTTTAATCCCTTTTCGAGGACTTTTCAATGTCAATTTTTGCCTCTTAACCTCCTTGACTGATTTTTTCTTTGGGATGTCAGGTTTGTCCTTCCTTTTAGTGGATGATTCCCTTGTAGCAGTTTGGTTGCTTTTTTATCCTTTATTGGGCATTCAGATACTCTATGCCCTGCTTCTCTGTAATGGGTGCAATGCATCACCCTTTTGTTGCTAAATTTTTATAGAGTTACACCTTAAGATGGTGTAGCTTGACTCCTGGTCCCACCTTCCCACCTCCCTCTCCTCCTTAATTTTTTTGGTCTTCCTCTAAGCTTTTTAGGTATGTCTTGGGACAATAACTGCTTAGATGAATGGAAGCCCCAATATTCCTCACCCTTCATTGCTTCAAGTGAGTATTTGTAGGTGGCTAGATATTTTTCTCTCTTGTAGTACTCACAGACATAATCTTGTGGATTATGTCTCCTTGAATGAATTGCTACAATTTCATGATGGCAAGGAATGCCAATGAGGTCATACATCCTATAATCACATCTTGTTCCAAGTCCACTGTCACTACTCTTGTGCCTTGCTTGACTTGAAATTTACTCTCTCCATCTCATGCTGCTGATCATTTTCTAGACTCAGTAACAAGTAGGTCAATGTTTTGACTTTGGGACATATATGAAGGTCCAATAATGTTTTGCCTCATCCTTGTTGTCAACTTGAAGTGAATTTCTTGGAGCATTGCCAACAGGGGCATAAACCTGTACACAAGAAAAATGGCATGATCCACATTTGCAAACAGTTTGCATATCTGAAGGTTACTTAGTAAAGAGATTTTTTTTACCTTTAATTTATGATCCATGCATTGAAGCTTTCAGACATGTTATTGTCTGTGCTGTCAACCAAAGAGTATGTGGAAATATATGCTTTACACCACTGCTTGGGATCTAGTTTGGACATTTGGGCATGGGCAGATTTTGAGTATTTTTTCATCTTTTTCATTGTTTTAGTATGTGCTTCCTTGTATGTGGCACAAGCAATATTCCAAAATATCTGCTTGAGTAAAGAGCTTGAGAACCTGCAATTTTCATATAATGTCATATGTCAAACATATATAACATAATGCATAATGAATAAAAAAGTAAATATGTAGCTTTTCTAGAAATTGGAACAAAGATGCCTTGTGCAAACCCTGTGTTCTACACAAGGTAGCAACTCAATCACAACATTCTCCAATCCTTTTTGTTGATCATTGATGATAGTCAAGCCTCTCCTCATCACTTATATCTAAATCATCCTTTAACAAAGTAATAAACCACCTTTAAAAATCTGTGTTTTCTGATTCTACAACAACATAATAGATTGGGAACATTTGATTGTTCCCGTCTCTCTCCACAGATGATAGTAACTGGCCACCACAAATTGTTTTTAAAAAACACCCATCTAGTCTAATAACTGGCCTACAACTTCCTTTGATCCAGCCTTCAAAGCAAAATAACACACATATATTCTTTTAAACTTTACAGGATCATCTTCACTTAGTCTGATAGTTGAAATCTTCATAGTATTTTGGGATTACTCAGCAAAATCTCATGGCCAAAATCTCTCACTATAAAGTGATGTTGTTTAAGACTCTCTCCAACCCTTTTAAGTGCAGCTTTCCTTAATCCTTCAATTTTTAATTCATTCTTTATGGTTTATTGTAATAACCCTAACTTCAGTAATGCTACAGTGGTTACATGAATAGTAAATTTCGAGGATTTAGAGAAATGGTATATAGGTACTCTATAATGGAAACATAAAATGAATAAACAGAAACCATATTAGTGTGGTACAATGGAAATAAGTGACTCGAAATGACGATAGATTCCAGAAATTCCTGAAACATGGATTTTGAGGATTTTGATTTCGAATAAGCTTCTATTGGACATTAAGGAGCATGGAGACATTATAAGAATTATATATTGAGGAATTAGTGAATTTAAATTTGAGCCAGGGGATTTTTAAGTTAAGAGAATACCAAAGGAAATTGGATTGTTAAATGGTTTCAAAACCACTGAGATAATGAGGTACACTCGAAACGAACCACAATTAGACGAGTATGGAGATTAAGCAACCAAGATTAGTAATATAACAAGGATACATACCACATTATTTATCAATGTACTTGGCATTTTACTTAGAAAATCTAGAAAACAAGAGATGAGATCATCAAGGATTACATCACTTTCCATTAATTATTTTTAAGGGTAAATTAGTCTTTTAACAAGCTTTTAATCACAAATATCCTACCAAGCTTCCAAGATACTCTAGTAATAGCAAGATTAAAGTGGGATAAGATCAAAAATTAGCAAAAATATCACCCCATCCTCTTCTTTCATCCATTCGGCTTTTCAAGGGAAAAAGGGAGAAAAAGAAAATCAAAACCCTAGCTAGCTTCCATATCAAATCAAGAGAAAAATCATGGAGCATCTTGGAGGATAGATTAAGACTAGCACAAAGTTTCATAGCCATCCATCATCATCTTCATAGGTAATAAAATCATTCAAGTTACTTGATGAATAGTAGTGAATAGTAGAATCTTAGAACTAACTTTGTTTTTATGGATCTTTTAGTTGATTCAAGCTAAGATAAGGTTGTTTAAGGATATACCAAGGTTTATTCAGGATCTTTAAAGCTTCAAGAAGGTATAAACACTCTTGCCCCTTTTTATATTATGATGAATATTGTTGGTTTAGTGATTAAGTGGTGTAAAGATTAAGATTATGATGTTATATGTGTTTGTAAGTGGTTTGAGTTAAATATGGAAGTGTTTTGGATTATAACCATGGCTGGTAATGAAGACCACATGGTGTAGGTGATGATTATTGTGTTTGGTGATTGATTTGGAAGGGTTGAATTTTGGAAAGTATGAAAATATAGCCGTTATAATGTCCGATTTTCGTTAGGAGGTAAATTGCCCTGTTTTGTGACCCCTGCATTCGTACGGTACCTCACTGCCTAGGTTACCAATTGACCATGAAATGATAGAGCTTAGTTCATAGATTGTTTTGATATAAGGTGCGTTAAAATCTGATGAACGGTTTAGGAGAAAAGTCAGTTTTAGTGAAAGGTGTTCGATAACCGAGAAAACGTAATTGTATCAACTTTGAGGTTAAAGTTACCATAGTTAGACAGTCTTATAAGCCACGAAATTTTGGGATAGTGTAGTAGGATGGTCAGAGGACCCTTGACAGTTGACCTTGCATTAAAATTTGAAATCCATATTTTCTGAGAATTTTTACAGTTAAGGGTGGTCGTTAGGGAAAATGGTGAAAACCCTGAAACTTCGATTTAGTTTATAAATGGTTAAGTTCTTGAACCTTTGGGGTAATAATGATACGTTAGGCATATATTAAAGTATCAAGGGTAATGTTATACAAGAGTGTAGTGAGTAAGAGATGTGATATTCTAATGACGGTCCTTTTGTGTTTATAGAAACTCCGGAAGAGGGATCAGCCTTACTGTCAGGATACAGGAACCGAGGCAAGATTTTTCTATCCCTACTTTGAAGATTATTTATCCTTGGAATAAAAATGACATTATGGAATATATATATATGATGCTATTGTTGTTATGTTGCAAAGAATATATTTCCTTGATTTTGGGAAACTAAAGAGGTATGGAAGAGAATGGTATCAGTTGTTATCCAGGGTTATATGGTTTATAATACTATATTAAAAATATTCTTTTTAGTGTTAGTGGTATTATAAATATTATTTGATTATTACTACTCTTTAAGTAGACGGAATATGTTACGGATATAAAAGCATATTTGAATTCTTGAATATAAAAGAGATGCCTGAATCATAATCAAAGTATTATGTTATGTATATATTTTATAGAAATAATGTGCGAGAATGGAAATGAGATGAGTGAATGATATGTGGAAATGAAAGTGAGAAAATGGAAATGTGGAATGACATTTAGTAAATAGAATAACGATTTGACAAAAAGGGGGATAGCAATAAAAAGCGTAAGAGGCTGTGTGCTGCACAGTCCAGCAATCAATATTTTAATTCGGCCCAAGAGTTGCCGAAGGAGGATGTAGTGGTGTACCTTCCTCCAGGGGGATGTAGTGGTGGACCTTCCTCCTTCTACCGGTAGTAAAAAGGGACGGATACGGAGGGCGACTGATCATCGTGCCTCACGTATTCGGCAATAGTGAAAACCCCCACAATATTTGATTAAAGAATGAATGATAAAGTCAGATTGGTATACTGAAAAGGGAAAATGATATGAAAGATGGAATTATTGTTATAGATGAAGAGAAACTGATTTTATATTAATTTATAAATTGTTGCATAAGAAGGAAATGATAAGATGATAGAGAGAGAGTTATTCAAGTATTCATATTATCTTGAAATATTACACTAATAGGGTATATTGATTGTTATATTATTTAAGAAGAGAAACTGATACTATATTATCCTAGATTCCTTTCTTATAATAGTAAGTGGATGATGTATTATTAAATAAGAGCTTTATTCTCCCTTAAAGTTTATAATTGGTTATCGCTTACATATGTAAACATATGTATACTTGGTTATATTTTAAATTCTAGTTACAATATTATCTTGCTGAGCTATTATAGCTCACTCTTGCTACTTATCTATATACAGCTAGGTATGCCGATACTGCGCAGAACGCCCCGCAAGAGGGTAGGGGGAAGGCGACCTTCTGAGAGCTCATTAGCATCGATTTCGGAGGTAGTGATGAGGCAGATGGGTTCCAAGGGCTTATGTATAATTAAGTATGAAGGCATGTAATAAACTTTTAGTTGTTGAAACGCTTCATGTCGAAGTGTTAATCAACAATGTACTTAAGTATGATCCTGGTTTGTAATAACTCTTTCAACTTTCAACTCTAAACTTTTGCTATGGTAAATGTTGTTCTCTGAGCATATGACTGGTGTGAGTGTGTTTATTATTGCGGGGTCAATGGCATAAGTATTAATTGTAAAAAAAAAACCCAAGGGATATTGATATTGAATGGAAATTGGTCCGTGATGGCCCAGATTTATGACCCCGGATTTGGGGCTGTCACATTTATGCCCTCTCCTTATAGGACCACTATGGATTTTCCTTATTATATCGCCAAAATTCTCACACAAGTACTTAATATTTGCCTTTTTCTTAGTATATGGCTTATTGCATAAATGTGAGTCGAACAATGTTTTTATAGTGCAAGCATCAGTGTCAATTTCTCTACTACACCAAATATAGAAGGGACATTTTGCCTCACAACATACTTGGCACCTTCTCCCATCATTAGTTACAAACTGCACAACTCTTCTATCAAGAACTCCATATCTCCACACTATTTCCCTGAAGTCAACCATGTTTACAAATTTTTGACCAACCTCCTAGTTTCGAACTCCATTAGTACTTTCTACTTTTTTTTCTGAATTTTTCTTTTTTTAGGATTAGGTGGACCTACATAACCAATCTTGGAACTCTCATCCTAAATTAAAGAAGATAGGGACCTAAAAATCTTATAGTCAAAGTCAGGCTCTTCACTGGGAGATTTGTTGGGTATGTTCATAGCATTATACAAGTTATCATTGAATTTCTTACAATTTTACCTAATATTCTGCAACTCATCATCATTAACATACTGATTATCTAGAACAAAGCTATCCTCTTCAGATTCTTCACTTTCACTAATATTTTGGTACTCTGGGTCATCAGGGTCATCTGTATCATCACTAAAATAATCCCCATCATCCTAATTCTCATCAGATATCAGTCTGATTGTTATCCCCAACAATTTCAGTTTCCATGATTCTACCTTCGTAGCTACTCTTTTGTTTTGTAGTTTAGGAGTGTTTGGAACATCAATTAACTCATCAAGCTCAAAGTGGTTTACATAGAGGTCAATCCTACCATAAGGCTTAGATAATTCTGCCAAATCCTTCACTGATATATCATCATAAATCAACCTAATCCCATTCTTAAAACTGTGATCATCATACTTAAAATAAACAAGAGAATTAACATAATATGAATATTTCACAACAAATTATTCAAGGTCACGAAATGATAATGTATCAGTATTGAAATCTTTTATAACTTCAGTTTTCCCACCAACATAATTAAGATTAGGAGCAGGGGTAAATCACCATGGTGGTGAAGGTACAGAATAGTAGACATGCTGTAAATGCAGACAAAAAGTAGATAAATATATTACTCTAAACCGATCAACCAACTTACGCACAAAAGAAAGTCATTTTGTTAGGATTCATATAAGCAAGAATCGAATATACATGAAATTGGAGAGAAATTGAGTTCTCTTGATAATTTTAGCTACTCGTAATCATCGTCAAAATGTAAGCACAATTTCTCACTCAATCGAACAATTTCAATCAATTTCGTCGATTAGGGTTTTCTCCCAATTCTCCAATCGCGCCATAATCCTCTCAATTTGCTCGATATATGATTTATGTTTGTTTTTTTGTTGATATTTCAATTATAATTTAGTCGGGCTTAGTTGTCCTCCACCGTAAATGTTGCCACGTGTTAACAGCTATAACTCCCATTAAAAACATAGCGTTTCATGTCAAATCAACGCAGTAACAGGACTGTAATTACTCTCAACTAGAGTGTTGCAACTGAGTTCCCAATAACTAAAGTGGGAATTTTAATATGAATTTTAATATGTACTAGTGGCCACTTTGATATTTGACCCAATACTAATAACGAGTGAATTTATTTTCCCAATTTTTTGAAACTTACATCTAATATTTTATTCCTATTTTTTGAATAATAATATTTTATCACTTAAAATACCAAATTTATAAAAAGAACTATTTCCATTTCATACTAAAAAAACTAATAATCATAAAGAAAAAGATATAGGTACTGTTTGGCATAACTTAAAATAAGTCTTTATGGACCAATTCTCGGGTAAAATGTTTATATTTTGATTAATTATTTTTATGGGTGTATTTAATGTATGTTTGAGATTGCATAAATTAAAAAAAGTACTTTTTTCAAAAAAAAACAAGGAATCTTAGCCTCTTTTATTGAAACTAGCATTTTGCCCGTACTTCATACACGACATCTTATTTAATTTAAAATGATAATACCAAAAATTTAACAAATTTGATTGATTTCTTAAAACATCTTATTTAATTTAAATTAACAATACCAAAAATTTAACAAATTAATTTGATTGATTTCTTAAAAAGATATTGTATGCAATTATATAAATAATCAATTCTTAGAAAGATATTATATACAGTTATATAAGTATTTAATAAAATAATGATATGCTAAAATTTATATAAAAAAGTAGCATACAATTCTATTTTAACAATGTTGAAAATTTATTTAATACATCAAAATCTGCAATAAAAGTAATAAATATTTTTACAAATATTGTTCTCTAATTGAAAAAAATATTAAATTGTCTTCATTATTCAAATTCGGAAATGATAATCCTTTCACCCCCAATGGCTCCAAAACATTAAATGACTCCAAAACATTAAACCTCATATAATATCAAGAACATATTATATTAACTATGAGACCTCATAGTTAATATAATATGTAAATGTTGGAGAACAATGAGACCACATTTCAAGCAATTTTTAATTTTTTTTGTTAAATTTTTTATGAATGGATAGAGTGTAGAATTATAAGACTTTTGTGTGAAGATACCCCTAGCGGGGCCTTTTAAAATAGCTTGAAATGTAGAGAATATGTGTGTTCTCACTATTCACATTTTAATTTTTTTTGTTAATTTTTTTTATGAATGGATAGAGGGTAGAATTATAAGACTTTTTTTGTGAAGATGCCCCTAGCGAGACCCTTTAAAATAGCTTGAAATGTAGTGAATATGTGTGTTCTCACTGTTCTCATTCTTACCAGAGCGTGACCATTAAATTGTATTAGTAAATTCATGTATGAAATACAGTGTATATATATTATTAATATATATTCTTTTATTAAAAATAAGTAAATTATACAATTAAATAAGCAAGTCAAAAAATAAGATAAATATTCTAGTAGATTTATAGTTTATGTTCAAATTAAGGTCTTTCACCATGGCTCTCGCTTTCCGAAATTGTTGAATTTTTTTATTGACTTTATTATATTAAAAGTATGTTATTATTGAAACGAATATAATAATTTGAATTTGAATATATTTTTAAACTACTTATTTTGATGAGTTGTTAATTTTTTTGTGATCAACTTAGAGGGGTGACCAAAAATAAAATTAATGGGAATACATAAACCCATTACCCACGTTATGATAAACAATACATATAAAATGGAAGTTGCATATGTGGTTAAGGTTTGTTAATTACTTCAATACTTCATTAGCTTGATCATCATGTGACCATCTTTCTTTTTATCACTTATGTTGCTAACATCTTTCTTTTTATCACTTATGTTGTTGCTATGTAGTCTATCTGTAACTAAACATCTCTCTTTGCTTGTAATCTATATTTATAAATGCAAACTTCTTCTTGTATTGTATTTTGTTTTCAATATTTAAAATTATGTAGCTGGAGCCGGAGGAGAAGAGAAAGGCTGGAGGTGCAATCGTAGTACTACAACATTACTGAAAATAAGTACAATATCATAATAGAATTTTTGTTCCAATCTAAATTGGGTCGCTCCAAATGCTGTGTAATGACAAAAAAGGGCATTAAAGAAATAAAGAAGATTAAAAAAATGAAGGATAATACTGTTTACCAAAAACACAGGTCTCCGCAAGAAGCTCACTTATTCACTTTTATCTTCAAATAATGTATGATTACAAATTATAACAATCACATTTTCCACTACCTATTCTCTCTCAAAAAGCCAACTAAACTGAAAAAAGGAAAAGTTAGTGCTTTTATATTTTAATATGGAGCTCAAGTGAAAGTGCTAAATATGAGATCATATATGAAGTAAAATTGAACGCGAGTAAAGAAGATATTTAGAGCATAAATAAGAGCAATGTTCCCTGACCCAGATGGTGAGGCTTGTGACGTGGGTCTGAACTTCTAAGTATGCTATTCCATAGTCCCTTTTCAGAGACATCCGATAAAAAGTATGCTATTCCATAAGACCTTCTGGTACGTAGCATGTCAACCCCATGAACCTTAAGTTGAACAAATCCATAAAGAACATAAACTTGCTTGAAAACAAAATAATGTCTATAAGTATCAAATTGAGTCCCAAGATTATTTACAAATAACATGGTCTGTACTGTGTCAATGTTATTAACTGATAATCTTTCCAACTACCTTTGTTATTATGACATGTAAAATCGAAAATTGAAAGGCCAAGCAAATATTTTAAAGGTACCTTTCTGGTGTCCTGTATATTATTATAACATCGGGTAATTCATTAAAACTTTAATTCTTAAATTCCAAACCAAAATCAAAATCAAACAAATATTATCCTGTCTAATTTTTGATACTGTGAAATCAATAAAAACTTAACTCTTATGGCCAAACTAAAAACCGGAACCAAACATATATGACCCCTACGGAGGTCTAGTACACATACCTTAACCCTACTTCAGGGGGTTGAGATGTTAATTTGGTGAAAAACCCAGCTTTCAAATCTGAAAAGTGCATTTAATTATTAGTAATATAATATTATTATTTTATTTTTATTAAATAGAATCGTCCGTGATATAATTGGAAAAATTGGAAAAAGAGAGATTTTCGTAAGAGAAAGGAAAAAAAGGTAACGTATTTGAAAAAGGTAACCGTCCATAATATAATTGGAAAAATAGAGATTTTAGTTAGAGAAAAGAGAAAAGGTAACGTATTTTGGCTCAAAAAGGTAATTGATTATTTAATATTAATTATAATATAATTATGTTATTTTATTATACAAAATTGATCGTAGTTTTTAAAAAAGGAGAAATTTTAGTAAGATAAAATGTAAAAGATATTGTATTTCACCTAAGAAGGAAATTATTTAGTTATTGAAAAATAGAAAAGGTAATATGTTTAACCTGAAAAAATAAATTGAATTAATAAAGGAGAAATTTTAGTAAGATAAAATATAAAAAATATTGTATTTTACCTGAAAAAAGAAATTATTTAGTTTTTGAAAAATAGAAAAGATAATATGTTTAACATGAAAAGGGAAATTAATTAGTTAGTAGGATGGAAATTTTAGTTAGATAAAATATAAAAGATATTGAATTTACCTGAAAAAGGAAATTATTTATTTATTGAAAAATAGAGAAGATAATATGTTTAACCTGAAAAAAGAAATTAATTAGTTAGTATGATGGATTTTATTTGAGTAAGGATAAATAAGTAAAATCAATAGGTACCGTACCTACCGACCAACCAAACTTTTAATGTTTCGGCTTTTATAATATAGTATAGATTTTATTAGTGGTTAGATGATATGCTGTCATATTTTTGGGTATGTATTAATTATTGCAATATTATGTTTTAAATTAAAAGTCAACGTGTTTTAATTAGATAGAAGAAATTATTGATTGAAAGATATGATATTTTAGGTATTTATAAAAATTTGAACCTTGAAATTTTAGTAAAAAAATTTAATCATGTAATATATTTAATCATTAGATCTAACAATTCTAATTTTTAACTAAAAATCTAACTGATATTATTCGTTGTATACGAATTTTTATTAGATTTTTTTAGTGGTTAGAAGACATGAAGTCATATTTTTGTGTATGTATTAATTATTGCAATATTATGTTTTAAATTAAAATTCAACGTGTTTTAATTAGAGAGAAAAAAAATTATTGATTGGAAGATATAATATTTTAGGTATTTATAAAAATTCGAACCTTGAAATTTTAGTAAATAAATTTAATCATGTAATATATTTAATCATTAGATCTAACCGTTCTAATTTTTAACTAAAAATCTAACGGATATTATTCGTTGTATACGAATTTTTATTATATTTTGTTAGTGGTTAGAAGATATGATATGTATTTAGTAAATAAATTTAATCATGTAATATATTTAATCATTAGATCTAACAATTCTAATTTTTAACTAAAAATCTAACGGATATTATTCGTTGTATACGAATTTTTATTATATTTAGTTATTGGTTAGAAGATATGATGTCATATTTTTGGGTATGTATTAATTATTGCAATATTATATTTTAAATTAAAAGTCAACGTGTTTGAATTAGAGAGAAAAAAATTATTGATTGGAAGATATGATATTTTAGGTATTTATAAAAGGTAATATCATCAATTATAAGTAAACATTTTTTAATTGAAAAAGGCAATCAGCTAATTATTTGGGTTGATCCAATTGGATCGCTCCAAATGTTGATTAGAGAGAAAAAAATTATTGATTGGAATATATGATATTTTAGGTATTTATAAAAGGTAATATCATCTATCTATCTATACTATTATATTAAAGCCGAAATATTGAAAGTTTTGGTTTTCGGTTTGGTTATCCTATTTATAAAAATAAAATTTTGGTTTTCGGTTTGGTTATCCTATTTATTAAAATAAATAATAACATAATATAATTAATGGTAATTTACCAATTGCCTTTTTCACATTTACTTTTAGTTGAATATATTGCCTTTTATAAACACCTAAAAAATCAATTGTATCATATCTTTCAATCATTAATATTTTCTTTCTAATTAAAACATGTTACCATTTTAATTTAAAACAAATCTTATAATCATTAATATATACCCAAAATATGGTCGAAAATATCACATCACATTATCCAATTTATTAAAATAAATAATAACATAATATAACTAATGGTAATTAACCAATTGCCTTTTTCACATTTACTTTTAGTTGAATATATTGCCTTTTATAAACACCATTTATATGGTCGAAAATATCACATCATATTTTCTAATTATTAATAAAATATATTATAAATGCATATACATCTATTATATATATAACTAGTTTAATGCTCGTGCTTCGCACACGGGAGTTCATAATTTAAATAAATTATATTTTAAATTTTAATAAATTATTTGTAGTTTTATAATGTAGAAATGAAATATGATAGTAGTACTAAAAAGTTGCCTACTTTAATAGTTAAATATGTTAATTTCTTAAAGAACATGAGGTGTTTTGATATTTTAAATTACAATTAGTATAACAAATTATTAATACAATAATCAATTTTAAAAAGATCAAAAAATTGAACATTATTTTAGTAGTGTCAACTATATCATGTTTTATAACTGTAGTAGATAAAAAGAATAAATTAAAACAATTATATCATAATACGGGGAAAAAAAGAAGTTAGTATGTTCTCACTCAATTTAAAGTTAAATTTTAAGTAAATACATTAAAGTCACATACACGCACAACACAGAAACACGTGGATAGATTTTAAGACATCACAGAATGGGGAGCAAGAAACTCTTCTTCTTCCCTTTTTTTTTCCGATTACTCTCTGCCAAATCTTTGAAGCTAGGAATATGCCAATTTTGTCATCTATGGAGTAATTAAAAATTAATTAATAATTATCGACGATCCAACAGTACGGATGTCAATATATTTTTAATTTAGTGATATTACCAAAATTTTAAAAATTAAAAAAAGAATTTGGATAATGAAATTAGTAGTCAACTATTGAACTGCCAAGAAAAATGACACACATCATTAAACAAAATAATTTTTTACAAAATTAAACAAAATCATTAAAATAAAATTGTTTATTTATTTTAATTAAATTAAAATAATTTATTTAAGTAATTTGTTATCATTAAACAAAATTTAAAATAATTTAAAATTTATGCAAGGAAATAATTTTTGGCAAGAATGTTTTAATTGGATGGCCCTCGCGGACCTATTATAATTATAATTGATAATTGTTAGAAAGGAAATAATTTTTGGAAACAAAATAATTCGTGTTTTGTCAAGGAATTTTTTTTTGGAAAGAACGTTTTAATTGGTTGGCCCTGGCGGGCCCATTATAATTATAACCAATTATTTGGCATGTAATAATAACAACTGCCAAGAAAAATTGACAATTGTTAGAAAGGAAATAATGTTTGGCAAGAAAATAATTTGTGTTTTGTGAAGAAAATAATTATTTTTAAAAAACGAATTTGGATAATGAAGTTGGTAGTCAACTATTGAACTGTCAAGAAAAATGACACACATCACTAAACAAAATAATTTTTCACAAAATTAAACAAAATCATTAAAATAAATTGCTTATTTAGTTTAAATAAATTAAAATAATTTATTTAAGTAATTTGTTATCATTAAACAAAATTTAAAATAATTTAAAATTTGTGGAAGGAAATAATTTTTGGCTAGAATGTTTTAATTGGATAGACCTGGCGGGCCCATTATAATTATAATTGACAATTGTTAGAAAGGAAATAATTTTTGGAAACAAAATAATTCGTGTTTTGTCAAGGAATTTTTTTTTGGCAAGAATGTTTTAATTGATTGGCCCTAGAGGGCCCATTATAATTATAACAAATTATTTGGCATTAACAATAACAACTGCCAAGAAAAATTGACAATTGTTAGAAAGGAAATAATGTTTGGCAAGAAAATAATTTGTGTTTTGTGAAGGAAATAATTATTTGGCATTTTGGAATATTTTAATTGGATGACCCTGGCGGGCCCATTATAATTATAACCAATCAAAATCATTTGTTAACAATTTTTGATATTATCAAGGAAATAATTTTTGGCTTGTATTATCAAGGAAATAATTTTTGACAAGAAAATAATTTGTGATTTGTCATGATTTGTATTTTAGGGTTTTGGTACATGGGGTGATGGGGATTGTTTAAAATGGTAGGCAATAATTCTAATTTGATCTATTTACGTATTTATTTAATATTAGATTATAGCCCGTGCTACGCATGCGTTAGTTTAAATTTAAATTTTATAATAATTATGATATATAATAATAACGATTAAATAAAGAAAATAACTTTATATTTAAGATCAAATAAAATAATATTGAAAGAAATAATATTAATAAAATATTATTTTATATATTATAACAAATGCAATCAAAGATAAAATTATTTAAATTTTCTATATTTGTTATTATGTGATAATATGTATAAATAAGCTTACCAAAATTAAAAGATTTATTCAAATTTTCATTAATAATCTTACCATAAATATTAAGAGAATATATTAATAGTATTTAAATTTCTATACAAACTTTCTTTAATTAACAATGGATGAAATACTGAATTTGGATCTTTCCCAAACGTAATATGGATACCAAACCTAAAAATGGATTATCCAGTGGGTCAAAATCAATACAAAATTTTGTCCAAGCCTAAATTTGGATACCAAACCTTAGGTAAGGGCTATCCACTAATTTATAATATATAGATAGGCCAACACAAGAAAAAAATAGTGAGATTTTTTAATGTACATGAAAAGACCAATATACCCATGTTAGTGAAAAGTCTAATTTGTCGTGGCTGCCAATAATAAGCTGTGTTATTTTTCGTCATCTTTTTTGTCCGACCGACTACCAAGCCACTTTATACCTCTGAAGCTGTTTTCTTTGATTGGTTTTTGACACCATGAATTAACATACACTAAATTAACGCCCTCCCTCCCCCTTCCCTGAAACACCCTCCCTCCTAGGATTCTGTGTCAACCGTTGAGGTTTTCAATGGCCTCAAAGCAATCAACAGCAGCATCTCCGTCTCCCTCGCAAACAATCTTCTGGTAATCTGTGTCTTAATTTTTTGCAGTAAAATTACATGATTTCAATTTGAATTTTTAAGTTAGTCTCTTTTTACCCATGTGATTACGTTTCGCCTACTTTAGGGGTGTTTTGAATTTTAATTACCCCCAAGTTTTGTCTCTCCTTAAAATGTAATCAAGTTTGTCTCACTGAAAGAGAATCAGTCTGGGGTGATTTTCTTTTACATTATTAACCACTTCAGGGCCGATGAATTTGGTTGACCTGGATTATAAATCCATGTATTCGTCACATACATGGAATTATATATCTGAAATTCGAGAATCAGGAGCCGAGGAGCGAGGATTATAGGTTATACAGGTATTTGCTTAATTGTAATTTTTTTTCTCTTCTCTTTATCTTGGTTATTTGCCTCCTTTAAGCTCAATATATTAACATGATTATTATGTTTTGAAATATCAATTACTCATCATGCTAATTTGAATTTGCAAACTTACATACAAGTTAATACTTAGAATTGCTGCTTGCTAAGCTTATTTACTTTTGTTGTGGTTGATTTATCAGATGAAGTGTAGCGGGGAACATAATGCTAGGCTCTGTGTTGTTGTGTTTTGTTATTTACTTATTAATTCTTCCATGCATTCTAAAGTACTATTAGTACTGCTATACATGAGAAAGTATTAGAGGTTGAATGCATGAAAAGATAAGGCGAAAAGGCTATGAAGGTAAATTGAATTTTATATCCCTAAAGCATGCCTACATTTTACAGAGGCTAAAGGACTATCTGCAGTAGCAATGACATTTTCTCAATTTCGCACCCATGTTCCGCTATAAAAGAATTAAAATTATTTAAGGAAAAGTTGTGTATGCTGCTGGTAAACTATCCATTGACATCGCTATAACAATAACATGATAGTGGACTACCAAGCTCACTGTATTAATCTTTCCAATGTAGATGTGTGCATCTATATATAGATGTGTGTTGTTTTGCAACCTTATCCCCTTCTTTAGTTGTAAAAAAATAAATCATCTTAATGTTATGTCTGATAATTAGATTAAAAAATAGAGCAAGTAAGGCAGCCTTCTTCACCAAAACTCATAGACTCAAAAACACGTACCGATGATCCATAGTTTCCGCTGATATTGGTTGAATGTATGGATTTTATAGCTGATCCAGGTATATTGCATGAACTTTATTCGTGATTTTAATTCTCCATACTCCATTTATTTTTCCCCCCGGTTTGCATTTGATGGCCAAACTTTCCTAATCTATGTTTATCTAGAGGATTCATCGGATAACAACAGAATTAGGCTACTTGTAGATTTCGATAGTTGTCATGCTGAGACTAAATTTTTGTAGTCTTCGGTTCCCACTGGTCGACATCCTTTCCTCAACTAATCTCTGTAAAATTATAAATGAAATAAAAATTGGAAAAGGAAAAAATCACAATATGTAGGTGTAAAATTAAAGTGACAGGTGCAAAGTAACTGTAATTAAAGTGATATTTCTTCGAGTGTTCCCTGTTGGGGAATTGGGTGATAACTTGGATTTTTCTGAAGTCGTGTGATCACTTTCAGATTGAAGTTATTTGTGGTTCACCCAAATAATTCAATCGGATAAAATCAGAAAATCTGCAAGAAGAGAGAATGAATTTTGCTGTGTATTTCAAAATGAACCTCTATATAAAATGATCAATGTCACACCTATTTATAGATGTCAACAGATGTGTCTTTTGCCAATAGACACACCTCAAGATGTGTCTTTTCCAATAGACACATCTCATTTCCAACAGTCATGTCCAATGCCAATAGACACACCTCAAGGTGTGTCTTTTCCAATAGACACACCTCATCTGATGCCAATAGACATGTCCCATAAGCAATAATTCTGAAATCATAACGAACTCGAACAGAGCATGCACTCCGCATTCTCCTGACTTGTTCGATGTAGCATTACGATTACATTGATCAACCAGCCAATCCAATTACACTAAAATATCCAACAATCCTCCCCCATTTTAGCGTAATCCATGATTAACTAAACAAAATCACAACAAACGACAAACTTATGCATAAATGAAATATCGTGACGATTGAATTTCACATTAGTATATTACACATTCCAAATATTCGAATATCAAGGTATCACTATGGATTGAACCTTGGTTATTCATAGTGAATACATGAAGATAATATACACATAAATTTACATTCTCAAATGTTCTTACTTGACACTATCTTTTACTAGCCTAGTGTCCTAATCCTTCATAAGCATATCAAAGCCAAGTCCAAGCTTCTTGAAGCGGCTAAACTTCATGCTCAAATAGGTAGTTCTTTTATTCTCGCACCTGCATATGCAATTTTTCAAAAGAACTATTAAGAAGATAAACTTCAACCTCCTTAACTTGCAGGTCTGAACACATACCTTAGGATGATGCTTTAATGTGTTCCAATCTCTAAATGTTAAGCTTTCCACATTGAATTCAGCACCTAATGTCATATTAGATGGGAATTGGGTATCTCAACATGAGAGGTTATTCGATGGACTTTAATCCCATCCCTACAGCCGACTTGTGCACAAGATCTCTACTCAACCCTTTGGTTAGATGATCGGCTAAATTATGTTGAGTTCTTATAAACTCCACTGATATAACACCATGCGTGATAAGCTCACGAATCATGCTGTGTCTAACACCTAAGTGTCTAGACTTGCCTTTGAACACTTGTCTATAAGCATTAGACAAGGCAGACTCACTATCACATCTGATAGATATGGGAGATATCGGTTTAGGCCACAATGGAATCTCATAAATCAGATTTCTTAGCCATTCAGCTTCTTTACCAGCCACTGATAATGCCACAAATTCAGATTCCATTGTTGAATCAGTAATGCAACTTTGTTTCTTTGATGCCCAAGAGATAGCACCTCCCCCAAGAAGGAATACCCATCCACTTGTGGAAGAATGATCTTCCTTATTGGAAATCCAACTTGCATCTGAATGACCTTCAATAACCGAAGGAAATCCAGTATATGTCAAACCATAATTCATGGTTCCTTTCAAGTATTTGAACACTCGGCTTAAGGCTTGCCAATGATGTGTACTTGGCTTGCTAGTATACCTACTAAGCTTTCCAACAGCATAGGCAATATCTGGCCTAGTGCTTATCATGGCATACATGAGACTACCAATAGCCCTTGAGTATTCAAGTCGAGATACTGCAACACCTGTATTAGGTAGGAGTTTAATACTAGGATCAAGAGGAGTGCTAACAGGAGAACAATCCTTAAAGTTAAATCTTTTAAGAATCTTCTCAATATAATGAGATTGAGAAATTGAAATGCCATTGTTCTCACGCTTGATCCTTATACCAAGAATCACCTCAGCCTCCCCCATGTCTTTCATATCAAAATTAGATGACAAGAACTTCTTGGTTTTATCCACTTGATTTTGGTCAGTACCAAAAATCAACATGTCGTCCACATATAAACAAATTATAACTCCTTTACCAGAAGCATCAAATTTGCTATATACACACTTGTCTGCTTGGTTAAGAAAATAACCGTTAGACAAGACTACAGTATCAAATTTATCATGCCAATCCTTCGGTGCTTGTTTCAGACCATAAATTGATTTCTTCAATTTACACACCTTGTTCTCACAACCAGGCATTACAAACCCTTCGGGTTGTTTCATATAAATCTCTTCATCTAATTCACCATTCAAGAATGCAGTTTTCACATCCATTTGGTGAATGACAAGGTCGTGTATAGCAGCAAGTGCTATTAACAACCTAATAGTGGAGGTTCTAGCAACAGGAGCATAAGTATCAAAATAATCAATCCCTTCTTTTTGTCTAAAACCTTGGATCACCAATCTGGCTTTAAACTTATCTATGGTACCGTCCACCTTCATTTTCCTTTTGAAGATCCATCTATTTCCCAACTCTTTACAGCCAGGGGGCAGATCACTCAATTCCCAAGTATTGTTATTCATGATAGAATCCATTTCATCTTGGATAGCTTCTTTCCAGAATGCAACATCCCTAGATTTCATAGCTTCGCTAAAAGTATTTGGATCCTCCTCAATAACAAAACAATATTGGTATTGATATTCAATTTCATCTCTAGAGCCTTCTACTAGATAAAGATGAAAATCATCTCCAAAAGACTTTGCTTTTCTAACTCTAGTGCTTCTCCTTGGTTCAGACGGTCCATTCACATCTTCAGTAGAAACTGAGTTCCTACTAGAAGAATTCTGAAGCATGTCCCTTGGTCTAGGTATAGATGTAAATCTATTTTCATCAAAAATAGCATCTCTTGACTCGATAATCGAGTTCACAGATACATAGTCATTAGATTCTAACACATAGAATCTATATGCTATAGAATGCTCAGCATAGCCAACAAATATGCAATCTATACCTCGTTCACCCAAGTTTCTTCTTTTGGGTTCAGTGAGTCTTACAACTGCTCTACATCCCCAAACTCTCAGAAAACTTAATTTTGGTGACTCTTTATACCAAAGTTCATAAGGGGTAATCTTATTCCTCTTACTAGGAATTCGATTCAATAAGTGACAGGCTGTCAACATAGCCTCACCCCAAAATCCCTCACTCAAACCCGAGTAGGATAACAAGGAATTAACCATTTCTTTCAAAGTCCTATTCTTTCTCTCTGCCACACCATTTTGCTGTGGTGTATAAGGAGCTGTGGTTTGATGTATTATACCAGTAGATTGAAAATAAACCGGATCATAATACTCACCTCCTCTATCAGTACGTAGATTTTTAATCATGGTACTCTGATGTAGCTCTACTTCTTCTTTAAAAATTTTAAAGAAGTCAAGAGCTTCATCCTTAGCATTCAATAAATATACATAGCAATATCTAGTAGCATCATCAATAAAAGTAACTACATACTTTTTATTTCCTAATGATGGTGTAGAATGGAAATCACACAAATCACTATGTATTAATTCTAAAAACATCAGACACCCTATTAACCTCCTTAAAGGGCTTTCTTGTTATCTTTGTTAACATGCATGTTTTGCATTTTTCATTGTCTAAATCAATAGCAGGTATGAGACTCATTTTTGACATATCCTTTATTCTTTTGTAATGTACATGTCCTAGTCTAGCATGCCATAATCCTGGTTTGTTCAAATTATTGCTAGTACTAGTAGAAGCCATGCAAGCAGATTCATCAATAAATGGAGTATTTACATTCAACATAAACATGCCATTACACAAATAGCCAAAGCCAACAAAAGAGCCATGTTTTGACAATATATATTTGTCACTTTCATAAACTTGTTTATATCCACAATTATTCAATACAACACCAGACAAGAGATTCTTACGAATCCCAGGAACATACAACACTTTATTTAACAATATACATTTGCCAGAAGTAAAAACTATCTTGACATTTCCTAGTCCTTTGATCGGTTCAGTTGCAACATTTCCCATCTTTAAGATAGATCCATCTTCGATTGGTTGAAAGTCTATGAACCAACGAAGATCTTTGCAAACATGACTTGTTGCTCCTGAATCAATCCACCAAGCAACATTGTCATCCTGCACATAAAATGCCTCAGATATTAGTGTCACATAATTCTGACTAGAATTACAATTTTGCATTAAAGTCTGACCTTGTTGCATTTCTGGATCCTTGGATCCACTTGGACCAGCATTTTGCTTTTCTTGCTTGCCTTTACCAACCCGACAATCCTTCTTGAAATGTCCAGGTTTGCCACACTTCCAACATGCCATCTTAGGCCTTTTGTTGGAAGGATTGTTGTTGTTTCCTTTAAACTTTCGTTTATCACCCTTGCCATACTTAGAATTCTTTGAAGATCCACCATCTTCAACCATATTCACAGAAGAGTTACCGACTTGGTTCTTGCCCTTAGGATTATTCTCAATTTCTTGAGTCCTCAAAGCCTCTTCAATTCTGAAGTGACTTCCAAGTTGAACCAGAGTTATATCCTCTTTGTTATGTTTCAAGGAGTGTTTAAAATCCTTCCATGATGGTGGTAGTTTGTCTATAACACCAGAAACTGAGATAGATTCATCCATCTTCAAATTGTGTTGGGCAAACTGTCCCAGAATTCTTAACAATTCATTGTATTGTTCCATCACAGGTCTAGAGTCGACCATTTTGTAATTCATAAAATTACTGACCAGAAACTTCTTACTAGAAGCATCTTCTGCCATGTATTTGGATTCAAGAGAATCCCACAATTCTTTTGCTGACTCAACATTTTGATATACATCGAAAAGGGAATCAGACATACCGTTTAAAATGTGGCCGCGGCATATGTAATCAGCGTTTTCCCATTTGCAACGCCTCCTTGTTTGTTCAGCGGTTTCATCCTCAACCACTTCTGGAATGGGGGTGCTCAAAACATATACAACCTTCAGCGTTGTCAATAGAAAATGCATCTTCTTTTGCCATCTTCTAAAATCCTGACCCTCAAACTTGTCCAACTTTGCAAACTTGCTTGTCATGTCTCTTGCAGATTCTGAGTTTGCCATCTTCAGAAAACAGATAACTTCAATCTTTGTTGGGGAATTGGGTGATAACTTGGATTTTTCTGAAGTCGTGTGATCACTTTCAGATTGAAGTTATTTATGGTTCACCCAAATAATTCAATCGGATAAAATCAAAAAATCTGCAAGAAGAGAGAATGAATTTTACTGTGTATTTCAAAATGAACCTCTATATAAAATGATCAATGTCACACCTATTTATAGATGTCAACAGATGTGTCTTTTGCCAATAGACACACCTCAAGATGTGTCTTTTCCAATAGACACATCTCATTTCCAACAGTCATGTCCAATGCCAATAGACACACCTCAAGGTGTGTCTTTTCCAATAGACACACCTCATCTGATGCCAATAGACATGTCCCATAAGCAATAATTCTGAAATCATAACGAACTCGAACAGAGCATGCACTCCGCATTCTCCTGACTTGTTCGATGTAGCATTACGATTACATTGATCAACCAGCCAATCCAATTACACTAAAATATCCAACATTCCCTACCATGTTCAGTTCACTTTTGTTTATTTGGGAAGCATCTTTGTTTATATTTTCTTCTCTTTCAACCCTAATATGGTATTTTTGGCAAAATAATTCATAAGCTACTGCAGTAAAATCTACGCCTCAAGTGTTTTTGATGGAGCAAACCCCCAATAAAGGAGGTCGACCAGAGATAGTTCTCACCAAAGATGTATGATCCTCGCAGGAATTTGCACGGGTACAACTTATTTTTGTCACATTTTAAACAACATTAACCTTGGTGTTTTAAACAACATTTTAATTGTTGTACAATTTTATGTATCAGGAAAAATTAGGTTTTAGGGGGATTCTGGTATATACTGTCGATGCAACGTATAGCAGCGTGCCTAAAGAAACAGTGCCATGAAAGCAAACAATGCAATGTACTCGCTTGGACTTGCCCCAGAGAAATTTGTTACAGCAGCTATACAAATCCGTGTGATGAGAACTCCGCCATGAAGGCCAATTTCTCAACCTACATGGATCAAAACGGAGATTTTCTGTATGGCAACTGTGCCTTTGTTCTGCCTCTCATTCTTAAGAATTCTAACATGGTCAAAAATCTGTATTCCAATCTTTGGGGACTCATGCCTCTCAGGTACATAATTAGAACACATATGTAGTCTATCTGTAATAACATTGTGGCAATTTTTAGAATTTCGCGGTAACTAGGCTTGCTTTCCTTATTAACTCTGTTTGGCTTATGTTTATAGCACTATGGGAAGTTATTTGACTCCTACGATCCAGTCAATTAAAGTAATTTTTAGCATAATCATGGTGCTGGCAGGCTTAGCACTCTTTACTTCTCTAATCGGAAATATCCAGGTGATCATATTTAAGATTAAAACAGACTTCTCCTTTCTTTGTATTGACTATGTAAAAGAATAATATTACAGATTTTTAATTATTATTTGGGGACTGGACTACTAATTAGAGAACAATATCTAGGTGTTTTTCATTCTACAACGCCTAGACGGAGACAAATGCAAGTGCGATACAGAGACATGAAGTGGTGGATGAGAAGGAGACAGCTACCATCGGAGCTGAGGCGAAGAGTCCGTCATCATGAACATGAGAGATGGAAAACCATGGGAGGCCAAGATGAGATGACACTCATAAAAAATATGCCTGATGGACTGAGAAGAGATATCAAGCATTTTTTCTGCTTGGACTTGGTGAGAAAGGTTAGGCCTGGTCCATGAGCTGTTTAAGTAACAAATTTAGTATATTTCCAAAGGTACACTAGGCACTATAATCAAAATAACATTAAATTCTTTCTATTTTACGGATTATATGGTAGTCTAAGGATGACAGAAATATAATCAGATTGAAACCTAGAAGAGTGATCATAAATATATCATTTACTCTTCAGTATAATACTCAATCATCTAATGGAAACTGAATGTGAAGACAATGTATTGGTTTGGTTTATTACCGACAGAAAACAAGTTCTGTTAGGAATAATTCATAAGTTGTAATGTTAAGAATAGAATTTACACATTATACTTCTTGTAATCCTGATCTTATAAAGGATTTAGCACTGTATATAGGTTTTTATGTGTAAAACAGTTATCTGTATAGTTTAGTCAGGAATGAACAGTGTATCGGAGACTACATGTCAGGAACAGAGAGCAAATCCTGATGATGGTCCAATACTGATGGTTGATCAGATACTGATGCAGTGTACAGATCCTGATATCAGTCGTGTTACTGATGATGTCATTATGGATGCTACAGAAACTGGCAAGTGCTATAAAACAGGATCGTTGTTTGAAGAACAAGCAAGAAGATATTATGAAGGAAAGAGTTTTCTATTGAAGGAAACTATCGACTAGAAGGCAGAACATTGTCATGTATAGATGATATCTTTCTGTTATTAGTTGATAGGTAGCATTATAAATACTCTCTCAATATCATTGTAAAAAGAGCGACGAAGTTGTGAGTTCGTGTGCGTAGCTCTGTATAAGGTTTGTATTCGAGAGTTCGAAACAAACAGAGAGATATTTGTATTGTCAGCAGCTGCTAAAGGTATTGTACACCTTTGGTAGAGTTTGTATTTGATCTTATTAATACAAACAAGAGTTTGATTCATTCGTTTATTATTGTTCATATAATCAAGCAAAAATCAGACACGATTATATAACTTGTATTCAACCCCCCCCCCCTTCTACAAGTTATTCGAGTTAACAATTGGTATCAGAGCAGGTTGATTTCGAATAATCATAAAGATCTGCAATCATGTCTGGTTACAAGGATGGGAATACTAAAATTCCTATGCTCAAGAGAAATGAATATACTCTATGGGAAGTAAAGATGTTGCATCATCTGGAAGCAACAGATCCTGATTATCTTGACAGAATCAGAGATGGACCTTTTGTTCCAACAAAGGTCGTTGGACAAGCAACTGTTGATGGTGTGGTTGTTCCAGAACATACAGCAGAGAAGCCAAAATCTGAATGGTCAGATAAGGACAAGGAGAATGTTCTCAAAGATGCTAAAGTGAGAAACATATTATTCAACAGTCTTGATTCTGTTCTCACTAACTATGTTCTCTCTTGTAAAACTGCTAAGGATATATGGGACAATCTTAAGGTTCACTGTGAAGGAACTAAGCCTGTCAGGAAGAATATGAGGACATTACTTATACAACAGTATGAGTACTTTGAATCCAAGTCTGGTGAGTCACTTACTGATACCTTTGATAGGTTTACAAAACTCATCAATGAGATGGCCATGCATGGTAAATATTACGACTTGGAGGACATGAATACAAAGTTCATGAAAGCTTTGCCTGATTTCTACAATGAGAAGATATCTGCAATTGAGGAAGCTAATGATCTGGATGATATTTCATTAGAGGCAGTATATGGAAAATTGAGAGCTTATGAACTTGACAAGCAGCAGAAGAAGAGCAGGAGTGAAGGAAAGATGAAGACTATTGCACTTACTGCTCAATCTGAAGTTAAGAAGCTTCCTGAAGAACAGCATGAAGAGATTGCTGTAAAAAATTCAAGGAAGAAGAAAAGCAAAGAAAGTTCTGAGTCAGAGACTACTGATATGGACTCTGACAACAATGATTCTGAATCTGAGATGCAAGAACTCTTTGCTATGTTTGCTAAAGCTTTCAAGAAAGGAAAATTCAACAGGAGAAGATTTAGCAAAGGACCTTTTCAAAAGAAGGAGGAGAAGAAGAGTGACAAAAGCAAAAGTACAATTGTCAAGCTTTATAAGGCCAAGATCAAGTGCTTTAACTGCAGCGAGCTTGGACACTTTGCTAGTGAGTGTAAGAAGCCTAGGAATTCAGGAAAGGGTAATGCACTTATGGTCACACAGAAGGATTGGGCTGATTCCAGTGACTCTGAAGATGAATTGGATTATGACAACATTGCATTGATGGCCAATAGTTCAGACAAACCTGGATCTCCAAAGAAAATTTCTCCATCATCTGTTAAGGTATCACTTCACTCTCTTGATTCATTTGATAGCTTAAATTCTGATGAAATTAGATCTATCCATGCTGAGTTTAAAAATCTTATGACTAATTTTAGAATTCTTACTTGTGAAAGAGATGAACTTAAGGTTAAGAATGATAAATTAGTTGATAGAAATAATTTTCTTGAATCTGAATTAATTCAAATGGAAGAATACAAGTTGAGTTCTGATAAAGCTAAGCATGATTATAGTGTAATTCTTGAGGCTTATGACTATGTCAGAAAAGAACTAGAAGAAGAGAGAGATGTGATTAAGACCATTAACAATTCCAGTAAGAAGACAATAGAAATCTTTGAGAGTGGAATTCGTGGTAAGGTTAATGGTTTAGGTTTTGATAAGGCTAGACAAGAAGAAAAAGTAGCTATTGTCAATGATGATAGTAAGGTAGAAGCTAACACATCTAAATCTGAAGGTAAGAAAATTGTTTCTGAACCTAATCATGTTAAATTTGTTGATTCAAAAGGTACCCCTGTTGTACACAAAAGGATTAACAATAGTTTTTCAGATGAGAAAGTGTTAGAGAAACCTAAGAATGTAAACATAGGGTTTCTGTCTAAGTCTCAGTTGAAACAGAGATTAGATGATCTTTCAGAGTCTAGCAAGATTAAGAGAAATAGGAATGGAAAAGAAGGTATTAACAAAGAGAACAATTACAAGAATGTACCTGATGCACCTAGGAAAAAATGCTATAAGTGTGGAAATCATAATCATTTGGCCCTAGACTGCAATCAAAAACCTTCTTGGAAAACTGAGTCCAGATTCCCCAAGACTCAGAAAATTCAATACCAACCACAAAAAGCTTGTTATCATTGTGGTAGTTTACTTCATTCCATTTACATGTGTAGAGAATATCATGAACTGTATTATGACTATTATTCTTTGAAATCTGAAACTCCTAGTCACAAACAGTTTGTGAGATCAGAGTCTAAAGTTGACTCTGCAACAGGTAAAATAAATGCAAAATCTTCAAAGTCTGTTGTCTCTAAATCTAGTAAGAAAGGATCCAATCAAAGTTGGGTCCTAAAAAATTCTAACTAGTTACATTTTGTTTGCAGGGCACAGGAAAGAAGCATTCAATTATCTTGGACAGTGGATGCTCTGGACATATGACTGGAAAGAAGTCCCTGCTTACAAAGTTTGAGAGGAAAGCTGGCCCAGTAATATCTTTTGGAGATGGCAACAAAGGAGAAACTCTGGGATATGGCTCAATTATTTTGGGGAATGTCATCATAGAAAATGTAGCACTGGTTGAAGGCTTGAAACATACTCTTTTAAGCATAAGTCAACTGGGTGATAAAGGTTACAAATCAATCTTTGACAAAGAAGGATGCAAAGTCTTGAATATGCAGAATGGAGACATTGTTCTAACTGGTCAAAGACATGGTAACATATATGAAGTCAGCTTAAGTGATACATCTAAAGGAATTGTTAGATGTCTCTACAGCAAAGCAACAAATGATGAAAGCTGGAATTGGCACAAGAAGCTCTCACATCTTAATTTCAAGAAGCTTAATCAACTTGTTAAACACAATTTGGTGAGAGGCCTACCTCAGGCAAATTTTGTGCAAGATGGACTTTGTGATGCATGTCAGCTTGGAAAGCAGAGAAGAACCACTTTCAAGAGCAAGACTGAAAATTCAATTACTGAACCATTTCACATGCTACATCTTGATCTGTTTGGTCCAGTAAACATTATGTCTATCAGCAAGAAAAGATATGCTCTAGTTATGGTGGATGATTTCACAAGGTTCACATGGGTGTTCTTTCTACACAAGAAGGATGAAGCTCCTCAGCAAATCATTGAACTCATCAAGAATATTCATAACAACTCTGAGTACAAAGTCAAAGTACTTAGGAGTGACAATGGTACAGAATTCAAGAATTCTACAATGGAGGGGTTTTGTGCAGACAATGGAATCACTCAACAGTTTTCTGCACCTGGTACACCTCAGCAAAATGGTGTAGTGGAAAGAAAGAACAGGACTCTCATAGAGGCAACAAGAACCATGCTTGCAGATGCTAAACTTCCAACCTACTTTTGGGCAGAAGCTATTAACACTGCATGTTTCACTCAGAACTGTACCTTGGTAAATAGTCATGGAAAAACTCCCTATGAGATGATCAAAGGAAAGAAACCAAGTGTGAAATATTTTCACATCTTTGGATGCAAATGCTATGTCCTAAAAGTTCATCCAGAACAACTTGGAAAATTTGAAGCCAAATCGGATGAAGCAATTTTTCTAGGATACTCAGCATCTAAGGCCTTCAAAGTTTATAATCTCAGAACTCACATTGTTATGGAATCAATTCATGTTGCATTTGATGATAAGAAATTTGGAATTTTGCAAACTGATGAAAGCCATGACAAATTGGAATTTGAAAATCTGAAGAATTCTGAGATACTCTCAAGTGATGATGAAGGTTCTCCAGAAGGAATTTCTATTGCTTCTCAAAGGAATGCTACTGTTGAGGGGGAGCAAATAAATCAGAGAGAACACAGTGATCATCAGGAGCAGACTAGTCTTTCAGAGTCTATTCCATCAGGAATTGATGTTTCAGAGTCTACTCCATCAGGAACTGACCTGTCAGAATCTTCTGAGGAAAGATCAGTAACTAGCAGCAATATGGAATCTATTGATTCTATTGATCAAAGGAGAGTTTTTGAAGGTAGAGAGAATTCTTCTACAAGAGATACCACTAACTTAGGGGGAGAGACTAGCAGAGTTGATTTACCACCTGTTAGAAAATGGACAAAGGATCATACTGAAGATTTGATAATTGGTGATCCAAATAGTGGTGTTCGAACTAGAAGATCAATTCAAAATGAATGCTTGTATAGTTGTTTTCTCTCAAAGAATGAACCTAAGAAGGTTGAAGAAGCCTTACAGGATCCTGATTGGGTAATTGCAATGCAGGAGGAATTAAATGAGTTTGAGAGAAACAAAGTTTGGAAACTGGTACCAAGACCTAAAGATAGATCTATTATTGGTGCAAGATGGGTTTTCAGAAACAAGCTAGATGAATCTGGTATGATTGTAAGAAACAAAGCAAGACTGGTGGCCAAGGGTTATTCTCAGGAAGAAGGCATTGATTATGATGAGACCTTTGCACCTGTAGCAAGATTGGAAGCAATCAGAATGTTTCTTGCATTTGCAGCTCATTCAAAATTTAAGAAAATCCAGTTCAACATTCAAGGACTAAGCACATTGATGTCAGGTATCATTTTATTAGAGAACATATTGAGAATGGTACTGTGGAACTTCATTTTGTTCCTACTGACAAACAGCTTGCAGATATTCTAACTAAACCACTTGATGAGACTACATTCAGTAGACTAGTAAGTGAGTTAGGAATGTTAAATTTTTAGATTTTAACATCTGCAATAGTAGCAAGGTATGTTGTTCTTAGCTTATAGACTTGATACTCCTGTCAGGATCTATATTTGATTGTTAAATGCTTTAGCTATAACACTTTGCCTTGATAAATTTCAGTATGATAGACTTGTTAATAATCATCAGGATTAGATTTGTTATCAGGATGCTGACGTCATCAGTATTGTGTCAGTATCAGGATTATGAAAATTGTTTCAAATCCTGACGTTTACTTTGTGTAATAATCTGATTCTCTGATATGTTAAGTCTATGCTAGCAAGTTTTGATATTTGCATACTGATAATTTATACATCATTCAAAAATCAAAAGACAAGCAGATAACAAGAAATTGTATTTTCATTAATAGAAATCATTACATGGAAATGAAATACAACATCTTTTTGTCTAAATTTCTACTCTATACTTGTCTTTGATATGAACTCTGAGGAACAGGACAAGGAGCATCTCAAGAAATTCATCAGGGGATGAAAGCCTCGTTTGCTCTTGGATTCCTTGTCTGGGCGACTTGAATGAGAGCAGCTAACAAATGAATAGCATCTCCATCAAGATCAACCTCAGACTCTCGGCCAAATTCTTCATCCTCAAGTTTTGAGGAGGTTAGGGGAAGATTGTATCCATCAAAGGGATGTTCTAGGAGAAACCTCTGGATATTTTCGAAAACCAATCCATTCATGATTAGTTCGATGAGAAGAGTCATTTGTTCAAAGAGATGATCAAGAACAGGATGTTCATCGATCAAGAAAAATCTGGAAAATGGGTTTGAAGGGATTTTTGGTTTAAGAAGCATTGTTGAGAAGAAAAGAAATTGAAAGGTTATGGAGAATGGCATAAAGCGTTTGGTTCTTTTAAAGAAAGACGTGAGAAGCTGAGCAGTCACTTGGAAGTTTTAATGAAGTCAAATGCTAATTATTGCATGAGACTGTATTTCTTGTTTCAAGAAATATTGAAAATATCTAACCAATTGATTTTCTGTTCAGATTAATTGTTTATTTTCTTTTTCAGATAAAAGAAAAATGCCACGTGGAAACTCCATATTAAGTCGCTGATAATATTGGTCAGGATTTCATGTGTGACCATCAGGATTTGAAAATTATATTTTTAAATCACATTACATTTTGTGATTATCTTGATGAGAGGTCATCAGGAAAAGGAAGCTGATCAGTATTGCTTATTTATACCCTGATTTATTTCATGAAAATCAATTTTGGATTTTATTTTTCAAAAATCGTGGGTAACTGCATTTTTCAGGGACTGACACCTGTCAATCTACGTGTCAACGTGGGATAGTGGTCTGAAAGATTTGTGAAATATATTTGTTTTGAAACTCTAATCGTGTAATTGCTTTCTTTAATTTTACATTCTCTAAAGCAAAAATCACTCTTGAGTTTTCAAAATCACTAATCCATTTCAAGAATTTTTCAAGTTTCTTTTCAGATCAAAAATGGCAGCTCAGAGAAGATTACCTAAATCAGTAGCCTTCAAGTTTGGTGACTTTGATTTTATGACAAACAATCATGTTGCAGCTATCACCAACAAGGAAGGAGTGTCATCTGATTTTCATCCAATCATGGACTTTCTGGTGTATGGACCATTAAGTTATGCATTGACAGCATCTCCACAGATTAATCAAGTAGCTGTTTCACAAGCTTGGAAGAATGCTGAGGTAATTGATTCTACTCAGAGTCAATCAGGTAAGATTGTTCTACATTTAGGACAAGATTCATTTGACATTACTGAATCGGTTGTTAATTCAGTACTTTGCTTACCTGTTACTGATAGTTATGAGAATGTACCATCTGATGATAATATAAGAACTATGTTGTCTGAGTTAGGTTATAGTGGACCTCTAGATAACATGAGCCAGTTGAATAGGTCTTTTCTTAGAAAGGAATGGTCTTTCTTCTTTGATCAAATTGCTAAATGTTTTACTGGCAAATGTAGTTCTTTTCAGCAAATTACTTCTGTTACATCACATATTGCTTATAGTTTGCTTTATGACAGAGTAATCAACATTGGTCATATTATCTTAAGTCAGATGAGTATTAAACTTGGGTTAAGAGATCAAAACAGGAAAATGGTTTATTATCATAGATTTATGCAATTGTTTATTAACCATTTCGTTCCTGATGTTGAAACTAGATTTGGTAGAGAACATTGTGTTTCTTCTTATGAACAGCAAAAGAGAATTTTCTCTGACATTACAAAGAAGGACAATGAAAAGAATCTAGATGAAATACCTGTAATTCATTATCCACATCATGTTCAGGTAATTCTTAAAACTCATCTTCCTACTCTCTACAATTCTTCTTTCTTTTGTGGTGAAATGGCTCAGGAATCTCAATTGGAGGAGAACCCACCTGTGTCTACCCAAGTAGCCCAAAACATTATAGTCTCTGAAACAATTCAAGAACCAAATTTTGATCCACAGCCTATTGTTTCAAAGAAACCAACCTCTGGTGTTTCTCAAAAGACATCAGTTGTAAGGAAGAGAAGATTTGTTGTGTCAAGTAGTAGTAGTAATTCTAGTGAAGATGATGATGATTTAACTCTTGCTGAGAGAGCAGAATTGAAGGCTGCAATTCAATTTTCTTTGTTAGCACAAAGAGATGAAAAACCTAGTCACAGCCAGGCTGCAGTCTCCCAAAAGGCTGTAGTTCTTAAAAAAGGAAAACAGTTACTGGATACTGTCTCTCAAAAGACTGTGTCTATTGAACAAAGATCTCATCCCAAGATCACTTCTGTGTCTACACCTCTTGAGTCTTCTCAGGATAAATCTTTTGCTCACTATACCAGGAGAACAAGGAGAAAGATTCAATTGTCACCTACACACACAGAGTCTAGTCCAACTAATATCATGCAGGTTTCTACAAATCAAGCTACATCTATGTCAGTATTTGACAAGAGAGATCTGGATATTGATTCTTCATGGGAAACTACATTATCATACAGACTGGCTATAGGACTAATTTCTCTCAAAGTGAAGTTATCAAGGCCTGTTCTAGATTTTCTGGTTGAAAGAGTACCAAAACTTTTATTTCCAGATGAATATGGACTTCTACATCAAAGACTTGACTTAATGAAGATGTATTTCTATGTATCTGTCAGAAGACAATTAGTCAAGAAATTTGGACTCTCGAAGCATGTTGCACTTCAATTACTTCATGCATATTTATTTGACAAGGATGTAATTATTGAAGATGCTTCAGCTCAAGGTGAAAAACTGGAGGAAGTAGATAGAGAAAAGCAGTCAACAGAAGGTACTATTGCACCAGTGGTGAATAGTAGGAAAGATCAGATCACAGTCACTGTAACACAAGAACCATCTAGTCAGAGGAAGGATGACTCAGGAGCTGTGATAGCTGATGTTGAAAGGTCTTCTGTGATGACTGAGAATGCAAGTGAGATACCCTATGATATGGGAGGAATGACTTTGGTTGATTTTTCTAAAGATCAAACAAATTTTGTTCAGTCAGAGTCTATTCACCTTGAGGGTGTGTCTCAGCAAACAACACTTAAAGACGGTGATGTACTAACTATGGTGTCTAATGAAGTATTACTGAAGACATCAGAGTCTAGTAAAGAACCTGAAAGTGGTATACTGGAGCCTGTAGTTTCTGAAAGGAAAGAAGATGATTGTAAGGGTTCAGAGACTATAGCAGCTCACTCCTTGGAGAAAACCTCAAGCCACATGCCATATGAGGAACCCTCTCTCCATGTGAGTTCAGGTATAAAAACTCCTTCTAAACTCTATTTTTCTGTAGGTCATGAGAGCACTTATCTAAATTTGAGTGATACAGTTGAAAAGATGGACTTAGATCCACAATTTGAGCGGCTGGCTCCTGACCAGGCAAAAGGTGAGGTAGAAAGAGTGTTGACTTTAGAAAGTCAAAGTGAGAATGAGGGTATGGATGATCAACTCCATAGTGAGGGAGAGAAAATTAGGAAACCATCATTTGATTTCTGGGATCAGGTTTTTCCTGAATCTTGGTCTGAAAATTTGGGTATGGATGCTGGTACTTATTCATTCATCAAAATGTATCAGAAGAATGACCTAGCACATCACAATGCAAAGCCAGAAGTTAAAGCTCAGAAGCAAAAGGAGAGGCTTGCAGAAATCATTAACAGAAGAGGTGCCAGGATAAAGCAATCTCTTGATACATATGTACCAGATGAAGATCCTAATGATCCTAGTGTTCCTTTGTATGTACTTCCAATATCAGCTAGAATTGAGACATCAACAGTCTCTGATCACTCTAAGGAGGAGTCAGGATTTGAAGATGTTAGTACACAGAATACTGGTGAAGGAGATGATGATCATGTTTCAGTTCCAGAACAGAAAGATGAAGATGTTGATACTTCTAATCAGGTTTTATTACTTGAATATCATACAACTCAAGCAATTTCTTCTACAAGACTTGAAGATACAGTTCTTTCTGATTCTGATACTGAAGATACTAGAAGCACTTCCAACATTGAAGTTCATTCTGATGTTTTGAAAGATATTCAGAATTCTCAAATTGATATTCAAACAAGACTTCAATCACTTGAAGATAACCAAGTCACAATTATGGAAAATCAAGCAGTTCTTATGAATCTCATTTGTTCTGTTTCTGAATCTCTTGGAATTAATGTTGCTGATGTCAAAAAGGGGGAGATAAAGACAATTCAAAGACAACAACAACACCACCAGACTGAAGATAAAGCTGGGGGAGATAAAGATCAGACAAAGGATAGTAAAAAGAAGAACCAGGAGTGACAGTGGTGAATCTCAGCTAGGAAGTGGTAAAGGAAGAGCAGCATTAATAGTTAAAATTCTTTCTTCTAAGTACTAGATAAACGTCTACATCTGAGAAGGAGGTACTTAACTTCATAATTCTACATTTATAAATTCTATTCTGGTTGTATTGTTATATGTTTTGACATCCACAACTTAGATTTATGCTTCAGATTATAAAGCATAAATAGGGGGAGATTGTTAGGAATAATTCATAAGTTGTAATGTTAAGAATAGAATTTACACATTATACTTCTTGTAATCCTGATCTTATAAAGGATTTAGCACTGTATATAGGTTTTTATGTGTAAAACAGTTATCTGTATAGTTTAGTCAGGAATGAACAGTGTATCGGAGACTACATGTCAGGAACAGAGAGCAAATCCTGATGATGGTCCAATACTGATGGTTGATCAGATACTGATGCAGTGTACAGATCCTGATATCAGTCGTGTTACTGATGATGTCATTATGGATGCTACAGAAACTGGCAAGTGCTATAAAACAGGATCGTTGTTTGAAGAACAAGCAAGAAGATATTATGAAGGAAAGAGTTTTCTATTGAAGGAAACTATCGACTAGAAGGCAGAACATTGTCATGTATAGATGATATCTTTCTGTTATTAGTTGATAGGTAGCATTATAAATACTCTCTCAATATCATTGTAAAAAGAGCGATGAAGTTGTGAGTTCGTGTGCGTAGCTCTGTATAAGGTTTGTATTCGAGAGTTCGAAACAAACAGAGAGATATTTGTATTGTCAGCAGCTGCTAAAGGTATTGTACACCTTTGGTAGAGTTTGTATTTGATCTTATTAATACAAACAAGAGTTTGATTCATTCGTTTATTCTTGTTCATATAATCAAGCAAAAATCAGACACGATTATATAACTTGTATTCAACCCCCCCCTTCTACAAGTTATTCGAGTTAACAAGTTCTTAATTGGTTTGGTTTATTACCGACAGAAAACAAGTTCTTAAGAAAACTTGCTATGTAAAAGAAGAGATGCTAGATATTCCAATTAAGCGCAGGATTAGTTGATCAATGAGCTAGCGCACTCTTTGTTTTTAACGTGATTACAATCGCGCAATGCGTAAATTCTGTGATTTGAAGTAATTCAATGTATCTTGTGCACTATGTATCGCACCCATTTTTGTTTTGCGTAGAACGCGTATTTATGACAAAAAAACTTTAAAACAAACATTTCTGCAAATTAATTTTAAGTGTGGGCTCTTAGCATCTGTAGCCTTCTCCTACTTAACCACTCTTGTGATAGGTATCTCCTGGCCTTACAGTCTCTCCTCCTCTGCTAGCTAGAGTTTGTTTAATTCTTAATTCTAGCTATATACTTGTCAACTTTTGTCACCTGGCACAATTTCTGAGATGGATTTGTGTACCATTTAATATTAATAAAAGACTCCCTTTTGATGTTGCAGGTACCGCTGTTTGACAACTTGTATGACCTTATCCTCGACCACATCTGTGATCGGGTTAAACCCATGGTCTACTCTAAAAATATCCATAAAAACCTGGTGGCTTCATTGGAGATGAACTTGTTCCCTGGTGCCTTTGAATGCCATTTGTGGATCGTTTCCCGCCTTCATCGGCTACATTTTCTTGTGTGGAGCCTGTCGAGGTGTATTGTCTTGATTCTGAGCAGCTTCAGTATATAACGAATCATTTCCGTTACACATTCTTAAGGGGTGAACTTAAGTACAAAACAAGATACTACTCTTCTAATTGGAGGTCTTGGGCTGCTGTCAATATACAATTTGCATGGAGGCGATACTTGCAGAGGACTAAAGGTGATCCTGTGAATCGTATCGCAGTTAATGGTGGTGGCAGTGATGGTGCAAGCACCAGCAGTGGCCACAAACTCCAGCATTATGCTGCAATGTTCCTGTCGCTTAGGCCTAAGGACCACCTCGACTAATCATCTGCAATATTTATAATCCTTAGTTGTGTTGGCCCTGGATTACTATGTCATTGTAAATAGTTAATAAAGGAATATTGTAGAATTTTTATTCTCCTTTTAAAATATTTAAATTGCATAAAATATTTATTAGTTCATATTTAGTTTAATTTGTGTTAATATTCCCGTTGAGTATCTCTTAGCTAGCCCAGTTAAGGACATAGAAATGTAGATATGAACAAAGTAATTGCATCCATCTTCAAAGCCTTACACATCATATATGATCTATATATCACAAAACACAGCAACATCGCTTCAACGATTCAAATCTAAAAAACAACTTCTAGAGCATGCCCCGTGCCTCGCACGGGTTCTCATGCTAGTTGTTTATAATAGGTTAACATTAGTATAATTCATAAACATTATTATGTTAAATTATGATTACATAAAAATATTATTGTAATATTAAATAAAATTTATAACATAATAAAAGAAACCCGTGCATCGCACGGGTATTGAAAGTTTGTCGGTTCGATTTTCAGCACGGTCATCCTAATTATTAAAATAAATAGTAAAATAATATAATTAGTGATAATTAGACGATTGCCTTTTTTTAATTAAAAGAGGTTTATTTTTAACTGATTGATGATATTACTATTTATAAACACCTAAAATATCGAATATTCCAATCAATAATATTTCTTTCTAAATAAACATGTCAGCTTTTAATTTAGAATATAATCTTACAAATATACCCAAAAATATAACACTATATCGTCTAATCATTAACAAAATATAATAGAAATCTGTATAAAACGAATAATGACCGTTAGATTTTTAATAAAAAATCAGAATCGTTAGATCTAATGATTCGATATATTATATGTTTAAACTAATTTACCAAAATTTCAACGTTCGAATTCTGTCAACGAAATATTTTTTTTTAAAAAATTATAATATAAGTTTTAAACCACATAATTTTGCAATCGTTAATGTATACCTAAAAATATTATACCATTTTGCTGTTAGATGTTTAGTAATTAATAAGAACCATTAGATGTAATTATAAGGCATATTTTATGATTAAAGAACTTTACTAAAAATTCAAGTTTCGAATCCCGTCAACGACATATTTAACTTAAAATTATATAATTTAAATTTTATATCATTCATATTATTAACTAAATTTATATTAAATTATATTAAAATAATATTAAAATAACTTACACAAAATAATTATTATATAGAAACATAACTATAGCATGAAATAAAATTTATAACATATTAAAAGAAACCCATTCGGTTTGGTTATCCTAATTATTAAAATAGATAATAAAAGTATTATATTACAAAAACAATTTAAAAATCTAATTACCCGTTTTCTTTAAAGATTTTACTTCTAATTAAAACACTTTACCTTTTAATTTAAAACTAATTTTACAATAATTAATATATATCCAAAATATCATACTAATACACCCAAAAATATCACACCATATATTCAAATCATTATTTTTAGTAATAAATAAGAATCGTTAGATCTAATAATAAGATATATTATAATTACTTTACTAAAAATTCAAAGTTCGAACCCGTCAACAACATTTTTAATTTAGAATTTTACAATATAAATTATTAAAAATAATGATTACATAAAAACATTATTATAATGTTAAATAAATTTTATAACAAATCAAAAGAAACCCATGCTTCGCACGGGTTATAAGCTAAAACTATTATATTAAAGCCGAAACATTGAAAGTTTTGGTTTTCGGTTTGGTTATCCTATTTATTAAAATAAAAATTTGGTTTTTGGTTTGGTAATCCAATTTATTAAAATAAATAATAACATAAAATAATTAATGGTAATTAACCAATTGCCTTTTTCACATTTACTTTTAGTTGAATATATTGCCTTTCATAAACAACTAAAAAATCAATTGTATCATATCTTTCAATCATTAATATTTTATTTCTAATTAAAACATGTTACCATTTTGATTTAAAACTAATTTTATAATCATTAATAAATATTCAAAAATAACACATCATATTTTCTAATTATTAATAAAATCTATACTATTATATAAAAGCCGAAACTTTAAAAGTTTGGTTGGTCGGTCGGTCGGTCGGTCGGTACGGTACCTGTTAATTTTACTTATTTACCCTTACTCAATTACTACTAACTAATCAATTTCCTTTTTCAAATTAAACATATTATCTTTTCTTCTTTTCAAGAATTAAACAATTTCCTTTTTCAAGTAAAATACAATATCTTTTATATTTTATCTAACTAAAATTTCTCCTTTATGAATCAATTTCCCTTTTCAGGTTAAACATATTACCTTTTCTATTTTTCAATAATTAAATAATTTCCTTTTTCAGGTAAATTAGAATGGAAAATGCTATACATCCAACTTATCAATGCCACATCATTTGGGAGCATTTTTTGGGTACCAATTTGGGGTACCTAGCACTACTTAGAATGGAAATTTTTTTGCATTTTATCTAACTAAAATTTCTCTTTTTTAAAAACACTACGAGCAGTTTTGTTTAATAAAATAACATAATTATATTATAATTACTATTAACTAATCAATTACCTTTTTCACTCAAAACACATTACCTTTTCTCTTTTCTCTAACTAAAATCTTTCTTTTTCCAATTATATCATGGACGGTTACCTTTTTCAGCCAAAACACGTTACCTTTTTTCTTTTCTCTTACTAAAACCCCTCTTTTTCCAATTATATCACGGGCATTTCTATTTAATAAAAATATAATAATAATATTATAATACTAATAATTAACCGATTACCTTATCAACTAAAATATATCATCTTTTCTTTTTCTAATTAAATTCCCTTTATTTTCTAGAAATATAACGAGCAACATTAATTTCTCATTTTCTAAAAACTATGAGCAATTTTATTTAGTAAAATAACATAATTAAATTATAATTACTATAAACTAATCAATTGCCATTTTCACATAAATCATGTCATCTTCATGTTACCTTTCTATTTTCTCTAACTAAAATCTCTCTTTTTCCAATTATATCAACGACGGTTCTGTTTAACACTATTAACAATTCTATTTAATAAAATAAAATATTATAATTACTAATAATTAATCAATTACCTTTTTCAGCTAAAATATGTTACCTTTTATATTTTTTTCAATTAATTTTATTTACCCTTATTTAATGGTACATGTTATTTTACGTAATTATCCTTACCTAATTATTTATAATTACTAATAACTAATAAATTTCCTTCTTCAGGTAAAACATGTTTACCTTTTATATTTTTCAATAACTAATCTTTTTTCACATAAAATATGAGAAATTCTTTCCTTTTTCAAGTTAAATATGCTACCTTTTCTATTTTTCAATAGCCAATTTTTTTTTTAACGTAAAATAAAGTTTATATAGCTAAAAATTTTCCTTTTCTGAAAAAACTATGAGCAATTATGTTTAATAAAATAAAATATTATAATTACTAATAATTAACCAATTACCTTTTTCATCTAAAATACATTACCTTTTCTATTTTTATTTTTTTCAGAAAAACCTATTTGGTTTGTTTTATTTAAGTACAATAAAATAATAACAATATAATAACCAATAACTAACCGATTACGTTTTTCAGCTAAAATATTTCATCTTTTCTATATCTTTTCAATATTTTCAAACTAAAATCCATCATTTTCTAAAAATATCACGGACAACATATATATATAATTATATCAGATCATATTTTTTTAAAATTTTAAGCCAAGAAAATTTATGTCTTAAAATTTTTAATTCAAATTAAAAAAAATTCTGTTATATTAAAGAACATTCGTGCATCGCACGGGTTTTAAGCTAGTATATTATAAATCCGCATACATTGTTTATAATAGAGAAACATTAGTATAATTTGTAAATATTATTATGTTAAATTATGATTATATAAAAATATAATTGTAATATTAAATAAAATTTATAACATAATAAAAGAAACCCGTGCATCACACGGGGATTGAAAGTTTGTCGGTTTGATTTTCAACACTGTTATCCTAATTATTAAAATAAATAGTAAAATAATATAATTAGTAATAATTAGCCGATTGTCTTTTTTTAATTAAAAGTGGTTTACTTTTAATTGATCGATGATATTAGCATTTATAAACACCTAAAATGTAGTATCTTCCAATCAATAATATTTCTTTCTAAATAAACATGTTAAAAATGTAACATTATATCGTCTAATCACTAACAAAATATAATATAAATATGCATAGCCGTTAGATTTTTAATAAAAAATCAAAACCGTTAGATCTAATGATTTGATAGATTATATGTTTAAATTAATTTACTAAAATTTCAAGGTTCGACTTCTTTCAACGACATATTTTTTTTTAAAATTTTATAATATAAGTTTTAAACCACATAATTTTGAAATCATTAATGTATACCTAAAAATATTACACCATTTTGCTGTTAGATGTTTAGTAATTAATAAGAATCGTTAGATGTAATTATAAGGCATATTTTATGATTAAAGTACTTTACTAAAAATTCAAGTTTCGAATCCCGTCAACGACATATTTAACTTAAAATTCTATAATATAAATTTTAAATCATTCATATTATTAACTAAATTTATATTAAATTATATTAAAATAACTTTCACAAAATAATTATTATATGGAAACAAAATTATAACATAAAATAAAATTTATAACATATTAAAAGAAACCCGTGCTTCGCACGGGTTATAAGCTAGTAATCTAGAATTTTACAATATAAATTATTAAAAATAATGATTACATTAAAATTTTATTATAATGTTAAATAAATTTTATAACAAATAAAAAGAAACCCGTGCTTCGCACGGGTTATAAGCTAGTACTATTATATTAAAGCCGAAACATTGAAAGTTTTGGTTACGGTTTGGTTATCCTATTTATTAAAATAAAAATTTGGTTTTTGATTTGGTAATCCAATTTATTAAAATAAATAATAACATAATATAACTAATGGTAATTAACCAATTACATTTTTCACATTTACTTTTAGTTGAATATATTGCCTTTCATAAACACCTAAAAAATCAATTGTATCATATCTTTCAATCATTAATATTTTATTTCTAATTAAAACAAGTTACCATTTTGATTTAAAACTAATCTTATAATCATTAATAAATATCCGAAAATATGGTCGAAAATAACACATCATATTTTCTAATTATTAATAAAATATATTATAAATCCGCATACATTGTTTATAATAGAGAAACATTAGTATAATTTGTAAACATTATTATGTTAAATTATGATTATATAAAAATATAATTGTAATATTAAATAAAATTTATAACATAATAAAAGAAACCCATGCATCGCACGGGCATTGAAAGTTTGTCGGTTCGATTTTCAGCACGGTTATCCTACTTATTAAAATAAATAGTAAAATAATATAATTAGTAATAATTAGACGATTTTTTTTTAATTAAAAGTGGTTTACTTTTAATTGATCGATGATATTACCATTTATAAACACCTAAAATGTCGTATTTTCCAATCAATAATATTTCTTTCTAAATAAACATGTTAAAAATATAACATTATATCGTCTAATCACTAGCAAAATATAATATAAATATGCATACTCGTTAGATTTTTAATAAAAAATCAAAACCGTTAGATCTAATGATTTGATAGATTATATGTTTAAATTAATTTACTAAAATTTCAAGGTTCGACTTCTTTCAACGACATATTTTTTTTAAATTTTATAATATAAGTTTTAAACCACATAATTTTGAAATCATTAATGTATACCTAAAAATATTACACCATTTTGCTGTTAGATGTTTAGTAATTAATAAGAACCGTTAGATGTAATTATAAGGCATATTTTATGATTAAAGTACTTTACTAAAAATTCAAGTTTCGAATACCGTCAACGACATATTTAACTTAAAATTCTATAATATAAATTTTAAATCATTCATATTATTAACTAAATTTATATTAAATTATATTAAAATAACTTTCACAAAATAATTATTATATAGAAACATAATTATAACATAAAATAAAATTTATAACATATTAAAAGAAACCCGTGCTTCGCACGGGTTATAAGCTAGTATAAATTATAAGTAAACATCTTTTAATTGAAAAAGACAATCGGCTAATTATCATTAATTATATTATTAATAAAAAAATGAAGGATAATAGTAGAGGTTTAGATTTGGGTCAATCCAATTGGGTCGATCCAAATGTTGTGTAATGATAAAAAATAGTATAGATTTAGATTTGGGTCGATCCAATCTAAATTAATTAGGCCGCTCCAAATGCTGTGTAATGACAAAAAAAGACATCAAAGAAATAAAGAAGATTAAAAAAATAAAGGATAAAAGCAGTAATTTTACTGTGTAATGACAAAAAAGGGCATCAAAGAAATAAAGAATTAAAAAAATGAAGAAGATTAAAAAAAATAAAGGATAAAAGCAGTAATTTTACTGTGTAATGACAAAAAAGGGCATCAAAGAAATAAACAAAATTAAAAAAATGAAGAAGATTAAAAAGTAAAGGATAAAAGCAGTAATTTTACTGTGTAATGACAAAAAAGGGCATTAAAGAAATAAAGAAGATTAAAAAAATGAAGGATAAAAGCAGTAATTTTCAAAATGCAATACTAGCAGACATTGGGAATATATTGATATTGATATTGATATTGATATTGATTGATATTGATTGATTGACATTGATATTGATATTGATATTGATATTGATATTGATATCCATTATATCTATTATATGCCAACATGGGTTTTGAGCCTATTTAGTAAATTACGAATTTGTCCTTAGACATATTTTAATGTAAAAAAAACTTTAAAGTTGAAAGGAATTAAACTCATGACCTTTAAGGACCATTAACTTTATGTTCACATGTACAACCACTATACCAAATCACCCTTTTGTGACATATTTTAAACTCATTCATTACATGCTCAAATAACTCACTTATTAGCTATATTTATTTTATGATTTACTCAGGATAAAAATGCCCATATAATTATACTAATTTTAGTAATTTGACTCACTTATTAGCAAATTAGCAAATCCATTATATATATTATAGGCCAACAACGCCTTTCAAGCCTTTTTAGTAATTTACTAATTTGCCCTTCCATATATTAATATTCAAAAAATGCGTGTCATGAGAATTTAACTCACAACCTCAATGTTAAGAATAAATTACTTCACATCTCCAACCATTACACCAAAGAAATTTTTAAAACCTTTTTAGAACTCATTTGTCATAATGTTCAATATTTTTTTATTCTTATATTTTATAATCAAACCGGAGCCAAATTATTCATATTCAAACTTTTCTGGAAATGTATTCAATTCGAACTTTCGAGTTGCTTGGTCTCGGCTAATAAAATTTTCGAATTCAGTGATAGTATTCGTGTTAAGCTCAAGTTTTAGATATTTAAGTATTTTACCGAGCAAAGTTTAAGTTTTAAATTACTCGATTCTCGAGGTTCGCGAGACTAATCAGACTTCTAATATTAAATTTTTTAAAATATATTTCAATGTAAATATACAATAATTTATATAATTCATATATTTTATCGAGTTGAACCCGAGTCGAACCGTTTATATTCAAACTTTTTTCAAAATTGGTTAAATCGATTCGAGATTTCAAGCTTTATGAGTAAAGTTTCGAGGTTAAAATTAAAAGGCAAATTGAACTTGAGCTCGAGTTCAAGCTTGACAGAACTTTTTAGCCGAGTTTGAGCTTTATTGTGGCAGTGTTCGAATCGATTACACCCCACTCTCATTGCTATTGGGTAATATATTTTGATTGACTAGAAAAAGATAATTTAAGGATGTTAGAAATGATTGATGAGAACAGTGTTTGGAAGCTATAGTGACAAAACAGAGTTTAGCTGGAAGCAGTCAGAGTTTAGTTAAACACTGACTGGAAGCGCAACAGAGGTTGTTAAACTCTGTAGCGGTATTGTCTGAAGAGTCAACAGTGTTTAAAGGTTGATGCAAGATAAGTATGGAAGCAATATCTTTGAAGATTGAAAAGCTGTCAAAGAGATTGAGTTGACTTGGAAGACTGGAGCAATCGTGATTGATATCAATTGTATAGCTTGATTATAGGAGAATCAGTTACTGATTGTACGAAGCTGTATGTTCTATAAATACAGTTAGGTTAACCCTAGAAGGGTAATCGAACATTGAAAAATTCATTGATTGTAACCTAAGCAGCTCTCTGTGATATTTACATCACTGAGAGAGGAATTGTTAATTCCAAACAGTTTTTAAAGTGTTAAACAGTGTGTTCTTGTTAAGTTACTCATACAGTAATTGATTGCTTATTGTGTATTCGACCTAACAAGTGGTATCAGAGACTAATCTGTTACTTTATTACAGTTAAAGATCCAAACACAATAGTAATCAATGGCAGAGATACCTCCACCAACTGAGAAAACCCCTACTACTGTTAGTAGGTATGAAACAATAAGGGTTCCAATACTTAGGCCATCAGAGTATGCAATCTGGAAGGTAAAAATGACCATGTTTCTGGAAGCCACAGATCCAGAATACCTTGATAGAATTTATGAAGGTCCTCACAAACCTACAAAGTTAACTGCTGCTGCTGCTGGTGAGGAATCAAAGGTCATTCCAAAAGAAAAGAAAGATCTAACTGCTGAGGATCTTTCATCTATTGCAAAGGATGCAAAAGTGAGACATTTACTTCACAGTGCATTAGACAATGTTATGTCTAATAAAGTGATTAATTGCACAACTGCAAAGGAAATATGGGATGCACTTGAGGTTAGATGTCAAGGAACTCCTGCAATCAAGAAAAACAGAAGAAATATACTCACTCAGGAGTATGAGCACTTTGAGGCAAAGTCTGATGAAACCATGACAGAAACATTTGACAGATTCTGTAAACTGCTCAATGATTTGTCATTGGTTAACAAAGAGTATGATTTAGAAGACTCAAATCTCAAGTTTCTTCTTTCTCTACCTGAAAAGTGGGATGTGAAAACAACCACTATAAGAGATAATTATGAACTTGGTGAAACAGAGATTGATGAAATTTATGGGCTGCTCAAAACTCATGAATTGGAATTGGAGCAGAGAAACAAAAGATCTAGTAGAAAGTCAAAGTCTGTTGCTCTTAAAGTTGAGGAGAAACCATCAAAGAAGGAGGCATCAAGGAGAAAGGCAAAAGGGAAAGCCTTAGTCATACATTCAGAGAATGAGTCATCAAACACTGATGTTGACTCAAACACGGATGAATCATCTGATTCTAAAGATGATGAGGAGATGATGCAAATGGCTGCATTGATGGTAAAGACCTTCAAGAAGATGGGATACAAGAACTTCAAGAAGGGAAAGAGATTCTCCAGGGACTACTCAAAGTCTGACAAGAAGAATTTCAAGAAATCTGAGGGAAAGGACTTCAAATCTGGTAAGAAAGATAAGTCTGAAATTCAATGCTACAAGTGTAAGGAGATGGGTCACTATGCTCCTGAGTGCAAGAAGGGTAAAACTGAGAAGGCACTCTACACCAAAGGCAGAGATTGGGCAGACACTTCAGATTCAGATGAGGAAGTCAACTATGCTCTCATGGCTACTACTCAGACTGAAAATGATGATCTTAAGGTACCCCCAACTACCTATGCTTATAACACTGATAATATAACTGAATTGAGAATCTATCTTAAAGCATTGCATATCAGTTATAGGGATCAGACTTTAGAAAATGAGAGGATAAAGACTGAGTGCTCTCAACTCAAAGAAAGAAATAAACTTGTTGAGGAACAGCTAGAGAACATGAATAAAATTCAAAAAGAGAGAGATGATGCAGTGTTTATTGAACAGGAGTTGCTAGGTAAGTATAAGCAACTAGAATCTGAATTGGAGGATTCTAAACACATCATTAAAACTTGGACACACTCTGGTAAAGACACTCAAGAAGTGTTTCAGTCAGATACAGTAGGTCTAGGTTACTCTGAGGGAGATGAACTTAGATTTGAAAATCAGGTAAAAGTTAGACCACATCGTTCATCTGAAGGTAATGTCATGGGAACAGGTGGACCTAAGACTGAAGCACAGAAAAAGGCTGTTAAAGAGTCATATGCTAAAACTTTTGTTAAAGAAGCTAACATTGGTTTAATGACAGATAAACAACTCAAGCATAAGCTTAAGGAGATAAAATCTGTCAACAAACAGAGATTGCCTAAGAAAAACAAAAATGGAAAGGTAGGCATAACATCAGGAATTAAGCCAATGCTTGCTTCACTAGCTCCTAGAAAAACATGCTTTAATTATGGTAGCACTAATCATCTTGCTAGTTTCTGCAGTAAGAATAAGAATATTAATTCTTTGCCCTCTAAAACTGCAGTAAATAATGATTATGTGAGAACTAGACCACAAACTTTGTGTAAACACTGTGGTAGTACATGGCATTCTATTTACACTTGCAGAGATTATCATGCTATTTACTATAATTACTATGAACCCAAACCAAATTTGAAATGGGTTAAAGTAAACTCTGCAAATGTAAACTCTGAAAAAGATAGCTTAAACTCTGATAATGTGAATTCCGCTGCAAAAGCTAACAGAGTTAAGAAAGCCAAAGGATCCAAGCAAGTCTGGATCCTTAAAACTAATAATCAGTGATTGTTTGTGATTGCAGGGCAACAGGGTTAGTACCCTAGTCGTGGACAATGGATGTTCAGGACACATGACAGGAAATAAAGCCCTGCTATCAGAGTTTGAGGAGAAGGCTGGCCCAGAAGTTTCCTATGGAGATGGCAACATAGGACATACACTGGGATATGGCAATATTAATCTTGGAAATGTCATCATCACAAATGTAGCTCTGGTTCCAGGACTCAAGCATGATCTGTTATCTGTGAGTCAAATATGTGACAGAGGATATCATGTGGATTTTCAGCCTGAATATTGTCAAGTGATCAGTAAATCTACAGGGAAAGTTGCTCTAGTTGGAAACAGACACAATAACATCTATGAAATTAAATTGTCAACAAACACTGATGGCAAAGCAGTGTGTCTGTCTTCAAGGATGTCCAGTGAAGAGAGTTGGAATTGGCACAAGAAACTCTCTCATTTGAATCTGAACAACATCAATGAGCTAATCAAGAATGATCTTGTAAGAGGTCTACCAAAATCCTTGTTGAATGTAGAAGGCCTGTGTGATTCTTGTCAAAAGGCCAAACAGAGAAAAGCCTCCTTCAAAAGCAAATCTGAGTCTTCAATTGTTGATCCTTATTATCTCCTACATGTTGATCTTTTTGGTCCAGTGAATGTGATGTCTCTTGGAAAGAAGAAATATGCTCTAGTCATTGTTGATGAATATACCAGGTACACATGGGTATATTTTCTTGCAAAGAAGGATGAAACTGCATTAACACTGACAGAACATATAATCCAACTGGACAAAGGGTCAGAACATCAAGTGAAGATAATCAGAAGTGACAATGGAACTGAGTTCAGGAATTCATCAATGGAAGAATTTTGCAAGAGTAAAGGAATCAAACAAGAGTTTTCTGCACCTGGCACTCCACCACAAAATGGAGTAGTGGAGAGGAAGAACAGAACCTTGATAGAAGCTGCCAGAACCATGCTAGATGAAGCAAAGTTGCCAACATATTTCTGGGCAGAAGCAGTTCAAACTGCTTGTTTTACTCAAAATGCAACACTGATCAACAAGCATGGTAAAACACCATATGAAATGGTGAAGAAGAAGAAGCCAAATCTAAAATATTTTCATATTTTTGGATGCAAATGCTTTGTGTTGAAGACTCATCCTGAACAGTTGACCAAATTTGACCTAAAGGCAGATGAAGGAATTTTTGTTGGCTATCCACTATCAACTAAGGCATTCAGAGTTTATAATATGAGAACCAGAGTGATCATGGAATCAATTCATGTGTCATTTGATGACAAGAAAATAACTGGACTAGAAGAAGTAAATGAACATGATCAACTGCACTTTGAAAATGAAGATTTATTCTCTGAAAAAGTAAACTCTGATCAGACTGATTTGACAAAATCTGTTGATCTAAACTCTGAACCTCTACTGGTAAATACTGAAGAAACTCTTCAATCAGAAACAAGGGAAGAACCAGTTGAGGGGGAGCATGAAGAATCACATCAAAGTGATAATTCAAACACTGAAAGTGACTCAGTTGATGATTCTGAATCAAACTCTGTTGATTCAAACTCTATTGATAATTCTGAGAAGTCACATTCAGGGGGAGCATCAGAAAATGAAGAAAGGCACCAAGAAAATCAGGAGAGCATGGATCAAGGGGGAGGATCACATGATGACAGAAGCAATCTGCCTTCTGCAAGAAAATGGACTAAATCTCACACACCTGATTTGATTATTGGTGATCCTGATGCAAAAGTAAGGACAAGAAGTGCAACAACAAATGAATGTCTGTTTCATGCATTCTTGTCACAAACTGAGCCAAAGAAAGTGGAAGAAGCTCTTAAAGATGCTGACTGGATAACAGCAATGCAAGAAGAGCTAAATGAATTTGAAAGAAATGAAGTGTGGACACTTGTACCAAGGCCCAAGAACAGATCCATTGTTGGTACTAAATGGGTTTTCAGGAATAAAACTGACAGTGAGGGTGTTATCACAAGGAACAAGGCAAGACTGGTTGCAAAAGGCTACTCACAACAAGAAGGAATAGACTATGATGAAACATTTGCTCCAGTGGCAAGATTGGAGGCAATCAGAATCTTTCTTGCATATGCCTCTCACATGAAATTCAAAGTGTTTCAGATGGATGTAAAAAGTGCATTTTTGAATGGAAAACTTGAAGAAGAAGTGTTTGTGGAACAACCACCAGGTTTTGTAGATCCAAAATATCCAGACTATGTCTACAGGTTAGACAAGGCACTCTATGGACTTAAGCAGGCACCAAGGGCATGGTATGAAACTCTTGCCAAATTTCTACTAGAAAGTGGATTTCACAGAGGTACTATTGACAAAACTCTGTTTTACTTCCAAACTGGTAGTGACTTGCTTTTAGTTCAGATATATGTAGATGACATCATTTTTGGATCTACTAATGATAAACTCTGTAAGAAGTTTGCCAAACTCATGCAGTCAAGATATCAAATGAGTATGATGGGAGAGCTTAGTTATTTTCTAGGCCTACTGGTGAAGCAAACAGATGATGGAATTTTTATAAATCAAGCAAAATATACCAGAAACCTTCTCAAGAAATTTGGTATGCTTGATTGTTCATCTGCAACAACTCCCATGGCAACTGTAACAAAATTGGACAAAGATGCAGGGTCATCAGTAGATATGACAAGTTACAGAGGAATGATTGGTTCTCTACTCTATTTGACAGCTAGCAGACCTGATATCATGTATGCAACTTGTTTGTGTGCAAGGTTCCAGGCAGATCCAAGAGAACCACATTTAACAGCAGTAAAGAGGATATTCAAGTATCTCAAGGGCACTATAACTTTGGGGCTGTGGTATCCAAGAGAATCAGAGTTTAAACTTCTTGGTTACTCTGATGCAGACTTTGCTGGATGTAAGATAGACAGAAAAAGCACCAGTGGAAGTTGTCAATTTCTGGGTGACAGACTTGTTTCCTGGTACAGCAAGAAACAAAAGTCAATATCTACATCTACAGCTGAAGCAGAGTATATTGCTGCTGGTAGCTGCTGTGCACAGATTTTATGGATGAAGAATCAACTGCTGGATTATGGATTAAGGTATACCAAGATACCTATTTACTGTGATAATCAAAGTGCTATTGCAATGACAGGTAATCCAGTGCAACATTCAATGACAAAGCACATCAGCATAAGGTATCACTTCATCAGAGAGCATGTAGAGGAAGGCAACATTGAGCTTCACTTTGTGTTTACAGAACAACAACTTGCAGATATCTTCACCAAGCCATTGAGTGAAGCTACATTTACAAGACTGGTCAATGAACTAGGAATGGTCTCTAGTTTTGACTAGAGATGTTGGTTAGACTCAAAAACTAATCTCTAAAATATATTGCTCATGTTTCTGCAAATTGTTAAGTGCTATGTGAACCTTAGTATTAAACTCTGTTCTGCTTACTAATGTTTAAAACTTGTTAAACTCTGTCAGCATGTCTGTCTGTTAAACACTGTTAATATGTTGGATACACTCAGTGAATTCAGAATTGATTTTTGTCTGAATGAAAACACCAATGAAGAAAAATGTATGAAGCATGATTCTCAGTAAATAAATCATGATTCTTTCTGAGTCACTGTAATCTAATCAGACTTTGTGCAGTAAATCAACACAGCATGATACTGTTTCATATTTATAGCATCTCTTAGTTTATTCAGTCCTAAACTCTGAGTCTATGAATATTGTGTGCATTGCCTCTCATAAATAATTTTGGTTATTGATGAACTCTAAACTCTGATAAGTGACATTCTGTTTCCAAAGGTATGGTTCCTGATGATTCCTTGTTTGTACTTGTGAAAACCATAAAACTTGAGATGTGTTATTGATTAGTTTGGTGAGTTCAGATTCATGTCTACACCCTGTGAGAGTTTGAGCCAAATCAGTGATTGATACATTTTCTATCAATCAGTATTTATTGTTGTGTGATATTCGTCAGGAAGTATGTTTCTCTAGAACTTGTATTAAACCATTTTGAGACTACATGATATGTGTGTGCATGAAGATGATAAAGGCAATAGGATTCACCATTTCTTCAAACACTGTTCAAAATTCTTTTGAACTTTGTTCAAACACTGTATAAACACTGTTCATAATTTCCATCCTTAGTAAACCTCCTTGAGCCTTATTAACTGCTCATTTTTCTTATATTCTGAAGTGTTAAGAGCAGTTATATATTTTTTTTTCTTAAGCAAATGAGTGTTTCTCAAGAAAAGAAAAGTTTACTCAGTATATATGCTAAATAAAAAAAAAATAATAATAAAAAAAAAAGGGCATATATACTGATCTTGTACAAATATGTACTAACATTGTGACTGAACACTTTGTTCTATTAAAATGTTCAGCTTGAACTCACTCATGAATAAAACTTCTCTTTTCATCTGTTTGATCTTACTCCATTTAAACCCTGAATAAAGTCCTTTTGATTGGTGCATACATATATTCAAAGTAGTGTAGAATTGGTGGACATTCAAGCATATGTGTAACACCCCCAGATCCAGGGTCAGGGATCTGGTCGTTACGGTCTCAATATCCAACCACAAAACCAACATAACTTAATTACAACCTTGTGACCCAAAACAACAACATAAAACACACCCGTTATAGTCCCAGAGATGAAATCAGAGTAACCAACAATATTATTATTCACAAGTTTGAGTTCTTACAACCCAAAGAATTACAATTGTACAATTACATACTCTTTGCCATCCATTAATAGATACCATAATATAAATACATTTGAGGTTCAATTGCTAACAACTAGCCTACCAGTAGTTGCATCCTCAACAAAGGTAGCCAAGACCTTGGCGGTAAACTTCTGACGGTTGACACCTGCTTACGCTGCGTGCGCCTTGCGCGGCCATCTGATCTAGCTGTTGTTGTGATATAAATAAATAAAGCAAGGGTGAGCAATAGCCCACCAGAAATATAATTGAACAGTGATAATATATGACAGTCCAAAATATCTTTGAAACCATATGCCATGCATTAACGATGCAGTACCAATATAAGGTATGAGATGAAGTTACAAGGTAACTCAAAAAAAATATATTTGTTTTGAATAAATATCTGCTATGCAAAAGATAAGCAAGATATTCTCAATTATCATAAAAGAGGAACTTGCAGGAAAAATATTGCAATTCCGGTTTCAACACTTTTTCACATTGCCAACACCAACAGTGTTGTAGAAATTTCTCACTTTTAGAAGATGAACTAATACGGGAGCATTGCCGCGCCAGATGCCCTGACGTTTACGATGATCAGTCGTATGTCATGCATCTCATCAGTCGTTCTCTACATGTAGAAGGTAGCTCCGACGGAATTACTTATCTACCGCCCTCTGGAACTCCTCAGCCAACGGTGGGGCTATTGCTGGACCGGCGCCACTCGGCCACTTACGCGTCTCCTAGTTCGAATATCATCCATGACTCTGAAACGTAAAGTTCGTTCCCCTTTTTCCCCAAGTGTAACACTTGTTGATAGGACTCCACAAAGTAGTCGTATCTAATTGGAAAGGAAAATTCACCAATATTTCCCAAGCTGATGCTTGTTAATGGATATAAACTTGTTACATCAATCATACCCCTCGAGCGTTGAGGAGGTAACCAAAAGACTCATATCGATGCTTGAAAGAATCAAGATGTGAGTGACAAGATAGTTTTAGCAAGTATAGGACCGGGCAGTCCAATAAATAACATCGCTCAAGTGAGGTCCCCTTATATACGTTTGGAAGTTGAGCGAGTATTTAAATCTTCTTTAAGATAGATTTAAATGAAATTAAAGTTTTGGGAACCTCCCCTTGATAAAATAGTCATAAAAGACTCCGAAATATTTTACATAATATCTGAAGGTGAAGGGTAGCCTTCGAATAATATAAATCATTATAAAAAGAATTCAAAAGAATTTTATTAAACATTCCCAGAATGTTTATTAAATCAATAATAATTAAGGAATATGAACAAATCATAATATTGCTCGTAAGTAATCCTCGAATGAATATATAGAATTATTTATTAAATAAGTCTCTTCTTAAATGAATATTTAAAATAATATTCCTTGAATAAATAAACTTAAATAAATATTTAAAATAATATTTACTGAATAAACCAAACCTTAAATGAATATTTGAAAATAATATTCATTTAATCAATAACCTTCCAAACGGATATCCAAATAATATTCATTTAGTAATCAAAACTTTAATGGAATATTCGAAGTAATATTCCTTGAGTAAATAGAACTTCCAATGAATATTTTAAAATAATATTCATTAAGTAAATCAAACCTTAAATGAATATTCGAAAGTAATATTCATTAAATAAATAAAGATCAAATGAATATTCAAGATGATATTCGATAAATAGATAAACTCAAATAAATATTTAAAATAATGATTATTAAGTAAATAAAACCTTAAATGATTATCCAAATAATATTCATTTAATAAATACTATTCTAAATGAATATCTAATTAATATTCATTTAGTAATCAATACTCTCAAGGAATATTTGAAATAATGTTCCTTAAGTAATTAGAATTTCAAAGAAATATCTTAAAGTAATATTCATTGAATAGATAAAACCTTAAATGAATATTCGAAAGTAATATTCATTTAATAAACAATATTCTAAATGAATCCTGAAATAATATTCATGAAATAATCAAACTCTAAATGAATATTCGAAATAATATTCATTTAATATTTCTCGACTGAGATAATGCTCAAATAACATTTCTCGAAAGATTTCCAAGTAAATAATACTTTATGGAAATATAATTAATGTTTAATAATAACATTCCTCAAAAGGAATACTAATCTGTCGTTGGAATCCCTCCGGGTTTCCAAGACTACATCTATATCTCAAAATACCGACTCCCGGTCTACATTTAAAGAATGAATATCGCATGCCCTTCACTAAGGGTCTTAACCAAAATCCGGCTTATACTGATATATCGTATCTAGTCCATAAGCCAATATCAATTCAGGGAACAAGTATTGCAATATAACTTGAAAGTAGACATGCATGCTATGGCATATGTATACAACAATCATCATATATATATTATCACAACAACAGTTCCAAGTATTGGAAACTTGCCTGAGAATCGAGTGCGGGTAGGGGTAATGTGTCCCGGGTCAGCTCGACGATCTATAAACAATCAGAATATTTAAGATTAATCACTTAACGCTTCTTAAAAGGCTAAGTATAAACTCTACTTAAATCGAAATGTGCTTTCGAGTTATCTCGTTACGTCTCTTTTAGTGTAACCCTTTTTATCACCGATACGATCCGACATTCGTTCGTTATCAAGACATGTCATCATGCTTATACTTGGTATATACTTAAGTCGTATAAGTTCTAAGGTTGGTCGTTTACGAATCAAGATTATACCTCGAGTGCTATCGCCCGTTTTCTAAGTTATAACCAAAGTCATACCTTTAAGGGGTTCGTTCGCGTTTAACCTCGATTCAAACATTTTTATAAAATCGGAAAACGATCCATTCGACATGTGGTTTTCTCCCACGCCTTCCTTTTTACCTCTAATATTTAATTAATAAGATTCGCCACTGATTAAATGACATTTAAGGGAATCAATTTCAATTACGAACTTTCGATTACGGTTCCGAACCACTTTTACGAATTTAATCATAACTCCTAAACCGTAAGTCCATTTCATGCGATCTTTATATCAAAACGAAGCTTGTAACATGATCTAGCTAATCATGGCATAAGTCGAAGCTATGCAGTGAGTTTTATCTACTGTCAAACTCGTGTTCTTAAGGTTAACGAAATTTCGGCGTTACGACGGCTATAAATCGGATATTTACCAAATTCCAAAACTCCCAATAATCATGATATCTACTCCAAACAACATATACATGATTTATAACCATGAACTGAGGCCAAGCAATGCCTTTCCGTTCATCTAAGCTATTTTTAACATTTACTAAAACCAAATCATAATCATGCTTATAATCACTAATAACATAACTAAGCTTAAATCACCAAGAACATGCATAATCTCAAAGTAAGATCTAGGGTTTTCAAGTGTGTTATACCTTCCTTGGGGTGTGTATGCACTTAGTAAGCCTTGTATAGTCCTTGTATAGCCTCCATGAAGCTTGGATCATCAACCAAAATCAAGATCCAAAAGTTATGTTCTTGAGGTTACTATTCACCCTTAACTTTGATGATTTTATTGAAAATGGAAACAATGGATTTTGAGGCTAAGATTTCTAGGGTATCATTTTTATGAAATATAGGATCTAGGATAAAAGTTTGGTGATCAAACAATGGTGGGAGGTTGGATTTTGATCTTGGATTTAGGCTAAAAGCCGAATGGAGCAAGAATGGGGAGAGATGGAGTTTTTGCTTGCTTCCTTTGAATAATAATGCATAAAGTGGATGAGTTTTAGATAATATCTCATCTTGTATTGCTTTAATAAAGTGATGATGCATGGAGTGATGCATTTTGCAAGCCATGTGTTGATGTTTAAGTGGTTTCCATGCTAATCAAGTGGTTTGTTTCTAAGTGTTTGGTTTCATCTCTAACCATGCTAGTCACTCTTGCAACTATGTAGTTACTAGATATTTTCTAGTGGCTTGCACAAGACTCTTGCTCCCTCTGCTTGTTTCTTTGTCCATTTATTGCTTAATTCGTTGATCGTTCGAGGGAATAACTCATTCGTTTCTAGTTAGGGTTTTACCGAAAACCTTCTTAATATTTATAATAACATTCTCCATCTTTCTTAATACTTCTCGAATTTAAATTCCTTAAATCCCTTAAATAAATCCTTAAGTTTGGCAGTGTCCAGGGAATTCTCGGAGAAAATGAAAGTGCTCTGTTTCTGAATCCGACAGCTTTTACATACACTTATTTTCCTCCTGGATCACTAATACGAACTCAGAAATCCATTCCGAATACCGGGTATAACATTATTATAATAATATTCCAAATTCCACCAAAATCACTATTCATCACTTATTTTTATTTAATTCCTATAGTTGGGAAAATGAACCTGGTTCACCCTCGAGTGTTCCTTAACCTTTTTACGGAACCGCTGGGCTTATAATAGATATTGATTTTGATGACATGAGGGTATCTATTTCTCTCTAGGGAATCTTATCTTAACTTTCTAGGAGATAGATTATTCTAATCTAAGTTATCACCCAATAGCATCCTTCAGGCCATATAACCTTGGAATATATATATCCTTTCATTATTCATTCTTTAAAGCCAGTATTACAATGTAGTTGTAACCACTGTTCACTCTTACATCAATGCATAATAAAAGTTTTAATTCTACCCAAAAATCTGGGTTCTTACAGTCTCCCCTCCTTAAAAGGATTCCGTCCCGGAATTAGGTAGAAGACAATTGGGTACTTGTTGGTTATTTCGCTTTCCACTTCTCTGGTCGATCCTTACACATTCCAATCTTTCTAAAGCACATCGTACTGGTGTTACAATACACCCTTTATCCGTTCTACCAATTCTTTGATACTTTCGCATAACACATTATCCGGTATACGCTCTTGTCCGGTCTTACACTATTAACCTTATTGGTACGTGCAGTGACTTCGGTATCACTAACGCGCTACGAATTCCGGAGATAACCTCACTCGTAATTTTGTAATTCCTAATCGCTTTAATCTTCGCAATCCCGATGTATATATATATTTAGGTGGAAAAATTTATCGAGAGATCACTGTGATCAATGAACATTTGTTATATTGCATAGCTAGTACAGAAGGGGGCCAGCCTTTAGTACTTGACAAGCAATTAAACAATTAATGGCATTTCACTTAGACTCCTATCACACAGACAGAGAGTCACGTAGCATTACCTCCCCTCCTTAAAGGGTTGTTCTTCTCAATTTAGAAGAAGATGAATAATGGAGAGGAAAAGAACGAATTTCAAAGAATCATATATGCAAGTTTTCATGATTTTCACAATATCATACTTAGAATTTACCTCTGAACTATAGAGGTTTATTAGAGAAGAGAAATAATCATATTCGTATCAAATTCCACTTTTTCGTAATCTCACATATCACATGTCCTTGTTTCTCTGTCCATCATTCTATGGACCTATACTCTTGTTTGATATTAGCATTACTTACTTTTGGAAAAATCCTTCAACCTCTCAGGTTAAAATCATGGATTTCTCGCTTGACATTTTTATTACTGGCATTTCACGCCACGACACTGGCCATTTCATATTCATAATTCTAACACCATCCGGTTGTCATTCTGATAGCTCATTAGGAGAACCCATTCACCAATCCATTCATAACATTTCTTGTTTCACATTCCATAATTATTTCCCATTCTTTTCTTTATCAATCACATCCATCTTATCATCTAGTTCTCATTCACTTCTGTTATTGGACTCCACCGTCACCTTATTAGGGGAACGCGTGTTACCTTTATTCAGTATACGTGGCACGTTTGTGGTCAAACTTTCCTTTGTTCAACCATCTAGATTTCACTTTCTCATTCCATGAGTCTCTTTTATTACTCAATCGAACTATTCCATATTTCCTCGGATTTTCCAATCTTAAAAGGAGTCAATTTGTATGTCATTCATGCTCCTAATTCCAACTTTCCGTTTTGGCCAATACCCTTACCTTGCCAATTCCATACGCTTCTCGCTTCATTACTGGAGCTTCTCATGAGTCTGCCTATCTGACTCTCTTATTAATTCCCAATTCTATTTCCATCTCTATCAGCCTCTTGTCTTTATTTCTACTATAATCATTCTATGAACCATCATATCCGGATTATTTATTAAAAATATCCCGTCGTCTACAAAATTAAACCACCCGAAACTGACTTGGATGATTTCTCTAACTTAGATTCAATTCGACATTTCCACAGTCGTAAACACTTAATTTCTCAGAAGGGTCATCATTGCTTATCATTTACGTCGCGTTTGAATAACTAAACGTACGGGTTTCATAATTGTCAATTCAAGATCCTCTCGGAAAACAAAATAATCACTATTCCCTATCCATAGGGAATGCTTCCCGAACTTGACGTAGATATTACATGAAGCAGATAAAATTGTAGGAAAGCTTCCAGCATCGCAGCTGGAACAGGCTGGTGAGATTATTAATCATATATCTCCGGTAGAAGACTAAAAGCTTAGCGGTTGGCTTAATCGCTTGCCAATCTCATAATTCTCTATCTTGTTTGCACAGAAATACACCAACATAAACTTGCTTGTCATTCATCATCGTGCCATATGGCTTATCAGTATTGGTACCATCTCTGTTTTTGGTCATCTACTACCAATTCATTGTTACTTAACCTCCCCTCTCTCTTTCCAAAGAAAAGGCGAGTCTCTTGGGGAATTTGGTCTGGTCTGACGCAGAGCCTCCTAATGTCGGTAATGTACTATCGGCAACATCAGGAATCGAATCTTTACTTAAACTATTCTTATAGTTGATCCTGGCACAATCATCAAACGGAAAGTTACTTCCTCTACCACATTATGACCATCAAGGTCCTTTACACTATCATTCTATCTCTCTAGTATGAGCATATATACTTACTCCCTTATACTTAAAGTGTTGGCCACCTCATTGGCCTTTCCTGAATATAATATTTTCTTGAAATCAATATTTTCTGGATCTATTCCAACTCAGGGTGGAAGCATTCTCCCTTAAATTCTGCTGAATGAGAGAAAGCATCTATCAGTCTTTTCCAAAAGTCATTGCTCCCACCTTTCTAGTGCGATCTTGACTACAGGTACTCCAAATCATACCTAGGATATTTCCTTACTTAACTCCCTTCTTGTTTTTAGGATAATCTCAACCTTAATGGTTCAATCCATACCTTCTCATGGTTTCTTACATGCCTCATCCGACCTCATTATTATTATATCATACATTCTCTACCAAACTTCCCTTTTAAACTCAGAGTATTACCTCTTCCCTTATAAGGTTTCTTAGGTCATCCTCATCATTCCTCCTGTATCTTCCGGGTACAGGGTATATCAAACATCATCAATCAATTCTATAACAATTCTGTCTATATACTTTTTGAGACTCCTTTCCACAATTCCTTATAGGTTATTGACACCTCGGTCTATTCATTTATATCATCTGATTTCACAATGTCTATGTTAGGGGTGATGCTATCCTTTGTGCATCCCCCAGGGTTCGTATTAATCTATGGACATTCTATCCTCAATTCCATTTTCGAGGAATACTTACATCCTGTACTTGGCAATTTTAATCATATATCCATAATAAGGGTCTCTTTTCAATCATTCTCATCTTGATAGTCTATAGGTAGACTAATGCTAACCTCTTCTTTCCAACGAATGTTAGTCTATATGACCTTCCAAAAGACAACACATGTCTATCTGCTCTTTCTTACCGAACTTGGTAATGGTAGCAAGGATATTCTGGAAGATATTGGTCGTGTTCAACGTGAATCTCTTAATGCCTAATGCTCTTTTTGAGGACACTAAGCTTCAGATAACATTTATGCATCACAGTGCACTAACTTTGGTAATTTTTGTAACTTTTCAGTGGTCACTACCCTCAATCCTGATACGTCCATGGTATATATATAAATCCATCATCCTGTATCTCAATTCATTTTATATCAAAAGCCCTCGCGGTTGGCACTTGATTAGAAGCACCCCGCTTTGTCCTTACATTGTTGATTCAGTCACTTGATAATCCTTAGTGACTTGGCCCCAATGGCCATGCTAAAATATGTGAGTTTAGGGGTCGGCTAATAGCATTACTTTTCTAGCAATTGCTGGCATAGTGCCTTCTACTTTGATACCTTTTGATCTTTTCAAAATTTTACTCCATATAAGTCTCACTTGACTTCTCGGTACCGTCTCCGGTCACCTTTCCTTTATTTTTATCATTTCAACTTCTCTTATCAATTTCACGTACCACGTAAGCTTAACACTTCTAGCATAACAACCTTTTCATTTCAGTCAATCCCGGAATTTCTCAGTCCGGCTTGTTTCTTAATTACATTTCCCTTTTTCCTTCAAATCTCAACTTCATAATTTTATCTAATTCCTTTCCAGGATTAGGGAAACTTCAGTCAATCTATCCACCCACTGGTTACATTAAGAAAATCCATTTCGATACCCAAAGAATATTTCTATGAGCATCCGAGCTGGTCGGACCATAAACAGTTATAGTACCGAAATGATTGCCACAAAGCTGGGAGTTTAACCATTAGAAGGAAACCAAATATACATCGTCCCTAGAAAGGGAATCAAAAGTTTCAAACTAAACATGCCCTACCTCCCCGATACATGCTTGTCCTAATAGTCGATACTACCAAATACCAGTCTTCTTAACAACTAGTCTCAGAAGGAACACTACCGTCGGGGTTAGTCGTTCCTCAACATTGGCACTACCAAGGCCATCCGAATCCGATGAACTGCGCTGTCTAAATGTATTCGAAATTACGCTGTCGTGCTGCATAAGCGCAGACCTATACCTGTATGAGTTGCATCATAATATCTCCCAAAGTTTCCTTCTTCCATTAGGCAACGCCAACCCTGGTCATCACCAACTTTACCTTTAGCTCCAGGAAGATCTTCTCACGTTTATCTTGTCCATTCAAACTTTTATTCTTATAATAAGTCGGGTTACGGGACTACACTTTTTGTAAAGTCCTGAGCAAATCTTTGGTAATACCTTGTGAATTTTATGAAATTTCTCAACTTTGCCAGTGTGGTTGGCCAATCTTCATTTGAAACTGTTTTTAACTTGGTAGGGCCGACCAACACTACTTTTATTGATCATGTGTCCTATTGCTGGACTTCATTTTGCCAAAACTCTTATTTCGAGAACATGTCCTACACCTGTTCTATCAGGTTGCACCTAGAAGCATTCTCAATTACATCTCGACCACTGCTCGCCTTGCCTAATCCATTTATGATTCAGTGTCAGAATAAACTTAAGGTAACTACCATAATCCATTCAAGGAAAAGAAAGAATTTAATATTCTTCTGAATCACATGCAACTAATGTTTCTGGTTCATCATCTCACTGAATTGAACTGAACTTATACTTGGTTTCTTGACGATAGCCTCATTACTAGTTTATCATAGACTCACTGGTCTTTTAGTCTTGTAGGTTCTGAGATCATTGTCTCGCTTACTACTTCCTTATATAACTTTATCCATTCAGGCCATTGCTTTCCACTATCTTTACTTTCTTAGCTAATCCATTCATAAAATGGACATCTCACTGGATAAACCACCTCATCAATTTCAATTGACTTTATAAATTATAACCTAGGAAATCTGCCTTCTCACGGCGAATTATCATTAATAAGATTCACACTAATCCATTTATCTGAAGATATGGCACTTGCCACCTATGTCTTAACTGTTCCTAGGGACTCTGCTCCCCGTCCTACATCAATGTCTTTGATAATCATGCATCATTCTAATTCCTTTCTCATTAATCTGAAAGTCTCCAAGGATTCTTACCTATCCTTACATACGATCTTGAGTAATTCCTCAAATCCATCTTACTTGCTGGCACTTCATTCGGTAGTCCGGCTATGAATCCAATATGCCTCTTTAATTCTCTTAATAATATCTCAATTCTTTAAGCTCGCTTCTCTGAGCACTATATCTAGATTCTTACAATCTCTCTGGCTGCAGCCCTCATCTCCTCAAGGTAAACTTCCCTGTCTCTAACAGGATTCTCCCTCTCTGCTGGAATTTCTTCCGGGTCCTCAGTAGGGTACTCTATCGGATCCACCATCCGATCTTCAACATCAGAACAAGCATCATTATGTTACTGCTCGTAATCCCCAAGGTTTATCGCCTTACTAGTCGATACAAGAACGAGCTAAGTTACTATCATGATACTTTAGGGTTCCCATACGGGTTTTATATGTCAATACTACATTATGTAGTCTGACTATGAACTTGGCAAGAGTTCTTATTATCTTAATGAATTTACTGTTTTAACGTCGCATCATCTCTGGGATATATAACGCTGTCTCTGATACCATTTCTGTAACACCCCCAGATCCAGGGTCAGGGATCTGGTCGTTACGGTCTCAATATCCAACCACAAAACCAACATAACTTAATTACAACCTTGTGACCCAAAACAACAACATAAAACACACCCGTTATAGTCCCAGAGATGAAATCAGAGTAACCAACAATATTATTATTCACAAGTTTGAGTTCTTACAACCCAAAGAATTACAATTGTACAATTACATACTCTTTGCCATCCATTAATAGATACCATAATATAAATACATTTGAGGTTCAATTGCTAACAACTAGCCTACCAGTAGTTGCATCCTCAACAAAGGTAGCCAAGACCTTGGCGGTAAACTTCTGACGGTTGACACCTGCTTACGCTGCGTGCGCCTTGCGCGGCCATCTGATCTAGCTGTTGTTGTGATATAAATAAATAAAGCAAGGGTGAGCAATAGCCCACCAGAAATATAATTGAACAGTGATAATATATGACAGTCCAAAATATCTTTGAAACCATATGCCATGCATTAACGATGCAGTACCAATATAAGGTATGAGATGAAGTTACAAGGTAACTCAAAAAAAATATATTTGTTTTGAATAAATATTTGCTATGCAAAAGATAAGCAAGATATTCTCAATTATCATAAAAGAGGAACTTGCAGGAAAAATATTGCAATTCCGGTTTCAACACTTTTTCACATTGCCAACACCAACAGTGTTGTAGAAATTTCTCACTTTTAGAAGATGAACTAATACGGGAGCATTGCCGCGCCAGATGCCCTGATGTTTACGATGATCAATCGTATGTCATGCATCTCATCAGTCGTTCTCTACATGTAGAAGGTAGCTCCGACGGAATTACTTATCTACCGCCCTCTGGAACTCCTCAGCCAACGGTGGGGCTATTGCTGGACCGGCGCCACTCGGCCACTTACGCGTCTCCTAGTTCGAATATCATCCATGACTCTGAAACGTAAAGTTCGTTCCCCTTTTTCCCCAAGTGTAACACTTGTTGATAGGACTCCACAAAGTAGTCGTATCTAATTGGAAAGGAAAATTCACCAATATTTCCCAAGCTGATGCTTGTTAATGGATATAAACTTGTTACATCAATCATACCCCTCGAGCGTTGAGGAGGTAACCAAAAGACTCATATCGATGCTTGAAAGAATCAAGATGTGAGTGACAAGATAGTTTTAGCAAGTATAGGACCGGGCAGTCCAATAAATAACATCGCTCAAGTGAGGTCCCCTTATATACGTTTGGAAGTTGAGCGAGTATTTAAATCTTCTTTAAGATAGATTTAAATGAAATTAAAGTTTTGGGAACCTCCCCTTGATAAAATAGTCATAAAAGACTCCGAAATATTTTACATAATATCTGAAGGTGAAGGGTAGCCTTCGAATAATATAAATCATTATAAAAAGAATTCAAAAGAATTTTATTAAACATTCCCAGAATGTTTATTAAATCAATAATAATTAAGGAATATGAACAAATCATAATATTGCTCGTAAGTAATCCTCGAATGAATATATAGAATTATTTATTAAATAAGTCTCTTCTTAAATGAATATTTAAAATAATATTCCTTGAATAAATAAACTTAAATAAATATTTAAAATAATATTTACTGAATAAACCAAACCTTAAATGAATATTTGAAAATAATATTCATTTAATCAATAACCTTCCAAACGGATATCCAAATAATATTCATTTAGTAATCAAAACTTTAATGGAATATTCGAAGTAATATTCCTTGAGTAAATAGAACTTCCAATGAATATTTTAAAATAATATTCATTAAGTAAATCAAACCTTAAATGAATATTCGAAAGTAATATTCATTAAATAAATAAAGATCAAATGAATATTCAAGATGATATTCGATAAATAGATAAACTCAAATAAATATTTAAAATAATGATTATTAAGTAAATAAAACCTTAAATGAATATCCAAATAATATTCATTTAATAAATACTATTCTAAATGAATATCTAATTAATATTCATTTAGTAATCAATACTCTCAAGGAATATTTGAAATAATGTTCCTTAAGTAATTAGAATTTCAAAGAAATATCTTAAAGTAATATTCATTGAATAGATAAAACCTTAAATGAATATTCGAAAGTAATATTCATTTAATAAACAATATTCTAAATGAATCCTGAAATAATATTCATGAAATAATCAAACTCTAAATGAATATTCGAAATAATATTCATTTAATATTTCTCGACTGAGATAATGCTCAAATAACATTTCTCGAAAGATTTCCAAGTAAATAATACTTTATGGAAATATAATTAATGTTTAATAATAACATTCCTCAAAAGGAATACTAATCTGTCGTTGGAATCCCTCCGGGTTTCCAAGACTACATCTATATCTCAAAATACCGACTCCCGGTCTACATTTAAAGAATGAATATCACATGCCCTTCACTAAGGGTCTTAACCAAAATCCGGCTTATACTGATATATCGTATCTAGTCCATAAGCCAATATCAATTCAGGGAACAAGTATTGCAATATAACTTGAAAGTAGACATGCATGCTATGGCATATGTATACAACAATCATCATATATATATTATCACAACAACAGTTCCAAGTATTGGAAACTTGCCTGAGAATCGAGTGCGGGTAGGGGTAATGTGTCCCGGGTCAGCTCGACGATCTATAAACAATCAGAATATTTAAGATTAATCACTTAACGCTTCTTAAAAGGCTAAGTATAAACTCTACTTAAATCGAAATGTGCTTTCGAGTTATCTCGTTACGTCTCTTTTAGTGTAACCCTTTTTATCACCGATACGATCCGACATTCGTTCGTTATCAAGACATGTCATCATGCTTATACTTGGTATATACTTAAGTCGTATAAGTTCTAAGGTTGGTCGTTTACGAATCAAGATTATACCTCGAGTGCTATCGCCCGTTTTCTAAGTTATAACCAAAGTCATACCTTTAAGGGGTTCGTTCGCGTTTAACCTCGATTCAAACATTTTTATAAAATCGGAAAACGATCCATTCGACATGTGGTTTTCTCCCACGCCTTCCTTTTTACCTCTAATATTTAATTAATAAGATTCGCCACTGATTAAACGACATTTAAGGGAATCAATTTCAATTACGAACTTTCGATTACGGTTCCGAACCACTTTTACGAATTTAATCATAACTCCTAAACCGTAAGTCCATTTCATGCGATCTTTATATCAAAACGAAGCTTGTAACATGATCTAGCTAATCATGGCATAAGTCGAAGCTATGCAGTGAGTTTTATCTACTGTCAAACTCGTGTTCTTAAGGTTAACGAAATTTCGGCGTTACGACGGCTATAAATCGGATATTTACCAAATTCCAAAACTCCCAATAATCATGATATCTACTCCAAACAACATATACATGATTTATAACCATGAACTGAGGCCAAGCAATGCCTTTCCGTTCATCTAAGCTATTTTTAACATTTACTAAAACCAAATCATAATCATGCTTATAATCACTAATAACATAACTAAGCTTAAATCACCAAGAACATGCATAATCTCAAAGTAAGATCTAGGGTTTTCAAGTGTGTTATACCTTCCTTGGGGTGTGTATGCACTTAGTAAGCCTTGTATAGTCCTTGTATAGCCTCCATGAAGCTTGTATCATCAACCAAAATCAAGATCCAAAAGTTATGTTCTTGAGGTTACTATTCACCCTTAACTTTGATGATTTTATTGAAAATGGAAACAATGGATTTTGAGGCTAAGATTTCTAGGGTTTCATTTTTATGAAATATAGGATCTAGGATAAAAGTTTGGTGATCAAACAATGGTGGGAGGTTGGATTTTGATCTTGGATTTAGGCTAAAAGCCGAATGGAGCAAGAATGGGGAGAGATGGAGTTTTTGCTTGCTTCCTTTGAATAATAATGCATAAAGTGGATGAGTTTTAGATAATATCTCATCTTGTATTGCTTTAATAAAGTGATGATGCATGGAGTGATGCATTTTGCAAGCCATGTGTTGATGTTTAAGTGGTTTCCATGCTAATCAAGTGGTTTGTTTCTAAGTGTTTGGTTTCGTCTCTAACCATGCTAGTCACTCTTGCAACTATGTAGTTACTAGATATTTTCTAGTGGCTTGCACAAGACTCTTGCTCCCTCTGCTTGTTTCTTTGTCCGTTTATTGCTTAATTCGTTGATCGTTCGAGGGAATAACTCATTCGTTTCTAGTTAGGGTTTTACCGAAAACCTTCTTAATATTTATAATAACATTCTCCATCTTTCTTAATACTTCTCGAATTTAAATTCCTTAAATCCCTTAAATAAATCCTTAAGTTTGGTAGTGTCCAGGGAATTCTCGGAGAAAATGAAAGTGCTCTGTTTCTGAATCCGACAGCTTTTACATACACTTATTTTCCTCCTGGATCACTAATACGAACTCAGAAATCCATTCCGAATACCGGGTATAACATTATTATAATAATATTCCAAATTCCACCAAAATCACTATTCATCACTTATTTTTATTTAATTCCTATAGTTGGGAAAATGAACCTGGTTCACCCTCGAGTGTTCCTTAACCTTTTTACGGAACCGCTGGGCTTATAATAGATATTGATTTTGATGACATGAGGGTATCTATTTCTCTCTAGGGAATCTTATCTTAACTTTCTAGGAGATAGATTATTCTAATCTAAGTTATCACCCAATAGCATCCTTCAGGCCATATAACCTTGGAATATATATATCCTTTCATTATTCATTCTTTAAAGCCAGTATTACAATGTAGTTGTAACCACTGTTCACTCTTACATCAATGCATAATAAAAGTTTTAATTCTACCCAAAAATCTGGGTTCTTACAATATGGTAGACTCTGTTATTTCTGATTGAATGTGAGTGTAAACACTTCACCTAAACACTTGTGTGTTTGAGAGTTTGTGAGATTATTCAGTTCATGACTGTTATTCACTGAATGATGCTATGATTTCTATCTCTTGATCTTTTTGTCTTCAAAGACTGTGTGCTTACTTGGATAATCATGGACATCAAAGGGAATAGAAGTTTTCAGATTTCTGTATTACAGTAACTACAGAGTTTAGCATTCATCAAACAATCAGTGTTTAATATGAGAGTCTGTGCATTCAGTGTTTATTGATTTTTGTTATGGATTTTATGAAATATTAGATGCTCTAAAAATTGATTTTAGTAAACTCTGCTTCACACACACTGATACTCACAACTGTGCAATTTTTTGAAAGGGTTTTAGTGATAAAGTTGGAAAATTGATAAACACTGTTGAGTTGTGTTAAGTACTCTAAGGTACAGTTTCATTTAGGTGATTTGACTATTTTGGAGTAATTGAGGTAGTTGACAACTGTTAAATAGTGTAAGTGTCGTGATTATAGGAATGACAGCGGTAATTATTAAGTGATCCATTGGTTGTTTGACACGTGTCCCATGATAGTGTCCCACTCACACATTACTCTACAACAGTTGCGCGCTTTTACTAAACAAACAATTGAGTTTTAATTTTACTCTAATCGTCTTTAGTCTCTCACTTCATATCGATTCACATTCACCCACTCACAGTTACTTGCATAATCATTCACTTTCAAAATTCTCATATACTCTTCTTCACATTTTGGTAAACACTTACCGTACATCTTCTCTCTAAATCTCTTCGTATCATATCTTACTAATGGCAACTAAAGCGTTTGATGCAGCAGGGTTAGTTTTTCTTCCTAGCAACTATGCGGCACCACTGGAGAATGCAAATGCTCCAGAGGCGTTTCATTTGTTCCAAAATTTCTTGAAAGATTCTGAAATAGGGAAGGCTTTAACTGCACCACCAACATTATCTGCATCACAAATTGCTGCTTTCTGGACAAACTCTGTATATGATGATGGAGAAGAGTCTGGCACTCCTACAATTACTTTCACTCATGATGAATCAGAGTATATCATTACTCCAACTACGGTTAGGGATGCTCTGGATTTTGAGACACGCACTTCTTACAGTGTTGTTGGTCATGATCGCTTGAGGACAATGTTGGAGCAAATAGGATGTGCAGGAAACTTGAATAAGATAGGGTCTTTGAGACGGCCACTTTTGAGAAAGGAATGGAGTTTCTTTTTCGATTGCATCACAAGAGCTTTTGGAAAGAAGACAACAAACTGGGATGCACTTCCTCTTGACACTCTCCAAATTGGTCATGCTCTATTATATGGAGGTAATTTTGATTTTGGTAGACTAGTGTTAATGAACTTGGGAGAGCGTTTGTCTGAGCCTACTTCTGTTTATTTTGCTCGTTTTTGTCAACTGCTATTTACTGCCTGTGTGCCTAACATTCAAATTGATGAAGCTGATGTGATTCAGCCTTTTCAAGTTGCTAAAAGAATGTTTTCTGATTTGACAAACAAAGATGTTACTAAACAACAAATACCAGATATGTTTATGCCTTTAGCCTTACAGAACTATGTAAACCAACCACAAGACCATCAATCACCACAACAAATGCCTGAACCAATAGACACCATAAACTCTGAACCAACACCTACAACACCCACAACCACTGTACCTACTACATCTCATCAACCACAACCAGAAACCTTAAACTCTTCACCAATAAACTCTCCAACCATAAACTCTCCACCATTAAACACTGAAACCTTAAACACTGAATCTTTAAACTCTGAGCCAGCACCTACTGAAACAGCCAAAACCAAGCCAAAGAGAAAGAAACACACCGCTCAAAACACTAAACACTCAAAGGCTAAACAGAAACTACCTGGAGCTGTTTATACAAGAAGGAAGAAACAAAAGGCAAACAGACCTTCACTTTCACCACCAAGAGAGAGCTCAAGTGAAGATGAAGAGGAGATTGTAGTGCCTCCAATCAAGAAGAGGAGATTAATTCTTTCTGATTCAGATGAAGAGAATGTTGTTGAAGCTCCAGAGGTGGTTTCACAGCAAACACCTACTGTTGAGGTTACAGTGAATGTTGAAATACCTGCAGAGGTTGAAATGCCTGCAGAGGATATTGTGGCTGACAAAGTTGAAATACCTGCAGAGGTTGAAATGCCTGCAGAGGATACTGTTAATGTTGAAATACCTACAGAGGATAAAATGCCTGTAGAAGAGGATCACAGAGATGTTTTTTCACCAGTGCATGATGTTCTTGATTCAATTCTTGATCCTATCTCACCTATTGCTAACACTGAAGCTCCTGGTGTAGCTGATGAGCCTGCAGTAAATGTTCCTGAAGCTGCAGCATCACACACAGAGCTGATATCTACTGCTTCTCCAATTCCAAACAAAGGTGATGAAGTTGATCAGGCAACAAAGGAAAATTCTGAATCTATGCCTGTTGAAGTTACAAAGGGAAACTCTGTTGCAGAGTCTGTGCAACATGAGGTGACTATTGAAAAGGTTGCAGAAGTTGTTGAAGAAACTGTGACTGACACTGCTCAGCACAGTGGTTCTTTAAAAGGTGATCAAGCTAAAGATGCAAGTGCTGAAGATGAATCTGACAGTAGTGCAAACTCTGACTCTTTTGTGAGTGCACCAGCACAGACAGATAATAAACATACACCTTTTGATCAGCCTTGTCCATCTCATGCAGTTGAAGTAGAGCATCTTGCTAAATCTGCTGAAAATTGGTATAAACAAGACTGTATTTTTCCAAAAGGGAGAGCAGCTGAGTTTGTTAAGCAAACTGCAAAGCAAATTTCAAATCCAGAAATCTTATCCTGTTTAAAGGCAACTGTGGTACAAGTCAAGACTCTGGAAGGCAATTTTGCTGAAACAAAACAAGAGATTACTTCTTTAAAGACTGAGATACAGTCAAGAGAATTGAAGATGGAAAGAGAGTCCAAAATAAAAGCTGTCCAGCTGTCTAAAGTTCAAGACACTCTCTTTGCCAGGCTAGGAAAAGTTGAAGAAAATCAAACTGCTCTGTTTTCTAAGGTTGAGTCTATTGCTAATTCTTTGGAGCTCATTACATCAATACTCATTCCTGATGATGTCAAAAAGGGGGAGAGAGTTGCTAAGTCTAAATGCAAAGTTTCTCAAACTCTGACTCAAAAGGATGATGCTGGAGATGGAGGGGCAAGTGATAAGAGTAAGATCTTAAACTCTGAAAGGCAAACTCTGAGATCTGGCAAATCTTTTAAATCACAGTCTGTTGGAATAAACACTGAAACTCAAGGTACTTCAAAGACCAAGAGTTTGGAATTAATATCAAATCCAAAGACTGATGAGGAGTTAGCTGTTAAGCTTTTCATGGAAGAGAATGCTGAAGGAGTTACTTTAGAAGATGCTAAAGCTGAAGAGAAGAGTTTACAAGAAAAGCATTTGAAAGCTCTAAAGTCTGAAAAAGTCAAGAAGAATGTGAAAATTGCTAAAGCTGCAAAGCCTGTTCTTAAAGGCATTCAAATCAAAGAACCAGTTGGTACAAATCAAAGAATGCAAGTATTCAGAAAACCAACAGATGCAGAAGCTAAGCACAAGCTGAAAAGTATTGTTCCAACCTCTGTTGATACACATGTTGTACAGAAAAATGAAGACACAACCTCTGTTGCTGCACAAGTTGTGACCACACCATTATTGTCTTCTCAGTTGAAATCAACATTTAAGAAAGGTGCTCCTCATGACTCAAGACTAGAAGCTACAATTCCAATGGATTTTACTGATGATAGAGCTTTATCTGGTAAAGTTGGATACAACAAAGAAGGCATAGGCTCACACAGAGATAAAAGGTAATATGTTGGTCCTAGAGATCCTTCTTCACTGTCTGTTCCAGGTCGTGGTGTCACTCAAGAGAGTTTAGACAAACTGGAATCAGTACAGCTTGTATATCAGAAGAGTCTAGAGAAGGATTTCTTGCTATATTTCATGGCTGATGGAACAGTATTTAAAGTTTCTGAAAAGGATATCGAATTAAAATACTGGGAAGAACTTGAATATGTTCTGTATATTTTCAGAGTGAGAAATCAAAGAGCTCAGTCAGTTGCAAATGTGCTTAGACAAAGAATGATTCAAAACCTTGCAAGAAGGCAAATGAAATTCAACAGCAAGTATGTTCCTAAATATAGAGATTGGAATGGAAATCTGATAGAAATGGAGAAAGGGACTACAAAACTGAAGACTGATCTTGGAGTTACTGTTCTGGATTTCAATGTAAAGTCTGAAGAAGTGAAGTACATAAGGCTGGGAAATGAAATGAGAAGAAACAAAATCTACGATCTTAGAGCTGCTATCTATCAAACTGATGAGAATGATTCTCAGTTGAGAGAAATCAAGGAAGCTATGCAGATAGAGCTTGAAAATGCTGAAAGAAGGTTGCTTATAGACTATCTCAGAACAATGCCTGATCTTCAAGAGATTAGAAATTAAAGTCTGTAAGAATTTTTCTTATTTTCTGTAGAATTTGTTAAGTAATAGCTTAAACTCTGTTTGTATGATTAAACACTGTAAACTTTGTATTTGTTTTGACATCATCATTTACTGTAAACTTGTACATTTTTGCTAATGGACAAGTTGGGGGAGATTGTTAGAAATGATTGATGAGAACAGTGTTTGGAAGCTATAGTGACAAAACAGAGTTTAGCTGGAAGCAGTCAGAGTTTAGTTAAACACTGACTGGAAGCGCAACAGAGGTTGTTAAACTCTGTAGCGGTATTGTCTGAAGAGTCAACAGTGTTTAAAGGTTGATGCAAGATAAGTATGGAAGCAATATCTTTGAAGATTGAAAAGCTGTCAAAGAGATTGAGTTGACTTGGAAGACTGGAGCAATCGTGATTGATATCAATTGTATAGCTTGATTATAGGAGAATCAGTTACTGATTGTACGAAGCTGTATGTTCTATAAATACAGTTAGGTTAACCCTAGAAGGGTAATCGAACATTGAAAAATTCATTGATTGTAACCTAAGCAGCTCTCTGTGATATTTACATCACTGAGAGAGGAATTGTTAATTCCAAACAGTTTTTAAAGTGTTAAACAGTGTGTTCTTGTTAAGTTACTCATACAGTAATTGATTGCTTATTGTGTATTCGACCTAACAAAGGAAAACAAAATAAAAATGATTGCAAATGAAATTTGAAATTCATATTAATTATTAGATAAATATTTAGATAAAACACATATAGATAGGTCAAAGATATTCATTAAAAAAATAGATTATGGATAATCTTCTACAAGATATTCAGAAATCTCAAGTTGAAATTCAATCAAGACTTCAAACACTTTAAGATAACCAAGTCACTATTATGGAAAATCAAGCAGTTCTGATGAATCTCATTTGTTCTGTTACTGAATCTCTTGGAATTCATGTTGCTGATGTCAAAAAGGGGGAGATAAAAACAATTCAAAGACAACAACAACAAGAGACTAAGGGAGATAAAAGAAGAACTGGTAGGGGAGATAAAGACAGTGATAGAGGTGAATCTTATCAGGGAAGTGGTAAAGGAAAAGAAGCGTCAAATAGTTGAATTCTTTCGTCTAAGTACTGGATACTATGTCTATATCTAAAAAGAGGAGGTACTTAACTTCATGATTTTTGAATTCATAAATTCTATTCTGATTGTATTGTTATATGTTTTGACATCAACAACTCAGATTTATGCTTCAGATTTTAAAGCATAAATAGGGGAGATTGTTAGGAATAATTCATGAGTTGTGATGTTAAGAATAGAATTTTACTTATACTTCTTGTATATCCTGATCTTATAAAGGATTTAGCACTTTGTATAGGAAATATGTGTTAGACAGTTATCTGTAAAGTTTAGTCAGGAATGAACAGTGCATCAAGTACTACATGTCAGGAACTGAGATCGAATCCTGATATGTCAAGACAAATACTGATCAAGTACTGATAGGATGGTTAGATCCTGATGCAAGAGGGAATCCTGATATCAGTCGTGTTACTGATGATGTCATTATGGATGCTACAGAAACTGGCAAGTGCTATAAAACAGGATCGTTGTTTGAAGAACAAGCAAGAAGATATTATGAAGGGAAGAATTTTCTATTGATGGAAACTATCAACTGGACGGCAGAACATTGTTATGTATAGATTATCTTTCTGTAATTAGTTGATAGGAAGCATTATAAATACTCTCTCTATATCATTGTAAAAAGAGTCGAACAAGTGTGAGTCGTAAGTTCGTGTGCGTAGCTCTGTATAAGGTTTGTATTCGAGAGTTCGAAACAAACAGAGAGAGAGAGAGATTTGTATTGTCAGCAGCTGCTAAAGGTATTTGTACACCTTTGGTAGAGTTTGTATTTGATCTTATTAATACAAACAGAGTTTGATTCATTCGTTTATTCTTGTTCATATAACCAATCAAAAATCAGACACGATTATATAGCTTGTATTCAACCCCCCCCCCATTACAAGTTATTCGAGTTAAAGATGTTGCATCATCTGGAAGCAACAGATCCTGATTATCTTGATAGAATCAGAGATGGACCTTTTGTTCCAACAAAGGTCGTTGGACAAGCAACTGTTGATGGTGTGGTTGTTCCAGAACATACAGGAGAGAAGCCAAAATCTGAGTGGTCAGATAAGGACAAGGAGAATGTTCTTAAAGATGCTAAAGTGAGAAACATATTATTCAACAGTCTTGATTCTGTTCTCACTAACTATGTTCTCTCTTGTAAAATTGCTAAGGATATATGGGACAATATTAAGGTTCATTGTGAAGGAACTAAGCATGTCAGGAAGAATATGAGGACACTACTTATACAACAGTATGAGTACTTTGAATCCAAGTCTGGTGAGTCACTTACTGATACCTTTGATAGGTTTACAAAACTCATCAATGAGATGGCTATGCATGGTAAATATTATGACTTGGAGGATATGAATACAAAGTTCATGAAAGCTTTGCCTGATTTCTACAATGAGAAGATATCTGCGATTGAGGAAGCTAATGATCTGGATGAAATATCATTAGAGGCAGTATATGGAAAACTGAGAGCTTATGAAATTAACAAGCAGCAGAAGAAGAGCAGGAGTGAAGGAAAGATGAAGACTGTTGCACTTACTGCTCAATCTGAATTAAAGAAGCTTCCGGAAGAACAGCATGAAGAGATTGTTGTAAAGAACTCAAGGAAGAAGAAAAGCAAAGAAAGTTCTGAGTCAGAGACTACTGATATAGACTCTAACAACAATGATTCTGAATCTGAGATGCAGGAACTCTTTGCTATGTTTGCTAAAGCCTTCAAGAAAGGAATATTCAACAGGAGAAGATTTAGCAAAGGACCTTTTCAAAAGAAGGAGGAGAAGAAGAGTGACAAAGGCAAAGGTACAATTGTCAAGCTTGATAAGGCCAAGATCAAGTGCTTTAATTGCAGCAAGCTTGGACACTTTGCTAGTGAGTGTAAGAAGCCTAGGAATTCAGGAAAGGATAATGCATTTATGGTCACACAGAAGGATTGGGCTGATTCCAGTGATTCTGAAGATGAATTGGATTATGACAACATTGCACTGATGGCAAATGTTTCAGATAAACCTGGATCTCCAAAGAAAACTTCTCCATCCTCTGTTAAGGTATCACTTCACTCTCTTGATTCATTTGATAACTTAAATTCTGATGAAATTAGATCTATCCATGCTGAGTTTAAGAATCTTATGACTAATTTTAGAATTCTTACTTGTGAAAGAGATGAACTTAAGGTTAAGAATGATAAATTAGTTGATAGAAATAATTCTCTTGAATGTGAGTTAATTCAAATAGAAGAATACAAGTTAAGTTCTGATAAAGCTAAGCATGATTATGGTGTTATTCTTGAGGCTTATGACTATGTCAGAAAAGAACTAGAGGAAGAGAGAGATGTGATTAAGACCATTAACATTTTTTGTAAAAAGACACAAGAAATCATCGAAAATGGAATTCGTGGTAAGGTTAATGGTTTAGGTTTTGATAAGGCTAGACAAGAAGAAAATGTAGCTATTGTCAATGATGATAGTAAAGTAGAAGCTAGCACATCTAAATCTGAAGGTAAGAAAATTGTTTCTGAACCTAATCATGTTAAATTTGTTGATTCAAAAGGTACCCCTATTGTACACAAAAGGATTAACAATAGTAATTCAGGTGAAAAAGTGTTATAGAAACCTAAGAATGTAAACATAGGGTTTCTGTCTAAGTCTCAGTTGAAACAGAGATTAGATGGTCTTTCAGAGTCTAGCAAGATCAAGATAAATAGGAATGGAAAGGAAGGTATTAACAAAGAGAATAATTACAAGAATGTACCTGATGCACCTAGGAAAAAATGCTATAAGTGTGGAAATCATAATCATTTGGCCCTAGACTGCAATCAAAAACCTTCTTGGAGAACTGAGTCCAGATTCTCCAAGACTCAGAAAATTCAATACCAACCACAAAAAGCTTGTTATCATTGTGGTAGTTTACTTCATTCCATTTACATGTGTAGAGAATATCATGAACTGTATTATGACTATTATTCTTTGAAATCTGTAACTCCTAGTCACAAACAGTTTGTCAAATCAGAGTCTAAAGTTGACTCTACAACAGGTAAAGTAAAGGCAAAATTCTCAAAGCCTGTTGTTTCTAAATCTAGTAAGAAAGGATCCAATCAAAGTTGGGTCCTAAAAAATTCTAACTAGTTACTTTTTGTTTGCAGGGCACAGGAAAGAAGCATTCAATTATCTTGGACAGTGGATGCTCTGGACATATGACTGGAAAGAAGTCCCTGCTTACAAAGTTTGAGAGGAAAGATGGCCCAGTGATATCTTTTGGAGATGGCAACAAAGGAGAAACTCTGGGATATGGCTCAATTGTTTTGGGGAATGTCATCATAGAAAATGTAGCACTGGTTGAAGGATTGAAACATACTCTTTTAAGCATAAGTCAACTGGGTGATAAAGGTTACAAATCAATCTTTGACAAAGAAGGATGCAAAATCTTAAATATGCAGAATGGAGACATTGTTCTAACTGGTCAAAGACATGGTAACATATATGAAGCCAGCTTAAGTGATACATCTAAAGGAATTGTTAGATGTCTCTACAGCAAAGCAACAAGTAATGAAAGCTGGAATTGGCACAAGAAACTCTCACATCTCAACTTCAAGAAGCTTAATCAACTTGTTAAGCACAATCTGGTGAGAGGCCTACCTCAGGCAAATTATGTGCAAGATGGACTTTGTGATGCATGTCATCTTGGAAAGCAAAGAAGAACCACTTTCAAGAGCAAGACTGAGAATTCAATTACTGAACCATTTCACATGCTACATCTTGATCTGTTTGGTCCAGTAAACATTATGTCTATCAGCAAGAAAAGATTTGCTCTTGTGATAGTGGATGATTTCACAAGGTTCACATGGGTGTTCTTTCTACACAAGAAGGATGAAGCTCCTCAGCAAATCATTGAACTTGTCAAGAATATTCAGAATAACTCTGAGTACAAAGTCAAAGTACTTAGGAGTGACAATGGTACAGAATTCAAGAATTCTACAATGGAGGAGTATTGTGCAGACAATGGAATCACTCAATAGTTTTCTGCACCTGGTACACCTCAGCAGAATGGTGTAGTGGAAAGAAAGAACATGACTCTCATAGAGGCAGTAAGAACCATGCTTGCAGATGCAAAACTTCCAACCTATTTTTGGGCATAAGCTATTAACACTTCATGTTTCACTCAAAATTGTACCTTGGTAAATAGTCATGGAAAAACTCCCTATGAGATGATCAAAGGAAAGAAACTAAGTGTGAAATACTTTCACATCTTTGGATGCAAATGCTATGTCCTAAAAGTTCATCCAGAACAACTTGGAAAATTTGAAGCCAAATCGGATGAAGCAATTTTTCTAGGATATTCAGCATCTAAGGCCTTCAAAGTTTATAATCTCAGAACTCACATTGTTATGGAATCAATTCATGTTGCATTTGATTATAAGAAATTTGGAATTCTGCAAACTGATGAAAGCCATGACAAATTGGAATTTAAAAATCTAAAGAATTCTGAGATACTCTTCAGTGATGATGAAGGTTCTCCAGAAGAAATTTCTATTGCTTATCAAAGGAATGCTACTGTTGAGGGGGAGCAAATAAATCAAAGAGAACACAGTGATCATCAGGAGCAGACTAGCTATTCAGAGTCTACTCCATCAGGAACTGATCTTTCAGAGTCTACTGAGGAAAGATCAGTAACTAGGAGCAATATGGAATCTACTGATTCTATTGATCAAAGGGGAGTTATTGAAGGCAGAGAGAATTCTTCTACAAGAGATACCACTAACTTAGGGGGAGAATCTAGCAGAGGTAATCTACCACCTGTTAGAAAATGGACAAAGGATCATACTGAAGATTTGATTATTGGTGATCCAAATAGTGGTGTTCGAACTAGAAGATCAATTCAAAATGAATGCTTGTATAGTTGTTTTCTCTCAAAGAATGAACCTAAGAAGGTTGAAGAAGCCTTACAGGATCCTGATTGGGCAATTGCAATGCAGGAGGAATTAAATGAGTTTGAGAGAAACAAAGTCTGGAAACTGGTACCAAGACCTAAAGATAGATCTATTGTTGGTGCAAGATGGGTTTTCAGAAACAAGCTAGATGAATCTGGTATGATTGTAAGAAACAAAGCAAGACTGGTGGCCAAGGGTTATTCTCAGGAAGAAGGCATTGATTATGATGAGACCTTTGCACCTGTAGCAAGATTTGAAGCAATCAGAATGTTTCTTGCATTTGCAGCCCATTCAAAATTCAAGGTATACCAGATGGATGTAAAGAGTGCTTTTCTAAATGGCAAACTTGATGAGGAAGTGTATGTGGAACAGCCACCCGGATTTGTTGATCCAAAGTTTCCAAATCATGTCTACAAACTTGACAAGGCACTCTATGGACTAAAGCAGGCACCAAGAGCATGGTATGAGACTTTGTCTAAATTTCTTCTTGAAAATGGCTTCACAAGAGGTACAATTGACAAAACTCTATTCTTTAGAAAGATAAAAGGTGAATTGCTTTTAGTTCAAGTTTATGTTGATGATATTATTTTTGGTTCTACTAATGAAAAGTTGTGTGCTAAGTTTAGCAAGCTTATGCAGTCTAAGTATCAGATGAGCATGATGGGTGAATTAAATTATTTCTTAGGCTTGCAGGTCAAACAGACTGAGACTGATATTTTCTTTAATCAGTCAAAGTATATCAAAGATCTTTTAAGAAGGTTTGACTTTCAAGACTGTGCAGTTGCAAAAACACCCATGGCAACAACCACTAAACTAGACTCTGATCCTAAGGGAAAGAGTGTGGATAATACTAGTTATAGAGGCATGATAGGCTCATTGTTATATCTAACTGCAAGTAGACCAGATATAATGTTTTCTACCTGTTTATGTGCTAGATTCTAAAGTGATCCTAAGGAATCTCATTTAATTGCTGTGAAGAGAATTTTTAGATATCTTAAAGGAACTCCAAATCTTGGTTTGTGGTACCCTAGAGAATCTGATTTCTTCCTAATTGGCTATTCAGACTCTGATTATGCAGGGTGTAAGATAGACAGGAAAAGCACTACAGGTACATGTCAATTCTTGGGAAATAGATTGATTTCTTGGGCAAGCAAGAAACAACAATCTGTTTCAACCTCAACTGCAGAAGCTGAGTACATAGCAGCAGGCAGTTGTTGTACACAGCTCCTTTGGATAAGAAATCAGTTGATGGATTATGGTATGACACTTAGTAATATTCCTATGTTTTGTGATAATACTAGTGCTATTAAAATTGCAGAAAATCCAGTTCAACATTCAAGGACTAAGCATATTGATGTCAGGTATCATTTTATTAGAGAACATATTGAGAATGGTACTGTGGAACTTCACTTTGTTCCTACTGACAAACAGCTTGCAGATATTCTAACTAAACCACTTGATGAAACTACATTCAGTAGATTAGTAAGTGAGTTAGGAATGTTAAATTTCTAGATCTTTAACATCTGCAAAAGTAGAAAGGTATGGTGTTTTTAGCTTATAGACTTGATATTCTTGTCAGGATCTATATTTGATTGTTAAATGCTTTAGTTATAACACTTTGCCTTGATAAATTTCAGTATGATAGACTTGTTAATAATCATCAGGATTAGAATTGTTATCAGGATGCTGACGTTGTTATTCCCAGATTACACACTTGTATAATTGTAGAAGGGGGGGGTTGAATACAATTCTTGATAGTTATAAAATTTCTGATAAAAACCACAGAAATCTTATAAAGAAATAATTGCTGAATAGAAATAGTTCACAACCATATAAAAATCAGGTGGTTAAATGTACCACCTGAGACTTTTATTCGAAGAAAACCCTGTGATACAAATGTACACAGCTTCTGTGTTTACAACTCTTTGCTTCTAAAGATATTCAAGAAACCCTAAGCAAATATGTATGTTTTCTTACTATCTAAAGAGTTGCTACACTTGGTTATATATCCCAAGTTTACAATTGCTACAGGAATAAGATAATATTAATCTAATTCAAGTTGACTTGCTACTCCACTCCAAATCCACATGTAGCCGAAAGGTTGTCCTTGTGAACAGATATGTCCCCTGCACCTTTCTTGTATGTACTGTGTAAATGGAATGCTTCTTTCTTCTGTGTTTCCAAAGTATGGCTGCCATATTGCTTTTTATACCTACTATCAACCCATGTGATCTGTCAGTCAAACCTGTCCTTATCAACTGCTAATTCCCAGCTATCATAGGATAAAGTGACAATGATTATCCGTTGATGTTGTGCCTACTTATCCGTTGATGGTAGTTTGAGCTGTATCCGTTGATCGAGTAGATTTGAGTTGTATCCGTTGATAGAGCCCTGTTCTCATCCGTTGATACATTTTCACTTAGACAGAATTACATAGCATAGCTTATTTACAATTGGCTACCCTATTCTGCCTATCCATTGATGGTCAACATGACTCTGAATAAAAACACTATCAACTGATAAATAGAGATATTGCAATATGCTACAAAACCTCATCTATTGATGAGCTACCTGTCAACGAATAGAGTTATAAGGTCTTATCCGTTGACAGTTACAAAACTTGACTTATACAATTTTGCTTGAATGTTAAGTTATCATCAACTATAACATATTCCTAACAATCTCCCCCAATTTATACTTGATGGCAATAAAGCATAAATTCAGAACCTTGATGATAACAAAACATTCCTAACGATATATACACACTATAGTATGCAAACATTGTATTAAGCTACAAAAGTTAAAAACAGAAAGCTTTAAGAAACTTATCAGAGATGTGCTCCTTTAGATTGAGCAGATTAATGAGGTTTCCTCTCTCTGGTTGGCTGCACCCTTGACTTTCCTTCCTTGGCAGAGTTGGACTCAATTTGCACTTGAAGTTGCCTATAGAAGGTATCTTCTTCAACAACTTTTGGATTTAGCTTTAGTTGTAACCATCTTAGGTAATCAGAACTAGCCTTTGACAGTTGGTCTTCTAACCTGAAAAATCTCCTAGTGCCCTCATCATCCCTGAACTCCATCATCCAAAAGGGTTGAATGTGGATTTTCTGTCCATTATAAGGGATCTTCATTTTCTTTGGTAGACTTGAGGGTGAGTTCCATTCTCTCCTTATTTCTTCTATTCTGCTAATTATCTCCCTTCTGGCTATCTCAGAGAACCCTGTGTGTCTCTTGAATGCAGAGAACACTCTGGTTAGTGTATGATAATTCTCTCCAAGAACCTTCTTTAGTGGCCATGTCCTCTGACTTCCTCCCTTGTAGACAAACACTAATCTCTCAGGCTGATTCTTGTACTTGTCAATTCCTCTTACTTCTGACAGTTCATCTAAATATAGATTCATGCCAGAGTATTCTTCAATTTCTGCCTGATAGATAAAGTCTTCTTTGTTTTCCAAGATTGGTTGTTTGACAATAGCAGGTACCCTAGCAACTTGAACTGGTCCCTTTGAAAGTTGCTTCTTTGGAGCCCTTTTCTTCTGTTTTGGATTTAGCAAGAATGAAGGAACTTCAATTGAATCAAAATTCACTGGTTCCTCTTTAGGCCTTATGGGGTCACCATGGAAGTTTATAGTTGGGTCGATTACTGTTGCAGACATAGGTATTGGTGAACCAATTGTTTCTTTTTCTGGAGGGGGTTCTGGAGAAAGAACCCTCTTGGTTTTAGCTTTCCTTCTTCTAGGTTTGATTTTGGGAACTTCCTCAGGTTCCTTCATTTCAACCTCTACCTCGTCCATTAACTCTTGAGCTAGCCTGGCTTGCTTCTCTTTTGAGTTTTCATGTTGATTTTCTGTACTTGGATGGGCTTCCCTTTGGATTCTGGAGACTTCTTCTCTTTTAGCTTCCACAAATCTAGGATGACTGTTGGATATATTTAATACTTTTCCATTCCTTATGATTACAGCCATCCAATCTCTTACACTCTTATTTGTCTGAACTTTGAACTCCATGATTGTTTTTCCCATTAGCTTTTCTTCATCATTCTTGGGAAATGGGTAGTCCAATTGAAGCTTGTTCTTCCCATTTTCCTTTGGTGGTGAGTAGGCTCTGGTTTTGATAGCTGGTTCAAATTCTTTGACAAATGATGGCTCAGCATCATAGAATGTAGGAGCCACAACCCTTGGAGTGAGCACCTTCATGATTGTGGTTGATATTGTTGGAGCAGAAGATTGAGCATTAAGGAACAGAGATGATGCAATTGATTCATTGATCATCCTCTCTGTCCTTAGAATTCTTTCATTAGCCTCCTTGTTGATCTTTTCCAAAGCTTCTATCCTGGCTTGCCTTTCACCATCTGAGATGTCTTCTAAGCTTTGAATCTCAGGCAAAGCCACTTGTTTCTTCACAGGGGAAGCCTTTATCTCAAACTCTATTGGATTGACCACTACAATTGGCTGTTGCTCCCCCTCAATCTGTGCTATCTCACTACTGGTAGCTTGAAATTGGCCAGTAGATGTTGCAGCCTCTTCTGTGCTTGTTCCCATTTTCTCCCCCTTTTTGTTAGCATCAAGGGTTGGGGTTGAAGCTGCAAGTAGCATTTCCAGTAGTTGAGTTTGTTTGATTGGCAATGATGGTGTGCAATTGAGATTCCATACTATCCACTCTTGAGGAAAGAAGCTGAACAGACTTAGCCAGGCTATCTTCTTTGAGAAGTTTGCTAGAAAGCACCTTCTGAGTGGTAGTAGGAGCTAGTGCCTCAATCCTGGCATCTAGTGCTATTTTCATATCTCTAATTGCAGACTGGACCTCCTCTTGTTGTGTTCTTTGAATAACAGATTGCATCTTTTGTAATTTCAGGGAGGCCATTACTTGCTCAAGAACAGTCTTTCTCTGTGGTTCTGCAGTTTGGTGCTCAGCCTTAGCAGATTGGTATTGCTTCATTATTTCCACATTGAGATGCCCAAGTTCAGTGGCATTGGAAAACATCCATCCTGGAGTTTCATCCTCATTTATTTCTTCACCATCTGAACTTTGACTGTCATCACTACCAAACTCTTCACTTCCAGCACTTGGAGACAAGGTTTGTAAAGCTTCTTTTGCTCTTTGAAGAGATTCCGAGGTGTGCACTAGGTGCATTGCCTTCTCTGCCTCCACATTGCCCTGTTGTGCCATGACTTGATAGGCAGAAACAGGATGAGTAAAGGTTTCAGGATCCAAAGAGATGGAGTCAATAACTGACTGATATTCTTGTCTAAATTCCATTTCTTTGGAAGCTTCATTAACCTCCATTAACTCACTTGCAATGGCTGATTCTTCCTGCCTTATTTCTCCTGTAGTCCCTTCTCTCCTCTCATCTCTCTTTTCTTGCATCAGGGGCTCCCCCTGGCTCATACCTCTCACACCCTCACCTTCACCTACTAAGGTGGAACTCTCTAGCTCTCCTTTTGCCTGACCGGAAGAAATGGTCAGCCTCTCATAGATTTTCTCTCCTTTTGCCTGCTCACAAGGCAGCCTCTCACTCCCTTCCCTCATTCCTAAGAGTGTTTCAATCACTACAAACTCCTCCACAGTTGACATAGGAATGTCACATTTTGCAGTGGTAGAGAGAGTTGTCAACGAATAAGGTGTATCCGTTGGTGTAGTGGTTATTGCTGTCAACGGATAATTAGTTGAAGACATATCCGTTGATGGAGAAACACTTGTCAACGGATGAAGGATATCCGCTGATGAAGGTAAACGAGTATCCATTGAAGTGAAAACCAACACTGAATCTGTGGTGATTGATTTTAAGGAAGAGGCCACAGATAGTGTTGTGAATTCAGGAATGGAAGATTGATGGCCCAACAAATCATCTAAAAGATGATGACCACCAATTGTTGAGTGGGGCTTCTCCATGAATTTTAAAGATGGAGAATCAAGAATTGATGTAGATATCATATCCACATCCAGAGATGGAGTTGGTGATGGTGGATCAAAATGTGTATCGATTTGAAGGTTAAGATCAAGGGGCTGTGACTCCACATTTATTGAAGTCACATCAAACTGAATTTGAGAAGGTACAGTTTGCTGTACAGTGTGTGCACCCTGTGATTCCCCAATGGTTTTGGACTTTACTCTTCTACCATAGGTTTTTGAGTGAGAGCTATCTGTGTCCCTTGCCCTTTTGTGCTGTGTTCCTGGAATGGAACTTAAATTAGTAGTCACACCCTGTTGAGAGGATGTAACTAGAATTTGGCTTGTAGTTTCATTAACAGTCTTTTGAGAGACTGAAATGTTGGTTGCACCTGCCTCACCTTCCTTATCCTTAGGGCTTCTTTGATGTTCACCCTGTCCCTCACCACTCACTACCACCTTCACACTCCCCTCAAGAGCTTTGGTAGTTTTTGCAACAGATGCCTTTTGAGAGACACCTGAGGTTTGTCTTTTAGATTGTGGTTTAGGAACTTTGGATTTGGACACTTTGGTAGGAGCCTGTTTGGTCACAGTCACAGACTCCATTGTGACACTAGAAGGCAAAGAAATTTGGGGGTTGGAGATAGGAATTTCAGGGTTGGAAACAGTTACCTGAACAATTGGTAGATATACCAATTGTACTTCTGCATTTAGGTTCATTCGAATCAAATCACTTAAGACTCTCTTCTCCTGAACAAAACAATTGAACTTGCTATCTGGGTTAGCAATGGATAGCTCATTCTCAGATACATGCAGTGCTAGGAGCATTAAAAATCTAGCAAAATAAACATTCTTGCTCCTAGTTTCCTTTTTACCTAATTTAGCTGCTATCTCATACATGACTAGTGTGCCAAAATTATAGAATTTATCAGTTAAAAGCATACATAGCATAACTAGCATGGAGTTGGTAACAGCATCAAAGTTACTAATCTTGCCAGAAAAAGTTTTAATGAAGGCATCACAAAGATAACTCCATTCCTTAACCATACCTTTCCTAACAATTTTCCCTAAGTTCTCAGTACTAAGGGTATAATTTATGGAATTAAGCATGGTAACAATTTCAGCATTACTGGGTTCCTTCAGACAGTTATTCTCAGGCAGGTTCAAAAAACAAGCAGTTAACACATCAGAATTAACTACATAATTTTTACCCTTTAAAGAAAAAGCAAGTGTACCGTCTGTGCCATTGTACTCAGCAGATGCCCACACCTCTTCAATAACCTCATGGATTAGAGGAGTGGTGGCAGTCATAGCATATGACAGTTTGCATTTCTTCACGAAATTCATCATGGTGTGATATGCTTCTGGAGCGTTCACAGTATCAACAAAGGCCGCGAAATTGTTCTTCTCATAGGTAAACCCGGTGGAAGACATCATCTTAACAATAGGCGCCATTGAAGTGTTTGAGCTTTTGTTGCAGAGAGAGATTTAGTGAAGAAGATGCAGTTAACTAATGAGACTCTTGAAAATGAATAAAGGTGAAATGTGAGGATACAAAACAGCCTTTTATATTTTCCAAGAATTAAAAATGAAATAATTAAAAGTAATTACCCCATTGGACAAAAGTAACTGTCAGATAATAAATGAAAAGAAAAGAAGTACAGCCGTGACTAATTATACACGTTTACCAACGGCTATATATAAAAAAAAATATGCATATCAACGGATAAAGATTGGACGGTTGAGAAAACAGTTTATCCATCGACGACGTGGACAACCTGTTATCCGTTGACATACGAAAATCTAGTAATGTGTTTATACCACCAACGGATAAAAGGATATCCGTTGATAAGCAAATTTTGCCTTAAACAAAATTTCTGCTAAGAGTTATTCTGAGAGTTTTTAATTCTCAAGTAAATCAAAACACATTTCTAGCTGCAATACAGTATTATTAGATACCACTAGGAATTATGAAAAATTAAGCATACCTAGTTCACCTACCAACCTTGTGAATGAAGATTCATCAAGAGGCTTGGTGAAGATATCTGCAAGCTGCATTTCACTTGGCACAAAGTGCATTTCTACTGCACCATTCATCACATGCTCTCTGATGAAGTGGTATTTGATGTCAATATGCTTGGTTCTCGAATGTTGCACTGGATTTTCTGTGATGGCAATAGCACTAGTGTTGTCACAGAAAATTGGAATCTTCTCAACTTTTAGACCATAGTCAATAAGTTGGTTTCTCATCCAAAGAATCTGTGCACAACAACTTCCAGTTGCAATGTACTCAGCTTCGGCTGTAGAAGTGGAGACTGAGTTCTGTTTCTTACTGAACCATGACACAAGCCTATTCCCTAGAAACTGACAGGAGCCTGTAGTACTTTTCCTATCAATTCTGCAACCTGCATAGTCTGCATCTGAATAGCCAATTAGATCAAAGCCAGAATCTCTTGGGTACCAAATGCCAAGGTTTGGTGTTCCCTTGAGATACCTGAAAATTCTCTTAATAGCAATCAAGTGAGACTCTCTAGGGTCAGCTTGAAATCTAGCACAAAGACATGTGGAAAACATTATATCAGGTCTACTAGCTGTTAGATATAGAAGTGAGCCTACCATGCCTCTATAGCTTGAGATGTCCACAGATTTTTCCTTAGTATTCAACTCAAGCTTAGTTGCAGTGGCCATAGGTGTTTTTGCAGAGGCACAATCCATTAAGTCAAATTTCTTTAAGAGATCATAAATATATTTCGTTTGACTTATGAAAATTCCCTCATTAACTTGCTTTACTTGTAAGCCAAGAAAGTAAGTTAATTCACCCATCATGCTCATTTCATACCTACTTTGCATAAGTTTGGCAAACCTTTTGCAAAGCTTCTCATCTGTAGACCCAAAAATAATATCATCTACATAGATTTGAACAAGAATTGAAGAGCCATTGACATTTCTATGAAATAAGGTTTTATCTATTGTACCTCTAGTGAAGTGATTTTCCAAAAGAAATTGAGATAAAGTGTCATACCAGGCTCTTGGTGCTTGCTTCAAACCATAAAGTGCTTTCAAGAGAAGATATACATAATCTGGAAATTCTGGATCTTCAAAGCCAGGAGGTTGATGGACATATACCTCTTCTTCCAGTTCCCCATTTAGAAAGGCACTTTTAACATCCATCTGATAGACTTTGAAGTTGGCATGTGCTGCATAGGCTAGGAAAATTCTGATGGCCTCAAGTCTTGCCACTGGAGCAAAAGTTTCATCAAAATCTATTCCTTCTTCTTGAGAATAGCCCTTTGCCACTAATCTAGCCTTATTTCTCACAATTATGCCATTTTCATCAGTCTTATTCTTGAGAACCCATTTGGTACCTATGATACCTCTATCATCAGGTTTGGGCACAAGCTTCCATACTTTATTTCTCTCAAATTGGTTTAGCTCTTCTTGCATTGCTAAGACCCAATCTGGATCTAGAAGGGCATCCTCCACTTTCTTAGGTTCCTCTTGAGACAGGAAACTACTGTATAGGCATTCTTCTTGTGTGGCCCTCCTAGTTTGGACTCTTGAGTTTGAGTCACCAATGATCTCTGGTCCATTTTCTTGAAGGTGGAAGGTTTGATCTAGATGAGGTTGCTTCTTCTACCTGAGCATGATCTTGTTGATTGGATATTGAGTTTTGACTTTGAGAAACTCCCCCTGAGTTTGTTGTCCTTGAGGAATTATGAAGTTGACTGTCAACAGATGCATCATTTTGTCTATCAACGGATGCTCCATTTTGCCTGTCGACGGATACATGAGAATGTCTGTCAACGGATGTATTTGATGATCTAGTATGACTGTCAACGGATGCTTCATTTCCAGTGTTAGCATCACTTCTATTTGGACCAACAACTCTAGGTGAATTTCCAAGGTCATGATCTTCATTGTCCTCATCATCATCAATGTACATTCTTCCTTCTACCTCATTTTCAAATCTCAACTTTTCATGGAAGCCTTCATCATTCAGACCTAGAATCTTTTGATCATCAAACACAACATGTACAGATTCCATGACAATGTTGGTTCTTAGATTGTAGACTCTATAGGCTTTCCCTGCTGCATACCCAACAAAGATAGCTTCATCTGCCTTTGCTTCAAATTTGCCCAAGTTATCTCCATGATTCCTTAGCACAAAACACTTACATCCAAAGACATGGAGAAAAGCTAACGTTGGTTTCTTGTTGGTGAATAAGTGGTAAGGAGTCATTCCTCTAGCTTGATTGATCAAGGAAATATTCTGAGTGAAGCAGGCAGTGCTGACAGCTTCAGCCCAGAAATATGTTGGCAATCTTGATTCACTTAACATTGTTCTAGCTGCTTCAATGAGAGTTCTGTTTTTCCTTTCAACAACCCCATTTTGTTGAGGTGTTCTAGCAGCAGAAAACTCATGGACAATTCCATTCTCTTCACAGAAAATATTCATTGTGGAATTTTTGAATTCAGTGCCATTGTCACTCCTGATTCTTTGTACTTTTACTTCAGAACCATTGTTTACTAGTCTGAGATGATTGATGATGATTTCACTTGCACAATCTTTGGAGTGCAGGAAGAAGGTCCATGTAAACTTAGAAAAATCATCCACAATCACCAGACAGTATTTCTTCTTTGAAATGGACATGACATTTACTGGACCAAATAAGTCCATATGCAGCAATTGAAGGGGATTAACAATAGATGACTCTGTCTTGCTCTTGAAGGATGATTTCTTTTGCTTCCCTAATTGGCAGGCATCACACAGTCCATCTTTAATGAACTCCAATTGAGGGATTCCTCTAGCAAGATCCTTTCTTACCAAATCATTCATTACTTTAAAATTCAAATGAGTCAGCTTTTTATGCCATAGCCAACTCTCATCCTTGCTTGCTTTGCTGAAGAGACAAGTAATAGATTCTGAGCATACTGAGTTGAAATCAGCTATGTAAACATTTCCTTTTCTAAAGCCTGTCAGAACCACATTGTTGTTTTCCTTGGTAGAAACAACACAGGCTTCTTTAGTGAACTTTACTTCATAGTCTTTGTCACAAATCTGACTGACACTCAGCAAATTGTGCTTCAAACCTTCAACTAAAGCTACTTCTTCAATGATGACATTGTCCTTTGTAATCAAGCCATATCCCTTAGTATATCCTTTGCTGTCATCTCCAAAGGTAATCCTAGGGCCAGCTTCCTCCTTGAACTCTGTGAGCAGGGTTGAATCTCCTGTCATATGCCTAGAACACCCACTGTCTAGGTACCATAGATTCCTCTTATTTCCCTGCACACAATCCAAAATACAGATCAAGTTGATTTTGGTACCCAAGTTTCCTTGGGTCCTTTCTTGTTAGCCTTTGGTTTTACACTCTTAGCAATCTTCACTTTGGGTGTAGATGCTTGAGTGATAGGTTTAGACAGATGCTCATTTGCATAAATATTTGATGCATGCATTTGTGAAAAATTGGCATACATATTATCCATGCTGGGGATGCTCCATGACATTTGTGGCATATTCACAGATTGAAAATAAGGATTAGGCACATATGGCATGTTCACATATGGATTTGAAAAACTAGCATTCTGATACAAACCAGGCATAACAGGCATTGCAGGCATACTTGGCATAGATTGAGGTATATGAACAGGAGACCTTTTAACAGACTTGCAATTAGAAGATAGGTGATTGACACTATTGCAATTACCACAAGTTTTCCTAGGAGCAAACTTGTCAGGAGAATAATTGTTTTTCTTGTTAATGCCTATCTTACCATTTCTGTTCTTTTTCTTTTTACCCTCAGTCTCTACCTTTTCATTAACTGACTTACCAACAGCCTTTTTGTTAGGTAAATCACCTGCCTTAGCCTTCTCACTTGATTTGGCTTGGCTACTTTCACCAGAAACAAAGTTCTTGGCTACTGGACCATACTGATTGTTCAGTCTCTTGAGTTCCTTCTTACTAACAGACTTTTTGTTAGTCGACGGATACCTCTCATCCGTTGATGGTTCATCTGTCAACGGATGATCACTATCCGTTGATTCACAAATAGTCTCTAGATCCTCAAGGCAAGGTTCTAGCTCCTTTTTCTTCTGAGTCCAGGTATCCCTTACAAATGATTCTATTCCCTGGACTTCTATTATGTTTTGAGAAATATTCCTACAACTTTGAAATTTAGCAATTATCCCTTGTTCTTTTTCAAGCTGGTTTCTTAAGATCAATTCTCTTTTTAACACAGCTTCAAGTTCATTTTTAGCGTCATTGCAATCAACTCTCATTTTCTCAAATTCTAGAAATTGAACTTCTAGAACTGCATTTCTATCACTTAAGAACTGATTAGTTTCTTTAATCCTATTGTTCTCTTTAGTAAGTGATTTAAGAGTAACACTCAAGTGATATAGTTCAGTAGACATTTCATCTAAAACACTATTGCATTCCTCTTTAGTGAGCTCAGAGAGATTAGTAGAATATACCTGATTGCTAGCTGAACTTGCTTCCTGCTCAGAATCAGCCATTAATGCAAGGTTGACAAACTCAGCATCATCATCAGAATGATTTCCATCAGCAGCCCAGTCATACTCTTGGGTCATGAATGCCTTTCCTTTCTGTCTGAGAAGATCAAAATATTTCTTCTTGTAGTCAACAGTTTCAGTTGACTTTCCCTTGTTCTCAGATCTAGGCTTCCTGCATTCACTTATCATGTGACCAGCAATACCACAATTGTAGCATTTAATTTTGGATTTATCCACATAATTGCTTGTAGAAAAATCCTTGTTAAATGGCTTGGCCACCCCAGAGTTTCTTCTGAATTTTAGCTTAGAAAATCTCCTAGATAGAAAGGCTAAATGCTCATCTATCTCATCCAATTCATCCTGCTTTAGGACACTCATTTCTTCAGACACCTTTTCCTTGCTTTTGCTTGATTTTGTTCTACCTTCACAAACCTCCCTGTTTGGTGTAGATTTAGCAGCTTCAGTCCTCTTTTCCTCCTTCTGCTCCAAGTTGGCAACAAGTGCAACTGACCCACTTTTCTTTTGGGCCTTCTCAATTTCTTCATCCTGCTCCATTTCTAGTTCATATGTCTTTAAAGTTCCATAGAGCCTTTCAAGAGTAAATGACTTGTACTCTTGAGTGTTTCTTAGAGAAACAGTCATAGGCTTCCATTCTTTGGGCAGTGATCTCAGAAATTTGAGATTATAATCTTTCACTTGGTAGATTCTTCCATACAGTTTCAAGCCATTCAGTAGCTTTTGAAATCTACTAAATGTGTCATTCAATGTCTCTCCATTCTTGAAATGGAAGTGCTCATACTGTTGGATCAGTAGTTGCATCTTGTTTTCCCTTACCTGTTCTGTACCTTCACAAAGGGTTTGAACAATGTCCCATACTTCCTTGGCGGTAGTACAGTTGATAACATTGTCAACCATGTCTATTTCTAAGCCATTAAACAGAATATTCATGGTCTTTTTATCCTTGTGAACTTCTGCAACATCCTCAGTGCTCCACTCAGAAACAGGTTTTGGGATGTACGTGTCTGGTGCATCTGCAGCAAGACCAACTCTTGAAGCAGCCTTCATTGGAACATGAAGACCCTTCTCAATGCAATCTACAAAACCTACATCAATAGACATGAGATGTAGACGCATTTTTACTTTCCAGTGAAAGTAATTTTCCCTATCAAGAACCGGTATCTTCACTCCATAATCCTTCTTAGACATGTTGAAAGTGTGTTGATCTTTAAACTTCAAATATATTAGAAGCTTGCTCTGATACCAATTGTTATTCCCAGATTACACACTTGTATAATTGTAGAAGGGGGGGTTGAATACAATTCTTGATAGTTATAAAATTTCTGATAAAAACCACAGAAATCTTATAAAGAAATAATTGCTGAATAGAAATAGTTCACAACCATATAAAAATCAGGTGGTTAAATGTACCACCTGAGACTTTTATTCGAAGAAAACCCTGTGATACAAATGTACACAGCTTCTGTGTTTACAACTCTTTGCTTCTAAAGATATTCAAGAAACCCTAAGCAAATATGTATGTTTTCTTACTATCTAAAGAGTTGCTACACTTGGTTATATATCCCAAGTTTACAATTGCTACAGGAATAAGATAATATTAATCTAATTCAAGTTGACTTGCTACTCCACTCCAAATCCACATGTAGCCGAAAGGTTGTCCTTGTGAACAGATATGTCCCCTGCACCTTTCTTGTATGTATTGTGTAAATGGAATGCTTCTTTCTTCTGTGTTTCCAAAGTATGGCTGCCATATTGCTTTTTATACCTACTATCAACCCATGTGATCTGTCAGTCAAACCTGTCCTTATCAACTGCTAATTCCCAGCTATCATAGGATAAAGTGACAATGATTATCCGTTGATGTTGTGCCTACTTATCCGTTGATGGTAGTTTGAGCTGTATCCGTTGATCGAGTAGATTTGAGTTGTATCCGTTGATAGAGCCCTGTTCTCATCCGTTGATACATTTTCACTTAGACAGAATTACATAGCATAGCTTATTTACAATTGGCTACCCTATTCTGCCTATCCATTGATGGTCAACATGACTCTGAATAAAAACACTATCAACTGATAAATAGAGATATTGCAATATGCTACAAAACCTCATCTGTTGATGAGCTACCTGTCAACGAATAGAGTTATAAGGTCTTATCCGTTGACAGTTACAAAACTTGACTTATACAATTTTGCTTGAATGTTAAGTTATCATCAACTATAACATATTCCTAACAGACGTCATCAGTATTGTGTCAGTATCAGGATTGTGAAAATTGTTTCAGATCCTGACGTTTACTTTGTGTAGTAATCTAATTCTGTGATGTGTTAAGTCTATGCTAGCAAGTTTTAATATTTGCATACTGATAATTTATACATCATTCAATAATCAAAAGACAAGTAGATAACAAGAAATTGTATTTTCATTAATTGAAAGCATTACATACATGGAAATGAAATACAACATCTTTTTGTCTAACTTCTACTTATAATTCTGAACTTGTCTAATAATATGGATTCTGAGATACAGGACAAGGAGCATCAAGAAATCCATCAAGGGATTTGAACAGCCTCGTCTATTCTTGGATTCCTTGTCTGGGCGACTTGAATGAGAGTAGCTAACTTAAATGAATAGCATCTCCATCAAGATCAACCTCAGACTCTCGGTCAAATTCTTCATCCTCAAGTTTTGAGGAGGTTAGGGGAAGATTGTATCCAACAGATGGATATTCTAGGAGAAACCTCTGGATATTATCTAAAACTACTCCATTCATGATTGGTTCGATGAGAAAAGTTGTCTCTTCAAAGAGATGATCAAGAACAGGATGTTCATCGACTGTGAAAAACCTAAAGAATGGGTTTGAATGGAATTTTGGTTTGAGAATCATTGTTGAGAAGAAAAGAAATTGAAAGGTTTATGGAGAATGGCATAAGATGTCTGTTTCTTTTATAGAAAGACGTGAGAAGCTGAACAGTCACTTGGAATTTTTAATGAAGTCAGATGCTAATTATTGTGTGTGATTGTATTTCTTGTTTTCAAGAAATGTCGAATATATCTAACCAGTTGATTTTGTTCAGATTAATTGTTTATTTCTTTTTCAGATAAAAGAAAAAAGCCACGTGGAAACTCCATATTAAGTCTCTGGAATCAGGATGATATTGATCAGGATTTCAAGTGTGACCATCAGGATTTGAAAATTATATTTTTAAATCACATTGCATTTTGTGATTATTTTGATGGGAGGTCAACAGGAAAATGAAGTTGGTCAGTATTGATTTTTTATCTTGATAATACCCTAATTTATTTCATGAAAATCAATTTTGGATTTTATTTTCCAAAAATCGTGGGTAACCGCATTTTTCAGGGACTGACACCTGTCAATCTACGTGGGATAGTGGTCTGAAAGATTTGTGAAATATATTTGTTTTGAAACTCTAATCGTGTAATTGCTTTCTCTGATTTCACATTCTCTAAAGCAAAAACACTCTCGAGTTTTCAAAATCACTAATCCATTTCAAGAATTTTTCAAGTTCTTTTCAGATCAAAAATGGCAGCTCAAAGAAGATTACCTAAATCAGTAGCCTTCAAGTTTGGTGACTTTGATTTTATGACAAACAATCATGTAGCAGCTATCACCAACAAGGAAGGAGTGTCAACTGATTTTCATCCAATCATGAACTTTCTGGCGTATGGACCATTAAGTTATGCATGCATTGACAGCATCTCCACAAATTAATCAAGCAGCTGTTACACAAGCTTGGGAGAATGCTGAGGTAATTGATTCTACTGAGAGTCAATCAGGTAAGATTGTTCTACACTTAGGACAAGATTCTTTTGATATTACTGAATCTGTTGTTAATTCAGTACTTCACTTACCTGTTAGTTTGAATTATGAGAATGTACCATCTGATGATGATGTTAGAACTATGTTGTTTGCATTAGGTTATAATGGACCTTTAGATAACATGAGCCAGTTAAGAAGATCTTATCTTAGGAAAGAGTGGTCTTTCTTCTTTGATCAATTAGCTAAATGCTTTACTGGTAAATGTAGTTCTTTTGATCAAATTACTTCTGTTACTTCACATATTGCTTACAGTTTGCTTTATGACAGAGTAATTAACATTGGTCACATTATCTTAAGTCAGATGTGTATTAAACTTGGGTTAAGAGATCAAAACTGGAAAATGGTTTATTATCATAGATTTATACAAATGTTTATTAACCATTTTATTCCTGATGTTGAAACTAGATTTGGTAGAGAACATTGTGTTTCTTCTTATGCACAGCAAAAGAGAATTTTCTCTGACATTACAAAGAAGGACAATGAAAAGAATCTAGATGAAATACCTGCAATTCATTATCCACATCATGTTCAGGTAATTCTTAAAACTCATCTTCCTACTCTCTACAATTCTTCTTTCTTTTGTGGTGAAATGGCTCAGGAATCTCATTTGGAGGAGAACCCACCTGTGTCTACCCAAGTAGCCCAAAACATTATAGTCTCTGAAACAATTCAAGAACAAAGTTTTAATCCACAGCCTATTGTTTCAAAGAAACCAACCTCTGGTGTTTCTCAAAAGACATCAGTTGTAAGGAAGAGAAGATTTGTTGTGTCAAGTAGTAGTAGTAGTTCTAGTGAAGATGATGATAATATATCTCTTGCTGAGAGAGAAAAATTGAAGGCTGCAATTCGACTTTCTAAGCTAGGACAAAGAGATGAAGCACCTAGTCACAGCCAGGCTGCAGTTTCTCAAAAGACTGTAGTACTTAAAAAGGGAAAACAGTTACTGGATACTGTCTCTCAAAAGACTGTGTCTATTGAAAAAGGATCTCATCCCAAGATCACTTCTGTGTCTACACCTCTTGAGTCTTCTCAGGATAAATGTTTTGCTCACTATACCAGGAGAACAAGGAGAAAGATTCAATTGTCACCTACACACACAGAGTCTAGTCCAACTAATATCATGCAGGTCTCTACAAATGAAGCTACAATCAAGTCAGCAAATGACTATAGAGATCTGGATATTGATTCTTCATGGGAAACTACATTATCATACAGACTGGATATGGGACTAATTTCTCTCAAAGTGAAGTTGTCAAGGCCTGTTCTAGATTTCTGGTTGAAAGAGTACCAAAACTTTTATTTCCAGATGAATATGGACTTCTACATCAAAGACTTGACTTAATGAAGATGTATTTCTGTGTATCTATCAGAAGACAATTAGTCAAGAAATTTGGACTCTCGAAGCATGTTGCACTTCAATCACTTCATGCATATTTATTTGACAAGGATGTCATTATTGAAGATGCTTCCGCTCAAGGTGAACAACAGGAGGAAGTAGATAAAGGAATGCAGTCAACAAAAGATACTATTGCACCAGTGGTGGATAGTAGGAAAGATCAGATCACAGTCACTGCAACACAAGAACCATCTAGTCAGAGGTTGGATGACTCAGGAGCTGTGATAGCTGATGTTGAAAGGTCTTCTGTGATGACTGAAATTGCAAGTGAGAAACCCTATGATATGGGAGGAATAACTTTGACTGGTTTTCTTGAAGATCAAACAAACATTGTTCAGTCAGAGTCTATCCACCTTGAGGGTGAGTCTCAGCAAACAACACTTAAAGACGGTGATGTACTAACTATGGTGTCTAATGAAGTATTACTGAAGACATCAGAGTCTAGTAAAGAACCTGAAAGTGGTATACTGGAGCCTGTAGTCTCTGGAAGGAAAGAAGATGATTGTAAGGGTTCAGAGATTATAGCAGCTCACTCCTTGGAGAAAACCTCAAGCCCCATGCCATATGAGGAACCCTCTCTCCATGTGAGTTCAGATATAAAAACTTCTTCTAAACTCTATTTTTCTGTAGGTCATGAGAGCACTTATCCAAATTTGAGTGATACACTTGAAAAGATGGATATTGATCCACAATCAGAGCGGCTGGCTCCTGACCAGGCAAAAGGAGAGGTAGAAAGAGTGTTGACTTTAGATAGTCAAAGTGAGATTGATGGTATGGATGATCAACTCCATAGTGAGGGAGAGAAAATTAGGAAACCATCGTTTGATTTTTGGGATCAGGTTTTTCCTGAATCTTGGTCTAATAATCTTGGTATGGATGCTGGTACTTATTCTTTTATCAAAATGTATGAGAAGAATGACTTAGCAAAGCACAATTCAAAGCCAGAAGTTAAAGCTCAGAAGCAAAAAGAAAGGCTTGCAGGAATTATCAACAGAAGAGGTGAAAGGCTAAGACAAACTTCTACACCATCAGTACCAGAAGATATTTCTAATGATCCAAGTATTCCTTTGTTTGTACTTCCAATATCAGCAAGAATTGAGACATCAACAGTATCTGATCAATCTAAGGAGGAGTCAGGTTTTGAAGATGTTAGTACACAGAATAATGGTGAAGGACAAGATGATCATATTGTAGCTTCAGATCAGAAAGATGAAGATGTTTGTAACTCTAATCGAGTTTTATTACTTGAATATCATTCTACACAGGCAACTTCTTCTACAAGACTTGAATCTGAAGATATTCCAAACAATTCCAACATTGAAGTCAATTCTGAAGTTCTACAAGATATTCAGAAATCTCAAGTTGAAATTCAATCAAGACTTCAAACACTTGAAGATAACCAAGTCACTATTATGGAAAGTCAAGCAGTTCTGATGAATCTCATTTGTTCTGTTACTGAATCTCTTGGAATTCATGTTGCTGATGTCAAAAAGGGGGAGATAAAAACAATTCAAAGACAACAACAACAAGAGACTAAGGGAGATAAAAGAAGAACTGGTAGGGGAGATAAAGACAGTGACAGAGGTGAATCTTATCAGGGAAGTGGTAAAGGAAAAGAAGCGTCAAATAGTTGAATTCTTTCGTTTAAGTACTGGATACTATGTCTATATCTAAAAAGAGGAGGTACTTAACTTCATGATTTTTGAATTCATAAATTCTATTCTGATTGTATTGTTATATGTTTTGACATCAACAACTCAGATTTATGCTTCAGATTTTAAAGCATAAATAGGGGGAGATTGTTAGGAATAATTCATGAGTTGTGATGTTAAGAATAGAATTTTACTTATACTTCTTGTATATCCTGATCTTATAAAGGATTTAGCACTTTGTATAGGAAATATGTGTTAGACAGTTATCTATAAAGTTTAGTCAGGAATGAACAGTGCATCAAGTACTACATGTCAGGAACTGAGATCGAATCCTGATATGTCAAGACAAATACTGATCAAGTACTGATAGGATGGTTAGATCCTGATGCAAGAGGGAATCCTGATATCAGTCGTGTTACTGATGATGTCATTATGGATGCTACAGAAACTGACAAGTGCTATAAAACAGGATCGTTGTTTGAAGAACAAGCAAGAAGATATTATGAAGGGAAGAATTTTCTATTGATGGAAACTATCAACTGGACGGCAGAACATTGTCATGTATAGATTATCTTTCTGTAATTAGTTGATAGGAAGCATTATAAATACTCTCTCTATATCATTGTAAAAAGAGTCGAACAAGTGTGAGTCGTAAGTTCGTGTGCGTAGCTCTGTATAAGGTTTGTATTCGAGAGTTCGAAACAAACAGAGAGAGAGAGATTTGTATTGTCAGCAGCTGCTAAAGGTATTTGTACACCTTTGGTAGAGTTTGTATTTGATCTTATTAATACAAACAGAGTTTGATTCATTCGTTTATTCTTGTTCATATAACCAAGCAAAAATCAGACACAATTATATAACTTGTATTCAACCCCCCCTTCTACAAGTTATTCGAGTTAACATAAATTAGTGGAGGTGTGATCAGGAATGTGACTGGAATTCGTGACAAACATGTTCATCAGTTACTTTCGAAGTGGTGGTCGATTTGGTGACCATAAAAGATTGCAGAGTGATGATGGTTTATACACACACTCCCTCTTTCTCACCCACCCAAACACATTATACATATGTGTATGTATATAATGAACGATGATGACAAATAGAATAAGGTGGTGATAACGGCGGTGTAAAGCAAGTGATGGTGTCTAAGGTCGCCGCAAATGTAAGGGGCATGGGAGTGGATGTGGGAAGGTTCAGATGTAAATTAGATTTGAATGTATGACCATGATTAGTTTTCGAATCTCCTATCTGGAAATGATCTTATTTAGCACTTGTATATATATAAACACGTGTGTCTACTGACTCATGATTAAAATTTTAAATTACGTATTATTTAATCATTTCAAGTTATGTTTTTTAAATTGTTAGATGCGATTGTATTGTTATGATCATTTATAAAATTCAGGTAAGAAATTTGAGTTATATTAGTGTCCATAAAAAATACCATACTAATAACGTATAGTGTTTCAAAAATTAAAAATCATCTATTTAATAAAATCAAAACAACAATATTATATGAATTTAAATGGTGCCCGTGCTTTACACGGGCTATCATGGGCTATCATGTTGATAAGTCAACTATTCTGAAAAATAATCATACCGTATTCTTGTTTAAATAACCCAAACCTGGGTTGTGAATGTGAATCAAAAAATAAGGCCCAAATGAATTCAAGACAAATGGGGCGGCCCAATAATACCCTATACACACATACACAGATATACATACAATCTCTTATTATATGTACTTCTCCTAAACGGTGCTTAGGTTAAGACATTCAACACATACACACATATTTGACGGCGGGAGAATTTGAAGAACAACCAAGGTACTTGATTATCAATTTAGCCTTATTTTTCACGGCGACTATATTTATACAATCAAGAACAAAATGATTGAATTGTGCTTAATTTTTCTCAGTGTTTATGTATGGATATATCAATTTATTTATTTATTTATTATATATGTTGTGTAGACTAAATGGGTGCTAAGGGAACTATGAAAAAGAAAGCTACTAGTGCTAGTACTAATTCTAGAAAGAAGCAAAAGAAAGAAATTGAGCTCCCAAACCCTAAACTTGATGATGTTAGTGATGATGATGAGATGGTAGCTGAGCAACATGAGGGTGATAGTGATGATGCACTTGATTCTGCTTCCGATGTTTCGTCCGATGCTGACCACCCTTTTACTGATGATTTTCTTCACGGAAGTGATGTCGAGGATAATGTTGATCAAGGTATATGTTTCTCGGGTTGTTTGTGTTTGTAGAATGTTTATGTGTATGTATGTATAAAGAATTGCCGTTAAGTGAAGACTATTATAAACTATGAATTGTACGGGCAATGGATTCTATATATATATATATATACATTTTGTCTTTTTAAATTATAAATTGTGTTAATATATGATTTGGTGAATCTTTTTGTTTGTTAACAGTGAATTCTGTATATGTTATTGTTGATTTGTGGAGGATTGTAGGCTAAAGTGGTTTGTGCTAGTATATGAGTATATAAATATATACTAGTATTATTCTGTAATTGATTTGTTGGTCTCTGTAGAGAAGGGTTCCGATTCTGATTCAGAGTCGGATGGGTCTGATATTGAGAAAAAGTCTAAAGCTATTGACGCTAAGAAGGCGATACAAGAGCAAGAGGCAAATGATGAAATGCTGACAAACATTAAGGAACAAGATGATGATTTCAGATTGCTCACCCCTCAGGTATCTTCTTTTCTATAATTATAAGTATTATAATTGGTTCAAATACTTTCTTTTTAGTCTTGTAGTTCGTTTAATATATATGTATCATTTATTTTTGTGAAAATTAGGAACTTGAAGAAGATGCGCAGGGACCTCCTGATCTTCCAAGGCTCCAGCGCAGGATTAAAGAAAGTGAGTCACATGGTTTATGTTTAATGTAAAGCTAATTTAAATTGAATAATTTCACATTGATATTATTAAGCAATTTTCCAGTTGTTCGGGTGCTTTCAATTTTTAAGACTCTACGTCAAGAAGGGGCGTCACGTAAGGATTACGTTAACCAGCTTACAAAGGATTTGGCTTCATACTATGGTTACAATGATTACCTGATTGAGGTCTTAGTGGAGGTGACATCCATGTTTCTGTTGTCTCAAGTTTTATGGTACGGTTCTGGAGTCAGTTTTAACAATTTTTTAATGTCTTGCAGATGTTTCCAGCAGTTGAACTCGTAGAGCTTATCGAAGCTTTTGAGAAGCCCCGGCCTATGTGTCTTCGTACCAACACTTTAAAGGTGATATTATTACATATTTAAGTGGATGTGTTTTATTGATTTGTTTTTGGTGTTGTGCTAAACTATAACTAGCCTGTTGTTTTGTTGAATCTCAGGCACGCAGAAGAGATTTGGCTGGTATTTTGTTAAACAGGGGTGTGAATTTAGATCCATTAAGCAAGTGGTCAAAAGTAAGACCTTCTTAAGACTTTTTTTACAGCCTTATGTATCAATGTTTTTTTTATTCAGGAATTATTTATCTCAAATTTCCACAATTGTGCAGGTTGGTTTAGTTGTTTATGACTCTCAAGTACCCATTGGTGCCACTCCTGAATATATGGCTGGTTTCTATATGGTATATATATGTTTTTATATATGTGCTATTGCAATAAAATCACTTCTTTTATCCCATATGAAGATTCTGACTTTGATGTTTTGTTGTAATTTTTGAAATGCGTACTAGATATACATGGTATAATTGTTATTAAAATATTATGAATGAGAAGAATTGTCAGTTTAGAATCAAGGTAAAAATTGGTTCATGCTAGGACTTTTTTTCGAATTAAAGGATTATATTTTTAGCTTCAGTATATTCCAGTTACTAACATCTAATTTATCAACAGTTACAAAGTGCAAGCTCTTTTCTACCTGTTATGGCCCTTGCTCCTCAGGAGAAGGAAAGAGTTGTTGATATGGCGTAAGTATTATATTATTGCATCAGTTAATAGTATTTGTGTAATTTGTACTTGGTCATTTTTACTGTACTTTTATACTTTTGTTCTTTATCAATTCAAGTGCAATAAAAAGGATACGCTGTGCATTTTCTATATGTAGTGACAAACTCAAAGTTTTTTTATGTACACAATTATAAATTTTAAAAAAAGTAACTGTTTTACTTTTTTGCTTCCAATAGTTTGATTGTATAATTTACAAGTGAACAGTCACAAATTTAGCTTGTTAAAGAAGTTTATCTTGTATATATCTTGCGAAAGGCTTAAGCGAACACAGGGCCAAGGTGAATACTTTTCTCAATTTCAAAGATAAAGAATTTAAGGTTCAAGGGGGTAGGGTAGGTACTAACTTACAATCAGGCTAGAAATATTTTAGTTAATACTTAATAGTATAGAAAATATGTTGATTCATAAATAACAAGAAAATGGAAATCCAGCTCCTTCCAGTTCTTGGTTATTACATCTTTCTCAATCATGTAATTACTAATTAGTAGTTACCTATTCTTGTTGGTCAGTTACAAGAATTTAAGTACTCACACACATGCCTCCACACAGGCTTGAACCCTCGACATTCTTTTACCAAGAGGAAAGGATTTTCAGCTAGGCTATGGCCTTATAGATACATTAATAGTTATTTCATTGAACTTGATATTCTTTATTAATTCAATAAGTATATAGGCAGCTGAAAGTGATTTAGGTACACTAGCTCTACAGCATCACCTTTATTATTCAAAACCGATCATATCTTTAATTGTAGAGTATTGTGTGTTACTTGTGAGTGCTTATCCATAGTAAATTTAGTCCCTAATATTATACCTTCTATATCCCTCCACTTTTTTGTATCAGAGCATAAGTTAAAGACTTCCCATGAGCTAATCATTGTTGTACCAGATAAAGAACTATCTTATTTTCAACTGTTGAAAAGTGCCTTGTGGTTATATATATATATATATATATACACACATATATATATAGGCCAAGGTTCTAAAGTGAACATGCTTAAAAAGAGAACGAGAGAACATCTCAAAAAAATTAATTTAAAAATTAAAAAATTATAAATATTCTTAGATGCATTTTATGATTCTCAGACTTGAATATTTTTTTGTGAAAAAAAATATTTATGGGAATTTTGTTTTTTTAATCTCTTTTAGAATCTCACAAGTTTTGAAGAATCTCTTTTAGAATCTCACAAATAGTTTTTTACACATGTATTTGTTGTTCATAATTTAGAATTGTATTAATGATATAAACATATTTATAATTTTTTTGAATTTTAAAAATCAATATTTTAAGTTGTTCTCTCGTTCTCTTTTTAAGCATGTTCTCTCTAGAGTATATACACACACACATATACATATATATACACATATATATAGACACACACACACATATATATATATATACATACACATATAATATCTAGCCATCTGGGGATTGTGGATATTATGATTAATGTCATCTGGTATTTTTGATTTACATCTCTGATCTATATTTTGCAGTGACTTATAAATATGACATTTCAATAATTGTGTATGAATGTATTATATATATATATATATATATATGTATTTTAGGTAATAGGGAATCTGAGATGCACTAGACCCTTCCCTAAAATTTCAAACATGGCAAAGTTCTATATCTGCAGTGCAGAAACCAACTTTTTTTCCTTTTGTAACCCAATTATTTCAATCTAGCTTGAATAGGAACTTGAGATACATCCCTGACTCGTTCCCTGAGATTCAAAACATTGCAAAGTTCTATAAACCATCTGCCCCATCTATTGACTTAGATGAGGAGTCTCGTCTTGAGCACGAAACCTGCTCTGAGTAGTCTTTGCGAGGCGTCCCTTTGATCTTTCTCAAAAAGGTAGGTTAATGTCTGGCTTTCAGCGCCCGTGTTCAACACGTGTTAAAGGCAGCTAAAATGCCCTTATAGAATTCGATTTGAGCTTAGCTTAGCTCTTTCTAGAGATTCTTGGCCAGGAAATGGAAGAGAAGTTTATGCAGAAACCAGCTTATTTTCCTTTTGTATCCCAACCATTTTAATCTTATAAAAAATGTATTATTAGACCATCTGAACGCAAAAAAAAAAGGATAGATGAGTTCAAGAAAATCTCAACCAAAATTCTGATGCAGATACCTAGCAGAAGCAGTACAAAAAAGATAGATGTCGGTTTTGGTCGAGGTTATTAGAGAAGATAAGAGGTAGAAGAAATTCAGAGAAAACACATAACTAAAAATGAGAAATGGGAAGATAATTTCTATTGTTTATTAAAATTGAAAAAACTACTTAGTTTTACACAAGTCTCAGGAAATGAACCTGAGATTGTATCAAACACCTTTTGACTGTCTGGACACCTATTCACCCGAGCCTCCTGGCCCCCTTGCCAACGCGGTGTGCCGTTGCAACGTGACAATGATGCCGCCTACATTGGATTCATACATACAGCTGTAACCCCCAACTCCTTGGTACTATTGTTACTCAAAAAAGTATCTGACTTGGCAACTTACCCTTGGCTTACCGATAGCCACCTTATTCAATGTTCAGAGCTACTCAGCTGAATTGTTGGGTCTCAGGTTGAAGATGGATTTAAACTAGGTATCTTAAACTGAGGCGCTGAGAGTTGTACTTGGTCGATGACATTATATGCAAGTTTATATATGCTTATTGTTATAGGTGTATAGATCAGCCCATGCTTTGCCAGTTTCTGAATGTTATGTGCTTCATGTTTACTGCACTCCTTGCACCTATTCCACTCTATTAATAGCAAATTTAACTGTGGCAGAGCTGCTCCTGGTGGTAAAACAACGTATGTTGCTGCACTTATGAAGAACAGTGGTATGTAATACCATTTTAGCCTAATTTGTTGTGTTTGTTTCTTATTTATTAGTGCCTGTGGAATTGCTTTATTGTCTCATTCATGCATGACTGTGGAATGCCTTTATTGTGGTGAGAAATAAATGTAAGGATTCTGGAAGGAGAAAAAATAAAAGGTTAATAAACCTGTAAATTCAAGCGTGAACAAAATGCTTTTACACCCATGCTCCTTTGGTACTATATAAACCAAATAACCAAGGGGCTGATGTCCCAAGCCTTGTTGAAGGCATGATCTTTGAACATCTTAATTTCTATGCCACCTATCAAAAATATAAAATGTTGTAGTTGTCGTTGAAATTTAATAGTTTCCGGGAAGTCACTTATGTAGCTTAGTGCCTTGTACATTTCTAAGTTAGCAATTGCTAGTTGCATATAGTAGCTGAAACTGCTAATGCTATGTAAGTTGTAACCAAGGTGTATTTGCTGCATATTTAAGTCGTAACAAAAGTGTACACATATACATTGAATTTTTGATCTACATCTGTAGCATGTACAGAGTGTCACTTATGTTTCTCTAGTATGTTTTGTGCTCAACATTTAAAAATATCAGATGCAATCATGATTTCATTTTGCAAATCTGTACTCTGTTTTTTGGTAATTGCATTTTTAGAATTTAGAAAGAATAATCACATGTTTGAATAGGACACTTTTTTCTAATAAGTATTTTAACGGAAATGATGCCAGGTGTAATTTTTGCGAATGAGATGAAGGAGCAAAGACTCAAGTCACTAACGGCAAATTTATCTCGTATGGGAGTGACGAACACTGTTGTTTGCAACTATGATGGGAGGGAGGTCTGAATCTACACCTCTACATATGGGGACATTGTTTGTAATATAGCTATTGTAAATTGCATCATTCTGTCCTACTTTATATCATATAATTGATATACAATATGAATCATGGTTTGATTCGTAAGTGTTTTGGTAATAATTTTACACTACAAATATCTTATATTGCATAAATATAAATATAATAATATTGCACAATACAGAATCAGGCAATAATTCATTTGTTTATGAACCCTGTTCAGCATGTCTCTCCTTTACTTCTTTCTAACTCCCTTCTAATTTCAGCTGCCCAAAGTTCTGGGCCAGAACTCAGCTGACAGGGTTTTGCTGGATGCTCCTTGCAGTGGAACCGGAGTACGTGCTTTGTGTCCTTTTCTAATTTATTTCTGCTTGTTCCTTTTTGCTTCGTTTGGGATTAGAAAGCATTTATATGTGATACAGGTTATTTCGAAAGACGAGTCTGTCAAAACCTCTAAAAGTCTTGAAGATATACAGAGTTGTTGTCATCTGCAGAAGGTATATATCATCATTTTAAACAGTGACTCAAACTTTACAAGGCTTGTATGTTGTCGTTTTAAACTTTTAAATAAATCGCTTGTATACTTTTTGCTTTGCATTAGAAAATTTGATGGAAATATTGTTCTATCCTCTACAGGAGTTGATCATTGCAGCAATAGATATGGTTGATGCAAATTCAAAGTCAGGGGGCTACATAGTTTACTCCACTTGCTCCATAATGGTTGCTGAGGTATGCTTTTATGAGTTATGTCACTCTTAAATTTTCAGCAACTACTTCTCCTTTTATATTTATTGTTGCCCTTGCAGAATGAAGCTGTCATAGACTATGCACTCAAAAAGAGGGATGTGAAACTTGTCCCATGTGGACTTGACTTTGGGCGTCCGGGGTATGTTGAACTTTTACTATCTAATTCTCCCAAGCTACATTTTTTCATTGTGGATACTGATACTTCTCAATTCCAGATTTACGAACTACAGGGAGCAGCGATTCCACCCATCCTTAGAAAAGACGAGGCGTTTCTATCCACATGTTCACAATATGGATGGATTTTTTGTTGCAAAGGTATATTCGACATTGGTACCATCTTCCTTTTCTTAATCTGTAGAAATGTGGTTTATTCCTTTAAGGCGCTATGTTTTAAATGAAGTAATATAATATTTTGTTTATAAAATTTGCTAATTGTAAATTATTGAAATGATGCAAATAGATTTTTCCATGTAAGAATATGGACTTGCTGTTGTGGGGTATAGAATAATCCCAGCGTTCTGGATTGAATATGTATAAATATTCTGCATCAAATCGTTTCTTGATTTCTTTATTTCGAGTAATTTGATATATTGATGTGTGTGTTTCGATCCTAAATTATTTCTCAAGTAGGTCTAAATTAAGACTCTCCATCTTGAAAACCTTGCAGTTGAAAAAAATGAGCAATTCCAGGGCTGCTCCTGCTCCTGCTCCAACTGCCAAACAGCCAGAAGGTGTGGATGAAGTGATCGAGCCCACTGAAATTGTCATAAAAAAGAAGGTTGAGGACAAAGTAGAAAGAGAAAAGGTTCAACACAAGAATGGTGTCGCTGAGAATGGGAAGGATGAAAAGACATTATCCGGTAAAAAGAGAAAAGAGAGAAAACGCTTTTCGAGAGAGGAGATATCAAAATCCAGGTACAAGCCCTTTTTCTGGGGATAAAAAACTAATGTGAAACAAACAAATTTTTATCATCAGTGTGATACAATATGGCTATGATATTCACAAGCTATGCTCACTCTTTAGCTAAACATTAAGTCTGTATATAATGATTTTGGCCCAGAGTTCATTTATTAGCCTTGCCTATTATTTATTTGCTAACAGAGACACGTTGTCCTATTTGAAAATATTGCAGAGAAGAGAAACGAGCAGCTTTGAGGACAGCAGCGAAGGGAAAATCTGTTTCCAAGGAGAAGAAAGTTGCAAAAAAGGCTTAAACTACTGAATGACTCTAGAGTTAGTCTATTTAGGTTATTTTAGCAAATGTTATTTTACAATTGTACTTGACCGATATAGAAAGGAAGTTAGTAGGCTTGTAATATGTTTGTGGAGATGGAACGAGAAGAATTTGTTGCGGGTTGTGTAAACCTCTCTACAGCCAATGAGAGTTGCAGAGTTTTACCATTGATGATGAAACAGTGTTTGACAAGCGCAGCCATCTGAAGGGAGGTATCTACTGTCTAGCTTTAGCTCCATCAGTACTTCGTGATTGAGAAAATACCAAAAGATGTTACGTTCCCGTCTGTTACTTGTTTTTTCCCTTGTGATTGAACATTTTTGCTTGTCAGTTCAATCCTTTTAATACAGAAGTCCCATTAGTCATTCGTGCATTGTATTTTAATTTTGGTGTAGCATTTTTGAGAAGTTTGCAATTGGGTCTACTGTAATAACCAACATTCTCTTATAAATTGTTGTCCCAAAATGAAATTGCGATGTGGCTTCGTTTGCAGAATTATATCATTGCTATGCTTTAGACCTGATTTTCTTTGCACGGCATCTCACTACAATTTCTACTTGCTAGTGCCGTACAATTTTTTTAAAGTTTGCCATACATGCTCTTGACAGCTGTTCATGAGGTTTTAACTTTTAAGAACTTAGAACATCTCCAATAAGAATTATTAATAAAGTTGTCATTTCTTATAAATCCATATAAATTAATTTTTTATTTTTTTTATGTCAATTTTGGCAATATTTACTCAAAAATTATTCTAATAATTAGCATCTTTCATATTTACCTATGTTCCTAAATTACATAATATAAATAATTTCTAAATTGTAATAAATAGAAATAATATAGACTTTTGTACTTACATAGATATTTAATCATTTGAGAAAGTTGCTAATTTGAGAAAGTTGCTAAGGGCTCATGTTGGCAACCAATTATCACATCACTTTCGCATACCCTTTGGAAATGCTCTTGGAAGCACCTTTTGATATTTATGTTTGTATAATTTTTTTAAAATAATATTTTAAAATGAGAAGTTGATAGAAATTATTTATTGAACTTCAATTAATAAAATTTAAAATCATAAATCACATGTATAATGTATACATATAATTATACATCTATAGTAACTTATAGGTTATACTACAAAACAATAAAATTATTAAACAATACTAAGAAAAATATAATATTTTTTCAATTCCAAATTTTTTATGTTTTTACTCCTGCAACTAAATCGCAAGTGTTTTTTTTACCCCTTAACCCTATAAAATAGTTATAGCTATAAGCCTATAATATAATATTAGAAAGTAGTTGATATTCAAGCTTTTAACATAATAAATAGAGAACAATTTTTATAAAAAAAAATTCAACATCAAAGACGACACAAATTTTTGTTTATAGTTTATAAAATTACTTTTTATATATAAAGAACATAGAAGTTGTGTATATTTATTAGATAAATTAAACATATCATTTTGTTACTAATACAGTTACAAGTACAGAACATATAAGTTTCATTAACAATTATTCTATATTTAAATAAATTAATGAAATAATACTTCATTTTTATGTTTAATATTCGAAAATATTGTGCTTTATATTTTTAAATTTACCTACAAATTCTTTGTTAAACAAACTGAGATTTAGTTTGGGAATTCAAAAAACAAAATTTGACTTGGTTCAAAATATACAATAGAATACTTTTTAAATTTAACTCAAAAATATGAAAACTGTGATGTTTAAAATATAAAAAAAATGTAATTTAAGTTTATATTGAAAATGAATAATTTAATAATTAATTTTTTTTTCTATAATCAACTTTGATAATAATTTACCTACAATAATTTAAATTTTTTTGGGAAAGCATAATATCTATATATATAATAAAAGCAGGCGATCAGGGCAGTGACATGGCATCTTAATATTCATCTTAACCAGGATCTATGCAATGCAGGTAAGGCTCTTCCGAATCTTCAGCCGCCTGAAGTCACGAGGCTTCGATCCTCACCTCCTTGCCTTTTATTTTAAAGTTATTTGTTATAATTTTTACATTGAACTTTACTTGAATTGACGATCAGTGATCAACCTCCTTTTATTTTATTTTTCTCATTCAAACTTGCATCTTCTTTTAACTTTATAGTCTTTTTTACTTTGAAACCTCTTATTACACTAACTCGTGTCTTATTTTCTTTTTCGATTTTTTGTAACCATTTTCTCTCTCCAAGTATTAGTTGTTTTGGAAATAAAAGTTTAAATAATTTATGAGACTATCGTTTCATATCTATATATAGGGTCTATATATATCTATGTATATATGGTCTTATTCAAATAGAAACCAAATTAAAATAGAAACTAGAAACTAAACCTTAATCTAATATTTAAAGCTAATCTAATGACCAAACTAGGGGGACCCAATACAAAAAGTTCTTAATATTCTAGGCTCCATCCAGAAAAAAAAAAAAAAATACTGTTCATTGCTGACGTCTCAATTTTCATTTAAATTGTTATCTTGCAAGCTGGTGAAGCCTGTGCCGAACATTAAGCCGCCTAATAAAACAGTAACCAACCATCCATCGATTCATTCAGGTGTCTTATTTTTTTTGTTTTTTAATTGTTTTAAAATTATTTTTTTGTTCTTTTCAGATTTAATTTTTTTTAAATATGTAAACATTCCATTTTCTTCTCTAATTTTTTATTCAAACGGACCACCTCCTTTTTTTAAAGGTTTAGTTTGTGGGTTTCTTTCCCAAGAATTTAGTTACATTTTCTCTTTTCGGTGATTAGTTTTTCAGGAAAAGTACATAATTTAAATTAAAAGTATTAATAAATTAAATTTGAAAATGTTCGTTATAACAGCATATACTAATGAAAATCAATTAAATGAGTAATGGCTAATTATATATAATTGAGATATATTTAATATTTTTTATTCCTAAATTATCTTATGTTATAATTTTAATACCTTTTAAATATCTTAAAATTGAAATAATTAATCAAGACTATTGTTTGAATCACTATGTGAACAAAATTTAAATTGTATAAGACACAAAATTTTTGTTTAAATATATTTTATAATCAAGTTGTGACATCGTTATAAGTTATGTAAGTATATAAATTTTTCGGTTAAAATCTAGAATTTGTATAGAAATAATACCGACAAGTTTTTAATTTTGCATAAAATAAACCTAATCATTTTATCGACCGATTAAATCGATAATAAGTTTTACACATGTTGTTTCGTTATATTGGATCGAAATAAATTAATATTTTAATTAAATAAATGCTTATACTATTACAGAGTATGTTTGTTATGAAAGGGGTGTCGGCTTTAAAAAACGGTACTTATATATTTAATATTTGTAGTTTTTGATTGTAAAGATTACGTTCGTATTGTAATTGTATTTTTTATGTTTATGATATTTTAAAGAGTATCAAAATTGTCGGTTAAAATTTAGATTTGTATACAATTGATACCGATAAGTTTTAATTTTGCATAAAATGAACCCAATCATTTTATCGATCGATTAAATCGATAAAAAAATTATACACATATTGTTTTAAATTAATTCTTACACTATTATCAAAATGTTTTTCTTGATTTTTCACAATTTTGATTTTTTTATTAAATTAATTTCCTTGCATTTAATAGCATTTTAATTGGTCAGTAATTGTACATAATAAATATATATTAAATACACTTTAATTTATATTTAATATAAAATTTTAGCAATCTTTATTATAACATTTTCTCTATTAGAGCTAATATAAAATATTAATTATTTATATAAAAGCACAATTATTTCAAGGTAAAATGATAAAATAAAATTATTTATATCGTTCATTTCTAATCCTTATTCAAAATCACTGCAATTTTTTTTCAACACCAATAAATGGACGATTTTAACTTTTCGATAAATCTTTATTCAGTGACCTTGGGAATCATGATAAGATACGGAAGTAGATAAATTTTTCAATTAACATCCACAAAATTTAAATACATGTAATATTGTAGAATTTAATTTTACACATGAACAAATTACAAACGGGATGTGATCAGCTCAATTAAATTGAGCAAACCTTCTTCATGATTACATCAATAAAAAAGCTATCCATTCGTTGTTCCATTATATTGTGTTGGAAAAATTAGTATTCTAACTAAAAACATTCTTATGCTATTACTAATCAATTAATCATGCATGTTATGAAATGGGCCGGCGCCGATGTTTAAGAACGTTAATTAATTATATTTAATATATATTTATAAAGTTTTATTATAAAAATTATGTTGACATTGTAATTTGGTATGAAAAAAGTAAGAGACCTTTATGGAGTTGATGAAGTTGATAATATGGTAGAGGATCTCCATTTTGTTTATATAATTAATTTTAAACGACTTAATGTTTATTCAGATTCAAATGATTTTTAAATTAATTTTTATTTATTGTTAAATTGGTGATAAAAAATAATTACATGTACATATTTATTATAAGATTTAATATTAGACTATTAGAGAATTAGAATATGTGAGTACCATTTTGAATACGTATCCATGAATTTAATTTAATATTAAATAATAAAATATTTATCCAATAATGTTACTTTTACTTATCCAATGCTAAACTTTGCAAATATTTATTAATATTAGATTTTAAAAGTTTTTTTAATGCGACAAAATAGGTATCGTCAATATCTTCGAAAATATTATTATTAATACTTAAGGGTTTAACAAAAACATGTTTTCTTTCCTCTAATTCTTTTCTCTATAATTCTTAAAAGTTGAAAATTAATTACATTTCACACAAGTTTCAATTCATCATATCAACTTCCAAATAATGGGCCTGTTTGGCTCGGCTTAATTTATGGGCTTATGGACTTATTTTCGGGTAAAAATTTTATATTTTGATAATTGTTTTTATACAAGTATTTAATGTATGTTTGAGATTCAATAAGTTGCAAAAATAAGTTGGAAAGTTAGGAATCTTAACTTTCAACTTAAAATAAGTTGACTTATTCTGAAAAATAAGTTCTCCCAAACATCCCCAATTTAATCAAGGAACGATAATGTTATGTATACAATTTTTAAAAATGTTTTTATGCCGCGTGTAGCGCGGCTTTGTTACCTAGTTAATGTAACATGAAACATCTTTCTTTAGCTTTGACCCCTTTGTCTTATGCTACTCTCACACACACACCATTCCTTTATTTTTCTTTGTACACATGGTGCTATTCTTTTAGGGTTTTGGTCCCTGATAATCGTTTGTCACGGACGACTTATATAACAATTGGTTTCTAAACCATTGGATCAACGATCCAACGATCCCTGGATTACAAAAAAAATTTACTATTCGCTATAATTTCCGTGGATATGCAGATTGTCAGTTCGCGAAAATTTTCCGCGGACAGACATTATACCTATCCGCGGAAAATTATAGCGGACAATAATTTTTTTTTTAATTTCAGCCATTGTTCGTTACAGATTGTTAAATAACCAGTCCCTGACAAACGATTGTTTTGTCAGGGACCAGGACTCTTCTTTTTATACTGGTAAACCAAAACCCTAGTAAAGTTCTGATCTTGGGGACTTCACTCTTTTCAGCTTCTTTCACACACACACACACTTGATATTCCTATGTTTTGTGATGGTACAGTGATTTTTCTTGGTGGGCTTGCTTTCTCTATTCTCTCATTACTTTCTTCTCTATTTATTTGTGTATGCATTTTCAGTTTGTGTACTTTGAGTTCTCTGTTTCTTTATCATTGTAAAAAACTACATCTATTTTTTCACTTAATTGATGTTGTATTGGTATAAAGAACACTTTAAAATTTTTTTTTTGATACCGGTAGGTTGCCCTTTTGTGTTTAAACTAGCTTTATAGCCCGTGCAAGGCACGGACATGTTCTAGATATGCATAATTTATATGAGCAAAACTTACACCTATAACACAGAAATTAGAAAATGACAAGTCCACAATCATTTGGCTCATAAATGATCAAAGTTTGTATGTGTATATACTTTTGAAAAACCCTCAAGCTACATTAAGTAAGAGTATACAACGCTTAAAAAGGAATGTTATCATCATGATTATAAATGTAAAACCAACAATGCAATATCTCAGTCCTCCCCCTCTTGTAGACACACATGCAGAGTTAATGCTTATGAGATAACATCATCAAGCATGGAGAGAGCTTTATTTCTTTCATCTGACGTCATAACCTCTTGAGCATTCTGTTTTCAGAGGATATGTGGAAGCTTTAAACATGAATAAGTCTAAGTAAATTAAGCATCCAAAATTTCGACCAAAAATAATTAAGCAAAAGGTACATAACCATGTCATTTTCTTCATTTGTATGCCGAAGCATACATTTCAGCTCTTTCCCAATGTTAAGTATACTCAAGCTCCCCATGAGCAGCTTGTTCCTTCGCTCGTTATACAGCTCTACTTCTTTCATCAAGCTGAATAGTGACTCCTTCGCTGAGTGCAAAGTAATCTGACCACAACAATAAGAAAATAATCTGAAAAAGCAGTCACATCCTAGAAAAATATTTATACATTATAGTACTACAATTCCACTGCATTTTAAATATATCGCCTGTAAGTTGTAGGCTGTCAGGTGGTGAACACTTCAATGACCTTGACTAACTCAGTAGTAGCGTGCGCAAAGGTGGAGACAAGTAAAACTGGATTCAACCATTTGAACAATAATGAAATATTGTTTAAAGATCACTAACCTTAATGAACTTTGAAAAAAACATAGAAAAACCCCCCAATAAAACACAAAATACAAGTAGACAACAATTATAATATCAATTATCAAACGTAATTGACTTATAATACCTTGTGCAGCAAAATAAACAATATGATTAATGATTATCAGGTCTAATAACAATAGCTGCGGTGCATAAGAAGATTATTGTAGTCTTATTCTGATCATTTCTGCATTCTGCTTCCTCGACCCTTTATTCCAATAAATTTTCTTCATAATCCTGCTATCTATTTAATTGTTCTTGTCTATCTTACATCGCTGCATCACCGTGTTTTGTTCTGAGAATTCAACCAGGCAGGTTTATCCGGAACTCTGGACAACTATCACATGTCATAGAGTATGAACAATTTCAATTGACATGCAAGTTAACAGTCAAAAATAAAAATAAACAGCAGAGGCGGTAGATAAGATGACAACTAATTCTTAGATAGCTTAGAGGATATTACATATGATATATCACATTCTTGTTAGTTGTCAATCACCTATTTTAATTACTGCAGTCTCCATCCCTTACATGTCCAATGTTTTAATCATGTTAATTAAGTGCCGCCTAAGCTTAAACTCAAAAGTACCCTTAAATTAGTGATAATTTGAGTTGTTGTACACTCTCACACAAAAAAATGGTGTTGTAATTTATTCAATAAAGGGGAAAAAATTGGACCAAAAAAATAAACATAGTGCTCAAAAGGTTACAGTTACTACATACCGAGTGGTATCCAAGACGAAAGACCAATGACTCGTTTTCGGTTAAAAACTTCTCAGCCCATTTCAAACCCACATTATGCATTGTCCTTAGTAACTGGAGATGTTCTGGGCGAACATGTGCAAGTTGGTCAAGTCCTGCAGCTCTTGCCACTACCAACAAATGCTTCTCCGCCTGCCAAGAAAAAAGGGTGCAAAAGAAATTAATTAGTACAAACTCAATTGATGTGCATCTGGAATCTAGGCCCAATTAGTGAATCCGCCTCTACTTTTTATGTTGATTAGTTATAGTCTACTTGATTGCATTTACAGGTAAAATCCAGAGCAATGACATTGTGATTGTCCCAAAATGAAAAAATAAATTGCAAGAATTTTGGATAGGAAAACAGCCTAGCATGATACCCGACTCTCTGTTCCTTGTCCTATTATCCAGAAAGCTTATAGAAAAATAAAATTATTTAGAAATTATTAGGTTCTTACAATAATCAAGCTATAAGTATTACAGATCTCTAAAGTAAGTTTCGTGCTCATGGTGAAATCGTATTATAAGATAAAAAATAATAAGATGTAAACTGAAATGAGGCAATACAGTTAAAAAAATTATTGAAACTTTACAGAAAAATGTATAAGACAACATACTGTAATCTTCGTCTTGGCTCACTAAAACTCCTGCAAAGTGCTCATGGTGCCTTCACAAAATCCTGGGCTTAAGGTGCGATTTCTGCTCAAACCTAGCATAATTTTATGGATCACCAAATGCTGGTATGTCAGTCCATCATTCGCAAACATCCCTGGTTACTAAAAATCATACCAGATATCATACATGCATGATTGTTCTAGACCTTCAACATGGAAATCTCCATTTGCAAATAGGGCACGTCAGTCCCGCATTCGTAAATATCCCTTGGTACTGGAAACCATACCAAATATGAAACATAAACACTTAATTTTTTGTAGCCAGCAAATCGATCAAAGTTTGAGAACTTATTCTTTTAACATTCTTTGTCAACATAATGGAGTTCCAGAACCTCTATAAGGCTAAGAATGAGTACCTATATATATTCTAGCCAAGTGTTAACCCAAAACACCCGCATCCCACATTTTTTTAGGATTCACATAGTCAGGCTTCGTAAAAGTACATTTTAGTCGCTGGTGAGGAAGTATGGTTCTCATGGATTATAATCTACTTTAATCTTTATCAATAAGTCTGAAATCTCTTAAAAGTACGAGCAATAACTTTATTGGTAGCAAATGCATATATAGAACAATACAAATGCTAGCAAGTTGCACGGGCAAATTAAGATCCCCAACCAACTATACAACTTCAATGTACCTGTAAAACTCAAGATCCTAATGATGTATTCTGACCACCATTTTGGCCAAATTTAGGCTTAAAATATACTCTTGAAAAAGGTGGACAAAATGTCATTAATTTGAAATGAAGAATGAAATTCAAGATAACTTAGGGATAAGAAGTACAAAAGCAAAAGAATTAAACAAAGGGATAGTAGAATAAGCACCGAATAACGACATATCACAAAATAGAATACCATTGTAATTTCCATTAGAAAGGATCTGATGATGCTGGAATGGTAATGTGATGGAACGTAGTGCATCCAGATAAATTTTGACGCTATGGCTTTGCTAGTTATGCCAGATTCCACTGCAAGCCCATTTTTCCCTTTGTATCTGTGATTTCATTGTGTGAACTGCAGAGTATAGCTATGCAAGCACAAGTGTCATGCTAAATATTTGAGTAAACTACAAACAATTGGAGCTTAACAATATCAAGCATATATTGAACCAGATTCGTGCAAGTGCGCATACCTCCGCGGCTCCACCTCTTTTTATTCATTTTATAACAGCTTTTGTGTGCTCTTTATTTGTTTTTACGAGACAGAGGCTGAAACATTTTCTGCATACACCATGAGTCAAAATGGGTTCAATTTCCCCTTAGTAATAGTACCAAAGATAGTCATTGATTCAACATTACTACAATTATTGTAAGTTTCTTGCATATCTGCAGAATTTTACCAAATTCCAATGTTACAAAGAGATACTAATTCATCCTTGCAATGTTTAAAAACCTGATATCTTGCTTCAAAATATAATATTTTTTGTGGTAAAATTATTATAGGTAAAACATCAACAATAAAAAACACTGACAAAACATGCTCCAAACCAAATTTTAAACGTAATAAAAATGATTCAGTTTGAAGCACGCATTTGTATAGTCATATTCTAACCCATATGAAACTGAATTTTTATAAACAAAACTAAAATGAAAGAAAAGCACGACCTACGTTTCTAATGCAGAAAATTCGCATATTTCACAATTTGAGGAAGCATTACATCAAACAGGCTGCATGCAAATTAGATTATTCCCAAAAGAATATCTTCTAGATTCTCAATATATGCATACATATATATATTCTCCAAAGTATAATTGTAATCAGGGGTTAAACTTCACTCAGAAACCAATCAACATTAACAATTTTATCAAGCAGTACATGAAATACGAACCCCTCATTAGGTCTACAACAAACTCATTATAAATGGACGAATTACCAAACCTATGCCAGAAAAAAATGAACACATACTACAATCATACATAGTGATAGTATCTTCAAAACTCCAATTGCACGATCATAATTGATGATAAATAAACACAGCACAGATCAGTCCAATAACAATTAATAACATAACATTGGAATTAAACACATATATCATACGATTGTTTTAAAAAAAAAAAAAATTCTTACCCCAAGCAACGGTGTATCCCTCATTAGTAGCGCTAGCTTCATTAGCTTGATACTCATACCTAATTAAACCACACATAAATCATGAGACGATAGGAGCCTTAGGAGGTGACGCTGTGTAGTGTAGTGGAGCTGCAATGGGTATATGGTATATATACAGAGATAACGGAATGGTTAACGCTGTTACCAAATGGCTGACGTGGAATAAAATGTTTCACGGAAGGGTGTGTTGCAGTATTAGATATATAATAGATTGTGTTTGTGTAATGTTATTAAAATTCTGTGTTAGAGTTGGTCGGCAAATATTCTAATCAGTTTTTATGAAAATTAGCTGAGTGAACTTGATTTTATAGTTATTTTCTGCCCTCATTGTTGTAGGTGGTGATGTCTTAACCAAGGCGGCTAAATGATGGGTTTTATCGACGAATAGCATAAAGAATTTGTAAAGTTTACAATGGCCTTGAAATATGGTGTCAGTATTGTTAGGAATCTGCCCGATTCCCTGCGAATGCGGAAGCGGAAGCGATTTGGTAAATATGTGCGCTTAGATCCCATAAATATACGTGATAGTAATGAAGCAACAAACCAACAATACAGTAAAAGAGACAAGAGATTTAACGTGGTTCGGCCCAGCCTACATCCACAAGAGCAACAACTTCAAACTAGATAAAAGAGATTACAATATCCGGGTATCCGGCCCCTTGAATTTCATACAAAAATTCTGCCCTACAATACCTATTATGTATATCCCCAACTCACTGAAGTGTTTATCTCAAAACCTCCCCTATCACTATTTCCCGACAACCTTTCCTTCTCTCTCTCTCCCAACCCGGACAGTGCCACACAACCTGATAGAAAGACCCCTGCAGCGGGACCACCTCCGATGGCTGCAGTCAGACCCAAGTACCCTAAGGAATAGTTTAGGCACGAGGACCTTCTATCCCGACACTTCCTGAAAGCGGGCTAAACCGGCTCCCCTACTAGACGGACTATCTAGCAGCTATAGAGAGAGAAGAGAGAATTTTGGTGTGATTCTACTAATGAAGGGGAGGGGGTATTTATAGGAAGGCAAAATGAGGTAGGTGGAGGGAGGGGGGTTGGTGAAAAAGAGTTGTGAAAGAAACAACAGCCTTAAGGCTGCTGCCTAACAATCTCCCCCTCTTTCCAAACTCACAGCTCTTCACTTGCACTCCATACCTGCGCCCTGTTGGCACAACTCCAACTTTTCCTCGATCCGTATCATTCCCTACGACAAAACTCCCCCCGAGTCCAAGACTCCAAACTGTACCCTAGTTTGCACATTCATTCTCGAATGCCCACTTGTTATACGCACAAGTGTACCATTGACCTCTATTTGTCCAACTACATACATGTGAAGCAATCTGTTGTATACACACATACTCACTTGATTCACGTCGGCCAATCCCATATGTAGTCCATCACACACACAAGTGTGACCATCGATCTTTCATTTACTCCCCAACTGCATATCAAACAAATCAATCTGTTGCATGGTTCACTGCTCACTTGATTCGTGTTGATCGATGCCCATATGCAGCTGCAACACACCAACTACTCGTTGATGTCGTGGAAGCCCTTCGACCAAACATCCATCCTAGCAGTCTTTGCACCATCGTCTAGACTAGAAGGCAATACAACCGCAGCAGTATCCTTCAAGTCACTCTTCCCTCGTGCACGAGATAACCAGATTTTCGAAGTTCCAGTACGTTCTGGCCACGTACTAATCAGACGATATATTCCCCCACATAGCTCTCCCTTCATCCGAACCACACGGCCTCTTTTGATATTCATAGCTCCCCTACTACAGAGCATCTGTAGCCTTCTGAAGCTAACCGACTGATAGATATTAGATTCTTCCTCAGCTTAGGCACATATCTTACCCCGTTCAAGCTGCGAACTATTCCATCGAACATTTTGATTTTCACAATTCCAATCCCCTTGATCTCACAAGTAGATCCATCAGCCAAAGAAACTGTTTCATTCTTTGTATCTTGGAATCTGTCAAAATGCCCCCTTTCGGAACATACATGGTAAGATGACCCTGAGTCTAATATCCATTCTCCTAGAGAACTAGTGCCTCGATTGAAGACGGTGCAAACATCTTCACAATCGAGAGTAACCACAGCCAATGATGCATCTGGATCCTTCTTATTAAGCGGACAATTCGACCTAATATGACCCCACTCTTTGCAACCAAAGTACTGCATGCCCTTTTCACTGTATCTGGATTTACCCTTGCTATTGGTAGATCCTCTCACAACACCCCTTCCTCTATTATTTTCACTACGCAAAGCCAAAACTGTCATTCCGTCCTTGTCACCATCCTGGTTCTTCCTTCCAGCATTTGACAAAAGTGCTGACTGAACCTCCTCCATTTTTAATGTGTCATTTCCGTACAAAATGGTTGTGACCAAATGATCGAATGACTCCGGAAGCGAAGTAAGAAGAATAATGGCCTTATCTTCTTCCTCCAATTTTACATCAACCTTTTCAAGTTGATCAACAATACCATTAAACACATTCATGTGCTCAATAACATTTCCTTGAGCTGCCATCTTCAGCTTGTATAACTCGCGCTTCAGATTTAACTTTGTAGTCAAGTTCTTCCCGAGATACAATGTCTCCAACTTTGACCATAATTCCTTCGGCGTGCTTTCGTCAACAACATTATTGATAATGTTATCAGCAATGCATAGTCTGATGGTACTCATGCATTGCGACTCAACATCCTCCCAATCTTCATCGCTCATCTTTGTTGGTTTTCCCTCCTTCCCCTTCAAAGCCCTTGCTAGCTTCTGTTGGGTTAGGATATCCTTTACTCTTCTCTGCCAAAGAGTAAAACTTCCTTTACCATCATATGGAGTCACCGTGAATCCTTTAATACTTGCCATGATCTCCGTTTGCACACACAAACCAATCCAAACAACTAAATCAATTGGCCAGGTAAGTGTAAGAAACAATGGGAGCACTTCCGTCAAAACGGCGCCAAATTAGACAACCATTTTTCTTAACGACTTTCCTTCGGCACCAATAATTTAGACACAACTAGCTCTGATGCCAACTGTTAGGAGTCTGCCCGATTCCCTGCGAATGCGGAAGCGATTTGGTAAATATGTGCGCTTAGATCTCACAAATATACGTGATAGTAATGAAGCAACAAACCAACAATACAGTAAAAGAGACAAGAGATTTAACGTGGTTCGGCCCAGCCTACATCAACAAGAGCAACAACTTCAAACTAGATAAAAGAGATTACAATATCCGGGTATCCGGCCCCTTGAATTTCATACAAAATTCTGCCCTACAATACCTATTATGTATATCCCCAACTCACTGAAGTGTTTATCTCAAAACCTCCCCCTATCACTGTTTCCCGACAACCTTTCCTTCTCTCTCTCTCCCAACCCGGACAGTGCCACACAACCTGATAGAAAGATCCCTGCAGCGGGACCACCTCCGATGGCTGCAGTCAGACCAAAGTACCCTAAGGAATAGTTTATGCACGAGAACCTTCTATCCCGACACTTTCTGAAAGCGGGCTAAACCGGCTCCTCTACTAGACGGACTATCTAGCAGCTATAGAGAGAGAAGAGAGAATTTTGGTGTGATTCTACTAATGAAGGGGAGGGGGTATTTATAGGAAGGCAAAATGAGGTAGGTGGAGGGAGGGGGTTGGTGAAAAAGAGTTGTGAAAGAAACGACAGCCTTAAGGTGCTGCCTAACAAGTATTTCCATCAAGAATCAGAAAAGCTACTCAATTCCCTGAAAAAACAGCTGGGATCATGCAAGAAGTAGCATCTAAGCATGTTATCAACGAAGCATTATCGAATCAGAAGCTGCTGCAGAAGGGGCACGTCAGCTTGTTAGGTGATAAAATAGATTCAAGCTTATCTCTTGGTCACCCGCCACAAACACCAAACCCTTCTTCGAGTGAGCCCCTGGTCTCACTCTAAAGTTTAATGGATGTGAAAAAGAAACCATTGGATAAAGGAACTCCGAAAGATAGTTTGGCTGCTAAAGTTAGTGATGGATCCAGCAGCCTTGCAAAAACTAGTGGAAGTGCCAAAATTGGCGACAAAGCTGAATTTGTTGAGAGCGGCAAGAGTAGCATGTGTAGGGGTAGTACAAGCACCGATATAAGTGATGAAAGTAGTTGTAGCAGCTTAAGTAGTGTTAGCAAACCTCATAAAGCAAATGACTCAAGATTGGCATTCAAGCTGTCCGAGCTAGAGATGGGGCCTTGGGTTTAAGTCATTTTAGATTGCTGAAGAGGCTGGGATGTGGTGATATTGGCAGTGTCTATCTGTCCGAATTGAGTAGTACAAAGTGCTACTTTGCTATGAAAGTTATGGACAAGGCCTTGCTTGCCAGCCGAAAGATATTACTTCGGGCTCAAACAGAACGAGAAATTCTACAGTCTTTAGACCATCCGTTCCTTCCGACCTTGTACACGCATTTTGAAACAGACAAAATCTCATTCTTGGTGATGGAGTTCTGCCTGGGAGGTGACTTGCACACACTTCGGCAGAGGCAACAGGGGAAACATTTTTCAGAACAAGCTGTAAAGTATGACACTTTTCCTACATCTAATTTCAAAGTTACTGGATTATTTTACAGAGGTTCATTAATATTAATAAAGTTGCGTACTTTTATATTATGTTAGATTATTTTTAGAATATATTGAAAGGTAATGAACACTCGACTCAATAAAGATCGGCCATTTTTATTGTAAACCAAAGATGTGGATCAGATATTTGGTACATAATGAGTATCTGGTTGTAATATGTGAGGCTGCTTCCTAACCTGTTTCAAGTATTGCTTTTAGTAAACTTTATGAAGCACTTGTTCCTTCTTTCAATCCAGTAATATAAGCTTGATTATCATCTAGGATCTTTGAATATGTTTTAAGTTTTACTGCTTATCAAACGAAAGCTGTCAGATAATCTGCCATCAGCGATTCAACATATTATTATCATGAATTATAATTTAGAGTTACAGAAGTTAGTGTCAGGGTTATATAGGCTTTTGCTCAAATACAAACCAATCCTTAAATACAAACTACAAACTAACACTAAATTAATTATATTTCATCTATTCTAAGTTTCCCGCCAAGGGTACCTTCACGAAAGATACTTAAAATAATTGGCTTTATCCAACAAAAAAAAAAAAACTTGCCGTGGAAATGCGAAGCATTTAAGACAGTAAACGGATGAGTTAGGTAGTCATGAGGCCGAAGGCCCTCGACACACCCGTCAATCGTCTATTGCCTTTACCATTGATTGCCATTCCTTACAACTTTAGAATGATAAAGGCGCGAAGCGCCGTACAAGAAGGTGCGAAGCACCGTTAACCAGTGAAATCCACTGTCACGTCATCACGTGAACAGTGATTTTTTTTTTGTTGGATAGAGCCAAGTATTTTAAGCATTTTTTGTATTGGGGTACACCTAGTTTGATCATTAGATTAGCATGAAATGTTGGATTAGTGTTTAGTTTTTAGTTTGTAGTTAATTTTAGTTTGTAGTGGAGTAGGACCCGGGTTATATATATTATGTAAGTTGGCACATGTACTTCTGTAAATACATCTGTTAGAATCTGAATATATATGTGATTATTGTTAGAAAATGTGGGTTTTATCCCCACATTGTCGAGTCATTTTGAGCTCTAATTTGAGTGTGCCTTGTGTGCGTGTTTGCAACAAGTTGTGCTTGGAGAATGTTCTCCTCCGTGAGAGTTTTCCAATGCATGTTTAAACACTCAAAACGACTAAGGGATGGATGAGTTATGATTATTCAAAGTTGCTCCCTTGGAAGTGGAAATTATGGAATGGAACTTGAAGTCCCACATTGAAATGGAAAAGGAGTTTCCTTTGCTTTATATAGTACAACACATGAGTAGTGTTTACTTGTGTTGGCTAAGTGTTGCTCCATCTCCTACGTGCGCGCAGGGGGGTGCAAATCATGGGATTTCGAGGGAAATTCGTGGCTTCGCAAGCCTTCGGGCTTTCCGCGTGTGCGACCTGCGGACACGAATGCAGCAGAAAATTGGGCCGATTAAACCCGGACTAGTTTTGCTAATTATTTATTATTTCCACTGGGCTTGGACTTAAAAAATTTGACTTAATTAATTCGAATTTGGAATTAATTGTGGTAAAATCAATTCCGTTTTTATAACGAATTTTTTGCCACCGCCTTACCTTAATTAATTAACGCGGTTAATTAATAAAGGAAAATTACCACCGACTTTTTAATTGGGGTAATTGAGTAGCGCACAAGTTTTATCATTATCTTTTCGTTACAGTCTTATCTTAATTAACGCGTTTAATTAAGTTAGGCAGTTGTGTAGCGAACAAGTCTTGTCTATCCTATAAATACCCCCTTAGGGTCTAGGATTATTCATTCGAAATCACATCCTCTTCTCAAACAGTCTCTTCTTCCCTTCGGTGATATTCTTGCTCGGTTTCAAGCTCGCTGAGAGTGACGCTGTTTAGCTTCGCTGCAATCCGTTTTATCCTGGGAGGTGTTTTGCTTACACATACGGTGAGGGCAAATACGCTTTAAGGAGACAGTCACGCACTGGAATCGGGTTTTTCTGTTCCTGCCTCCTCCTTATTTGTTTTATTTGTTCTGTTATTCACACACACGATATACTGTTTTTGTACTAATTTTCACAGATTGTCGAACAATCTTAAAGCGTATTTTATTTACATCTGTGATCTATACTTACGGATTTACTTGTTTGTTTGAGTGACAGAATCAATGGAGAACCAAAACATGAACAACACAAACATGATGGTTGATCCCAACGCACAGATTGTAACATCTGATGGGGATCACCAGCCTCCGTTAAACCCTATCGCACATATCTGATGTGGGTGCAACACCGGTTGGACATGTGCCTCTGGGACATGTGCCTGTGGGACAGATTAATGTTCCGATCGGATCGACTCCGTCAGGTTTCAAAACCTCTAAAAGTCTTGAAGATATACAGAGTTGTTGTCATCTGCAGAAGGTATATATCATCATTTTAAACAGTGACTCAAACTATACAAGGCTTGTATGTTGTCGTTTTAAACTTTTAAATAAATCGCTTGTATACTTTTTGCTTTGCATTAGAATTTGATGGAAATATTGTTCTATCCTCTACAGGAGTTGATCATTGCAGCAATAGATATGGTTGATGCAAATTCAAAGTCAGGGGGCTACATAGTTTACTCCACTTGCTCCATAATGGTTGTTGAGGTATGCTTTTATGAGTTATGTCACTCTTAAATTTTCAGCAACTACTTCTCCTTTTATATTTACTGTTGCCCTTGCAGAATGAAGCTGTCATAGACTATGCACTCAAAAAGAGGGATGTGAAACTTGTCCCATGTGGACTTGACTTTGGGCGTCCGGGGTATGTTGAACTTTTACTATCTAATTCTCCCAAGCTACATTTTTTCATTGTGGATACTGATACTTCTCAATTCCAGATTTACGAACTACAGGGAGCAGCGATTCCACCCATCCTTAGAAAAGACGAGGCATTTCTATCCACATGTTCACAATATGGATGGATTTTTTGTTGCAAAGGTATATTCGACATTGGTACCATCTTCCTTTCTGTAGAAATGTGGTTTATTCCTTTAAGGCGCTATGTTTTAAATGAAGTAATATAATATTTTGTTTATAAAATTTGCTAATTGTAAATTATTGAAATGATGCAAATAGATTTTTCCATGTAAAAATATGGCCTTGCTGTTGTGGGGTATATAGAATAATCCCAGCGTTCTGGATTGAATATGTATAAATATTCTGCATCAAATCGTTTCTTGATTTCTTTATGTCGAGTAATTTGATATATTGATGTGTGTGTTTCGATCCTAAATTATTTCTCAAGTAGGTCTAAATTAAGACTCTCCATCTTGAAAACCTTGCAGTTGAAAAAAATGAGCAATTCCAGGGCTTCTCCTGCTCCAACTGCCAAACAGCCAGAAGGTGTGGATGAAGTGATCGAGCCCACTAAAATTGTCATTAAAAATAAGGTTGAGGACAAAGTAGAAAGAGAAAAGGTTCAACACAAGAATGGTGTCGCTGAGAATGGGAAGGATGAAAAGACATTATCCGGTAAAAAGAGAAAAGAGAGAAAACGCTTTTCGAGAGAGGAGATATCAAAATCCAGGTACAAGCCCTTTTTCTGGGGATAAAAAACTAATGTGAAACAAACAAATTTTTATCATCAGTGTGATACAATATGGCTATGATATTCACAAGCTATGCTCACTCTTTAGCTAAACATTAAGTCTGTATATAATGATTTTGGCCCAGAGTTCATTTATTAGCCTTGCCTATTATTTATTTGCTAACAGAGACACGTTGTCCTATTTGAAAATATTGCAGAGAAGAGAAACGAGCAGCTTTGAGGACAGCAGCGAAGGGAAAATCTGTTTCCAAGGAGAAGAAAGTTGCAAAAAAGGCTTAAACTACTGAATGACTCTAGAGTTAGTCTATTTAGGTTATTTTAGCAAATGTTATTTTACAATTGTACTTGACCGATATAGAAAGGAAGTTAGTAGGCTTGTAATATGTTTGTGGAGATGGAACGAGAAGAATTTGTTGCGGGTTGTGTAAACCTCTCTACAGCCAATGAGAGTTGCAGAGTTTTACCATTGATGATGAAACAGTGTTTGACAAGCGCAGCCATCTGAAGGGAGGTATCTACTGTCTAGCTTTAGCTCCATCAGTACTTCGTGATTGAGAAAATACCAAAAGATGTTACGTTCCCGTCTGTTACTGTTGAGACTATATGAACGAGTAAGCAAGCACAGTCAGCAAGTTGTACAAGTCAGCAAGCACAGTCAGCAAGTCAACACAACAAGAAATGATCAAGTCAATACTCAAGGTTGATAGAATGTAGCTTCTAGAAGAAAAGTTAGTTAGAGCTAGCTGCCACATTGTAATTCTCTATATATAGACTAGAACTCAGAGATAACAATCTCTCTCAGACTTTGTACATTTACATTACAGTTTATACAAGATGATGACTTCTTTGTTTTCTATTTTGATGCTTCATTTATGAAGTTGACATGGTATCAGAGCGTAGAGCTCGATCTTCTTCTTCCGCATATTAGTTTATCTCTGTTCTGATTCATTCTGCGTGTTCTTCAAGCTTTCGTCCGTACAACAATGGCGTTATCGTTTTCGTACGGTTTGTAGTGATTTTTCTTGACGATTTCTGTATTTTGTTGAAGTTTCTTGTGATATTCATCTTCGACTTGCTTCGATCTGTAATTCTTTTGCTGTTTTAATGGCAAATGCATCCTATCGAAATGCTACTACTGGTACTGCTACTACTACAACAATTGATTCTAATCATCCTTATTATCTGCATCCATCAGATCATCCAGGTATGATCTTAGTTACAATCACGTTAACAGAGCAGAATTATAATCAGTGGCATAGATCGATGAAGATAGCATTATCATCCAAACTAAAACTAGGTTTTGTGAATGGTACTTGTGTGAAACCTGTGAATTCTGATAGTCAATTGCTGTTGTGGAATCGTTGCAATGATATTGTAATTTCATGGATCTTGAATACAGTTTCTCCAGAAATTAGATTGAGTGTGATGTATATGGCTGATGCTAAGGATATTTGGGATGATTTTGCACTTCGTTTTGCTCAAACTAATGTTCCTAAGATGTTTAATTTGAGAAAGGAACTTTCGTCACTGAATCAAGGAAATCAGTCTATCTCTGCATATTTTACAAAGTTTAGAACTCTAAGTGATGAATTGGATGCTCTATCTGATATTCCTAAATGTGATTGTGGAAAATGCACTTGTGATAACAATGTTAAATTGGAGAAGTTCAATAGGAGCTTAAAGTTGTCTAACTTTCTTATGGGCTTGGGAGAGCAATATACAGCTGTTAGAAGTCATCTTTTACTCATGGATCCTATTCCAAGTCTTAGTATTGCATATAGTATCTTAATGCAAGAGGAAAATCAGAGAGAATCTAATGCTATTATGTTAGTTACAGAGGCATGCCTGTACACATCTAATAACAAGACTAATTGTTTGTAATGCTTTGCATTACTTACATGACCTCTTAACTGAGGGAACCTCTAGTTGTAGAGTTTCTGTTTGTATTGTACTTGTAGTAGGCATCAAATCCTAGTTGTGTAATTGTACAAATAGAGTCTAGAATAATGCTTGAAAGAAGTTCCAAGGTTCATGCCTCAAGCAAGGAGCTAAAGACTATCAAATAATCACAGTTGGGATTTGAAGAAATGAAGAATTTGCCTAAGTACCAATTCGAGAAGTATATTTGTCCATTCGAGAAGTCAGGGATTCGATATCTCAAGACACTATTCGATATCTCTGAATACACTGTTCGATATCTCATTCGATATCTCAGGGATTCGATATGTCCACTACTCTATTCGAGAACTCTAGAAGTCAACAAGTCAAGATGGTATTCGAGTTCTCAAAGAGTCAACAAGTCAAAGTTCCATTCGATATCTCAAGGACTCAGAAAGCTATTCGATATCTCGAGGATTCGATAAGTCAAATGTTCTATTCGACAACTCAAGGAATCCTGATGGAAAAGAGCTATTCGAGAAGTGGTTCGATATGTCAATATAACAGTATTCGAGAACTCAGAGTTATCGATCAAGTCAATTCTAGTTCTCAAATCACTTACTTAGTCACTTCTCGAATACATTCTTGGAGACAAATACTGAAGAAATTGTACAAGTCAGAAACCTGCAACAAGCCAATGCACTTTATGGACCACAATCTGTAACGTGCTCTGGAAAGCCTACAAGGAAGCTTGGAGAGATATAGAAGAGACAAGGAGCTAAAGAAGTGGATCTAAACAGGCTTTGCAAAGTCAAATCTGTAACCGTTTGGACACTTACTCAAAAAGGATAGACAGACTAGAAAGTAATTTGTTTAGCTTCCTTATTTGCAGTAAGTAGGCTGTATCCATGTTCTATAAGGACACAGCCTCACTTCATAACTTTGTAACTTTTGTGAGTCAAGTTTTTCATACACTGTAAGCTATATCTCTCTGAGAAAAACGAAGCTGAGAATACTACCATTTGTATTCACAGATTGTAGCAACCTTTATCTAATAATACATTAGATTAAAGTGATATTGTGTCTTGTGTTGTTTCTTTATCCGCACCTTCACTTCTACACACACAGGCACTTATCTGCTACATAGACTCAATCAAAGAAAAGTTCAAGAATCCATTCACCCCCCCCTCTGTATTCTTTTACCGTATTCAATACTCAACAAGTGGTATCAGAGCGGGCTGTTTATTCAAAAACAGAAAAACGATCATGAGTTCGAATACACCAAAGACTACAGGAACGGTGAAGGTCCCTAAGTTTGACAAAGAAAACTTCAACCTCTGGAAGATAAAGATAAAGGTGAAGAGTCAGAAAGGGAGAAGGTTGCTCTTGACAGCCACCTCATGTTGCTTATCATTGATTCCATGGACATGTCAATGTTTGCAAACATTGCATCATGCACGTCTGCTAAAGAGATGTGGGATCACATTGAGGTGTTGTGTGAAGGGACTGATGAGGTTAAGGAAAATAGGAAACAGATACTGGTCACACAGTATGAAGCTTTCATGGCACAGCCCAAGGAAAGCATCACTGAAATGTTTGAAAGGTTTCACAAGCTAGTTACTGAGTTGCAGATGAATGGAAAGGTTTACAACACCAAGGAGTTAAATATGAAATTTCTGTTGTCTTCACCAAATCATCTGGAGCAAAGAGTCATTTCTCTAAGAGAGAGAGATTTGAACAAAGTCACCTATGATGTGCTCTATGGAGTCCTAAAGACTCATGAACTTGAGTTGCTTCAGAAAAGGGCTATCCAAGCCAACCAAGGTAGGATGATAAACACATCATGTGCCTTGATTGTCAACAAATCCATTCTGGACCTAGAAGCATCTACAAGCCAACTAAGGATAGAGGAGGTGGCAGATGATGAAGAAACTGAAGCTGGGGTGAGTAAACCTGTTGAGGAAAAGGAGGAAGAAGAAGAAGAGTTTTACACTCTGGAAGAACTTGATGGGATGGAAAATACTTCATATGCTTTCATGGCCAGAAAATTTCCAAACATCAGATTTAAAAGAAATCAACCATTCAAACCCAAAACTCAAAACAATTCAGCCAACAAGAACAAGGCACCTATGAAACCAAACAGAAATAAGTTCAAAACCAGTTATGTGGATAGGTCATCTGTAAGGTGCTATAGATGCAATGACCTAGGGCATTTTGCCAGTGAATGCAAGAAGCCTAAAAAGAAGGATAGAGATTATCTTGATCTCGAAGCTAAGTATGAGGCCCTTCTGAAAAAGCAGACACATGGTAAGGCCTACATAGCTGAAGGGAAGTGTTGGGATGATTCTGAGAGTGATGAAGAGGAACAAGAATTCTGCAATTATGCCTTGATGGCCAACTCCAAGGATGACTCATCTTCATCTGATTCTCAGGTACCATCTCTCACTACTATAGACATGTCTGTTTCTGAGTACAAATGCATGATTGAACAATTATCTGTTGAAATGTTTAATATTCATACTAGTATGACTGCTGCTAATGAGGAGATTGCTAAACTGTCTACAAGAAATGAAATATTAACCAAAAAGAATGAGGAACTTGAGCTAACTACTATACAAGTAGAAAACCTTAAGAAAGAAGTTGAATATTTGCAGAACAAGGTTTTATGTGCTAGTCAAGTAGAGAAGGCTCTTAGGGATGAATTAGCTGAGAATGAATTCAAACTAAAAACTTTCAAGAAATCATCTGGTTTAGTGCAATCCTACTGTGAGAAAATTGAAGCTAAACCCAAAGCAGCTATTTGACTTGACTATGACTCTCTCAAACAGAGGAAAGGCTATGCTGTCATTGAAGAGGACACAGCTGTTCATGAGAAAGTGCCTCACATTTTGAGAAAAACTGAAAATCCAATTTTTAAGGAATCAACATTTGAAATTGATGAGAATGCCTTACTCATCAAGCAAATGTTGAATGATGAGGATGAGGCACAATCTAGTGAACAACAAGCATCCTCCAAGGGTGAGAGTGTCAAGTCAAAGACCAAGAAACCAGTAGTTGATAGGCCAAGACCTAAGAAGTTTGTTAAGTTTGTCTCAGCTGGGATGAGTGAATCAGAAAAGAAAGTGACTAAGAAGAAACAGAACAGAAATGGCAAGTTAGGGATTAACAAGGATAACAATTATGCTTATATGCCTAATGCCCCTAGGAAAACTTGTCAGAACTGTTTCAGTACCAATCATTTAACTCATGCATGCAAGAAACCTGTTGGTAGTGTGCCTAAACCTTTCTATGATTGTTCTGTGCCTCTAAGTCATAGAGATGCACCTTTCTGTGATAAATTTGACTGTATGCCATGCAATATGAATGTTATGACTAGTTGTTTTAATTTAAGAAGGCAATTCATTGATGGTTGTATCAGTCACAATTCTCACACACACTACACAAGGTCAAAGTCTTCAAGTCCTCCTAAAGCTAGGAAGGTACCTTTGTCACCTAAGTCTGAAACCTCAGGTTCTAAGACTTCCAACAGTGACAAGAAGACTAACACTAAGAAAGTTGACAAGCATGCTGTTTATGATAAAACTGTCTCTAAGTCACATGGACCCAAACTTGTTTGGGTACCAAAGGAAAAGTAATACCTTTGTGTTTGCAGGGCAAAGAAAGTGAAAAGAAGGTCATGTGGAATTTGGACAGTGGATGCTCAAATCATATGACTGGTGATATGGCCCTGCTATCACAGTATGAGGAAAAGGCTGGCCCAATGGTTGCTTTTGGAGATGACAGCATGGGTAACACATTGGGATATGGCAAGCTGAAAGTTGGAAATGTCATCATTGAAGATGTAGCACTAGTCAAGGGGCTCAAGCATAATCTGTTAAGTGTTGGTCAGTTTACTGATAGAGGATTCAAAGTGAATTTTGACAAAGATGAATGTTTGATCACCCACAAGAAGACTGGTGATTTTGCTCTATCAGGAGTAAGGAAGGGAAGCCTGTTTGTAGCCAATATGGACTCTGCAAACAAGGACAAAATTTGTTGCTTTTACTCAAAAGCATCAAATGAAGATTGTTGGCTGTGGCACAAGAAACTATCACACCTGAACTTCAAGGCCATTAATTCTCTAGTCAAAAGAGAGTTAGTGAGAGGCATGCCCACACTTGAATTCTGCCAAGAAGGAGTGTGTGAGGCTTGTCAAAAAGGAAAAATGAAAAGATCAAGCCACAAGTCAAAGACAGTGACATCAGTAACCAAGCCATTACAACTCATGCATATGGATTTGTTTGGGCCTGTCAACATAATGTCACTTGGAAGAAAGAAGTATGCCCTGGTAATGGTTGATGATTTTTCAAGGTATACATGGGTGGAATTTCTGGCATCAAAAGATGAGGCTCCACAAGTAATTATTAAGCATATAAAGAAAGTTGACAAGGAAGCAAAGGCAAACGATGCAAGTGTGATTTCACTAAGGAGTGATAATGGAACAGAGTTCAGAAATGCCACACTTGAAGCATTCTGCAAAGAGAATGGCATTTCACAGCAATTCTCAGCTCCAAGGACTCCACAGCAAAATGGAGTTGTTGAGAGAAAGAATAGAACTCTAATTGAGGCTGCTAGAACAATGTTACTTGATGCAAAAATGCCAACATGTTTTTGGGCTGAGGCTGTGAGCACTGCATGGTATATTCAGAACAGGACCCTCATCAACAAAAACACTGGAAAGACACCTTACAACTTGATGACTGGAAAGAAGCCTACTCTAAAGTATGTTCATACTTTTGGAAACAAATGCTTTGTACTAAAGGATAATTCTGAATATGTTGGAAAGTTTGATGCAAAAGCATTTGAAGGAATTTTTCTTGGCTACTCTATGGAAAGAATTGCATACAAGGTTTATGTCATCAGTCAAAAGAAAGTTATGGAAAGCACAGATGTTACATTTGATGACAGCAAACTACCTGGACTAGAAGAAGCCAATGATGAAGACAAAGATCCATTGAAGTTTGATAATCTAGATGATTCTAATGAAGAGATTGAAACTGGAGTTGAAACTCAAGTTCAACAAACTCAAGTGATTAATGATACAAGAGAAGAATTTGTGCCAATCGATAGTGGAGAAACAAGCATCCAAGACACACCTGTGAGTAATGGCAACTTCACAGGGGGAGGAAATGAGGATGACCATGATGTGGATGATGAAGCAACATCAAGAATGAGAAGTCAGGCTGAACACTCGAGGAAATGGGATAGATCACACACTGCAGAGCAAATCATTGGAGATCCTAATGCAGGAGTAAGGACGAGGAGAGCAACTCAAAATGAGTGCCTCTATGGATGTTTTCTATCACAAGTTGAGCCTAAGAAACTTGATGATGCACTGTTGGATCCAGATTGGATTATTACCATGCAAGAGGAGCTGAATCAATTTGAAAGAAACAAAGTATGGGAACTTGTGCCTGCACCAAAGAATAGAACCATTGTTGGAACAAAATGGGTTCTGAAGAATAAGATGGATGAAGATGGTGTAATAATAAGAAACAAAGCAAGGCTGGTTGCAAAAGGATACTCTCAACAGGAAGGCATTGATTATGATGAGACATTTGCCCCGGTTACTAGATTGGAAGCCATTAGAATATTCTTGGCATTTGCTGCTCATTCAAACTTTAAAGTTTATCAGATGGATGTCAAGAGTGCATTTCTAAATGGAGAGTTGGAAGAAGAGGTTTATGTGCAACAACCACCTGGCTTTGAGGATCCACATTTCCCAGAATTTGTCTACAGATTGCTTAAGGCACTGTATGGACTTAAGCAAGCTCCAAGAGCATGGTATGATACTTTATCACAATTTCTTCTTGAGAATCAATTCACTAGAGGCACATTGGACAAGACACTGTTTTACAAGAAGCATGGTGATGATATTATCCTAGTCCAAATTTATGTGGATGATATCATTTTTGGTTCTACAAATGAGAAGCTGTGTGAGAAATTCTCTAAACTCATGCAGAGCAGATATGAGATGAGTATGATGGGAGAGTTGACATTCTTTCTAGGTTTGCAAGTCAGTCAAAGGAAGGATGGTATCTTTATCAGTCAAACCAAGTACATCAAGGATTTATTGAAGAAGTTTGACTTGGAAGATTGCTCACCTGCCAAGACACCCATGGCCACTGCCACTAAACTGGATGAAGATGCTAAAGGCAAGAGAGTAGATATCTCAGTCTACAGAGGCATGGTTGGTTCTCTACTCTACCTCACTGCAAGTAGGTCAGACATCATGTTTGCTACATGCTTGTGTGCAAGGTTTCAATCAAATCCAAAGGAATCACATTTGATTGCAATAAAAAGGATCTTTAGATATCGGAAGGGCACTCCCAACTTGGGATTATGGTATCCTAAGGACACAGGGTTCAAGCTGGTTGGTTATTCTGATGCTGATTATGCTGGATGCAGAGTGGATAGGAAAAGCACCTCAGGAAGCTGCCAGTTTCTTGGACAAAGGTTAGTTTCTTGGTATAGCAAGAAGCAACAATCTGTGTCAACTTCTACAGCTGAGGCTGAATACATAGCTGCTGGAAGTTGCTGTGCTCAAGTGCTTTGGATTAGAAATCAACTTAGAGATTATGGACTTGTGTTGGAAAGAATTCCAATCATGTGTGACAACACAATGCAATCTCTATAGTTGCCAATCCTGTCAATCATTCTAGAACAAAGCACATTGACATCAGATATCATTTCATAAGAGAACATGCAACTAATGGAACCATTGAGTTGCATTATGTCTCTACAGATAAACAACTAGCTGATATATTCACTAATCCATTAGATGAAGCCACCTTCACAAGGTTGATAAGTGAGATTGGAATGCTGAATTCTTCAGATTCTGGCTAAGTGAATACACCATCTAGATTGTTGCAGCAGTAAACACTTACTTTATCTAAAATCTCAATATTTTTGGAGTAAGTGTTGGCTGAAATATGATTTATAAATATTTCAAATCTGTTGCATATGTTGAAAATCATATTTCTATCAACTTAAAATTTCTATGAAATTTTGAGAAAATCACTATTTAATTTGCTAGGATATTCTTCATGAATATGTCTGGTAAATTTTAAAAGAAAGTGAAAATCAAATTTTTATGAGTGATGAGTATAGCTCGATAAGTCAGACTTCTCGAATGATTCACTATTCGACATCTCTAATAAGTCTCATTAGAGTACTCTTGAGTTCTCGAATAGAGTCTTTCTGAGATATCGAATAGAGGCATTCTTGATTTCTCGAATATAGTAACTGAGTTCTCGAATGATTGAGTTCTCGAACACTATATTTGAGTTCTCGAATCATTTGAAAAGGCTGAATTCTCGCTGAATTTTAACCGATTTTGGACTTTTGTCTAAAAATTTAATTCACTCATAAAAACATATTTTATTTAATTTAGAATTATTTCTAAGTTAGATAACTGCCAGCTGTGAGTTTCTATCTGCTTGAGTTATCGATTAAGCCTTTCTTGACTTCTCGAATAGTTGTTTTCTACTTCTCGAATGCCTGACTTGTCGATACAAAACTTTCTGCTAATCGACAATTCAAGTACTTCATACTTATACAATTTCACATCTATTCGATTCATTTCATTCGATTTCTCAAGCATCTACACTCTCTAAACCCCTGAAACCCTAGCTATGAAAAGCCAAATTTCTTCTTCAACCTTCAATTTCTCTCCTCTCTTCTACACAAATGGCAACAGTAAAGTTCAACACAAACTTCATCGCTCTCACTAGTGATGTTGAAGCACCCAATGCCAATTTCAAGTGCTTTGTGAAATGGATGGCTGAGTCATATATCAAGGATGCACTCTCTGCCAACCCAACTCTGTATCTAGATATCCTGGAACAGTTTTGGGGCACTGCTATTGTGGAGGTTGTAGCCCTGGAAAACGCAATCACTTCATATATCGTCTACTGCAAGATTCAAGATAAGGAAATCACTATCACTACTGCAGACATGAACCAAGCACTGGGCCTACAACAAGAGTCATTTGACAGAATGGCCACTAATGCAGAGTTAGAGGAATTCTTTGAGTTCATCAACTACTCAGATGGGATCAATCTTGGAAAGCTAAACAGAAAGAATCTGAGAAAGGAGTGGAGCTATGTGTTTGCAACTCTTCTTCAAGTCTTCACTGCCAGGAAATCAAGCTTTGATCAAATCAGTGCACCTGTGCAGCAAATTGGATATGCACTGGCCTATGGAAAGAAGATTGATGTTGGCCAAATCATCCTCCAAGAACTATATGGGAGACTTGGTAAGAACACAACCAGGAGAGGTACTGATATTTTCTTCCCTCGCTTTATTCAATCTGTACTTAATTTTAAAAATGCTTCATTGATTGAATTGCCTGGGATTGATAAAAATAAAATAGGCTATCCTAAGTCCATAACCAAACTCATTTTTGGTAATTTGGAGACTAGGAATGATGTGGATGTAAGACTGAACATAACTCCCCATATGGAGAGTTTGTTTAGGACTTATCCCCACAACATGCCAACATTTGAAGCAAAATCTAAGTTAGCACAGCCCAAGCAAGTAGAACAAAATGCTAACCCAGGGCCGGCTAACCAACCCTCTCAACCAAACACTCTACCACATACTGAGCCAACTGCATCATCCTCTCAAAATGGTGATGTTATTAAAAAGAAGAGAAAGGAAGTAATGTCTGCACCATTAAATATCTTGTCTGAAGCAGCATTAGCTGTTGAATTAGGTCTAGGAAGTGAGGAACCTGAGTCACCCTTACACAGGACAAAGAAGAAGAAAACTAAGACCACCTCTTCAGTCACACAAATGGCTGAAGTTGTAAAATCAGGGGCACACAGCTCACTAGGTGTATCCTCTCAACAAGGTGCACCTATAGAATCAAGCATCCTCCCCAATGCACCTTCTTGTATAGAGTCAGCACATGGGAGTGATAAGGCTGGCACTACACTGAGTGGAGAGCACATCACATTTGAAACTCCCTCTATCTCTCAGGGGGAGTTGCCAAAATCTACTCTTAAACACACTTCTCTTCCAGAATCTAACACTAAAATTTCTTTGGAACCTGCAACTCAGGCAACTGAGATGCAAGGTATTGATCATCAAGAATTCTTTTCTCTTGATGAGCCAATAATTTCAAGTGACTTAGTGCATGACACTTTGATCACCACTCAGAACCCACATTCAGATGGTGAGGGAATGCATGCTGAGGCATCTCTTGATGACACCATCACAAACACAGAGGTTCCACTAGTTTTTACTAGAGACTCTGTGCCTGTGTCAACTGATGGTGTAATTCATCCCACTTCTGTGGTGACACCAGTAGTAGAGTCAATCCATCCGGTTACAGAAGTTGCATCTGTAACTGAGGAGTCTAGCTTGCCTAGCTCTAGCTCTGACTTTATGTCACAATGGCTGAAGCCTGTGCAACATGACAGTGCTTCAGGATCAGGGTCTGTTCCACAACAATTGACGGTTGAAGCACTTCAAAGCTTAATTGTGGATCAGATTCCTGAGTTCACAAAGATTGCTCAGAACCTTCTCACTGCAGACATGCCTAATCCAGACTATGAGGCTATCCTGTTATGCCATAGGGATGATGTGGAGGTGCAGAAGACAAAGATCATTGATGATGCTGAGAGAGATGGCAACATAGATGCCTGGTTGCAAGGAAAATATGATATTACTCTTGATGAAGCACTTCAGTATCTCAGGGAGGAATACCTCACTTCACTGGGTTCCAATGCCAAATCTCTGACCCCTGGTGAAGTGTATGAGGCTATGAATGATACACACAAGGGATTCCTCAAGGCTGCACATTATCTTGGAAAAGGTGTTAAGACTGAGGTCAATAGAGTGTGTGATAAGACCACCACCACAGTAGAAGCAATCAAGAGGACATTTGGTGCCAAATTCCCTCAGCTAGACATTGTGTTCAAGGAAATCAAACACTGCAACACCACCTGCACCAAGATGGATAATGGGCTAGCTCTGCTAAAGGATACTGTCACAGGTCTGGGGCATCAATTTCAAATTCTATCTGATCAGATCACAGATGCCAATGCCATGCTGAGGACCATGTTCAAAAATCTATATGGAGACAGACTAATCACTGAAGTCCCAGTACATGACATGACTAGATTTGAAGTGCAGAGACTCAAAGAACAATCCCTGTCTGGCTTCAAATCTACTGAGTTATTCAGCAAATTAGATGCACTTGAGAAGGAGGTGGCTACTCTCACCAAGTCCAATGCTCATCTTACAGAAAAGGTTGCACTTCTAAATGATCAGTTGGACACTCAAGCATCAACCACAGCTGATGTCCTTCTGCATCAACAATCCATGTTAGCTGCTATGATGAAGCATATGGGTCTCCCTCTCCCTGATGAATCTTCAATCCCAAAGGACATTTCTACAGCCTCAGTGCCTGACAACAAGCCTAAGGGGGAGAAGAAGACAAGGAACTTAAACTCAAAGGGGGAGAAAGGGAACTCAAATACAAAGGGGGAGAAAGGCATAATAATAAAAGAGGGTGGTCAACAAAGAGCTTCAAAATCTCTACCTAATGTGCCTGGCAAAGGAAAATCCAAAGTGGATGAGCCTCCATCTACCTTGCCAGTGGTCACTCTACCAACTGTGCACATCACTACTCCTGGAGGACAAAAGCAATCCATAACTACCACAGTGGTTGCAGGGAGTATGCCATCTGAAAAACCTCCAACCTTACCTGAGAGTGCCAAGCCTGTAGAAGTTAAAGTTGTTACTGAGGCCAAGCTACAAGAAGTTGCTAACTCCAATGTTTATCATGATAAAGCCTTCTTGGAGTTTCTGAAAGCCACAAAGGAACAGGTTGGTGACACTCAGTTCTATCTGAGGGAGCTGAAGAAGCAGATTGATTGCATCACTGTCATTCCTAAGAAAGTCAATAATCTATGGATTAAGGAGATAGTGATGATATCCAAATTGAAGATATGGCATCTAACATACAAGACTCTACAAGAACTGAAACACTCAGAGATAGATGCCATACTTGAGCTTATTGAGAAGAAGAATGAGAACAACAAAAGTCTGTTTGATGACTTGAGGAATGACCAACCTTCAAGGCTACCAGAAGTGATCAAGAAGCCATGGACAATCATTTATCAGTCTGGCACCAGAATTGAAGATATCAAGCAATTGGTCATTCCCCATGATCTCACCACTAAAAATCACAGACTGATCATTGCTATCATTGATCAATTACAGAAGAAGGTTGGAGCCAGAAATGCTGAAGAAACTGAGGCACTGCACATCCTCAGAACTTATATTGCAACTGGTGAAATTCCAGAGATGGCTCAACCTAGGAGAAATAAGGATGATGATTCTGAAGACAAAGGTGATGGGAGGAGAAGACATCACAGGAGAGATAAGGGTGATGAAGACAAAAAGAAGAAGGCTGACAAGGACAAGAAGAATGATGATGACCAAGGCAAAATCTATGAGAGAAAGATTGGAAAACAGCAAGCCTTAGGCATTGCTAGCAGTAACCTCACCACAACACAAGACTCTAAGTCTAGGGTGAATACTGTTAGTGGTGACCTAGCAAAATCTACATCTATGGTTTCTGCAACTGTTTTGCCACCTCAAGAAGAGAAGAAGATTCAAGTCAAGAAACCATGTGTATGTTTCAGAAAGCAAACTGCTAATGGAATACTACTATGGTCTACTAACAAAGGTCAAAGATTTTTGCCAAGCAACCATGTCAAGAGGATGAAATTTAAACATGTTGCAAGAAGAGTGAAGCTATCCAAATCAAGAGCCCTAACAATCATTCCAGGATTGAAACTCCAGCCACTTGATGAAGACTTTGATGAAGAGCAACTGCAATTTCTAAGAGCTCAAAAGATATGCTATGCTGCAATTGTGGATGACCACCTTGAGATCAAGTACACTGATGGGAGAGAAATGAAATTCAATCAAGGGGGTTGTCAGAATTGGGGTAAATTGTATGAGATAGAAAGAATCATTGCATTGCTGGACTCTAAAGACAAGGTGGAGAAAGTATGGAAGCTGGAATTGATTGACTTTGTGAAAATGAAGAGAGATTATGCTGAAAAGATAAGAAAGGGCTGCTATGAGAAGTGGTTAGAAAGGGAGAAAGAAATTGACAGACTGGAGATTGAAGCAGAAAAGCTAAGGGCAAAGGGATTGTGTAGAGTTCAGCTTGATCCCTATGTGGTGAAGTATAGGAGAAGAAATGGAGACAATATCAATATAAGAATGAACCTACTCAGTCACTATCCTACCTACATTCTGAAGCCAGTGCTTGAAGATTTCAAAAACTCTATCATGATTGAAGAATTGGATGCTATGGCAGAAATCATAAGAACAATAGATGAGAATGCAAGAAAGGAGAAAGAAATGAAACAGAAAGCATATGATGATCTACAAGCCAAAGCAATGGAGATGCAATCAAATGAAAATGGCTAGTACCTCATCATACTGTAAGAGCATTTATCTTGTAATTCCATTTATGTGTTCAATATACATACCTGTACTTTTAAAGTTTTATCTTTATGTATGTTAGGCTTGTTATCAGAGATGAAATTGTGATTAAGGGTCTCACTCACAATTTGGGGGAGATTGTTAGTTACAGAGGCATGCCTGTACACATCTAATAACAAGCCTAATTGTTTGTAATGCTTTGCATTACTTACATGACCTCTTAACTAAGGGAACCTCTAGTTGTAGAGTTTCTGTTTGTATTGTACTTGTAGTAGGCATCAAATCCTAGTTGTGTAATTGTACAAATAGAGTCTAGAATAATACTTGAAAGAAGTTCCAAGGTTCATGCCTCAAGCAAGGAGCTAAAGACTATCAAACAATCACAGTTGGGATTTGAAGAAATGAAGAATTTGCCTAAGTACCAATTCGAGAAGTATATTTGTCTATTCGAGAAGTCCAGCATTCGAGAAGTCAGGGATTCGATATCTCAAGACACTATTTGATATCTCTGAATACACTGTTCGATATCTCATTCGATATCTCAGGGATTCGATATGTCCACTACTCTATTCGAGAACTCTAGAAGTCAACAAGTCAAGATGGTATTCGAGTTCTCAAAGAGTCAACAAGTCAAAGTTCCATTCGATATCTCAAGGACTCAGAAAGCTATTCGATATCTCGAGGATTCGATAAGTCAAATGTTCTATTCGACAACTCAAGGAATCCTGATGGAAAAGAGCTATTCGAGAAGTGGTTCGATATGTCAATATAACAGTATTCGAGAACTCAGAGTTATCGATCAAGTCAATTCTAGTTCTCGAATCACTTACTTAGTCCCTTCTCGAATACATTCTTGGAGACAAATACTGAAGAAATTGTACAAGTCAGAAACCTGCAACAAGCCAATGCACTTTATGGACCACAATCTGTAACGTGCTCTGGAAAGCCTACAAGGAAGCTTGGAGAGATATAGAAGAGACAAGGAGCTAAAGAAGTGGATCTAAACAGGCTTTGCAAAGTCAAATCTGTAACCGTTTGGATACTTACTCAAAAAGGATAGACAGACTAGAAAGTAATTTGTTTAGCTTCCTTATTTGCAGTAAGTAGGCTGTATCCATGTTCTATAAGGACACAACCTCACTTCATAACTTAGTAACTTTTGTGAGTCAAGTTTTTCATACACTGTAAGCTATATCTCTCTGAGAAAAACGAAGCTGAGAATACTACCATTTGTATTCACAGATTGTAGCAACCTTTATCTAATAATACATTAGATTAAAGTTATATTGTGTCTTGTGTTGTTTCTTTATCCGCACCTTCACTTCTACACACACAGGCACTTATCTGCTACATAGACTCAATCAAAGAAAAGTTCAAGAATCCATTCACCCCCCCTCTGTATTCTTTTACCGTATTCAATACTCAACATATTACACCTGTGAATGAGGTAGTTGCTCTATCTGTTAAGCAACATGATCAACAGTATCAGCAGTCTGGTTATCAGAACAAGCCATACAAGGCTAATAATAATAAGAAATCTGTTGCTGATTCTTCTCTTGTTTGTGAAGTGTGTCATTTGACTGGTCATACAAAGGATAAATGCTTCTGTGTACATGGTTATCCTGCTTGGCATAGGTTGTATGGTAAACCTAAACCAAGGCCAAAGTTTAATGGTGGTGGTGGTAAAATAGCACATGCTTTCAGTGTTAATGCAAAAAATTCTGGATCTGTATCCACTGCTACTTCCACTGGTTCAGATTCAACTAGTTTTACAACTGCTCAGTGTCAACAGCTAATGCAAATGATTCAAAGTGGCTTTAAGGAACTGTCTGCAACTGCTAATACCAATCAATCAACCAGCTCTAGCTCTCCATCTGGATATGCTCATATGGCTGGTACAGTACTTCACTTTGTCTGTCATACTCATAGTAAGAAAGCTTTTAGTTCAGATATGTGGATATTAGACTCTGGGGCCACTGATCATATTACTCCACATTTGTCTTTGCTTACTAATGTTAAAACCATTAATTCTACACTCCATTTACCAAATGGTCAATCTACTGTTGTCACTCACATTGGCACAGTCTATTTACCTGCAAACATTGTTCTTACAGATGTGTTATATGTGCCTAGTTTTAACTATAATCTTCTGTCTATTCCCAAACTCACTATTGCATCTGATTGTCAAGTTTACTTCACTAAAAGTGCTTGTTATCTTCAGGACCATATCTTGAAGAAGACCACAGAGATTGGTGAACTTCAAGAAGGCCTGTATCTTCTTCATCATCCAATACCAATTTCTGAGAAACTTCCTTTTGTTTCTGTGTCAAACACTGTTTCTACTAGTTCTACTAGTCTTTGTAATCTTGCAAAAGTTGATGTAACAAATACTCATTTGTGGCATGCTCGTTTGGGGCATCCATCTGTTACTTCTATGAAGTTTTTACCTAATTCAATATATCATCATTCTTTGTTGTTTGATAATTGTGATACTTGTCACTTATCAAAACAAACAAGACTCAGTTTCTCCAATAGTGATTCTATAAGTACTATTTTGTTTGAATTGATTCATGTTGATGTTTGGGGGCCCTATCGACATAAAACACATAGTAATTGCAGTTATTTTTTAACTGTTGTTGAAGATAAATCCAAAGCTACTTGGGTTTTTCTATTTGCAGAAAAGACACAAGTTCCTACTCTACTTGTGAATTTCTTTGCTTATGTCCATAGACAATTCAAGTGTCAAGTTCAAATTCTTCGAACAGACAATGGCTCTGGATTCTGTAATAATTCTTTTCAAAGTCAGTTATCTACTCTTGGTATTGTTCATCAGAAAAGCTGCACATATACTCCACAACAAAATGGTGTTGTGGAGAGAAAACATAAAACCTTGCTTAATACTGCTAGAGCTTTAAGATCTCAAGCTTTACTTCCAATTAGTTTTTGGGGTGATTGTATTTTAACAGCTACTTATCTGTTAAATAGAACACCTGTCTGTAGTCTTAAAGGTTTAACACCTTATCAGATTCTGTTTAATAAAACTCCTTCTTATGAACATTTAAGAGTATTTGGCTCTTTATGTTATGTTACCAATACCTCACCACATAAAGATAAATTTGACAACAGAGCTAGCAAATGTCTTTTTCTGGGCGATCCTTTTGCATAAAAGGCTTATAAAGTCATGAATCTTGAAACCAGAAAAGTATTTGTTTCTAGAGATGTCTTTTTCAATGAATCCATTTTTCCTTTTCAAACCATTTCTTTATCTATACCTGCACCTCATCTATTCAACTCTAATGTCACTGAGTTATTAGATCCTTTTTGTGATGCTGTTCCCTTTACAGTGGACACTAGTGATCCTACTACAGCTACTACTAATTCTCACTCTTTACCATCTATTCCTACTCCTCCATCTTCTTCTACTTCTTCATCTGTTTTACCTAATGATAATGCTTTACCTGTTGTCTCACAGGTTGTACCCTCTAGACAAAGTACAAGAACAAAAACAGTTCCATCTAAATTTCAAGATTTTGTTGGTTTACCACAAACTGTCAAATCTTCTGTTAACTCTTTCATTGTTGAGTCTTCTTCATTTACACCATCTTATCAATCTTTTATTGCTAATATCACTACTGTACCTGAGCCAACTTCTTATAAAATGGCATGTAAACATTCTATTTGGTGTGAAGCTATGGCCACTGAATTGGCAGCTCTTGAGGCTAATAATACTTGGAAAATAGTACCTCTTCCTCCTGGTAAAAATGTTGTCAGTTGTAAATGGGTGTATAGAGTTAAGTTTAATCCAGATGGTACTGTGGAACGTTATAAAGCTCGTTTGGTAGCTAGGGGTTTTACTCAAACTGAGGGACTGGATTTTTTTGAGACTTTTGCACCTATGGCAAAAATGTCAACAGTACGAGTTCTTTTAGCTTTAGCTGCAGTAAGTCAATGGTCTGTGACTCAACTTGATGTGACTAATGCGTTTCTATATGGTAATCTCGAAGAGGAGGTTTATATGTCTATTCCACAAGGTTATTGTCTTCCTGCTGAATTTAGCACTTATAATTCTGCAATTTCCCTGGTGTGTAGATTGATCAAGTCTTTATATGGTCTTCGACAATCTCCTAGGAAATGGTTTATTAAATTCAGGTCTGTGCTGTTGGCTTATGGCTTTACACAAGCTAGTTCTGATCATAGTCTTTTTATTCTAGCTACATCTGCTAGTTTTCTTGCCATACTAGTTTATGTTGATGATATACTAGTAGTTGGCAATAATAACTCTACTATTGCTGAGGTTAAATCACATTTAGCACAGCATTTTAAGATCAAGGATCTTGGTGCTTTGAAATATTTCTTGGGTATTGAAGCTGCTCGTTCTTCAAAAGGCATTTATCTCAATCAACGAAAATATACATTAGATATTATTAAAGATGTTGGATTTGAGACTGCTAAAATAGCAACTGTGCCTATGGATCAGAATCATACTTTGCTGAGCAATGATACATCTCCATTTTTGTTTAATCCTGCTCCATATCGACGTTTAGTTGGCAGATTGATTTACTTAACAATTACACGACCAGATCTATCCTATGCAGTTCATATTTTGTCTCAGTTCTTGTCTTCTCCTCGTCAATGTCATCTTGATGCTGCTCTCAAAGTTGTTCGCTATCTTAAGCATACAGTTGGTCAAGGCATTCTTTTATCTGCTACCAGTTCTCTTACTCTAACAGCATATGCTGATGCTGATTGGGGAGGTTGCCCCTTAACTCGACAGTCTTTAACTGGTTACTGTGTTACTCTAGGCTCTTCATTACTTTCTTGGAAATCCAAAAAGCAACATACGGTTTCCAGATCGTCTGCTGAAGCTGAATACAGGGCACTTGCAGATGTCTGTTGTGAAATAACTTGGTTACTTATTTCATGAACTTGGTTTGAATACTCTGAAACCTGTTACTTTGTTCTGTGATAATCGTTCAGCAATGTACATTGCTGCCAATCCTGTGTTTCATGAAAGAACGAAACACATCGAGATTGATTGTCATTTGGTGCGTGAGAAATTACAAAGAGGCATTATCTCTACTGCCTACATTGCTTCCAAGGATCAACCTGCAGATCTGTTAACTAAAGTTATCCCCTCCTATGCTATGGCTTCTTTACTGTCCAAGCTAGGAGTGCTCAATTTGTTCTCAACTCCTAGCTTGAGGGGGGATGTTGAGACTATATGAACGAGTAAGCAAGCACAGTCAGCAAGTTGTACAAGTCAGCAAGCACAGTCAGCAACTCAACACAACAAGAAATGATCAAGTCAATACTCAAGTCTGATAGAATGTAGCTTCTAGAAGAAAAGTTAGTTAGAGCTAGCCGTCACATTGTAATTCTCTATATATAGACTAGAACTCAGAGATAACAATCTCTCTCAGACTTTGTACATTTACATTACAGTTTATACAAGATGATGACTTCTTTGTTTTCTGTTTTGATGCTTCATTTATGAAGTTGACAGTTACTTGTTTTTTCCCTTGTGATTGAACATTTTTGCTTGTCACTTCAATCCTTTTAATACAGAAGTCCCATTAGTCATTCGTGCATTGTATTTTAATTTTGGTGTAGCATTTTTGAGAAGTTTGCAATTGGGTCTACTGTAATAACCAACATTCTCTTATAAATTGTTGTCCCAAAATGAAATTGCGATGTGGCTTCGTTTGCAGAATTATATCATTGCTATGCTTTAGACCTGATTTTCTTTGCACGGCATCTTATTGTGTTCAAGTCTCATGTCATCCTATCCAGGTAAGTTAATAATTTATTAAGTCGAGCCTAAATTGGAATGGCTATTGAAAGATATAACGAGCAGAACGCCAAAACAAATGAACCTAAACACCGAGGATTGTGAAGTTTGACCTTTTCTACCGTCAATGGTTGAACATAATGCCATCTCTAGATCATGCCCTAAAGTTTTCCTTTCTTACACTACAATTTCTACTTGCTAGTGCCGTACAATTTTTTTTAAGTTTGCCATACATGCTCTTGACAGCTGTTCATGAGGTTTTAACTTTTAAGAACTTAGAACATCTCTAATAAGAATTATTAATAAAGTTGTCATTTCTTATAAATCCATATAAATAAATTTTTTATTTTTTTATGTCAATTTTGGCAATAATTACTCAAAAATTATTCTAATAATTAGCATCTTTCATATTTACCTATGTTCCTAAATTACATAATATAAATAATTTCTAAATTGTAATAAATAGAAATAATATAGACTTTTGTACTTACATAGATATTTAATCATTTGAGAAAGTTGCTAAGACTCATGTTGGCAACCAATTATCACGTCACTTTCGCATACCCTTTGAAAATGCTCTTGGAAGCACCTTTTGATATTTATGTTTGTATAAGTCTTTTAAAATAATATTTTAAAATGAGAAGTTGATAGAAATTATTTATTGAACTTCAATTAATAAAATTTAAAATCATAAATCACATGTATAATGTATACATATAATTATATATCTATAGTAACCTATAGGTTATACTAGAAAACAATAAAATTATTAAATAATACTAAGAAAAATATAATATTTTTTCAATTCAGGTTAATGTATTAGGTGAAGTTTGTAGAAAGCAATTCTGAAACTATATAAATATATAAGTATGAGACTGAGCAAATGCTTATTTTGTTTATATATAGAAACATTAATACGTGCAGAGTCTTTTCATGCTACATCTTACAAAATATATAGAACTGATAAAAAACTAACAAAGGTGATGGGCTAGTAAATAGGATACATTATCTCCATCACTTCAGACTTATTCAAATACTCCTAATACTGCTTAACTCCCGGCTGACCTAGTCTTGGTACCGATAAAACAAAACACATCTTATTTAAAACATAACTTAAATTAATAACCCAGATAATTAATAATTAAATTTAGGATTATTCCAACAATCACCCCCCATAATCTTAAATTTATGAAGCACTTCTCTTCATCTTGTGATGCACTTCTCACCACCATCTTGTGATGCACTTCTCACCACAATCAATATTGATGCTCATCAAAAAAACATTTTTTTTTATTTGTTGATGCACTTCTCATCAAAAACACAATTTTGGAGCACTTCTCTCCAAGGTGCACATAATCACCCAAAATTCTAAAGGAGAGGTTCTCCCTCGACCATCATGTTTTCTTCATCCATTTGGGTTCTACAATTCTTTGCTAGATGCCCATATCTTTTGCAGCGGAAACATTGTGACTTCCCTTTGTACCAAGAGTCCTTTTCTTCATGACCCATCTTATGACAATGGTTGCATTGAACTTTGCCTTTTGAGGATGAAGCTTTAGCCAATAGAAGTCCCTCAATTTTCCCTCCATTTTTTTCCTTTCTCATGATCCTCCTTTGATCCACGGCGTGAAGTGAATTGATCAATTCTGAAACAGTTAATGTCGAGAAATCTTTGGTATCTTCAAGTGAGGAAATTTTAGTTTCATACCTCTCGGGAAGAGTCATTAAAAGTTTGTCCACAACTCTTTGACTTGAGAAATCACCACCATGCAATTTGATTTGATTGACAATAGACATCAACCTACTCCCATATTCTTTGACACCTTCGTTACTTTTCATCCCCATCATCTCAAACTCCCTTTTGAGGTTGAGAATTTTCATAAGTTTAGTTTGTTGGTTGCCTTCGAACTCCTCTTTGATTTTTTCCCATGCTTCTTTAGGAGACTCACAACCCATATTTGTTGTGAAAATTTCTTCAGACACCGCTGAATGGATACATGAAAGTGCCTTTGGCTTTCGTGCCATTTCTTCTTCATGTTTCTTGATTTGAGCAGGTGCTGGATTTCCTGGAAGAGGAGTGGCCTCAGTGTCACTCTCAATCACGTCCCATAATCTAAGAGCCTTCATGTATGCTTTCATTTTTATGGCCCATGAATGATAGTTATCACCTTTGAACAATGGAATAGAGATGGAGAAATTGTTTGATGACATTGAATATGATAAATACTTATATATAGGTGTATGTATATAAAATATCAACTCACAATCCCTAGATCAAGTGAGCTCTGATGCCAAGTGTAGAAAGCAATTCTGAAACTATATAAATATATAAGTATGAGACAACTTTTGTGAGCAAATGCTCATTTTGTTTATATATTGAAACATTAATACGTGCAGAGTCTTTTCATGCTACGTCTTACAAAATATATAGAACTGATAAAAAACTAACTAACAAAGGTGATGGGCTAGTAAATAGGATCCATTCCTACATTATCTCCATCACTCTAGACTTATTCAAATACTCCTAATACTGCAGCTGACCTAGTCTTGGTACAGATAAAACAAAACACATCTTATTTAAAACATAACTTAAATAAATAACCCAAATAATTAATAATTAAATTTAGGATTATTCCAACAAAGTTAATGTATTAGTTGAAGTTTGAAATAAAATTCAGGTTTTATGTTGCCGAGGTTCTTGTGGCAATGGAATACCTCCACATGCTTGGAATCATTTATCGTGACTTGAAGCCAGAGAATGTTCTTCTTGTTAGGGAAGATGGACACATTATGCTTTCTGATTTTGACCTCTCCCTCCAATGTGCAGTCAGTCCAACCCTTGTAAAGTCATCATCCATAGATAGTGAACTCTGTCTGTATTTGGCCCCTGAAATCATAAAGGGTGAAGGGCATGGAAGTGCTGTGGATTGGTGGACTTTTGGAATGTTTCTTTATGAGTTGCAGACTCCATTCAAGGGATCAGGTAATCGAGTGACCCTTTTCAATGTTGTTGGTCAGCCACTACGCTTCCCTGAGTCGCCCGTGGTCAGCTTTTCAGCAAGGGATCTAATAAGAGGAGGACTGCTAGTCAAAGAGCTGCAACATAGATTGGCATTCAAACGAGGTGCAACAGAGATCAAACAACATCCCTTTTTTGAAGGTGTCAATTGGGCTTTAATCAGGTGTGCAAGCCCACCAGAAATTCCAAAGCCTGTTGAGATGGAGCGTATTTCTCCGCCCCAAAGGCTCAAACCATGCACATCAACTAGTGAAAAAGCTGCTGCTGCTGCGTCGGCTACTCCTGAAAACAAGGGTGATAATTTGATTTCTTTTGATAGTTTTGAATTTGATTTCATATCTTGTTAAAATTAACATCGTATTTATTATAAAATCAGTGGTTTCTGTATTGCGGACAATCAAGTGTTTATGTAGAGCAGGGGACTTCCTGATGATATGCAGTGGCTCCTTTGTGATGAGAATTATCGAACATATTTGTAGGTTTTCTTATGGTTCAATCAAATCCTGTTGAAGATGAATCAAGCACATCCTTCACTGATCGTCAATCGATATTAACAAGGAGCTAAAGTGTAGCATTTCTCTAAAGGTTAGGGGGGCACGACAACATAGTTGCACCTTGTGCAAATGGTAGTAGTATATGCTTAAATATAATTTAATGTGCAGGCTTTTTCCAAGGTTATGGTATGAGAGCAGAAATGTTTTCCTGCACAATGCATGAATGGTAGTGTATGCTTAATGTTGAGGATGAGTTTTTTTTTTTTTAATGAGTTATATAATACTCTAATAATTTTCAGATGAACCAGAATAACAACCGGAGCCTAGATTAGGAAACGGTGATGATGCTAGTATATGTTGTAAATTAACGCATACAAACAACTTTTATTAAAGATCATTGCACATACAGAGGAGTTGTACTTAATCTTTATGATTCTTTTTCGAAATTAAAATATTTTTTTAAAAATTTATTAAAATAAAACAGTTTTTATTAAGAAATTCGTGCAATACCTTATACTTTGGATTAGAGGAAATACTAGAGTAATTTTTAATGTATCAAGTGACCCCCCCATCGATGACTAACTTTCCATTACAAACGTGGGACAATAAAATGGAAAGATCAAACACTTCGGCCGCAACGGATATTACTAATCTTAATACTCTTTCAACACAAATTTATTAATCCTTCTTTTCTTTTTGTATCTTTTTTTGTAAGTTGTAACATTTTATCCGGTAGCAAACTTACAAGAATCATAACAAAATAACTCTAGTCTTCAAGCTTAACTTTATCTTTGTTTCTAATCTAACACATTGGCAAAATAAAAAAAGAAGTTATACAAGAGTAGTAGTTTTCTATTTTAAAAATAGTAATAAATAGATGTAGCTGTAATCGTTTTGACCATGATGCCGGACAAATGATGCCGGACAAAGAAATGGTCAATAACATCTTCTTGTGTCAAAATTATGATTTAGACTTCTACATTTTTGGGTTTATTTTGTTACTGCTTTCGATTCTTGTCTGAGTCAATTTCGTAATATTCTCGAATATACTAATAGTGCTATATATTTTAAATTGGATCCTAAATATGTTTCGAAATAATATATATAATATATATTTATTTGTAAAATTCATATTTATGCATAAGGTTTCATCTCATTTATTAGAGAATATTTAATTAATAATATAGTGACACCTCATCATTGGAATCGTTTTGAAATAGTTCGGAAATTATAACATTTCCCTAAATATATTATGCGTTATAAAGACTTTTTTGTTCCTATTCTGGGCAGTGTTCCAGAAAGCGCTAGGTGGTCCAGGACGGTTGGGGTACCGCCTAGCGCCTAATCGGGTAGGCGGGGATTAATCGGACGGATTAATCGGAACATTAATCGGATATTATAATAATATTTAATATATTAATCTAATTTACAATTAAACATATCATTTTAAATAAAGTAACAGGATTAATCGGATTTCAAAAATCGAATCGATTAGTTACCATACAGAAGATTAATCGGGGATTAATCGGTTGAATCGTGAATTTTTAGAACAATGATTCTAGGGAAAAAGTGCCTTCCCTAATTTTTCTTATATCTTATGAAATATTCATAAAGAAAAAATGATTTAAATCGCATAATTTTTAACATCAATTACCCTAAATAACGATTATCGCGAATGATATCTGAAATAACCATTTATTTTCACATATGGCATATGCGTACATTCCTAAAAGCAAAACTCTTTCTTTCCATTCCATTCAATGTATCTTCTCCCTGTGCACATACACAAATATATATCATAATTAGGGATGACAAAAAAAACCGATTCGACGGATATCCGATCCATTTTGATCCGATTGAATCTTACCAAACCCGATTTTTTGGATTTGGATTTTGATTTTTAAACCCGAAAGAATTTGGATTTGGATTTGTATATTAGCCAAATCCAACCCGATCAAAACCCGAAATCCAAAACCCGAAAAAAATCCGATATATATATATATATAGGTTAGCGTTCAAATAGAAACCAACCTTAGAATAGAAACTAGAAATCTACACTAAATAAATTATATTTCATTTATTTTAATGGCCCCGCTAGGGGCACCTTCACAAAAAACTTATAAAATTCTTGGCTCTATTCAACAAAAATATAAAATTTTTTTTTAAAAAAGCTACTGTTCACGTGCCACATCATCACGTGAACAGTTGTTGTGGAATAAAAACTAGGTTATGAATATTGCGGCTAGGGTTTAAGTATATTCAATGCAAAGGGTGGTTGAGCTTCGAGCTTTAATGACTGCTTCTGCGTTCGAGACTTAATCGGTCCTCACAGAATGCCTACGTATCTCTTTATTAAGAGAATCAAGCCAATAAAACGTAGTTCTGAGATGAGGGGTCTGACCCTTTATATAGGCTGAGAAGCCTTAGAGTTGTATTAGGGTTAGGTGACTTGGTGGGTAAGTCAGCCTAGAGGAAAGTTCTAGACTCCTACCTTGTAGGAGTCTGTTTCCTTGTATGAGTATGCGCCTCGGAAGCTACTCCTTGTAGAGATAATGTCCCTATCTAACACTTATTGCTGAGCTGTTTATTATCCCTAATATTAATTACGAATATAATATTGTAAATAGGATTTGGGCCCATCTGGTGGGCCCCACGTTTGGACCATTCTAGGTCTAATTAATGCCACATTAAATGTGTCTTTAGGGTTTACTTTCAGCCCACATCATTTGCCCCCCAACTTCTAGGAAAACTGATCAGGTTTTCCTTGAAGTTATAATGGCAGTTTTCCTTGAAGTTATAATGGCCTTACATGAAACTTGGGTCAGGGTTTATTGCTCTTACATGAGTATTTTCAACTTATCATCTTAATGTAAAGCGTGGAGCGACCGACGCAATTTACGACGATGTTGAACGACACTAAGCGGTGTTAAATGGCACTAGACAGCGCTAATCAGCCTTAAACAATGTTTAAACAGTGTTAAACAATGTCGAATGGCATAAAACGACACTAACGGCACTAATCGGCGCTAAACGGTGCTATACCGGCACTAAACGGTGCTAATCGGCACTAATCGGTGCTAACAGGCACTAATATGTGCTAATCGGCATTAAATGGTGCTTAATCGGCACTAAACGGTGCTAGCGGGGGTCCGGGGGCGGCAGACCCCGGGCGGGGTCCAAGGGGCGGCAGCCCCTGGCGGGGTCCAAGGGGTAGAGCCCCTGGCTGGGGTCAGCTTGGAAATTTTTTATTTCTGAAGACTAGTACTATTTAGAAATTATCGTTTCGGCTCGAAATTTTGCAAACCCGAGCTCAAATTCGAGCTCAAACTGCCTCAAGGTCGCAACCATTTTTCTTACTTTCTAAGTCATTTTCGACCTGGAAATTTTGAGCAGAAATTAGTTCATTTTCGAGCTCAAAAACGAACTCAAACGGAGGCCAAGTCGTGGCTTCATTTCAGGATTTTCAGTGTTTTTCCGACCTCGAATGGACGAGCTCAGATGGTGTTGAAACGACCTCAAATTGGGAGTGAGGTCGCGAGAAATTTCTATTCTCTCTAGTTCATTTTCGAGCTCAGGTTCGCGATCTCAATTATAGGAGATACCGACCTCAAATTGGCTTCAAGTCGCATGACTTTTTCGCGAGTTTCCGCTCTTTTTCGATCTCAAATTTACAATCTAGCCGTAGTATATTTTCGACCTCAACCCAACCTAATTAAGAACTCAAATAAGGTTCAAGTCGTTAGGGTTTTTATTGTTTTCCAGTTCATTTACGACCTGGGCTTTGCGATCTTGAGTCACGCCTTGGCGACTTCAGATGGGGATCCAAGGTCGTCCCATACGAGCTCATCATAATGTATTTTCGACTTCAAAAATCACCGACCTCGAGCATAATTTTTGTTTGCCATTGGCTTCTTGGGCCTTCTACGGGCTTTTAATGGTGGACCTTGTTTGGGTTTCCTTCTTTTGGGCCTAGTTCACAATGGGCCTTTACTTCCTAGATTTTCATGCTTAACAGACCTAGTATCCAACTGAAAGTTTATTAGGCCTCAAATCAAATTTGGGTCAATTCAGACCTTGGGTTTATAGTTGTTTCGGATGTATTTGAGATTAATGACGACCTCCTCAAGTTTGGCCTTCATAGCTAATCTTGGCCTTCATGGCTAATCTTGGCCTTCATGGCTAACTTTGGCCTTCATGGCTAATCTTGGCCTTCATGGCTAATCTTGGCCTTCCACGTCGATGTTCTGGATCAGAGACTCGGGATCCCAAGTACATTTTTCAATTTCCAAATTGAGGTATTAACCTTTCTTGTTAGCTTTTCTGATAAGCGTTCTTAATCAACTACCAAAACATTTATCAAGTTGGGGGTGTTCTGGACCACCAATCACGTGGTTTCAGGTCAATAGGAGGTGTTTGCCATGCCTTGAAAGGTTTCGTGAACCTTGAATTCAAATTACTTGTTTCTTAGTTCTTGCCCCCCTTGCTTCATATGGTGGAGGTCTTGCTTCTCGGTTGATCGTTCAAGAAGTTCCTTTGCCACTCAGCACTTGACTTCAAGTCTGGTGTGCCTTGGCTAGTTGTCACTACTCTATCTTGACTCTAGGTTTCAACTTGACTAACGACTCTTGATTCGAGCCATTAAACTCAGACGACAAGCTCGATTGGAGGCAGACAGCATTGTTGGCCATCAAGGCATTATCAAGGAGCCAACCAGCCTCAAGATGAGCTATGATGGGTCTGTCTAGCAACTTCCAACGTCGATGGGCGCCAACAATTTGCGTTCTATAGTGGGGTCTCCAAGACCTGATAGTAAACACTTCTAGTGTAATTCTCGATTTCAGACGAGGCGAATTTGGACAAGGCATCGGCGGTTATACAAGTTGGTATTCCTCGAATCATACCATACCAACTGTGATTTTACAATTTTCAGATATTTCAACATCGTTTCATCTTTGGCTTTTAGAGCTCTACTCACTTGGGCTATCACTAGCCTTGAGTCTCCATAGACTTTAAGATTTTTGGCCCTCATGGCTAAAGACGAGCCTAGTCCGGCTTTCAAGGCTTTATACTCTGCCTCGTTATTGGTTGTCGAAAAATATTCAACTTCAAGGCACATTCAATCGCGAAACCATCAGGGCTCTGTAGGACTATACAAGCACCACTTGATTTTGTTTTTGATGCCCTATCAAAATAGAGCACCCAATGTTTCTTCTAAACTTTATAAGTTCTCTCCCTCTTGGGGTGTCTCATCTTGCCCTTACTGGGGTGTTGTGCCTTCCTGCCCCCCGACTTCTTGGTTGTCAATGGTATATTCAACTAAGAAGTCAACGAGTACCTGTGCTTTAATTGCAATTCAAGGATTGTACGCGATATCAAATTATCTGAGTTCTATCGCCCACTTAGCTAGCCTTCGGGTTATGCAATATGTTTCTCAGTTGCTGGTCCGTCAGGATTTCAATCTTATGTGCCTGGAAGTACGATCGTAGCTTCCTCGAGGCTGTTACCAATGCCAAAGCACACTTCTTAATGGGAGAATAATTTAACTCAGCTGCATGCAACATCTTGCTCACATAGTAGATAGGCTTCTGAACCTTGTTATCCTTTCGAATGAGGATGCACTCAATGCTTGTTCAGATATTTCAATGTTGGCATTCTGGATTGAGGGTCCAAAATTTCAGATTGGTTTTCAAGCTTTGACTTGAAGTTTCAACCATTGGATCTTATCTGGAGGTTCATGACCCCTTCAAGTTTGGCCTTCATAGCTATCCCATGGCCTTCATGGCTAATAACTCGTGTTCCTTATCCTAGGATTCGAGGTTGACGTTTACATGTTCATCGTTGGTGTTCATATGTCGACTACCAAGTATTCACGACCTTTCTTTTGGATTGATGTCAAACTAAAGGTCTTTAGGATCCCTTACTTGACTTCATGTCTTTCACGACTTGTCTCGAATCTTAGTTCTGATTTCAGGGTTTTCAAACCTATCTTTGCTTCTTGTTTTTTATCCGGGGTCCTTCAAGTACTTAAACTCTTAGTAACTCTCGACCTTTCAGGGTTTTTATTTATGCGTTTGTTTGTTTCCATTCGTGTATTTTTTTATTTTCGGTACTTGGTCATCTTTGACTTACACACATCAGGTGTTAGGTACATAAATAAAATCACATAATCAATGAATGGAAAACAAACTTGCATTAATAACTTGAGATGGGTTCAACCCTTACATAGAATACTACTGTCCTACTCGGAGCAACATGCTCTGCGATGGTTTCATCGAACCTTATTTCTACTTCTACTAGATAAAATATGAAGCTAAAAACTACTAGGATAATTTGAACCCATCGGGGCTTTGTAAGACTAGGCTTGCACCAATTGATTTTATTTTTGATGCTCCAATAAAATAGAGCACTCACTACTCCTTCTGGTCACCTCATTCTTATTCTGAAGTTCACTTACAGCTTGGGGTACAATCTCCTGCCCCTCGATTTCTTGATGTTCCTTATCACTACAAACGTCCATGTCTTCAATCGGAAGGACCTGCCCCCCGACTCCATCAGGCCTTAACGCGGCTACATAACAGCTCCTAGCCATTTTCTGGTTACCTTTTTGTTCTCCTACACCATTCCTGGTTGGAAACTTGATCTTCATGTGATAGGTTGAGGCCACAGCCTTAAAAGCATGGAGTCCAGTCCTCCCGAGGATGGCATTGTAGGTGGAAGACGCTTTGATAACCAAAAAGTTCAGCATCTGAGTGGCCTCTGTTGGCTTCTGTCCGATGGTGATGGGCAACAAAATAGTTCCCTCAACTTTAGTCTCTACTCCGCTGAATCCATATATAGGCATGTTAGATAGGGTCAACTGAGAGTCATTGTATCCCATTTTCACGAATGCATCATAGAACAAAATGTCCACTGAAGCTCCATTGTCTATCAAGACTCGCTTCACCTCTGAATTCCCAATCATGGGTGTTATGACCAGCGGGTCATCATGGGGGAACTTCACCCCTTCAAGGTCTGAATCATCAAATTCGATTGTTACTTCGGTTTTTGCACGCTTTGGTGTCTCTCCGACAATATGCATCACTTCTCGGGCATAAGCCTTCCGAGAGTTCCTAGTCATCCCGGCCGCAGTCGGGCCTCCTGAGATCATGTTGATCACTGGCCCTCGGGGCTGTGGGGTGCGATCCCGATCGTCGTCGTTCCTATCATACTCTCTTCTCTGATTACCACGATCTTCACCCTTAGTGAAGTGGCCCAACTTCCCTTTACGGATCAAGAACTCGATCTCATCTTTGAGTTGCTTACAATCATCAGTGTCATGTCCTACATCCTTGTGGAATCTGTAATACTGATTTTTGTTCCTCTTTGTGGGATCACCCCTGAGTGGCTTCGGCCATCGGAAATCCTTATCCTTCTCAATGTCCAATAGGATTCGACTCCTGGGAGTGTTCAACCTTGCATACTCAGTGAACCTTGGTCCTTGGCTCTTCTTAGGGGCAGAGTCGGAGTCCTCACTAGTTCGGGGATACTTGTCCCTAGCATCATATTCCTGGTCATCATACTCCTGGTCTTGCCTTCGCTTCTTGGAGTTCCCGTTGCCTCCATTGCCCAACGTGGCTTCCTTCTTCATGCTATCCTCAGCCTTAATGTACTTATCAGCCCTTCGTTGGAGCTCATCCATGTTCTCAGGGGGATGTTTTGCCAGTGACCTCTTAAAAAAGAGATCCGTGGTTCCATGCTGCAGGGCTACCATAGCCACCTTATTTTCCAAATCAGTGATGTTTAGGGTCTCCTTAGTGAATCGCTTGAGATAATCTCTCAGGTTCTCGTTCTTCCCCTGTACTACATACATAAGGGATGCAGAGCTTTTCTCATGAATTCTTCCGCTAATGAATTGACTGACAAAAGCGGTACTCAATTCCTTAAAAGAGCTAATTGAATTTGGAGGTAGACGGCTATACCAACGTTGCGCCATGCCTGACAGGGTTTGGGGGAACGCCCTACACTTAAGGGCATCGTTAGCGGGCTGCAATAACAATGCGCTCATAAACGTTCTCACATGAGTTGCGGGATCCTCCGTTCCATCATAAGCTTTTATTGTGGGCATCTTAAACTTTCGGGAGATATGCGCGTTCATCACCTCCTCAGTGAACGGAGGGGTCGGATCATCGAGATCTCCTTGTGGCATCAAGTCTTTTGGGTTACTCTTGGGGAGTTCCACCCTTGTAGTCCCTCTGGTTGGGGCTTCAGCCCTTCGGCGTCTCCTTGAAGACCTCTCCAAATCTATGAAGGGAATCCCTCCTGAAGTCGGAGGAGGTCGAGTCTGATTAGGATTCTGTCTTTCTTGCTCCCTTGCTTGGTCGTCCTTTAGCTTCTGAATCTCGGCTTCATAAGCCTTAATTCTCTCTGCGATTGTTAAAGGACCATCACGGTTTGCTGGATTCCTCCTCAGAGGTTCCTTACTAGCGCGTCGCCTCCTTGGGGCTTCGTCTCGATCATCGTCTTCAAACGACGAATCGTCAGTATAGGGGCCAGAGTAGTCAAGATACTCTCGATCTCGGATCTGCAAGGCATGACCACTGGGTCCAGGAAGGTAGTTAGGCAGGCCATACATCGGGTTAGTACTCACGGGGAGATCCGTAGTATAGATCTGTACCCCTGGTGGTGGGCGACTGGGATCAACTAGAAGAGAAACCAGCGTCTGGAGGGCGCTGGTTCCTTGACCAGGATGGATGACCAAAGGCAACGTCCCCTCAGCATGGGAATTCGTCCCTAGAGGTTGAGAAACCTGAGTTTGAGTAATCACCCCTGTGGCTCGGTAGTGCTTGGTGCTGTACGTTCTTCGTGTTTGAACCATGGTTGATGTCTTTTTCCCACAGACGGCGCCAAATGTTGTGGAATAAAAACTAGGTTATGAATATTGCGGCTAGGGTTTAAGTATATTCAATGCAAAGGGTGGTTAAGCTTCGAGCTTTAATGGCTGCTTCTGTGTTCGAGACTTAATCGGTCCTCACAGAATGCCTACGTATCTCTGTATTAAGAGAATCAAGCCAATAAAACGTAGTTCTGAGATGAGGGGTCTGACCCTTTATATAGGCTGAGAAGCCTTAGAGTTGTATTAGGGTTAGGTGACTTGGTGGGTAAGTCAGCCTAGAGGAAAGTTCTAGACTCCTTCCTTGTAGGAGTCTGTTTCCTTGTATGAGTATGCGCCTCGGAAGCTACTCCTTGTAGAGATAATGTCCCTATCTGACACTTATTGCTGAGCTGTTTATTATCCCTAATATTAATTACGAATATAATATTGTAAATAGGATTTGGGCCCATCTGGTGGGCCCCACGTTTGGACCATTCTAGGTCTAATTAATGCCACATTAAATGTGTCTTTAGGGTTTACTTTCAGCCCACATCAACAGTAATTTTTTTATTTTTTATATTTTTATTTTTTTGTTGAATAGAGCCAATAGTTTTAAACGTTTTTTGTATTGGGGTACCCCTAATTTGGTCATTAGATTAGCTTGAAATATTTAATATAATGAATTTTTATTTTATTTTTGAATTAAAAATTTTAAGACATGAATTTTGTAGGCTTAAAATTTTAAATGATATGATATGATCTGATAATAATTATATATATGTTGTCCATGACATTTGTTGTGATCGAAATCTTGCACGGGTCAGATTTAGGGCCATTGAGGGTTTAGGGTCCAATCCGTAAATAAATTAGATGATCTGTGAGGCTTCTAAGGGCCCACGGTAGCCCATGAGAGCTACCCTAGAAGGATCAGGAATAGATACAAAGCCTAGGGTACCAGGAACTAGCTTCCCTAGACTAAATCCCTAGCTCCCAACTATTGTTATAAGGCTCCCGGATATTAGGCTTCCATAGTCAGCCTACCAGAGGGGCTACCATGAGGTAGATATTAAGTAAACAAGAGGCTTAGGATCCCAGGGCATAACTCTTTGTGGATAACCCATAGCCAACAATCACCATAGCATAACTACTAGGACTGCCATAAGATAGGGCTTCCAATACAGTTACCATGGCCAGCCAGCAGGGCTACCAGAGCCTTGCTACCGACGGTACCCCAGCTTCCTTGGAAGCCCGACAGAAACACATATTCAGATAAGGACAGCCTCCTATCTTTTAGGAGCACGTCTCTACAACCAATATACACTTCATATCAGATAATTACACGATTATTCAGAGATATACATCATTGATACTTGATAATCTATACATTCATGAGATAAACATCAGTGGATAGGCTTCCAACAGTCCTGATAAGGCTTGCAAACCTCATAACTACATCATAATCAGTTGATATACATAAATATCAGTCATTATCACATCAGATACGAGATAACTCATCACAAATAACCGAACATATCAATCAAGAACTACATACGGGCTTGATCCACTATAAATAGTGGTATGTAGGCAGTTTACGGGATCTTCTTCGACACTTTACACTCCTTGAGTAGCTAGAGCACGTGCACTCTTGTGTGACACAGTCAAATTAGGGTTCTTGGCAGGCCAACACATCGATATTGTACGGCCCCTGAGCTCTGTCCCGTAGATTCAGCCCCAATCATCACAAAATCACCTTCCCGTGTTCTTCGGAAACCCCTAGCCGTGAGCCTTCCCGGGCGGCTAGCCTTAAATCTGTAGCTGTGAGCCTTTCTGGGCAGTTATACGATTCCATATTTAACGGTGCTATTCCAGCAACGGTCTCCACGTGGTTGTGATAAAATCCTCCCACAACAATTGGCGCTAGAAGGAAGGGCCCTTTATTATCATCTTTTGGAGGAAAAGATGTGTGACCGCTCCGACAATGATAAAACGCCGTCTAACGGTGTCAATAAAGAAAACGGTGATAAAGAACATATTGTTACCATCAATAACATGTACCAGTATATCAAACGAATGGGAGAAAGACTGGACTCCCTTGAAAGAAATTCTGAATTGAAGAAAAAGTGTGAAATGGAACTCGATCCGTTGTCAAAACGAGATGAACAAGAAATGAATCCGGGACAAAATTCGTATGAAGAAGGGCCTGGAGATACTTTTCGAGGTGATATACAGAGATATGGCATTCCATTAAAATCTGGGAAGAACAATAGTGGCATCATTGGTGCACAAAATGAGCCAAGTACGAGGTTGGATGGCCTAGCTGTTGGCCGGAAATCACAAGGGGCGGGCGAAATGTCCCCTGAAATAAATAGTCAAAAGAGATCTCAGATAGAGGCTCTGAAGGACCTTAAAGCGCAAATGCAATCAGGGAGCCAATGGGGCTTCCACCAGGAATCCCTCCTAGGGGTACCGTGGCATTGTCATGAAAGGCTCCCGCTGGAAACCCATGAATATCAAGGCCAGAATGAATCTTAAGCGTATAGCCATGTCAGTGAAGGAAAGTTCCTATCCTTTGGAAGCCCAGTAGCCGGATGGATAACGCATAAGTTAGGCTTCCGGCATACTTGCGGGCTTGGAGGCAACCGGGAAATGAATCCATGCAATATGGATGAAGAATATATACCCTCCAACGGGCAACCAGACCCATTTATTGTTGAAAGGCTGAACAAAGCCTGGAATATAGATGGACCACCACTCCCAAAGAACTCTACAATGAGTGGAAGCCTCGAATATGATGGTAGATCTGACCCGATAGAGTACCTACAAAGTTTTAATGCAAGAATTGGGGGCAAATCATGTGGAGGAATTCGCTAGGTGCAAGCTACTGGCTGCAACCTTTAGTGGAAGTGCTCGCTTGTGGTTTGACCAGCTTCCAGTAAAATATCCGGAATCATGGGAGCAGATGGGAGAGCTATTTGTAACACGCTTCCAGGCCCCCACAATGTTCATACCGATTGAAGAAAAACTAGTAAGTCTTAAACAAAGGAGTAATGAATCTTTAATGACATATATCCATCGATTCAACAATGAAGTTTCCAAAATAAAGAGGACACTCGAAGAAATGTTCCGAGGTTTCCTTATGGCAGGAATTAAGCCGAATAGCCGATTTCTGAGGGATCTCAAGAACGTGAACCGAAAACTCTGCTTGATATCTATTATTTGGCAAAGATAGAAAAGAGGAAAGGAAGGTCCAATAAGGAGCCTGCAAAGGCCTCTAGGGGTACAGGATCAGGAAATGAATGCTTGTGCAAGCGAAACCAGGCTTCCAGTGTGACATCCCATAAATCAGCGGTACAGATTTGGGATCACTACCACAAACCACACCACACATACCTTGTTATAAACATAATATAATAATAAAATACCCCTGATCAAAGATCACATACAGGTTATGGTATGAAACAACCTATTGAATTACCTACAACCCAAACTCCGAATAAAATGGTTATACAAATTACTAACAACTAAACCCATCTGTTGAACTAATTAACCAACCTCTGACAAGGCTCAAGTCACTACCCGACCAAGTCAACCACTCGAACATCACTTCTCGCTGCTGGAGCAGGAAAACTCACCAACCACAAGGTCCACTAATCTCCTCTATTACTGAAGAAAAATAAACAACAAGCAAGAGTGAGCCAACAATGCTCACAAGTGTAAATAGTGATAGCAATATCAAGAACAATATGGTTCTGATCAATAAGAATATTCATCATATGGTACGAAAGAAATCAGCTGGAGAAATTCAATGTCGTGACTCCATGATGAGCCAATAGAGCTCCACTAGAATAAAATGCATCAACAATGAGAACTGATAAATGTTCTGACAATCAAAGATAATCATTTTAAATCATTTTCGAATTAAATAATCAAATAAATAATTCAGAATATTTCTGAATTTAATTATGCTTTTTAAATGAATTTTCAGAATTTTTAAAATAAAATTCAGATTTTTATAAACTAAATAATTAAACTAAATTAATTAAAATAAATAAGTAAAAGTAAATTTTGAATTTACTTTGAGGGCAAAACAGTAAATAGATAAAATCAGATTATTTTTTTACCCGCCACAGTAATACAGATCAAAAATACTATTTTTAAAACATTTTAATTAAAAGAAAAAGGAAAAATCAAGAACATTCTTAATTTTCCCCAGATTCCGGCAGAATTCTGCAGAATCCAGTGCCGGCGGACATTTCTGGCGACAACAAACACAGCTTAACACTCGACTTTTGTTCACTTTTAACAACACAACAGATTTGTTGTTAGAAATGATTGATGAAAACAGTGTTTGGAAGCTAAAGTCAGAGAACAGAGTTTAGCTGGAAGCAGTCAGAGTTTGGTTAAACACTGACTGGAAGCGTAAACAGAGTTTGTTAAACTCTGTAGCGGTATTGTCTGAAGAGTCAACAGTGTTTGAAGATTGATTCAAGATAAATATGGAAGCAATATCTTTGAAGATTGGAAAGCTGTCAAAGAGATTGAGTTGACTTGGAAGACTGGAGCAATCGTGATTGATATCAATTGTATAGCTTAATTATAGGAGAATCAATTACTGATTGTACGAAGCTGTATGTTCTATAAATACAGTTAGGTTAACCCTAGAAGGGTAGTCGAACATTTGAGATATTCATCCATTGTAACCTAAGCAGCTCTCTGTGATATTTACATCACTGAGAGAGGAATTATTAATTCCAAACAGTTTTTAATTGTTAAACAGTGTGTTCTTGTTAAGTTACTCATACAGTATTTGATTGCTTATTGTGTATTCGACCTATCAAGTGGTATCAGAGCCTAATCTGTTATTTTATTACAGTTAAAGATCCAAACACAATAGTAATCAATGGCAGAGATACCTCCACCAAATGAGAAAGCTCCTACTACTGTTAGTAGGTATGAAACAATAAGGGTTCCTATACTTAGGCCATCAGAGTATGCAATTTGGAAGGTGAAAATGACCATGTTTCTGGAGGCTACAGATCCAGAATACCTTGATAGAATATATGAAGGTCCTCACAAACCAACAAAATTATCTGCTGCTGCTGCTGGTGAGGAGGCAAAGGTCATTCCAAAGAAAAAGAAAGATCTAACTGCTGAGGATCTTTCATCTATTGCAAAGGATGCAAAAGTGAGACATTTACTTCACAGTGCATTAGACAATGTTATGTCTAATAAAGTGATTAATTGCACAACTGCAAAGGAAATATGGGATGCACTTGAGGTTAGGTGTCAAGGAACTCCTGCAATCAAGAAAAACAGAAGAAACATACTCACTCAGGAGTATGAGCACTTTGAGGCAAAGTCTGATGAAACCATGACAGAAACATTTGACAGATTCTGTAAACTGCTCAATGATTTGTCATTGGTTAACAAAGAGTATGATTTAGAAGACTCAAATCTCAAGTTTCTTCTTTCTCTACCTGAAAAGTGGGATGTGAAAACAACCACTATAAGAGATAATTATGAACTTGGTGAAACAGAGATTGATGAAATTTATGGGCTGCTCAAAACCCATGAATTGGAATTGGAGCAGAGAAACAAAAGAACAAGTAGAAAGTCAAAATCTGTTGCACTCAAGGTTGAGGAGAAACCATCAAAGAAGGAGGCATCAAGGAGAAAGGCAAAAGGGAAAGCCTTAGTCATCCATTCAGAGAATGAGTCATCAAACACTGATGTTGACTCAAACACAGATGGTTCATCTGATTCTGAAGATGATGAAGAGATGATGCAAATGGCTGCATTGATGGTAAAGACCTTCAAGAAGATGGGTTACAAGAACTTCAAGAAGGGAAAGAGATTCTCTAAGGACTACTCAAAGTCTGACAAGAAGAATTTCAAGAAATCTGAAGGAAAGGACTTCAAATCTGGTAAGAAAGATAAGTCTGAAATTCAATGCTACAAGTGTAAGGAGATGGGACACTATGCTCCTGAGTGCAAGAAGGTAAAACTGAAAAGGCACTCTACACCAAAGGCAGAGATTGGGCAGACACTTCAGATTCAGATGAGGAAGTCAACTATGCTCTCATGGCTACCACTCAGACTGAAAATGATGATCTCAAGGTACCTCCAACCACTTATGCTTATAACACTGATAATATAACTGAACTGAGAATTTATCTTAAGGCATTGCATATCAGTTATAGGGATCAGACTTTAGAAAATGAGAGGATAAAGTCTGAATGTTCTCAACTCAAAGAAAGAAATAAACTTGTTGAGGAACAGTTAGAGAACATGAATAAAATTCAAAAAGAGAGAGATGATGCAGTGTTTATTGAACAGGAGTTGCTAGGTAAGTATAAGCAACTAGAATCTGAATTGGAGGATACTAAACACATCATTAAAACTTGGACACACTCTGGTAAAGACACTCAAGAAGTGTTTCAGTCAGATACAGTAGGTCTAGGTTACTCTGTAGGAGATGAACTTAGATTTGAAAATCAGGTAAAGGTTAGACCACATTGTTCATCTGAGGGTAATGTCATGGGAACAGGTGGACCTAAGACTGAAGCACAGAAAAAGGCTGTTAAAGAGTCATATGCTAAAACTTTTGTTAAAGAGGCTAACATTGGTTTAATGACAGATAAACAACTCAAGCATAAGCTTAAGGAGATAAAATCTGTCAACAAACAGAGATTGCCTAAGAAAAACAAAAATGGAAAAGTAGGCATAACTTCAGGAATTAAGCCAATGCTTGCTTCATTAGCTCCTAGAAAAACATGCTTTAATTGTGGTAGCACTAATCATCTTGCTAGTTTCTGCAATAAGAATAAGAACATTAATTCTTTGCCTTCTAAAACTGCAGTAAAGAGTGATTATGTGAGAACTAGACCACAGACTTTATGCAAACACTGTGGAAGTACTTGGCATTCTATTTACACTTGCAGAGATTATCATGCTATTTATTATAATTACTATGAACCCAAACCAAATTTGAAATGGGTTAAAGTAAACTCTGCAAATGTAAACTCTGAAAAAGTTAGCTTAAACTCTGTTAATTTGAATTCCGCTGCAAAAGCTAACAGATTTAAGAAAGCCAAAGGATCCAAGCAAGTCTGGATCCTTAAAACTAATAATCAGTGATTGTTTGTGATTGCAGGGCACCAGGGTTAGTACCCTAGTCGTGGACAGTGGATGTTCAGGACACATGACAGGAAATAAAGCCCTGCTATCAGAGTTTGAAGAGAAGGCTGGCCCAGAAGTTTCCTATGGAGATGGCAACATAGGACATACACTGGGATATGGCAATATTAATCTTGGAAATGTCATCATCACAAATGTAGCTCTTGTTCCAGGACTCAAGCATGATTTGCTATCTGTGAGTCAAATCTGTGACAGAGGATATCATGTAGATTTTCAGCCTGAATATTGTCAAGTGATCAGTAAATCTACAGGGAAAGTTGCTCTAGTTGGAAACAGACACAATAACATCTATGAAATCAAATTGTCAACAAACACTGATGGCAAAGCAGTGTGTCTGTCTACAAGGATGTCCAGTGAAGAGAGTTGGAAATGGCACAAGAAACTCTCTCATTTGAATCTGAACAACATCAATGAGCTAATCAAGAATGATATTGTAAGAGGTCTACCAAAGTCCTTGTTGAATGTAGAAGGACTGTGTGATTCTTGTCAAAAGGCCAAACAGAGAAAAACATCTTTCAAAAGTAAATCTGAGTCTTCAATTGCTGATCCTTATCATCTACTACATGTTGATCTTTTTGGTCCAGTGAATGTGATGTCTCTTGGAAAGAAGAAATATGCATTAGTCATTGTTGATGAATATACCAGATTCACATGGGTATATTTTCTTGCAAAGAAGGATGAAACTGCATTAACACTGGCAGAACATGTAATTCAACTGGAAAAAGGGTCAGAGCATCAAGTGAAGATAATCAGAAGTGACAATGGAACTGAGTTCAGGAATTCATCTATGGAAGAATTTTGCAAGAGTAAAGGGATAAAACAAGAGTTTTCTGCACCTGGTACTCCACAACAAAATGGTGTAGTGGAGAGGAAGAACAGAACCTTGATAGAAGCTGCCAGAACCATGCTAGATGAAGCAAAGTTGCCAACATATTTCTGGGCAGAAGCAGTTCAAACTGCTTGTTTTACTCAAAATGCAACACTGATCAACAAGCATGGTAAAACACCATATGAAATGGTGAAGAAGAAAAAGCCAAATCTAAAATATTTTCATATTTTTGGATGCAAGTGCTTTGTGTTGAAGACTCATCCTGAACAGTTGACCAAGTTTGACCTAAAGGCAGATGAAGGTATTTTTGTTGGCTATCCACTGTCAACTAAGGCATTCAGAGTTTATAATCTGAGAACCAGAGTGATCATGGAATCAATTCATGTGTCATTTGATGACAAGAAGATAACTGGACTTGAAGATGTAGATGAACATGATCAACTGCATTTTGAAAATGAAGATTTATTCTCTGAAAAAGTAAACTCTGATCAGACTGATGTGTCAAACTCTGTTGATCTAAACTCTGAACCTCTACTGGTAAATACTGAAGAAACTCTTCAATCAGAAACAAGGGAAGAACCAGTTGAGGGGGAGCATGAAGAATCACATCAAAGTGAAAATTCAAACACTGATAGTGACTCAAATGATAACTCTGAATCAAACACTGTTGATTCAAACTCTGATCATTCAAATTCTGAGCAGTCACATTCAGGGGGAGCATCTGAAAATGAGGAAAGACACCAAGAAAATCAGGAGAGCATGGATCAAGGGGGAGGATCACATGATGACATAAGCAATCTGCCTTCTGCAAGAAAATGGACTAAATCTCACACACCTGATTTGATTATTGGTGATCCAGATGCAAAAGTAAGGACAAGAAGTGCAACAACAAATGAATGTCTTTTTCATGCATTCTTGTCACAATCTGAGCCAAAGAAAGTGGAAGAAGCTCTTAAAGATGCTGACTGGATAACAGCAATGCAAGAAGAGCTAAATGAATTTGAAAGAAATGAAGTGTGGACACTTGTACCAAGGCCCAAGAATAGATCCATTGTTGGTACTAAATGGGTTTTCAGGAATAAAACTGACAGTGAGGGTGTTATCACAAGGAACAAGGCAAGACTGGTTGCAAAAGGCTACTCACAACAGGAAGGAATTGACTATGATGAAACATTTGCACCAGTGGCTAGATTGGAAGCAATCAGGATTTTTCTAGCATATGCCTCCCACATGAAATTCAAAGTGTTTCAGATGGATGTAAAAAGTGCATTTTTGAATGGAAAACTTGAAGAAGAAGTGTTTGTGGAACAACCACCAGGGTTTGTAGATCCAAAATATTCAGATCATGTCTACAGGTTAGACAAGGCTCTCTATGGACTTAAGCAGGCACCAAGGGCATGGTATGAAACCCTTGCCAAATTTCTACTAGAAAGTGGATTTCACAGAGGTACTATTGACAAAACTCTGTTTTATTTCCAAAATGGTAGTGACTTGCTTTTAGTTCAGATATATGTGGATGACATCATTTTTGGGTCTACTAATGATAAACTCTGTAAGAAGTTTGCCAAACTCATGCAGTCAAGATATCAAATGAGTATGATGGGAGAGCTTAGTTATTTTCTAGGCCTACAGGTGAAGCAAACAGATGATGGAATTTTTATAAATCAAGCAAAATATACCAGAAACCTTCTCAAGAAATTTGGTATGCTTGACTGTTCATCTGCAACAACTCCCATGGCAACTGCAACAAAATTGGACAAAGATGCAGGGTCATCAGTAGATATGACAAGCTACAGAGGAATGATTGGTTCTTTGCTCTATTTGACAGCTAGCAGACCTGATATCATGTATGCAACTTGCTTGTGTGCAAGGTTCCAGGCTGATCCAAGAGAACCACATTTAACAGCAGTAAAGAGAATATTCAAGTACCTGAAGGGCACTATAACTTTGGGGCTGTGGTATCCAAGGGAATCAGAGTTTAAACTTCTTGGTTACTCAGATGCAGACTTTGCTGGATGTAAGATAGACAGAAAAAGCACCAGTGGAAGTTGTCAATTTCTGGGTGACAGACTTGTTTCCTGGTATAGCAAGAAACAGAAGTCAATATCTACATCTACAGCTGAAGCAGAGTATATTGCTGCTGGTAGCTATTGTGCACAGATTTTATGGATGAAGAATCAACTGCTGGATTATGGATTAAGGTATTCCAAGATACCTATTTACTGTGATAATCAAAGTGCTATTGCAATGACAGGTAATCCAGTGCAACATTCAATGACAAAGCACATCAGCATAAGGTATCACTTCATCAGAGAGCATGTAGAGGAAGGCAACATTGAGCTTCACTTTGTGTCTACAGAACAACAACTTGCAGATATCTTCACCAAGCCATTGAGTGAAGCTACATTTACAAGACTGGTCAATGAACTAGGAATGGTCTCTAGTTTTGACTAGAGATGTTGGTTAGACTCAAAAACTTATTGCTCATGTTTTCTGTAAATTATTAAGTGCTATGTGAACCTTAGTATTAAACTCTGTTCTGCATGCTAATGTTTAAATCTTTTTAAACTCTGTCAGCATGTCTGTCTGTTAAATACTGTTAACATGTTAGATACACTCAGTGAATTCAGAATTGTTTATTGTCTGAATGAACATACCAATGAAGAAATATGTATGAAGCATGATTCACAGTAATTAAATCATGATTCTTTCTGAGTCACTGCTATCTAATCAGACTTTGTGCAGAAAATTAACACAGCATGATACTGTTTCATATTTATAGCATCTCTTAGTTTATTTAGTCCTAAACTCTGAGTCTATGAATATTGTGTGCATGGCCACTCATAAATAATTTTGGTTATTGATGAACTCTAAACTCTGATAAGTGACATTCTGTTTCCAAAGGTATGGTTCATGATGATTCTTTGTTTGTACTTGTGAAAATCATAAAACTTGAGATGTGTCAGTGATTAGTTTGGTGAGTTCAGACTCATGTTTACACCCTGTGAGAGTTTGAGCCAAATCAGTGATTGATACATTTTCTATCAATCAGTATTTATTGTTGTGTGATATTCATCAGGTAGTATGTTTCTCTAGAACTTGAATTAGACCATTTTGAGACTACATGATATGTGTGTGCATGAAAATGATAAAGGCAATAGGATTTACCATTCTTTCAAACACTGTTCGAAATTCTTTTGAACATTGTACAAACACTGTATAAACACTGTTCATAAATTCCATCCTTAGTAAACCCCTTTGAGCCTTATTAACTGCTCATTTTTCTTATACTCTGAAGTATTAAGAGCAGTTAAATATTTTTTTCAAACAGATGAGTATTTCTCAAGAAAAGAAAAGTTTACTCAGTATATATGCTAAATAAATAAAAAAAATATATATAAAAAAAAAATAAAAAATAAAAAAAAAAAAAGAAAAAAAAAGCATATATACTGATCTTGTACAAATATATACTGTGACTGAACATTTTGTTCTCTTAAGATGCTCAGCTTGAAGTCACTCTTGAATAAAACATCTCTTTTCATCTGTTTGATCTTACTCCATTTAAACCCTGAATAAAGTCCTTTTGATTTGTGGATACATGTACTCAAAGTAGTGTAGAATTGGTGGACATTCAAGCATATGGTAGACTCTGCTATTTCTGATTGAATGTGAGTGTAAACACATCACCTAAACACTTGTGTGCTTTGAGAGTTTGTGAGGTTATACAGTTCATGACTGTTATTCACTGAATGATGCTCTGATTTCTATCTCTTGATATTTTTGTCTTTAAAGACTGTGTGCTTACTTGGATAATCATGGACATCAAAGGGAATAGAAGTTTTCAGATTTCTGTATTACAGTAACTACAGAGTTTAGCATTCATCAAACAATCAGTGTTTAATATGAGAGTTTGTGCATTCAGTGTTTATTAACTGTTTGTTATGGATTTTATGAAATATTAGATGCTCTAAAAATTGATTTCAGTAAACTCTGCTTCACACACACTCATATTCACAACTGTGCAATTTTTGAAAGGGTTTTAGTGATAAAGTTGGAAAATTGATAAACACTGTTGAGTTGTGTTAAGTACTCTGAGGTAAAGTCTTATTGAGATGATTTGACTATTTTGGAGTAATTGGGGTAGTTGACAACTGTTAATTAGTGTTAATGTGTCTAAGTGTCGTGATTATAGGAATAACAGCGGTAATTATTAAGTGATCCATTGGCTGTTTGACACGTGTCCCATGATTGTGTCCCACTCACACACTACTCTACAACAGTTGCGCGCTTTTACTGCATAAACGATTGAGTTTTAGTTTACTCTAATCGTTTTTATTCTCTCACCTCACATCTATTCACATTCACCCACTCACAATTACTTACATACTCATTCATTTTCACACTTTTCATATTCTCTCCTTCACTTTTTGATAAACACTTACAGTGCATACAAATCTTTTCTCTGAATATCTTCGTATCTTGTTCCTAATGGCAACTAAAGCATTTGATGCAGCAGGGTTAGTTTTTCTCCCTAGTAACTATGCAGCACCATTGGATAATGAAAATGCTCCACAGGCGTTTCACTTGTTCCAAAACTTCTTGAACGATTCTGAGATAGGGACGGCTCTAACTGCACCACCAACATTATCTGCTTCACAGATTGCTACTTTCTGGACAAACTCTGAATATGATGATGGAGGAGAGGCTGGCACTCCAACAATCATTTTCACTCATGAAGAATCAGAGTATATCATTACTCCAACCACTGTCAGGGATGCTTTGGACTTTGAGACACACACTTCTTACAGTGTTGTTGGTCATGATAGATTGAGGACAATGTTGGAACAAATTGGATGTGCAGGAAACTTGAACAAGATAGGGTCTTTGAGACGGCCAAGTTTGAGAAAGGAATGGAGTTTCTTCTTTGATTGTATAACAAGGGCTTTTGGAAAGAAGACAACAAACTGGGATGCACTACCTCTGGATACTCTCCAAATTGGTCATGCTCTACTATATGGAGGTAACTTCGATTTTGGTAGACTAGTACTAATGAACTTGGGAGAGCGATTGTCTGAGTCTACTACTGTTTATTTTGCTCGTTTTTGTCAATTGCTATTTACTGCATGTGTGCCTAACATTCCAATTGATGAAGCTGATGTAATTCAGCCTTTTCAAGTTGCTAAGAGAATGTTCACTGATTTGACAAACAAAGATGTCACTAAACAGCAAATACCTGAGTTGTTTATGCCTTTAGCCTTACAAAACTATGTGAACCAACCACAAGACCCTCAATCACCACAACAAATGCCTGAACCATCAGAAACCATAAACTCTGAACCAACACCTCCAACACCCACAACTACTGCACCTACTACATCTCAACAACCACAACCAGAAACCTTAAACTCTCCACCAATAAACTCTCAACCCTTAAACACTGAACCATTAAACACTGAAACTTTAAACACTGATACCTTACACTCTGAGCCAGCACCTACTGAACAACCCAAAATCAAGCCAAAGAGAAAGAAACACACTGCCCAAAACACTAAACATTCAAAGGCTAAACAGACATTACCTGGAGCTGTTTATACTAGAAGGATGAAGCTGAAGGGTTTCGAGCATCAAACGCAGCGGAATAAAATGCAAAAAGAATAAAAATCGAAACCCTACCGCAGGATCCATGCAAAAACATGATATTTAATTCGGAGTTAGATGATTACCTTAAAGAAGCTTCATGAACGGATGACAATTAGAGATCCTAGCTACTTGAATCACCACGCATCCCGCTCTCGCGATCTACGCTCTACCGGTATCCACACGAACGCTTTTCTCGAAGGATTGATGTGTACTAGCACCCGAAAACTGCTTCTCTCTCTATCTTCTTGATTTCTCTCAAGAACGGCTAGGGTTTTGTAAAACTTATATCACCATATAAAATCAGCCATAAAGAGATATATATAGAGGGAGAAGAGAATTAGTTTTTCTAATTATAATCCAATTATAATTAATACTAATCCGAAATTCCAATTTATTATTTAATTAAGTCCCACTTAATTAATTAATAACTAATTTCGGAATTAGTTAAAGTAATTCCATTTTTCTATTTAATTAATTAATTAAGCCATACTTAATTAATATTATAAATAGAACAAATTACTTATTTAATTTAAATTCATAATTTAAATTATTTCTCCTTCAAGCGTTCTTTGTGTGTGACCCTATAGGTTATTATTACGTTGGCAACAATTTTAATATCTAATTAAAATTGTAAACAATGAGCGGCATCTAGTAATACATCATTGCTACCCAAGTAATAATAATTAAATGGTGATCCAATTAAACCTTTCGTGATTAATGTTTCCGTGTAATATAATCCCTTTAACCAAATATTATAGATTAAACTCGAGGCATGTAATTAGTCATCCTCTTCAACGTTTGATCCGGGTTTCCTTGATCAATGAGTAGACTATTAAAACAAATCAATATTTGAGCATGGCCATGCATTTTCATAGTCTCACTCAATCAAGAGGCCAATAATATCTCTCCTAATAATAGGAGGGTTAAATCCTTTATCTATCATTCATATTTCTCATACGTCTCATAATATACCCGATGTCCACTTTTATCATTACCCGGTCAAAGGTAACTTTTAATGAAGTCAAAGTATATTAATCCTCGTATAGAAATATAATGATCTCAAGTCTAAGGATCATTACACCATTATCACGGTGAGTCTTTCTAATGACTTATCAACATGCAGAATCTCACTGTGGGTCAATCCAGTGCCATGTAGAATATTACATGCACCTATGTTCTTGACTTCAGTATCACTATACCTATGACCAATGAGATGTGGTCATCAGTCAACAAACATACTAATCTTTATGCATTATAATTGTCCCATATTAATAATGCTCGATTATGGATATTTAGGAATATAAACACTATTCATATAATCTCATTTTTAAGTCACATACTCATAGATATAGAATACATGTTACATATTCCAAGGACATTAATTATTCTAACATTTATTTCGCAGTAAATTAAGACATAATAAATCAATATAGAAATAATCGTTGGAACATAATAAAATAGTCTTTCCTAGAAGCACAACTACATTGTCTCTAGGGCACTAACACTATCAATCTCCCACTTGCACTAGAGCCAATCGCTCATGTATCTAATACTCATGGAACTAGTGTGACCTTCGTGCTTCTACGACAAAGCCTTGGTCAGTGGTTCCGTAACCTTATCATTAGTATGCACTTTACATATATGTATATCTCCTTGATTAATAATCTCATTAATAAGGTGATATCGCCTAAGTAAATTCTCAACCAACCTTCTTGGTTGCTTCGCAAGCATCAATATACTCAGCCTCCATTGTAGAATCATTTATTGTCTTTACTGTGAACTATTCCAGCTTTCAGCACCTCCATTTAGACAAAACACGAATCCAGACTGGGACATAGAATCGTCCCTATCTGTCTGGAAACTAGCATCAGTGTAACCTCTTACAACCAGCTTCTCATCTCCTCTGTATATCAAGAATGAACCTTTAGTCCGTTTAAGGTACTTAAGAATATTCTTGACAGCTGTCCAGTGACCCTCACCAGGATTTGACTGGTACCTGCTCGTCATGCTTAAAGCATACGAGACATCAGGATGAGTACATATCATCGCATACATTATAGAACCAATTGCCGAAGCATATGGTACTTTACTCATACGGTCCTTATCATCTGATGATTTAGGACAGTTTTCCTTTGAGATCACTATCCCATGATACACCGGGACAAAGCCCCTCTTTGCCTCTTGTATTCCAAAACGATGCAATACTTTGTCAATGTATGTACTCTGACTTAGGCCGATTAATCTTTTAGATCTATCTCTATAGATCCTGATCCCTAAGATATAGGTAGCATCGCCTAAGTCTTTCATCGAGAAACTTTTTCCCAACCAAGTCTTCACAGCCTGTAGAGAAGGAATGTCATTCCCTATTAGTAATATGTCATCCACATATAATACTAGGAATGCCACATGGCTCCCACTAACCTTATTGTAAACACACGGCTCATCCTCATTTTGTATGAAGCCAAAATCTTTGACTGTTTCATCAAAACGGATGTTCCACCTCCTTGAGGCCTGCTTCAATCCATAAATAGATCGTAGCAACTTACAAACCATTCTAGCAAACTTTGGATCGACAAAACCCTCAGGTTGTGTCATGTACACATCCTCTTCTAAGCTTCCATTTAGGAAAGCAGTCTTGACATCCATTTGCCAGATTTCATAGTCATAATAAGCCGCTATCGCAAGCAAAATCCTGATGGATTTGACCATAGCTACCGGTGAGAAAGTTTCACCATGAATTTGCTTGAAACCTTTCGCCACCAGTCTTGCTTTGTAGGTCTGTAAATTTCCATCCATGTAAGTTTTCTTCTTGAAAACCCACTTGCATTCTATGGGTTTAACCCCATCAGGTGGTGCAACCAAAGTCCATACTTTGTTTTCATACATGGAATCCATCTCAGATTTCATGGCTTCCAGCCATCTCTCAGAATCTGGACTATTCATAGCATCCTTGTAGGTGAGAGGCTCATCATTATATACAAGCATCACATCGCCACTTTGAGTCGGGAGAAATCCATAATATCTCTCTGGCTCATGGCGAATCCTACTTGATCTACGAACGACCTGTGTTTCTTGAGCAGTATTGTTCTCAACATCTTGAGTCTCATTCTGCTCATGTTCCAACTCTGGTTCAACAACATCTTGTAGTTCTCGATCCTCATCGAGATCTATTGTCCTCCCACTGTTTTTTCTTAGAAAGCAGTTCTCTCTCTAGAAATACAGCCGTTCGAGCAACAAACACTTTGTTCTCAGAAGGTTTATAGAAATAATACCCTTTAGTTTCCAATGGGTATCCTACAAAATTACATTTGTCTGATTTCGGTCCTAGCTTATCAGAGATCAAACGTTTCACAAACGCTTCACATCCCCAAACTTTCATAAATGAAACGCTATTACGTTTTTCAGTCCATAACTCATATGATGTCTTTTGAACCGATTTTGAAGGAACACGGTTTAGTGTTTGTGCAGCCGTCTCTAGGGCATAACCCCAGAAACTAATTGGAAGATCCGCATGACTCATCATCGATCGCACCATGTCCAACAAGGTACGATTTCTCCTTTCAGACACCCCATTCCATTGTGGTGTTCCAGGAGGAGTGAGTTGTGATACGATACCACACTCCTTTAAGAAATTCTTAAATTCTAAGCTTAAGTATTCTCCCCCACGATCAGATCGTAGAGTTTTAATACTTTCGCTCTTTTGCTTCTCTACTTCAGCCTTATACTCTTTGATTTTTTCAAACGATTCGGATTTGTTCTTCAAAAGATACACATATCCGTATCTACTAAAATCATCAGTAAAGGTTATGAAATAGTAATAGCCACCTCTTGCCATCGTACGCATTGGACCACATACATCACTATGTATCAGTTCCAATCGTTTGGTGGCCCTCTCACCTTGACCGGTAAAAGGAGCTTTAGTCATTTTGCCAATGAGACATAGTTCGCATTCTTCGTATGATTCAAAATCAAACTTATCCAAGTATCCATCCCTATGTAATTTGGAAATGCGATTCTCATTTATAAGGCCTAAACGATAGTGCCAGAGGTATGTTTGATTTGAGTCATTTTTCTTAAGACTTTTATTACTTATCTTATAGACAGGAGTATCAAGATCAAGAACATATAAGCCATTAAAAAAACGTGCAATCCCATAGGTAACATTATTCAATGAAAATGAACAACCATTGTTCTGAATCAAAACGAAAAACCAATCTTGTCCAAACAAGAAACGGAAATAATGTTTCTACAAATCGCAGGCACGTAATAACAGTTCTCAAGTTCTAAAATAAGCCCAGTGGGCAACGATAAATAATAAGTGCCTACAGCTAAGGCAGCAACCTTTGCTCCGTTTCCAACATGTTGGTCAACTTCTCCTTTCGCCAAAGTTCTACTTCTTCGAAGTTCTTGCACATTTATATAAATGTGGGAACCACATCCAGTATCTAATACCCATGATGTAGAAGTAGACAAATTGACTTCTATAACATAAATACATGAATCAGAAATCTGAACAACATTCAATTTCTTTAGATCCTCCAAATAATTTTGACATTTTCTCTTCCTTTCACCCTGTTTACACGCATACAAGGCCTTGCTTGTATCAAATCTCTCTTGACGAGCCTGTCCTTCAAACATACGTTTAAGGTGCTCTATCATGGTATAAGAATCAAAATTCTCATGCTGTTTCTGCAGCTCAGGACTCATAGTCGTAAGCGTCAAACAGGTGACATCGGTGTCATCATCCAAATGCTTCTAATAAGCATTTCGTTGAGCCTCCGTTGCACCTTCAGGGAGAGTTCTAGGGCGAGGAATATCTATGACATAGAGCTTTCGCTCTTGCCTGAGGACAATCCTCAAATTCCTTTGCCAATCTAGGAAGTTAGTTACTGTCAACTTGTCCTTCTCAAGGACTGATCGCACATAAAAGTGATTTGTGTTCTTTGCCATTTTGAATATCAACAATGTTAAAATGCATAAAATAATTAGTCTACGGAATTGTTAAATTATGTTCAAGTGATTATTCATATATATTCATAATATATATCTCCCACTATTTTATCAAATTAATAGCCCTACCTATCAATTCGGAAAAGTTTCTCTAAACCTTTCTAGTGAGCCAAGATCCATATTTCATCCCTTTTAAGGTCAGCTTTGGCTTTTCTCCTTAAAATGATTATTTAGGTAGACAACATTTGTCAATTATATCATATATAACTCTTGGATAGTTTGGTAGAACAACATTTGTTCCTATTCATCCAGTAAATCTTACCAAACTCTATGCCTCTAAGTTCACAATCCTATTGTGGTCACTTAGTTAAGTCAAACCCAAAGGTCTAACAATTGAGTATCACTAACTTACTCGATCGCGCCTTACCACGATAAACGAGGGTACTCCGCTTTGGCGCACCTACCCTTTGTCGATCTAGGTCTTGACGAGTGTTTCCCTTTTGGAAGGCATCTTAAACTTAATATTATGTTAGGGGTTTATTTAAAACGACCATGATCCCATCATAAAAAGATTCCCAATTTTTCCTTGAATTAAATACTTCAAATCAATATTCACCAATGGTTTGATTTCCAGGTTGTTGGAGGAGTCACATGCGGCCTCACTTAATATCCAACTTCCTTACAGGTATGACCCGTTTTTGACAAAATCTACCCATATCGAAATAATTGAAAATTCGTATTTAATTCCGTATTTCATTAAATACAGAAATCTCATAGTCGTTATAGTAAATTTTAAAATCTCGAGTCGTTACAGATTTTATCTTGTTTAGCAGGCATGGCATGGGTGTCGTATCTAATACATACATGATTAATCTAATTAAACATGCATCTTTATCTCTACACATACATTGTATCGCATACATTCATATATATGTAAAGTGCATAAATTAAACGTGTTTGGTTATGGCCCATCCTCTGTGATCTTTTCAAGCTAATGAAAAGATCAAGGTCAATCTATGGTGGTTAACAAAATACAATTTAAATACATGTCTTCTCCATTGCATCTTCATGGGGAATCGCCTCCTTGCTTCCTTGTTCTTCTTATCTTCTTTAAAGGTTACAATGAATACTTGAAAAACATGCTACACTAATAAACTTACAAGATGAACTCGAGTTACATTCGAGATTTATTATTAATTACAAGGAACAACGACATGCAAGTCGTATTTAGAAACCAAACCATATAATCAAAACCACTATCCTATTGGTCTTAAGGCCATAACCAATCACCATGATCATATAACAATTAAGAACATGTAACCATATCATATTTTAGATGATCCAATCAAAGAAATCATATAACGCAAAAAATCAGAAAATCAGAATCAAATTCTGATAATTAGAAATCGCCGTTTTCAGGCACTAAACGGCGTCAAACGCCTTACAGACGACTCGATGATAGCTATGCTATCAGTTTTGTTCAGACGCTCGTTTCCAGTCAGAAAACACATATCGTTTGCGCAAATCGGACACTGGACACAGATTTCACCAAATCTTAACAGCATATACAGAAATCGTATCGTATACAATCCCCATATCAAGAACAAACATAAATCATATATATATATCAGTATATATACAGATTATATAATCATCATATGATCATCTCAATCATCATTAACATACAGTTTATACATATATATAAAAATCAACGCATCATACATGACAATCATCAAACATGCTCGTATATATATCAAAATTGTAACATATAACCGAATTAAAACGTTTTTGCAAGTAGCTCTGATGCCATTAAAGGGTTTCGAGCATCAAACGCAGCGGAATAAAATGCAAAAAGAATAAAAATCGAAACCCTACCGCAGGATCCATGCAAAAACATGATATTTAATTCGGAGTTAGATGATTACCTTAAAGAAGCTTCATGAACGGATGACAATTAGAGATCCTAGCTACTTGAATCACCACGCATCCCGCTCTCGCGATCTACGCTCTACCGGTATCCACACGAACGCTTTTCTCGAAGGATTGATGTGTACTAGCACCCGAAAACTGCTTCTCTCTCTATCTTCTTGATTTCTCTCAAGAACGGCTAGGGTTTTGTAAAACTTATATCACCATATAAAATCAGCCATAAAGAGATATATATAGAGGGAGAAGAGAATTAGTTTTTCTAATTATAATCCAATTATAATTAATACTAATCCGAAATTCCAATTTATTATTTAATTAAGTCCCACTTAATTAATTAATAACTAATTTCGGAATTAGTTAAAGTAATTCCATTTTTCTATTTAATTAATTAATTAAGCCATACTTAATTAATATTATAAATAGAACAAATTACTTATTTAATTTAAATTCATAATTTAAATTATTTCTCCTTCAAGCGTTCTTTGTGTGTGACCCTATAGGTTATTATTACGTTGGCAACAATTTTAATATCTAATTAAAATTGTAAACAATGAGCGGCATCTAGTAATACATCATTGCTACCCAAGTAATAATAATTAAATGGTGATCCAATTAAACCTTTCGTGATTAATGTTTCCGTGTAATATAATCCCTTTAACCAAATATTATAGATTAAACTCGAGGCATGTAATTAGTCATCCTCTTCAACGTTTGATCCGGGTTTCCTTGATCAATGAGTAGACTATTAAAACAAATCAATATTTGAGCATGGCCATGCATTTTCATAGTCTCACTCAATCAAGAGGCCAATAATATCTCTCCTAATAATAGGAGGGTTAAATCCTTTATCTATCATTCATATTTCTCATACGTCTCATAATATACCCGATGTCCACTTTTATCATTACCCGGTCAAAGGTAACTTTTAATGAAGTCAAAGTATATTAATCCTCGTATAGAAATATAATGATCTCAAGTCTAAGGATCATTACACCATTATCACGGTGAGTCTTTCTAATGACTTATCAACATGCAGAATCTCACTGTGGGTCAATCCAGTGCCATGTAGAATATTACATGCACCTATGTTCTTGACTTCAGTATCACTATACCTATGACCAATGAGATGTGGTCATCAGTCAACAAACATACTAATCTTTATGCATTATAATTGTCCCATATTAATAATGCTCGATTATGGATATTTAGGAATATAAACACTATTCATATAATCTCATTTTTAAGTCACATACTCAAAGATATAGAATACATGTTACATATTCCAAGGACATTAATTATTCTAACATTTATTTCGCAGTAAATTAAGACATAATAAATCAATATAGAAATAATCGTTGGAACATAACAAAATAGTCTTTCCTAGAAGCACAACTACATTGTCTCTAGGGCACTAACACTATCAGAAGCAACATGCAAACAGACCTTCACTTTCACCACCAAAAGAAAGTTCAAGTGAAGATGAAGAGGAGATTGTTGTGCCAATCAAGAAAAGGATACTAATTCTTTCTGATTCAGATGCAGAGAATGTTGTTGAAGCTCCAGAGGTGGTTTCACAGCAAACACCTACTGTTGAGGATACAGTGAATGTTGAAGTACCTGCAAAAGTTGACATGCCTGCAGAGAATATTGTGGATGACAAAGTTGAAATGCCTGCAGAGGATAATGTTACTGTTGAAATACCTACAGAGGATAAAATGCCTGTAGAAGAGGATCAAAGAGATGGTTTGTCACCAGTACATGATGTTCTTGAATCAATTCTTGATCCTGTCTCACCTGTTGTTCATGTTGAAGCTCCTGTTGTAGCTGATGAGCCTGCAGTACATGTTCCTGAAGCTGTGGCATCACACACAGAGCTGGTATCTTCTCAAATTCAAGACAAAGGTGATGAAGCTACTAAGGTAAACTCTGTTGCAGAACCTGTGCAACATGAGGTCATTAGTGAAAAGGTTGCAGAAGTTATTGCAGAAACTGTGGCTGACACTGCTCAGCACAGTGGTTCTTTAAAGGATGCTCAAGCTAAAGATGCAAGTGCTGAAGATGAATCTGACAGTAGTGCACACTCTGATTCTTTTATGAGTGCACCTGCACAGACAGATAATAAACATACACCTTTTGCTCAGCCTTGTCCATCACATGCTGTTGAAGTAGAGCATCTTGCTAAATTTGCTGAAAATTGGTATAAACAAGATTGCATTTTTCCAAAAGGGAGAGCATCTGAGTTTGTTAAGCAAACTGCAAAGCAAATTTCAAATCCAGAAATCTTATCCTGTTTAAAGGCAACTGTGGTACAAGTCAAGACTCTGGAAGGAAATTTTGCTGACACTAAACAAGAAATTGCTTCCTTAAAGACTGAGATTCAGTCAAGAGAATTGAAGATGGATAGAGAGTCTAAAATAAAAGCTGTTCAGCTGTCTAAAGTTCAAGACACTCTCTTTGCCAGGCTAGGAAAGGTTGAAGAAAATCAGACTGCTTTATCTGCTAAAGTGGATTCCATTGCAAACTCTTTAGAGCTCATTACATCAATACTAATTCCTGATGATGTCAAAAAGGGGGAGAGAATGACTAAGTCTAAATGCAAAGTTTCTCAAACTCTGACTCAAAAGGATGATGCTGGAGATGGAGGGGCAAGTGAAAAGAGCAAGGTCTTAAACTCTGAAAGGCAAACTCTGAGATCTGGCAAATCTTTTAAATCACAGTCTTTTGGAACAAACACTGAAACTCAAGGTACCTCAAAGACCAAGAGTTTGGAATTAACATCAAACCCAAAGACTGATGAGGAGTTAGCCGTCAAGCTTTTCATGGAAGAGAATGCAGAAGGAGTGACCATAGAAGATGCTAAAGCTGAAGAGAAGAGTTTACAAGAAAAACATCTGAAAGCTTTAAAGTCTGAAAAAGGAAAGAAGAATGTGAAAGTTGCTAAAGCTGCAAAGCCTGTTCTCAAAGGTATTCAAATCAAAGAACCTGTTGGTACAGATCAAAGAATGCAAGTATTCAGAAAACCAACAGATGCAGAAGCTAAACAAAAACTGAAAAGTATAGTTACAACCTCTGTTGATACACATGTTGTACAGAAGAATGAAAACACAACCTCTGTTGCTGCACAAGTTGTGACCACACCATTATTGTCTTCTCAGTTGAAATCCACATTTAAGAGGGGTGCTCCTCATGATCCAAGACTAGAAGCTACAATTCCAATGGATTTTACTGATGGTAGAGCTTTATCTGGTAAAGTTGGGTACAACAAAGAAGGCATAGGCTCACACAGAGATAAAAGACAATATGTTGGTCCTAGAGATCCTTCTTTACTGTCTGTTCCAGGTCGTGGTGTCACTCAAGAGAGTTTGGACAAACTGGAGTCAGTACAGCTTGTATATCAGAAGAGTCTAGAAAAGGATTTCTTGCTATATTTCATGGCTGATGGAACAGTATTTAAAGTCTCTGAAAAGGATATTGAATTAAAGTATGCTGAAGAACTTGAATATGTCCTATATATTTTCAGAGTGAGAAATCAAAGAGCTCAGTCAGTTGCAAATGTGCTTCAACAAAGAATGATTCAAAACCTTGCAAGAAGGCAAATGAAATTCAACAGCAAGTATGTTCCTAAATACAGAGATTGGAATGGCAATCTGATTGAAATGGAGAAGGGAACTACAAAACTGAAGACTGATCTTGGGATTACTGTTCTGGATTTCAATGTAAAATCTGAAGAGGTGAAATATATCAGGTTAGGAAATGAAATGAGAAGAAACAAAATCTATGATCTTAGAGCTGCTATCTATCAAACTGATGAGAATGATCCTCAGTTGAGAGAAATCAAAGAAGCTATGCAGATAGAGCTTGAAAATGCTGAAAGAAGGTTGCTTATAGACTATCTCAGGACAGTGCCTGATCTGCAAGAGATTAGAAATTAAAGTCTGTAAGAATTTTCTTATTTTCTGTAGAATTTGTTAAGTAAAAGCTTAAACTCTGTTTGTATGTTAAACACTGTAAAACTTTGTATTTGTTTTGACATCATCATTTACTGTAAAACTTGTACATTCTTGCTAATGGACAAGTTGGGGGAGATTGTTAGAAATGATTGATGAAAACAGTGTTTGGAAGCTAAAGTCAGAGAACAGAGTTTAGCTGGAAGCAGTCAGAGTTTGGTTAAACACTGACTGGAAGCGTAAACAGAGTTTGTTAAACTCTGTAGCGGTATTGTCTGAAGAGTCAACAGTGTTTGAAGATTGATTCAAGATAAATATGGAAGCAATATCTTTGAAGATTGGAAAGCTGTCAAAGAGATTGAGTTGACTTGGAAGACTGGAGCAATCGTGATTGATATCAATTGTATAGCTTAATTATAGGAGAATCAATTACTGATTGTACGAAGCTGTATGTTCTATAAATACAGTTAGGTTAACCCTAGAAGGGTAGTCGAACATTTGAGATATTCATCCATTGTAACCTAAGCAGCTCTCTGTGATATTTACATCACTGAGAGAGGAATTATTAATTCCAAACAGTTTTTAATTGTTAAACAGTGTGTTCTTGTTAAGTTACTCATACAGTATTTGATTGCTTATTGTGTATTCGACCTATCAAGTGGTATCAGAGCCTAATCTGTTATTTTATTACAGTTAAAGATCCAAACACAATAGTAATCAATGGCAGAGATACCTCCACCAAATGAGAAAGCTCCTACTACTGTTAGTAGGTATGAAACAATAAGGGTTCCTATACTTAGGCCATCAGAGTATGCAATTTGGAAGGTGAAAATGACCATGTTTCTGGAGGCTACAGATCCAGAATACCTTGATAGAATATATGAAGGTCCTCACAAACCAACAAAATTATCTGCTGCTGCTGCTGGTGAGGAGGCAAAGGTCATTCCAAAGGAAAAGAAAGATCTAACTGCTGAGGATATTGATAAACACGATTTCTGGGTTTTCTGAAAACTGTTGCATGAATGAATAGTACAGGTGATGCGCATACAGACTATGCGTATCTGCTGGGATTTTAGTCTAACACGCATACGAGGAATGCGTCTCTGATTAAATTAACAGAATAGGTCTGTTACGCATACTGTAAATGCGTATCTGCTATTTTTTTAATAATAAAAAAAAAAATTATAAGCCAGGTTTTGCATGCTAAGATTAAATTATAAATGTTAATGTTTAACTTGAAGTATGCAAAATTTTATTAATTAGTAATTTTGATTACTAAGTTAATATTTAGATTAATTATTTATGATTTGATCATATTTAATCTATGTTGTATAAAATTGTGTTTATACATTATGTGATGCTTTTAATTGTTATGTGAGCATGATGCATGGTTATGGCCCCAAGACCTAGTTTTCAATATATTTTATTAATTTTAATTTATGGTTTGTAATAATTAAATACGACTTGCATGTCGTTTTTCTTTTTGTAATTATTTTATCTCGAATGCAACTCGAGTTCTTTTGTAAAATGTTTCAAGAGGAGCTTGGAGGCAATCAAGGCAGCTTTGGAAGCGAAGCAAGAGATTTTGTAATAATTAGTTATTACCACCATAGATTGACCTTGATTTTTCCATTAGCTTGGAAAAATCGCATAGGATTGGGCCATAACCATAGCATATTATTTTATGTGATGCACTTTACATATGATGTATGTGTAGAGTAGCAAATGTATGCATGTTTTAATTAGATTAATGATGTATGCATGTATTAGATACGTCACCCATACCATGCTTGCCATGCTAAACAAGATAAAATCTGTAACGATTCGAGATTTTAAAATGAACAAACCATCATGAGATTTCTGTGTTTATGAAACACGGAATTAAATATGAATTTTCAATTATTTAGATATGGGGAGATTTTGTCAAAAACAGGTTTTACCTGTAAGGAAGTTGGGTATTAAGTGAGGCCACTTTTGACTCCTCCAACAACCTGGAAATCAAACTATTGATGAATATTGATTTGAAGTATTTAATTCAAGGAAAAATTGGGAATCTCTTTATGATGGGATCATGGTCGTTTTAATTCAAAACCCCTTAACAAAATATTAAGTTTTAATCGGATGCTTTCCAATGAATGAACACTCATTGAATCCTAGATCGATAAGGGGAATGACTGCCAGTGGCAGGGGACTCCTGTCCATCGTGGTGAGATGTGACGAATACAAGCGGTTATATTCGACCGTTGTATCATTGGGTTTAACTTAAATAAGTCATCATAATAAGGCGAAAATAAACGGTTATATTCAATTATTATGAACTTAGAAGCATAGAGTTTGGTTCAAAATCTATTAGATAGACAAGAACAATTGTTGTTCACCAAACTATCCAAGAATTATATATGATATAATTGACAACTGTTGTCTACCTAAATAATCATGTTTTAAGGACTACCAGTGGTTGACTTAGGATATGACGAAATATGGATCTTGGCTCACTAGAAAGATTTATGGGATATTCTTTCCGATTTAATAGTAAGGGCTATTAATTTGATAAAAATAGTGGGAGATATATTATGAATATGTCATAATCACTTGAACATAATTATTGTAACAATCTAACTTATCTTATGCATTTTATCATTGTAGAAAAACAAATGGCACAAAACACAAACAACACTTTCTCTGTACGATCAGTCCTTGAGAAGGACAAGCTGACAGGATCAAACTTCCTTGATTGGTCTAGGAATTTGAGAATTGTTCTCATGCAGGAAAAGAAATCTTATGTGATTGATATTCCTCCACCTGCAGCCCCTGCTAACAATGCCACTGCTGCTCAACAAAATGCTTATCAGAAGCATATTGATGATGCAACTGATGTGGCTTGTCTTATGCTTGCTACTATGGATGCTGAGCTTCAAAAGCAGCATTTTGATATGAATGCTTATACTATGTTTGAACATCTTTCGACGATGTTTCAATCACAGGCTCGTGTGGAAAAGTTCAACACGAGCAAAGCACTCTTTTCGTGCAAGCAGGGCAACGGACCATTCGGACCACATGTTCTAAAGATGATTGGGTATTGTGACTACCTTTCTCGTTTGGGTTTCCCGCTTCAGCGAGAGGCTCAAGTCGATATAATCTTTCAATCTTTGAACAGCGACTATACTCAGTTCATTATGACTTTTAATATGACTGAGCAAGATAAGACTCCTATGGAATTGTTGGCCATGCTGAGGACCACTGAAGCAAATATGGTCAAAGCACCTGAAAAAGCTCCCATAATGATGGTGGGCAAGAAAGGTGCTAAAGGAAAAGGGAAATGGAAGGGCAAGAAAAAGGTAGCATCGAAAGATCTTGGTCCTTCTAAGCCCTCTTTCAAAAAGGCTAAAAAGCCGAAGGGAGATGTCGCAAATGCTGACAAAGGTGAATGTCACTATTGCCACAAGCCTGGTCACTGGAAGAGAAACTGTCATGTTTATTTGGAGGATCTGAAGAAGAAGAAGGCTCAACAAACTTCTACTTCAGGTATTTATGTTATAGAAGTCAATCTGTCTATTTCTACATCTTGGGTATTGGATACTGGATGTGCTTCTCACATTTGTATAAATGTGCAGGAACTGCAGAGAAGTAGGACTTTGGCTAAGGGAGAAGTGGACCTACGAGTAGGCAATGGAGCAAGAGTTGCTGCTTTAGCCGTAGGAACTCATTATTTATCTTTGCCCTCTGGGCTTGTTTTAGAACTTGAAAACTGTTTTTACGTGCCTGCGATTCGCAGAAACATTATTTCTGTTTCTTGTTTGGACAAGAAAGGTTTTTCGTTTATAATAAAGAACAATAGTTGCTCTTTTGCTTTGAATGATTTAACCTATGGTGTTGCGCGTTTATTTAATGGTTTATATGTTCTTGATTTAGATAATCCTGTCTGTAACATAGAAAACAAACGACTTAAAGTTAATGACTCAAATCAAACATACCTCTGGCATTGTCGTCTATGCCATATAAATGAGAAACGCATATCCAAATTACATAAGGATGGATACTTGGATAAGTTTGATTTTGAATCATACGAAAAATGCGAATCTTGTTTGCTTGGTAAGATGACTAAAGCCCCTTTTACTAGTAAGGGTCAAAGGGCCACTGAACGTTTGGAGCTAATACATAGTGATGTATGTGGCCCAATGCGTGTGATGGCTAGAGGAGGCTACTACTACTTCATAACATTTACTGATGACTTCAGTAGATATGGATATGTGTATCTTATGAAGAATAAATCCGATTCTTTTGAAAAATTCAAAGAATACAAGGCTGAAGTAGAGAAGCAAATAGGCGGAGGTGCAAGTATTAAAATCTTACGATCCGATCGTGGGGGTGAACTTAAGCACCGAATTTAAAGAGTATTTAAAGGAGTGTGGTATTGTATCACAACTCACTCCGCCAGGTACACCTCAATGGAATGGAGTTTCAGAGAGGAGAAATCGTACTCTGTTGGACATGGTACGATCGATGATGAGTCATGCAGATCTTCCAATAAGTTTCTGGGGTTATGCTCTAGAAACATCGGCTTTCACACTTAACCGTGTTCCAACCAAGAAGGTTCAAAAGACTCCATATGAGATATGGGAGGAGAAACGGTCAAGCATGAACTTTATGAAAGTTTGGGGATGCAAGGCGTTTGTAAAACGTCAAGTATCTGACAAGCTTGGACCTAAATCCGAAGAGTGCAATTTTGTGGGATACCCTAAAGAAACAAAGGCATATTATTTTTATAGTCCTTCTGAGCAGAAAGTGTTCATTGCTCGAGATGCTGTCTTCATGGAAAGAGATTTTGTTTCCAAAAGAGACAGTGGGAGAACTATAGATCTCGATGAAGATCGAGAACCACAAAATAGCATTGAACCTGAGGTGGAACAAGAGCAGAATAATGATAATGCTTAAGAAACACAGGTTGTTCGTAGATCTGGTAGAATTCGCCATGAGCCAGAGAGATATGGATTTATTTTGACTCAATGTGGGGATTTGATGCTCATAGATGATGATGAGCCTATCACATACCAAGATGCTATGAACAGTCCAGACTCTAAGAGATGGCTTGAAGCCATGAAATCCGAGATGGATTCCATGTACGAAACCAAGTTTGGGATTTGGTTGATCCACCTGAAGGGGTAAAACCCATAGGGTGCAAGTGGGTTTTCAAGAAGAAAACTGACATGGAGGGAAATGTTCAGACCTATAAAGCAAGACTGGTTGCGAAAGGGTTCAAACAAATTCATGGTATTGACTATGATGAAACTTTCTCACCAGTTGCCATGGTCAAGTCCATACGGATTTTGCTTGCAATTGCAGCATTCCATGATTACGAAATCTGGCAAATGGATGTCAAAACAGCTTTCCTTAATGGGAGCCTTGAAGAGGATGTGTACATGACACAACCTGAAGGTTTTGTCGATCCAAGGAATGTTGGCAAGGTATGTAAATTATGACGATCCATTTATGGATTGAAGCAAGCCTCTAGGAGATGGAATATTCGTTTTGATGAAACAGTCAAGGAGTATGGCTTTATTCAAAACGTAGATGAACCTTGTGTTTACAAGAAGGTTAGTGGGAGCCATGTGGCATTCATAGTATTGTATGTTGATGACATACTACTAATGGGGAATGACATACCTTCTCTAAAGGCTGTTAAGACTTGGTTAGGGACCAATTTCTCTATGAAAGACTTAGGAGAGGCAACCTACATTCTAGGAATGAGGATCTATAGGGATAGATCTAAAAGGATGATCGGTCTAAGTCAGAGTACATACATTGATAAGGTTTTGCATCGTTTTGGTATGCAAAATGCTAAAAGGGGATATGTCCCTGTGTCTCAAGGAATAACAATTTCTAAAGACCAGTGTCCGAAATCATTAGATGAGAAGGACCACATGAATAAAGTTCCATATGCATCAGCAATTGGATCTATCATGTATGCAATGGTATGTACTCGCCCCGATGTTTCGTATGCTTTGAGCATGACGAGCAGATACCAGTCTAATCCAGGTGAAGGACACTGGACGACAGTCAAGAATATTCTAAAGTACCTGAAAAGGACTAAAGATTCATTCTTGGTGTATGGAGGAGAGGAGAAACTGGTTGTAAAGGGTTACACCGATGCAAGTTTTCAAACAGATAGGGATGATACTGTATCACAGTCTGGTTTTGTGTTTTGTCTAAATGGAGGTGCTGTAAGCTGGAAGAGTTCAAAGCAAGAAACAGTAGCTGATTCTACAATGGAGGCTGAGTACATTCCAGCTTGTGAAGCGGCTAAGGAGGCTGTTTGGCTTCGAAAATTTATTACTGATTTGGGAGTGGTCTCATCGATTGCAGATCCCATTGATTTATACTGCGATAATAATGGGGCCATTGCATAGGCTAAGGAGCCTAGATCGCACTCCCGATCCAAACATATACTCAGGAGATATCACCTCATTCGAGAGATTAATGAAAGGGGTGACATACACATATGTAAAGTGCACACAAATGATAACATTGCAGATCCACTGACCAAAGGCTTGTCGCAGCAAAAGCACGATGGTCACACTAGTTCCATGGGTATTAGATACATGGGTGATTGGCTCTAGTGCAAGTGGGAGATTGTTAGTGTAGGCGCCCTAGAGGCAATACATTGTTTCTTAAATAAACCTTATGTCATTTGATTATTAAATAAATGTATTTATTATGACTTTAATTACTGCGATATATTTGTTATCATAATAAATGTCCTTAGAATAATGATACACATTATATAGTTTAAGTATGTATAACTTGAACTTGAGATTATATAATATATCATATTCTTAAAGGTCCCTAGTCGAGTATTATTATATAGGACAATAATAATACATAATTAGACTAGTATGTTGTTTGACTGATAACCACATCTCATTGGTTATAAGTATGGAGATACTAAAGTCAAAACAAAGGTACATGTAGGGTACATGGTACTGGACAGACCCAACGTGAGATTCTTCATGTTAATTAAGTCATAAGAAAGACTCACAGTGGTAATGGTGTAATGATCCTTTGACTTGAGATCATTATATTTCTATACGAGGATTAATACACTTTGACTACATTAAAAGTTACCTTTGACCAGGTGATGATAAAAGTGGACATCGGGTATATTATGAGTCGTATGAGAAATATGAATGATAGATAAAGGATTTAACCCTCCTATAATTAGGAGAGATATTATTGGCCTCTTGATTAAGTGAGACTATAAAATGCATGGCCGTGCTCAAATAATGATTTGTTTTAATAGTCTACTCATGGATCAAGTAAACCCGGATTAAATTATGAAGAGGATGACAATAAACATGCCTCGAGTTTAATCTATAATATTTGGTTAAAGGGATTATATTACACGGGAACATTAATCACAAAAGGTTTATCGAATCACGATTTAATTATTATTTAATTGGGTAGCAATGATGTATTACTAGATACCGCTCATTGTTTATAATTTTATTGGAGAATAAAATTATTGCCAAAATAAATAATAACCTACAGGGTCACACACATAGAACATTTTAAAGGAAGAATTAATTTAAATTATGAATTTAAATTAATTAATAATGAGTTGGATTTTATTATATTAATTAAGTGTGACTTAATTAAGCTATAATAAAATACAAAGATATATGAGATATGATTTTAATAATTAAGTTTGACTTAATTATTTATTTGAATAATAAATAAGATTTTATTATTTAATTAAATCATATTTGGGCTAGGTTATGACATGGGCTTTTTTGGCTTTACACTATCCTATATATAAAGATATGGGGTGAAGTTTTAACGTGTGAGAAACAGAAGAAGCCGCACAAAACCCTAATCCTAAACCTATTTTCATTAGAGGCTAGTACCTCTCTTCCGGACAAGATCGTGAGACGTTCTTGAAGGTGTTCGTGTGGATACCGTAGAGGAGGTTTCGAAGAGGAACACTCGGTGATCGTGGGAGGCTTTCATCATCATAATTCTACAATCATAAAGCTATAATAAGGTAAACATTCTTACTACCATGATTATCGGTAATATTATACATGGATCCGGGTTGGTTTCAATTTTATTTTCTACTGTTTTCGCTGCGTGTATGCGATCGGAACCATCAGCTACCTCTCAGTATACGAATACCAAACTAAAAATACATCCACAAAAGAGATAGAAGATGAATAGACACCAATTATGCTTAGACCCTATATCTCTATATGATTTGAAAACATAACGGTTGAAGAACAAGTTGTCTATTATGATCACATAGGGCAGCACAATATCTCTATTTACGCTACAAATCATGATGTTAAAACATCAACCAATCCTATGCTATAGCATGGCAAGTTCTAAATCTCAAGATCCACTCTTGCTTCACAAGAGATTAACAAATTAGATGTTCATGATGCATCTATCAATTAAGCATAACCATACGAGGATATCAATTATACACCACACACAGATCTTTAAAGCATGAAGATACTAAAGCTCCATAAATAAATCCGTTAGAATCCCATGACAACGATTAGTTCATAATCGAACCTCTCGTCATCATGGGCTTTAATGAAAACATGATGTAAAACAAAGAGTCAATGATACAATTCTATGGTGTGTGTCGTGGTTATGATCTATGGTGGATGGTTCTCTTTTTGTGCTCCCAAAGACGTATATTTATAGCCCCAAGTCGCCTCTCCTCCAAGCAATTGCCATCTTTGAGTTGGAATAGAATTGTGGCAATTTTCATCTTTAAACGGGATAAGATTTGCAAATTCCATGCGTAAGACTGATTCTGGAATGTTCCCACCGTCCAGGACAATTACCATATTGATTAGAAGTAGGAATTATAGCAATATCCTTGTAAAAATAGAATTCTGCAGCTTCTGGAAATTTTCTGCCGCAGATGGGCGCGGCCGCGCGCTCCCCTAGTGCTTTTCAGGCGCGCCCGCGCGCTGCGTTCTGCCAGAAATATTGTAATGCTCTAGAACATTCTCCAAGCTTCGCGTGGACAGCTTACGGGCCTCAAACGGACTTGTAGAACTGCAGATATGGCCAAAATAAAGTAGACTGCGCAACCTACCGGCAAATCCGAATTTTCCACAATTTGCTCATTTCTCTTCCGCTTTCTCTTCCGATTCTTTCGCCACTTCCCGTTCTTCAATTCTTAAGCGTTACGATCTTCATGGTAGCCTAGGGAAATACGCCATCCTTCATTCCATTGCGCAAACATCTCCAAAATTGACGAAAACACCAACCCTAAACGATATTTCACAAACCTGCACAACTAAACACAAACACATCAAAACTACAACAAACTTGAGGCCAAGTGAATCAATTTAAGACGAATTGGAATGCTCTAAATGGATATAAAATACATTTATCACACCCCCAAACTTAAACCGATGCTTGTCCTCAAGCATAAACAATTAAAACTAACTAACTAATTAGTACCACTTCCGTAGGTGATCACGGTTGCATTTGGCATATGCAACAAGCCCTTTAAACCCCTAGGCAGCCCTAGTGGACGAGTAAGGTCTCGTGAGGGCCTATAGTGAATGTACCCACAAAATTCTATCTAACTAACAATGCAAAAACAATGCAATGCATGAATGCAACTAATATGAAAATTCAAAGATCCCCTTCAAACTAACCAAAACCAACTAGCAAGCAAATATCTCAAAGAATGCAACTAAATCCAAATAGAGCTCGACTAAATCCTCGTACTTTAACAATACACGAACAGGAACGTGCGTGTGTGCGAAGCTCATCAGAAATACTAACAAAACTAGATCAAAATCATACTCATTCTTCGCCAAGACAATCACAAGTTTATAAATAGAATAGACTGTAGACACTTCATAACCTAGGAAAACCTCTATCCTTATCTGAGTTAGCCAGAAATTCATGCTTTATTACTATACTATGACACATAATATACAAGCATGCTTATTTAACCGTGCAATGAATGAGCCCCAAAAGGCTTATACAATAATACCCATGTAGTTAGTGTTAGGTTAGTGGATCCCAGACTATAAAAGCTTTAGGTCACTAGGCACAAAGTCCTCGCGAACTTAATTGCTCGAGTATTAAAGAGCTCACCCTGGTTAATTTTGCATATACACAATTAAAAACTTTTGACTTTTTTTTTCTTTTTCTATGCAATCTGGAATGAGAATTCTCAATTCCAACCCTAGACTACTCATATAAATATGAGCCGGCTACTAGCCATTTGACACCTAGCCTTTATTGACAACTAGCATGAAATTCTTGTTTTCCCCCAAACTTAGACTTTAGTATTCCTACGCCATCAAGGGAATAACGAAAATTCTAAATATAATCAAGTGATTAAATCTCAAAGCATCCAAACAAGCATGACCCTAACCTAGCCCAAAAGCACCCAATGAGACTGTGTAAAAGTTTTGTTCCCGTAACATGCAAGTCAATTTCATAGGAACTATAAATCAACCCTCTACTCATCATTACCATACTCAATTAGACATCTACCTACCAATCAGAATTAACTTATTCTAAGGGATCATGAAATATGCATGGCATGAAAATGCAACTAAAATGGACTCACATGGTAAAACAAAACAAAAATAACAGAATGTCCTACATGATCAAACATAAATAATACGAACAAACATGCATGAATTACTACTAACATGCAAAATATAATATCCTACATGAACACAATGACACACAATCACAAATAGCTACTATAAACTACTTATCCCTCAAACCACCCCCAAACTTGAAATATTCAATGTCCGCATTGAATTGAAAGGTAATACAAGGGATAGCAGGAAACATACCTAAAACTACCGAAACACGTGGGTTGCCTCCCACGAAGCGCCTTTGTTTAAAGTCTTTAGCTAGACATGGCCATGGCTTTTTCTCTTGAAAATATCTACACCGTAGCTTAATTTAGCCATTTAATTATCTTTTCCGGTGCTACATCCTTGATAACAATTTTCTGTCTTTTTCGCTCCTCAAAAGTGTCAACAACATTGTTCTCTTCACTACCTTACAAGTTAGCAATAATAATAATCGGCAAAGTAGACGATTGACCCAAATATACATACCTCAGGTGATCTGGTGGTTCAAGCTCGAGTTTGGAAGCTTCTTCAATATGATGATTTTCATTATTTACTTCCCAAGACTGATCAAGAGTAGGATTAGACGGATTAGGAACGAAAGTGGGTGGTTCACCAACAAAGATCTTAACAACGGACTTAGGATCAAAAGAACTATCCTCAAGTTGGATTTCATGCTTAGAACAAATGACCTTCAATTCCTCTAACATCTCATCAGAAGTAAAATTCCTATACAACTCATAAAGATCCTCATTACCCTCAATCAAAACATCTTCCTCAAGAAAAGACTCAATTGCACTATCCTCAAGATTTGACCATGAAACCACCTTATCAACCAGCACCTTAGAATCCCGGAGATCAGCCAAGCCTAGTGACTCACACTCTTCCTCCTCATCACTATCCACCACAGGTTCTGACAAAACAGAAATTTCTTCTTTTTCTATAGGATCCTGATCATGAATTCCTTCTTCATCCTCAATTGCTGAATTCTGATCGTTCGTGACTTTTCCAGATCTGAGTGTTATGGCATTAACTTGCTCCATGCCATCTTGTTTTCCTGGATTCACCTCTGTGTCACTAGGAAGAACTCCCTGCGGCCCGTTGAGAAAGGCACTTGCAATTTGCCCATACTGATTCTCCAATGTCTTGAGAAATACCGCCTGACTTTTAATCATCAATCTCAATTCATCCAATTCAGATTTTTCATTCGAAGATTGACCATCATCCCCATGAAACTGTTGCTGCTAAAAACCTTGATTGTTGCTCCAGCCGAAATTGGGATGATAGGTGGCTGGAGCTGGTTGCGAAGGTTGCTGGAAGTTGCTCACAAACTGTGCCGATTCAGAAGATATGGCACATTGACTCGTCTTATGTGAGCCCTCACATAGCTCACAAACACTAGCAACTTGAGGCACCCCATGCTTTGACATAAAATCCAATTTCTTATTAAGTGCCTCTAGCTGAGCTGCTAGAGCTGTGACTGTATTAACTTCCAGAATTCCTGCTAGTTTGCCTTGTGATAATCTCTGAGTTGGATTCTGGTATTCATTCGCAGCCATCATCTCAATTAGCCCATAAGCTTCCGCATAGCTCTTAGCCCATAAAGCTCCACCTGATGCTGCATCTAGCATGGGTCTTGACTGTGCACCCAAGCCATTATAAAAGCAGTTAATCACCATCCACTCAGGCATCCCATGATGTGGACACTTCCTTAGCATCTCCTTATATCGCTCTCAAGCCTCGCACAAAGATTCTTCAAACTGCTGTGAAAATTGAGTAATAGCGTTCCTGATTGCTACAGTTTTCACCATAGGGAAGAATTTAGTAAGAAACTTCTTAGCAAGATCCTCCCATGTAGTAATGCAACCGGCTGGTAGAGAGTGTAAGCAGCCCTTAGCTTTATCCCTCAAAGAGAATGGGAAAAGTCTCAAATTGATAGCATCTTCCGACACCCCGTTGATCTTGAAAGTATCGCAGATCTCAATGAAATTCCGGATGTGCATGTTAGGATCTTCAGTCGGAGCACCCCCAAACTGAACCGAATTCTGCACCATCTGAATTATGCTAGGCTTGATTTCGAAAGTATTAGCTGCAATAGCTGGACTGACAATGCTAAATTGGACGTCATTGATCTTTGGTTGAGAATAATACATCAATGCATTCGCTGTTGCTGCTGGTTCTCCCATTGCTACCTGCAACACATAAAACTAAACAACTATGTAAGAAACAATCCGAGTCAGTGAACTCTAACGACCACTATTGACAAGCACATAAACCAAAAATAAAACACCGATGATCCCCTGAAGCGGTGCCAAAAACTTGTTTGCACTAAATAACGCAAGCATACGTAGTCACAAGTAATATAGATATAAGTCGAGTTCATTCCCACGGAGATCTGGTTATGGTTTTAATTCAGTAGATGTACCTATTTAATGTATGATTATTATTCACTGCTAAGACAATTAACAAATTTGGGTTTAATAAACTAACTTAACTAAGAAGTAAATTAACAAACTAAGAATTAACTAACTAACAAGAATTAGAATCGAATTACTTCTGCAAGAGAAAACATGGGATCCTAACTTCATTAAATACTTTACTTAGATCTGACGCCTTTAATCACTATATGCAATGGTTATGATATCTGATCAGACAACACGAAACAAGTACACGCTACCTCTCAGTATACGAATACCAAACTAAACATACATCCACAAAAGAGATAGAAGATGAATAGACACCAATTATGCTTAGACCCTATATCTCTATAAGATTTGAAAACATAACGGTTGAAGAACAAGTTGTCTATTATGATCACATAGGGCAGCATAATATCTCTATTTACGATATAAATCACGATGTTAAAACATCAACCTATCCATGCTAGCATGGCAAGTTCTAAATCTCAAGATCCACTCTCGCTTCACAAGAGATTAGCAAATTAGATGTTCATGACACATCTATCAATTAAGCATAACCATACGAGGATATCAATTTTACACCACACATAGATCTTTAAAGCATTAAGATACTAAAGCTCCAAAAATAAATCCGTTAGAATCCCATGACAACGATTAGTTCATAATCGAACCTCTCGTCATCATGGGGTTTAATGAAAACATGATGTAAAATAAAGAGTCAATGATACAATTCTATGGTGTGTGTCGTGGTTGTGATCTATTGTGGATGGTTCTCTTTTTGTGCTCCTAAAGACGTATATTTATGGCCCCAAGTCGCCTCTCCTCCAAGCAATTGCCATCTTTGAGTTGAAATAGAATTGTGGCAATTTCCATCTTTAAACGGGATAAGATTTGCAAATTCCATGCGTAAGACTGATTCTGGAAGGTTCCTACCGTCCAGGACAATTACCATATTGATTAGAAATAGGAATTATAGCAATATCCTTGTAAAAATAGAATTCTGCAGCTTCTGGAAATTTTCTGCCGCAGATGGGCGCGGCCGCGCGCTCCCCTAGTGCTTTTCAGGCGCGCCCGTGCACAGCATTCTCCCTGAAATATTTTTATGCTCTAGAACATTCTCCAAGCTTCACGTGGACAGCTTACGGGCCTCAAACGGACTTGTAGAACTCCAGATATGGCCAAAACAAAGTAGACTGCGCAACCTACCAACAAATCCGAATTTTCCACAATTTGCTCATTTCTCTTCCGATTCTTTCGCCACTTCCCGTTCTTCAATTCTTAAGCGTTATGATCTTCATGGTAGCCTAGGGAAATACGCCATCCTTCATTCCATTGCGCAAATCATCTCCAAAATTGACGAAAACACCAATCCTAAACGATATTTCGCATACCTGCACAACTAAACACAAACACATCAAAACTACAACAAACTTGAGGCCAAGTGAATCAATTTAAGCCGAATTGGAATGCTCTAAATGGATATAAAATACATTTATCAGTACGTCTCTTTTGTCAAGCGAACATATTCCTTTTATCGACTTCGAGCTGTCGGCAACCCTTCCAAACAAGTTCGATTACTTTCTTCGTTTATGCCACCAACTCTGGTCCTACTTTTTTTTCGTCCATCAACTTCTCCCAACATATTAGATATCGACATTCTCGTTCGCATAGCTCCTTGTAGAGCGGTAATCCAACATTGATATGAAAACTACCGTTATATGAGAATTCCATCAGTGGTAAATGATCGTCTCAATCGCCTTCGAAGTCAAGTGTATATACTCTAAACATATATTCGCTGATTTGAATCGTTCCCTCGTTTTGACCATCTGTCCGAGAGCGACAAGTCTTACTTATCTTTGATTCAGTGTCTAAACCATTATCTACAATTTTTCTGAAACCTCAAATTGAATTTGTATCTCATATGAGCCATACTACCCCATTATAAACCTGAACCTTTCGCTTACAAGTCCCGGTACTCGAAATGCTTACTAGTCATGATTAAATGTCCTGGCCACATAAAAATCGGGCATGACCTTTTCGTTTAACGGACTATACCCTGTGTAACAACTTCAAATACCAACCCAATCATTTATAACAACTTATTTCTGTACTCCAACATTCCACAATCTCAATTCAATCATACACAATGCCACTATGAAAGCTACCTTGACTTGCAGTAAACACGCAAATAAATATGTCTATGATACCTTGATTCCCATCTGTCAACCAAACCTCATATCATCTATTCTGGATCGCGTCTTTGAAATCGGATACTACAATCACGCATATACGTCTTTAGATATACGTCAAACATGATTCGATTAACAACTCAATTCTCACTCTTATAAAACATTTTGGTTTGCTAAAGCATTTGAAATACAACCTTGATTATTTACAGTTTTGAAAACTAATAAACTTCATAACCTTGACTTTGATATAACTCATTACAAGAACAAAATTTGAAATAACTAGTTCGTAATATCAACTCCCCCGGGATCATAGCCCCACTCGATACCAATCACCAAACAATTTTCACTCCAACAATTAACATAAAAAAAAAAATTTGACTTAACGCGCGTCAACTCAATTATACACCTTCGACAATTAACTCATGATCTTTAAAAAAAACATTTAGACTACACTTATTCCGCGTCCTCTGAAATCAACTTTCGAAACATAGCTCTATATACGCGACAAGGCCTCAGATTTAAATTCTGAGCATTACGATTTTAACATTTAACATTAATCGAATTAACTATAGAATTACGACATTATACATAACTTGCCCTCGAAACCTAAAAATAAAATACGCGCCCATGACTTATCTCTTTGACTATCCAATTCCTCTCTAGTCAACTCTTTCACATTCTGATTCATCATCTAATCTCAATACTTCTTAATTCTCTAATAACTCAGGCTGAAATGTCACGATATAGGTCCTCTTCTTTTGTAGAACTAGTCATTCGAATTTCCACTTTCAACTTCTCAAATTCTTAAGCGAAAACTATTACGACCAACTCCAACCCATTTGTTGAACACTTCTGCTTACGAATATAAGTAAATACCTTTTTATATCGCATCACTAAACGACCTCATACCTTATACGAAACATGTCTTTAAGTCATAAAGTTTCCTTGTTCATCTGGTTTCACTATCTCTGGAGCGATTATTCACCCTCCTTGACTCTTAGAAACTCTTTTCATACTTCTCTGTCCATTCACACTTTTTGTTCCCATCAGTGAACTTACATAATGTTGAGGCTATCTGGACAAAGCCTTCAATAACCTTTAGTAGTTCCTGGTTCATCCTTCAAAACTTCCGACCTCTGCTAGGCTTATGGCCTTTTTCAATTCGTTACTGCTTCATCTCACTAAAACTAACTATATTCCTTTTCATCCAAAATTCATATCTAAAATTCTTGTGCATATTCTTCTTCTTTTGAAATTTCTTAAGTCATTTTCAAATGATCTGCATGTTATTCACCAATCTTCAAATATCTTGAAATGTCATTTATAACCATAATTACAATTTCATCCAAATACTCCTTGATATCTTATCATTGTAACCATAAACTGATAAGTACTCTCGTCCAACCAAACATCATCGCCAACAACTCATCGCGTCTATATCGACTCCAACTGTTGCTTCAAGAATATCTTAAGTTTTTTTTTATTTCCCAATGATCCTAGCCTATTCATGGATCAACTTTAGGCAAAACATACACCTTTCAACTGGTCAAACAACTCATCCAACTTTGGTAAAAGATTCTCATTACCTCTTGTCCACTTATTTCATTTTTAAAGATTAATGCATAACTTCAATCTACCCTTCTTCCTTCTCACGAACGACATTGGTGCATCCTTCTGAGATACATCGAGTATTACTAATTTTTCTCTTGCGAAGATCCCTTTAATTAAATCGCTAGCTCCAGCATTTCTATTAATGTCATCCGATATTGAATTCCTTGAACTAATTCCATGTTTGAAAATAAATAACGCAAAAGATCTACATCTTTGTCTTATGATAATCCTGGTAATCCTTCAAAATATACATTCAAAATTATTAACCACTGAAATCCGCTTTGATTTAATTATCTTCTTACTGATATTTCCCTCTTTGTAAAACAACTTTATAATATTGGAATAATGATCTCTTGGTCTACGTGATCGTTACGACTTCTTTGCCTTTCCTCGGCCTTAAAATATCACTTTTACATTCCTTGAGAACCATAATCTCACTTTCTTGTCGTCACAACTTACTTGTACTTTGCAGTTATCTAATCAATCTAATCTTGACTCACACTTGCCTCTTTGCACTGCCATCACATTCAAATTCTTGATAACGTCATTCATAGCCAAAATGAATTTCTAGCTTCCAAGTAATATATGGAAAACGATTCTGTTACTCTCATCCTTGGGTCCACTGAGACTGACTTAATACCCTTTCTGGAAAATGTCCATACTTACAGTACACACTTTCAATTTCTGTCTTGGTTACTGCTTACTATTCTAACCTTCCCGATTATATTTACAACTCTCTGCGTTTTTTCCTCAACACGATCTAAATATGCTTTCTCTCGAATGTTATCTTCCGAATGGGGTCCTATTCATCTCTACTAATTCACATTTCGTGGGCAACTAATATGCCCCCACTCTTTCGGCTCTAGATCTTCTATATTCTACCTTCTCCCATTAAAGAAATCACATGTCTTCTATTAAAACGCTTCTAAAACTCCTTGACTCTCTATCTTCATCTTCTTACGATCTTGTTACATCTTGGTCAACTCTCCTTTACTCTTAACAATTACGACTTTTACACTGGGTTCACATAAGTTATTACCTTTACATAATTATCTTATTTCTTATTCAAGTTTTACTTCCTCCTGTTAACTCTTACAACAAATCCATCATGCTTCACTCTGCTTTACTCAAGTTATCCCGCTTCGATTCTAAATCTCATACCCAACAACGGGTTTCAAAACATTCAAAATTTTAGGATATTCCATTTATTATCTCAAAAATTAAACGGGTGTCCAAACAATTCTTCACCAATACTAACTATCACATATCAACATCTTCGTCATTATTCTCTTTTCAACCCTTAACAAAATCCATACTCTTATACCCTTGTTATCTGCTCTTTACTCAACTCCATTTTCATTATTATCAAAATCTTGTACATGTGTTCTCAATCTGATGAGTTATCCAATTTAATATGCCCTCTATGATTCAGCACCACTTCTCAACTTACTCAACCAATTCTTCATCAACATTATTGCAGTTTCAACCACTTAAAATGCCATTGCGTCTATCTTCGCAGCTCCTCATTGCTGGTAATTCTGAAATCATTAGGGTTTCTGGCAAAAGAATTTAATAGAAAGAATAGGTATCAAGTGTAAATATACACTGAGTTTTGTTTGATAAAACTTTTTGTAAAAGAATTTAACCGAGAGATCAATATGATCTTTGAACTATTATCAGGTTGCATTTGTCACTTGGTCAACCACCATAGTACATAAAGATGGCCAGTCTTTAGTACTTTCATGACAAACACAATCAGTGACGTCCCACCAGACTTCTATCACAGAGATAAAATGTCCCTGAATCCCCTATATACATAGGTTGTTCATCTCAGTTTGAATAAGGAAGATTAAATATTGGAGAAAATGAAAAGAGTTCAAGAGTCTCAAATTTTCCAAGTATAGAGTTGGATCAAATGTCCTTTAAAATAGGGATATTTATGAAAGAATGGGATTGAATTCAAGTGGATCTGATATACAAACTCATCATCAATGGAAGTATAGTCGATTAAACAAACATTCAAGAAATTCATAATTATTCATAATCTCACTCTTGTCGGCTAAGCATTAATATACATAGCTGCCAAAACTGGCCTGACAATAATGAGTTGAAAAACTACGAAGATCTCTATTCATTCTCGATTATAACTGTCACTACGCAACAAATGCTTCAGCGACAATATAAACCGTGAATTCGTTTAAAACAATTCAGAGCAACAACAAGAATCAATTCAACTGCCCAATGGGGAATCAATTAAGAATTCAACCGAGATCAATGGCTAGTAGCGTGAAGCTATGCCCACACTTCCAACTCATGCCAACAATCGCTTCCCATATCTTATTTCTAGTCTTCTCGTATTATCTCTATAACATTCAAATCGCATCTAAAATCGTGGAATCATTCTAGAAGGTACGCGAAATTCTCGAGATAATGTCCTCCATACTGGTAGCTTCAGCTGCTCATTTAGCTCAAGCGGCTATGGATTATCTGTCTCGCTCATAACCAAATCTTTGAACGAATTGAACTCCTACTCGTGCAATATGTCGAAAGACCGAACAACGTCGCAATATTCATTATAATAACCTAAGGCGAACCTTCTCCTAAATCGTTCTACCTAACGCGCGTTTCACACACGTATACCAACCCATCCTAACCTGTTTCAGTGACCATAACCTGTAGCTCTGATACCAATTATGACATCCCATAAATCTGGGGTACAGATTTGGGACCACTACCACAAACCACACCACACATACCTGGATATAAACATAATATAATAATAAAATACCCCTGATCCAAGATCACATATAGGTTATGGTATGAAAAAAACTATTGAATTATATTAATACAACCCAAATTCCGAATAAAATGGTTATACAAATTACTAACAACTAAACCCATCTGTTGAACTAATTAACCAACCTCTGACAAGGCTCAAGTCACTACCCGACCAAGTCAACCACTCGAACATCACTTCTCGCTGCTGGAGCAGGAAAACTCACCAACCACAAGGTCCACTAATCTCCTCTATTACTGAAGAAAAATAAACAACAAGCAAGAGTGAGTTAAAAATGCTCGCAAGTGTAAACAGTGATAGCAATATCAAGAACAATATGGTTCTGATCAATAAGAATATTCATCATATGGCATGAAAGAAATCAGCTGGAGAAATTCAATGTCATGACTCCAAGATGAGCCAACAGAGCTCAACTAGAATAAAATGCATCAACAATGAGAACTGATAAATGTTCTGACAATCAAATATAATCATCATAGGCTTCAACGGAATCAGGCTTTAAACATTTTTTAGCGCATGTTTATCATATCGATAAAGCAACTCAACCTCAATGTATGGATTAGAATTTGATTTTTATTTATTTTAAAAAAAATAAGGTTAGGCTGCTGATCAGTCACGCACTAACCCCGGACAAACGCACACAGCAATGTCCTATAATGGATCCACGACACACATTGGCCTTAACTTCTAACCATTAAACTGGTCTCCCCGAAGGGACTCCTCTGACCATAATATGGTCTCCCCGAAAGGACATCCAAAAACATTCCAATTCTACATCCAACATACTAGGTGTCGGAACAATCGACAACCTCTGTCAATCAAACGATCAGGAAACTCACGTTCCAGAACAATAACTCAACTGGTAGAATAAAAGGAATCAACAGTTCCATCCTCGATATCGACAAGTTCGATCTAATAAATGGGATGTAAATGAATAATTATTAACAATAACAAGTATCAACAAGATCAATAGAAACATTTTGGGGTGATAAATTTCATCATCATAATAATTAAAGAATAACTTCACTTAAACAAGAAGTGAAAGGAAATACTTGCCTGGTAATCACAGCTTAACCTGTCTAACTTTCTGGACATCTTATTCAACAACTAACTTTTATACGTCCCGTCCCCTCGGTTCTACAATCCTTGTCTCACATCAATACCTCTGACTAACCTTTTTCTTCCTTAAACATCTCTCGTAGACACACTGGATTCAAATAGAGTACTTAAATACTTACTCAAACAATCACTTTTATGACTCACTAACACATGTTACACGCAAATCTCGTGACACTTAGTCATTTAAATCACATCAAATAGACCACACCAATCACATTTCGCATTTAATCAGCTTCAGAAATGTTCTTAGAACATCCCTTGACTCTTGTTTTAACATAAAACCGGACTTCGAATATTTTTAAACATTATAAAAATCATTTTCTAGATTTTTAGAAATTTTTCTACTATTTTTAAATCATTTAAATCCTATTTAAATGAGTCATATACCTCATATAACAATTAAACGAACTCAAGAATATTTTTGAAACACTCTTCAATCTTGGTTTTTGAATAATACCCAACTCAGAATATTTGAAAACATTTTTAAAACATTTCCTGGATTTTTAAACAATTTTCTACTATTTTTTTTCATTTTAAATCATTTTCGAATTAAATAATCAAATAAATAATTCAGAATATTAATTATGCTTTTTAAATGAATTTTCAGAATTTTTAAAATAAAATTCAGATTTTTATAAACTAAATAATTAAACTAAATTAATTAAAATAAATAAGTAAAAGTAAATTTTGAATTTACTGTTGAGGGCAAAACAGTAAATAGATAAAATCAGATTATTTTTTTACCTGCCACATTAATACAGATAAAAAATACTGTTTTTAAAACATTTTAATTAAAAGAAAAAGAAAAAATCAAGAACATTCTTAATTTTCCCCAGATTCCGGCAAAATTCTGCAGAATCCGGCGCCGGCGGACATTTCCGGCTACAACAAACACAGCTTAACACTCGACTTTTGTTCGCTTTTAACAACACAATAGATTTGTATACCCTCCCTCATCATTCTGATACCAAAACTGCCAGCAAATCATCACAGATCGCCGGATTCCGGCGATTACAACAAAATTCCAACCAAAACTCGAACTAACAGTTTGGTAAACCAAATCACGCGTACAAGGTGTCAAAACAAAGCTATGAACTCCTATAATTCGTTCATAAACCCAGAAATTGCAGATGTTCAACATATAACTTAAACGAACTAATCAAAATTTCAAGAAAATACATAAGTTCGTTCTAACCTATTTCGAACACCAAAACTCACTTTAGTTACATGAATCGACTCTAAACAACTTATGGAAGCTCAAGGAAACATCAGATTTCACAAAAATTCAACAAATCAAAATTCCCCAATTTTCAAGAACATGAACCCTAATTCGAAAATTTAAATGAAAATTTATAGAAAATCGAGATGAAAACCTGGATAGATGTTAACAATAGATTCAGATAGTAGATGTTACAGGCTTCGATTTGGTTATTCGAACATCAAAAACGGATAATAGAATCACCTTCAACCGTTGATTTGATCCTCAAGAACACCTTGAAAATTAAAATTTTTGAAAAATAAATTTATTGATGAATAAGAGTGGGACAAGTGGCTTGCAGCTGATTGGGTGAGATGTAGATAAGATTTTGATAGGTCAGTAAAATTATTAACGAAGATATTTGTTTCCGAATTGCTCGGAACCCTAATTAACTTTTAATCGGTCTCGAAAGTACCAATTATATCAATTACGGGTCCGATTCGAACGAAAATATTTGTTACGAAAAAATCACAAATCATTTACTGAAAATTTATAACACTTACAAAGGAATAAAATATGAGTTTCGAATATTTTGAGATTTATTTGATAAGTATCGATACGAAAATGATTTTAAATCGAAGCCCCAGGGATTTTGAAAACGGCTTTTAAGGGATAAAGTCAACTAATTGACACGCACCACGAAAAAGACATTTAATCATATCCTTTAACACATACTCCCTCCGGTCCATTATATAAGGTATTTGACTTTTCTGCACGTAACTTTAGGTGTTTTGACTACATAGCTAAAATTATTATTTTTTAAAATTTCTTTTTCTAAATAAAAATTAAAGTATCATATTTTTATTCAAAAAAGGAAAAATTAAAAAATATTAATTTTAGCTATATAGTCAAAGCACCTAAAGTTACGTGCAGAAAAGTCAAATGCCTTATATAATGGACCGGAGGGAGTAGCACATAATAAAAACACATACGGGAATCTTTTCAATCAATTTAGCGCTCCTCCTCAAATACCGGTCAACAATTAACACCTTGACTCGTCAAACAGGAATAAAATAGTTAGAATTATTTTTCTTCCTATCTACCAAAAATAATATTTAAATAAATTTAATAATCACGGTTCTTACATCCACACCGAAGATGGAACCCCTACAAAAAGAATTCGGGGAGATGCAATTCCCTGTATAGGGAACCCTAAAACGAATAATGATTCTTCCTCTACGGGTGTGAGCCCTATTACAAATGGGGCACCACATGGAAGCCAAACCCTGTTGAAGGCCAGTCATCGTAAGTTCAAAAGGTATACACCTTTGAAGGTCTCTATAGAGCACATTTACGAGGCGATGAAGACGCAATCCTTCGAATTGCCTCGTCAAAGACACCGAATAAGTGGGCCATACCCTGTGAATTACTGTGCATTTCATGGTGCTTACGGGCATGAGACTTCTATTTGTGGCCACCTTAGGGACCACATCGAAAAGCTGGTCAGACAAGGATATCTACGTGAGTTTGTTGCCCCAACATTGGAAGCACCAGAAGAGAACATAATAGATCATACTGAGGTCGGGGAAACCCAAGAAGCTAAAAAAGGGTGACTATCCCAAAAGCCCTAGCAAAGAGGCCACAGATGGTAATAATAGAGGGGCTAGCTCCAAAGAAAGGAAGCATGTGGGGGTGCCCAAACCACAATACTTGCACGATGGAAGGCATCATGGTAGCCCTAAAATTCGGAAACCCTGGATCCGGTAGCCCCGAAGATAAAACACCAAGGAGCCAGACTGACAAGCTACATGATTGGGTTGGGATCCCAAAGAAGGTACCCTGAATTACCATCCATCAGGAAGCCCCAGCGGAAGTCCTCTTTCGGGCATAGGCTCAATGGAATTTAACTTATTAATTGTAGCTGTGTAACTTTAAATTCAGCTATCATGAATTTTGTCATTTGCGGACACTTGGGGGGTAGCGCATGTGCACCACCCGTGGTAGTAATAAAATGTTCTACCAATTGAATATCTATAAAGCTGAAAGCAGATTCTTATTTGCTGTCTTCATAAGCAAAATGCCTGATACAATTGACAAATGAAATCAGTAATCAAAAAAGAGAAATGATGACTATGTTCTAAACATGTGGATAAAAAAGGTCAGTAAAAGGAAGATGTACACTTATAGTGTGGGGCTTCCATCATAGAAACCTCATGTCAAGGTTTCCAATTCGTTCGGGGGGTAGCACCACCAATAAAGTTGATGTTGGAAGCTGGTAAGGAAAATCATGAATTAAAAAACTCTTCATGATAAGCAGCTTGATACTGTGGAAGCAAAGACAGGGCTTCCGGTGCAATGGATCAGCATCCTGAAATACAAATGCTATGCAAAAAATGAGCGACCTACCAGCCACGTTGCTAAAAGGGAACAACTCAGACGATGAGAAGGTCCTCAAATATGATTTTAGGAAAGCTGGATTAAGGCATACCCTATAATTCTGTGAAAGGGTTACCGGCTGTAAAAGAAAAGTGAATGGTAGCCTCAATTGTCGTTTGAGCACGAGGCTTCCCATCCAAAATAAGAATGGTTGCCTAAAAAGGCCAGTAATACAATCTTGAAGAGCACTACCATGTCTCTCACCCAAGAAGAAAAGACATGTAAGCCCTTAAGATGAGCTAACGGAGATGCCAATGCCAAGAATGAAAAGAAAGCTTTTTGAAAAGGGGTAACCAAATTCCCGGCAGCTCCAGGCAACAGAGTCATGATTGTAGCCTGACCAGAAGCCTCATGAGAGTGACAAGGATGGCTAAGTGCTAGATGCTCCCAAATAAAGAAGGCCTATATATATATCATGGCCGCCTATGGGAAGCATCTCCAACAGTTGAAGCTCAAATCATGAGATACCTTTGAGGAAGAATTATGGAAGCAAACAAAATTCTGGAAAGTTACCACAAGAATATTAAAGGGATACCGATGATCTCCCTACCAGAAAAGAAGCAATATGAGGCCCACGTATGGCATGCCACTTGGGTTGCCACATATTAGGCTACCAATTATCTGGCAAATATATAATGGAAGGTTATCCTGAAAGTATGCAAGGAAACCAGAGGCAACTAAAAAGGCCTCCTAATCAAAGAAAAACCTCTCAAAGAGGTTGTTGTGGGAAAAGGATGGCTTCCCCCTAAAAAATATTGATGGCAGTCTCCCACACAAAAAAATAGTGAAAATCTAAAATGCCCAACGGAGGGTCTACATGAAGATGCTTACGTGAACAACGAATAAGAAATTATGAAAAGAGGCTCCCTATCAAAAAGAAAATGGTTATAGGCCTCCCAACGATGAAAAGAAATGTGGCTTCCCAATTGAGGTTCGTGAACCTGACAAGAGTTGCAACAAGTTATGATACAATATCCAGCTTCCCTGGTACAGATTCAAACCCGCTAAGGAAATAAGTGAGAATATCAAAGAATAGAGCTAAACCAGAGGCTCGGGGGGTAGTAGTAACCATGCTGTCTAAGACAGTTGTGAAAAATGATCAACTCTCAGATGATTGACCGGGTAACCAGTCCAGGTTCCGAGTCTATAACTAATAGAAGAATTGGGCTTCACCAAATTAGAAGTCCAAGGGCCTGTGTTGTCAAGCTACATAGGAGGCTTCCCCATCCTTTACTCGATGAGCTTCATTGGAGTATACTCAGAGTGACAAAAGAATTGAGATGATATCAACTAGATTGGTGATAAGATGAAATTAGTTCTCCACTACAGACAAGCTGTCCTGAAGAACTGGGGGTAGTGGATAATATACTTCTCAGAGTGGCATCTTGAAAATGTCAAGTTTTAAAGCAATGGATGTCAGACCGTTCCATTTCTCTTATTGCGGGGGTTATGGTAAAGTCCTTCTGTAAAAGGGCTACCATAGCGAAACTCCTCTTATTCATGCGAGTAGAAATCACTTATAACTTTTAGGAGAAGTCCTCAAAATACTCATTATAGGAGAAGTCCTCAAAATACTCATTATAGGAGAAGTCCTCAAAATACTCATTATAGGAGAAGTCCTCAAAATACTCATTACAAGACATGTATTGTAAGAACCCAGATTTTTGGGTAGAATTAAAACTTTTTATTATGTATTAATGTAAGAGTGAACAGTGGTTACAACTACAATGTAATACTGGTTTTAAGGAATGAATAATGAAAGGATATAGATTCCAAGGTTGTATGTCCTGAAGGATGCTATTGGGTGATAACTTAGATTAGAATAATCTATCTCCTAAGAAATAAGGTATGGCATTCCAAAGAGGAAGGAGATATTCTTGTGTCATCCAAATCGATATCTGTTAGTAGTCCAGTGGTTCCGTGAAAGGGTTAAGGAATGCCCGAAAGAGAACAAGGACATTTTTATAAATATAAGGGATAAAAATGGAATAAAGAATGAATAGTGTTTTTGGGTGAAAATAAGAATATTATTAGACGACGCTATATAGAAGTATTTAGAACGGATTTCTGAGTTCGTATTCATGATCCAGGGGCGATATAAGTGTATGTAAACGTCATCGGATTCAGAAAAATAGCACTTTTATTTTCTCCGAGATTTCCCTGGACACTGCAAGACTTGAGGATTTATTTAAGGGATTTAAGGAATTTAAATTTGAGAAGTATTAAGAAAGATGGAGAATGGTATTATAATTATTAAGAAGGTTTTCGGTAAAACCCTAATTAGAAACGAATGAGTTATTCCCTCGAACGATCAATGAATTGAGCAATAAACGGATAAAGAAACAAGCAGAGGGAGCAAGAGTCATGCATAAGCTACTAGAAAATATCTAGTAACCATATGGTTACATAAGTAACCAACATACTTAGGAATCAACCATGCACTTAGCAAACAAACCATGTAGTTAAGTTATAACCATCCAATGATCAACACATGTCTTGCAAAATGCATCATCCAATGCATCATCACTTTAATAAAGCTACTTTGGATGAGATATTATCCAACTAAACCACTTTATGCATTATTATCAAATTAACCAAGCAAAAGAACACAACTCTCTCCATTTTTTTACTACATTCGGCTTTTGCTTAATTCAAGGGGAGAAATCCCACTTCCCACCATTGTTTGATCTTGAAACTTTTTATGTGAGTCCTATAATTCATAAAAATGATCTCCTCAAAATCCTAGCTTCAATCTCTTCTTTTCCATTTTCAAAAAAATCACTAAAGAGGAGGATGAATAGTGTTCTTCAAGAACAAATCTTGGTTTTCTTGATTTCTTGGATGATCCAAGCTTGGTTAAGGATAGGCATGGACTATACAAGGCTTAGCAAGGGCTTTAACACTCTCCAAGAAAGGTATAAACCTCATGAACCCTAGATCTTACTTTGGGTATATGCTTGTTCTTGATGGATTTAAACTTAGTTATGTTAGTAGTAAGTTATAAGCATGATTACAAGCATGATTATGGTTTAGTTTTGATAAAAGTTAAAAATAGTGATAAGTGGATTTTATATCTACTTGGAGCATTCTAAATCGGCTTAAATTGATTGTCTTGGGCTCAAGTTTCTTGTAGTTTTGATGTGTTTTGTTTAGTTATGCAGATTTACAAGGATGTTGATTATGGTGGATGTTTTTGTCATTTTTGGAGATTTAATTTATTAAAATTCGGATTTATTGGGCTGCACGCGTGAGATTCACTGTTTGGGCCATATCTTGAGTTCTATAAGTCTGTTTTCAGCCCGTAAGCAGTCCACGCGAAGATAACGAGATTCTCTATCATTCTAAGGTGGTCCAGAGGTCCAATTACGTTTGGAACGTTCCAGAAAAACTGAAGAAAAGTCAGCTACGAATTTCCCTTAAAAAACAGAATCAGTTTAGGAAACGTATCTTGCAGAAATTCTATTATAATTCTGTTTTGGTATTTTCTTGTTGGGAAAGACTTTTAGAGCCTATTTAAACACATCCTACCATTGTAATAGAGAGAGACACGTTATCATAGTTTTATTATTGTAACCTAGCTTAGATCTGCAAGGGAGAAAAGGAGAGAAGGGTTCAACGCTCGTGACAAGCAACGGATCTAGATCTACTTCATCCTTTGTGTTACTTTGGATTATAGATTTGTTTTCTCAAACTCTTGTTTATTAATATAATTACTTCTTTTATTCATATCTTGTTATTTACCATGTTTTCATCAAATCCCATGGTGACGAAAGGTTTAGTTATGAACTAATCGTTGTTATGGGATCCTAGTGGATTTATCTATGTAGCTTAGTAGTTTGCATGCCTTAAAGATTTATGTGTGGTGAATTCTTGATATCCTCGTATGGTTAATCTTAATGCTTTTAGATGCGTAGCTAACATCTAAATTGAATTGTTAATCTCTTGCTAAACGAGAGTGGATCTTGAGATTTAGAACTTGTCATGCTAGCATAGGATAGGTTGGTGTTTTGACATCATGATTTGTGGCATCAATAGAGATATTATGCTACCCTATGTGATCTAAGTGGATAACTTGTGCTTCAACCTTTATGTTTTCAAATTCTATAGAGATATAGGGTCTAAACATAATAGGTGACTATTCATCTTCTATCTCTTTTGTGGATGTATGCGTAGATTGGTACTAGTATACCGAGAGGTAACTTTTACTCTTTTCGTGTTATTCGATCAGATATCAAAACCATCGCATGTTTTAATTAAAGGCTGCAACTCTAAGTGAAGTAGATGATGAAACTAGGATTCCATGTTTTATTCTCATATAAGTAATTCGATTTTTATTCTCGTTAATTGTTTAATTCTTAGTTTTATAATTTGCACTTAGTTAATTTAGATAATCAATCTCAATTTTGTTATTTTTCTTAGCAGTGGATAAAAACCATACATCGGTGCATAGGTACATTAATTGAATTGAACACCATTCTAGATCTCTGTGGGAACGAACTTGATTTAATCATATATTACTTGTGACAACGTGCGCTTGCGTAAATTTTGCATAACAAGTTTTTGGCGCCGCTGCCGGGGATCATCGGTGTTTTTATTTTAGTTTATGTGCTTGTCATCAGTGGTCGTTAGCGTTCACTGACTCGGATTCTTACTTAGTTTGTTTGTTTCGTGGTGTTTCAGGTACTTAAGTTTGTATGCAAACACGTTCGCAAGCTCGTTTACAAAAACTGGCGGAAGACGATATTGTAAAGAATAAAGAGAATAAGGAAGAGGAATCTGAAACTACAGTAGCAATGGCAGATGCAGCAGCAGCTAAGGCTTTGAGGGAGTATTCTCAGCCGAAACTCAATGATATCCAGTCTAGCATTATTAGGCCAGCTATTGCAGCAAACAATTTTGAGATTAAGTCTGGCACAATTCAGATGGTGCAGAATTCAGTCCAGTTTGGGGGTGCTTCTACGGAGGATGCCAACATGCATGTTCAGGACTTTATCGAAATCTGCGACACTTTCAAATGTAATGGTGTGACGGATGATGCTATCAGGTTGAGGCTTTTCCCATTCTCTCTGAGGGATAAGGCTAAGAGCTGGCTACACTCTCTACCACCTGGTTCCATTACTACATCGGAAGATCTTGCTCAGAAGTTCCTTACTAAATTCTTCCCTATGGCGAAAACTGCAGCATTAAGGAACCAGTTGACTCAATTCCAACAGCAATCTGGCGAGACCTTGTGTGAGGCTTGGGAACGCTACAAGGAGATGCTACGGAAGTGTCCTCATCATGGCATGCCTGATTGGATGGTTATTAATGGATTTTACAATGGGTTGGGAGCACAGTCTAGGCCTTTGCTAGACGCAGCATCAGGTGGAGCTCTTTGGGCGAAGAGTTATGATGAAGCTTATGATCTTATAGAGATGATGGCTGCCAATGAATATCAGAATCCAACCCAGAGGCTTTCTCAAGGCAAGGCAGCAGGAATTTTGGAAGTAGATACAGCTGCAATGATTACGGCTCAGTTGAAAGCTCTTGCTATGAAGGTGGATTTTCTTGCTAATTATGGAGTTCAGCAGGTGGCTAGTGTTTGTGAGTTATGTGCGGGCGCACATGAGACGAATCAGTGTGCTATCTCTTCTGAATCAGCACAATTCGTGAGTAATTTTCAGAGACCTGCTGTACCAGTTCCAGCCACTTATCATCCTAATAATCGGAATCATCCTAATTTCAGCTGGAGCAACAATCAAAATACTCAACAATCTTATCAGCAAGCGAAGCCGTACAATCAAGGCTATCAACAGCCTTATGCTCCAAGGGCACCATATCAACCTCCGGGATTTCAGCAGCAACAACCCCAGGTTCATGCAGGGCAATCTTCTAATGAAAAATCTGATGAGATGTGGATAGCATTAAAGAACCTACAAGCTGGCCAGAAAGTCTTGGAAACCCAGATAGGACAGATTGCAAGTGCCTTGTTTAGTAGGCCTCAAGGAACTCTTCCTAGTGATACGGAGGTAAATCCAGGCAGAAGGGAAAGCAAGGAACAGGTCAATGCAGTTACTTTGAGATCTGGAAAAGTCACGAGTGATCCTAAATCAGCAACTGAAGAAGATGAAGATGTTCAGAATCAGCAGGTTGAAAAATCTGCAGTGCCAGTAATTGAGAAATCTGATTTAGTGGCTGATCAGCTAGATGGTGAGAAGAGCAAGAAACCTGTTGAAAAGTTTACTCCGGAGCAATCTTCAAAGAATAATCAGATCTATCCTCCTCCTCCATTTCCTGGACGTTCGAAGAAAAGTCAAGAGAAACAGTTTCAGAAATTTATGGATGTCTTCAAGAAACTGTCCATTAACATTCCTTTTGTTGAAGCATTGGAGCAGATGCCGAGATATGCTAAGTTCATGAAGGATATTTTGTCAAGGAAGAGAAGGTTGGAAGATTTTGAAACAGTGGCATTGACAGAGGAGTGCAATGCGGTGTTGCAACAGAAGTTGCCTCCTAAACTGAAAGATCCAGGAAGTTTCACTATTCCATGCACTATTGGCAACCTTTCTTTCAACAAGTGTTTATGTGATTTGGGAGCTAGTATTAATCTCATGCCCTTGTCTATTTTCAAGCAACTTGGTCTACCGGAGCCAAAGCCAACTAACATCTTTTTGCAGTTGGCTGATCGATCTATCACGTATCCGAGGGGTATAGTGGAGGACATTTTGGTGAAGGTTGATAAGCTCATATTTCCTGCTGATTTTGTGATCTTGGATTTCGAAGAAGATAAGAAGATTCCCATAATCTTGGGAAGACCGTTCTTGGCTACAGGAAAGACTTTGATTGATGTGCAAAAAGGAGAGCTTACAATGAGGGTGCAAGATCAAAGTGTCACCTTTAATGTGTTCAAGGCAATGAAATTTCCGATAGAGGATGAAGAGTGTTGTAGTGTGGATATAGTTGATACGGGTCAGAGACAGAAGTTTGATCAGTTGCTGAGCGAGAAATCGGACAGTTCTTCGGTTCGTTATCTTTCGAAAGTAAAGCTTGGAAAACTTCCACCACATTTGAGGTATGTCCTTTTGAATAATGAGCTAGTGATTTTTGAGGAGGGACATGATTACGTGTTGCGAAGGTGGAAAGCAGATGATAAAGAAGAAATTTTTGTTCAGCCGGTTGAGTTGGAGAAGCACATTAGAGGTGTGAAGAAGAAAAAGAAAAAGATTTGGTCGTTGGGTAGTAAAATCAGGTGGAAATCTGATGGAAGTGATTTGTGGAAAGCGAGCAACCAAGATGTCAACATTCGTATGAATGGTTTGTCTGTTGAATATGGTTCGGTTATTCTTTTGAAACCGCCTTGAGTTGAGGAAGTAACTTCAAGCTAATGACATTAAAAGAGCGCTTTTTGGGAGGCAACCCAAAATTTGGTTGTATATTTTAGAGATGTATTATTATTGTTTTCTTTCAAAATAAAAATAAAAATATAGAGTCAGTATGCGCCAGCGCATGATGCGCCAGCCGCGCCGCACCTGCGCCGGGTAACGCAGGAAGGAACCGCGCATGAAGCGCCCAGCACGCGCAAGTGCGCCAGGAGGGACAACAACTTGCCGCGCATCACGCGCCCATCCACGCCTCATGCGCCAGGCATCGTCTGTCCGTGTGTGGATTTTATGTCCGTGTTGTTTTAGCTGTGAAAAAAAAAAAAAATCGTGACAAAGTGTTAACAGGCGATGACACGCGTCCGAGCCATATCTTGCAAAAGCTTCTGGCCAGGTGAGTAATCACGAGCATGTTGTGATTATATATATGTTTTAACATATATTAACCCAATTCCAACCCCTTTTCTAATTATTTTCTCCACCTAAAATCCTAATTCTAGCCCCATATTAATTCCAAATTATTCCAATCCATCTTCTATTTCATATTTTATTTTATTTTATTTATTTTTATTTTTATTTTTTTATTTTTATTATTATTATTTTTTCCCCAAATATATATACCCACCTATACATACAAATCCAATTTCTCTTCTACTTCTTTAAATCTCTAAAAATTCAATTCTAAAGAGGAATTAATTGCAAGTTCACCTCTTCGATTCGTATTGGGTAAATCTTTTTCTCTAATTTTATTTTTATTACGAATTTGTGTTCTTGTAAATTGGGAATTTTGTATTATTCTTGGAATTTGGGCTATTATTGGTGTGATATTGCTTGGTAATTATTGGTGGAGCTTCTTGTGAGTTGGGTATTGATTCTTATGGATCCTAAGCGTGGGAGAGGTGGTGCTAGTGTTGTGAAATTTTCGTCTCCCGCATGATTCATTCGAGGAAGAGGACGAGTAGGTATGTTTTCTATTATCCCTTGTATTACTTTCCATTCAATGAGGACATTGAATATTTTAAGTTTGGGGGTGGTTTGAGGGATTAGTAGTTGTTGTTGTATTTTTTTGTTCATGTAGGATTTCATGCTTTGCATATTAGTAGTAGTAAATTATGCATTTATGTTCGTGTTATCTACGTTTGTTTCATATAGGACATTCTGTTTTTTTTTTATGTTTGTATATCATGTGAGTTCATAATAGATTGCATTTGCACCCATGCTTGATAGGAATTTTGTGTTGTTGACGCTTTTGATTGAGAAGTGATATGCTTTGTTCTTGTGCACACACATACACTAGTAAGTTGAAGCTAGTAGACTTATTGAATGTTGTAAGTAATTAGAAGGACATGAATATGTGCAAGATGATTTAGTTTGCATGCTTTGAATACAAGTAGGTGCATTAGAGAGATTTTTGCTTGGGATTGAGTATGTTTTTCCACCAAGTGAGTTTTTGAGCCATATTGCATATTTGCAATTTATTCGTTTGCTTGAGTGTCCACGGATTGTTTGCATTGCTAGCAGTTGTTTGAGGTCTTTCTTGAAACGCATGACATTATTTGACGATTAAAATAATAAAGGCATTTAGGAATAACCATATATTTTCCCATATTACCACACCATATTTACATGATCAATTAGTTAACCCATTGAGCTTAATCCTATTTTTTCGGTGACATACCACATTACTTGCCTAGACCTTTTCTTGTATTGGCCTTACATTAATTTGAACCTACATTGTCAAAGGCTAGTAGAGTGCTTAAGGGAGTAATAAGGTGTGCCAGGGAGGGGTTATTGTTGGTCATACTTTTGGGGGAAATATTGAAAATTGGGTTTGGTTGTGTACTTGATAGTCGGGATGTGTAATAAAATTGTGGGATCATTGTTATTGTTTATATTTTTGTTTGTGTTATATTTAGCTCTCGAAAAAAAAAAGAAAAAAAAAGAAAAAAAGAGAAAAAAAAACAAAAAAAAACAAAAAAAAAAAGAAAAAAAATATTATGAGAGCATGTTTGTGTTTGTTGTGATCCTACTTTAGTCGACTATTCGAGTGTTTTGTTGGAAGAAAAATAGAAAAATTATGTGGGGGGGAAATAGGGTGTTGTGTATGTATAACCAAATCGATATTTGTTAGTAGTCCAGTGGTTCCGTGAAAGGGTTAAGGAATGCCCGAAAGAGAACAAGGACATTTTTATAAATATAAGGGATAAAAATGGAATAAAGAATGAATAGTGTTTTTGGGTGAAAATAAGAATATTATTAGACGACGCTATATAGAAGTATTTAGAACGGATTTCTGAGTTCGTATTCATGATCCAGGGGCGATATAAGTGTATGTAAACGTCATCGGATTCAGAAAAATATCACTTTTATTTTCTCCGAGATTTCCCTGGACACTGCAAGACTTGAGGATTTATTTAAGGGATTTAAGGAATTTAAATTTGAGAAGTATTAAGAAAGATGGAGAATGGTATTATAATTATTAAGAAGGTTTTCGGTAAAACCCTAATTAGAAACGAATGAGTTATTCCCTCGAACGATCAATGAATTGAGCAATAAACGGATAAAGAAACAAGCAGAGGGAGCAAGAGTCATGCATAAGCTACTAGAAAATATCTAGTAACCATATGGTTACATAAGTAACCAACATACTTAGGAATCAACCATGCACTTAGCAAACAAACCATGTAGTTAAGTTATAACCATCCAATGATCAACACATGTCTTGCAAAATGCATCATCCAATGCATCATCACTTTAATAAAGCTACTTTGGATGAGATATTATCCAACTAAACGACTTTATGCATTATTATCAAATTAACCAAGCAAAAGAACACAACTCTCTCCATTTTTTTACTACATTCGGCTTTTGCTTAATTCAAGGGGAGAAATCCCACTTCCCACCATTGTTTGATCTTGAAACTTTTTATGTGAGTCCTATAATTCATAAAAATGATCTCCTCAAAATCCTAGCTTCAATCTCTTCTTTTTCCATTTTCAAAAAAATCACTAAAGAGGAGGATGAATAGTGTTCTTCAAGAACAAATCTTGGTTTTCTTGATTTCTTGGATGATCCAAGCTTGGTTAAGGATAGGCATGGACTATACAAGGCTTAGCAAGGGCTTTAACACTCTCCAAGAAAGGTATAAACCTCATGAACCCTAGATCTTACTTTGGGTATATGCTTGTTCTTGATGGATTTAAACTTAGTTATGTTAGTAGTAAGTTATAAGCATGATTACAAGCATGATTATGGTTTAGTTTTGATAAAAGTTAAAAATAGTGATAAGTGGATTTTATATCTACTTGGAGCATTCTAAATCGGCTTAAATTGATTGTCTTGGGCTCAAGTTTCTTGTAGTTTTGATGTGTTTTGTTTAGTTATGCAGATTTACAAGGATGTTGATTATGGTGGATGTTTTTGTCGTTTTTGGAGATTTGATTTATTAAAATTCGGATTTATTGGGCTGCACGCGTGAGATTCACTGTTTGGGCCATATCTTGAGTTCTATAAGTCTGTTTTCAGCCCGTAAGCAGTCCACGCGAAGATAACGAGATTCTCTATCATTCTAAGATGGTCCAGAGGTCCAATTACGTTTGGAACGTTCCAGAAAAACTGAAGAAAAGTCAGCTACGAATTTCCCTTAAAAAACAGAATCAGTTTAGGAAACGTATCTTGCAGAAATTCTATTATAATTCTGTTTTGGTATTTTTTTGTTGGGAAAGACTTTTAGAGCCTATTTAAACACATCCTACCATTGTAATAGAGAGAGACACGTTATCATAGTTTTATTATTGTAACCTAGCTTAGATCTGCAAGGGAGAAAAGGAGAGAAGGGTTCAACGCTCGTGACAAGCAACGGATCTAGATCTACTTCATCCTTTGTGTTACTTTGGATTATAGATTTGTTTTCTCAAACTCTTGTTTATTAATATAATTACTTCTTTTATTCATATCTTGTTATTTACCATGTTTTCATCAAATCCCATGGTGACGAAAGGTTTAGTTATGAACTAATCGTTGTCATGGGATCCTAGTGGATTTATCTATGTAGCTTAGTAGTTTGCATGCCTTAAAGATTTATGTGTGGTGAATTCTTGATATCCTCGTATGGTTAATCTTAATGCTTTTAGATGCGTAGCTAACATCTAAATTGAATTGTTAATCTCTTGCTAAACGAGAGTGGATCTTGAGATTTAGAACTTGTCATGCTAGTATAGGATAGGTTGGTGTTTTGACATCATGATTTGTGGCATCAATAGAGATATTATGCTACCCTATGTGATCTAAGTGGATAACTTGTGCTTCAACCTTTATGTTTTCAAATTCTATAGAGATATAGGGTCTAAACATAATAGGTGACTATTCATCTTCTATCTCTTTTGTGGATGTATGCGTAGATTGGTACTAGTATACCGAGAGGTAACTTTTACTCTTTTCGTGTTATTCGATCAGATATCAAAACCATCGCATGTTTTAATTAAAGGCTGCAACTCTAAGTGAAGTAGATGATGAAACTAGGATTCCATGTTTTATTCTCATATAAGTAATTCGATTTTTATTCTCGTTAATTGTTTAATTCTTAGTTTTATAATTTGCACTTAGTTAATTTAGATAATCAATCTCAATTTTGTTATTTTTCTTAGCAGTGGATAAAAACCATACATCGGTGCATAGGTATATTAATTGAATTGAACACCATTCTAGATCTCTGTGGGAACGAACTTGATTTAATCATATATTACTTGTGACAACGTGCGCTTGCGTAAATTTTGCATAACAAATAGCCTAGGTGAACGGAAAGGCATTGCTTGGCCTCAGTTCATGGTTATAAATCATGTATATGTTGTTTGGAGTAGATATCATGATTATTGGGAGTTTTGGAATTTGGTAAATATCCGATTTATAGCCGTCGTAATGCCGAAATTTCGTTAACCATAAGAACACGAGTTTGACAGTAGGTATAAGTCACTGATTAGCTTCAATTTCTTCCATGATAAGCTAGATTATGTTATAAGCTTCGTTTTGATATAAAGATCGTATGAAATGGACTTACGGTTTAGGAGTTATGATTAAATTCGTAAAAGAGGTTCGAAACCGTAATCGAAAGTTCGTAACTGAAATTGGAATCCCTTAACATGACTAAGTCAGTGACGAATCATGGTAATTAAATATTAGAGGTCATAAGGAAGGCGTGAGAGAAAACCACAAGTAAAATGGATCGTTTTCTGATTTTATAAAAATGTTTGAATCGAGGATAAGTGCGAAGAAACCACTTTTCGGAGGTAACATTATTCATTAAAACCTCCTGCCCTGTTTTGGCAAAATTCCGAAAAATTAATCTTCTGATCTAAGTCCAATTTTGAGTTAGGTACCTTCTAGACATTCTCTAGATCATGTATGCGAAAACGGTGCGTCATTTGAGTTAACGGTTACCGAGTTATGAACGTTTTAGTGAAAGAGGTGTGAATAGTAAAGATCCGTAGTCAACTGAACTTCAAAAATACATTTCACCTATTTAGACTCGTGGCTTCGAATTGGAAATTTTATGATAAATATTACAAATACCAAAGATGATTTTATAAGTGGTTTCGTAATTAAATACGTTTCCAGTGATTTATTAAAAGTGTTGAAGTACGAGTCTCGAAATAGTGATTCTTAGCAAAGTCAACCCTAGGGGTACTACTTTGGCCACCCTTTTTGGCTAAGTTAAAAAGGGAATTTCGAGTCGACTAAAACACGAAACTTGTTAAGAATTATCAAGACCACATAGTGGTGCAAAGAACGAGGTTATAATTGATTAAGTAAGATATACGAAAAATCTGACATTAAGGGTGGGTTCGAGGTGTGTTTTGTACTAAACTTACATGACTTAAGTTAAGTTATACTTAACCTTCGAAATGTTAAGTGATTGACCTCAGTTGTTGTGACTATTTATAGATCACTGGATCGACACGAGACACACTACCCCTACAGGATTACCAGGCAAGTTTCCAATACTTGGAACTGTTGTTGTGATAATATATATAATGATTGTTGTATACCTATGCCATAACATGCATGCCTACTTTCAAGTCTATTGATATGCTTGTTCCCTGAATTGATATTGGCTTATAGACTAGGTATGAATTATCAGTTATAAGCAAGATTGTTTTGCTAAGACCCTCGTATGATACTCATTCTTTAAATATAAGATCGGGAGTCAGTATTTTGTGATATATAGATAGCCGTGGAAACCCGGAGGGATTCCAGCGGCAGAGTAGTACTCATTTTGAGGAATGTTATTAGTAAACATTATTTATATTTTCATAAAGTATTGATTACTTGGAAATTACTCGAGGAATGCTATTTGGATATTATCTCAATCGAGAGGTACTATATGAATATTATTTTGAATATTCATTCGCGTATATTTATTTGCTGAATATTATTTTAATATTCATTCGAGCTTTAATTACTTAAATGAATATTAGTTTCGAATATTCGTTTAGAGTTTGATTATTCAATGAGTAATTACTTTAGTATTCTTGGAAATTTATTTATTAAATGAATATTATCGTGAATATTCATTTAAGATTTTATGTACTTGATGAATATTATTTTAAGATATTCATTCGAAGTTCTATTTACTTAAGGAATATTGCTTCGAATATTCCTTTAAAGTTTGATTGCTAAAAGAATATTATTTGGATATTTATTTAGAATATTATTTATTAAATGAATATTATTTTCAAATATTCATTTAAGGTTTGATTTATTTAGTGAATATTATGTTAAACATTTACTTGAGCTTATTTAATTAATGAATATTATTTTGAATATTCATTTAAAGAAGAGAGTTATTTAGTAAATAATTCTAGATATTCATTCGAGGATTACTTACGGGCAATGTTATGATTTATTCATATTCCTTAATTATTAATGACTTAATAAATATTCTTGGAATATTTAATTAAATTCTTTTGAATTCTTTTTGTAATGATTTATATTATTCAAAGGTTATCCTTCACCTTCAGATATTATGTAAAATATTTCGAAGTCTTTTATGACTATTTTATCAAGGGGAGGTTCCCAAAACTCTATTTTCATTTAAATCTGTCTTATAAGAAGATTTAAATACTCGCTCAAACCTCCAAAAACATATAAGGGGACCTCACTTGGGAGCTGTTATTTATTTGACTGCCTGGTCATATTCTTGCTAAACTATCTTGTCACTCACATCTTGATTCTTTCAAACATCGATATGAATCTTTTTGGTTACCTCCTCAACGCTCGAGGGGTAAGAATTGATGGAACAAGTTTATATCCATTAACAAGCGTCAGCTTGGGAAATATTGGTGATTTTTCCTTTCCAACTAGATACGACTACTTTGTGGAGTCCTATCAACAAGTAATATACTTGGGGAAAGGGGGAGGAACTTCACGTTTCAAAGTTATGGATGTGAAATGAACTAGGAGATGCGTAAGTGACCCAGTGGCTCCGGTCCAGCAAATGGCCCAACCGTTGGCCGGGGGGTTCCAGAGGGCGGTAGACAAGTAAATCCGTCGGTGCTTCCTTCTACATGTAGTAAACAAGAGGTGGGGAGCATAACATGCGACTGATCATCGTGTAAATGCTATGTCTCCTGGCGCGTCAAACTCCAGTATTAGTTCATCCCTCAATGTTGGAAATTTCCTGCAACCTTATCATTATTGGCAGGTTTGAAAAGTGTTTGAATTGGAATTGCAATATTCTTCCTGCAAGTTCCTCTATTATGAAAAGTTGATAATATCTGGCTCATCTTTGACATAGCAGATATTTATTCAAAACAAATATATTTTGAGTTACCTTGTAACTTCATCTCATACCTTATATTGGTACTACATCGTTAATGCATGGCATATGGTTTCAAAGATATTTTGGACTGTTATATATAATCACTGTTCAATTATATTTTTGGTGGGCTATTGCTCACCCTTGCTTTATTTATTTATATCACAACAACAGCTAGATCAGATGGCCGCGCAGGGCGTGCTCAGCATAGGTAGGTGTCAGCCATCAGAGGATTAACCGCTGAGGTCATAGCTACCATTGCTAAGGATGCAGCCTCTGGTAGGCTAGTTGTTAGTATTTGTGCGTCAAATGTATTTATATATATGGCATATACCAATGGATGGCAAAGAGCATGTAATTGTAAAATTGTAATTCTTTGGGTTGTAAGAACTCAAACTTGTGATTAATAATATTGACGATTACTCTGATTTCATCTCTGGGACTATAACGGGTGTGTTTTATGTTGTTGTTTTGGGTCACAAGGTTGTAATTTAAATTATGTTGATTTTGTGGTTGGATATTGAGACCGTAACGACCAGATCCCTGACCATGGATCTGGGGGTGTTACAGAAATGGTATCAGAGAGAGCGTTATATATCCCAGAGATGATGCGACGTTAAAACAGTAAATTCATTAAGATAATAAGAACTCTTGCCAAGTTCATAGTCGGACTACTTAATGTAGTATTGACATATAAAACCCTTATGGGAACTACTAAGTATCATGATAGTAACTTAAGCTCGTTCTCGTACCAACTAGTAAGGCGACAAGCCTTGGAGATTACGAGCATTAACACGATGATGCTTAATTATATGTTGAAGATCGGATGGTGGATTCGATAGAGTACCCTACTGAGGACCCGGAAGAGGTTCCAGCGGAGGGGGAGAATCCTGTTAGAGACGGGGAAGTTTACCTTGAGGATATGAGAGCTGCAGCCAGAGAGACTGTAAAAATCTAGATATAGTGCTCAGAGAATTGAGCGTAAAGAACTGATATATTATGAAGAGAATTAAAGAGGTATATTGGATCTATAGCTGGACTGCCGGATAAAGTACCAGCAAACAAAACGGATTCGGGGAATTACTTGAGATCTTATATGGGGTTAGATAAGAATCCTTAGAGACTTCCAGATCAGAGGGAAAAGAGTGAGAATGATGCATGATTATCAAAGGCATCAATATATGTCAGGGAGCAGAGTCTCCAGGAGCAGTTGAGATAGAGGCAGCAAGTGCCATATTATTTGATAAATGGATTAGTGTGAATCTTATTAATGATAATTCGCCATGAGAAGGCAGATTTCCTAGGTTATAATTTATGAAACCAAATTGAGATTTATAAGGTGGTTTTATTCAGTAAAGTGTCCATTTTATGAAGGGATCAGCTTAGAAAGTATGGATAATGGAAAGTGATGGCCTGAACGGATAAAGTATATAAGGAAGTAGTAAGCAAGACAATGATCTCAGAACCTACAAGACTAAAAGACCAGTGAGTCTATGATAAACTAGTAATGAGGCTATCGTCCAGAAACCAAGTATAAGTTTAGTTCAATCCAGTGGAATGATGAACCAGAAACATTAGATGCATGTGATTCAAAAGAATATTAAATTCTTTCTTTTCCTTGAATGGATTATGGTAGTTATCTTAAGTTTATTCTGACACTGAATCATAAATGGATTAGGCAAGGCGAGCAGTGGTTGAGATGTAATCGAGAATGCTTTTAGATGCAACCTGAAAGAACAGGCGTAGGACATGTTCTCGAAATAAGAGTTTTGGCAAAATGAAGTCCAGCAATAGGACACATGATCAATAAGAGTAGTGTTGGTCGGCCCTACCAAGTTAAAGACAGTTTCAAATGGAGATTGGCCAACCACACTGGCAAAGGTGAGGAATTTCATAAAATTCACAAGGTACTACCAAAGATTTGCTCAGGACTTTACAGAAAGAGTAGTCCCGTAACCCGACTTATTGTAAGAATAAAAGTTTGAATGGACAAGATAAACGTGAGAAGATCTTCCTAGAGCTAAAGGTAAAGTTGGTGATGACCAGGGTTGGCGTTGCCTAATGGAAGAAGGAAACTTTGGGAGATATTATGATGCAACTCATACAGGTATAGGTCTGCGCTTATGCAGCACGACAGCGTAATTTCGAATACATTTAGACATCGCGGTTCATCGGATTCGGATGGCCTTGGTAGTGCCAATGTTGAGGAACGACTAACCCCGACGGTAGTGTTCCTTCTGAGACTAGTTGTTAAGAAGACTGGTATTTGGTAGTATCGACTAATAGGACGAATATGTATCGGGAAGATGTGGCATGTTACTAGTGGGTGAATAGATTAACTGAAATTTTCCCAAATTCTGGAAAGGAATTCAACGAATTTTGGCAAACCTTGTCTTTCTGATTATCAAAAGAATGTCACTAAAAAAAAAGGGTGGAGACCAAAGCAAACCCTATGGATTGGGTAGGATAACCGCTATGCGGGCGGGTAGACAGACCCCGATTATTATGACTGACTATAGGGATAAAATAATGAAGTTGGGATTTGAAGGAAAAAGGGAAATGTAATTAAGAAACAAGCCGGACTGAGAAATTCCGGGATGGACTTAAATGAAAAGGTTGTTATGCTAGAAGTGTTAAGCTTATGTGGTACGTGAAATTGATAAGAGAAGTTGAAATGATAAAAATAAAGGAAAGGTGACCGGAGACGGTACCGAGAAGTCAAGTGAGACTTATATGGAGTAAAATTTTGAAAAGATCAAAAGGTATCAAGTAGAAGGCACTATGCCAGCAATTGCTAGAAAAGTAATGCTATTAGCCGACCCCTAAACTCACATATTTTAGCATGGCCAGTGGGGCCAAGTCACTAAGGATTATCAAGTGATTGAACCAGCAATGTAAGGACAAAGCGGGGTGCTTCTAACAAAGTGCCAACCGCGAGAACTTTTGATGTAAAATGAATTGAGATACATGAGGATGGATTTTATAAATACCCTAGATGTATTAGGCACTAAGAAATTCACGTTGATCACGACCAATATCTTCCAGAACATCCTTGCTACCATTACCAAGTTCTGTAAGAAAGACAGATAGACATATGTTGTCTTTTGGAAAGTCATATAGACTAACATTCGTTTGAAAGGAGAGGTAACATTAAGCTACCTATAGATTATCAAGATTGGAATGATTGAAAAGAGACCCTTATTATGGATATATGATTAAAATTGCCAAGTACAGGATGTAAGTATTCCTCGAAAATGGAATTGAGGATAGAATGTCCATAGATTAATACGAACCCTGGGGGATGCACAAAGGATAGCATCACCCCTAACAAAGACATTGTGAATTCAGACGATATAAGTTGAATCGACCAAAGTATCAATAACCTGTAAGGATTTGTGGAAAGGAGTCTCCAAAAGTACATAGACAGAGATGTTATAGAATTGACTAATGATGTTTGATATACCCTATAACCAGGAGATGCAGGAGGAATGATGAGGACGGCCTAAGAAACCTTATAAGGGAAGTGCTAATATTCTAAACTTCAAACGGGAAGTTTGGTAAGGAATGTATGACATAGTAACAATAAGGCCAGATGAAGCATGTGTAAAACCATGTAAAAGTATGGATTGAACCAATAAGGTTGAGATTATCCTAAAAACAAGAAGGGAGTTAAGTAAGGAAATATCCTAGGTATGATTTGGAGTACCTGTAGTCAAGATCGCACTAGAAAGGTGGAAGCAATGACTTTTGGAAAAGACTGATAGATGCTTTCTCTCGTTCAGCAGAATTTAAGGGAGAATGCTTCCACCCTGAGTTGGAATAGATCCAGAAAACATTGATCTCAAGAAATTATTATAATCAGGAAAGGCCAACGAGGTGGCCGACACTTTAAGTATAGGGAGTAAGTATAAATGCTCAGACCAAAGAAATAGAATGATAATGTAAGGACCTTGATGGTCATAATGTGGTAGAGGAAGTTACTTTCCGTCTAATGATTTTGCCAGGATCAACTATAAGAATAGTTAAGTAAAGATTCGATTCCCGATGTTGCCAGTAGCACATTACCGACATTAGGAGGCTCTACGACAGACCAGACCAAATTCCCCAAGAGACTCGCCTTTTCTTTGGAAAGAGAGAGGGGAGGTTAAGTAATAATGAATTGGTAGTAAATGACCAGAAATAGAGAGGGTACAAATACTGATAAGCCAAATGGCACGATGATGAATGACAAGCAAGTTTATGTTGGTGTATTTCTGTGCAAACAAGATAGAGAATTATGAGGTTGGCATGCGATTAAGCAAACCGCTAAGCTTTTAGTCTTTTACCGGAGATATATGATTAATAATCTCACCAGCTTGTTTCAGCTGCGATACTGGAAGCTCTTTTGCAATTTTATCTGCTTCATGTAATATCTACGTCAAGTTCAGGAAGCATTCCCTATGGATAGGGAATAGTGATTATTTTGTTTTCCTAGAGGATCTTGAATTGACAATTATGAAACCCGTACGTTTAGTTATTCAATCAATGCGTAAACGATAAGAGATGGTGATCCTTCTGAGAAATTAGGTGGTAACGACTGTGGAAATGTCGAATTGAATCTAAGTTAGAGAAATCATCCAGGTTTATTTCGGATGGTGTAATTTCTGGAACGACGGGATATTTGAAATGAAGAATTAGGTTATGATGGTTCATAAATGATTATAGTAGAAATAAAAACAAGAGACTGATAGAGATGGAAATAGAATTGGGAATTAATAAGAGAATCAGATAGGCGGACTCATGAGAATCTCCAGTAATGAAGCGAGAAAAGTATGGAATTGGCAAGGTAAGGGTATTGGCCAAAACGGAAAGTTGGAATTAGGAGCATGAATGACATACAAATTGACTCCTTTTAAGTTTGGAAAATCCGAGGAAATATGGAATAGTTGATTGAGAAATAAAGAGACTCATGGAATGAGAAAGTGAAATCTAGACGGTTGAACAAAGGAAAATTCGACCCCAAACGTGTAACACGTATTGAGTAAAGGTGGCGAGTGTCTCAACACTGAGATGACGATAGAGTTAAACAACAAGAGTAAATAAGAATTAGACAATATGAAGGATGTGATTGATAAAGAAAAGATTGGGAAATAATTATGGAATGTGAAGCAAGGAATGTTATGAATGGAGTGATGAATGGGTTTTCTCAACGAGCTCTCGGAATGACAACCTGATAGTGTTAGAATTATGAGTATGAAAGAGCCAGTGTCGGGGCGTGAAATGTGAGTAATAATAATGTCAAGCGGGAAATCCAAGATTTAACCTGAGAGGTTGAAGGATTTTCCAAAAGTAAGTGGTGCTAATATCGAGCAAGAGTATAGGTCCATAGAATAATGGACAGAGCAGCAAGGACATGTGATATGTGAGATTACGAAAAAGTAGTATTTAATACGAATATGATTATTTTCTTCTCTAATAAACCTCTATAGTTCAGAGGTAAATTCTAAGTATGATATTTTGACAATCATGAAAACTTTCTTATATGATTCTTTGAAATTCGTTCCTTTTCTTCTCCCTTATTTATCTTCTTCTAAATTGAGAAGAACAACCCTTTGAGGAGGGGAGGTAATACTACGTGACTCTCTGTCTGTGTGATAGGAGTCTAAGTGGAATGCCATTAATTGTTTAATTGCTTGTCAAGTACTAAAGGCTGGCCCCCTTCTATACTAGCTATGCAATATAACAAATGTTCATTGATCACAGTGATCTCTCGATAAATTTTTCCACCTAAATATATATACGTCGAGATTGCGAAGATTAAAGCGATCAGGAATTGCAAAATTACGAGTGAGGTTATCTCCAGAATTCGTAGCGCGTTAGTGATACCGAAGTCACTGCACGTACCAATAAGGTTAATAGTATAAGACCGGACAAGAGCGTATACCGGAGAATGTGTTGTGTGAAAGTATCAAAGAATTGGTAGAACGGATAAAGGGTGTATTGTAACACCAGTATGATGTGCTTTAGAAAGATTGGAATGTGTAAAGATCGACCAGAGAATTGGAAAGCGAAATAACCAACAAGTACCCAATTGTCTTCTACCTGATTCCGGGACGGAATCCTTTTAAGGAGGGGAGACTGTAAGAACCCAGATTTTTGGGTAGAATTAAAACTTTTTATTATGTATTAATGTAAGAGTGAACAGTGGTTACAACTACAATGTAATACTGGTTTTAAGGAATGAATAATGAAAGGATATAGATTCCAAGGTTGTATGTCCTGAAGGATGCTATTGGGTGATAACTTAGATTAGAATAATCTATCTCCTAAGAAGTAAGGTATGGCATTCTAAAGAGGAAGGAGATATTCTTGTGTCATCCAAATCGATATCTGTTAGTAGTCCAGTGGTTCCGTGAAAGGGTTAAGGAATGCCCGAAAGAGAACAAGGACATTTTTATAAATATAAGGGATAAAAATGGAATAAAGAATGAATAGTGTTTTTGGGTGAAAATAAGAATATTATTAGACGACGCTATATAGAAGTATTTAGAACGGATTTCTGAGTTCGTATTCATGATCCAGGGGCGATATAAGTGTATGTAAACGTCATCGGATTCAGAAAAATATCACTTTTATTTTCTCCGAGATTTCCCTGGACACTGCAAGACTTGAGGATTTATTTAAGGGATTTAAGGAATTTAAATTTGAGAAGTATTAAGAAAGATGGAGAATGGTATTATAATTATTAAGAAGGTTTTCGGTAAAACCCTAATTAGAAACGAATGAGTTATTCCCTCGAACGATCAATGAATTGAGCAATAAACGGATAAAGAAACAAGTAGAGGGAGCAAGAGTCATGCATAAGCTACTAGAAAATATCTAGTAACCATATGGTTACATAAGTAACCAACATACTTAGGAATCAACCATGCACTTAGCAAACAAACCATGTAGTTAAGTTATAACCATCCAATGATCAACACATGTCTTGCAAAATGCATCATCCAATGCATCATCACTTTAATAAAGCTACTTTGGATGAGATATTATCCAACTAAACCACTTTATGCATTATTATCAAATTAACCAAGCAAAAGAACACAACTCTCTCCATTTTTTTACTACATTCGGCTTTTGCTTAATTCAAGGGGAGAAATCCCACTTCCCACCATTGTTTGATCTTGAAACTTTTTATGTGAGTCCTATAATTCATAAAAATGATCTCCTCAAAATCCTAGCTTCAATCTCTTCTTTTTCCATTTTCAAAAAAATCACTAAAGAGGCGGATGAATAGTGTTCTTCAAGAACAAATCTTGGTTTTCTTGATTTCTTGGATGATCCAATCTTGGTTAAGGATAGGCATGGACTATACAAGGCTTAGCAAGGGCTTTAACACTCTCCAAGGAAGGTATAAACCTCATGAACCCTAGATCTTACTTTGGGTATATGCTTGTTCTTGATGGATTTAAACTTAGTTATGTTAGTAGTAAGTTATAAGCATGATTACAAGCATGATTATGGTTTAGTTTTGATAAAAGTTAAAAATAGCCTAGGTGAACGGAAAGGCATTGCTTGGCCTCAGTTCATGGTTATAAATCATGTATATGTTGTTTGGAGTAGATATCATGATTATTGGGAGTTTTGGAATTTGGTAAATATCCGATTTATAGCCGTCGTAATGCCGAAATTTCGTTAACCTTAAGAACACGAGTTTGACAGTAGGTATAAGTCACTGATTAGCTTCTATTTCTTCCATGATAAGCTATATTATGTTATAAGCTTCGTTTTGATATAAAGATCGTATGAAATGGACTTACGGTTTAGGAGTTATGATTAAATTCGTAAAAGAGGTTCGAAACCGTAATCGAAAGTTCGTAATTGAAATTGGAATCCCTTAACATGACTAAGTCAGTGACGAATCATGGTAATTAAATATTAGAGGTCATAAGGAAGGCGTGAGAGAAAACCACAAGTAAAATGGATCGTTTTCCGATTTTATAAAAATGTTCGAATCGAGGATAAGTGCGAAGAAACCACTTTTCGGAGGTAACATTATTCATTAAAACCTCCTGCCCTGTTTTGGCAAAATTCCGAAAAATTAATCTTCTGATCTAAGTCCAATTTTGAGTTAGCTACCTTCTAGACATTCTCTAGATCATGTATGCGAAAACGGTGCGTCATTTGAGTTAACGGTTACCGAGTTATGAACGTTTTAGTGAAAGAGGTGTGAATAGTAAAGATCCGTAGTCAACTGAACTTCAAAAATACATTTCACCTATTTAGACTCGTGGCTTCGAATTGGAAATTTTATGATAAATATTACAAATACCAAAGATGATTTTATAAGTGGTTTCGTAATTAAATACGTTTCCAGTGATTTATTAAAAGTGTTGAAGTACGAGTCTCGAAATAGTGATTCTTAGCAAAGTCAACCCTAGGGGTACTACTTTGGCCACCCTTTTTGGCTAAGTTAAAAAGGGAATTTCGAGTCGACTAAAACACGAAACTTGTTAAGAATTATCAAGACCACATATTGGTGCAAAGAACGAGGTTATAATTGATTAAGTAAGATATACGAAAAATCTGACATTAAGGGTGGGTTCGAGGTGTGTTTTGGACTAAACTTACATGACTTAAGTTAAGTTATACTTAACCTTCGAAATGTTAAGTGATTGACCTCAGTTGTTGTGACTATTTATAGATCACTGGATCGACACGAGACACACTACCCCTACAGGATTACCAGGCAAGTTTCCAATACTTGGAACTGTTGTTGTGATAATATATATAATGATTGTTGTATACCTATGCCATAACATGCATGCCTACTTTCAAGTCTATTGATATGCTTGTTCCCTGAATTGATATTGGCTTATAGACTAGGTATGAATTATCAGTTATAAGCAAGATTGTTTTGCTAAGACCCTCATATGATACTCATTCTTTAAATATAAGACCGGGAGTCAGTATTTTGTGATATATAGATAGCCGTGGAAACCCGGAAGGATTCCAGCGGCAGAGTAGTACTCATTTTGAGGAATGTTATTAGTAAACATTATTTATATTTTCATAAAGTATTGATTACTTGGAAATTACTCGAGGAATGCTATTTGGATATTATCTCAATCGAGAGGTACTATATGAATATTATTTTGAATATTCATTCGCGTATATTTATTTGCTGAATATTATTTTAATATTCATTCGAGCTTTAATTACTTAAATGAATATTAGTTTCGAATATTCGTTTAGAGTTTGATTATTCAATGAGTAATTACTTTAGTATTCTTGGAAATTTATTTATTAAATGAATATTATCGTGAATATTCATTTAAGATTTTATGTACTTGATGAATATTATTTTAAGATATTCATTCGAAGTTCTATTTACTTAAGGAATATTGCTTCGAATATTCCTTTAAAGTTTGATTGCTAAAAGAATATTATTTGGATATTTATTTAGAATATTATTTATTAAATGAATATTATTTTCAAATATTCATTTAAGGTTTGATTTATTTAGTGAATATTATGTTAAACATTTACTTGAGCTTATTTAATTAATGAATATTATTTTGAATATTCATTTAAAGAAGAGAGTTATTTAGTAAATAATTCTAGATATTCATTCGAGGATTACTTACGGGCAATGTTATGATTTATTCATATTCCTTAATTATTAATGACTTAATAAATATTCTTGGAATATTTAATTAAATTCTTTTGAATTCTTTTTGTAATGATTTATATTATTCAAAGGTTATCCTTCACCTTCAGATATTATGTAAAATATTTCGAAGTCTTTTATGACTATTTTATCAAGGGGAGGTTCCCAAAACTCTATTTTCATTTAAATCTGTCTTATAAGAAGATTTAAATACTCGCTCAAACCTCCAAAAACATATAAGGGGACCTCACTTGGGAGCTGTTATTTATTTGACTGCCCGGTCATATTCTTGCTAAACTATCTTATCACTCACATCTTGATTCTTTCAAACATCGATATGAATCTTTTTGGTTACCTCCTCAACGCTCGAGGGGTAAGAATTGATGGAACAAGTTTATATCCATTAACAAGCGTCAGCTTGGGAAATATTGGTGATTTTTCCTTTCCAACTAGATACGACTACTTTGTGGAGTCCTATCAACAAGTAATATACTTGGGGAAAGGGGGAGGAACTTCACGTTTCAAAGTTATGGATGTGAAATGAACTAGGAGATGCGTAAGTGACCCAGTGGCGCCGGTCCAGCAAATGGCCCAACCGTTGGCCGGGGGGTTCCAGAGGGCGGTAGACAAGTAAATCCGTCGGTGCTTCCTTCTACATGTAGTAAACAAGAGGTGGGGAGCATAACATGCGACTGATCATCGTGTAAATGCTATGTCTCCTGGCGCGTCAAACTCCAGTATTAGTTCATCCCTCAAAGTTGGAAATTTCCTGCAACCTTATCATTATTGGCAGGTTTGAAAAGTGTTTGAATTGGAATTGCAATATTCTTCCTGCAAGTTCCTCTATTATGAAAAGTTGATAATATCTGGCTCATCTTTGACATAGCAGATATTTATTCAAAACAAATATATTTTGAGTTACCTTGTAACTTCATCTCATACCTTATATTGGTACTACATCGTTAATGCATGGCATATGGTTTCAAAGATATTTTGGACTGTTATATATTATCACTGTTCAATTATATTTTTGGTGGGCTATTGCTCACCCTTTCTTTATTTATTTATATCACAACAACAGCTAGATCAGATGGCCGTGCAGGGCGTGCTCAGCATAGGCAGGTGTCAGCCGTCAGAGGATTAACCGCTGAGGTCATAGCTACCATTGCTAAGGATGCAGCCTCTGGTAGGCTAGTTGTTAGTATGTGCATCAAATGTATTTATATATATGGCATATACCAATAGATGGCAAAGAGCATGTAATTGTAAAATTGTAATTCTTTGGGTTGTAAGAACTCAAACTTGTGATTAATAATATTGACGATTACTCTGATTTCATCTCTGGGACTATAACGGGTGTGTTTTATGTTGTTGTTTTGGGTCACAAGGTTGTAATTTAAATTATGTTGATTTTGTGGTTGGATATTGAGACCGTAACGACCAGATCCCTGACCCTGGATCTGGGGGTGTTACATGTATGGAACCTTGAGTGGTTCACATGGCTTACTTGGTTACTAGGGCATGTGTGGAACCCTGATCGGCATACATGACTCCCTTCATTCTTTGGGCCTGTGTGGAACCCTGATCGGCACACATGGATCCCTTTATTACCAGACATGTATAGAACCTTAAGTGGTTCACATGGCTTACTTGGTTATTAGGGCATGTATGGAAACCTGATCGGCATACATGACTCTCTTCATTTTGAGGGTTGTGATGGAACGCTCTTCTGAGAGGCTATCACATCGCAACCTCATCTCCTTAAATGAGAGTTGTGATGGAACGCTCTTCCGAGAGGCTATCACAACGCAACCTCATCTCCTTAAATGAGGGTTGTGATGGAACGCTCTTCCAAAAGGCTATCACAGCGCAACCTCATCTCCTTAAATGAGGGTTGTGATGGAACGCTCTTTCGAGAGGCTATCACAGCGCAACCTCATCTCCTAAATGAGGGTTGTGATGGAACGCTCTTTCGAGAGGCTATCACATCGTAACCTCATCTCCTTAAATGAGGGTTGTTATGGAACGCTCTTTCGAGAGGCTATCACAACGCAACCTCATCTCCTTAAATGAGGGTTGTGATGGAATGCTCTTTCAAGAGGCTATCACAGCGTAACCTCACCTATATAAATATCCCATAAAAATAGAAGCTCGCAGGATAAGGCCCCGGGAACAAGCGCTTCCAGGGTGGGCTACCGGTGCTAGGCTTCCGCAGACAGGGCTCCCAGGATAGGGCTCCCAGAATCAAGCTTCCGGGTGACAAGCTCCCGCAACGGAAGCCCCTAAGATGGAAGTTATAACCTCAAGGAATAAGGTACATGCAACCCCATATGCCTTTGAGCAACCTATACGGGTATGTGAAAACTAAACTCACCCCTTTGAATTATGGTAATGCTCATGTGCTCTGTTACTCTTCCAAGCTTTCGATTAAAAGTTGTAGCTTGTCCACTGATGTTTAATTAAAAATTCATATGCATACTTTACGACTATAAGAGAAAAGTGATTAAACATTTAGGAGTAGACCTGTGATTCCCCTTTAATGACTTGCAAAGGCTACCTCCCATCTGTGGAAGCCTGATACGATTCCTATCCTCACTTAAGGAGTGCTATTTTTCGATAATAGATTACAAGATTAAAGCTCTAATACCTTGTTTACTTAGAGAACCATTCACGATATTAAGAAAATGGTTAGTCTATAATAGTTGGATCTTATATCATCTAGACAGCCCTAATACGAATCTAATTACCCAAGTACGCTAAAATTTAGATAAAGGCCCAATGTCTTAATAGAACCTTATTAAATTACTTATGTGCTAGTTAGAAACCTTTGCACTTTGGATGTTAAGTTAGGGAAGGAGACTACCTAGTGACAAATATAAATGTTACCAATATACGTCTAAGGCAATCAATATGATTCCTTTACTAAAGAAGGATACGAGATAGATTAAAGCATACATTAAAACTAGACAATAAAGAGTTCACGAAACCATAGCAAAATACGAGTTAAGGATTACATCTGCGGAGCATCCGAGGTGCCCGCCCCCTCATTTAAAAACCGAATTCGTGATAAACCAAAAGAGTTCAGGAAAACCAAATACTTAAAAAGATTACATAGTAAAAGGGTTAACCACTTAAGAGTTAATGGTGGCATCTGGGCTAGAAGAGTCCTCGATAGGGTCCCCTTTCTCGAGTGTGTTACCCGGAGCTTCCTCGACCGCATTCACGAGAACCTTAGTATCAGTTCCAGAATCAAGATTAATCTTATCATCAGTCTTGGTAACCTCAACGGGGGAGATGCGGCCTTCTGAGTGGTAACCTGCAAGTTGGCAGCTTCAACTTTAATACTTTCAACCTGATTGACAGCATCATCCCCTAGGAGTGCCCAATCCAGATTTGGCATCTTGACCCAAGTGGATCTCATATAATCTCGCACCCCATTTACAAATCCCATTTTATACCTGTCTTTCAGAGCATGACGATAGCCTTTCGTGGCAGCCTGCAAACCATCTACTTGTACCTACAATTCTTTCATTTTGACAGCCTGGTCTGCCATTAACCTTTCTTTTTTTGCATCCTGATCGGCGACAACCTTGCTTAGCGTCTCTTTGTTCTTATTCAGAGAGGCTACCTCGTTCTTAAGCTTCTTGTTGCTATCAACAAGCTTCTTCCTTTCCTTTTCACTAGACCTTAACTCAGATTTGGCATTCTTAAGCTCTTCACGTAGCCTAGCATCATCCCTAGCAGCAACCGCGAGTTGGTCCTCGAGCCTTAGTCGGTAAAAGAGACTCTGAGCGGAAGCCTATAGGGAAGCACTAGCGGTTTCGCTACCCTTTGACTTCGACCACTCCATTATAGTTTCCAAAGGGACCAACCCCTCAATCATCTTGTAGAAAGCTTGAACCTCATGAGGCACTGAAGGAGCAGGAGTCCCCTTAGCCCTCTTAGTGGATCGAGTTTTCGAAGTGGAAGCAGGGCTACCGGCAGTTCGAGTAAGTTTCTTCTTGTCAGTCGGGATGCCTACACCCCTATTTGCAGAAGGAGGAGGAACCTGGGAGACAGGGGAAACAGTAATTGGGGCCACCAACATTTCAATATCATCATCTTTAAACAAGTCTTCATACTTGACAGAAGGTTGGATGAATGATGGTACGGAGCCAGACATCCCTGAAAGGTAACAAAATGAGAAATGATATAAGAGATATACGAAGAAAAGAGATAAGAGTAAGCCTACACATGCAATAATAAAGGACTATGGAGTATGAAGAACACAAACATGTATATTGTGTAACACACGCGTACGACAAGAAAATGACAAGAGAAAAGGAGAACCACTAAGGTAAATAACTCCCAATATCTCACATAATTAAGGGTTAACCAGAGTCTAAGCCACCTGAAGTTGTAACCTGGTTTTCTCTACCACCTATAGGAAACCCAAGCTCGAGTCCCCCAAGAGCTTCCACATCGGCATCCTCTCCTATAACAAGAGGCATGGAAACCCCAGGCAATGAGAAGCCTAACCTCTCCAAAGTTTCAGTAGTCAATAAACCATCACCATCTCCTAACTCAGCAACTAACCTCGCTACTTTCTTCGCTCTTTTGGCTTCACGTCCTGACAAGAGGGTTTGTTCTGGAAACTCTGGGATGGACGATAAGAGAATAAAATCATAAAATTATGGAAAACCTAAGGATTCGATTAACCAGAGGGGTTGTGAGCTTACCTGGAGATAGATTGAAGTCTTTTCTAATCTCTTGACAGTCAAAATAGTACAAGAATTGTTCCTGCCAGTCGTACATTCCTCTTTTGTTGCCCTTAATACACTGACCCTGCTTATTGTTCCACGTTGTGAGGTAATAAACCCCGACTTTCCTACCAGCATGCTTCAGCTGATAGAAGTGTCCCAACTACCTAACGGTCAAAACAGTTGATAAGGCTTGGGCATAAAGAATGAACATGCACGCTGCCACCCTAAACGAGTTAGGGGATAATTGCATAGGAGCCAGGTTGTAAAAATCTAAGACCTTGAGGAAGAAAGGATGCATAGGTAAAGAAAATCCAAGTCTAAAGTATGACAATGATAAGACAGCCCGTGGAACAACCTTACCAGGTTTGAGGTTATCAAAACGATGACACCTCTCGCTAGCTTCCGGTAGGACCAGGGTGTAACCGGGGTTCCAGGAACCCATCAACTTCTTTAGCTTCTCAGCATTCAAGGTTGAGTCAGTATTTTCACAAGAAGGAAGTACCCTTCTAATTTCTCGTGTCGTCCCCACATCAACATCTTCCTCAGAGATATCCGCATTATCGTAGAACGGTTGTTTAGATTGATTTAAAAACCCCACCCTGTAATCAAATTCTGAAAAAGACTCATGGGAGGACACCCTTTCTACCTCATCGGAAACCGAGCTTAAGTTCACCCGTACTGACTTCTCTACCTTACGTATTGGTTGGTTAACCGCTTAATGAGAGCTAACCGGCTTTAACACAATTTCAGCTTCTAAGGGATCTATCACTAGGACCCTGGAACGAGTACGTGTACTCACGGAGGGCTTACATTGCTTCGAAGAGGATGGTAGAAGAAGGCTAGTTAAGGGGGAAATCTCAGAACTTGACGGTCCCCCTGATTGTGGTGATAGGTTCCCAGGTTGAGATGATGAGCTTCCAGAAGCTGATTGGGTAGACTTCTGCAATAGAGAATAGCCCAGTCAGTCATCTGAAGTCCCAAAGATGATTAAGGGATTCAAGAAGGAAAATGGAAATTTGTCGATGATGCCTCCCGATAATCAGCCCAAAGGTTATGAAGGCCAGTTGCCAGACAAAAACATCTAACCTAAAGAGAATTATAGTCCTAATCATTTCGAATTAAGGAAACCCCTATCTAAGGTGAACTTGGCTATAATCTAAGGGGAAAAGGGGTAAAAGCTGCTTTGAAGAAAACAAGAGACGCCTTTAGTAATTCATGGCTACTCAAACCTTGCGTCAAACAGGTTAAACACATAGAGAAAATCTAATTACCTAGTCCAATGCGATAAGAACCTTTTCAAAAGACTAACATACGATCATACATCGAGCATAAATCCACAACTTTGATTCGTAGGTGATTAAGTTGGGACGGAGCGGAAGCCCCTTAAAAAAAATAAAAATGAAACATACAATGCACAGTCGAAGCAAATCCTTTCTTCTAACTTATGATTGAACAAGCTAGACTCACAAATCAAGCAAGAAGACATATATGAACATAGTGACACGTATGTGCACATAGATGTGGGCTAGCAATTAGATCGGAAGGCCAATCAGCAAACACAAAGGGCTACACAGTATACGAATAGGGCATATTAATCGTGGATCTTGACGTAAACCGTGAAAGAAGAACATCAATGGTGTAAGCAAATATCAATCATAAAGTACAACTACACACAACCATATACATAAAGCAAGCAGATAATTGTTAAGGCACATGCAAGGCTTTACCAGAGTCTGGAGATGGTATAGAGCAATAGAATCGTACCTTAAACTTGGTCGATAACGAAATGGCCGACGCCAAAGAGAAACCCTTTTTGCTTTGAAGAAAAAGATGAGAAGGTTGAGAGAAATTTTATGATAAAAGAAAAAAACAAAAGGCCTGGAGCATAGGTTAAATCTGGGAAAAGTAAAGAGGCGTAGATAATTGTGAAGCCTCGGTAGTGAATGAACCTGGCACAGAAAACGAGGTAGAGGGAAGCGTGTTTGCGTGGAACCCCTCACTCTACTTTTTTTAGGCGGGAAATGGAAGAGTCTCACTCCAATTCTTGTACTCATAGCTTATCTTTTTATTTCCACAGAATAAATCAATTAAATTGATTATTCTCATGTGCACTACATAGCTTCCGCCTGAATTACATACTATAATTCGAGCTTCCGCGGAATAATTTTTAAAATTTCGAATAAGTACATCGCCGAGAATTTTAAAGACATAATATTGTTAAGTCATATACGATGAAAATACTGATTGTTACACATTATATTAGATTGAATGTATCTAGCAACTTGGTACGAAATTTATGATTGAATATTCGAGAGGATTGAACCCTGTAGACTTTAGGTTCCTCTTGCACTTATGCTTCAAGGAATCGGGGGGTAGTTGTTGTGACCGAAATCTTGCACGGGTCAGATTTAGGCCCATTGAGGGTTTAGGGTCCAATCCGTAAATAAATTAGATGATTTGTGAGGCTTCCAAGGGCCCACAGTAGCCCATGAGAGCTACCCTAGAAGGATCAGGAATAGATACAAAGCCTAGGGTCCCAGGAACTAGCTTCCCTCGACTAAATCCCTAGCTCCCAACTATTGTTATAAGGCTCCTGGATATTAGGCTTCCATAGTCAGCCTACCAGAGGGGCTACCATGAGGTAGATATTAAGTAAACAAGAGGCTTAGGAACCCATGGCATAACCCTTTGTGGATAACCCGTAGCCAACAATCACCATAGCATAACTACTAGGATAGCCATAAGATAGGGCTTCCAGTACGGTTACCACAGCCAGCCAGCAGGGCTACCGGAGCCTAGCTACCGGCAGTACCCCAGCTTCCCCGGAAGCCCGGCAGAAACACATATTCAGATAAGGACAGCCTCCTATCTTTTAGGAGCACGTCTCTACAACCAATATACACTTCATATCAGATAATTACACGATTATTCAGAGATATACATCATTGATACTTGATAATCTATACATTCATGAGATAAACATCAGTGGATAGGCTTCCAACAGTCCTGATAAGGCTTGGAAACCTCATAACTACATCACAATCAGTTGATATACATAAATATCAGTCATTATCTCATCAGATATGAGATAAATCATCACAAATAACCTAACATATCAATCAAGAACTACATACGGGCTTGATCCACTATAAATAATGGTATGTATGCAGTTTACGGGATCTTCTTCGACACTTTACACTCCTTGAGTAGCTAGAGCACTTGCACTCTTGTGTGACACAATCAAATTAGGGTTCTTGGCAGGCCAACACATCGATATTGTACGGCCCCTGAGCTCTGTCCCGTAGATTCAGCCCCAATCATCACAAAAACACCTTCCCGTGTTCTTCGGAAACCCCTAGCCGTGAGCCTTCCAGGGCGGCTAGCCTTAAATCTATAGCTGTTAGCCTTTCTGGGCAGTTATACGATTCCATATTTAACGGCGCTATTTCAGCAACAACCTCCACGTAGTTGTGCTAAAATCCTCCCACAACAACATTTTTAAAAAATGATGGATTTTTAATTTGAAAATATAGAAAAGATGATAGTAATCGATTAGTTATTAGTTATTAGTTATCATAATAGTATTATTTTATTTTACTTAAATAAAACTACACGAATAGGTTTTACTGGAAAAAATAAAAAATAGAAAAGGTAACGTATTTAAGCTAAAAAGATAATTAGTTAATTTTTAGTAATTATAATCATAATATTTTATTTTATTAAATAGAATTGTTCATGGTGTTTTTAAAAAAGAAAAAAAAAATTTAGTTAGATAAATATAAACGATAATGTATTTTACGTGAAAAAAGAAATTGATTAGTTATTAAAAATAGAAAATATAACATGTTTTTTTACTGTTTAGACTTATTACAAATGAGTATATGTTCTAACAAATCTCGGGGGTGAGCGAGAATCGAACCCAAGATCCTGGGACGGGACGACAAGAGATAAGCTCTTACCACTTGAGCTAGGGAAATTTATTAATTATTAATAATTATAAAAAATTAAGTAAAGATAATTAATTAAAAATTAACATATTATAATAGGTACCGTACCGATCGACCGACCGACCAACCAAAATTTTAATGTTATGACTATTTTATAATTATATAGATTAATGTACAATTTGGAAAATTCAATTAATGGAAAAGATGATTGACTTGGGGATGGATGAGTTTTGGTAGTTGAAGGCAAGAAGCAAAGATGTGGGAAGTAGCAACCCAGTAGATATACATTTCCATGATGCGTATTCGTGATTTTCGCATCCAAGAGATGCACATATAGGAAACTACATAAAAATAATTTCAGAAAGTGCGCATTTTGTGAAAGTGTATGTTTGCATATATAATAAAATAATATTAGAAATGACAGTAAAACATATTCGTACTTACGGTTTAGGGTGATCCTGAACCCTAACTTAAGCTGATTTTTTAAAAAATTGGGGGCTAATTCCCATTTTTTTTAAAAATCAGGCCATCGGACTCGGTAAAAAAACATAATTTGAATTGAAGTTTTGATTATAAGTTTTCTAATAATATTTGCAAATACATATTTAGCAAAAATAAAATTACACAACTTAAAATAGCATTTTGAACCCAAAACACCACTTTAAGTAGCATTTTGAATTTTTTTTAAAAAATCATCCAAAACGCTACACGATGTAGCGTTTTCGGTAAACATAACTTAAAGTTGCATTTTGAAGTGATATATGAGACCACTTTTTCTGAATGTGATATTTAGGGCATTATTTGTTAAAATTGTAATAGAGGGGGCAAACACCCTGTAGGAAAAAATGCCCAAATTAAAAATTACTAGTTTCTTTTTTTTCATTAAAAAAAACAAGTGTGGATTCCGCATCTAGAATATGCGTGAGCGATGGAGTGCGTGTTTGGATTTTCATAAAGCCATCAACTTATGGCTTATAAGCCCATAAGAGCTTATGGGGGGTGTTTGCCTATTTAAGGGGCTGTTTGGGGTTTCATATTACTGTTAACTTATGGCTGATAAGGCCATAAGAACTTATGAGGGGTGTTTGCCTGTTTAAATTTTAGCTCAACTTATGACTTAGATGTTGATAAGTTGAATGTTGGGAAATCCTAACATTCAATTTTCAACTTATTCTTATTTTTCAATACACGTAATATATATAGTGCCTGTTTGGTTCGTTTTAAAGTTGGTGGCTTATGGCTTATAAGCCCATAAGAGCTTATGGGGGGTGTTTGCCTATTTAAGTGGGTGTTTGGGGTATCTTAAGAAGAGTAGCTTATAACTTATAAGCATAAATGTCATATAAGTGATAAGTAGAGCAGAACTTATAAGTCAGTAAAGTGTTTGGTAAATCAGAACTTATAAATCAGTAGAGTGTTTGGTAAATCAGAACTTATAAGTTAACTTTTGTTTATTATTTTCAAAATATTTGTTTTTTAAATTATATCAATGGATGTCAATGGATAGATCTCGATGAGTAGATTAATTTGATATATACATATCAATTTTCTAATGAACGGATCAAAAGATATATGATTTTGAAGATTTGAAGGATATTATATATTGCGTGTATCGAGAAATAAGTTATAAGCATAAGTTGAATGTTAGGATTTCCTAACATTCAACTTATCAACATATAAGTCAAAAGTTGAGCTAAAACTTAAATAGCCAAACACTCCTCATAAGTTCTTATGGCCTTATAAGCCATAAGTTAACAGTAATATGATAAAACAAACAGGCCCTAAGTTTTAGCTCAACTTATAACTTATATGTTGATAAGTTGAATGTTAAGAAATCCTAACATTCAACTTTCAACTTATTCTTATTTCTCGATACACGTAATATATAATATCCTTCAAATCTTCAAAATCATATATCTTTTGATCCGTTCATTAAAAAATTGATATACAAATATCAAATTTCTCTACTCATCGATATCTATCCATTGACATCCATTGATATATATTAAAAAACAAATATTTTGAAAATAATAAAAAAAGTTAACTTATAAGTTCTGATTTAACAAACAATCTACTGATTTATAAGTTCTGATTTACCAAACACTCTACTAACTTATAATTTCTGATCTACTTATCACTTATATGACACTTATGCTTATAAGAGCATCTCCAAGAGACTCTCTACTCAAGCTCTTAACTCAATAAATGAGGAGAGAGAATGAAAATGTTGCTCCAAGAGACTCTTAGTGGCTCTTAAAAACACTAAGAGCCTCTTCTCTCTCCTCATTTCTAAGAGCCACTAGTAGCTATTAACTTGTATTTTAATAATAAAATATACATGTCCACTAATTTTTACACAACTTTTGGTTATAGGGGGGTTAATTTATGAATAAATTATAAATAAAGAGATAATATAAAGAGGATTGTTGGAGTTTGACACATAAACCAATGTAATAACTTGCTAAGAGCCATTTATTTATATTATTTTGAAGAGTGAATATAGGAGTCTCTTGGAGATGCTCTAAGGCATAAGCTACTCATTTTAAGGTAAGCCAAACGACCCCATAATATCCTTCAAATCTTCAAAATCATGTATCTTTTGATCCGTTCATTAGAAAATTGATATGTATATATCAAATTTTTCTACTCATCGAGATCTATCCATTGACATCCATTGATATATATTAAAAAACAAATATTTTGAAAATAATAAAAAAAAGTTAACTTATAAGTTCTGATTTACCAAACACTCTACTGATTTATAAATTCTGATTTACCAAACACTCTACTGACTTATAATTTCTGATCTACTTATCCCTTATATGACACTAATGCTTATAAGCCATAAACTACTCATTTTAAGGTAAGCCAAACGGTCCTGGAATCGTACTCTACTTATGAACTTATATTTTCATGTTATTTGGTTGAAAGGCATATACATGTGTCTTATTCGAAATATGGGTACGCATGCTCAGAATTTGTCTGGGTATCATGAACACTAGTATTCATGCCCGTGCTTCGCACACGGGTCTTTTTGTTTTGTTTTCATTTAATTACTATATTAATTACATAATTAACCATCAACACTCATCGACTATCATAATTACATATTTTAAAAAGAAATTTGATGGATAGAAAAAAACTTATTAAATAATATTGCATATATTACTAATTATTCAATACTAATAAATAATACATAAGGAGTAGAAGTATATTATTATAGATGTTTTTGGTCTGTTGAGTATCCTATGCTGAAATTAATTTGAGGGAATTTTTTTTTAATTTGACAAATTCAAGGAAATAATGATGTGTACTTTGAGCAATTTATATGATAAATTTGATGATAAATATATAAGTTTAAATTTGACGATAAATTTTAATACTAACACATCATAAGTATGAGTTGAAATTCTATTAGTTCGAAAAATGCGTTGTATTTATAATATTGTAAATAATATTAAATAATATTGTAAGAATTGTCAACAGACTTATATTTATATTTATATTATATGAAAAGGAAATAAACAATAAACAAATTAATATAACACATCATAAGTTTGAGTTAAATTAAATAATATTGTAAGAATTGTAAACAGACTTATATTTATATTTATATTATATGAAAAGGAAATAAACAAATATAATTCATGATTTTAACTATGAATCTCATTTTCTACCTGTACAAAGAAAAAATTTGATTTAGTCATTAAATATTAATTAAAATTTCAATATAATAACATTAGGTCATATAATATTATTATTATTAAAATGCTTCAAAAGAAAAACTACAATAACTTTATTTAGAATAAGTTCTAAATATAATTAATTTTCAAAATTTTTAAACTTAAAAATTAATAAATTTGGAGACGGGTGTATCTATCTCAAATAACTATCAAATTAAGTTGTAATTTAATTATAATACAAAATTCATATTTCAAATTTCACAATAAGAAATTTAATTTAATTTATTGTTCTTAAAATAATATCAAAAAATATAAAAATTCCAACAATATCAACATAGGCATATAAATTCCACAAATAACATCAAGTAAAATGTATATGTGCAAAAAGTATAGAAGTTTACTCACAAAACTTAGTATAATTAAAAAAATTGATAAGCCATTAAATTATGTCGTGGAAGTAATATAACCCACCAATATCTCTGTTTGTTAAAAAAACTGTCCATCAAACATATATATGCCATGATCATAAGAATTGGATTAGTGGAGAACATGTCATAGAACGTGGAAGTTAAAAAACAAACCAATAACTTTGCATGTTAATCAAACGTCTATAAATTCAAAGGGGAATACTCATCATTGTTTCATAAGGTTTGTTCATTACTTAGAATCAAAAGAAATGAGTTCAAGATCAGCAAAAAGGAGAAGGTACTCAAGCATCAAGTCATTGTTGGTGAATGACTTGAATAATATCAATCTGACTTCTGCAGATCTAAACAAAGATATTTGTTTAGCAAATGAAGATTTCGGTTTGTTTTTCAAGAGCATGGAGGATAGGCAGACGGAACTATTTGCTCGAACCATTGGAATTGAAGAAAAATACATGTACATATCTATGTCTTAATTGTATCATCATGCTTGTGTTTTCTACATTATAACAATGATCGTATGGTTTTAAAATATAGGAACATAACAGAAGTGGTGACAGGAAACCAACATGTATCGACTGGTCAATCTTCACAGCAAGAAGTTCAAGTGGACAATGCTTATGTAGGAAGAGAACGCAGATTTGTAGAAGATACAAATGCATCTCTTGTTGGGCATGTGAAACAATTTCGACTGCTTGTGGAAGAGATGTTATCATGATTTAAGAAATTTGAAGCACATTTGACACAAAAGCTAAATGACTGGTTAACTAAAGCTGGTGAAGTGGAGGAACAGCGGGCAAAAATGAGCGCTGGACTTGTGGATTTCACACGTAATATATAGTTCTGTTATGAGTCTTAATCTTAATCTATCAATATGCATTGGTACTAATTAAGATTTCTATATTGTATGAACCTTAATGTTTAGTTATTCATTTAAGTCTTAGGGAGATTGGTGTAATATTCCTAATTTGTGTACTATTACTGAAGTACAAACGTTTTCTATTTTATCCTATGTTCCTATAATTTACCATTGTCCTCTGTTGTTGGATTTTGTATGAATAGCTTAATATGGAAATAAGTATAGTAGATTTTGAAACCTTATTTCAAAATGCACGAGGAGCATTAATAAATATAAAAAACAAAGCTACCAGGAGCATGAGCAAGCCACATTATGTGAAGTTCAACAGGATAAGACAAAGTGGTGGGGAATTTGATGAATTAAGATCAATCTCTCTATACGCATTTGGAAATTTGCACTCTCATATACACTTCCAGATTACATCACATTGATCATAGAAATATAGAACAGTCTACACCTTCAATTGTAAAATCCAAAATATACACCACCTGGAAATTTCATTTCAAAAGAAGCACAGAATAAAATATTTGCTGATTTTAGTAAATGGAAGTTTTCTGTTGGAGATGGCAAGGTGGAGTACATTTGTACTTCTTTGGACATTGGTGACATATTGATAAAGATAGCAGAACAATATGTTGTACATTCCTCAAAGAATCCTATTTAGACTTTTTTTAAATCCCTTATCTGTTTATATCCCATGTTCCTATAATTTACCATTGTCATATTTTGTTGAATCTTCTATGTATACCTTAATTTGGGATAAAAAGTAAAGTACATTTTGAAACCTTATTTCAAAATGCACATATATCATTAATCAATAGAAAAAACAAAGATACCAGGAGCAGGAGCAAGGCACATTGTGTGAAGTTCAACATGATAAGACAAAGTGGTGGGGAATTTAATTTACCTGATCAATCTCTCTATACGAATCTGGGAATTTGCACTATCATATACAATCCCGGATTACATCACATTGATCATATAAACATAGAACAGTCTACACCTCAAAATATCGTTCCAAAAGTCTAATCCATCTATATATTAATTTGGCTTCTTCCTTTTTTAAGTATAGATATCTATCCATAGTTACTTAGGGATATATGATAATTGGATATAGTTATAATTAGTGCATTGTGAACATAACACTTAACATTCAGTACACTAAAACAACATGCAACAATATTTCACAGAAACTTAACACATATATATTGACAGACTTAATGAAATCATTCATATTTGACAGTAATCAGAGACTTTGAGCAAATGAATTAGAGTCAATAGAACATGCATCCATTAAACAGAATGTTAAATAATTCATCAAACCATCAGCTAGACAACGTACATATAGAATTACATTAGAATGTTTAATCAGCAATAGCAGAAAGGAGAATCTTGAACAACAAGATCTGCACTTTGCAATAAGCACAATTGGTATACCATATATGTTCCATTGCCAAGCGTCTCCCATATCCTTGACTGCTATGAGAGGTACTACTTTCAACAGTTTCATCGCATAGTGAGTTCCACAACTCATCTTCAAGAGGATGACCTTCGAGTTGATACATTGGTTGTTTGTTTCTTGCATTTGGACAAAACTTGTAAATCGGCAAAAGATAGTCCCTCTCTAACAAAAAAGAGTACATTTCTTCGAGAAACTTAATAAGTTCTATTATCCTAGATCTCAAATATGTCTGATTAAGCAGTGCATACATCTCTTGAACACTCTCATCTCTATGAAAAGTTCTATTTATTGTTTAAAAAAATGAAACAAAAGGAGGAAGGAAAATGATTACCTGGTAGAGAGGACAGAACATAGAGATGATGTGGAACATTTTGATTCAAAAATAAGCACCGAATGGAATTGTAATAGAGAGCTTGATCCACGTTATGCCTAACAGCAAAAGTGATAAAACCATGAAACTGGTCCCGTGTAACCTCTATATTATGGTTATGGAACTGGTACAAAGAATCCCAGTTAAGCCTTTCAAGAACGCGCTTGATTCTTGGAGTAGTTTGCTTAGTGACCCATGCCATAAGAGACTTAACAAAACTGTTGAAATCTCCTACATCTATTATGATGAATGAAAAGAGTAAGGCAAGGATATCAGAACGAAGATTCTGAAGCATTTTGATTAGAGTTTTAGAAGATTGATAGTCTAAAAGATTAGAGTTGAAAAGTGAAATTGAAAGAGCAAAGCACTGTAAACTCTGTATTGGAGAATGGGAGAAGATGGAGTAAATGGTTGTGTTTTGTCTCCAGCACAGTTGCATGCAAAGAGACTATTGATATTCTAAAACGTTTTTTTATCCCTTTAATGTCAGGTAATAATGTAATGTATATTTTTAGTTAACGTGTGTAGATGTTTAACTTGGAAATCTAAATTTAATCATGACTTGGATTCTTTAGAATTTGAATCAATTAGATTCAATGTATTGTGTGTAATGAAATAAACTTAAATTTTACTAATGTAAATATATTATTTGTAATTTTCTTCTTACGTTATATCAATATATATATATATGTAATTTATATGGAGTTTGTCTATATCACATTTATTTCGGTACAATTCTGCTCGTATTTTTTCCAAATATACCATAACCTCGATTGCTCATAAATTTCTCCATTTATTTCTTAATATTAATATAATCTTTGTAATTTTTAGTAATATTAATAAACTATTTTTTTAAAAGATTAGTTAACATACAAATATAAAAAAAAGTTATATTAATTTTATTAGTAACTTCTCTTGATTTTAATTTCTAACATTTAATAATTCTTTATGTAAACTTTTGTGATTTTTGACAATAAATTCGATTCAATAATTTAGTAGTAACACATCATAAAAATATAGATAAGTATGCTTTGATATTGTATTAATTTGAAGTATGAGTTGCGTATATAATTAATTGTGATTTTTGACGATAAAGGCAATGATATTTAAATTAAATAATTTTATAAGAATTGTCAACACAGTTAAATTTATATTATAGGTTAACGAATTAAACAAAGATAAATTCATGATTTTAACTCTAAATATAATTTTCTAACGAAGCAAAAATTTTATTTGCTGATCAATATTCATTAAAATTTCAATATAGTAACATAACTTTATAAATATTTTTTTATTTAAATTCTTCAAAGGAAAAAGAAAAATAAATTCATTTACAATCACATTTTAAACATAAATAATTTTCAAAATTTTTAAACTCAAATATTACTAAATTTGGAGATTGGTGTATCAATATGCAGTGCAGCATATACCTCCAAACATTAAGATTGTTAACCGAGATTGGAAAAAAGGAGATGGTGTGATCTTCAGGAATGTTGAAAAAAGTTGGAATATTGCTATTGTTCTAAATAATGGGAAAGCCATGTTTTCTGGAGGTTGGACCAAATTTGTGAAAGATGAATAAATGAATTTGAATGATAACATGCGTTTCACTTTGCACGTGCAACGTTATATTTGATGTTGAAGTAAATCCGAAAGATTGCGTTTCACAATGAAAATTGTGTGACTCAAATATAACAGTGCAGGTGTCCGTTAACTCCGTTAAAATAAAACCAATATCCTTAACGGAGTTAGCCGAGCGTACACATATCCATATTTTTTTATTATCCATCAAATTTTAACAATGTATTACTCGACCAATTTGTGATTGTTTATTTTACTTATTCTAAAAAGGAGGATTTTTTCAAATTGCTTCCAACATTAAAAAAGTAAAAACATCAAATGTTCGATAAATAATACTGATTAAGGATAAAATCCTAATTATTTTTAAAATATAACATGTGTGGAAATCATCACTGCTGGTTATCCTTCCAAGAATAGTAGTTGCATGATCATGGAGCAAATATATTAGGCTCATATGCTTGATCAAGTAACCTGTAAAGAAAACCAAAAAAAATAAATTGAAATGTTTTTAAATGCAATAAATAATATGTAAATTTTCAATTTTGTTGATATGTATAGTATAACGTATACCGTTGCCTCATAACTCGAACATCTTCATAATCAATATTAATGTAAATTTTGGACCAATTTGAAGTACTTACTTGAAGGGAACCTACATATTAATTCAATAAATATTTTCTGTCATTGTACTCGAAGATATAAAACAAACAGTAACATTAGATATGTGTGTTGCAAAACGTATTACTATGAAATATACGTGGCCTCATAGATGTTAAAACCACAATAGGAGCCACGTCAAAGTTTCCTTCAAATAGTGAAGCAAATACCTCTGTATGCTCGTCCCATGCTATAATTTTAATTACATTGCTATAAAAGGACATGAAAATTATCAGTATAAGACATGGCTCATCACGCAAAGCTAACATTCCTATAGAAATTCATTACCTTCCATCATATAACTCAAAGCGAAGAAAAATTCTGTCTACCCAGGAGGTTTTAACATGTTTAACTGGTTCAATGTTTTGAGCAGCTCCAACAATGTCTAGTTTGACAATATATTTCAAAATAGAGTTATATGGAACTAAAAGAACTAAATATGAATAAAAAGTAAAAATATAAACAAAACAAAACAATACCTATGGCATACAAAGGAGACAAAGTATTTGAAAAAGATGCTGCAATATCATGAATTTCAGGAAATGGTTGAATCTCAAATTTATGCCTCGGAATAGTGCTAGTAGGTATTGCAAAATTGAGGATCCTGGTGAAGGTAGTGAAAACTACAACCTTGTCAGAAGATACAGGCCTCATGCATCCTAATGGTTCTCTAACTATGAAATTTTGAATTTCATAAGTATTTCCTTCAAGAATGGTATTTCCGATATCAAGCCACACAACTGGATAAACAAATGCAATAACATGGTAATCCTGTAATCACAAAAAAGATAACGACACTTAACTATAAGATGACTAACAAATGTCAAACATTAAATTGCATCATCATTATATGTAATACAATACCTCAGAGTCCAGCAATATAAGATTAAAACCGATAAAATGTTGGTTGTTTCCAAACGAAGGCCACATGCGAGTGATACATACACGGATAATCTAATCTGTTCTAGAATTATTAACTAATGCCAGGTTCTGCTCCATGTCTGCACATGTAAACTGATTGTAGCTTAATCTCTAAAAATTAAACAAAATGAATAAAGCTGTATTTATTTTAATACCTTAGATGAAAAGAAAATGTTAAAATATTTGTCAATGAACTGATACATGAGCAGGTATTTATATGTACATGTTGATAAGTTTAGATTAGCATAACATTAGGACATTATTTACGTTAACATAATTGAAATTATAATCATGGTGAATGCAATCTTATAGTTTGTTAGGATTACATAAAGAATCATACTGGGATATCTCATGATTGATTAGATAGAATATTTTGTTAGGATTACCATCAGACTTTATTTGATAGATTAGTATCTAATCATTTTGAAATTAGGATTACACAAACTGGCATATGAAGCTTCCTAATACATTGTGTGACAGCACAGAAATCTTTTTGTGTTGCCATTTTGTTAATTTTTCTGGTCATGTAATTATAATTGCAGATTTGTTGCCAGCAATCCTGATTTCTTATTGCTGATATGGTTCTCTGATCATGATAGTAAAGTTTGGAAAATGGGCAAGTTTTGGAATTTATGTGTGTAGATGTGGTATATGTATAGGTATAGGTATAGGTATTTTCATTTGCACCAAATAACACAAATTTATATGTGTAGATGTGGTATAGGTATAGGTATTATCATTTGCATCTTTGATGTTAAGGCTATAGATATTGTCCATTGCATCGAATGAATGGCGCTGCAGTTTACTTCACAAATTTTCATTTTATTAACACGGGATGATCATGCAAACTTGAAGCAGGATCATGGAACTCTTCTAACAACCAAAGTGATGTTGTAATATCAAGTTTTTTCATGATAACTCAGTTCCATAAGCATGTCCATGTTTTCTGGATTGATAACGCAATCCGATAAACATGACCATGTTATTGGTTTAAGAGACTGTTTAAAATCCCAATATTAGCATGATCATGCTGTAGTCCTAAGCATTATCATCTTCTTCTGCAATTCCGTTTATTTTTTTATTTATGTAATCATGGCCACTTTATAAATGAAATCATGTTTATGATTTTAAAATTGTAAGAACAACCTTAAAATTTATTGAATTGTAATCAGGTAATTCCTGATTCATTCATCAAGAGTATTCATGGAAAAAACAAACTTATCCAAGCAAACCATCAACATAATAAGTGTTAAATAGCAAAACTGTTCAACAAATTATTCAATTAAAATGCAAAAATTCCAAATACTAAATCTTTGATCCAAGCTCTTACATCAGTCATGGTAGGTATCTTTTCCCAGCAAAACATAATACTCATTTTTCCTGGAAAATGAAAAAATAAATTAATCCTTTTATTCATGAATATTTAGCTAAGAAAGATGCATTTAACTTATTATTGATTGGAAAGTATTAGGCATCAAATTACCACTTTTATTTCTTGGTTGTTGAATGTCTGGTCTCTGGTGTGTCCTGTCCATCCGACAAATGTATCACATTTGGCTGAAAGAAAATTGTAACAAAAAAAGTTGAGGATATTAATCAGCATGTCAAGAATCTTGAAAGGTTTTAATATTTCAAATAAAACGAAATACAGAAAGAAGAATAAATTCCTGTTTACATCCAATGAAGTTGAAGTAGAATAAACTGAGGTTGTTGCTCCGGACATTGCAGAACTTGAAGTATTAGTGTCCAGTACATCAACAACATAATACAGTCTACTCTTTGAAACAATATTATCTTTAGAAATTTCTAATTTTAATTTGAGATCTTTCCCGACCAGAGCTTTGATTTGAGGAGGAAACCCATCAGTTTTAGTCTGTATATGGATATATAATGTATTGTTGTTATATGTGTCAATATAATTTAGAGAAATAGGAATGTTATCCATGACAACTGTTTGTGCGTTTAGAATTATACCTTGATCATGGTTGCTTGCAATTTAGTTGCAGAAGTTCCAACCATTCTTCTGCCAGCACGATCTTTTAAAATGAAGTTGTATGCTTCTGCGGAATCCTCGCCTAGTATCACTATCATGTACCTGGTTTTGAATGGTAAAGGATATGATTTCATTGTTGTCAAAGATGCAACATACAATGAGATGGTTAAAAAAAATCATATAAAGCTAATAATTTTTAAAGCAAGTAGCAGTAACCTCTTCTCAGACACGGGAATGGGGTTATTGCAAGTATTACAATAAATACTTCCCTCCTTTTTCTCTATCTCTGTTTCGCAGGTTCCGCAAGTTTCATGCCACCAACTATTATTCTTCCACACTGATCACTTTTACCTCACAAATGACATTTTTCTAGGAAGAGTTGAAACATCACAGAGATTGTGAGAATTGTGTATTAAAAATGATTTAACCTATATCATCAAAAGAATATTTATAAATTCAATAACCTTTATATAATCAGCATCTGTTATATCACTTAATTCATTCAATGTCATTGTTTCGATGATAGGAGCAAGAATTTTTGCAATTGGAGTTGCAAAATCATTGTCAACAGCGATATAGCCTTCATCAGCAAGCCTATTTACAATCAATGTTTTGTCCATATACATTATCAATGCTGAACTAGAATTAAATAATTAACAGTAATAGAGGTATCCCAAATTTTGTTATGGGATAGTGTATAATATTGACCTCTGACGCATTGCAATTACAACATCAATATCCAAATTCAAATAAATTTTAGACGATGGCAGTGTGTTCACTTGGACAGTACCTGAATAAATAATCCATTATCACATACTCATGAAAAAAATGATTTAGCATAACAATTACATGCTTTTCTTAATAACGGATCTTACTCTTATATATTTTGGGCTTTGTACTTGTGACAATCACAATTATAGGCTGTTCTTCAATTTGATTGTATGCTGCATCTGTTTTCACAGCAAGATCACCCCAAACGCTCACAGTGCTAGAATTCCTGTATAGGTGTAAACATGCATCTGTGTCTTAATCGGTGAATTTACAAACTATGATTAAAAGATGGATGTTTTTCTAAGTTTTTAATGAACATAGGCTATTATCACTATGCTGAAAAACCTTCACATTCTATGATAGAGATGTAACATAGTATAAAATACATATTATTTAATCACCTTCCGTCGGTGATTCTGAATTTCACAATATGCTTTTCTCCATTTACTGTATTGATCAGCCTCGCATTTTCAAAATCTTCGAGTGCACAGATGATATCTGTTACAAATATAATAAAAAGATATAAGCTGTAAATTAGCATAGTGAACACAACAACAAAAATAATCTAATAGTACGAAAATAATTGACAATTATCAGTTGAAAAATCTGGACTCTCCGGGTTAGAGTAGGAACTTGCTAAGTCGAATAGATGACCCAGATCAACAATTTCGAATTTATGAGTTGGTATCATAAAGTCATCCACAGTTAACTTTTCGACATAGGTTTTTTGGTTAAAATTGATCAATATCTTTGATGACACCGGCCTCACAATTCCTGTAGCTTTTTTGGTATAAAAGTTTGAAATTGAATAAAGGCCTCCTTCAACTATTTCTACTTTCTTAGAAAGAGAGTTCCAGTTATCTGCATAAACGAACGCTTGTACTTGACAATTCTATAAGAATTAGGTTTATTGTTAATATACAACAAAATTGTAATAATATACTGGTAACTAAATGGTAAAGTGAATCAATAATTTCCTCATATGAAACATGGTAGCATAATTAAATTTATTTATCATATAACAGGAATTGCATAATAATCCAGATGTATATAGCATTAATGATTCAAGAATATTAATGAACTTACATCCTCATCCAGCAAAATAAGATTGTACCCTTTTAGAGTCTCGGTTCCCTTGGAACTTGAAATGGATGGCCACATTCTGGAAATACGCACCCTAACATTCCAAGTTGTTCGTGTAGTGTCGAGTTCTTTAAGCATATCGTAGGTAGTCATGTTTCTGAGGAAGCAAAAGAAAAAAGTTCTATCAAGTTAAGCGTTATGTTATTGTTCTGCACATATATGAAGATAAATAACACAATTAGTGGAGAATGGTAAGGTAATTAAATAAGACTGAACATGTACACCTTGGTATTATAATGGCAGAGATTGTAATCGTTGATGGTTGTGCATAATTGAAACCTATGTCGTGCTGTTATATAGGTTTTACAAATTAGTGTAATTTTGGTATTAATTTTGTATAAAGTAGGGATTATAGAATCATAACCAATCATATCAATTTAACAGTAATTCAGGAATAGATTGGCATAAAGATTTCCTAAGAAGCAGAGCATATCAATCAGTTAGAAATCAGGAATTGACATAACTAATCATATCACTAATCATAACTAATCATAGTATTATTTGGACATAGAAACTCTTTTTGTGTTGGACTTAGAAACCTAAAGGAAGCTATACAAAAACAACATTACTAAGATCAAAATAGGTCAATTAGGTTATAAAATTATCATGTATTTTGATATGAAATTTAAGGCTTTTTTGATTTTTTTGTTTTTTAAAAAAAACCTACAATCCATAATAATAAAATAATTTAAGGATAAAATAGGAAAACATCATAAAACTGTAACATCATAAAAATGTTGCGGAAAATCCATTTAAGCATACCAGAAATTAATTATTGCGAAAATCCACGTTCTACCAACCAATCAAATAACAACAATCATTTTGATATGATTGTTATAGTTCTGAATAAACAATTAAATCCTAAAAAATGTAGGAAACTCTGTTTAAAAATCCAACACAAATATCAATTCATAAACGACGGACAACAATGAAAGCACATGGTCGCCCTCGAACATTACAAAACGTAGTTTGTCACTGAGAACAAACTTGTTTTCCTTTACAAACTTATCCCAGCCTTTCGAGAATCTTGGTTTTCCGGCTGAAAAAACAATTCCAACCTTCCACTTTCTTCGTTCCATTTTCAAGTACACATGCTTGACTTGATTCCATGTATGGTTCTCAAGAGTTATCCAAGGTGGAATGTACTGTGAAATATAAAAAGAAAAGAATAACTTATACTGATAAACAGATGACATTGATGCCTAAATATTATAAGGTGTAAGAAATTGTAATTACCACTCCGTGAGAATTCATATCAAAATTTGAGCTTAGCAAAATAGCTTCAAAGCTTGTCCGGAAGTCATCCGCTGCTTCTATTGCTATGACATTGCCTGCAGCACAATGACACTTACATCCATTATTACTTCAAATAAATAGTTATTCAAATCACAAAAATATTTTTTTCAATGAAATTTTCGGGAGATTGATTGAATTCAATCCAACTTTTGGGATAAAACTATTAATAAACATACCTGTAAGGGAGGCCCGAGGAGGAAGAGTCTTTTCAACTCCTTTCCTGGATAATATATTAACAGAAAATTCAGTCTTATCGAAGAGCTCGAAAAGAAGAGTATCTCCGATTTTCCAGTACTTGGCCTGTAGGATCACTTGAATACCAACAAACTTTTTCTTAGTTGCCGAAAATGAGAACTGAAATTTTTCTCCGTTCTTCAAAGTTAGATAATTTTTCTTTTTGAGCATGTGTCGAAACCGATCAACAAACACTGGAGGAATATCCTAATCAATTGATAAGAAAGTTACAATTTATAAGATACATTAATCTGGAAAATGTAATAATTGAAAAATCTTATACAGTGGCAACTTAAGCACTTACAATGTCAGCTGATTCTCTATGCTTTTCGACAGTATAAACAATAAATTTCTTCCCAATTCCATTAATATTGTCTATGATAACATAAATATATGTTAACATCAGTTATCCAATTTACTATTTTCATTAATATAAGGTAATTTAATATGAACAGTTTGCTATGGTGTGTTACGTACCTTCCGTATAAACAGGACCTAGTCGAAACCTGTTGGCTGATGGATAATCTATTTCCATACCAGTATCATCAAGTATGAATACAGTAAATATCCCAGCACCATTGTAGTAGAACAATGCATGGAAACCGGAATCAGATCGAAAATCATTATAAAACGGAGCCAAGTTGTTAAGCTCATTCCTATCCTTATGAAACAGAACATTGTATTGGTATCCATTTCTATTAATTATCAGAGTGACTTGATGCGGTACATGTTCTGCACATTCTCTAACAAAGCCGGAAGGCAATTTTTACATAAACCAAAGAGTGTTATATCAATTAGATGGTGTGTACATTAATTGTGTGATATTATATTATTCTGGTACTTTTGTTTTATATACAATCATGAACAATATTTAGGTTATTACCATCGACGTCCTTGCAAGATCTCTGGGAAACAGGCAAACCATGAATGATGGGTGTGTGTGTTCCTGATAATGATTCATTGCAAGAAAAACTTAGAATAAGGCTTATACAAATAAGGGTCTGTACTAATTAACTACTTTCTAAAGACATAGAATAAGGGTTATATTTAAGATGTAACATATTTCAATTTTGTGCAAATGTGTAGTTATCTATGCGAATGGTAGTTCAAGTAGTTGATTCATGTGTTGTAAACAATCATTAGGGAAATCGGGTCTGTACTAATTAACTACTTTCTAAAGACATAGAATAAGGGTTATATTTAAGATGTAACATATTTCAATTTTGTGCAAATGTGTAGTTATCTATGCGAATAGTAGTTCAAGTAGTTCATGATTGTGAGGTAAATCATGTGTAGTATGGTAGTTCATGTGTTGAGTAGAATGAAAGCAAAATATACAAAGACATAGTAAACAATCGAAGATGGATGACATAGTAAAATAGAACAATACTGATAGTTTCAAATGATTTACCTCCATTGTTGATCAGGAGACGATTAGGGAAAACACAGCCGGATTAGGGAAGACAGAGATGGATTTAGGGATTTAGGGATTTAGTGATGTATTAAGACGCGTTTATTTTTTATCTGTATATTGATTAATAAGTCATGACAAAGCCCATTAAAAAAACATAAGAAAGAAATATAATTCCTAAACTACTAACAAATTTAATTTATTATGATTATAACTTTAATATACACATATTAACAAATATTTAATTAAAAAATAAAATAAATTAAATTAAATTACAAAATAAATAACTTTGTCAAGAATATCTTTAATCATTGATCTGGATTTATAAAATAATAATATAATTATTTTTATAATTCATAAACTGTAAAATATTGATAATTTTCATTTTATAATTCATTAACTCTAGAATATCATTAAAATAATATTAATTTATTGAGTTTATACTGTAACAATAAAATTCATTTGGCCAGGATTCACTACTAAAAAAATGCTAATAGACATCAGTTTCTGGCCGATGTCTTTGCAAAATCTTGACCGATGTCTTTGTCGGTGATGTCTAAAGTCGAAATTTTAGACATCGGTTTCTGGCCGATGTCTATTAGCATATAATACATCAGTTTTATAAATATTTTTGATGTTTATGTACTGTCTTATTGGGTTAACTGCATGAGATTAACTTTTGAATTGTTATATTACTTGTATTAGATGTTATTTAACATATGGTAAACATAGAATAATTCGACATATACATCAATTTTTTCCAGAAATAGATGTCTAATACTTGATTAACATCAGTAGATATTATTAAAACTGATGTATAATGTCTCATTGACATCGGTTTTAGACAATGTTGCAGACATCTATTACATTGGTTTTTTTGTTTTTAAAACCGATGTCTGAGGTCCCATACACATTAGTTTTAGACGATGTTATGTTTTCTTTTTTTCTTGTTGTATTCATATATTCACCAAATTAATACCATAAACAAGCAAAAACTCAGTCTCACACCAAAATAACCAAAACTCATATCATTACCAAAGAAATTCAGTATGTACAAGTCAATGTACAAAGTAAACCAAAATGGCTTACAATAATAAAGCTGTCTATACCAAAATAAGAATGACTACTACATCAATCCACAAACTAGCAAAACAGCATCCACAAAAACTAGCTCATCCTATTGTATCGTTCTTTTGAATACTGTCCTTTCTATGTCAGGCCACGCCTGGCAACCAAAATCTCATTGCAAAACAGGTCGTACTTGATGGAAACTGTTCAAACTGCTAACTGTTCAAACTCCTGCACCTTTTGCCGCTGAAGCTTGGCAGGATTGACACTTCCAGAAATAATCTTTCATACTCTCTGAAAATGACAATCGCCAGAACACACGTTACACATAATTCACTAAGGTCATTAATTCATTGTTCAGAAATATCCAAGGCAGAACATATTAGAAAAGGATTGCAAACTTGAAACATTTGCCATGAGGCTGGAGCAAAATATCATAGTTGTTACCTATAGGCCCTAGTTTTTGGTCTCGGCAGAAATCCATAAAACCTTTCATGCTATTAACAATCTCAGAGATCTGTAATTAATAGGTTTAGCAAAAAAATTACATGCAAAACAGAGAAAAACAAACTGTATGTCATATCAGATAATAAGTGGCCCTAAAATTATTGTACCTGCAAGCACCTTACATATCTTTTTGAAAATCTCAAGTCATTAAAAGACGGTAATTCGAAACGCTTTGCAAGTTGACGCCCAACTGCGACAAACCTGAAGGTAAATAAACAGGTCAGCAACAGACAAACTGGCAACATAGCATCACAATTTAATCTAAACTGCAGGTTAAACAATATCAGAAGTTAGAAGCCATCAACTAAATGCTCTTTGAAATGGAAGCCCGGGGACATATAACATCAGTGAGTGCAAAATTCAAATGGATGACAGATTAAAAGATGGTAAAAGAATTCGAACAGCATACGGAATGCATAAAATAAATATAAAACCTCCATGGCCTTTTTGAGCTACCTCAATTGATAACAATCTCAGAAATTTAGGTTGCAAATATGTCCAGGCATGCTAGAAATAAAAAACATTATTCTAGACCAATGCCTCTACAAATGCTTCATATTAGTTTGTACATGCATTTGTGTTCCTTTTAGCACCATTTACATACATATTCAGATTGTCTATTCCCAAAATGGTTGCCTGCACCACCAAAAAGGTGTTAAAGAACACCAACCCATCCCGACTCCAACAATCCCAAACAGTATCCCAGCAGGATCCATTGGCATGACAATTCGAATATCAAAAAGTGGGGAAAAAAGTTTAATGCCAACGTAGTGCAACTTTACTTTTTCCACAAAAAGAACAGAGAATATAGATATATAGAGTTCTAAAACTACCAGAGTAATACTAAGAATATATATTAACTCAAGCAAACGAATTTTAAAAAGAATGAGTTTAATGAAGAGCTAAAAAGTGCTTGAATATATTACTTCTTTAAGTTCAAATTAGATCAAAATATATACAAAGACCATGGTGATAGCAAAGACCTATAAAGACTATGATCACTGTGACCAACTCTTAGTAAGAACCATAGCTCAAATATCGACAATTCCAGGCATTCTAATTGGTCAAAATCTTAATAAAACCCAAACCTATACCGAGTATAACTGTATAAGTGTTTACCCTCTACCCAGTACGACATTTAAAATTTCATAGAAAGAAATGTTAAAGGTTTTAATGGTGAATAAGAATCAATTCACCATTATACATATATACAAAAGAGAAAAACATTGATAGTTTATTATTATTTTTCAGAAAAATTGATGACAATATCACTCTGTATCCTCTATTCTACTAGTGAATCTCACTACTTGAAATTCAACTGACCCTGTGTTGTCTTCTTATTCCTCTTTCCATACAACTACAATGAACAGATATTTATATCATTGGCTGTATCATTGGCTTGTATGCAACTTTTTCGAGATCAAAGAAAGCTTGTTTACTTTCCTCGAGTTGTCTCTGTAGTTAAAAACATGGCATGAGTAGCTTTTGATATGCTATGTCTGCGGTAGTGACCGAATCTTATCCTAAGAAACACAAGAAGGTTAAATTATGATTTCAGACATGTATGGAACATGTCCTAAGTTTTCAACTAATGCATTGATAACTCGACCAAGTGTAAGGAGACTATTATTGATTTCACCAGCTTCCCTTGCTCGTCCCTGTATATACAATAAAAAGAAAGCATATATTAACTTCCAAAACAACGAAAAGAAAGCATATGTTATCTTCCTTTGGAAGTGTACATAGAAATTAAAAAAAATGGACTAGAAGGCAAATTAGCTAGTACAACATAATGTAGCAGGAAGCATTCATTGATCAAAAGTTAAGATGCTCTTTTTAAGTTGAAGTCTCATGCTTCACCCTGTAAAGTGAAAGTACAAGATGTATACAACTAATATGAATCTCAACAGATGAAAAATTAGATATCCAATGAACTATCATTAAATGAAAGGACTCTGCTATTAAATACACTGATCATTGATCAAGTATTTATTTGCAGAAACCACGTTTGTGGGAGAGGAATATCTTGGTATTTAACAGATTAGCTAGCATGCTAAAATATTTATTCTTCATCTTTCCTAAATTAGGATAGTATTTCTTACTAAAGGTGCTCAGCTGCACATTCATGGTAGAGAATAAGTGACCACCTACCTCCCAACAGGTCTTTTAAGATAAGTCCAAGTTGGGCAAAGAAAGTATAAACCAATTTATTTATACCAATACAGGACAGAAAAACAAGTAACGACCCTGGTGTGATCAATATGTTAACTAAGAATCCAGAAGGGGATGTTTTATTACCTTAAACTCAAAGTCTCTCAACGACATATTACCATTGTCTGGTCTTCTTGGATCTGGATGTGAGAAGGTTCTTCCCACCTTCAAACAAAATCAGTGATAAATCTGCTTGTTGCAAAAACAACATTTTTATCATATCTAAAATTCGGCACAAGCTAAACATTACCAATTAAGAACACGAGCATGTAAGCAATTTACTACATTTTCCATTATATAAAGGTAGGCAGTTATTCTTAACATTTTGACTCTGCTTCTCAAGCTCTGGTTGCATCCCTGCTGCTGCCCAGACATAGCTGCAAGAAATATTAATCTCATTATAATTTCCCAATACAAATAATTAATCCGCCCCCTCGTGTTTCTATCAGCCAACAGAGGTGTATGATGTTAGTGCTTATCTTAGTTCTTATCTCTTCTAACATATCAGATGCTACTAGTGTGGAAATTGGGATTTTGGTTTGTCAAAGGATAGCATATACAACTCTGATTGCCAAAATAAAGGGTAGTGCTTTCTTGCCTATAAGGACTCCTTTTGAACTTTTAAGCAACTGATAACAACATTTCTAGGTATTTATTACTTCCCTCAGCCTTTGAGTCCAAGATGTCAGGAAGAAAAGCAACAAAACAGATGGTAGCTGAGCCACATTTATCTTCCATATATATATCCTACATGAAATGAACAGAAAGAAATGGTATAAGATTGTATACTTGGCACTTCAGGTGGTGATGCTTATCAAAGATAAGAGAATGATATGTACCAACGATTGTTAATTGCAATACATGATTTTGAAAAAGCTTACTTGGCTTGATAACTTGGTAACTTCTGGAGGTGGAAGGTTAATTTCCAGTTGTTCAAGAGCAAATGATTCAATTGCAGAGGCAGATCTTGTTCCTTCATATTTAGAGGGTCTGTCTTTGTCTGCACCAAATACCAAGATAGTAGGGAAACCTTCTACATTATACGTACACACTTAATTCAATAGAGTCTAATTTGCCAATTAACATACAAATGTACATAAAACAAACATGAGGCTTATAAACACAATAAATTATCATAAACATAATCAATATTTCTCGAAAAATTAATTAAGTAACCGATAAAAAGCTTATAAATAGAAAACAGACAAAGCATCATACAATTCAGTTAGACTACAACACATTAATACAAGCTCTTTCACTTTATAATCCAACAGATGCAAAAGATATACATCCAACAATTAACAATTATTACATAAAAATGTTTACAACAAAGAAAAATACATAAAATGCATATAAAAATTCTTATAATCGAGCATTGGTAAATACTAAATGATTAAAAACAAAACCCCCAATTTTTAAAATTAGGGTTTTGTTTTTTAACAACCTCAATTGTTTTTTAACTAAATGCTAGAATTGACATGAATAACATACATACAACTACAGCTTTCGAGCTTACCAATTCGAGCTTTCGAGCTTCAAACAAATGTATTTAGCTTTGGAGCTTCTTCGAACAGAGCTTCGAACTGAGAGAGAGTCGAGAGAGAGGAGAGACAGCTGGTGAGAGTGGAGAGAGAGGTGATAGTCGAAAAAGAGAGGTGAGAGTGGAGAAAGGCGAGAGTCAAGAGTCGAGAGAGGTGAGAGTTGAGAGAGGTGAGAGTCGAGAGAGAGATGTGAGGGTCTGTCGAGAGAGAGAGAGAGAGGTGGGTTTTGTTTTGTTTTTAATTTTAATGAATTAATTTGCCTGAATGTATTAGAATTGGGGAGGGGGAAATACAAAATTTTCGTGAAGGGGGAACAGATTTGGCAATAGCGGGCAAATGAAATTTAAAAGGGGGAAATAAAACTAAGGGGGGAATAATTGAGAGGGCCGCGCGTGTTAATTTTTTTAAGTAAAAATTTAGACATCGGTTCATAAATGAAGTGATGTCTAAATATTTTTAAGGAAACATTTAGACACCGGTTGATAACTCAAGTGATGTCTGAATGTTTAAAAGACATCGGTTTTAAAACGAGCGATGTTAATTTGATTCTTAACATCGGTTTTATTGTAATCGATGTTAAAAACGGTGATGTCTATTAACAGATTTTTAGTAGTGATTAGGGAAGAAAGAGCAGAATTTACGTATTTAGGACTTATATAGTAGAAAAGTGAATGAAGACACGAAATGTTTTTAACAACACTAAATAAGGGTTTATTAATAAGTAATGATTATGTGCACAATATTAAACTCTATTGTAATACACTGTTACTGAATTGCTATTCAACACTTATGAACAATCTTAATGATTATGTGCACAATGTTTAACTCTATTGCAATACACTGTTACTGAATTGCTATTCAACTTTACATTTGAACATTGCTAAAATTTTAAATGTTTTAAATTTTAATGTTATTTTCTTATGTCGTTATGATGGAATAACATAAATAGAAACGTTTTATTCATTCTTTCACTAATCAAGTAAGAGTACGGAAACCAAACATTGTTTTTAAAATTACACACTTCCATAAAATAGATTTATTACAACGTAATTAAATTAAAAAACAAAAATCATAGAAATCTTCTCAGAAATTGTGATACTCCCATAGCATGCACACCGTAAGATTACTATTCTCCAACAATCACGCCGCCTATCCTTGGTTGAGAATCCTATTTCAGCATATTAAAACATGGAAACAGGTTATTAGAATAAATGAATAAGAATTAAAGAATAATGTTGACAATAAATAAATAAATAGTGTAGATATATAATACTCAATTTTGGGATATCATTATACCTTTCCCTCATACTAATAACAGCATCGTGTGCAAGGTTAATATAAATCCTAGAAGCTAGACTGGATGTAGGTTAATTCCATGAAACCTGTTAAAGTAAGTTTTAGGAACATGTTTTGTTAAAAGCTCTAAAGTGAGAAATAACATGAATTCATTTGGTAGAAAAAAGAATATTACAGCAAAACATAGTAATCTTGCAACTTGCAAAAATAATGATAGCAGGTGTTTCAACATTGCCTTGGAGAACTGGTTCTAACTCAGCAATCTGTGCATCCCATAGTGACACTTTGACAGAACGCCTAAATATAGAATTATATAGATAAAAATAATTATTTGAGACTTTGGTATTTTGTAAATTACATTGACCATGTATAGATTAAGATTAGGTTTTACGATTACCTTCCATTATCTAGCATAAAGCGAAGACATGATCTTGAACCCCAAACTGTTTGCAATTCTTTTATCGGCTCTATATTAGAAACAACACCAATGACATCTATAAAAAAAAGCAAATTTGTGAGAAAGGTTAAAATGCTGATTAAATTTAGAAAGTGTATGGATGTCATTAACCTGAAGCAAATGTAGGAATATGGCGTGGTGAATAGGAATCCGCATTATCATATAATTCTTCAATGTCTTTGAGTTCAAACTTACGGAATGGTATAGCTATGACAGGCTGAGCAAATACTTGTCCTACACCTGTTTCATATGTAAACAAAATCTTGAAACCGAAGGAAACAGGCCTTAGACTTCCAGTTGCTGCTGTGGTTGTGAAATCACCCATTACGTAAATGTTTCCTTCATCAAGGATATCCTCAAAAAACTCCCATACTCATGGACTTGCAAATGCATGAACATGATAATCCTAATTTTCAATATATGTTTAAAAAAATACCTGGTTAATATACAAACTATGAGAAATATTAATATTCAGATTACTTCGCTTTACTTAAAAAGTATTTACCTCAGCATCAACCAAAATCATATTCATTCCAAGAAAATCAAAGCCACCATTAGCAGTTGAAGCCCACATTCGCGTTACACGAACTCTGATTCTTCCGTTCATGCCTTGTCCTTGAAGTGATCGTAGAGAATAAAAAACATCTGTTTACCAAAAAGAAAGATAGTAAGAATTTTTATGAGTTGTAAAAAAGTGTAGTAACATTATGCATTCACTCACCCATAGTGTTGTTATACATATATTTTTTGGTAAGAAAGAATATAAATTATTTATATTGTTGAAGGATCAATATTTGTTTAGCATAAACTTAGGTGTTGATTGATTTTCCCCATCATTGTAATGATCTATATTATGTAACCAACTAATTAGATAATAGGAAAATAATAAACCAACTAATTAGATAATGTGTAAAGAAGAAATAAACAGTATGTGTATTGTTCAAGATAAGATATTTGTTCAGCATAAACTTAGGTGTTGATTGATTCTCCAAATCATATGATAATGATATATATTATGTAACCAACTAAATATTGTTTAATATAAACTTAGGTGTTGATTGATTCTCCAAATCATCATAATGATATATATTACGTAACCAACTAATTAAATAGAGTTTTTGATTGGTTTAAAAAAAATTAAAATTTTATATATAAATTTTTCACTTTTGCATCTCAATAAATATATAAATACAAAGATCATAGCGCCAATCTTTAGAGAATTGCATATGATTAATTTAACATCCGAACAATAAATCAAAAAACATAGAGTAATTATCTTATTATACATGAATAATAAAAATGAACAGAGTTGATCGACTCGATTTAAGATTTTTTGAATTGTTTGTAGATCAAAAACAGAATAATTCTCTTATTATACAGGAATAATAAAAACCAACACTTAAATTTATCGAATCAAATTTGCTTTGTTCTTGGATTGTCTTCTTTTGAACATCTTTATTTTTTGTTTGATGCATCCCAAAAGAGAATCTTCACGGTATCACATATGCATATCTATAAAAATCAAAGAATTAATTTTTCTATTTTAGATGTTATAATGCTAAGCAATTAAGTTAATTTTGCCTCACAAAAATCTGGATATTACAAAGTTCTAATAATGTCAGAAGTTGTGGAATATATCTTATAATTTGATTTACCTTTGCCTCATTGCATCGGCTTCCTCCATATCTGGATTCACATATATCCTTGAACATGGAAATGTGACGATTGAAGGAGAATCTGAAACATGTCAAATATATATTACTTAATTAGAAATTAGTTTTTAATATTTTAAATTAGGCATATATGATTTTAAATATTCTAAAAACTCACACATAAACATGTGTTGCCTGACACTTGACAAAATAAGAACCATTGGTTGTTGAAAAGCCATTTCAAACATTTGATTTGTACTTGCTATCATATCTTCCCATACAGAAACTCTAATGGAGCACCATCCATCGGTTAAATTAAAAGAATATACCTATTTTTCACCAGTTCTAGTAATTATTGTTTTCACCTGCCCAGGATTTTCAACAACTCCTATGTTGGGAATAATTCATGAGTTGTGATGTTAAGAATAGAATTTTACTTATAATTCTTGTATATCCTAATTTATAAAGGATTTAGCACTTTGTATAGGATATATGTATTAGACAGTGATCTGTAGAATTTAAGTCAGGAACAGTGCATCGAGGACTACATGTCAGGAACTGAGATCGAATCCTGATAGAGCAAGTCAAGTACTGATGGGATGGTCAGATCCTGATGCAAGATAGAATCCTGATATCAATCGTGTTACTGATGATGTCATTATGGATGCTACAGAAACTGGCAAGTGCTATAAACAGGATCTTTGTTTGAGGAACAAGCAAGAAGATATCATGAAGGAAAGAATTTTCTATTGATGGAAACTATCAACTGGACGGCAGAACATTGTCATGTATAGATTAACTTTATGTTATTAGTTGATAGGTAGCATTATAAATACTCTCTCTATATCATTGTAAAAAGGGTGAAGCAATTGTGAGTTGAGCGATTGAGTTTGTATGCGTAGCTCTGTATAAGGTTTGTATTCGAAAGTTTGAAACAAATAGAGAGAGGGATTTATTTTGTCAACAGCTGCTAAAGGTATTTGTACACCTTTGGTAGAGTTTGTATTTGATTTATTTAATACAAACAGAGTTTGATTGATTCGTTTGTTCTTGTTTATCTAATCAAGCAAAAATCAGACACGATTATATAACTTGTATTCAACCCCCCCTTCTACAAGTTATTCGAGTTAACAATTGGTATCAGAGCAGGTTGATTTAGAATAATCATAAAGATCTGCAATCATGTCTGGTTACAAGGATGGGAATACTAAGATTCCTATGCTCAAGAGAAACGAATATACTCTATGGGAAGTAAAGATGTTGCATCATCTGGAAGCAACAGATCCTGATTATCTTGACAGAATCAGAGATGGACCTTTTATCCCAACGAAGGTTGTTGGACAAACAACTGTTGATGGTGAGGTTGTTTCAGAACATACATCAGAGAAGCCTAAATCTCAATGGTCAGATAAGGACAAGGAGAATGTTCTTAAAGATGCTAAAGTGAAAAACATATTATTCAACAGTCTTGATTCTGTTCTCACTAACTATGTTCACTCTTGTAAGACTACTAAGGATATATGGGACAATCTTAAGGTTCACTGTGAAGGAACTAAGCCTGTCAGGAAGAACATGAGGACACTACTTATACAACAGTATGAGTACTTTAAATCCAAGTCTGGTTAGTCATTTACTGACACCTTTGATAGGTTTACAAAACTCATCAATGAGATGGCCATGCATGGTAAATATTATGACTTGGAGGATATGAATACTAAGTTCATGAAAGCCTTGCCTGATTTCTACAATGAGAAGATATCTGCAATTGAGGAGGCTAATGATCTTGATGAGATATCATTAGAGGCAGTGTATGGAAAACTGAGGGCTTATGAACTTGACAAGTAGCAGAAGAAGAGCATGGGTGAAGGAAAGATGAAGATTGTTGCACTTACTGCTCAATCTGAATCAAAGAAGCTTCCAGAGGAACAACATGATGAGCCTGCTGTAAAGAAATCAAGGAAGAAGAAAAGCAAAGAAAGTTCTGAGTCAGAGACTACTGATATAGACTCTGACAACAGTGATTCTGAATCAGAGATGCAGGAACTCTTTGCTATGTTTGCTAAAGCTTTCAGGAAAGGAAGATTCAACATGAGAAGATTTAACAAAGGACCTTTTCAAAAGAAGGAGGAGAAGAAGAGTGACAAAGGCAAAAGTACAATTGTCAAGCTTGATAAGGCCAATATCAAGTGCTTTAACTGCAACGAGCTTGGACACTTTGCAAGTGAGTGTAAGAAGCCTAGGAATTCAGGAAAGGGTAATGCACTCATGGTCACACAGAAGGATTGGGCTGATTCCAGTGATTCTGAAGATGAATTGGATTATGACAACATTGCACTGATGGCAAATGTTTTAGACAAACCTGGATCTTCAAAGAAAACTTCTCCATCTTCTGTTAAGGTATCACTTCACCATCTTGATTCATTTGATAGCTTAAATTCTGAAGAAATTAGATCTATCCATGCTGAATTTAAGAATCTTATTACTAACTTTAGAATTCTTACTAGTGAAAGAGATGAACTTAAGGTTAAGAATGACAAGTTAGTTGATAGAAATAATTTTCTTGAATCTGAGTTAGTTCAAACGGAAGAATATAGATTAAGTTCTGATAAAGCTAAGCATGATTATGGTGTTATTCTTGAAGCTTATGACTATGTCAGAAAAGAACTAGAGGAAGAGAGAGATGTGATTAAGACCATTAACATTTCTACAATGAGAAGATATCTGCAATTGAGGAGGCTAATGATCTTGATGAGATATCATTAGAGGCAGTGTATGGAAAACTGAGGGCTTATGAACTTGACAAGCAGCAGAAGAAGAGCAGGGGTGAAGGAAAGATGAAGATTGTTGCAATTACTACTCAATCTGAATCAAAGAAGCTTCCAGAGGAACAACATGATGAGCCTGCTGTAAAGAACTCAAGGAAGAAGAAAAGCAAAGAAAGTTCTGAGTCAGAGACTACTGATATAGACTCTAACAACAGTGATTCTGAATCAGAGATGCAGGAACTCTTTGCTATGTTTGCTAAAGCTTTCAAGAAAGGAAGATTCAACAGGAGAAGATTTAGCAAAGGACCTTTTCAAAAGAAGGAGGAGAAGAAGAGTGACAAAGGCAAAAGTATAATTGTCAAGCTTGATAAGGCCAAGATCAAGTGCTTTAACTGCAACGAGCTTGGACACTTTGCAAGTGAGTGTAAGAAGCCTAGGAATTCAGGAAAGGGTAATGCACTCATGGTCACACAGAAGGATTGGGCTGATTCCAGTGATTCTGAAGATGAATTGGATTATGACAACATTGCACTGATGGCAAATGTTTCAGACAAACCTGGATCTCCAAAGAAAACTTCTCCATCTTCTGTTAAGGTATCACTTCACTCTCTTGATTCATTTGATAGCTTAAATTCTGAAGAAATTAGATCTATCCATGCTGAATTTAAGAATCTTATGACTAACTTTAGGATTCTTACTAGTGAAAGAGATGAACTTAAGGTTAAGAATGATAAGTTAGTTGATAGAAATAATTTTCTTAAATCTGAGTTAGTTCAAATGGAAGAATATAGATTAAGTTCTGATAAAGCTAAGCATGATTATGGTGTTATTCTTGAAGCTTATGACTATGTCAGAAAAGAACTAGGAGGAAGAGAGAGATGTGATTAAGACCATTAACATTTCTGGTAAAAAGACTCAAGAAATCATTGAAAGTGGAATTCGTGGTAAAGTTAATGGTTTAGGTTTTGATAAGGCTAGACAAGAAGAAAAAGTAGCTATTGTCAATGATGATAGTAAAGTAGAAGCTAGCACATCTAAATCTGTAGGTAAGAAAATTGTTTCTGAACCTAATCATGTTAAATTTGTTGATTCAAAAGGTACCCCTGTTGTACAGAAAAGAATTAACAATAGTAATTCAGATAAGAAAGTGTTAGAGAAACCTAAGAATGTAAACATAGGGTTTCTGTCTAAGTCTCAGTTGAAGCAGAGACTAGATGGTCTTTCAGAGTCTAGCAAGATCAAAAGAAATAGGAATGGAAAAGAATGTATTAACAAACCTGATGCACCTAGGAAAAAATGCTATAAGTGTGGAAATCGTAATCATTTGGCCCTAGACTACAATCAAAAACCTTCTTGGAAAACTGAGTCCAGATTCCCCAAGACTCAGAAAGTTCAATACCAATCACAAAAAGCTTGTTATCATTGTGGTAGTTTACTTCATTCCATTAACATGTATAGAGAATATCATCAACTGTATTATGACTATTATTCTTTGAAATCTGAAACTCCTAGTCACAAACAGTTTGTGAAATCAGAGTCTAAGGTTGACTCTGCAACAGGTAAAGTAAAAGCAAAATCTTCAAAGCCTGTTGTCTCTAAATCTAGTAAGAAAGGATCCAATCAAAGTTGGGTCCTAAAAAATTCTAACTAGTTACTTTTTGTTTGCAGGGCACAGGAAAGAAGCATTCAATTATCTTGGACAGTGGATGCTCTGGACATATGACTGGAAAGAAGTCCCTGCTTACAAAGTTTGAGAGGAAAGTTGGCCCAATAATATCTTTTGGAGATGACAACAAAGGAGAAACTCTGGGATATGGCTCAATCGTTTTGGAGAATGTCATCATAGAAAATGTAGCACTGGTTGAAGGCTTGAAACATACTCTTTTAAGCATAAGTCAACTGGGTGATAAAGGTTATCAATCAATCTTTGACAGAGAAGGATGCAAAATCTTGAATATGCAGAATGGAGACATTGTTCTAACTGGTCAAAGACATGGTAACATATATGAAGCCAGCTTAAGTGATACATCTAAAGGGATTATTAAATGTCTCTACCGCAAAGCAACAAATAATGAAAGCTGTAATTGGCACAAGAAGCTCTCACATTTCAACTTCAAGAAGCTTAATCAACTTGTTGAGCACAATCTTGTGAGAGGTCTACCTAAGACAAATTTTGTGCAAGATGGACTTTGTGATGCCTGTCAGCTTGGAAAACAGAGAAGAACCACTTTCAAGAGCAAGACTACAAATTCAATTAATGAACCATTTCATATGCTACATCTTGATCTGTTTGGCCAGTAAACATTATGTCTATCAGCAAGAAAAGATATGCTCTAGTTATAGTGGATAATTTCACAAGGTTCACATGGGTGTTCTTTCTACACAAGAAAGATGAAGCTCCTCAGCAAATCATTGAACTTGTCAAGAATATTCAGAATAGCTCTGAGTACAAAGTCAAAATACTTAGGAGTGACAATGGTACAGAATTCAAGAATTCTACAATGGAGGAGTTTTGTGCAGACAATGGAATCACTCAACATTTTTCTGCACCTGGTACACCTCAGCAGAATGGTGTAGTGGAAAGAAAGAACATGACTCTCATAGAGGCAGCAAGAACCATGCTTGCAGATGCAAAACTTCCAACCTATTTTTGGGCAGAAGCTATTAACACTGCATGTTTCACTCAAAACTGTACCTTGGTAAATAGTCATGGAAAAACTCCTTATGAGATGATCAAAGGAAAGAAACCAAGTGTGAAATACTTTCACATCTTTGGATGCAAATGCTATGTCCTAAAAGTTCATCCAGAACAACTTGGAAAATTTGAAGCCAAATCGGATGAAGCAATCTTTCGAGGATATTCAGCATCAAAGGCCTTTAAAGTTTATAATCTCAGAACTCACATTGTTATGGAATCAATTCATGTTGCATTCGATGACAAGAAATTTGGAATTCTGCAAACTGATGAAAGCCATGACAAATTGGAATTTGAAAATCTGAAAAATTCTGAAATACTCTCCAGTGATGATGAAGGTTCTCCAGAAGAAATTTCTATTGCTTCTCAAAGGAGTGCTACTGTTGAGGGGGAGCAAATAAATCAAGGAGGACACAGTGATCATCAGGAACAGACTAGCTATTCAGAGTCTACTCCATCAGGAACTTATCCTTCAGAGTCTACTGAGGAAAGATCAGTAACTAGCAGCAATATGGAATCTATTGATCAAAAGGGAGTTTTTGAAGGCAGAGAGAATTCTTCTACAAGAGAAACCACTAACTTAGGGGGAGAGACTAGCAGAGTCAATCTACCACCTGTTAGAAAATGGACAAAGGATCATACTGAAGATTTGATTATTGGTGATCCAAATAGTGGTGTTCGAACTAGAAGATCAATTCAAAATGAATGCTTGTATAGTTGCTTTCTCTCAAAGAATGAACCTAAGAAGGTTGAAGAAGCCTTACAGGATCCTGAATGGGTAATTGCAATGCAGGAAGAGTTAAATGAGTTTGAGAGAAATAAAGTCTGTAAACTGGTACCAAGACCTAAAGATAGATCTATTGTTGGTGCAAAATGGGTTTTCAGAAACAAGCTAGATGAATCTGGTATGATTGTAAGAAACAAAGCAAGACTGGTGGCCAAAGGTTACTCTCAGGAAGAAGGCATTGATTATGATGAAATGGCAAGCTTGATGAGGAAGTGTATATGGAGCAACCACCTGGATTTGTTGATCCAAAGTTTCCAAATCATGTCTACAAACTTGACAAGGCACTCTCTGGACTAAAGCAGGTACCAAGAGCATGGTATGAGACTTTGTTTAAATTTCTTCTTGAAAATGGCTTCACAAGAGGTACAATTGACAAAACTCTATTCTTTAGAAAGATAAAAGGTGAATTTCTTTTTGTTCAAGTTTATGTTGATGATATCATATTTGGTTCTACTAATGAAAAGTTGTGTGCTAAGTTTAGCAAGCTTATGCAGTCTAAGTATTAGATGAGCATGATGGGTGAACTAAATTATTTCTTAGGCTTTCAGGTCAAACAGACTGAGACTGGTATTTTCATTAATCAGTCGAAGTATATCAAAGATCTTTTAGGAAGGTTTGAATTTCAAGACTGTGCAGTTGCAAAAACACCTATGGCAACAGCCACTAAACTAGACTCTGATCCTAAGGGAAAGAGTGTGGATAACACTAGTTATAGAGGCATGATAGGCTCATTGTTATATTTAACTGCAAGTAGACCAGATATAATGTTTTCTACCTGTTTATGTGCTAGATTCCAAAATGATCCTAAGGAATCTCATTTAATTGCTGTGAAGAGAATTTTTAGATATCTCAAAGGAACTCCAAATCTTGGTTTGTGGTATCCTAGAGAATCTGATTTCTCCCTAATTGGCTATTCAGACTCTGATTATGCAGGGTGTAAAATAGACAGGAAAAGCACTACAGGTACATGTCAATTCTTGGGAAACAGATTGATTTCTTGGGCAAGCAAGAAGCAACAATCTGTCTCAACCTCAACTGCAGAAGCTGAGTACATAGCAGCAGGCAGTTGTTGTGCACAGCTCATTTGGATAAGGAATCCGTTGATGGATTATGGTATGACACTTAGTAATATTCCTATGTTTTGTGATAATACTAGTGCTATCAAAATTGGAGAAAATCTAGTTCAACATTAAAGTACTAAGCACATTGATGTTAGGTATCATTTTATTAGAGAACATATTGAAAATGGTACTGTGGAATTTCACTTTGTTTCTACTGACAAACAGCTTGCAGATATTCTAACTAAACCACTTAATGAGTCTACATTCAGTAGGTTAGTAAGTGAGTTAGGAATGTTAAATTTCTAGATCTTTAACATCTGCAAAAGTAGCAAGGTATGTTGTTTTCAGCTTATATACTTCATATTCTTGTCAGGATCTATATTTGATTATTAAATGCTTAAGCTGTAACATTGTACTTTGATACATTTCAGTATGATAGACTTGTTAATAAACATCAGTATCAGGATTGCTATCAGTATGCTGACGTCATCAGGATTTTATCGTCAGTATCAGGATTGTGAAATTTGTGTGTACTATTGTTTCAAATCCTAAAGTTCATGTTAAGTAGTAATCTAATTCTGAGTTTTGTTAAGTCTATGCTAGCAAGCTTTAATTCATTCATACTGTTAATTTATATTTCAGATCAGTCAATAAACAACAATAAGCAAGTAGATAATAAGAAATTGTATTTTCATTAATTGAAAGCATTACATACATGGAAATGAAATACAAATATCTTTTTGTCTAACTTCTATTGATAACCCTATTCTTGTCTGAAATTTGTTGCTGTTCTTGGTCTTCAAAGATCTACTTCAGGACAAGGAGCATCTCAAGAGTCACTTTGATGATTACTCCTGGATTTCTTATCTGGGCGACTTGAATGAGAGCAGCTGACTAGAATGTATAGCATCTCCATCAAGATCAACCTCAGACTCTCGGCCAAATTCTTCATCCTCAAGTTTTGAAGAGATTAGAGGGAGATTGTATCCAACAGATGGATGTTTTAAGAGAAGGTTCTGGACATTATTTGGATCTACTCCAACCATGTCTAAAGCGATGAGGCAAGTCATCTCTTCAAAGAGACGAACTATGAACCTTTGGTCATGAAAAATCTGTTCATCATATGTGAGGAATCGAAAGATGGGGTTAAAGGTCATTGTGTTTTGATGGAAGCTCTGTGTTTACAGAGAGGTTTTGTGTGTTTTTGGAGTTAAGAAAGGCAAAAGACATCAGGTGTTTATAAAGGAAAGAGTGAGAAGCTGAACAGTCATTTTGAAGTGTTCAATGTATCTGCGTATATATCTATGCGTATGACTGGCCCTCTCATATTTCCAAGATATTTTGACAATCTAACAAAATATTTTTGTTTGGATTATTGATGTTCTTTCAGGTTAAATTCTAATATTGCCACGTGGAACTCCATTTAATCTCTGGAATCAGGATGATAGTGATCAGGAAAACGGAAGTAATTTCATCAGGATTGATGATTATTATTATTATTTAATCACATTGAGAATTGTGATTATCTTGGTGAAAAAGATCACATTAGAAAATGAAGCTGATCAGTATTGATTTTATTTTGGTTTTACCCTGATTTATTTAATTGAAATCAATTTTGGATTTTATTTTCCAAAAATCGTGGGTAAACTGCATTTTTCAGGGACTGACACCTGTCAACCTACGTGTCAACGTGGGTTAGTGGGTCTGAAGGATTTTTGAATATATCTTTATTTTGAGACTCTGATTGTTTATTGTTAACCTCTAATTCATATTTCCAAAGGCAAAAACATTCATTTAAGTGCTCAAAATCTCTAATCAATTTCAAGATTTCTCAAGTTCTTTTCAGATAAAAAATGGCAGCTTAAAGAAGTCTACCTAAATCAGTAGCTTTCAAGTTTGGTGACTTTGATTTTATGACTAACAATCATGTTGCAGCAATCACCAGCAAGAAAGGAGTATCAGCTGATTTTCATCCTGTGATGGATTTTATGGCTATTGGACCTTTGTGTTATGCATTGGCAGCATCTCCAGAAATAAATCAAGCTACTGTTTCACAAGCTTGGCAGAATGCTGAAGTAATTGATTCTACTCAGAGTCAATCAGGTAAGATTGTTCTACACGTAGGACAAGATACTTATGATATTACTGAATCTGTTGTTAATTCAGTACTTCACTTACCTGTTTATGTGAATTATGCAAGTGAATCATCTAATGATGATGTAAGAACTATGTTGTCTGCACTAGGTTATAGTGGACCTCTAGACAACATGAGCCAGTTAAATAGATCTTTTCTTAGGAAAGAATGGTCTTTCTTCTTTGATCAAATTGCTAAATGTTTTACTGGTAAATGTAATTCTTTTCAGCAAATTACTTCTGTTACATCATATATTGCTTATAGTTTGCTTTATGACAGAGTAATTAACATTGGCCACATTCTCTTAAGTCAGATGAGTATTAAACTTGGGTCAAGAGATCAAGACAGGAAAATGGTTTATTATCATAGATTTATGCAAATGTTTATTAACCATTTTATTCCTGATGTTGAAGCTAGATTTGGTAGAGAACATTGTGTTTCTTCTTATGTACAGTAAAAGAGAATTTTCTCGATCTGACATTACAAAGAAGGACAATGAAAAGAATCTAGATGAAATACCTGCAATTCATTATCCACATCATGTTCAGGTAATTCTTACAACCCATCTTCCTACTTTCTACAATTCTTCTTTCTTTTGTGGTGAAATGACTCATGAATCTCATTTTGAGGAGAACCCCCCTGTGTCTACCCAAGTAGCCCAAAACATTATAGTCTCTGAAACAATTCAAGAACAAAGTTTTAATCCATAGCCTGTTGTTTCAAAGAAACCAACCTCTGGTGTTTCTCAAAAGACATCAGTTGTAAGGAAGAGAAGATTTGTTGTGTCAAGTAGTAGTAGTAGTTCTAGTGAAGATGATGATAATATATCTCTTGCTGAGAGAGAAGAATTGAAGGCTGCAATTCAACTTTCTAAGCTAGGACAAAGAGATGAAGCACCTAGTCACAGCCAGGCTGCAGTCTCTCAAAAGACTGTAGTACTTAAAAAGGGAAAACAGTTATTGGATACTGTCTCTCAAAAGATTGTGTCTATTGAAAAAAGATCTCATCCCAAGATCACTTCTGTGTCTACACCTCTTGAATCTTTTCAGGATAAATCTTTTGCTCACTATACCAGGAGAACAAGGAGAAAGATTCAATTGTCACCTACACACACAGAGTCTAGTCCAACTAACGTCATGCAGGTCTCTACAAATGAAGCTACAATCAAGTCAGCAATTGACAATAGAGATCTTGATATTGATTCTTTATGGGAAACTACATTGTTATACAGACTGGCTATGGGAGTTATTTCTATCAAAGTGAAACTATCCAGGCTGGTTCTAGATTTTCTAGTTAAAAGAGTACCAAAACTTTCATTTCCTGAAGAATATGGACTTCTACATCAAAGACTTGACTTAATGAAGATGTATTTCTATGTCTCAGTCAGAAGACAATTAGTCAAGAAATTTGGACTCTCGAAGTATGTTGCACTTCAATCACTTCATGCATATTTATTTGACAAGGATGTCATTATTGAAGATGCTTCAGCTCAAGGTGAACAACAGGAGGACGTAGATAGAGGAATGCAGTCAACAGGAGATACTATTGCACCAGTGGTGGATAGTAGGACAGATCAGATCACAGTCACTGCAACACAAGAACACTACTAGAAAAAGTAGAATAGACATCGCCCCTTTTACATCGGTTAATGATGTCCCCGATGTAAAAAATATCAATGACATCGGTCGAAAAAAAAACTGATGTCTTTAATATATTATAAAATCACATTACCAGCAAACCGATGTCATTGCCATTTCATTAAAAAATCAATGACATCGGTCAGGTAAACAACCGATGTCTTTGATATATTATGACATCGGTCAAAAATAAACCGATGTCTAAAGTATGGTTAACAAAAAATTCAGTCCGCGCGCCCACACAAAATATTAGTTCCCCCTTGGCAAATTTTTGAGTTCCCCCCTTTATTTCCCCCTTAGCCAGTTTTTTAATTCCCCCCCTTTTTTAGCTTTTTCGGACAAAAACACACCTATACACTCATAATTAAAATAAAATAAACAATTAAACATAACTCTCTTTTCTCTCCTCTCTCTGGCGACTCGACGGCTCTCTCTCTCACCTCACCTCGCTCGACAGCCACTCTCTCTCTCCCCCTTCTCTCCCTCTCTCTCTCTTTCACTCTCTTAACCCTAATTTCTCGCTCTTAATCGATCCAATTTGAAGCAGTTCATCAAACCCTAATATTTGAAAATTGGGGATCTTTTAATTCAGGTTAATTGTTGATTCCTATTTGTTTTAGTGTATATCAGTGTATGTAAACTCATATATTTGTGATTTTATAGGGACTTTGATGGCTGGAGCTGCACTGCTGGGATGGGGCGAAACAAGAAGGGCTCTGAGTACAATTACAATTGATGGTGCATCTGTAATATTTTTTTCGTCGTATACATAAATATTTTAGCCTTTTGTTTTGTAATTATTTTTTTTTTTTAAATTAACATGAAGCAGAGCAAGAGAGATCAACATTTGTATCCTCTTTAACTCCCGTTATTGCTGAATATATCTCTAAGCCACCAGTTGATGATGCTCAATCTATTATTGGTAATCTCAAGGCAAGGTGCTTTATTAAGTCTTCTTGTTTAAATGCCGCTATTTTGCAAGACTGATAAGAAATCTCCCTGTTCTTGTTTGTAATAATTAGAGTAAGATGATGTTTTTAGGTACAAGTTCATTTCACTAGCCATATTCACATTTCTTTTTGCATGTATGTAACCCTTATTATTGATTTGTTTGATAAGAATGATGTCTATAGATTTGGGTAGCATGAAATTCGAGAACCTAGCAACCAGGATTCAACTTATGCTTTACTCCCTAGAGACACACAATATTCAAGTTTTGAGACCAGGTGAGTACTTGAGTTTCTTTCATTTGTATTAGCAGATTGTGGATTAAAAAGGTAATGGTGAAAACATTTCATTTACAGGTTTAAAGAATGGGGTTTTGAAAAGGGATAGGGAGACAATGCAGAAAGAGTTATGGAGACAATGAGATATCTTTCTGAGGTGCTCCAAGCTCCAGATTCAGTAAACATGGAGAAGTTCTTTAGCAGGGTCCCAACGACTTTCAACGTTGTTCTATTTTCTGTCCATGGATACTTTGGCCAAGCAGATGTCCTCGGATTGCCAGACACTGGCGGTCAGGTATATGCATTTTCTCATAATTATATATCAAGTGCTGCTGCCTGAAATCACGTTGTTGAATAACTAGTTATTTATTTGTTCAATCAATAGGTGGTTTATGTTTTGGATCAAGTGCTTGCTTTGGAAGAGGAATTGCTACTCAAATTAAGCAGCAAGGTCTTAACGCTAAGCCTCAGATTCTTGTGGTAAGAAACCATATGTGCCTGTGTCTCTGTGTGTGTCACAATGGAAGATTATTGACCTTGAAGTATCATGTAACTCATATAATCTTCATTCATTCATCAGGTGACTCGACTTATCTCTGATGCAAAGGGGAATACATGCAATTAAGAACTGGAACCTGTTCTAAAGACAAAGCATTCCCACATTCTTCGAGTTCCATTCAGGACAGAAAATGGAATTGTTTCGCAATGGATTTCCCATTTTGACATTTATCCTTACCTTGAAGCTTTAACTCAGGCATGTGTCATTTGAATAACCTCTTAATCTGTGGTTTTCACTATATTCCACAAAAAACACTTGCTTGGTTAATGTTTTCTAATGCTTAGTTTTTTTTCCCATTTTTTATTCACTAGGACACCACCAAGAAAATTCTTGAAATAATGGAGGGAAAACCAGATCTTGTTATTGGAAACTATACTGATGGAAATTTAGTTGCAGCTCTGATGGCAAACAAACTCGGCATAACCCTGGTAACTTCACTTAATCAGATTAGTTGAGTTGAAATCGATGCTTTTTTTGTGTCACTTTAATTTGATTTATATGGAATAGGGAACTATTGCACATGCTTTGGAGAAGACTAAGTATGAAGAATCAGACTTGAAATGGAAGGAACTAGACTCTAAGTATCACTTTTCATGCCAATTCACAGCTGATACGATTACAGTTTCTATGATTTTACTTCTCTTGTTGCTATACACATATATATAACTGAAACAACATTCAAAGGCCTCCTTCAAGTGCACTTCCTTGTTAACCAAATATAACAAATGAAAACTAAAAAGGTGTGCTGCATTTGGAGGATCTTTTTACAGTGTATACTTTGAGGTAACATCCAATATCAAACTCATTTTATTTTAACTATTGTAATATGTAAGAATTATGTCTGGAATACATGGTCTGTTAAGATGAAAGAGATCAGGTTCTGGCATATCAAGTAAGCTTAAACATAAACAAGTAGGTCATAACATTTAGCATATCAAGTAAGCTTAAACATAAACAAAATTCATGCATACATTTTAGTTAACTCAGTTAGTCAGATCTGCTAAATAGATAAGTACCTTCCAGGTTCAAGGTATCACTTTATCTCCTTATCTCCACACAATGATCTTGTTTTTCAGGTCTTGATTATGTTCTACAACAATGTCATTGGCACTCACCTTCCGAGCACTCCATCAATTTCGAGCACTCCATCAAGGCCAAGATATAGGTTGTTTTAATTAGGTTGTTTTAACTATGGTAGTTAGAGCGTTATAGTTTGTTTTTACATGGAGTGGTATGTCAATTATATTTTTGGTTTGGAAGAGGCATTTTGACTTGAAATGTAGCTAGTTTGTTAGTTTTGCGGAGAGTCATTGATGTATATACTGAATTTTTTTGATAATGATAATGAAGTTTTTGTTATTTTCATAAGTGTTTGAGTTTTGGATTGATAAGTTCCATCAATACAACATTCATTTTAGTATTATTTTGGTGCATAAATATATATATGAATACAGTAATAAATATAATACATTGTTAATGCTTTTCACATCGGTGTCTAACTGATGTTAATATGTATGATACACATCGGTTATATTACAGTAAACGATGTCTCAAACACTCTTTGACATCGGTTAGTTGCTAGTAACCGATGTCCCAGATAGTATCTAACATCAGTCAGGTTTCAGGGAACGATGTGATAGATACTCTTTGACATCGGTTACAAACCGATGTGAAAAGGCAGTGAATGATGTGATAGATACTCTTTGACATCGGTTTAAAACCGATGTGAAAGGGGTTGGACCTTTCTCTACACCCACAAAGACATCGGTTGAAAAAAGGCCAGACATCGGTTTTTAGCCGATGTCTATTGACCTGTTTCTAGTAGTGGAACCATCTAGTCAGAGGTTGGATGACTCAGGAGCTGTGATAGCTGATGCTGAAAGGTCTTCTGCGATGACTGAAATTGCAAGTGAGAAACCCTATGATATGGGAGGAATAACTTTGACTGATTTTCCTGAAGATCAAACAAACATTGTTCAGTCAGAGTCTATCCACCTTGAGGGTGAGTCTCAGCAAACAACACTTAAAGATGGTGACATACTAAATATGGTGTCTAATGAAGTATTATTGAAGACATCAAAGTCTAGTAGAGAACCTGAAAGTGGTATACTGGAGCCTGTAGTCTCTGGAAAGAAAGTAGATGTTTGTAAGGGTTCAGAGATTATAGCAGCTCACTCCTTGGAGAAAACCTCAAGCCCATTGTCAAATGAGGAACCCTCTCTCCATGTGAGTTCAGGTATAAAAACTTCTCAACTCTATTTTTCTGTAGGTCATGAGAGCACTTATCCAAATTTGAGTGATACACTTGAAAAGATGGATATTGATCCACAATCTGAGAGGCTGGCTCCTGACCAGGCAAAAGGAGAGGTAGAAAGAGTGTTGACTTTAGATAGTCAAGTGAGAATGATGGTATGGATGATCAACTCCATAGCGAGGGAGAGAAAATTAGGAAACCACCATCGTTTGATTTCTGGGATCAGGTTTTTCCTGAATCTTGGTCTGACAATCTTGGTATGGATGCTGGTACTTATTCTTTTATCAAGATGTATGAGAAGCATGACTTAGCAAAGCACAATGCAAAGCCAGAAGTTAAAGCTCAGAAGCAGAAAGAAAGGCTTGCAGGAATTATCAACAGAAGAGGTGAAAGGCTAAGAAAAACTTCTACACCACTTGTACTAGAAGAAATTCCTAATGATCCTAGTATTCCTTTGTATGTACTTCCAATATCAACCAGAATTGAGACATCAACAGTATCTGATCAATCTAAGGAGTAGTCAGGATTTGTAGATGTTAGTACACAGAATACTGGTGAAGGACAGAATGATCATATTGCAGCTTCAGATCAGAAAGATGAAGATGTTTGTAACTCTAATCGAGTATTATTACTTGAATATCATTCTACACAGACAACTTCTTCTACACGGCTTGAATCTGAAGATATTCCAAATACTTCCAACATTGAAGTCAATTCTGAAGTTTTACAAGACATTCAGAAATCTCAAGTTGAAATTTAATCAAGACTTCGAATACTTGAAGATAACCAAGTCACTATTATGGAAAATCAAGCAGTTCTGATGAATCTCATTTGTTCTGTTACTGAGTCTCTTGGTATTAATGTTGCTGATGTCAAAAAGGAGGAGATAAAAACAATTCAAAGGCAACAGACTGGGGGAGATAAACAGACTGGGAAAGATAACAGAAGAACTAAGGATGACAGAGGTGAATCTTATCAAGGAAGTGGTAAAGGAAAAGAAGCATCAAATAGTTGAATTCTTTCATCTAAGTACTAGATACTTTGTCTACATCTGAAGAAGGAGGTACTTAACTTCATGATTTTAAATTCATAAATTCTGTTAGTCACAGAGGCATGCCTGTATACATCTAATAACAAGCCTAATTGTTTGTAATGCTTTGCATTACTTACATGACCTCTTAACTGAGGGAACCTCTAGTTGTAGAGTTTCTATTGGTTTTGTACTTATAGTAGGCATCAAATCCTAGTTGTGTAACTGTGACGGCCCCAAATCCCTTAATCAAAATTAACTAGATAATGGTAAAGCATGCATATTAATTAATTAGACATTACCAATCCCACGCCTAGATCGCCAACAGGTAAGAGTTTGAAACAATATAAACTACCAATTCAAAACAATTTATTATTACAAACCACAAATTATTTTAAGTTCAAAAGATTACAGACTAAGTTCAAAAGTTCTAGCAAAATAAGATCCATCAGATCGCCACTCCCTTCTACCTGGAACTGCCTCCTATAGGCTACACCTGAACCACCACAATTCTTACGCGCAGTCTCAAGAGTCCTTACCATCTTCGAGTTTCACTGAAAGGTTAAGGAAAATAAAATCATTGAGCCAATTGCTCAGCAAGTGCATAAATCAACAATATAAGCCTGGCAAAATAATCAAATGTAAAGCAAGATATATTAATCTGCAACTGAAAGGTATCAACTGAATCAATATCAAAAGTAAATGAGTAGGAATTGGAATATCTGATAAGACGCTACGAGCAAAGCTGGGTGATCAGCCCAGGCTAGAGCTCCGAACCCGCATATCCAATACGGTGTTCATCAAATATAAGGGGATCCCAGGCACACATTGGAATATAATAATAATATAATTTGGACCGGCGCCTCGGTCAAAGTAACATTCCATCCAATTCCATTAAGGTCAAATAAAAGTCTGTCAAATTCAATTCATCTCAAAGAAACAAGAACATCAATGTCATATCAAGTTGCTAATAAGCATGAATAGGATTCTCGGATTTCAAATGAATGATTTTCAGATTTCGAATAAATGACAAGGCAAAGTGAAGAAAGTCAATCATTCTGGATTCTTGGGAGTTGGGATTCTGTTTAGTGTACTTTGATTAAGTCAAGAATTAATAAGTGTTTTAAATGGAAAAGAATTCATCATGCAAGAGGGTATTTATATAATGGTTTCAAGGATTCAAGAATTCAAGAAAATACAAAAGGGTTTCCAAGTAATATGATTATCGATTAACAAGTCAATTCAAATTCAAGGGTATGGAATCAATCACATGGTATACGACAATAATAAGGTCGGAAAGAATATGGTATTAGTTTGTGACAATTTAACAATTCGATGTCTCATGGCATTCAACATATGGTAACAACAAGGTAGGATAGTACACTTGCCTTAAATCACGGGTTTGCACTAGATAGCGTCTTCTTCGATCGGCTCCTTGCCAGGCCTCCTACTCGGACCTATAATAATAATAAACCATATCTTATTTTCCCCTCATTAGTTTACATACCACAAGACAATCCTAAATAATGCTAACGCCCCATCGATAACTTTATAACTATATACACATATATGTTTATATACATGTAATCACATAAGTCACGTAAGTCACTTAGCACATAAAGTCATTTAACATATAATGTAGTATGGCATAGTACTATAATGACACTACGACTTAACATTGGAGATGTGCTTTAGAGTTTTGAAAATCATACTTATATATTTTTAGAAATTTCGGCGGCATCTCCTTTGTATAGTCTTCAAACCATACCGGACTATAACCGGCTCAAACAACACAAGGCAAACACAATATACTTCCAATGCCTACAACTCCATCAACAATCGACTACTACTAACCATCAAGCAACTCTAAATCAACTTAGCATCTCCACTACCACTCCTTATACAATCCAACATTCATTTTCACATAGCAATTAAATCATGCAACTATTTATTCATGTAGCAATCAAATTAATTAACATTTAAACAATCTAAGCAGAAATTCTCAAAATTCACACAACTCACTACAATCTCTCTTCTCTTCCTCTCGGCCCTCTCTTTCTCCCTCTCTCTCTCGGCCTCTCGGCCTCTCTCTCTCTCTCTCACTCTCGGCTTCTCCCTCTCTCTCTCTCACTCGGCCTCTCGGCCTCCCTCTCTCCTTCTCAATCTCTCTCTCTCGGCCTCCCTCCATCAACACCAAGCACACACACAAATTCCTCACAATGACTTACACAATTACTTACACCCAAACTTTGATTCATAATTCAATATCTCAACAACCCATCAACACTAACTAACAAACTCATACTAAAATCAAATTATATCACTAACCCATCAAATTTCATATCATATAATCATCAAAATCATAAACCCTTTTTAATTTCACACCTACTAACAAACATCAATCATCAAAACATACATACCCACACCTTGTAAATTTATAAAAACTCAAACCCATCAACAACATCAACTTAAAAAGTTATAAAAACTTACATGCAATCACATATCACTTAATAATCATGTAAAATCATAAAATTAGCACTTGCATGCAAACCCTTGGCTCACTTTCGATCATGGCCGAAGGTTTGGGGTTCTCCGGAGAGCCCGAAAACTCGTGGGTCTCTACCAAGGAGTATACCCAATCATAAACACCCACAAAACTCACCTTTGAAGCTTGATTTTCGAAAACCCTAGTTTGAAAAGTGATGAAAATCGAAATTAAAAGACATGGGGTTGTAGAGGATGAAGAGAGGAGTAATTTTATATATAGGATTTCATGGTTTAGTAGAGAAATTACCTTGGATTGTGAGGTTGAAGTTTAATGGAGGTTGGGAGAATATAGAGAGAATTGAGAGAGAAGAAGACACCCGGGGGGGGGGTTGTCTCGGCCGTGTAAGAAAAATGGGAAGGGGAGGGTTTTTGTCTAGCCTACACACACACACACATGTAATTTAATCATATTTTAATGATACATCTTTTAATTAAATAAAAGACTTAACAATTAAATCCTAATTATAAGATATTTTGGATCCAAAAATAATTTATTGACACATAAAATTAGAATATGCAATTCTCTTCCTCAATATAATTTTAAAACATTTTTAAAAAATCATTTTGTGAAAAGATTTGGATTTTACAAGTTTTAATATTTTAAAAAGAATAATAAATAGAAAAATCATTGTAAAATATTTTAATTCAAAAATAAATTAAACTTTTATTTTTAAAAAGTCTTTAAATACATAAGGATAATAAAACAAGAGATTTCATGATTTTTACTAACTCCAAGAATTTTATAAAAATGTTTAAGCAATTAAAAATCATATTTTAATATTTAAAAGCTATGAAATTTTGATATCAATTCACATCAACACATCTAGCAATTATACACATATCACATATTCACAATCATAAAACAAGTAATGACTCATCAATTAAGCAAATAATAATATTTTTAATGCCAAATAATATAATTTAAAGAGTACGAAATTCCCAGATATTACATCCTTCCCCCCTTAAACGGATTCTGTCCCCAGAATCAACTATGTAAACAAATGAGGGTACTATTCTAACATATCACTTTCTAACTCCCAGGTTGACTCTTCAACCTTAGGATTCCTCCACAAAACTCTAACTAACGCAACTGATTTATTTCTAAGCACTTTCTCTCGATGATCTTCTATTCTGATCGGCTGCTCTACATAATACAAATCTGGCTGAATTTCTACTGGCTCATATTCTATCACACACTTAGTGTCAGGATGAAACTTCTTAAGCATCGATACATGAAAAACATTATGAATATGCTGCATCTGAGGCGGTAAAGCTAATTCATAAGCTACTCTGCCCACGCGTCGCAAAATCTCAAAAGGTCCTACAAATCTTGGACTCAACTTTCCTTTCTTCCCAAATCTGGTTAATCCTTTCCATGGCGAAACTTTTAACAGTACTGGATCACCTACTTCAAAATCTACTTTCTTTCTTGCTGGATCTGCATATTTCCTCTGCCTGTCTTGAGCAGTTCGTAATCTTTTCTGAATTAGTTCCACTGTCTCTTTCGTCTGCTGAATCAATTCTGGTCCTACTATCTTTCCCTCACCAACTTCTTCCCAACAAACAGGAGATCTACACTTCCTTCCATAGAGAGCTTCATATGGAGGCATCCCAATACCAGCATGATAGCTGTTGTTGTAAAAAAATTCCACCAAAGGTAGATGCTCGTCCCAATTGCCTTTAAAATCTATTGCACAAAGTCTAAGCATGTCTTCAATCGTCTGAATCGTTCTTTCGTTCTGACCATCTGTCTGAGGATGATAAGCAGTGCTCATTCTGAGTTGTGTTCCGAGATGTTCTTGAAACTGTGTCCAAAATCTTGAATTAAAACGGGGATCTCTGTCAGATACTATAGATACTGAAACTCCATGACGAGTCACAATCTCTTTCAAGTACAAATGCACTAACTTGTCAAGCGAAAATCTTTCGTTAATCGGTAAGAAATGAGCTGATTTCGTCAATCGATCAACTATAACCCAAATAGCATCGTGATTAGCCTTCGATCTTGGTAGACCTACTACAAAAATCCATCGCAATGTGCTCCAACTTCCACTCAGGTATTTCCAATGGTTGAATCAATCCACTTGGTCTTTGATGTTCTGCTTTCACTCTTTGGCATGTATAACAACGACTTACCCACTCCGCAATTTCTCTTTTCATGTCTGGCCACCAAAAATTCTTCTTCAAATCTTGATACATTTTCGTGCTTCCAGGATGTAATGAAAACTTAGAACTATGGGCATCACACAACAATTCTTCTTTCAACTCTTTCACATCAGGAATCCATATCCTTGAGGAAAATCTTAAAATACCTTGGTTATCTTTATGCGTGCAAATTTCTTCTCCGGTCAACTCATTCAATCTTTGATTCATCACTTCTTCTTGGCATTTTCGAATTTTGTCCAATAATATTGGTTGAAATGTCATGGTATAGACTTGATCTGCTGGAATCTCTATTGCACAAACTTCAATCTCTAACTTCTCAAACTCTCTAAACAATTCTTGAGTCATTGTCAGCGTATTCAATCTTTCCTTCCTGCTTAGCGCATCAGCTACGACATTTGCCTTCCCCGGGTGATAACTAATGGTACAATCATAATCCTTTATCATCTCTAGCCATCTTCTTTGTCTCATGTTGAGTTCCTTCTGAGTAAAAATATACTTTAAACTCTTATGATCCGTAAATATCTCACACTTCTCACCATAAAGATAATGTCTCCACAATTTCAACGCAAACACAATTGCTGCTAGCTCGAGGTCATGGGTAGGGTATCTCTGTTGATGAGGTTTCAGTTGCCTTGAAGCATACGCAATCACCTTTCCATGCTGCATCAACACACATCCTAAACCCTTATGCGAAGCATCACTGTAGATTACAAAATCTCCTTTATCATCTGGCAACGCTAACACTGGAGCTGTCACCAATCTCTGCTTAAGCTCTTGAAAATTCTTTTCACACTTATCAGTCCATTCAAACTTTTCATTCTTCCGTGTCAACTTAGTCAATGGTACCGCAATCTTAGAAAAATCCTTAACAAATCTGCGATAATATCCTGCTAATCCCATAAAACTTCTTACTTCTGTCGGTGTCCTTGGTCTTTCCCAATTCACAACTGCTTCAATCTTTGCTGGGTCAACTCATATTCCTTCTTTACTCACAATTTGTCCAAAAAATTGGACTTCCTTCAACCAAAACTCACACTTGGAAAACTTGGCATACAACATCCTTTCTTAATATTTCCAATGCTATCCTTAAATGCTCTGCATGTTCTGCTTCCGTCTTTGAGTATATTAAAATATCGTCAATGAAGACTATCACAAACTTATCCAAAAATTTCTTAAACACTCGGTTCATCAAATCCATAAATGCTGCTGGCGCGTTCGTCAATCCAAAAGCCATAACCAAAAATTCGTAGTGACCATACCTCGTTCGAAAAGCAGTCTTCGGTATATCCTCTGGCTTGATTTTCAGCTGGTGATATCCTGACATTAGATCTATCTTCGAAAAACATGTCGCTCCTTTCAACTGGTCAAACAAATCATCGATCCTCGGTAATGGGTATATATTCTTGATAGTCAACTTATTCAACTCCCGATAGTCGATACAAAGTCTCATACTTCCATCTTTCTTCTTCACGAACAATACTGGCGCTCCCCAGGGTGATACACTTGGTCTTATAACTCCTTTGTTTAATAACTCTTGAAGATGACTGGCGAGTTCCTTCATTTCGGACGTGCCATCCTGTATGGAGCTTTGGAAATAGGTTCTGTCCCTGGTGCTAAGTCAATCGCGAATTCAATCTGACGATCTGGAGGTAATCCGGGTAGTTCTTCGGGAAAAACATCTGGAAACTCATTGACTACGGGAATATCCTCTAATTCCACTCCTTCTCGACTCTTGTCTATCACATAAGCAAGATAAGCCTCACATCCTTTCCTTAACAATCTCTTGGTTTGCATCATGGTAAGAAACGTACTAGTCTGCCTACGCCCCTTAAAGATAACTCTATCGCCTTCTAGAGATCTCAATGACACTCTCTTACTCCTATAATCGATATGCGCATCATACTCGGCAAGCCAATCCATTCCTAAAATAATGTCAAAATCTCCTAATTGAAAAGGTATCAAGGTGACGGGAAAATGATATCCTAAAATCTCTACTACACAAGGTGAACATACTTTATCTACTGGTATCTGGTCCTGATTAGCTAACACAATGTTCAAAGCTTCTCTTAACATACGAGTATCACACTTCAACTTATTCACAAAATCTTTAGAAACAAACGATCTAGTAGCACCCGAATCAATTAACACTTTTGCACTAATGGCGTTCACGAAAAGCGTACCTGCCACTACATCCGAGCTTCTCACTGCATCGTTCATATTCATGTTGAAGGTCCGGGCATGAATTGGATAGGCTGAAGCTTGATAACTTGGGGCTTGAAGAGCTGGAACTTGCTGAAGTACAGGTGGACTTAGAATCTGAGTTGGAATCTGAGATGTTGCCACTTGGTTCACTGGGGTAGAGGTAGTCAATCTCATCAAGTTGTTGTTTGGAATAGGCGATCTGCACTCTCTAGCCATATGTCCCACTTTACCACACTTGTAACAAGTCACACTCGATTTCGAATTCCGGCACTCATTATCATAATGATCTTTCTAATTACACTTGAAACAAACAATATCTGCTTTCATACACGCTCTTGTATGCCTCTTAGAACATGCCTTGCACTCTGGTATAGATGGTCGGGGAAATCTTGGTTGATTGGGGTTCTGAGGAAGGGTTTCTGAATTCCTATTTTTGGGCACATTTCTTTCAAAAAAATTTCCCTGGTTCTGAAATCCGGGCTTTCTATCCATCTGATTCGTTGACTTTCCTTGATCCTGGTTCCTTTCTATTGCTTCCACTTTCCTCTTTAAGTTGCCCCTTTCCTTCTGATTCTGATCACTCTCACCTTCTATTATCATTGCCTTCTGAACCACTTATGCATACGAGTTTATCTCAAAAGCTGCAACTCTGCTCCTTAACCATGTCTTTAATCCCTGTTGAAACCTCTTCGCTCTTTTCTCATCTGTATCCACATAATCTCCTACAAACCTTGCTAATTTTGTAAACTTCTTCTCATATTCATCAACACTCATATTCTCCTGCTTAAGATTAAAGAACTTTAACTCCATCTGATTCTGCATATGCCTAGGAAAATACTTCTCCAGAAAAATCCTTCTAAACCTATCCCACGGAATCACTTCTGCTGCTTCTAGGGCCTTAGCCGACTCCCACCAATAATTAGATTCACCCTTAAGAAAATAGTTAGCAAACTCTACCTTTTGTTCATCACTAACCTTCACCAGTGCGAAGGCCTTCTCCATTTCCTTAACCACATCTGGGCTTCAACTGGATCTTTTGTTCCTTGAAAATCTGGGGGTTTCACAGCCTGAAAAGATTTAAAAGTTACCGCAAGCTGAGCTGGTTGTTGCTGTCCTTGTTGCTGTTGTAACTGCTGATGTTGTTGCTGAAGTAGCTGCTGCTGCTGAGCAGCTACTACCTTGATTACATCCATATTACCTTGATTACATCTCTATTCTGATTATCTTGATTCCTATTCTGATTAGCTCTAGTATTGCTCCTTCTGGGAGACATCTTTCTGAATATTAAACAGTCATCTATTTATCCACAAGCATATGTCTAACCGCACATGGCACAATATCGTCTAACAATTCTAATATGACATAAGTACGACCTAAAATTTAAAACAATCTCACGCGGCCAAATAATACGATATGGGAAAACGGTAATAATAACGATAATGGTACCGATGACATCCATCGATAACCCAAATCCAAAGGTTCAAAATCCATCCAACATAAAGTACAAAAACCGAAACTGAAAGTACGATAAAGTCTAACAACACAAGTCTGATAATAACATGGCTATACTATAAGCCATCGCATAAAACCCAAAACATAAAACTAGTCCTCCTGCAACTTGTTGATCACGCGCTGGAGCTCATCCACCATCATCTGAACCATCGTATGACTATCCTAATCGCTATGAGGTGCCATCTCACGAAGTCGCTCGTTAGCCATCCGGGTAAGTACCTGAAGCCTAGAGATAAGGGTTCCATCATGGTTCGCAAGTATGCCATCATCATCATCGTACAACGCATCAATCCTCCTCTTAAGCTGAATGTTCTCGCCATACTGACGTTCACACTCCCTAAGCAACTCCTGGTAAACGGACAAGGGTACGGTAGCTGGAAGATCTGCAGGGGGTGGAGCTGAAGGTCCTGGTGCCCGCTGTCGCTGCCAATAATATATATATATATATATATATATATATATATATATATATATATATATATATAACGTTAGATAAAACTTAAAAACATTCTACTTAAACACTCTCGATAATAGGGGTCAATCAATCCTATTCTTTTAGAAATATCATACTATTACATTCTAAGTGAGTTTCTATTTTAATCCTAAGTGATTATTGAAAATGTGATCTATCTTGTTACCTAACCCTATATTGTTCAGTGACTCAAACCTGTGGCTCTGATACCAAACCTGTGACGGCCCCAAATCCCTTAATCAAAATTAACTAGATAATGGTAAAGCATGCATATTAATTAATTAGACATTACCAATCCCACGCCTAGATCGCCAACAGGTAAGAGTTTGAAACAATATAAACTACCAATTCAAAACAATTTATTATTACAAACCACAAATTATTCTAAGTTCAAAAGATTATAGACTAAGTTCAAAAGTTCTAGCAAAATAAGATCCATCAGATCGCCACTCCCTTCTACCTGGAACTGCCTCCTATAGGGTACACCTGAACCACCACAATTCTTACGCGCAGTCTCAAGAGTCCTTACCATCTTCGAGTTTCACTGAAAGGTTAAGGAAAATAAAATCATTGAGCCAATTGCTCAGCAAGTGCATAAATCAACAATATAAGACTGGAAAAATAATCCAATGTAAAGCAAGATATATCAATCTGCAACTGAAAGGTATCAACTGAATCAATATCAAAAGTAAATGAGTAGGAATTGGAATATCTGATAAGACGCTATGAGCAAAGCTGGGTGATCAGCCCACGCCAGAGCTCCGAACCCGCATATCCAATACGGTGTTCATCAAATATAAGGGGATCCCAGGCACACATTGGCCTATAATAATAATATAATTTGGACCGGCACCTCGGTCAAAGTAACATTCCATCCAATTCCATTAAGGTCAAATAAAAGTCTGTCAAATTTAATTCATCTCAAAGAAACAAGAACATCAATGTCATATCAAGTTGCTAATAAGCATGAATAGGATTCTCGGATTTCAAATGAATGATTTTCAGATTTTGAATAAATGACAAGGCAAAGTGAAGAAAGTCAATCATTCTGGATTCTTGGGAGTTGGGATTCTGTTTAGTGTACTTTGATTAAGTCAAGAATTAATAAGTGTTTTAAATGGAAAAGAATTCATCATGCAAGAGGGTATTTATATAATGGTTTCAAGGATTCAAGAATTCAAGAAAATACAAAAGGGTTTCCAAGTAATATGATTATCGATTAACAAGTCAATTCAAATTCAAGGGTATGGAATCAATCACATGGTATACGACAATAATAAGGTCGGAAAGAATATGGTATTAGTTTGTGACAATTTAACAATTCGATGTCTCATGGCATTCAACATATGGTAACAACAAGGTAGGATAGTACACTTGCCTTAAATCACGGGTTTGCAGTAGATAGCGTCTTCTTCGATCGGCTCCTTGCCAGGCCTCCTACTCGGACCTATAATAATAATAAACCATATCTTATTTTCCCCTCATTAGTTTACATACCACAAGACAATCCTAAATAATGCTAACGCCCCATCGATAACTTTATAACTATATACACATATATGTTTATATACATGTAATCACATAAGTCACGTAAGTCACTTAGCACATAAAGTCATTTAACATATAATGTAGTATGGCATAGTACTATAATGACACTACGACTTAACATTGGAGATGTGCTTTAGAGTTTTGAAAATCATACTTATATATTTTTAGAAATTTCGGCGGCATCTCCTTTGTATAGTCTTCAAACCATACCGGACTATAACCGGCTCAAACAACACAAGGCAAACACAATATACTTCCAATGCCTACAACTCCATCAACAATCGACTACTACTAACCATCAAGCAACTCTAAATCAACTTAGCATCTCCACTACCACTCCTTATACAATCCAACATTCAATTTCACATAGCAATTAAATCATGCAACTATTTATTCATGTAGCAATCAAATTAATTAACATTTAAACAATCTAAGCAGAAATTCTCAAAATTCACACAACTCACTACAATCTCTCTTCTCTTCCTCTCGGCTCTCTCTTTCTCCCTCTCTCTCGGCCTCTCGACCTCTCTCTCTCTCTCTCTCACTCTCGGCTTCTCCCTCTCTCTCTCTCACTCGGCCTCTCGGCCTCCCTCTCTCCTTCTCAATCTCTCTCTCTCGGCCTCCCTCCATCAACACCAAGCACACACACAAATTCCTCACAATGACTTACACAATTACTTACACCCAAACTTTGATTCATAATTCAATATCTCAACAACCCATCAACACTAACTAACAAACTCATACTAAAATCAAATTATATCACTAACCCATCAAATTTCATATCATATAATCACCAAAATCATAAACCCTTTTTAATTTCACACCTACTAACAAACATCAATCATCAAAACATACATACCCACACCTTGTAAATTTATAAAAACTCAAAACCATCAACAACATCAACTTAAAAAGTTATAAAAACTTACATGCAATCACATATCACTTAATAATCATGTAAAATCATAAAATTAGCACTTGCATGCAAACCCTTGGCTCACTTTCGATCATGGCCGAAGGTTTGGGGTTCTCCGGAGAGCCCGAAAACTCGTGGGTCTCTACCAAGGAGTATGCCCAATCATAAACACCCACAAAACTCACCTTTGAAGCTTGATTTTCGAAAACCCTAGTTTGAAAAGTGATGAAAATCGAAATTAAAAGACATGGGGTTGTAGAGGATGAAGAGATGAGTAATTTTATATATAGGATTTCATGGTTTAGTAGAGAAATTACCTTGGATTGTGAGGTTGAAGTTTAATGGAGGTTGAGAGAATATAGAGAGAATTGAGAGAGAAGAAGACACCGGGGGGGGGGGGGGTTGTCTCGGCCGTGTAAGAAAAATGGGAAGGGGAGGGTTTTTGTCTAGCCTACACACACACACACACATGTAATTTAATCACATTTTAATGATACATCTTTTAATTAAATAAAAGACTTAACAATTAAATCCTAATTATAAGATATTTTGGATCCAAAAATAATTTATTGACACATAAAATTAGAATATGCAATTCTCTTCCTCAATATATTTTTAAAACATTTTTAAAAAATCATTTTGTGAAAAGATTTGGATTTTACAAGTTTTAATATTTTAAAAAGAATAATAAATATAAAAATCCTTGTAAAATATTTTAATTCGAAAATAAATTAAATTTTTATTTTTAAAAAGTCTTTAAATACATAAGGATAATAAAACAAGAGATTTCATGATTTTTACTAACTCCAAGAATTTTATAAAAATGTTTAAGCAATTAAAAATCATATTTTAATATTTAAAAGCTATGAAAATTTGATATCAATTCACATCAACACATCTAGCAATTATACACATATCACATATTCACAATCATAAAACAAGTAATGACTCATCAATTAAGCACATAGTAATATTTTTAATGCCAAATAATATAATTTAAAGAGTACGAAATTCCCAGATATTACAGTAACTGTACTTATATAGTCAATAATAATGCTTGAAAGAAGTTCCAAGGTTCATGCCTCAAGCAAGAAGATAAAGACTGTCAAATAATCACAAGTTGGGATTTGAAGAAATGAAGAATTTGCCTAAGTACCAATTCGAGAAGTATATTTGTCTATTCGAGAAGTCCAGCATTCGAGAAGTCAGGGATTCGATATCTCAAGACACTATTCGATATCTCTGAATACATTGTTCGATATCTCATTCGATATCTCAGAGATTCGATATGTCTACTACTCTATTCGAGAACTAAATAAATCAACAAGTCAAAGTGGTATTCGAGTTCTCAAAGAGTCAACAAGTCAAAGTTCCATTCGATATCTCAAGGACTCAGAAAGCTATTCGATATCTCGAGGATTCGATAAGTCAAATGTTCTATTCGACAACTCAAGGAATCCTGATGAAAAAGAGCTATTCGAGAAGTGGTTCGACATGTCAATATAACAGTGTTCGAGAACTCAGAGTTATCGATCAAGTCAATTCTAGTTCTCGAATCACTTACTTAGTCACTTCTCGAATACATTCTTGGAGACAAAATATTGAAGAAATTGTACAAGTCAGAAACCTGCAACAAGCCAATGCACTTTATGGACCACAATCTGTAACGTGCTCTGGAAAGCCTACAAGGAAGCTTGGAGAGATATAGAAGAGACAAGGGACTAAAGAAGTGGATCTGAACAGGCTTTGCAAAGTCAAATCTGTAACCATTTGGACACTTACTCAAAAAGGATAGACAGACTAGAAAGTAATTTGTTTAGCTACCTTATTTGGAGTAAGTAGGTTGTATTCATGTTCTATAAGGATACAGCCTCACTTCCTTAGTCATTAACTTTGTGAGTCAAGTTTTTCATACACTGTAAGCTATATCTCTTTGAGAAAGACGAAGCTGAGAATACTATCATTTGTATTCACAGATTGTAGTAACCTTTATCTAATAATACATTAGATTAAAGTGATACTGTGTCTTGTATTATTCTTTATCCGCACCTTCACTCTTACACACACAAACACTTACTTGCTACATAGACTCTAACAAGAAAAGTTCAAGAATCCATTCACCCCCCCTCTGTATTCTTTTATTGTATTCAATACTCAACAAGTGGTATCAGAGCGGGCTCTTTATTCAAAAACAGAAAAACGATCATGAGTTCGAATACACCAAAGACTACAGGAACGGTGAAGGTCCCTAAGTTTGACAAAGAGAATTACAACCTCTGGAAGATAAAGATGATGTTGTTCATCAAAGCCTCTCATCCTTTGTATCCTGAGATTCTCAAGAATGGTCCTTTTATTCCACAACAAGAGATACCTGAAAAGACTGTTGGAACCACAACTGTTCCAAGATCTTATGAGGCCAAGGAACCATCCAAATGGACAGAATCAGAAAGGGAAAAGGTTGCTCTTGACAGTCACCTCATGTTGCTTATTATTGATTCCATGGATATGTCAATGTTTACAAACATTGCAGCATGCACATCTGCCAAAGAAATGTGGGATCACATTGAGGTGTTATGTGAAGGAACTGATGAGGTCAGGGAAAATAAGAAACAGATACTGGTCACACAGTGTGAAGCTTTCATGGCACAGCCCAAGGAAAGCATTACTGAGATGTTTGAAAGATTTCACAAGCTAGTCACTGAGTTGCAGATGAATGACAAGGTTTACAGCACCAAGGAGTTAAACATGAAGTTTCTGCTATCTTCACCTAATCATCCAGAGCAAAGGGTCATTTCTCTAAGAGAAAGAGATTTGAACAAAATCACTTATGATGTGCTCTATGGAGTTTTAAAAACTCATGAGCTTGAGTTGCTTCAGAAAAGGGCTATTCAGGCCAACCAAGGCAGAATGATAAACACATCATGTGCCTTGATTGTCAACAAATCTATTCAAGACCTAGAAGCATCTACAAGCCAGCTAAGGATAGAGGAGATAGTAGATGATGATGAAGAAACTGAAGCTGAAGTAAGTGAACCTATTGAGGAAAAGGAGGAAGAAGAGTTTTACACTCTTGAAGAACTAGATGGGATGGAAAACACTTCATATGCTTTCATGGCCAGAAAATTTCCAAACATCAGATTCAAAAGGAATCAACCCTTCAAACCCAAAACCCAAAACCATTCATTCAACAAGAGCAAGGCACCTGTGAAACCAAACAAGAATAAGTTTAAAACCAGCCATATGGATAGGTCATCTGTAAGGTGCTATAGATGCAATGACCTAGGGCATTTTGCCAGTGAATGCAAGAAGCCTAAAAAGAATGATAGAGATTATCTTGAGCTCGAAGCTAAGTATGAGGCCCTTCTAAAAAAGCAGACACAAGGTAAGGCCTACATAGCTGAAGGGAAGTGTTGGGATGATTCTTACAGTAATGGAGAGGAACAAGAATTCTACAATTATGCCTTGATGGCCAATTCCAAGGATGACACATCTCCATCAGACCCCCAGGTACCATCTCTCACTACTATAGATATGTCTGTTTCCGAGTATAAATGCATGATTGAACAACTATCTGTTGAGATGTTTAATATTCATACTAGTATGACTGCTGCTAATGAGGAGATTGATAAATTGTCTACTAGAAATGAAATGTTAACCAAAAGGAATGAGGAACTTGAGCTAACTGCTATGCAAGTAGAAAACCTTAAGAAAGAAGTTGAATATCTGCAGAATAAGGTTCTATGTGCTAGTCAAGTGGAAAAGGCTCTTAGGGATGAATTAGCTGAAAATGAATTCAAACTGAAAACATTTAAGAACTCATCTGGTCTAGTGCAATCCTACTGTGAGAAAATTCAGGCTAAACCCAAAGCTGCTATTGGACTTGACTATGACTCTCTTAAACAGAGAAAAGGCTATGCTGTCATTGAAGATGACACAGTTGTTCATGAGGAAGTGCCTCACATTTTGAAAAAGGGTGAAAACCCAATGTTTAAAGAATCAACATTTGAAATTGATGAGGATGCCTTACTCATCAAGCAAATGTTGAATGATGACGATGAGGCACAATCCAATGAACAACAAGCATCTTCCAAGAGTGAGAGTGTCAAGTCAAAGACCAAGGAGCCAGTAGGTGATAGGATAAGACCCAAGAAGTTTGTTAAGTTTGTTTCAGCTGGAAAGAGTGAATCAGAGAAGAAGGTGACTAAGAAGAAACAGAACAGAAATGGCAAGTTAGGGATTAACAAAGATAACAACTATGCTTATATGCCTAATGCCCCTAGGAAAACTTGTCAGAACTGTTTCAGTACCAATCATTTAACTCATGCATGCAAGAAACCTGCTGGTAGTGTATCTAAACCCTTCTATGATTGTTCTATGCCTCTAAGACATAGAGATGCACCATTTTGTGATAAATTTGACTGTATGCCATGCAATATGAATGTTATGACTAGTTGTTTCAATCTGAGAAGGCAATTCATTGATGGTTGTATCAGTCACAATTCTCACACACACTACACCAGGTCAAAGTCTTCAAGTCCTCCTAAAGCTAGGAAGGTACCTCTGTCACCTAAGTCTGAAACCTCAGGTTCTAAGACTTCTAACAGTGACAAGAAGACTAATGCCAAGAAAGTTGACAGGCATGTTGTTTATGATAAAACTGTTTCTAAGTCACATGGACCCAAACTTGTTTGGGTACCAAAGGAGAAGTAATACCTTTGTGTTTTCAGGGCAAAGAAAATGAAAAGAAGGTCATGTGGATTTTGGACAGTGGATGCTCAAATCATATGACTGGTGATATGGCCCTGCTATCACAGTATGAGGAAAAGGCTGGCCCAATGGTTGCTTTTGGAGATGACATCATGGGTAACACATTGGGATATGGCAAGTTAAAAGTTGGAAATGTCATCATTGAAGATGTCGCACTGGTCAAGGGACTCAAGCATAATCTGCTAAGTGTTGGTCAGTTTACTGACAGAGGATTCAAGGTGGATTTTGACAAAGATGAATGTTTGATCACCCACAAGAAGACTGGTGATTTTGCTCTATCTGAAGTAAGGAAGGGAAGCCTGTTTGTAGCCAATATGGATTCTGCAAACAAGGACAAAATTTGTTGCTTTTACTCAAAAGCATCAAATGTAGATTGTTGGCTGTGGCACAAGAAACTATCACACCTGAACTTCAAAGCCATTAATTCTCTAGTCAAAAGAGAGTTAGTGAGAGGCATGCCCACACTTGAATTCTGTCAAGAAGGAGTGTGTGAGGCTTGTCAAAAAGGAAAGATGAAAAGATCTAGCCACAAGACAAAGACAGTAACATCTATAACCAAGCCCCTACAACTCATTCATATGGATTTGTTTGGGCCCGTCAATATTATGTCACTAGGAAGAAAGAAGTATGCCTTGGTGATGGTTGATGATTTTACAAGGTATACATGGGTGGAATTTCTGGCATCAAAAGATGAGGCTCCACAAGTAATCATTGAGCATATAAAGAAAGTTGACAAGGAAGCAAAGGCCAACAATGCAAGTGTGATTGCACTGAGAAGTGATAATGGAACAGAGTTCAGAAATACCATACTTGAAGCATTCTGTAAAGAGAATGGTATTTCTCAGCAATTCTCAGCTCCAAGGACTCCACAACAAAATGGAGTTGTTGAGAGGAAGAATAGAACTCTAATTGAAGCTGCTAGAACAATGATACTTGATGCAAAGATGCCTACATGTTTTTGGGCTGAGGCTGTAAGCACTGCATGCTATATCCAGAACAGAACCCTCATCAACAAAAACACTGGAAAGACACCTTATAACTTGATGACTGGAAAGAAGCCCACTCTAAAGTATGTTCATACTTTTGGAAGCAAATGCTTTGTATTGAAGGATAATTCTGAATATGTTGGAAAATTTGATGCAAAAGCATTTGAAGGAATTTTTCTTGGCTACTCTATGGAAAGAATTTCATACAAGGTTTATGTCATCTGTCAAAAGAAAATTACGGAAAACACAGATGTGACATTTGATGACAGCAAACTACCTGGACTAGAAGAAGCCAATGATGAAGATAAAGATCCATTGAAGTTTGATAATCTAGATGATTCTGATGAAGAGACTAAAACTGAAGTTGAAACTCGAGTTCAACAGACTCAAGTGAATGATAATACAAGAGAAGAATTTGTGCCACTCAACAGTGGAGAAACTAGCATCCAAGACACACCTATGAGTAGTGGCAACCTCACAGGGGGAGGAAATCAGGATGATGATTTGGATGATGAAGCAACTTCAAGAATGAGAAATCAGGCTGAGCACTCAAGGAAATGGGATAGATCACACACTACAGAGCAAATCATTGGAGATCCTAATGCAGGAGGAAGGACTAGGAGAGCAACTCAGAATGAGTGTCTCTATGGTTGTTTTCTATCTCAGGTGGAGCCTAAGAAACTTGATGATGCACTGCTAGATCCAGATTGGATTATAGCCATGCAAGAGGAGCTGAATCAATTTGAAAGGAACAAAGTTTGGGAACTTGTGCCTGCACCAAAGAATAGAACCATTGTTGGAACAAAATGGGTTCTGAAGAATAAGATGGATGAAGATGGTGTAATTATAAGGAACAAAGCAAGGTTGGTTGCAAAAGGATACTCTCAACAGGAAGGCATTGATTATGATGAGACATTTGCCCCTGTTGCTAGATTGGAAGCCATCAGAATATTCCTGGCATTTGCTGCTCCTTCAAACTTTAAAGTGTATTAAATGGATGTCAAAAGTGCATTTCTGAATGGAGAGTTGGAAGAAGAAGTTTATGTGCAACAACCACCTGGCTTTGAGGATCCTCACTTCCCAGAATTTGTTTACAGACTGCTTAAGGCACTGTATGGACTTAAGCAGGCTCCAAAGGAATGGTATGCTACTTTATCACAATTTCTTCTTGAGAATCAATTCACTAGAGGCACACTGGACAAGACACTGTTTTACAAGAAGCATGGTGATGATCTTATCCTAGTTCAGATCTATGTGGATGATATCATTTTTTGTTCTACAAATGAGAAGCTGTGTGAGAAATTTTCGAAACTCATGCAGAGCAGATATGAGATGAGTATGATGGGAGAGTTGACATTCTTTCTTGGGTTGCAAGTCAGTCAAAGGGAGGATGATATCTTTATCAGTCAGACCAAGTACATCAAGGATTTATTGAAGAAGTTTGACTTGGAAGATTGCTCACCTGCAAAGACACCCATGGCCACTGCCACTAAATTGGATGAAGATGCTAAAGGCAAGAAAGTAGATATCTCAGTCTACAGAGGCATGGTTGGTTCTCTACTCTATCTCACTGCAAGTAGGCCAGACATCATGTTTGCTAGATGCTTGTGTGCAAGGTTTCAATCAAATCCAAAAGAATCACATTTGGTTGCTATAAAAAAGATCTTTAGATATCTGAAGGGCACTTCAAACTTGGGACTATGGTATCCTAAGGACACAGGGTTCAATCTGGTTGGTTACTCTGATGCTGATTATGCTGGATGCAGAGTGGATAGGAAAAGCACCTCAGGTAGCTGCCAGTTTCTTGGACAAAGGTTAGTCTCTTGGTATAGCAAGAAACAACAATCTGTGTCAACTTCTATAGCTGAGGCTGAATACATAGCTGCTGGAAGTTGCTGTGCTCAAGTGCTTTGGATTAGAAATCAACTTAGAGATTATGGACTTGTGTTGGAAAGAATTCCAATCATGTGTGACAACACAAGTGCAATCTCTATAGTTGCCAATCCTGTCAATCATTCTAGGACAAAGCACATTGACATCAGATATCATTTCATAAGGGAACATGCAACTAATGGAACCATTGAGTTGCATTATGTTTCTACAGATAAACAACTAGCTGATATATTCACTAAGCCATTAGATGAAGCCACATTCACAAGGTTGGTTAGTGAGATTGGAATGCTGAATTCTTCAGATTCTGGCTAGGTGAATACAACATCTTGATTGTTGCAGTAGTAAACACTTACTTTATCTAAATTCTCAATATTTTTGGAGTAAGTGTTGGCTGAAATATGATTTATAAATATTTCAAATCTGTTGCATATTTGGAAAATCATATTCTCTTGTTAACTTGAAATTTCTATGAAATTTTGAGAAAATCACTATTTAATTTGATAGAATATTCGTGAATGAATATGGCTGGTAAATTTTAAAAAGATAGTAAAAATTGAGTATCTATGAGTATAATTCGACAAGCCAGACTTCTCAAGTAATTCACTATTCGACATCTCTAACAAGTCTCATTAGAGCACTCTCGAGTTCTCAAATAGAGTCTTTTAGAGTTCTCGAATAGAGGTTTTCTTGACTTCTCGAATATAGTGTTTTAGTTCTCGATTGACTGAGTTCTCGAATACTATATTTGAGTTCTCGAATCATTTGAAAAGGCTGATTTCTCGATGAATTTTAACCGATTTTGGATTTTTATTCAGAATTCAGAATTACTCATAAAAACATATTTTACCTAATTTAGATTTACTTCTAAGTTAGATAACTGCCAACTGTGAGTTACAACCTGCTTGAGTTATCGAATAAGCCTTTCTTGACTTATCGAATAGTTGTTTTCTACTTCTCGAATGCCTGACTTGTCGATACATAACATACATCTAATCGACAATTCAAGTACTTCATACTTATACAATTTCACATCTATTCGATTCATTTCATTCGATTTCTCAAGCATCTAAACTCCCAAAACCTCTGAAACCCTAACTGCAAAAAGCTAAATTTCTTCTTCAACCTTCAATTTCTCTCCTCTCTCTCTTACACAAATGGCAACAGTAAAGTTCAACACCAATTTCATTGCTCTAACTAGTGATGTTGAGGCACCCAACGCCAACTTCAAGTGCTTTGTGAAGTGGATGTCTGAATCATACATAAAAAATGCTCTATCTGTTAACCCAACTCTATATCTAGACATTCTAGAACAGTTCTGGAAGTCTGCTACAGTGGAGGTGGTGGCTCTTGACTCTGCAATAACCTCGTACATCATTTACTACAAGATTCAAGACAAGAATATCACTATCACCACAGAAGACATGAATGAAGCACTTGGGATGGGCACCAAACAAGAGGTGTATGACCCACTGGCTACAAATGCTGAATTGGAAGACTTCTTTGATTTAATCAAATATGCAGACAAAATCAGTCTTGGGCATCTGAATAGGAAGCATTTGAGGAAAGAATGGAGCTATGTGTTTGCTACACTTCTTCAAGTCTTCACTGCAAGAAAATCCAGCTATGACCAAATCAGTACACCTGCACAACAGATAGGCTATGCTTTAGCATATGGAAAGAAGATAGATGTTGGCCTTATCATTCTGCAAGAACTGTATGGGAGACTTGGTAAGAACTCAGCCAAGAGAGGTAATGAAATTTTCTTCCCTCATTTTATTCAATCTGTACTTAACTTCTTAGATAATAAATTGATTGAATTAGATGGGATGAATAAAAATAGAATAGGCTATCCTAAATCCATGACCAAACTCATTTTTGGTAATTTGGAGACTAGGAATGATGTGGATGTAAGACTGAACATAACTCCCCATATGGAGAGTTTGTTTAGGACCTACCCCCACAATATGCCAACATTTGACTCAAAGTCACAGTTAGCACAGCCCAAGCAAGTAGGACAAAATGCTAACCCATGGCATGCTAACCAATCCTCTCAACCAAACACTCTACCAAACACTGAGCCAACTGCATCCTCCTCTCAAAAGGGTGATGTTAGTAAAAAGGAGAAGAAGAGAAAACAGGTTGCTTCTGCACCTTTAACCATCTTGTCTGAAGCAACATTTGCTGTAGAGTTAGAAAGTGAGGCACCTGAGTCACCCCTTATCAGGCCAAAGAAGAAGAAAACTAAAACCACCTCTTCAGTCACACAAATGGCTAAAGTTGTAACATCATGGGCAAACAGTTCACTAGATGTACCCTCTCAACACGGTGCATCTATAGAATCAAGCATCCTCCCCAATGCATCTATCTGTACAGAGTCAGCACATGGGAGTGATAAGGCTGGCACAACACTGAGTGGAGAGCACATCACAGTTGAAACTCCCTCTATCTCTCAGGGGGAGTTGCCAAAATCTATTCCACAAGACACTTCTCTTCCAGAACCTTCATCTCAAATTTCTTTGCAGCCTGAAACTCAAGCAATTGAGGAGCAAGGCATTGATCATCAAGAATTCTTTTCTCTTGATTAGCCAATGAACTCAAGTGACTTGGTGCATGACACCTTGTTCACCACCCAGGACCCACATTTAGATGGTGAGGGAATGCATGCTGGGGCATCTCCTAATGACACCATCACAAACACAGAGGTTCCACTAGTTTTCACTAGAGACTCTGTGCCTGTGTCAACTACTGGTGTAACTCATCCCACTTCTGTGGAGACACCAGTAGGAGAGTCAATCCATCCGGTTGCAGAAGTTGCATCTGTAACTGAGGAGTCTAGCTTGCCTAGCTCTAGCTCTGACTTCTTGTCACAATGGCTGAAGCCTGTGCAACATGACAGTGCTTCAGGATCAGGGTCTGTTCCACAACAATTGACGGTTGAAGCACTTCAAAGCTTGATTGTGGATCAGATCCCTGAGTTTATAAAGATTGCCCAAAACTTGGTCACCTCAAACCTACCCAACTCTGACTATGAAGCCATCTTGCTATGCCATAAAGAAGATGTAGAGCAGCAACAACAGAAAATAAATGATGAATCTGCAAGAGATGGAAATGTGGATGCTTGGCTGCAAGGCAAATTCTCTGTACCTCTCTCAGAAGGCCTCCAACATCTAAGAGAAGAATACATCACTTCACTGGGGTCCAATGCCAAATCTCTAATCCCCAGTGATGTGTATGAGGCTGTCAATGACATCTACAAGGGGATCTTGAAGGCTGCACACTTGGTAAAGGCCTGTAATCAGAAGTGAATGAAGTAGTTACAGCCACAATCCACCAAGTCCATGACGTCAAAAGAGAATTCATCTCCAAATTTCCCCAGTTGGAGTCAGTCATCAAGGACATTCTGGAATGCAAGTCTACATGCATCAAGATGGACAATGGTTTGGCTCTTCTAAAAGATTCTGTCACGGGTCTGGGGCATAAATTTCAGGCTCTATCTGATCAGACTACCGAATCCAATGCCATGCTGAGGACAATGTTCAAAAATCTTTATGGAGACAGGCTAGTGACTGAAGTCCCTGTGCATGAACTGTCCAAGTTTGAATTGAAGAGACTCCAAGAACAATCACTCTCTGGTTTCAGGGCACATGAGCTATTCACTAAAGTGGATACTCTTGAAAAGGAGGTGGCTACTCTCACCAAGTCCAATGCTCATCTTACAGACAAGGTTGCACTTTTCAATGATCAGTTGGACACTCAAGCAACCACCACAGCTGATGTTCTTCTGCATCAACAATCTATGTTGGCTGCTATGATGAAGCATATGGGTCTTCCTCTCCCTGAAGAATCTTCCACCCCAAAGGTCACTTCTAAAGCCTCTGTGCCTGACAACAAGACTAAGAGGGATAAGAGGACAAGGAATTCAAATACAAAGGGGAAGAAACCTAAGGAAAAAGGGATAAAGTTAAGTGAGGGTGATCACCAAAGGGCCACTAAATCTCTAACTCATGTGCCAGGCAAAGGCAAATCAAAGGTTGATGAGCCTCCATCTTCTCTGCCAGTGGTCACTTTACCACCTGTGCACATCACTACTCCAAGTGGCAAAAAGCAAATTGTCACCACTACAGTGGTGGCAGGATCCATGCCAAGTGATCTAGTCCAACCTTCTAAACATGAAGCTGATCCAGTGGAAGTGAATGTGGTTATAGAGGCCAAGCTGATAGAAGTAGCAAACTCAGAGGTTTATCATGATGCTGCATTCTTGAAGTTTCTGCAAGCCTCAAAAGCAAATGTTGGAGGAGATACCCTGTTATACAGAAGAAGCCTGAAAGATCAAATCCATTATCTAACAGTTATTCCAAGAAAGCTCAATCAGATCTACCTCAAGGAAATCATGATGGTGACAAAAGGCAAGATATGGCACATATCTATTGATACCTTGACAACACTGAAATTCACTGAGATTGATGCCATCTTGGAACTAATTGAGCAGAAAGGGGAGAACAATCAGAGTCTGTATATTGAACTAAGAAATGGTCAACAAGCCAGACTTCCTGAAGTGTGCACCAAACCAAGAACCATCCTCTATCAGTCTGGTACCAAAATTTAAGATGTGGATCAATTGGTTATTCCCAATGATCTCACCTCTAAGAACCACAGACTGATCATTGACATAGTTGATCAAATGCAAAAGAAGAAGGGGATAAGGTCAGCCATGAGGAGATTGAGGTATTGCACATCCTTATAGAATTCATTTCAACTGGTTCAATTCCAGAATTGGCCAAGCCCAGGAGAAATAAGGATGAAGATAAAGATGATGACAAGAGTGATGGAAGGAGAATACATCACAGGAGTGATAAGGGAGATGATGACAAGAAAAAAAAGAAAGATGACAAAGAAAATAAAGATGGCAGGGACCAAGGGAAAGTCTATGAGAGAACAAGTGTGAAACAGCAAGCCATAGGCATTGCTAACAGTAACCTCACCACTACACAAGACTCTAAGTTTATGGTGAATACTGTTAGTAGTGACCTACAAAAGCCAAATTCCATGGCCTCTGCAAATGTTTCACTACCTCAAGAAAAGGAGATGCTAATCAAGAAACCACTTGTGTATATCAAAAAGCATACTGCTAATGGTATACTACAATGGTCCAAAGACAAAGGTCTTAAATTTTTCTCAAGCAACAAAGGAAAGAAGCTGAAATGGAAGATGTCAGCCAGAAGGGCAAGAAAGGTGAAAACATCTACATCTCAGGCACTCACAATCATTCCTGGACTAGACTTGCCCTGTCTCAACATAGACTATGATGAATATGAGATAGCATATCAACTGGCTCAGAGAATCTATCATGTAGCTATAGTTGATGACTGCCTGGAGTTCAAATACACTGATGGGAGATTCAAAAGATTCAAGCAAGGCATGTGTGAACACTGGGGCAAGTTACATGATCTACAAAGAATAATGGTGCTACTCAACCTTGAGAATGAAGAGGAGAGAAGGTGGAAAATTGAGATAGCTCATTTTATCAAGATGAAAAGAGATCATGAGGAAGAGTTGAGAAAGAAGTATGAAGCTTTGAAAAAAAAGAGAGAAGAAAAGTTAGCTGCTCTAGAAGCCAAAGCTGAAGAATTGAGATCTAAAGGGTTATGCAGAGTCAAGTAAAATCCTTACATTGTGGAATACATGAAATATGGCAGAAATATGAAGATTAAAATGGATTACATTAGCTCTTACTCTGAAGCCAAACTGAATGAAGTCATCAGAGACCTATCTGGCTCACCTCTCATTGAAGAACTCACTGCCATAGAAGACATCATCCAAGCAATGAGTGATGCAAAGAAAGCCAAGGAAGAAAAAGAAAAGGAGGATCTACAAGCCAAATCTCAAAAAGGAGGATCAAAGGAAAATGGCTAGTATTTCTTCATAACTGTGAGAATGCTTTCTTTGTAATACTATTCAATCAATTTCATACATGTACTTGTCAAGATTTATCTTTATGTATGATAGGCTTGTTATCAGACATGAAATTGTGACTAAGGGTCTCACTCACAATTTGGGGGAGATTGCTAGTCACAGAGGCATGCCTGTATACATCTAATAACAAGCCTAATTATTTGTAATGTTTTACATTACTTACATGACCTCTTAACTGAGGGAACCTCTAGTTGTAGAGTTTCTATTGGTTTTGTACTTATAGTAGGCATCAAATCCTAGTTGTGTAACTGTACTTATATAGTCAAGAATAAAGCTTGAAAGAAGTTCCAAGGTTCATGCCTCAAGCAAGAAGATAAAGACTGTCAAATAATCACAAGTTGGGATTTGAAGAAATGAAGAATTTGCCTAAGTACCAATTCGAGAAGTATATTTGTCTATTCGAGAAGTCCAGCATTCGAGAAGTCAGGGATTCGATATCTCAAGACACTATTCGATATCTCTGAATACACTGTTCGATATCTCATTCGATATCTCAGAGATTCGATATGTCTACTACTCTATTCGAGAACTCAAGAAGTCAACAAGTCAAAGTGGTATTCGAGTTCTCAAAGAGTCAACAAGTCAAAGTTCCATTCGATATCTCAAGGACTCAGAAAGCTATTCGATATCTCAAGGATTCGATAAGTCAAATGTTCTATTCGACAACTCAAGGAATCCTGATGGAAAAGAGCTATTCGAGAAGTGGTTCGACATGTCAATATAACAGTGTTCGAGAACTCAGAGTTATCGATCAAGTCAATTCTAGTTCTCGAATCACTTACTTAGTCACTTCTCGAATACATTCTTGGAGACAAAATACTGAAGAAATTGTACAAGTCAGAAACCTGCAACAAGCCAATGCACTTTATGGACCACAATCTGTAACGTGCTCTGGAAAGCCTACAAGGAAGCTTGGAGAGATAAAGAAGAGACAAGGGACTAAAGAAGTGGATCTGAACAGGCTTTGCAAAGTCAAATCTGTAACCGTTTGGACACTTACTCAAAAAGGATAGACAGACTAGAAAGAAATTTGTTTAGCTACCTTATTTGGAGTAAGTAGGTTGTATCCATGTTCTATAAGGATACAGCCTCACTTCCTTAGTCATTAACTTTGTGAGTCAAGTTTTTCATACACTGTAAGCTATATCTCTCTGAGAAAGACGAAGCTGAGAATACTATCAATTGTATTCACAGATTGTAGCATCCTTTATCTAATAATACATTAGATTAAAGTGATACTGTGTCTTGTGTTGTTCTTTATCCGCACCTTCACTCTTGCACACACAAACACTTACTTGCTACATAGACTCGAACAAGAAAAGTTCAAAAATCCATTCATCCCCCCTCTGTATTCTTTTACTGTATTCAATACTCAACAAATTCTATTCTGATTGTATTGTTATATGTTTTGACATCAACAACTCAGATTTATGCTTCAGATCTTAAAGCATAAATAGGGGGAGATTGTTAGGAATAATTCATGAGTTGTGATGTTAAGAATAGAATTTTACTTATACTTCTTGTATATCCTGATTTATAAATGATTTAGCACTTTGTATAGGATATATGTATTAGATAGTGATCTGTAGAATTTAAGTCAGGAACAGTGCATTGAGGACTACATGTCAGGAACTGAGATCGAATCCTGATAGAGCAAGTCAAGTACTGATGGGATGGTCAGATCCTGATGCAAGATAGAATCCTGATATCAGTCGTGTTACTAATGATGTCATTATGGATGCTACAAAAACTGGCAAGTGCTATAAAACAGGATCTTTATTTGAGGAACAAGCAAGAAGATATCATGAAGGAAAGAATTTTCTATTGATGGAAACTATCAACTGGACGGCAAAACATTGTCATGTATAGATTAACTTTCTGTTATTAGTTGATAGGTAGCATTATAAATACTCTCTCTATATCATTGTAAAGAGGGTGAAGCAATTGTGAGTTGAGCGATTGAGTTTGTATGCGTAGCTCTGTATAAGGTTTGTATTCGAAAGTTCGAAACAAACAGAGAGAGAGATTTATTTTGTCAGCAGCTGCTAAAGGTATTTGTACACCTTTGGTAGAGTTTGTATTTGATTTATTTAATACAAACAGAGTTTGATTTAATCAAGCAAAAATCAGACACGATTATATAACTTGTATTCAACCCCCCCCCCTTCTACAAGTTATTCGAGTTAACATCCTATGACATCTACAAAACATAATATGACTAAAGGTCAAAAGAATATTTGGAGTATGGAATCCTGTCGTGACAATGTATAGTAAAATTTTACGTATTGTGTAAATAGGAACTTGATCTATAGCATAACCACGTGCCATTTCGTATACATCAGCCAAATTAAGAAGATCAAATTTATGTAATGGTATACTCTGGTCATCTCCAACAATTTGTTGAACAGTAGTATGATTACTAAAGTCAATGCACTTAGCTGACGACACAGGTCTCATACTTCCAGTTGCATCATGGATGATAAAGTTACTTATATCATATATGTTTCCTTCTAAAATAGTTGGTCCAAATAAATTCCAAATGTTCGGAGAAACTCGTGCATGAACACGCTCATTCTGAAAAGATGGAAGGCCATTTGATTTAGTCAGAGAGATTAAAAAATAATACCATTATGTTTAAAATTTATTCTTACATTGGAATCGAGAAGAATGAGATTGTGTTTCAATATGCCATTTCCAACTGCCGAAATAGTTAGCCAGATCCTCATTACACGGACCTTAACTCTCCAATTGGTCCTCGTTCTATCAAACGAAGCAAGTGAATCAAACATACTTATAACATTATTTATAATTATAAAGGTACAATAATAAGGTTACATGATGCAAACTAAAAAAATAGTAAAAGAACATCGAGGGAAGAGGTTTAGTTAATGCATTAGTATTACCTCTGAATGAGCTTTGCTTCTTCTGAATGCTATGTGCTTAGGAATACTACAAAAAACAACATGATCTATATATCATCTGATAAGGTCAATCAAGCATGTGTTTAGGGATGATATTTGAGGATAATATCAATGATTAGTATTATGTACACTTAATTTATAATTATTAAAATCAATTATCTTGATTTCTATAGCATCTGAATTATTTAATTAGTTGATTACATTATTACAATTTACTCAGTTTGTATGACACATTTATACAGTTGAAAGATATTTTTGGTATTTGTATGATACAACTATTTTAATTGTACAATGCATATATTATAAGAGTCAAGTGTCAAACTGACTTTTACATTTAGTCCAAAAACCAAGATTTTAAATTTTAAAAATTTATCTTTTTACTCAATTTACCACATAATGAACTTAAAACATTGAACAAACCATTGCCAGTTTATTGGATTATCCAGATCATGGTCAAATATGTCTTAATACTCACAATAAGACAGGTTTAAAAATTTGAAGAATGGGATACATGAAATGTCTGTTTCATATGTAACATATTGCTATTCTAATGTAGACATCGACAAATTATAAAAAACTTCTTCGTACACCACATTAGCAGTAACGTTGGTTGAACCACCATTGTCATTGCATATCAATATGTGCAATCCAGCGGGAGATGTAACTCTAGAAACAACAACATACAGTTGATCGTGTGCGAAAACAGACCTTGGAAGATATAAGCCAACTTCATCTAGAGACTGGCCCTGACTTTTGTTAATGGTCATTGCGAAACACATCTGAACAGGAAATTGTATTCGCTTGAATTCAAACGGCCATTTTGTATCAGTTGGAACCATTTCAATTCTTGGAATGATGTGCATCGACCCAACCTGTGAACCACACAAAATTTCACAAAGAATGCTGTTTTTTAGACATTTGCGGACAATCATTCTGGTGCCATTGCAAAGACCCAGAATTTGATTGAGATTCCTCATCAACATTACGACGCTTCCTATTTTCAATTTCAATTCATGTTTTGGAAGGCAAGGCATATTAATAGAATTTAGATACTCAACCGGGAATGCAGTACTGAAATCATTTTGTCCAGCAAAATCATCAGCAAGAGAATCTTGACTGTAGTATGTATGGGTATCTCCCGGTATTAGATCAACGACATAATCATTGACATCACCAACTTCTGCATTAGTGGGTGCAAGAATTGATCTTTGTCTCAAGTATGAAGCATTTGTCATATTTTTAACGAAATCTGGATAAATAACATCAACAATATCCTTAATGAAACCATTGGAAGACTTGATTAAGAAATTATCAGGAATTACGACTTCAGGATCATGTGTCAAATCATCAGAATTAAGAGTAGGTAAATTACCATTACCCACATCAAGAACCCATTGGCTAAAATCAGCTATTTGTTTATTCTCAGCATCAGATTTTCCAGAAGTTAAATGCATGTTTTGTTGCAATAAGAATACCTGGCAATGATTCCAAATCTTTGAACTGTTCAATGACGCAGAAACAACTTTAGCTCTTGGTGCTTTGGGAATAACTGGCAAAATTTGTCTAAAATCTCCTCCAAAAACCATAGATATGCCACCAAATGGACGTCTTGCTCTATTTGGATCAATTGCAGACGTAATGTCTCTCAAACAACGATCTACACTTTCAAAACCATGTTTGTGCTGCATAGGAGCCTCATCCCAAATTATCAAACTGGTCTTATGCATCAACTCTGCAATGTCCGTTCCATGTTTTACACCAGCGGTGGAATACTGGTCTAAGTTTAATGGAATGTGAAATCTAGAATGTGCGGTTCTACCGCCAGGGAGTAATGTGGCAGCAATCCCAGAAGAAGCTACTGGTAGGACAATTTTACCTTCACTGCGTAGGCCACAACATAACGTTCGCCAGATGAAAGTTTTACCACACCCACCACTACCATAAACAAAAAAAATACCACCTTTTCCTGAATGAACACTGTCAACAACAGCTCGGTATACACCCAACTGTTCTTTATTTAAATTTGGAAAAAGTTGGTCATGCTGTTTCTTCATCTCTTCCTTATCATATCCATATTCCTCAGCAAGTAGTCTATTTTCAGTATTTGCAAGAATTACCTCCTCAGGGAATGGCAATGTGGAATAGTTTTTCAAAGACTTTCCAACATCATTGAGTAACTTCTCAACCTCTGAAACACAAAAGTTTACATATTAAATAAAATATCATATTTTTTATTATTATGCAATAGTGGGAATAATATAAAATATAAAATTCAATTATGCACTAATCTTATCTATAAAATATAATTTTCTTTATGGCATACTCAATCTAGGTTTAATAATAATTGCATGTTCATCAATATTGCCTTATATTGAATATTATAAAAGTTAATAGTACAAACCTGATAGAGTAAGACTATGTAATTCAAACTCAGTTAGTTGACGCCTTTTGTAGAGAATATCCTCTGACATACTCTTCCAATGTGATTTCCACAATCTCAAAGGATCATCAACGTTGTTGTTGGTCAAAATATATACAAATAATTCTCTGAGCTGCCTTGGCATTGAGCTTTGAGCATTCTCTGAAAAAGCTACATGCCACTGCTTATCATCAACAAGTATACCAAGTGCATCACATGCTTCTTTAAAGGTGTTATAAGTATTACCATCCACAGTACGAAGGTCTTGATAAGACGTTGCTCCCTTCACATGCATCAATAACATACGCAAGTAAAAAGTCTCACCGGCTGAAGCGTGTATGTCAATAACATAAGCGTGTTGATTCAAATCTGGAACCAAAACTGTGATGTCATCATTTCTTTTCCCGCTTGATTGTGATTCAACTGATTTACGACCATTGTGATTCATGTGAATAGGGCAGACTTTTTTGCTTTGTTGGATGTCTAACAGGTTCATCGATTTCCCTTTAGATTTTAATTTACCTGTAAAAAATCAAGGATTCAAATGAGTGTAACGAATGCAATTATATGGACTTTATTTTTATGCAAATGAAGTACTTCATTTGGTTTAAACCCCATTAATAAAATTAAGAAAAATAAAATATAAATATAAATCACAATGCTGTTCCATAACATAAATTAAATGAAAACGCTAAAATCAAGGCTCGCCTTCCCAAGATGAACACTTTGCTTCTTTGACAGGTACTGATGGTTGGACTTTTTTTTAAGGAGATATCCTAGATGCCGGCAACAGGAAAGGTTTAAGATTGACGTTTGTATTTACTCGGGCATTTACGTTAATTTGAGACAAAGGGACTCGATGGGTTAATCCTGCATAAAATCAAAATTAGAATGATATATGTATTATGAACCGGCCATGGAAAATTTGCAAGATTAGTGTATCAAAAGCATACCAGAAAAATTGTGAGAATTAAGCCTTCTTTGAGATGGCGTGAAACTGTTAGATGGGTTATCATCACATCTAGAATTATTTGCAATTGAATTACCTATTCTTGTCGATGAAGTTTGTTCTGTCAAACATGTAAAAACCTCATCTGTATTGATTAGGAACAATCCACATATTTAAACTTTGAAATTATAACCAAATATTTGTAACTCACTTGATTGCTTTTGTGCTGGTGTGAATTCATGGGCATGTTCTTTTGTAATATGAGGGTGATTTGTCGAATGTATTATAGATGCTGGTAAATGGAAACGATTAAAAGTGGATGCATCTGGATTTGTTTGGTTTATATTAGTATCGCTATAGAAATATTGTTGAGGTAAACCTGATTGGGGATAAAGGAAAACACGTGTTTAATAACCAAAATAACATGAATAAATATTACAAAAAATGTCGTTAAAATACCAATTGTTCCAACAATAAAGTACCGTCATTATCAAGTCCAGTTGCTGGAAGTTGTTGTGTCAAACCTGTCAAAAGATGATCTGGATTGTTTAGGAACAATCACATTATTTTTGCTAGCAACAAAAATTAAGCATGACAATCCAAAGATTAAAACAATGCATCTTTGTCAGGTGCATAATGTAGGATTTCCATACCAGACAAATTAAAAGAATCAAGCCTTCTCTGTGATGGCGTGAGAATGCTAGCTGGGTTGGATCCACAGTGAGTTTTTTTTGAAGTTGAATTGTATTTTATTGTCGAGGATGTTTGTTATGTCAAACCTGTAAAAACATCATATGTAATATTGTTTAGGAACAATCCACATATTTGAAGTATAAAAATACAAATATTTGTAATTTACCTGACTGATTTTGTGATTGTGTGAATACGTTGGCAGGTTCTACAGTAATGTGAGGCTGAATATTTGAATGTATTATAGATGCTGGTAAATGGAATCGATTAACAGAGGAAGAAGATGGATTTTTTTGGTTAAAATTAGTATCACTCAAGGAGGATGGTTGAGTTATTCCTGAAGGGTTATAAAAGCAAAAACGTGTTTTAAAAACAGATTAACATGACTAATTCTTACAAAAAACGTGATAAACAAACAAACTTGACAATGAACAAAATACCAGAATTAACAAGATTTGGTTGTATGTTCTCGTTCATGTTGGGATTGATTTTGGGAGCAGGAATGCAATATTCATCATCATTCTTGGAACATCCGTCACGCCTCCTCTGGTCTAATATTCAATAAATCAAAGTCTATGATGAATACAAATACATATGACACAAAAATAATAGATTATATGAACTTACTACTACGTAAAGAAGAAGGAGAAGCAGTTCCTAGAGGTGCTCTTTTTCGACCTGTTAAATTCACAGTTCAAAATTATAGATTTACAAAGCATAGTAGATAACAATAACTGGGTTACCTCCGTTTTCCATTAGCAGATGATGGGCAAAGATGAATATCAATGTTTTAGTCGTTGATAATCTATAACTTACGTCGATGAACAAATAACCCTTATAATTAACATGACTAATTCTTACAAAAAAACATGATAAAGAAAGCATATCAGATCATGACTAATTCTTAAAAAAACATGATAAAGAAAGCATATCAGATAACAATAACTGGGTTATCTCCATTTTCCATTAGCAGATGATTGTCAAAGATGAAGATCAATCCGCTGATAATCTATAACTTACGTCGATGAAGATTCAAAATTGTAACAAATTGCCATAAAGAAAGGAATGATTTGGTGGCACAATATGTGAAAATGGCAGAGATAAGGTCTGGGATTGATTTTGAAATTCAAACGTATAACAACTTGCCATATAAAAATGAATGAATTAAAGATCTGAATTTGATTGATTGGGTTGTATTATATGGATCCGGGTCAAGTAATATCCAGCATATGTGTTTGTAGTGTAAAATATAATAGGAGATGAGATGGGTAATATCCATGAGAAAATGGGTAATAAAGTTGGGTAGAAAAAAATGGATCAGGGTCAAGTATTGGTAAAAAAAACAAAGGAAAACCCAATGGATAGTATCCATGGGAAATAGGCATATTTTGGAATGAAGATATATAGATTAACCCCGCGTGCGATTATTTCGGGTATTGTGAATTAAAAATGAGTTATTTAGGATTTCCACCCAGAAATAGAAGTGTGTGGATTTTTACATCTTTATTTACTATAAAATTTTCCACTATTTTATTTGATAAAAACTGTGCTTTATTTCTTACGACCAAAATGCAAGCCAAGTTTAATTTTAAATATTAAATAATAAATTCAAATTTAACAAAGCAACTATATAAATAAATTAAATAAACGCACCTAATTCTATTGTCAATGAGTGTAGCTAGTAGGGGTGAGAAAAAAACCGAAAAATCGAAATCGGATCAAAAAATCGTATTGAAAAATTCAAAATCAAAAAAATTGTAATCGAACCGAACCGATGAAACAGTTTGATAATGGTTACAGTTTTATCCCAATAACCGAACCGTTTATATAATATTATATATATATACATTTATTTATATTAATATATATAATATGATTATATAATAATACAATATTTACTGTACATAATTTGGTATAGTTATCTTCAACCATATCAAGCCCAGCTAAAAGTCTATGTGGCTTTCCAAAAATAAAACTTATACATAATATGTAAAAAATTAATCACTCCAATGGGACAAAACTCTTGTCTATAATTATAGATAATCTCTTGATGTTGGCTATATTTGTCGAACCTCTAGAGACCTGTAGTGAATTGACACATCACTTATTTCTATATTAAAATAATATATTCCATTAATGACAAATTGAAATATTAATAACATACCATTTTTAAAATATAGCCAATACCCTCGGAGCACAATTTCTTACAGGTTTAACAAATTTTACATAATCAATATTTTATGTAATTTAGCCAATCAGTTTTAGCCAACACCGTTGGAGATGCTTTTAGATATAATAAACATAATAAACAAAAGTTACTATTTTTTCTTTTTACCGTAAATTGTTTTTAATCCTTTTGATATCCGTGTCCTTGTATAGTAATTACTCATAATATTGTAGTCTTTAATTCTAAATTTAAATGTAAACTTACGTATAATTTTATGATAAAAAAATGATGTCATTGTAAATTTCAACTTTTTTATGGTATAATATGTTAAAACATATTCGTGTTTAGTGTGTTGTTTTTGTTTATTTTCATTACATGCCATTGACTAGTGTTGGTAAAGTTTATGATTGCTATATTAATTTCTATTCCAATGTGCCTGATTTTCTCATGTACTCTTCTCATTAGTTTATTAAAGTTTAGCCTATAAAAAAATATATTACTATTTAATTTATTCAGTATTTTTTAATTAGGTGAAAATAAAAAAACCGAAAACAAATCGACAAACGCTTAACCAAACTGAAAAAACTCGTTCCAAACGGTTCAGCTACGGTTAATAGGTAGAAAATAAACTGAACCGACATGTACGATTTGGTAACGATTTTCAGTAAAAATCGAGCCGAATCGATGCATGCACACCCCTAGTAGCTGGTGTACTGGCCAATGTGTGACTGTGCGTTACATTTCAGCATTGCACTCGTTGTCATGACATTCTCTTCATTTATACTAGCTTATAACTCGTATGATGCACTATTGCTGATAAATTTTTTATTTATATTTTAATGTTAAAATTTTAAGTTGTGTAAATGTTTTTATTATTAAAATAATTTTTTAATTTTCTAAATCTCACGAATATAAATATTATCTTAATTATTTATTTAATTATTACTTTAAAATGCATAGTATATATAAAAATATTACACAAAATTAGTTTATTTTAACTTTTATTTAATAGAAAGAGTGAAATTTATCTAATCATGTAGACCTTTTTTTTAATACAAATTTTTCTTAATTATAAGTGATTTCCAGATTTTACGTAATTTTTAACTATATAGCTTATAACTCGTGTGATGCACGGATTTTTTTATTAATTTTGTTTTGTCTTATTACCTATATTTTCATATGTTTTCTTAATTAATAGGAAAATAAATAATGAAGATAATAAAATATTATGATACATGTTTGATAGTATTTTAAACGATATTATTTTATTTTTTAACTATAATATGTTGTTGACGAGAATTTTGAGAGTAGTTTATATGATAATATAAATGTATAATAAAAGTTTATTGAAAATAGTTAATAATTTTTTTTGACTATAATATGTTGTTGACGCGAATTGAACATTAAACATAAATTATAGAAGATAATAAAATATTGTGATACATGTTTGATAGTATTTTAAACGATAATGTTTAATTTTTAATTATAATATGTTGTTGACGGCAATTTTTGAGAGTAATTTATATAATAATATAAATGTATAATAATAGTTTATTGAAAATGGATAATAAATTTTTTTAACTATAATATGTTGTTGACGAGAATGAAACCTTAAACTCATAGGAGTGGTTTATAAAATAATATATATATATTTAATAAAGATACGTTGTTGGTGAGATTCGAACCTTAAATTTACAAGAGTATTTGAAATATTAGAATAAATTTTTTTTTTTAAGAATTAAATCTAACGATTCTCATTTATTTGAGATATGTTGTTGGTGAGATTCGACAAACCTTTCACTTATATGAGTATTTTTTTTTGACAGGAATGACAATTTTCATTCATGAAAAGAACAGATAGTACATCTGAATAGATAATAAAAGCTCATCATCAAACCGAAAGGTATGCTTAACCAATCCATGAGTCTAACGATCCATAGACAGAGATTCCCCCGGAAGTATAGATAATAAAACCTTTATATCCACCAAAAAGGCCTCGTTAAAAAACCTCACAACAGCAAAACCCTATGGAAAAAACTCAGACGGGAAAAAGAGCATCCTACTAAATAAATGAGTACAACATTATACAAAATCCTAATAATCAAATGACTAGAAATTTCTTGATTCTTCAGCTTGATTCATCCACTATAATAATCAATATTCCCGCCTTCATCCATCTTCTCACACTTCTTCCTACCAAAATATGTATCTTGTTGATTCCCCTAAAATCCAAAATTCTGCCGTCATCAATCTTCTTTTTACAATTCTTCCCACCCAAAAAAAACTAAAAATATCAACAAAACAACCACAACAAATAAAACTATGTCAAAGAACCATTAATCGAATATACGTTAAATAATTATTATACGTAGTATACATAATAAAATTGAACAATTTTATATATCTAACCAAAGGGGTCCCCCTTGGTTAGGCATATAAAACACCGATTTCTCATAAAAATCTACCAGAAAGTCATCTAAAATGACAACTAGAAAGTCATCTAAAATGACAACGGATTCGTCAACTGACGACAGGTTACAAACACCAATAAATGGTTCAAAAGCCAAAAAAAAAATGGCACACTTTTTATAGGCACAAAATTCATATAAAATGGCACAATATGTATTCACTTTAAAGTAGTATATAATTTTGGTATACACTAACATATTTTAAATATTAGAAAATATTATTTTTTTAGTAATTAGATCCAACGATTCTCATTTATCTGCTTTAAACCAAATTTAGTATACTAACCGACCAACCAAATAGAGAATAGTTTGCTTATACTATCTATATATATTATAATGCCTGGAGATCAGAAATTCACCAGAACAGTTCAAGGTATTTTTCTTGAATTTTCGTTTTTTTGATTTTTTTATTAAAATTATTTTCTTGCATTAAATAGCTATTAATGACATTTTAATTAGTCATTAATTACACCTATTAAACATATATTAAATTTACTATATTTAATTTGTTTAAAAATTAGCAAACTTTAGTTGAACATTATAGTTATTTTTTCAATATTAAATATTAATTATATATAGTTATGTTTATTTTTAGTTAAAATGACGAATAACAATTGTTTGTATTGCGTTATTTTTTATTCCCTATTCAAGATCACTGTAATTTCTTTTCGGATTATTATACGGTACACGACCTTAACTTCTTAATCAATTTTAATTATCAATAATTGTGAAAATCGTAATAAATTATGGAAGTACAAGATATTTATTTAATATCTGGAATTGTATACAAACAGTACAGATAGATTTTCAATTTTGCACATGAATAAATAATACATGAGTTATGATCAAATCAATTAAATTTAACAAATCCAGTCATTTATCGGAAGATAAAATTGATAAAAAAAGCTATACACCCATTGTTTCGTTATATTGTGTTGAAATAATTTTTTATTGTCATTAAACAAATTATTATACTATTATTGAATATGTATATTATGAGAGGGCTATCGGTTTTAAAAAACATTATTAACCAACTTCTCAAATATCTATCTATATATCTATATATATTATAATGTCTGGAGATCAGAAATGCACCAGAACAGTTCAAGGTATTTTTCTTGAATTTTCGTTTTTTTGATTTTTTTTATTAAAATTCTTTTATTGCATTAAATAACTATTAATGACATTTTAATTAGTCATTAATTACACCTATTAAACATATATTAAATTTACTATATTTAATTTGTTTAAAAATTAACAAACTTTAGTTGAACATTATAGTTATTTTTTCAGTATGAAATATTAATCATATATAGTTATGTTTATTTTTAGTTAAAATGACGAATAACAATTGTTTATATTGCGTTATTTTTATTCCCTATTCAAGATCACTATAATTTCTTTTCGGATGATTATAGGGTACACGACCTTAACTTTTCAAGCGATTTTTATTATCAATAATTGTGAAAATAGTAATAATTATGGAAGTACAAGATATTTATTTAATATCTGGAATTGTATACAAAGAGTATAGATAGATTTTCAATTTTGCACATGAATAAATAATACATGAGTTATGATCAAATCGATTAAATTTAACAAATCCAGTCATTTATCGGAAGATAAAATTGATAAAAAAGCTATACATCCATTGTTTCGTTATATTGTGTTGAAATAATTTTTTATTGTAATTAAACAAATTCTTATACTATTATTGAATATGTATATTATGAGAGGGTTGTCGATTTTTAAAAAAATTATTAACCAACTTCTCAAATAATCTTTATTATCAATGATTGTGGAATCGTAGTAAATTATGGAAGTACATGGATCTTTACTTAATATCTGAAATTTGTAAATAAATCATGCGCATACACACATGAGTTATGACCAAACTAATTAAATTGAACAAACTCAACCATTTTATCGGAAGATTAAATTGATAAAAAAATTATATGTCCATTGTTTCATTATATTGTGTCAAAATAAATTAATATTCAAATTAAATAAATTCTTAAACTATTATTGAACATGTTTATTATGAGAGGGGTGTCGGTTTTAAAAAACGTTATTAAGTTGTATTCAATATTTGTAACTTTTGATTGTAAATATTACGTTCATATTGTAATTTTTATTTTAATATGTTTGTGATGTTTTTAAGATTATCAAAATTTTAGATATATATAATGAAAATATTTTTCCAATTAATAATTCATGTAAATTATTTTTAAATTATTTTTTAATAGAATATTCATAAGAGACCAATCAATTTTTAAGAATAATAGAAATTAATTTATCTATTACAGTACTTTTATATAAAAATTTATTATAATAGCATGAAACTGGAGAGACTTGCACTCAGAAGCTTCAAAATATTTTTATTGAATTTTCAAATTTTTATTTTTTATTAAAATAATTTTCTTGCATTTAATTAATAATTAATTATACCTATTAAATATATATTAAATACACTTTATTTCATATTTAATATAAAAGTTTAACAATTTTATTAGAACATTATTATTATTATTATTATTTTGTTATAAAATATTAATGATTTATATAGAAATACCATTATTTTAAGGTAAAACAATAAAATAAAATAATTTTTATCGTCATTTCTAATCCTTATTCAAAATCATTGCAAATTTTTTGGCAATAATTAATAGACGATTTTAACTTTTCGATAAATTTGTAATCAATGATCGTGAGAATCATGATAATATACATACAGTAGAACCTCGATAAATGAATACCCTTGGGACCAGAAATATATATTCATTTAGCGAGATTATTTATTTATCGATTAATGAATATTTTATTTATTTATCGATAAATGAATATTTATTCATTTAAATATTATTTTCAATTTTTTTAATACATTTTATATTCAAATGTACCTAAAATTTATAATGGGTTTATAATATTTATGTGATGTTTAACTACATTCATTTTTCTAACATTCTAAATTAGTTTTACATGCATGTAACAGTATACCTGAAATTGGTACAACCATGTATATTTACAAAGTGCACTGAATAGTATCGAGACCATATATTCACTGTGTATAAAATGAAAAGGTAAGATATTTACAAAATCACAACTTTAAAAGCATTTTTCGAGAAAATATGATTTATTAATGTATATGAACAGTATTAATTGGATTAAATGTATTCATATATTTATTTAAATAAAAATATGTTATTCCAAATATAGTGATTATTCATTTATATTTAAATAGGGCCTATAGAGACTTTTTTTTTTTTTTATACTTAATGCATTTAGCGAGATTATTCATTAAGCCCATTTGCCCAAGTCGGGACCGGAAAAAATTATTCATTTATTGAGGTTATTCATTTATCGAACATTCATTTGTCGAGGTTCTACTGTAAGTATATATATTTTTCGATTAACATCCACAATTTAAATAAAAGTAATATCGTATTACATTTATACCTGAACAAATTATACACGGGGTATGACCAACCCGATTAAATGAATCAAGTGGAACCTTTTTTCCGTCAATTAAATCAATAAAAAAATTACCCATTCGTTGTTTGATTATTTTGTGTTGGAAAAATTAATATTCTAATTAAACACATTCTTATACTATTACTAATCAATTAATCATGCATGTATGTTATGAGATGGGAGACGGTGTTTAAAATCGTTAATTAGTTATATTTAATATTTACAAATTTTTATTATAGGAATTATGTTGACATTGTAGTTTGTATGGAAAAAAGTAAAAGGTGTTTAAGGAGTTGTTTTTTGCTATTTTAAACAAATTCTCACATTTTGAGCATTAAGTAAGGGTGTTATAAAACGAGCATCGGCTTTAAAAACAATTATATGTACAAATTTATTATAAAATTTAATAAAAGAATATTAGAATATGTGAGTATCACTTTGATGTGTCCATGAATTTAATTTTAATGTTACAAACAAAACAGTTCTTATAAAATGCTCTGAAAAATTAATTAAATGTAGAGATACGGGTGTCAGATCACTCCAAAAAAACATGAAGCATGACTTACAATATGCATTTGAATTTTGCTTTTTTCGTCATAAAACCAAATATATCGACAAGTGAAATCAATCACACCTCTCATCACATTTACATTCTAATTCTTTTCATCGTACAATCAATTTTACTAACAAATTATTTAATAACAAATTAAGCAATCAAGTCTTTTATGATGCCATCGACAATAGAAAAGATTAACAAATGTTATTTTTACTTATTCAATGTCAAACTTTGCAAATGTTTGTCAATATTGGATTTCAAAAACATTTTTTATGCGACAAAATAGGTTCGTCAATATCTTCAAAATTATTATTATTATTAATATTCAAGAATTTAACTGAAACATGTTTTTTTTCACCTAATTCTTTTCTCTTTTTAATTATTAAACATTCAAATTTAATTACATTTCACATAATTTTTAATTTATCATATTAATTTTCAAATAATAAAATTTAACAAATAATAATGTTATGTGTATAATTTTTAAAAATATTTTCGTGCCGCGCGTAGCGCGGCTTTGTTACCTAGTAATAGTATAGTATAGATAGATAGATATGTTTAATGTAACTATTCTTATTTAATGTACCAAACGACAATTCAAATAGAGGTCAATTTTCTTATAATAGTATAGTATAGTACAATATAGTAGATATATATATATATATATATATATATATATATATATATATATATATATATATATATATATATATATATATATATATATATATATATATATATATATTTAAATAAATCAGCAAGAAGGAACATAAAGTAAAGATAAAAACAGGGCAGTGAAAGATATAAAGGAAAATAATATATCTATACTATTATATAAAAGTTGAAACATTGAAAGTTTTGGTACATATTGTTTGGTACCTATTTTTTGGTACTTCGTGAATTTACTTATTTACCCTTCATTATAAAGAAAAATAAATATACCTAAAATAAATAATAACATAATATAATTAATGGTAATTAGTCGATTGCCTTTTTCACATTTACTTTTAGTTGAAGATATTACCTTTTATAAACACCTAAAAATATATACCCGAAAATATCACACCATAATTTTCAAGAAAAATATAATACCTAAAATAAATAATAACATAATATAATTAATGGTAATTAGTCGATTGTTTTTTCACATTAACATAATAAAATTAATGATAATTAGTCAATTGCCTTTTCACATTTACTTTAGTTGAAGATATTACCTTTTATAAATACCTAAAAATATCAATCAATCATTAATATCACCATATTTTCAAGAAAATATAACATTTAAAATAAATAAAAACATAATATAATCAATGGTAATTAGTCGATTGTCTTTTTCACATTAACATAATAAAATTAAAGGTAATTAGTCGATTGCCTTTTCACATTTAATTTTAGTTGAATATATTAACTTTTACAAATACCAAAAAACAGATCATTAATATTTCCTTTCGAATTAAAAGTTAAAACACTTTACCTTTTTAATTTAAAACAAATCTTACAATCATTAATATATACTCAAAAATATCACACCATAATTTTTAAGAAAAATATAGCTTGAAAATATCACACCATATTTTTCAATTATTAATAAAATATATTAAAAATCATATACGTTGTTTATAATAGGAAACATTAGTATAATCCGTAAACATGAGTATATTAAATTATATCAAATTAAAATTTAAAAATTATTAAAAATAATGATTATATAAAAATAAAATTGTAATATTAAATAAAATTTATAACATAATAAAAGAAACTCGTGCATTGCACAGGTTATGAGGTAATTATTATATTAAAGTTGAAACATTGAAAATTTTATAGGTTTGGTTTAGGTAGAGTTATCTTAATTAATAAATAAAAAATAATACAATTAATGTTAAGCAGCCGATTATCTTTTCTAATTAAAATACGTATCTATACTACTATATTAAAGTCGAAAGATTAAAAGTTTGTCGGTTTAGTTATCATAATTATTAAAATAAATAATAAAATCATATAATTAATGGTAATTAGCCAATTACCTTTTTCACATTAATTTTGAAAATATTACATTTTATAAATACCTAAAAACATCAATCGTGTCATATCTTTTGATCATTAATATTTCATTTCGAATTAAATACATTACATTTTTTAATTTAAAACAAATTTTACAACCATTAATATATACTCAAAAATATCACACCATAATTTTCAACAAAAATGTAGCACCTAAATTAAATAATAATATAATATAATACTCCCTCCGTCCCACTTACTTTGTCCTCATTTGACTTTCTTGGTCAAATTGATAAAACTTTGACCTTAAATAATAATTTAATTATTTATGCTTTCATAAATTTAAAAGTTGGATATTGTAATATGATAAGTGTACTTTGTGATAATAATTTTTTAAAAAAATATAATTGTCATATAATATAAGTAATTCTCATTACAAAATTGGTCAAATTGACCAAAATTTGGTCAAAGTGACAAAATTAGTGGGACGGAGGGAGTAATTGTAATTAGTCGATTGCCCTTTTCACAATTATTTTAGTTGAAGATATTACCTTTTATAAACACCTAAAAAATAACATAATATAATAATGGTAATTAGTCGATTGTCCTTTTCACATTTACTTTTAGTTGAATATATTACCTTTTTATAAATACCTACAATATGTCATATCTTTCCATCATTAATATTTCATTTCTGATTAAAAAAACGTTACCTTTTTAATTTACAACAAATCTTACAATATATACCCGAAAATATCAGATCATATTTTTCAATTATTCATAAAATATATATTAAAAATCGTTTACATTGTTTATAATAAGGAAACATTAGTATAATCTGTAAATATGAATATATTAAATTATATAAATTTAATTTAATTTTTTTTATAAATAATGATTATATAAAAACATAATTGTAATATTAAATAAAATTTATAACATAATACAAGAAACCCGTGCATTGCACGGGTTATAAGCTAATATTAATAAATAATATATCATGAAAAAGTCACTCATATTATCCACTCTTTTTTTTTATTATGTAGGAACAAAATCTATTTCATTATATTTCAAAAAGAAGTTTTGAAAAGGTTTCTACTCATCATTAAAACAACTTATAAGAAGACCTATTTATCAAAAAAAACTTATAAGAAGAGCTGAATGTATAGAATTTACAAAAAATGAGGGTGTTTAGATAAAAGAATTATTAAATAAAATGGACCAATTTTTGGGGTGAAAATGCTAATATAATTCCTAGACTTGTCATGACAAAAACACCTCGTCGTCACTTTTTCTTGTATTTTTTATTTATATTTTTGCCACTCTTTTTGTTAACTATTGTTAAAAGTTTGGATTTTCTTAATTTTTCTTATTTGCTTTTTGGAGCATCCAAAAAGGTAGAACAAATAAAACAAAGATCTTGAAAAAAATTAGAAGTAGGAGGAGGAGGAGCATCATATGGAATGTAACATGTTGTTGCAGTATTAGCAGTAGCATTTAGAAGATAATGTCCATTTTTAAAAGACATGATTTTTAGCAAAATCTCAATCAGGGCCTGTAATTTCTTTCAATCAGGCCTTGATATTTGAAACTTTCCTCTCTCTTTTCTCATTGCCCACCAAAGATTTATAAGTCCACCTTTGACTACAAATTGTTGGGATCAGACCATTCTCTCAAAATGGTGTTCATCACACAAGATATGATTCAAGAGTTTCAGAAGATGATAGATGAAAGTCAGTGTGTGTGAATTTATATACATACAGATGTGTGTGTGTGTGTGTGTTTTAATAAAGCTCTCAACTTTACATTTTCCATGATTAATTGTTCTCTCTTTGATCTGCTGTAACATTCGTGTGTGTTCTTTATAATAAATCTCTTAACTTTATTTTGATGTGCAGTACCATTTTTTAATTTTTATTTTTCTTGCAGTTGATGGGCCTCTTAAGATCACATTTGAGGTAACTTTATAAGTAATGTGATTCTGATATGCACACAAAGTTTATGTTTATTCTTGGCTTATGATCTAAGCATCACGCTTATTTCTTTATATATTTATTTTCGTTTTAGCTGTTTAATCAAATTTTAGTTTTCCCTATAGTCATATTTCATACAGGAGGACCTATTTTTTAAGGGGGCTTAAAATCTTAGCAACAGAAAACTGATCCTTCCAGTTGTTCACTAATTTGAACTGATAATTGCAATGGGTTGACACTTGTATTGTTCTTGGTTTGTTAAATTTTATGTTGTGTGGCTGTCTAGGTGAGCTAATAGTTGGATCTTTGACTTTCTGAAGTTTGTAACTTTCTTTTTTTTTTTTTTGTCTTTTTCTGGTTCTAAGAGTTAGTTATTCAAAAGACCACTAATATTGACTGATTTTATAGCCATGGCGCAGAACCTTAAACATTTGACTGTTAGGATTTTATAGTCGTGGCGCAGAACTTTAACGTTTGACCGTTAGGGTAGACTGACTTTCTTTATTACAACAGATTGAGTTTGGTAAGTTTAGCAACCTGCCTTTCCTGCTTCAAGCTAATTAATGAAGCAGTATTTCGCTTATTAGTCTCATTTTACCTTTGGGCTTATCTTGGCGATATGATGTGCATTTACAAATTACAACTATTTAGCTAATTAGCCCTTTTACTTTTTGCATTTACAACTTTTTAGCACATTAGCATCACTAAGTCATAAAACGATATGTTGTGCTTATGCAAAAATTGGAGGTTTTCAGGGTAAGAGATTATAGTATAAGACGTTGCAAGTGGGTAATTGAAATTCAGCCGCCTATGCGTGACAAACTTGCTAAACATATTTGTGCTATATTTTTTCAGTTGAGATTTAAACTAGGTCCATCTAATGTCAGTGTAGGTGATAAAAAGTGCATATTATATTGAAGTCATATGGCAGTAATGAGTATCATTTACGTCATATCATCCCGTATTCTCTATGTCCCAACAATAAACGCAATTTTTTTCATACCATTTATTCCAATATGATAAGATTGAAAATGTTTTTATCCGATTAATAGGAATGTAAAAATGGGAATAGCTCTCTCTTGTAAGTTTTGGTAATCTAATTATTGTGCTGTAACTTATATATGAAACGTTGTTAATGATAATAATAGCGATATTTTTTTATAGACTATGCATCAAGGATATCCAAGGGAAAATCTATGTAGATTTCTCAAAGCAAGGGATGAGAATATCCCAAAAGCCCACACAATGGTCAGTTATTAAATTGTTAAAAGAAATTTCACATATATGTTTATTTGTTATTTACTTTTGTATGATACCAATTTGAAAACTTCTGATATATTTTCAGCTTCTTGACTGCTTGAATTGGAGGATGCAAAATGAGATTGATGATATATTGGCGGTAGGTTTATTTGTGAAAGTGAATATAATGTTCATTATTGGGTATTTGCACCTTGTAACTGGAATGTAGGAATGTGGACACAACTTCTAATTGGTATAGATGGGATATTCTATTTAAATACCTAAATCCTGGACTCTTGGCCAGGGTTGTTTATATCTTAATTTGAAGTGGTTTATTGCCGAGATTTCATGATATATATTTGGAAATAGCAGATCTTTTCTAGTTTGGCTGATGGACGCTAGATGTTGATTTCCTTTAGAAGTTTAGAGTCTTAACTGAGTCTGCTAATATTTCAAGGACAAATTTTGAAATTCAGTTCAATGGTCAACTGTAGATGCTTGCTTACACATTTCAGCTTTCCGTTACAGAAACCAATTGTTCCTGAAGATGTGTATAGAGCTGTGAGGGATTCGCAACTTGTAGGAATGTCAGGTTACTCAAAAGAGGTACTTTTTTACGTGCTTGACATTTCTTTCTTTTTATCACAAGTTAATTGTAAATGCATGTAAAGTGCTTTGAGGTAACTATGGTATTTGCAAGTCAGAACTTACAAGCCTAGTTCTCTGCTTGTCTTATAAAATATTTCAGGGTCTTCCGGTTGTTGCTGTTGGGGTAGGGCTTAGCACCTATGACAAAGCATCTGTAAGCATACCTTGTTCTGTTTCATCTTCTCAAGCTGGTCTTTGATATATATATATATAATGTAAATTTTGTATGGTAGTTGTAGAGTGTAAACAGTAATGGGATATTTGATGGAATAATTTTGGAGATTACTTAGAAGTCATGTACTCAAACAGGGGTAAAAGGTTAAAGCTTTATAGTCTGTTTCGTCTATATGTATTGGGAGCTAAGAAGCAAGGACATGGGTGTGGGTATGTAGTATAGACTATAGAGACACGCGAATTTGGCAAATTTGAAAATATGGGGATATGGGTGCAGGGGGACACATTATAGATAAGTAAATGTTTTATATATATTTCATGTTACATATATTGAAACCAATGGACAGAACCAAGAACTGTATGCAAACTAAATGAAATACAAAATTTGTTTACCCAAAAAACAAACATATAAGTGTAATATTTTCATTTATGCAAAAATGAACATGATCATCAATACTTTTGTATTTGTTTATAGGCATTGATACTTATTTTTGTGAAAATAGCTTGTTAACACAAATTTTGACTACAATTGGCGAAAATAAAATTTGAAAGTAGGATTGTGGAAGAATCCGTGTGTCCGATACGGGGACACGCGTGTTGAAGAATCCGACACGGGGATACAGCGGGTAATTTAAGTGTGCCTGCTTCGAGAGCATTAACCTTCAGTATCGGATGTGTCTCAGTACACAATTGTTCTACCTGTTAGCATATATTGTAGCACTGTGTATCTAGTTTTCACTTTTGCTAGGAGATTACGTCTTTTAGTTTGTATTTGCGAACCAGTGCTTGATCCTGTTTAACATTCTTATCTCATCTTATTTGTGCTTGTATAAAGAAGGCCTCTACGCCTAAAGCCTCAGTAGTAAAAAAATGCAGGAGGCTAAAAAGAAGTTCAGTAGTCTTGGTTTCCATTCATTTTAATCTGTACTCTGAAAATTAGACAAAAAATACAAAGAAACAGAAACAGAAAAATTCCTTAAAACGTTTACAATTTAATTCATAGATGGTATTACTACTTATATCTGCTGGTAGCTGAAGTAAGAGAATAATACTTAAAGCATTATTCCATTTGTCTTCTATAACAGATTCACTACTATGTCCAGTCGCACATCCAAATGAATGAATATCGAGACCGCGTGATATTGGTAAGAAATATGCAGCCTTATGCATATTCTTGACTTTTAAGCTTATTAGTAGCTATCCTCGTAATTTGACTTATCTTGCTACAGCCTGCTGCTACAAAGAAGTACGGCCGACATATTAACACATGTGTGAAAGTATTGGATATGACTGGATTAAAACTTTCAGCCCTGAACCAAATTAAGGTACCTTTAGATGATATACTAGATTATGGTACATCACTTTATATATATGTATATCAATAGTTTTGAACATACCTTGATCAACCAAAGCATTATACCCTTTACTTGGATATGTTAAGAACAAAATTAGATTTGACTATATCTGGTTTCTTAAGTTGTTCCCATGCCATCACTAAAAGAGAACAATGATTCAAAGGCGTAACCCCTTCACGACCAAGATTTTATATTAGTCTCCAAATTTCAAACTTTATTACATGCACGTTTTGGCATTTGTTGGTACAGATTGTTAACTTGTGGAAACTATCATTCTTTGCCAAGTATGTCAACCATCGCTTTCAATTTGATACAATTCTCATAACTACCTAAAAATCTAACTCTTCACTCTGCTATTGCTGCAGATTTTGACAGCTATATCCACCATAGATGACCTGAACTATCCAGAGAAGACAGATACATATTACATTGTTAATGCCCCTTACATATTTTCAGCATGCTGGAAGGTATGCCTTGATGTTCACATTTAAACAATGTCATTGGTACTATAGACTGAATCTTTCAAATTAGAGGTTTAACATATTTGACCTTTATAGGTTGTGAGACCTCTTCTGCAAGAAAGAACAAGGAAGAAAATTCAGGTGCTGCAAGGTTGTGGAAGAGATGAATTGCTAAAGGTAAAGTACCTTTTGCTAAGTTTTCTAGGTAATGCATTAGTTTTTCTTATTTGGATATGAATCTTGATGCTTTTAAATTGAGCATTTTAACCTATAATGTTAAAACATGAAGCTCATCATTAATAATACTTTATTATGCACGATATTGTATTATTACTTCAGATTTGTATAGGATAACCGAGAGAATGATGTCACCATGATCTCAACTTTGTTTGTATGTTGTGGACTCGTCATTCATTGGCAAGTTACTTTAAAGTACCTGGAGTCTGAAAAAGAACTAGTGAAAACTCTAAAAAAATTAAGTTTTTACATATACTATGTACAATTTGGCAATTGCTTCTGTATAGGATGTGTTAGCTTGAGCATGTACCAGCACAAAATTAGATGTCACATTTTAGCTGTGATTTGTACCTGTTCACCTATCTGTATTATGTTAGATTTAAGAAGTGAACTTATAACTTGAAATATGCAGATAATAGACTACGCATCACTGCCACATTTCTGTAGAAGAGAAGCCTCTGGATCATCTCGACACTCAAGAACCGAAAAAGATGATAATTGTTTCTCATTAGATAATTCCTTCCATCAACAACTGTATGAATTTGTCAAGAAACAGGCTGAGCTAAAAGAACATGTTGCCCCAGTAAAACAGGGATCCTTCCATGTCGATTTCCCTGAGCCAGCTCCGAATGATGCTAAAATTGCTGAAACTATCCAATCTGAGTTTCAGAAGCTTGGGGATCAAAATGGTCTGGGTAGCCTTGTGATAAAAGGTCACTAAATTTCAAAACTGAAATTTTCCTAACAGATGGTGCCAAAACCCTTGGCTTCCAGCCACTAGGCTCTGAGTAATTTAGCGATGTCTTCTATCATTGCAATGCGTATGTTGAATCATATATAATCGGTTCATGAAAATTGTAAGTTATCAATTATCATCAACATATCAAAGTTTCTGTAATGTATTTTCTTGCTCCATGCAAAACTTTCAGCAGCTCCTGGGTTTTGCTACATGTGTTGGCTGGCAGGCAGCATCTAGGAAATATTTAGGTTGTGTTTGTTAGAAATAGATACATTTATTATATTATCAATTATCAATTTTTATATTTTGTAATGGGTGCACACAATTTGCATGTTCAATATTGTATGAATAGTTTGGACTACAGTTCCATGAAAACATGCTTGTCAACCCACATAATTATGTGATTAATATTGTTAACAAAGTGGGTTAAGCACATCTGTTGTTTGCTAAATCAAATATACTGGATTTCGATGGATGGTCCATTATTCTAACTATATATTTATCAGTTAGCCAAGTTCCATAGACTTCCTTATCTACTATTTAAGTATTACAAGTGCATTCCACCAATTATATAGTACTCCCTCCGTCTCGATAAACATTTCCAGTTTGACTAAAAACACGGGTTTTAAGAAAAAGTGGGTATTGAATATTATTTTTAAGAAGTAGTGGATATTGAATATTGTTTTTAAGGAGTAGTGGATATTGAATATTGTTTTTTTTGGGTAGTGGGTGAAGTAGTGGGTATTGAATATTATTTTTAAGGAGTAGTGGGTGGAATAGTAGGTATTGAATATTGTTTTTTTGGAGTAGTGAGTGGAATAGTGGGTGTTGAATATTATTTGTAATAATTAGTGGGTGGAGTAGTGGGTATTGAATATTATTTTTAAGGAGTAGTGGGTGGAGTAGTGGGTATTGGATATTATTTTTTATGGCTTAAAATAGAAAGGAGAAGAGTATTTTGATAGTCCCGATTTAGTAAACATGAAACGTTTTAAGAGACGGAGGGAGTACAAAATATACGGGTTAAATTTCAAAGTGGTCACCGAAATGGAGGGTTAGTATCAAATTGTTTACTCTAGTTATCGGCATCTCATGTATATCATTATTGTACATTATATAGTTGCAAGTAATGACAGCAATGTTGTGTTCGAAAACTAAAAATAATATTTTATTAATTCTGCATATCTATACTATTATATAAAAGCCGAAACATTAAAAGTTTGGTTGGTCGGTCGGTCAGTACGGTACCTGTTGATTTTACTTATTTACCCTACTCAATTACAGATCTACTAGTTAATAAAAACTAATAAATTTCCTTTTTCAAGTTATACATATTATATTTTTTATTTTTCAAAAACTAAATAATTTCTTTTTTCAGGTAAAATACAATATCTTTTACATTTTATCTAACTAAAATTTCTCATTTATTAATCAATTTTCTTTTTCAGGTTAAACATATAACTAAATAATTTCTTTTTTCAGGTAAAATACAATATATTTTACATTTTATCTAACTAAAATTTCTCCTTTATTAATCAATTTACTTTTTCAGGTTAAACATATTACCTTTTCTATTTTTCAATAACTAAATAATTTCCTTTTTCACGTAAAATAGAATATCTTTTACATTTTATCTAACTAAAATTTCTCATTTTTAAAAACACTACGAGCAATTTTGTTTAATAAAATAACATAATTATATTATAATTACTATTAACTAATCAATTACCTTTTTCAGTCAAAACACGTTATCTTTTCTTTTTTCTCTAACTAAAATCTCTCTTCTTCTAATTATATCATGGACGGTTACCTTTTTCAGCCGAAACACGTTACCTTTTTTCTTTTCTCTTACTAAAACCTCCCCTTTTCCAATTATATCATGGGCGTTTCTATTTAATAAAAATAAAATAATAATATTATAATACTAATAATTAACCGATTACCTTTTCAGCTAATAAATATCATCTTTTCTATTTTTTCTAATTAAATTATTTTTTTTCTACAAATAAAACGGGCAACATTAATTTCTCATTTTCTAAGAACTATGAACAATTTTATTTAGTAAAATAACATAATTAAATTATAATTACTATAAACTAATCAATTACCTTTTTCACATAAATCATGTCATTTTCACGTTACATTTCTATTTTCTCTAATTAAAATCTCTCTTTTTTCAATTATATCACGGATGATTCTATTTAATAAAATAAACTAATAATATTATTAATTAATCGATTACCTTTTTCAGCTAAAACGTATAATCTTTTCTATATTTTGTAACTAAAATTCATCTTTTAATAGAAATATCACGGACAATATTAATTTTTCCTTTTCTAAAAACATTACGAGCAATTACATTTAGTACGTAATTAAATTATAATTACTATAAACTAATCAATTACCTTTTTCACCTAGAACATATTACCTTTTTAATTTTCTCTAACTAAATTCTTTATTTTTCTAATCATATCACGGGCATTCTATTTAATAAAATGTACTCTTTTTAACTAAAACCTATCATTTTTTATATATTTTCTAACTAAAATCCCTCATTTTCTAGAAATATTACGGGTAACATTTATATAATTATTATCAAATCATGTCATATAAAAATGTAAGCCTCCAAAATTCATGTTTTAAAAAGTGAACAATTTGATACTAGCCCTCCACTTTAGTGAGTACTTTGAGATTTAACCCCAAAATATAGAGAAAAGGATAGTGTTCGATAAGCCACTAAGTAAGTCGATACGTTCATGAATAGTTTGTTATCATGTTAAAAAAAATTTGAATTCGGTTCAATTTTTAAATGAGTTGAACATGAACATTATTTTAAGGTTTGTGTAAATGAGCTAAAATTGAGCATGAATAATTTGGCTCGAAAATTCGTGAACAAATTCGTTAATATAGTTCGTGAATAAGCTCATGATCATATTATGGTTCATGAATTAGTTCATGCACAAATTTGATATATGCTTATAAATATATTTTAATAACTTTTCACATAAATTCTTAAATTCACGATAATTAGTAAATAACCGTGTATGAATTTATCTATGAAATAATATGTTAATTTATTATATATATTCATTGTTTTCTTTTGTAAAATCTATACATTATTTTTATTATAAAAGATTAAATTATAACGTATATTAGCTTGTAAATTATGACATTATTGGTAATATATTCTAAATCCTGATCCAAATTCGATACGTTGATAAATTTAGACCAGAAGCATGTATATAGTTTTTGAAATTTTATCCCCTACTTTCTTTTTATTTGAATGCATTAAAAGTTTGATGGAAAATAAAAGTGAGATGTTTGTGAATACGAGATGATGAGTATTATTCATGAGACATTCGTTTCAAGTAGCTAGTGAGCCATGTTCCCGAACAAATTCATGAATAACATTCTATCTATTTAATAAATCGATAAAAGTTTGAGTTCAAGTTCGAGTTTGACATATTTATAACGAGTTAATAAATGAACAGTTAAGAGTTCAGCTTGATTCAACTCATTTCCAGCCTTAGTTTCATATAATTCATATCTATATATATATATATTATAATGCCATGAGATCATAAATGCACCAGAAACGTTTTAAATATTTTTCTTGAATTTTCAATTTTTTGATTTTTTTATTAAAAATATGTTCTTGCATTAAATAACTCTCAATGACCTCTTAATTAGTCATTAATTACACCTATTAAATCTATATAAAATTTAATTTATTTCACATATTTAAAAATTTAGAAAACTTTATATGAGGATATAACTATTATTTCAATATTTTATATATATATATGTCATTGCTCCATACAGAACACCCTTATATAACAAACAATAAAGAAAACCTTAGATCTAATAGATCCAATGGCCCAGCCAGGGGCACCCAATACAAAAATTTGTTATTTTTTTACCCTCTATACAAAAATTACACCTCAAAAAAAAAGTTTTAAATTTTTTTTACTGTTCATGATGACGTCATGCTGACGTCAGCAGTGACGTCATCATGAACAGTAAAAAAATTAAGAAATTTTTTTTTGCTGGATGGATACAGGGTAAAAAAATAACAACTTTTTGTATTGGGTGTCATGACGGAACTCTTATATTATATTAGATATAAGGTGTTCTTTATTGTTTGTTATATAAGGTGTTTGTTATGGAGTGCAACTCTATATATATATATATATATATATATATATATATATATATATATATATATATATATATATGTGCAACTCTCTCTCTCTCTCTCTCTATATATATATATATATATATATATATATATATATATAATTAAGTGTATTTTTAGGTAAAATAATGACTGAAAATTGTTTATATCGCATTCTTTTTTATTCCCAATAAGCATTGTTATAGAAATCGACCGATTTTTGAAAAATCACCTATAAATCGACTAAAAATCGATCAAAATTTTAGAACCGATTCGGCCGATTTTGCAAAAATCACTGATTAATTGTCGATTTTTCAACCAAATCACCCGATAAATCGTAAATCGATACCTCAACCGAATAGTTCCGATTTTTGAAATCTGCAACACTGCCAATAAGACTGTATTAATTTCTTTTTGAACGTTTGTACGTAGTAAAGATGACCTTAACTTCTTAAACAATTTTTATTATAACTCATTTAGAAATCGCAATAAATTATGAAAATATATATATAGTCGCTTAACATTTGAAATTTGTATAAAAAAATACAAACTATTTTAATTTTTGCACATTGATAAATTATACATGGAGTATGACCAAACCGATTAACTTGAACCAACCCAACTATTTTTTCAACGAATTAATGGATAAAAACAGTTACGCATGTTGTTCGTTATATTGTGTCGAAATAAATTAATATTCTAATTAAATAAATTCTTACTCTGTTATTGAACATTTTTGTAATGAGAGGGATGTCGGCTTTATAAAATGTTATTCTATTTAATATTTATGATTTTAATCGGAAAGATTACGTTCGTATTGCTATTGCTAATTTTTATGTTTATTTTTTTTAAATTATCAAAATTTTATTTATGTTATGAGAGTAGTTTTCTAATAAATAATTTATATAAATTGTTTTAAATCAATTTTTTTAGGAAATTCTTAAGAGATCAATAAAATTTTAAAAATAATAAAAATTATTTTATCTAACTTCAATATTTTCAAATATAAGTTTATAAACCCTGCAAAGCGCGGATAAATTACCTAGTGTATTATAATGTTAAGATATCGAAAAGTTATCAGAAGCGTTTAAGAAAATTTTCTTAACTTTTTCTTTTTTGATTTTTTATTCAAATTCTTTTCTTACATTAAATAATACCTTAATTAGTCATTAATTACACCTATTAAATAAATATTAAATTTATTTTATTATATTATACAAAACTTTTGCAAACTTTATTTTAGGAATATAATAAATGTTTCCATTTAAAATGATGACTTAAAATTTAACACAAAAATTTTCAAACCCTAAGAAAGATTAATTTTAGATAAAATATGACTTTAAATTATTAATATTGTGTCACTTTTTTATTTCATATTTAAGATCACTGCAAAAAATCCATTTTCTCTTTTTTTGAATTTTTTAATAAATCTTTTTGTTGTTTTTGATAGCATCTTAATTAATCATTAATTACATATATTAAACACATATGTAATTTAATTTTATCATTTATATAAAAATTTAGCAAAATTTATTTTGGCATAAAACTTATTATTTCAATATAAAATATTAATTGTCTTTAGAAAAGTAATAACATATTCACACAACTAAAATTACTAATATAGTGTCATTTTTTATTTCCCATTTTAGACTTCTACAATTTTTTTAGGCGATTGGAGGACACGCAACGTTATTTTTGGGAAAAAAATTAATTGTTGTGAAAATTTTGTAAATCGTTAAAGTATTTAGAATATTCAGTTAACATCTAAAATTGATAAAAAAAGTAATATCGACAGGTTTTCACTTTGCACATGAATAAATTACACATCAACTATGACCAACTTGATTAAATTGAATCAATTTGACCCCTTTCTCGACGGATTAGATCGATAAGGAAATGATACTGTGTTATTCTATCAAATTGTGACAAAATAATATTGTATGTTTTTTTATTTTTTTAAAATTATCAAAATTTTAGATATGCAACTAAAATTAGAATACAAATATGGTAAATAGCAGAATACTGAAAACTCAAAAATGCTTGAAACAGTTTCAAAGTATTTTTCTTGAGGTCTCTATTTTTTGAATTTATTTTATACTTTTATGCTTGTATTTAATAGTATTTTAATTATTCATTAGTTACTACTGTTAAATATATATGTAATTTACTTTTATTAATTTATATAAAAGTTTAGCAAAATTTATTTGGGTATTATAATTATTATTTTAACATCAAACATTAATCTCTTTCTATATATAATTGAGCAACACAAGGGTAAAATGAGCCAATAAACCCCTACAGTTTTGTCCTTGAATTTTGAAATGTGAAAGTACAGTTTTGTCCTTGAATTTTGAAAAATTACATGAAGTTGCCACTGATTTCTTATTCAAACAAAAAATTTAGACAAATTATGTTCTTGTGGGGAATTGAACCCATGTCCTTCTCAAGTTAACTCATCCTTATAACCATTGAGCTAAATAAGCTTTTGAGTTTGAACTAAAAAACATTTTACTTAAACCTTTGGTCTCGCCCTTTTCCTATATTTGCTATCAATTTAACTTTTGAATAAATATGTTAATGACGACTTATATTGTTTGTAAAATTTTGTATTTTAATTATAAAAAAATATCATATATGATTATGTATACAACCAATTTTTACAGATTTTTAATATCAAATTTTATTATGTCCTTTTATCTTTGTTTTAAAAAAAATTGTGTTATGACCTATATAATATATTTATATGCTACAAAACATCCTTTAACTTCAAAAAATTGTGCTCTTATGATCTATACATAAATAAAATAATCCATAAATTAAAATAATGATATTATAATATGTATAAACAGAAAAGGCACAATTGAATTCAAAAATATTCTTTAAATCGTAAAAATACACAGAATTTATAAAGAAGAAATTTTCGTTGGATAAAATATTAAAGATATTACTTATATCGTGTCATTTTTAGAGGCAATTAGAGGATAGATGACGTTAATTTTTCAAAAAATTCTTTATCAAATATCGTGTAAATTTTGATAAGTTACAGAAGCAAATAGATTTTTTCGATTAACATCTAAAATTGCTACACAAGGAACATATAGAGGTTTTACTTTTACGTATGAACAAATTACATATGAGATGTGATCGATTCGATTAAATTAAATCAACCTGATCCTTTTCTCGGTCGATTAAATCGATAAAGAAATTTTATATCCGTTGTTCCAATATGTGTGGCGGATTAAATTAATATTCTAATTAAGTAAATTATTACAATATTTCTGAGCATGTATGTTATGAGAGGGGTGTTGGCTTTTAAGAATGTCATTTAGTTATATTTAATATCTATAATTTTTAATCATAAAAATAATGTTCATATTAATTGTTTATTTTCATGTTTATGATTTGTTTTTAAATTATTGAAATTTTATATGTATAATGAGGGTATTCTTTCAACTAATAATTCATGTAAACTGTTTGAATCAATTTTATAAGAAAATTCTAAAAATAGCTATCAATGTTTTCATTAAGTAAAAATTAGTTTTTTGAGTTTCTTTTTTTTTTCCATTTTATAAATTAATAAAATTTAATATTATCATTCAATAAATAATGATTTACATATTTGTTTTATTTCAAATTTTAATTTAGAATTTGTTTTAATATCACAAAATTTAATTTCTTATATGTTCGAAACTAGTCTGACTAATATCATGCATAAATTATACGTACGATTACATATTTTTCTATTAATATTTATGAATTATTAAATATGGTTTTTTGAATTTGTGCGCTATCGTGGAATAATTGACTAGTTTAATATAAAATATTAATTTGAAAATTCTTAAAAAGTGGAGAGAGTTGAATGGGTGATTTTTGTGATTTAAGAAAGAACTAGGATACTGTTGAAATACAAATTTTATTCTCATTTCTTAAATTTCAAATTAGGAGTTTGAATAGTTAACCGGCGTAAAAATCTGTGAAAGGCATGGGTATTAAACTAATTTCTTGATCAAAACTGTATACATATTCAAATAATTTTATAATTAAAATATGATAAACGATAGGATTTCAATTTATCTAATATTTTTATAGTTATTTTGTAATTTTTCATACCAACTTTTGATATTATATTTTGAATTATTTTTTAACTCAATTTTAAAATTTTCTAAATATTTCAGTCGATATTAAATATGTTATGATGAGCTTAATGACCCGTACTTATATATGAGATCTAAAATCAAATTTTGAAATTTATCGTGTACTGATCTAAGTATATGTTATAACTCAACCATTATATATTATATTGATAAATTTGTCATATTATGTAAAAATTCATATGTGTCATACTTTATAGTCGAGTCAGAGTCTAATTGATCATTATAAATAGTTATTGAGTTTTGTAGTATTTATGATTTAAACATCTATATCTCTTTTAATTTAATTGGGATGTTAATTATGTTATTTTGTATATGTAGCATAGATCATATTTTTAGAGTTCTTATCTTTTTAACATAATTTCAATTTTTTTTTGTGCATGTTTACAAATTTATGTTTTTAGACCAATCATATGTTTAAACCGTTGAAAGTCTAAATAGTTGGTCGACCAAAACCCCTTAATATAATTGATATGTCAAATTATACCTAACCGCAAGCGCACGGTGTCTATTTCTAGTACAGATGGCAAGCGGGTCGAATCCACAAGGCTAGACAGGTTCTACTAATTCCTTTTCAGTTATCGCTAATTGTTTCAAGGGTCATACGAATATGTGAAATTATTAATTAACTAATTAAACTAAATTAACACTAATTAAACGGATGATAAACAAATTATTTAAAACCTAGGGCAATCAGGTCCACCATGCTTACACAATTGACTCTTAAGCTAAAGCAATCAATGTGATCCTATAACTAGAGTATGTTAATCTCTTTCAAGCATTAACACTCTCGAAACATTCAACACAATTAACCACTTTTAGTAATTCAATCAATCAGGTAATTAGAGTCAAGTTAATCTCTTTCAAGCATTAACGCTCTCAGAAATCCGATGATGTTTCCACAATCACCCTCAATTTTGCTAATTGTATGTAAGCCTCTAGTAGTAAAATCTCTCGATCCATACCCCTATTTGCATATAATTAATCCATGATATTGGCCAATTACACAAATTAATGATTAAAACATATCAATCAGAATTAACCATAACCAATCAAACCACTATGAAAATCATGCCAATATTAGTGCAAACATGGCTTCCCTTTAAGCCCTAGAAATAACTACTCGCTAATAATTAAACAAGTAAAACAACTAGTAAAACAAGAAAACATAATTAAACTAATAAGAACAAAGAAAAGATTAAGAGAACAAAACCTTCAAACTTCAATGTTGTCACCCAAAAGAAGAGTCATGGTGTTTCTCTACATCTCCAACTAATAATACTAATCTATCTAAACTCACTACACCATATATGGCCTACCGTAACCCCTACCGGAGAAATGTTACCCCAATACGTTACCTTACCTATACTACTTACATCCTGAGGTAACATTGTGTTTTTTATGTTACCTTAGCCAAAACTATGATGTTACATTAGCTAGAAAGTGTTAAAGCATGTAACATAAATATGTACGTGTTACATTAGAGTTGACCATGCCAACTCTTTTCATCTAATTCATTTTTTTTTAAAATTCTTTAAATAAATTTAGTTTTTAAAAATTGTTAACTTTTTTATAAAATGAGTTGGAAAATTATTTTATTTATTAAAATTATTTTTTTTTCAAAAAATAATTTTTTTTTCATAAATTGTAATATTTTTTAGAAATTATAAATTTTTTAAAATCCTGCTCACAATTTTTTTGTAAAGATTTTTTTTAAATTGTTAAAATTTTTCTCGAATTTTTTTAAAAAATCGAATAAAAAATTTTTTATAAAAAAATAACAAATTTATTATTTTTTTAATAATACTTTACGTTTGTGTAGTAAAATTTTTATATTAAATTATAAGTATTTTAATAAAATATTATTAACAAAAAAACAGTTTTTCAAGAAAAAAAACAAAAAAAAATCACTATATATTTTGGGGGGATTTTTTGTTGGGCTGGGCGGGATGTTTTGAGGGTTTTTTTTTTGGCTGAGCGGGATAAGGACATAAGGTCACTTTACTTTCACCCTCAGTAGCCGCACTTCTCCAACCAAGACGAGAGTAGCTTCTTCTCAGCAATTAGGCTTCTCAGATTGCAAGAAGAGAAATCTCAGCAATTAGGGTTTCCTCCAATTAGGGCTTCTTCTCCACCCAGCAATTAGGCTTCCTCCAATTAGGTATTTTCTGTGTGTAAGCCTCTATTTTTGTTCTTCATTTTATGCTTTATTATATGTGTCAGTAATATGTTCTGTTACTACTATGTGTGTCTGTATGAATTAACTATTATGTGCTTGTGTGTGTGTGTTAATTAACTTGATAAACTTGATTATATATGTGGTTGAATTTGGTAAGATTGTATATTTTCTGCAAGTACACTTAGGGTTTCTAGTTTGTTCATTTTTGCAATTGAATCGGTGAGTGTGAACTTAAACACTGAGTTTTGATGATTTTTTGTTGGGAATATCAGTCGTATGTTGATATTTTTTTCAGTTTTACTCTCTCAGTTGCGACTCTTTTCTTGATTCCTCACGAGGTGTAATCTGTCATTTTAGATTAGCACATCGTGGGGCGTGGGGCTGGTCATTGGACCGGCTATTGGAGGCTTTTTTGCACAGGTATGGCTACCACTTTTGTAAGTTCAATCTTTGTTTTACATTCGAACTAAGAATTGGCAATGGGTATTTCACACATAGGTTAATTAGTAATTTACATATCATTACGCGGTGAATGCATTTAGGTTGATTACTAATTCATGTACTTTGTAGCCAGCAGAAAATTATCCCAATATATTCTCTGAAAAATCTGTCTTTGGGAGGTATGTATGTGTAATCTAATTTACGTATATGTAACTATTGATTCCTAAAATTTTCATACTCCTTGCTGATGTGGAAGCTTTGTAACATATCAATATATGACAGGTTTCCGTACTTTCTACCTTGCCTTTTGATATCACTCTTTGCTTTGCCTGTATCCATCATTTCATTTTGGCTCCCGGTATGTTAGTCCGATCTGATATTTGTAGTTCATTACCTTTAAGAGTTTAATTTACAGTCTTTTTATCAAATGTCCTCATGCCATTTATAACTGGTTCCGTTTATCGATATAAGTGAACTCTAAATGGAGCTTAATAACCAGTTGTTACCCTTATGTTCTGCTACTAATCTTGGTTTTTACTTCCTTTTTCTTGTCATTTCATGGAGAGTATAGTGGACTTAACTCCCATAAAAGTCTACGAGTACAGAAATCGACATTGTTCCATTGTCCAATCCTGGGTTGTTATAGGAAACACTGCACTTCCATCATAAAAATAAAAATGGACAAGCTGATGTAGCTGATGCGTTGAAGGGTGTAATATGTAAGTCTGATGTAGATGGAATAATTCTTTCACAAGAATGGCTTCCAAGTTCTAAACAGAGCCTTTTGAGAAACTGGCCCCTAATGTCTGCCATAATTGTGTATACCTTGTACATGCCCCTAATTATTACTGGAAAAAACCATATATGACCCTTGTACATGCCTTGAAACTGTGGTCCAACTAGATAAATGGTCGGACCTGAGTCAGAAAATCCTTTAAAAAACTCCTGGGTGAAAGTTTTCCTTTGTACAGTTAACCCTTCAACTTCATATTTCACATGTGTGCATACAACACACAGCTTTATGATAGTCTTCCTTGCTTCATCTTAGGACACAGAAAATAATAAAAACTCCGATCTTTTGGGGCTTTCCTGTTTCCTAAACATTCCACAATCTGCATATTTGTCTTAAACATATGCTCTACGCTCTTCAGGCATTCTCATTGTGGGCCAACATTCCTAGAAAGTATGGAGGACTGAGCTATACAACTGCAGACGTTGGTGAAGTACTCGCCATTTCAGGTAATTAAAGTAGGGATTTATAATCCTGGAAGATCGTGTCATTTGCATAGCATATGCATTTTTAGTGATGCTTTGGGCTTCCACACTTCTAATCTGATATTGGGGAAAATTGAAAACCCCTGGCTTCACAGCATCAGAGTATGAAGATCTCATGTCTTAAGGAGTGACAATAACTACGTTAGTAGATTCCCATTTGTAATTATCAACACATTAACTCTAGATATGTCAAATGTTGTTTGTTGCATCTTTAGAAAAATAGTGCCCTATCCTATGGTAAATTTTTCACCTATATTATTTTTAGTGTACCACTTGTATCTTCATTTCTAAGTTATAATAAATCCAATTCCTACTCTTCTGAGAGCCCAGTCCAGGAAAATCTGCAAGTTACTCATGTTATCAATAACTGTCATTGATCGAAAAGATATTCCTCTGAGGTAGCCTCAGCTAAATTAAAGTGTCTGTATTAACTTCAAACAATTGGCTGACATCATTTTGTATGGACTCCTCAATTTCATATATTGGGTATGATCATATTATTTTTTAAATTGTTATGGAAGCTACTGTACAAAGTCAATATTGGGAGAGCACTGATATGGCAAAAGCTATAATTGACAACACATTTGCAAATGAGCCATGGTTAGAATTGTACACATATTGGGATGATGAAGTAGTTTTTGTGATTTTCAGTTTTCGGTAACATACGTAAACAAATTATAATTTCTGATTACCGACTCCGTTAATGATGTATCAGGATCCAGTCTGTTAATTGTTCAGCTGTTTCTTTACCCTGTACTAGAGCGAACTTTTGGTCCCATCTTGGTATCTCGCATTGGAGCTGTATGTCCTGAAATAAATCTTAATGTGTATCCTTTGACATGCTTTATTCAGATATACATGGTTTAATCCTTTTTGCTATCTCTTTGAAGGTTCTAACCATACCGCTGCTATCATCTTACCCATATATTGCAATGTTGTCTGGGATCTCTCTTTTTGTTGTGCTTAGTTGTGCATCTGTCTTGATGAATGTTTTGATGGTAAGTTGAATAAGAATCCTACTCTTTAATTACACTATCCCTGACAATAAGTACATGTGATAATTTAGCTGATGGATAGGTGGAAGTTGTTATTTAAGCTCTTGTGGTTGTACAGTTGTGCTAATCTTCAAATGCTTCCGTACTAACTACAATTACCCTTTATTTTCTCTAAATTCTGCAAACCCCTGGTCTAATTATATTTTCTGTAATGTGTTGTGTCTCTTGTACATTACTGAATGAGATAGATTATCCAGGACCAGAAACTTGTTCTGTCCTGTTATCAATGTCACAGCGAATTTAATTTTTTAAGGCAGTGGTTGTCACTGAACAATAATAGCCTCCACCTTCAGGACTAAACATTCCCTTCCCAGTTAGTATTAATTTTGTTGGGAATATGAAGTTACAAATGATGCAATCGATCAGTTGAAATCAAATTAACTTTGTGGTAAAATGAATGGACAAAATGTGTAATCTAGTTGAATATTATATATGATCCAATTCTCAAGTAATCAGCTCTCATATAAGCTTAAGGTGTTCATAGGAGAATATTATAATTAACTCAAGTAATCTTATGCATGTTTAACCAGTTGACTTTTATGTCTTCTTTTGTAGGATAATATTACCAAAAAACTCACCACCGGAGATGCCGCTTCTGATGAGCTTGGTGCAAAACATGGTCCTAATTGGCTAAAAGGAAGATGCTTTAAGTCAGGAATGAGCAGTTCTAATCCGCCAACAGAAACATATGTGAAAGAGCTGACCACAAAGATTAAGGAAAGCCTCGCTTCTGAGGTGGAGGAGAAAATGAAGAAAGTCAAGTCTGAATTTGAACAGAAGATGCAACGGAACTTGGCATTTGCACTTAAAAAACTTGGAGAGGCCAACCCGGACATCACAGTTGATGTCGAGAAGTTGTGTGCAATTGCTACAAGTGAAGTTGATGATGGTACACCTATCACTGGAGGCAGTAGCTTCTAGTATCACTACTTTCTAAGTTTAAGCTTCTAGTACATTATTTAACTTAGAATTGGGATGTAAAAGTACTTATGGATGTTAACTAGTTTTTATCTTCTAATTCAGATGTTAAATTAGTTTGTTTTGTTTGGATGTTGAATCAGAATTTATAAGTTTGTTTGGATGTTGAGATTGATTTCTTTGTGGTTCATTGTGGTTGAATGGTATTTTGGGATTGTATACTTTTAAAGAGGTGTTGTTCAATTGTTTTTTGGTAAAGTGTTACATTAGCCTGTTAAAATGTTACATTAGACTGTCAAAGTGTTACATTAGACTGTTAAAGTGTTACATTAGACTGTTAAAGTGTTACATTAGACTGTTAAAGTGTTACATTAGCCTGGTTAAAAAATAGGGGGCATAGGTGGGGTCCACAGGTGGGGCCCAGTAGTGGGGCCCACTGGTGGCCCCACTTTTTTAAAAAAATTGAAGCACCCTAAGGTAACCGAATTTTATGTTGCAATATGTCATTTTTATGTTACAGTAGACCTCTAAGGTAACCGATAGGGCATGTTACCCTAGGGGTGAAAAATGTTACCTTAGGTACCCTAGGGTAACATCGAAAATTGTAACTTATAATTTATGTTACCTTAGCCAAAAAATGGGTCTATAGTAACATTTTAGCACCCTAAGGTAACATAATTTTTTGGTTACCGAAGGCCATATATGGTGTAGTGACTATATTATCTGATCTAATATTCCCTCATAATGTGTCCCAAGATGTGTTTATATAGCCTCTTGAAGTCTTGCCCAACAAGAAAATACCAAATCAGAATTATAATAAAAGTACGTTTCCTAAACTGATTCTGTTTTAAAGGAAAATTCGCAGCTGTCTTTTCTTCAGTAATTCTGGAACGTTCCATTCATAATTGGACCTCTGGACCACTTTAGAATGATAGAGAATCTCGTTAGCTTCGCGTGGATTGCTTACGGGCCTCAAACGGAGTTGTAGAACTCAATATATGGCCAAAATAGTAAAAACTGTAATTTTTCAGCACCGCGCGTGCAACCTGCGCCCATCAGTCTGTTCTTCGCGCAACCTGCGCCCACCACGCGCAACCTGCTCGTTCAACACCTGTCCCATATTATAGAAAATCTCCCAAGCTTCGCGTGGGCAGTAAGATCGCTGAAAACGGACTTCTAGAATTCCAGATATGTCCAAAACAGTGTAGACTGCGCAACCGTCTCAGAAATCCGAATTTTAATCAATTTATTCTCCAAAAACGATAGAAGTATCAATCTTAATCAACATTCTCGTAAATCTGCACAACTAAGCAAAACACATCAAAACTACAAGAAACTTGAGTCCAAAACAATCAATTTAAGCCGATTTAGAATGCTCCAAGTACATATAAAATCCACTTATCAAACACCCCCAAATTTAAACCGATGCTTGTCCTCAAGCATTAACAATTACAACTAACTAACTAACTAACTAGTACCACTTCCGTAGGTGATCACGGTTGCATTTGGCATATGCAACAAGCCCTTTAAACCCCTAGGCAGCCCTAGTGGACGAGTAAGGTCTCGTGAGGGCCTATAGCGAATGTACCCACAAAATCCAATGTAATGCAATGCATGAATGCAACTAATATGAAAATGCAAATAATCTAGTACTAATATCCTACCATACCTTAACATCCTCTCATGCCATATCAACTTAAGAATCAAAGCAAATACGCAATATCTTGGTGTCGAAAGTGCAAGTATTCACATAGTCTACTCAATGAACATGCATAAGTTCTCACAAGTCCATGTCAAGTGTAAGAATAAGTTAGTAAACATGCTAAGCCTACAAGAGTACATCTTTGAGTTAAAACTCGGGATCTCATACGCAAAAACAAGCAAATACTCACAATCCACTCACAAAAGAATATTCACTCAAGAACAAGGGTAAGTGTATCACTCAATTCCAACAAAATCACAAACATGCTTGACATTTGGTATCAATCTAACTCTTAACACAACATACATCAATGACAATAATCAAAAGGTCTTCATTCGGGTTGTAACGGGGGCTAGGGACAAGGTATGTCAAATAAGCCAAAACAGGTGAAGTGTCAAAAGCTAGTAAGAACTATAATAAACCATACACAACACCCTTTCAACCCACACATAATTTTACTATTCTTCTTCCAACAAAAACGCTCGATTAGTCGACTAGAGTAGGATCACAACAAACACAAATATGCTCTCATAATATATTATTTTTTTCTTTTTTTTTTTTCTCTTTTTTTCTTTTCTTTTTTTTTTTTTTTTTTCGAGAGCTAGATAAAACAATAATATAAACAATAACAATGATCCCATAATTTTATTACACATGCCGACTATCAAGTAAACAAACCCAATTTTCAATATTTTCCCCAAAAGTAAGACCAACAATAAACCCCTCCTTGCACACCTTATTACTCCCTTAAGCACTCTACTAGCCTTTGACAATGTGGGTTCAAATTAATGAAGGGCAATACAAGAAAAAGGTCTAGGCAAGTAACATGGTATGTCACCGAAAAATAGGATTAAGCTCAACGGGTTAACTAGTTGATCATGTAAATATGGTGTGGTAATATGGGAAAATATGCGGTTATTCCTAAATGTCTTTATCATTTTAATCGTCAAATAATGTCATGCGTTTCAAGAAAGACCTCAAACAACTGCTAGCAATGCAAACAATCCGTGAACACTCAAGCAAACAAATAAATTGCAAAAAATATGCAATATGGCTCAAAATCTCACTTGGTGGAAAAAATACTCAATCCCAAGCAAAAATCTCTCTAATGCACCGACTTGTATTCAAAGCATGCAAACTAAATCAACTTGCACATATTCATGTCCTTCTAATTACTTACAACATTCAATAAGTCTACTAGCTTCAACTTACTAGTGTATATGTGTGCACAAGAACAAAGCATATCACTTCTCAATCAAAAGCGTCAACAACACAAAATTCCTATCAAGCATGGGTGCAAATGCAACTATTATGGACTCACATGATAATAATACGAACAAACATGCATGAATTATAACTAAAATGCAAACATGATATCCTACATGAACACATAATACAACAACTACTAATCCCTCAAACCACCCCCAAACTTAAAATATTCAATGTCCGCATTGAATGAAAGTAAATAGGAGGGATAGTAGGAAACATACCTAATCATCGAAACACATGGGTTGCCTCCCACAAAGCGCTTCTTTAACGTCAATAGCTTGACCTCCTCAAAAATACTCCGGTAAAGGCGTAATATCCACTTTCTCGATCATTTACTCGTCACCACAAAAAGTATCAAGAGTGTTAGTGGTTGTCTTTATCATGCAGAAAGTCTCCAAACAAGCATCAGTAAAATAAAATATGTCATTAATAAGCAATAGAGAGAGTGCTTGTGCAGTTTTGGAAAACTTTGTGATAAAACAGCGATAAAATTCGACACCACGAAAATATTGAACTCCCTGGACATAAGGTGGAGGTTCTGGTGGTGGCTTTTCTTCACTCATCACTTTCACTGGAGCCATTCGGACATCTTGGCTTATCACATCATTGGCTAATAAGACACTTCCATCTTCTCCCTCTTCTCGAGCTTGAAATGTATGAGCCACTTTGTATGGATCCTCAACCAGAATTTGAGAAATATCATCTTGGACAATATTTGTTATCACATCAACCTTGAAATAAGTGTTTTTGAGCAAATAAGCCTTGTAAGTAGAGGCTAGATCGAGAGCAAATTTATCAATACATGGTAGCTGAGGCACAGGTTGTGGAAGAGAAACAACAACCATCTCTGTATTGCTTTCCTTTGTCACCTCATCATCAGTCACATTGTTCTCGGTAGCAGCAACATCATTGATCTCGTCATTGGTGGCATGCTCCTTCTCTTTATCAATGGCCTCATCATCAACATACATGGAGAAACTAACATATTCCTGATCGCTTGTGAGATTGATAACAATCAGGTCCTCTTCGGATCGGATAGATGATGATGGTAAATAGTCGAGCTGCTCTGTAGTAGAAGAGTTAGCCAACTGTGCAATTTGAGATTCAATCGCCAAACTTTGAGTTTCTAATTCTTTGATCGCCTCGGCTTGTTCTTCAGAACTCTTTAGCAGTTTATTCAAGATATCCCACATCTCATTTGTCTGATCAGCTTGCACATCTACGCAGCGGCGCCAAAACTTGATATGTCAAATTATACCTAACCGCAAGCGCACGGTGTCTATTTCTAGTATAGATGGTAAGCGGGTCGAATCCACAAGGCTAGACAGGTTCTACTAATTCCTTTTCAGTTATCGCTAATTGTTTCAAGGGTCATACGAATATGTGAAATTATTAATTAACTAATTAAACTAAATTAACACTAATTAAACAGATGATAAACAAATTATTTAAAACCTAGGGCAATCAGGTCCACCATGCTTACACAATTGGCTCTTAAGCTAAAGCAATCAATGTGATCCTATAACTAGAGTATGTTAATCTCTTTCAAGCATTAACACTCTCGAAACATTCAACACAATTAACCACTTTTAGTAATTCAATCAATCAGGTAATTAGAGTCAAGTTAATCTCTTTCAAGCATTAACGCTCTCAGAAATCCGATGATGCTTCCGCACTCAAATTCAATTCCGCTAATTGTATGTAAGCCTCTAGTAGTAAAATCTCTCGATCCATACCCCTATTTGCATATAATTAATCCATGATATTGGCCAATTACACAAATTAATGATTAAAACATATCAATCAGAATTAACCATAACCAATCAAACCACTATGAAAATCATGTCAATATTAGTGCAAACATGGCTTCCCTTTAAGCCCTAGAAATAACTACTCGCTAATAATTAAACAAGTAAAACAACTAGTAAAACAAGAAAATATAATTAAACTAATAAGAACAAAGAAAAGATTAAGAGAACAAAACCTTCAAACTTCAATGTTGTCACCCAAAAGAAGAGTCATGGTGTTTCTCTACATCTCCAACTAATAATACTAATCTACTCTAAACTATATTATCTGATCTAATATTCCCTCATAATGTGTCCCAAGATGTGTTTATATAGCCTCTTGAAGTCTTGCCCAACAAGAAAATACCAAATCAGAATTATAATAGAAGTACGTTTCCTAAACTGATTCTGTTTTAAAGGAAAATTCGCAGCTGTCTTTTCTTTAGTAATTCTGGAACGTTCCAATCATAATTGGACCTCTGGACCACTTTAGAATGATAGAGAATCTCGTTAGCTTCGCGTGGACTGCTTACGGGCCTCAAACGGAGTTGTAGAACTCAAGATATGGTCAAAATAGTAAAAACTGTAATTTTTCAGCACCGCGCGCGTGCAACCTGCGCCCATCAGTCTGTTCTTCGCGCAACCTGCGCCCACCACGCGCAAACTGCTCATGCAACACCTGTCCCATATTATAGAAAATCTCCCAAGCTTCGCGTGGACAGTAAGATCGCTGAAAACGGACTTCTAGAACTCCAGATATGTCCAAAACAGTGTAGACTGCGCAACCGTCTCAGAAATCCGAATTTTAATCAATTTATTCTCCAAAAATGATAGAAGCATCAACCTTAATCAACATTCTCGTAAATCTGCACAACTAAGCAAAACACATCAAAACTACAGGAAACTTGAGTCCAAAACAATCAATTTAAGCCGATTTAGAATGCTCCAAGTAGATATAAAATCCACTTATCAATAATTCACATATTTTAATTTTTACATACCTAAAACTAATGTGATACTGTAATAACTCGAAATTTTCAAAATAAAATTATTATTATTATTTTACGTTGAGCGATAGATGTGAGGAGAGAAGAGAATATTTAAATATTTTTTTACAATATTTATTCGATTATGATGCATTTATGTGAATTAAATGCTTATTGTTCATGATTAAGTGGAAAAGTGGATTTGATAAAAAAAAATTATGAATTGAGTAATGTGACTTAAATGCCTAAGTGATTATGTGAATTATGTGAATTAATTGCCATTATTTGAATTTTGGTGAATAAAATATTTACATGGATATTTAAATATTTTATTCTAGTTTGATGAGTCGTTGAGTTAATTGGATTAATTATAATGGAAAATGAATTGGATAGTCCTTAAAATATTGTTAGTTTTTGGATTTCGTCCTTAAATTTTATTTTTATTTTACTACATCCTTTATGTTTTATTATTTTTGAAATGAATCCTTCCGTGTATAAGCACTAACGGGGTTAGTCAAAGTATGTGACATGGCACTAAAAATAATTATTAGAAAAATAAATAAATTACACTGTATCATACACGTGTATTACACTTGTATTTCCATATATTTTATTAACTACCCATACGTATTTTTTTTTTTTTTGAAAGAAACTACCCATACGTGATTAAACTACATGTAACCCTAATCCCCTATAATTCCCCACCGTCGTAATGTCATGTATCACAATATTCATCAGTTTTTTCTAGGGTTGCAAAGATCTTAGAAGTGGGTATCAAAATTACATGTGTTTTTAGAAGAAAACATATGCAGAATATCAGAGGTAAATTTTACTCATACATTCAATTTATGCTTTTTTTGACTTGCATGACATATGATTTAGTATTGTTCTGTTCTACTGCAGGATGGCCTATCGGATCAAAGTTGAAATTCATCACGGTGGTGAGTTTTCTACTAAAAATTGTATTCAATACTATAAAGGAGGTAAGGTCGAGTATATTTACAACGTAGATATTGATGACTTAAGTATGAGTAGATTTGAAGGATATGCTAAAGAAGAATTAGGATATCAAAATTTTAAACTTTAGTGGCACAAGCACGGGGCGAATTTCGATGAACATGGATTTAAAATACTCTGGGATGATAATAGTTTATTGGAAATGTGCAAATTTTCGAAAGATGCAGGTTACGCATCCATATATATAGACCATGCTTGTGAGAAAGAAGTAGACCAGCAAGATGTTAGTGGTGAAGAAACAGGGACTGATGAAGACTATGAAGAAGAGAGTGAAGAAGAAAGTGAATATGATAATGAAATTCGTGATGAAAATGGAAGTTCTGAAGATGAAGAATTCACAGAAATCATGCACCAAAGTAGAGTTGTTAAAGATGGTAAAAAACATCCAGGTGTTAAAATAGTTGAAGAATAATTGAAGATAATTCTGGAAGATAATTGAAGATAATTCTGGAAGCAATATCTTTGAAGATTGGATAGCTGTCAAAGAGATTGTGTTGACTAAGGAGACGTGTAGCAATCATGATTGATATCAATTGTATAACTGATTTATAGGAGTATCAATTTTACGATTGTACAGTAGCTGTATGTTTTATAAATACAGTTAGGTTAACCCTAGAAGGGTATCGAACAATGAATAATTATTCATTGTAACCTAAGCAGCTCTCTGTGATAGTTTACATCACTGACAGAGGAATTATTAATTCCAAACAGTTTTTAATTTTTAAAACGTGTGTTCTTGTTAATCTCTCATACAAATCTTGATTATATTTGTGTATTCGGCCTAATAAGTGGTATCAGAGCCAATCTGTTACTTAATACAGTTTAAGATCCACACACAATACTATAATCTAGGTTCTGAGAAGGCTCCTACTACTGTGAGTCGTTATGAGACTATTAGGGTTCCTATTCTGAGACCAGCAGATTATGCTATCTGGAAGGTAAAGATGACTATGGTTCTGGAAGCTACAGATCCAGAATATCTTGACAGAATTTATGAAGGTCCTCATAAACCTACCAAGCTATCTGCTGTTACTGCTGGTCAAGAGGCTAAAACAGTTCCAAAAGAAAAGAAAGATCTTACTCCTCCTAAGGATATTTCATCTATTGCTAAGGATGCAAAGATTAGACATCTACTTCAGGTGTAGGTGTTTATTACAAGGATGGTAAGACGTATTATTCTAGTTCCTCCAGCACTAAACTCATTTCTTCACAACAAATTTCGAGTGTGCAAGGAAAACAATCACAAGTTGAATAAAGTGCAAGTCAGCCAATGAAAGGAAAAAAGAAGATGATGTACAACACGAGTCGGTCACGGTTTAAAAATAATTAGATAGGTTAAATAATTCATGCACTTTTTATTTTTTCAAAACCAAGATACAGTTCATGCTTTTAAACAATGGTGGCCTAGTTTGCCCACTTTGTACTAGTTGATCAAATTATTTTGGTTAAGTATTTGTTCAGTTTTTATTATCCGGTTTAATATTACAAGTAACATATAATACTAAGTTTTATCAATTATTATGAACTATTAAATACATTTTATTCTGTTATATATTGTGTAAAAATTACTTAATTATGATACAAAAAAGTTACATAACAATTACAATATTAAAATGTTCTTGTAATATTTAAATCACAAATAATATTTAGTACCAATTTTTACATTAACTACTATGAAATAAATAAATGTATTTAGTTTTATTTTTATTTTCATATAAATTTTACTTAAAAATTAGCTAATGATGTAACAATTTTTTTTGATATTAACATTATTTTAAAAAATATAAATTATATTATTGTAAATAAAACTAGATTTTTATATTAAAAATTATAAAATATTAAATCAGAAAAGATGTGTTCTTATACATTATATAGATGATTAAACTTTTTCTTAAACATGATAAGCTAGGATAAGTATAATTAAGGTATGATTTCAATTAATATGTGCAATATTTGGAGCCTCTGTGATGAATTATTCGTGTTTTGTTATTGTTGCTTTTCTTTTCTTGTTTCTTTTCTTTAGTTTGGTTTTTGGGGTTTTCGGGTTATCTCTCCCCTCATTTCTTTTCTTTAGTTTGGTTTTTGGGGTTTTCGGGTTATCTCTCCCCTCATTGCTTGTTTTCTCTCTCCCTGGTTTTACTCCACTTCTTTTCTTTGTTTTCTTTTCTTTTCTTCCCTCTCCATGTTTTTGGTATGGACATCAAGTTTTTATTATCCAGATTTGGGAGTTTAGCTTACGTTATTCTCTCGTTGGATGATTTGGCTTCGTGTATGCCTTGTCTCTGTTCTTTTGTTTCTTTTCCTTAGTTTGGTTTTTGGGGTTTTTCGGGCTTTTCGGGCTTTCTCTCCCCTCATTATTGTATTCTCTCTTCCTGGCTTTAGTTCATTTCTTTTCTTTGTTTTTTCTTTCTTCCCTCTCTCTGTTTGTGGTATGGACATCAAGTTTTTATTGTCCAGATTTGGGAGTATAGCTTACGTTATTCTCTCGTTGGATGATTTGGCTTCGTGTATGCCTTTGTGGGCGGGATTTGGTTTTTGTTTTTCCTCCTCGGATCTTCTTGTACTTTATGTACTCCTGATCAAGATTCATTCTTGCAGACAAAAAAAAAAAAAAAAAAAAAAAAAAAAAAAATTAGTTATGTTAATCACAAAAAAGATGTTTTACGTGATCAACACTATAATACAGGACTTTGATAACTTGTGGAGCACATGTGTATAAGTGCCATGTCAGATACTTTGACTAACCCCGTTAGTGCTTATACACGGAAGGATTCATTTCAAAAATAATAAAACATAAAGGATGTAGTAAAATAAAAATAAAATTTAAGGATGAAATCCAAAAACTGATAATAATTTAAGGACTATTCAATTCATTTTTCCTTAATTATAATCCAAAATTTTTGTAAATGAGGATTATTCTATTTATTGAAGATTTTAAGAATTAAATAGTATTTTGATTCGTTTAAATTATTATTTGTGTAATTATAAGTTATTTCAGTTGAATTGATAGATTGTTAAGTGTTGTGGAATAAAAACTAGGTTATGATTATGACGGCTAGGGTTTGTGAGCTTCAAGCTTTAATGGCTGCTTCTGCGTTCGAGACTAAACGGTCCTCACAGAATGCCTACGTATCTCTGTATTAGAGAATCAAGCCAAGAAAACGTAGTTCTGAGAATGAGGGGTCAGACCCTTTATATAGGCTGAGAAGCCTAGGAATTATGGTAGGAGTAGGTGACTTGGTGGGCAAGCCACCGCCTTGAGGAAGGTTCTAGACCCCTTCCTTGTAGGAGTCAGTTTCCATGTTGGAATATGTATCTTGGAGGCTAAGTCAGGCAAGAGTAATATCCTTGTTTGACTCTTATTTGCTGAGCTGTTTATTACCCCTAATATTAATTACGAAATTAATATTATAGTTAGGGTTTGGGCCCATCTGGTGGGCCCCACGTTTGGACCATTCTAGGTCTAATAAATGCCACATTAAATGTGTCTTTAGGGCTTACTTTCAGCCCATATCATTTGCCCCCCAACTTCTAGGAAAACTGATCAGGTTTTCCTTGAAGTTATAACGGCCTTATTCGAGACTTGGGTCGGGGTTTATTGCTCTTACGTGAGTATTTTCAACAATATCATCTTAATGTAAAGCGTGGAGCGACCGACGCATTTACGACGATGTTGAACGACACTAATCAGTGTTAAACGGCACTACACAGCGCTAATCAGCCTTAAACAATGTTTAAACAGTGTTAAACAATGTTAAGTGGCATAAAATGGCACTAACGGCACTAATCGGTGCTAAACAGTGCTAACCGGCACTAATCTGTGCTAACATGCACTAAACAGTGCTTAAACAGCACTAAACGGTGCTAATCGGCACTAATCTGTGCTAATAGGCACTAAACAGTGCTTAAACAGCACTAAACGGTGCTAATCTCGACCTCTTTTTATCATTAACAATCATCCGAGATTCGGTGAAAAAGTCGAGATTTAGGTTTAAAAAGTTCACTGAAAAAGTAGGGATCCAGGACCAAGAACTGAACCTGGACCGGGGGGATCCAGGTTCAGAAGCTGGTCGGCTGGACCCCCTGAAAATGACCTGGTCGGCCGGAAGCTGGTCGGCTGGGACCTGGTCGGCCAGAAGCTGGTCGGCTGGGACCTGGTTGGCCAGAAGCTGGTCGGCTGGCCCTCCTCCAGGGGAGCTGGTCGGCCGGGACCTGGTCCTCCGGGACCTGGTTGGCTGAAATTCCTCTTCTAGGGCTAACTAGTCAGTAGTTGGCCTAAAAAACTTGAACTTAGACTCCTTCTTGATTTTAATAGAGAGTGTGGATCCAGGATCAGAAACCATCCATGGTCCTAAGGATCCAGAATCTTGATCTTGATTACGAATCGTCAGTTTGGTCGTTTGTGACTTCATGGTTAACTTTGGCCTTCATGACTCATCTTGGCCTTCATGGCTAACCTTGGCCTCTCTTTAACATTGATAATCATCTGATATTCGCTGAAAAAGTCGAGAACCATGTCCGAAATCATTTGCTGAAAAAGTTGGGATCCAGGACCAAGAACTGAACCTGGACCGGGGGGATCCAGGTTCAGAAGCTGGTCGGCTGAACCCCCTCAAAACAACCTGGTCGGCCGGGACCTGGTCTTCCGGGACCTGGTCGGCTGATCCTCCTTAAAAAGAGCTGATCGGCCGGGACCTGGTCTTCCGGGACCTGGTCGGCTGATCCTCCTTAAAAAGAGCTGATCGGCCGGGACCTGGTCTTCCGGGACCTGGTCGGCTGATCCTCCTTAAAAAGAGCTGATCGGCCGGGACCTGGTCTTCCGGGACCTGGTCGGCTGAGACCCCTAGTGCGTCGCGGTCGATTGCTTCTTGGCTAGCTGGTTGACCCGGACGTGAGAATTATTCGTGATCTTGCGGATCAAGAACCTTGATCTGAATCTCAAGTCACTATTTTGGTCATTCATGACTTTGTTATCTTAAGGATCAAGAAACTTGACCTTGATCTTAAACTTTTATCATGGATCTAGGATCTAAAACTGTCCGTGATCCTAAGGATCAAGAATCTTGATCTTGATCACGAGTCGTCAGTTTGGTCATTCGTGACTTCATGGCTAACCTTGGCCTTAATGGCTAATCTTGGCCTTCATGGCTAACCTTGGCCTCCCTTTAGCATTGGCAATAATCCGAGATTTGCTGAAAAAGTCGAGATTTAGGTTTGAAAACTATTCAAAGTTCACTGAAAAAGTTGGGATCCAGGACCAAGTACTGAACCTAGACCGGTCGGATCCAGGTTCAGGAGCTGGTCGGCTGGACCTCCTTAAAAGGAGCTGGTCGGCCAAGATCTGGTCGGCCGGGGTCTCCAAGACTATAGAAAACTCAGAGATCTTCGCGTGGACAGTAAGATCGTCCAAATCTGATACCCGGAGCTAAAGATATGGCCCAAACAACGTCAACAGTCCGTGTAGGACTGAAAATCAGTCTTGGTCGGCTGGACCCCCTTAAAAGGAGCTGGTCGGCCAAGACCTGGTCGGCCGGGGTCTCCAAGACTATAGAAAACTCAGAGATCTTCGCGTGGACAGTAAGATCGTCCAAATCTGATACCCGGAGCTAAAGATATGGCCCAAACAACGTCAACAGTCCGTGTAGGACTGAAAATCAGTCTTGGTCGGCTGACGCCCTCCTCGGAGCTTGGTCTTGAACCTTGAGTTCATTCATGGTTGTTGGTTATCATCAACCCTTGACTCTCATCCTTGTGATGAAGTTCTTTAGTTCTTACCTCATCTTTGTTTCTCATGGAGGAGGTCTTCCTTCTCGGTTGATCATTCAGGTAGTTCACTTGCTCCTTAGCACTTGACTTTAGGCCTGGTATGCCTTTGTTGGTTTTCAACCCTTTAGCTTGATTCTAGGTTTCCAACCTTATTTTCTTATGCTCATATAACCTTTCTTAGGTCTCAACTTGATTGACAACTCTTGGTTCGAGTCCTTAAACTCAAACGACAAGCTCGATTGGAGGCAGACAGCCTTGTTGGCCATCGAGGCTTAATTAATGTTGTGTTGAGATTTGAAGTTCAAGGATTCAATCCTTAATCTTGGAATGTGTTCATCATCCCAGATTTCCAACCTGTAGAATCCTCGTCCTGGTGTCTTCCTGACTCGATACGACCCTTCCCAATTGGGGGATAGTCTTCCCTTCTGGCCAACTCTGGAGGCCTCTATCTTCCTCAGAGTCAAGTTGTCTTGTCGAAAGAACTTCTCCTTAACCCTTTGGTCGCAGTGGAAAGATGCTTTCTTCTGACGCTCTGCGTTTCTAGCATTCGCTTCATCCCTAACCTCGTCAATCAGATCGAGGGCGAGCCTCACGCCTTTTTCATTGGTCTCGTGATCATATGCTTCCACTCTTGGCGATGCATGTGTAATCTCTAGGGGGCACAACTGCCTTGGCTCCATAAGCCAGCAAAAACGGGGTTGCTTCAGTTATCACTTCGTAGGTGGTGTGGTATACCCAAAGTATAGGCAGCAACTCATCCACCTAAGTGTTTCTTGATCGTCCGACCCTCTTCTTCAGTCCATCAAGGATAATTCAATTTGCTACCTCAGCTTGTCCATTAGCCTCAGGGTGAGCTACTGAAGAAAAGCGAAGTTCAATAACATTCTCCTTGCAGTACTTCTTAAACTCTTCATTGTTGAATTTTGTCCCATTATCCGTCACAAGGATTCGGGGGATTCCCTATCTGCAGATGATGCTCTCCCAAAAGAACTGGGAAATTTGTTTGGTGGTTATCTTGGCTAAGGGCTTAGCCTCAATCCACTTAGTGAAGTAGTCGATGGCCACTATCATAAACTTCCTTTGTGCCGAAGCCATAGGGAAAGGACCTAGTATGTCCATTCCCCACATTGCAAACGAGATGGGAGAATTGATCGAAGTTAACATCTCAGGCGGCTGCCTTACAATTGGAGCGTGCTTTTGACATCTGTCACACTTCTTGACATAATTCTGCGCATCGGCCAACATCTCTGGCCAATAGAATCCCAGTCGTGTGATCTTGTGAGACCAATGAAAAAGCCTTGGGGCCTCAAGCACTTCAGGTACGGGACGACAAACGATATTTTGTAGAGGATGCCTTCAATCAAGGCGTATCTCAATGCCCTCACTGACAGCTTTCGTGCCTCCAAGGCATTGTCAGGGAGCCAGCCTGTCTCGAGGTGAGCTTTGATAGGGTCAATCCAGCAACCTCCCATATCAATCGGTGCTATCAACTTAGAATTGATGGTCGGGGCCTTCAAGACTTGGAAGTAAACACTCCCTGCATAGTTCTCAATTTCAGAAGAAGCAAATTTAGACAAGGCATCGGCCTTAGCGTTCTCCTCTCTCGGAATGTGTTCCATATAGCATTCCTCAAACTGAGTCATAACAGCTTTCACGACTCTCAGGTATTTTGCCATAGTCTCATCATTGGCTTCAAACTCGCCATTCACTTGCGAGACCACCAGTCTTGAATCTCCACACACTTTGAGGTTCTTGACCCTCATGACTCTAGCTAAGCCCAATCCAGCTATCAATGCCTCATACTCAGCTTCATTGTTGGTAGTAGGAAAATCCAACTTCAAAGCATACTCAACTGTGAACCCATCGGGGCTTTGCAGAACTAAACCTGCATGGCTTGATTTTGTTTTTGATGCTCCATCAAAATAGAGCACCCAATATTCCTTCTGACCAGTTACAAGTTCCTCATCTTTATCTCCACTCTCAGTGGTAGTTACTATCTCCTGCCCCCCGACTTCTTGGTTGTTAATGGTGCATTCAACCACGAAGTCAGCCAATGCCTGAGCCTTGACGGCTGTCCGAGGCTTATACTTGATATCAAACTCTCCAAGTTATATGGCCCACTTGATTAACTTTCCACTGGCCTTAGGGCTATGCAATATGTTCCTCAGTTGCTGGTCCGTCCGGACTTCAATTTTGTGAGCCTGGAAGTACGATCGTAGCTTCCTCGAGGCCGTTATCAATGCCAAGGCAAACTTCTCGATGGTAGAGTAATTTAACTCAGCCCCATGCAACACCTTGCTTACGTAGTAGATGGGTTTCTGAACCTTGCTTTCTTCTCGAACGAGAACGGTACTCAGTGCTTGCTCAGATACTGCCAAGTATAGGTAGAGAGTCTCTCCGGGACTAGTTTAGCCAACAACGGGGCTTCGGCCATGTACTTCTTCAATTGTTCAAAGACCTCCTGGCTCTAAGGTGTCCACTCAAAATTTTTCACTTTCTTCAATGCTTGAAAGAACGACAAACATTTATCACCAGATTTGGAGATGAATCTCCCCAAGGCCGCAAATCGGCCTGTCAACTTCTACACATCTCTTATAGAGCGCGGTGGCTTCATGTATAAGATCTCCTTGATCTTGTCATGGTTGGCCTCAATGCCTCTTTTTGAAACCATCAGTCCTAAAAACTTCCCAGATCCAATGCCAAAGGCACACTTGGCTGGATTCAACATCATCTTGTGGTGCCTCAGCACTTCAAATGCATCTCCGAGGTGTTTAATATGATCTGCCGTGAATAGGCTCTTGACTAACATATCATCAATATAGACCTCCATGGTTTTTCCAATTAGATGGGCAAATATTTTATTCACCAATCGTTGGTAAGTAGCTCCTGTATTCTTTAGCACAAATGCCATAGCAAGATAACAGAAAACACCAAAGTCGGTTATGAAAGATACCTTAGGGATGTCGTCCTTATGCATCTTGATCTGGTTGTATCCACTGAAACCATCCATGAAACTCAGCATCTCGTGCCCAACTGTGGCATCTATCAACGTATCTATCCTTGGTAGAGGGAAACAATCCTTAGGACATGCATCATTCAAGTCAGTGAAGTCTATACACATCCTCCACTTCCCATTTGCCTTCTTGACCATCACAGGGTTAGCCAACCACTTGAGGAACTGAATCTCTTCAATAAACCCAGCTTATAAGAGCATGCCAACTTCTTGTTTAATGGCCTCTTGCCTTTCTGGAGCGAAATTCCTCTTCTTCTGCTTTAATGTCGTTCATTTAGGATCGACATTCAATTTGTGAGTTATGAGCTGGGGATCAATCCCTGGCATATCAATTGCTGTCCAAGCAAACACATCACTATCCTCTTATAAGAATGCTGTCAACTTGCCCTTCAAGGGGTTCCTTCAATTGGCTTTCGGGCTATGCAATATGTTTCTTCAACGGGTGGTCCATCAGGACTTCAACGTTTGTCTTGGTTCCATCATTTTTTTTTGTTTTTCTTGATTCTAGGTCAAGGATTCAAGGTTGATTCCTCGATTTAGATTTCCAATTAAACAATCATGTGGGCTTCTCGCCTTTTAAACTCTTTAAAACGAGAGTTTGCTTGAACTTCTTGATCATTGTTTAAGGTTCTCTATTGGTCTTCTACCTTAGATTCTCCATCCAAGTCATTTTTGAAAACATTAAAAAGTGGCTAGTCTTTAGCCTCCACAGCCTTGCATGGCTTTGATTGCCAGATGTCTTTTATCCCGGATCCTTCAAGGAATTGAAACACTTATTTGGTTGTGCTGTAACCTAACTCTCGACCCTTCAGAGTTTTATTTATGCGTTTGTTTGCTTCCATTTGTATATTCTTTTATTTTCGGTACTTGGTCATCTTTGACTTACACACATCAGGTGCTTGGTACATAAATAGAATCATAGAACGAAAAGCAAACTTGCATTAATAACATAAATGGGTTCAACCTTTATATAGAGTACTACTGTCCTACTCAGAGCGACATGCTCTGCATGGTTTCATCGAACCTTATTTCTACTTCTACTAGATAAATATGAAGCTAAGTCCAACTTTGCAAGACTAGGCCTGCATGGCTTGATTTTGTTTTTGATGCTCCATCAAAATAGAGCACCTACTACTCCTTCTAGTCTCCTCATTCTTCTTCTGAAGTTCACTTTCTTCTTGGGGTACTACCTCTGGCCCCCGACTTCTTGGTTGCCAATGTTGCATTCAACCACGAAGTCAGTTGATGCCTTAGCCTTGATGGCTGTTCGAGGCTTATGTGTGATGTCCTCTTCTGGACTTTCTTTGTGTTCCTTATCACTGCGGATGTCCATGTCTTCAATCGGAAGGACCTGCCCCCCGACTCCGTCAGGCCTTAACGCGGCTACATAACAGCTTCGTGCCATCTTTTGATTGCCTTTATGTTCTCCAACACCATTCTGGGTTGGGAACTTGATCTTCATATGATAAGTTGAGGCAACAGCCTTGAATGCATGAACTCCAGCCCTTCCGAGGATAACGTTGTACGTTGAAACCGCCTTGATTACCAGGAAGTTCAACATCTGAGTGGCCTTCTTGGGCTCCTGTCCAATAGTCATAGGCAATTGAATAGTCCCTTCAACTTTAGATCCTACGCCATTAAATCCATATATAGGCATGTTATTTGGGGTCAACTGAGAATCATTGTAACCCATCTTCACAAATGCATCATGAAATAGAACGTCAACGGAAGCTCCATTATCTATCAAGACTCGCTTCACTTCTGAGTTTCCAATTACAGGAGTTATGACCAACGGGTCGTCATGGGGGAACTTCACCCCTTCAAGATCAGAATCATCAAAACCAAGTATGATTTCAGTCCTAGCCCGCTTCGGGGCCTCTCCCACGATGTGTATCACTTCTCTGGCGTACGCCTTTCGAGAGTTTCGAGTTGTACCGGCCGCTGTCGGGCCTCCCCAGATCATATTGATAACTGGCCCTCGGGGCTGTGTGTTACGATCACGATCGTCATCCCTTCTGTTATAATCTCTAATTCGATTAACACGATCTTCACCCTTAGTGAAGTTGCTCAATTTCCCTCTACGGATCAAGAACTCGATCTCATCTTCGAGTTGCTTGCAATCATCTGTATCATGCCCCACATCGCGGTGGAATCTACAGTACTGACCCTTGTTTCTCTTTGCGGGATCACCCCTAAGTGGCTTCGGCCATCGAAAATCTTTGTCTTTCTCAATATCTAACAAGATCTGACTCCTAGGAGCATTCAATCTTGCATAGTCGTTGAATCTTGGTCCCAAACTCTTCTTCGGTTCTTCTTAGGGGCATAGTCGGAGTCCTCGCTAGTTCGGGGATACTTGTCCCTAGCATCATACTCCAGGTCATCATACTCCTGGTCTTGCTTTCGCTTCTTGAAGTCGTTGTTACCTCCTCCCTCACTTACTGTGGCTTCTTTCTTCATGCTATCTTCAGCTTTAATGTACTTGTCAGCCCTTCGTTGGAGCTCAGCCATGTTTTCAGGAGGATGCTTCGCCAATGACCTTTTAAAGAATAGATCAGTGGTTCCGTGTTCCAGGGCTACCATGGCCACCTTATTCTCCAGATCAGTGATGTTCAAAGTCTCCTTGGTGAACCTGATCTTAAGGTAGTCTCTCAGATTTTCGTTCTTCCCTTGTACCACATACATAAGGGATGCAGAACTTTTCTCATGAACTCTCCCGCTAATGAATTGGCTGACAAAAGTGGCGCTCAACTCCTTAAAAGAGCCAATCGAATTCGTAGGTAGGCGGCTATACCATCTTTGAGCCATGCCCGACAGGGTTTGAGGGAACGCCCTACACTTCAAGGCGTCGCTTGCAGGCTACAACAGCAGTGCATTTGAGAACGTCCTAACATGGTTTGCGGGATCACCCGTTCCATCATAAGCCTTAATTGTCGGCATCTTGAACTTCTTTGAGATACGAGCATTCATCACCTCCTCAGTAAACGGGGGTGTGGGATCATCAGGATCCCCAAGTGGCATCAGATCCTTGGGGTTGCTCTTGGGGGTTTCCACCCTTGTTGTTTTTCCAGTTGGGGCATCAGCCCTTCTTTGCCTTCTTGAAGGCCTCTCCAAATCTATAAAGGGAATCGGTCCTGATGTTGGAGGAGGTTGAGTCTGATTTGACCTAGCTTGTTCTCTTGCCATATCTTCCTTTAATCTTAAAATCTCGGCTTCATAAGCCTTGATTCTTTCCGCAGTTGTAGACGGGGGTCCATCATAGACAGTTTGATGACTCCTCCGGGGTTCTCTGCTAGCACGTCGCCTTCTTGGGGCTTCTTCACGATATTCATCATCAGAAGACGATTCATCAGTATAGGGACCAGAGTAGTCACGATACTCTCGATCTTGGATATGCAGGGCATGACCACTTGATCCAACTCCTTGAGTAGGAGGGTAGTTAGGCAGCCCATACATCGGGTCGGTATTCACGGGGAGATCCGTAGTGTGGATCTGGACCCCTTGTGGAGGGTTGTTGGGATCTATAACCAAGGGAGAAACCACCATCTGAAGGGGATTAGTCCCTGGATTTGTGTGGACGATTGGAGGTAGCATACTCTCAACATGGGAAGTCGTCCCTAGGGGTTGAGAAACTTGATGTTGAACGATCGTTCAAGTCGTTGGGGGCACCGGATCCGTGGTGGGCGGAGCAGAGCTAATTGGTAAAGCCTCGGTAGAGCTTGGTGCTGTTCTTCGTGTAGTTACCATGGTTGATGTCTTTTTCCCACAGACGGCGCCAAATATTGTGGAATAAAAACTAGGTTATGATTATGACGGCTAGGGTTTGTGAGCTTCAAGCTTTAATGGCTGCTTCTGCGTTCGAGACTAAACGGTCCTCACAGAATGCCTACGTATCTCTGTATTAGAGAATCAAGCCAAGAAAACGTAGTTCTGAGAATGAGGGGTCAGACCCTTTATATAGGCTGAGAAGCCTAGGAATTATGGTAGGAGTAGGTGACTTGGTGGGCAAGCCACCGCCTTGAGGAAGGTTCTAGACCCCTTCCTTGTAGGAGTCAGTTTCAATGTTGGAATATGTATCTTGGAGGCTAAGTCAGGCAAGAGTAATATCCTTGTTTGACTCTTATTTGCTGAGCTGTTTATTACCCCTAATATTAATTACGAAATTAATATTATAGTTAGGGTTTGGGCCCATCTGGTGGGCCCCACGTTTGGACCATTCTAGGTCTAATAAATGCCACATTAAATGTGTCTTTAGGGCTTACTTTCAGCCCATATCATTAAGTGTTATAAATTTATTAATACTAGCTTAAAACTCGTGCAATGCATGGTTTTTTTTAATATTATATGAATTTTTTTCATTAATTTAAATAAAAAAAAATTTAAAACATGAATTTTCCAGGCTTAAATTTTTATATGAGATGATTTGATAATAATTATATAAATGTTATCTGTGATATTTCTAGAAAAGGAGGGATTTTAGTTAGAAAATATAGAAAAGATGATTTTAGTTGAAAAAAGGTAGGAAGTTAGTTTTTTTTTGAAAGGGTAATAGGTTAGTTATTAGTAATTATAAAATTATTATTTTATATTATTAAATAGAATGTCCATGACATAATTGGAAGAAGAGAGGATTTAGTTAAAAAAAAAATTAAAAAGGTAACATATTTTAGGTGAAAAGGGTAATTGATTAGTTTATAGTAATTATAATTTAATTACGTTATTTTTGTAAATACAATTGCTCGTAATGGTTTTAGAAAGAGTAGTGCTAGAGGTACCAAATTAGGTACCAAATTTTGTTACAAAATGACATGGCACTAACTACTTGTCATTTTGAAATGTTTTAATTGGTTGGCCCTGGCGGGCCCATTATAATTATAGCCAATCAAATCAATGCCATGTCATTTGGTAATAATTTTTGGTACCCCAATTTGGTACCTCTAGCATTTTTCTTTTAGAAAAGGAGAAATTAATATTGTCCGTGATATTTCTATTAAAAGAGGGATTTTAGTTAGAAAATATAGAAAAGATTATACGGTTAGCTGAAAATGGTAATCGGTTAATTATTAATATTATTAGTTTATTGTATTAAATGGAACCGCCCATGATTTAACTGGAAAAGAGATTTTAGTTAGGAAAAATAGGAAAGGTGACGTGAAAATTAAAAAGGTGACATGATTTATGTGAAAAAGGTAATTATTTAGTTTCTAGTAATTAAAATTTAATTATGTTATTTTACTAAATAAAATTGCTCATAGTGATTTTAGAAAATGAGAAATTAATGTTACCAGTGATATTTTTAGAAAAATAAAGGAAATTTAATTAGAAAAAATAAAAAAGATGATACGTTTTAACTGAAAAGGTAATCGGTTAATTATTAGTATTATAATATTATTATTTTATTTGTATTAAATAGAAACACCCATGATATAATTGGAAAAAGAGAGGTTTTAGTAAGAGAAATGAAAAAAGGTACCGTGTTTTGGCTGAAAAGGTAACCGTCCATGATAAAATTGGAAAAAGAGAGATTTTAGTTAGAGAAAAGAGAAAAGATAACGTGTTTTGGTTGAAAAAGGTAATTGATTAGTTAATAGTAATTATAATATAATTATGTTATTTTATTAAACAAAATTGCTTGTAGTGTTTTTACAAAAAGGAAAAATTTTAGTTAGATAAAATGTAAAAGATATTACTCCCTCCGTCCCAACCAATTCTTTACATTTCTTTTTACACTTTCTGGCACGCATTTTAAGGTGTATTTTAAGGATAGTTCTATAACTTATTTTTAATTTTTTTTTGTATAAAAATATATACATTATACTTTTATACAAAAAAAAAATTAAAAATATGTTATGGAACTACCCTTAAAATGCACCTTAAAATGCGTGCCAAAAACATCATGTTGAAACGTAAACAATCACATGGGACTGAGGGAGTATATTTTACCTGAAAAAGGAAATTATTTAGTTATTGAAAAATAAAAAAGGTAATATTTTTAATCTGAAAAGAAAATTGATTAGTAAAGGAGAAATTTTAGTTAGATAAAATATAAAAAATATTGTATTTTACCTGAAAAAGGAAATTATTTAGTTACTGAAAAATAGAAAGGATAATATGTTTAAACTGAAAAAGAAAATTAATTAGTTAGTAGGATGGATTTTATATGGGCTGAAAGTAAGCCCTAAAGACACATTTCATGTGGCATTAATTAGACCTAGTATGGTCCAAACGTGGGGCCCATTGGTGGGGCCCAAACCCTTAATTTCAATGTTAAATTCGTAATTGATATTGGAAGGGATAAACAGCTCAGCAATAAGAGTCAAATAAGGATATTACTCCTACCAGACTTAGCCTCCAAGGCACCAAATTCAATATGAAAACTGAGTCCTACGAAATAGGATCTGGAACCTTCCTCAAGGCAGTGACTTGCCCACCAAGTCACCTAACCCTTTTACGATTTTAAGGCTTCTCAGCCTATATAAAGGGCCTGACCCCTCATTCTCAGAACTACGTCTTGGCTTGATTCTCAATAACGAGATACGTAGGCACTCTGTGAGAACCAATTAGTCTCGAACACGGAAACAGCCATTAAAGCACGAAGCTCACGAACCCTAGCATTAAATACATACTAACCCTCGTTTTTATTCCACAACATTTGGCGCCGTCTGTGGGAAAAAGACATCAACCATGGTAACCACACGAAGAATAGTACCGACCTCTACCGAGGCCATACCTCTTAGCTCTGCTCTGCCCATCACTAAACAAGTGCTCCCAACAGCAGGGGCGTTCACCCAACCTCAAGTTTCTCAACCTTCAGGGATGATTCCCCATGCTGAGAGAACATTACATGTGGTCGTCCACCCAAGTCAAGAAACCAACCCTCTTCAGATGGTGGTCTCTCCTCTTGTTAATCCTAATCACCCGTTACCACCAGGGGTACAGATCCACACTACGGATCTCCCCGTAAGCACCAAGCCGATGTATGGTCTGCTTAACTACCCTCCAGTTACTCGAGGTGTTGGACCAAGTGGCCATGCCTTACAGATCCGAGATCAAGGATATGACGACTACTCTGGTCTTGATGATTCATCATCCGAGGATGACGATCGTGATGAAGCCCCGAGGAGGCGACGTGCTAGTAGAGAACCTCAAAGAAGGACTCAAACTATCCATGATGGACCCCCTTTGACAATTGCTGAGAGGATCAAGGCTCATGAGGCCGAGACCTTAAAGTTGAAGGACGACATGGCGAGGGAACAAGCAAGATTGAATCAAAATCAACCTCCTTCGACCACATGAAGGATTCCCATTATAGACTTGGAGAGGTCCTCAAGGAGACATAAAAGATCTGATGCCCCAATTGGAAGAACAACAAGGGTGGAAACCCCCAGGGGTAACCCCAAAGATCTAATGCCACTTGGGGATCCTGATGATCCCACACCCCCGTTTACTGAGGAGGTGATGAATGCTCGTATTTCTAAGAAATTCAAGATACCGACAATTAAGGCTTATGATGCAACGGGTGATCCCGCAAATCACGTCAGGACGTTTTCAAATGCACTGTTACTGCAGCCTATAAGTGATGCCTTAAAGTGTAGGGCATTTCCTCAAACCCTGTCGGGCATGGCTCGAAGATGGTATAGCCGGATGCCTTAAGGAGTTGAGTGTCGCTTTTGTCAACCAATTCATTAGCGGTAGAGTTCATGAGAAAAGCTCTGCATCATTTATGTATGTGGTGCAAGGAAAGAATGAAAATCTAAGAGATTACCTCAAGCAATTCACCAAGGAGACCCTAAATATCATTGACTTGGAGAATAAGGTGGCAATGGTAGCCCTAGAGCACGGAACCACTGATCTCTTCTTTAAAAGGTCTTTGGCGAAACATCCCCCTAAGAATATGGCTGAACTCCAGTGAAGGGCTGATAAGTATATTAAAGCTGAGGATAGCATGAAGAAAGAGGCCACAATAGGTAATGGAAAGGGTGCCAATGACTCAAAGAAGTGAAAGCAAGAGCAAGAGTACGACGCTAGGGACAAGTATCCCCGGACTAGCAAGGACTCTGACTCACTACCAAAGAAGAGTTTGGGACCAAGATTTTCTGATTATGCAAGGTTGAATGCTCCTAGGAGTAAGATCTTGTTAGATATCGATAAGGATAAGGACTTTCGATGGCCGAAGCCACTAAGGGGTGATTCCGCAAAGAGAAACAAGGAGTAATACTGTAGGTTTCACAGAGATGTAGGACATGATACAGATGATTAAAGGCAACTGAAGGACGAGATTGAATACTTGATCCGGAAGGGGAAACTAAGCAAGTTCACGAAGGGTGAAGATCGTGGAAACCAAAGAAGGGATTATGACAGGAGAGACAACGACATGAGAGATAATGATCGTGACTATAACCCACAGCCCCGAGGGCCAGTTATCAACATGATTTGGGGAGGCCCGACAGCGGCCGACACAACTCGAAACTCTCGAAAGGCGTATGCCAGAGAAGTGATGCACATCGTGGGAGAGGTCCTGAAACGTGCTAAGACTGAAGTAGCAGTTGGTTTCGATGATTCAGACTTGGAAGAGGTGAAGTTCCCCCATGACGACCCGTTGGTCATAAACCCTGTGATTGAAAACTCGAAGGTGAAGCGAGTCTTGATAGACAATGGAGCTTCTGTTGATATTCTGTTTCATGACGTGTTTGTAAAGATGGGATACACTGATTCTCAGTTGACCCCCACCAACATGCCTATCTATGGATTCAATGGAGTTGAGTCCAAAGTTGAAGGGACCATTCAGTTGCCCATGACTATCGAACAAGAACCTAAAAAGGCTACTCAGATGTTGAATTTTCTAGTAATCAAGATGGCCTCGACACATAACGCAATCCTGGGAAGGACTGGACTTCATGCGTTCAAGGCTGTTGCCTCTACTTATCACATGATGATTAAGTTTCCAACCAGGAATGGTGTTGGAGAACAGAAGGGTGACTAGAAGATGGCGAGAAGTTGTTATGTATCAATATTGGGAGTTAATGGAGTCGGGGGGCAGGTACTTCCGATTGTAGACATGGATGTCCGTGGTGATGATGAATACCGAGGGAAGCCAGCAGAGGACTTAATCCCCATACCTCTAGAGCTGGGCAATCCTGAGAAAATTACTTATACATATTATTATGTATAAAATAAATTTTAAATATTGTATTTAAAAAATTTATTACATGATAAGTTAGAGTGAAGTCTAGGAATAGTCAGCGTCCAACGACTCTTCGGAAAGGACGGAGAATGAAATGTTTTATAATCATGACCTACTGTCCTTGTTTTTTTCTTCATTTATTGATTATTTACATGACAGCTACTTTCATGTATTATTGTCAAATAAATTATTGATTTTATGTTTATTTGTAACTCCTATGGTAGATTTATTTTAGATTTAATTTATTTAACAGGTTTTAGAATCATCAATAATACAAATTTCAAAAAGATATAGCTTCGTTTGCACTAATTTTATATTACATTGTAATTTTATTATTTACCTAATGATGTTCTGCTTTTTCAACCTAATAGCATATGCCATCCCAGGCATGTATGGAAATCTTTTCTATATATAATAGCCCAACATGGTAAAAATAATAGTGAGATATTTTAATCTCATGAAAAGACAACTTTACATATAATTAAAAAATCTTAACAATCAAATTTTAAAGTACTCACTACATTAATTCATATATCTTAAAGACGGACATTTGATATTGTTGCACTAATTTGAATAATTTAAAAAATATTAGTGAACCATGTATCACACATCAATAATTAATGATCCAATATAATGTAAATAAAATCGATAAACCTAAAAATATGAGTATAATAAAATATAATTAAAAAAATCTTAACAATCAAAATATCTAAAGTACTCTTTACATTAATTCCACACACACATCTAATGTGTGTGGATAAAGTCACATGTGACTAATTGGTGTAGTGGTATTAATGTGCATAAATAAGTGGAGGGTCTCTAGTTCAATTCTCACTAACTATAATTTTTTAGCAAAAATCTCACAGAAAGGTAAAGTTGTCTTTTCATGAGATTAAAATATCTCACTATTATTTTTACCATGTTGGGATATTATATATAGAAAAGCTTTTATTATATTCCTATTTTTAGGTTTACCGCTTTTATTTACATTATATTAGATCATTAATTAGTGAAATGTGATACGTGGTTCGCTTATATTTTTTAAATTATTCAAATTAATGAAAAATTATCAAATGTTAATCTTTAAGATATGTAATTAATTTTAGTTTATTTATTAAGTACGGATTAAAAGGTACGTTACTAGACCAAATGTAAGTATATAACTGCAAGGTATATAATGATTTATTATTTAAATTGTTGGTGTCCAAATCAAAAATGCCATGGAAGTATGGAACCCAAAAATGTTTCAGATTTTTTTTCAAATGCCACATGTGTCCTTACAATTTGTTGTAAAAATAATTAATGAGACGGGCTACCTGTTTTACACCAATCAAACCAATTAAATTTTCTCATTTTGTCACCTCAACACTGCCGTTAATTATATAAATAATGTCATGGATGGTATGTAAAATTTAATTAGATTTTAACATTAATAATGATGAATCATTCAATGGCATATACAATATATTTATATGGTCATTAATTAATTTATAAAATTAATTTTAGAAACTGGAAATCATTGTTCTAAAAATCCCCGATTCAGCCGATTAATCCCCGATTAATCATCTACAAGGTTCTCAACCGATATGATTTTTAAAATCCCCGATTAATCTTTACGACTACTTCTTGATCGAGGTATTTATAATAAATTAATAAAATTAAAATAATACATTAATCAAATATGAATTATTATATGCTTTATGATATGATAAATATATATTACTTAATAAAAAATTAATAAAATCAGAACAATATACTAAATAATATTACAATATTAAAATACTTCCAATTTTTACTCCGATTAATCTCCGATTTAACGATCATGTCCTCTTGCCGATCTTGCCCGATACCCGATTTCTGTAGAACTGACTGAATTCATAATATAGCGTAAAACAAAGTAAATGAATGGACTACAACTTCATTTTTTAATCGTTGTTTAGTTTAAACATGTGTTCGTACCTTTTAAATATAAAGAATACATGTCACATATAATTAAGTTTTTTTAT